>CM010317.1:429276-2829276 GCA_001923025.3 Taenia multiceps | reverse complement strand
GAAGGGAATTTGATAGGCACTGCTGTCAACTCTTGTTTCTGCGCGCTGCCTGATGAGACCGTGGCAATAGATCCGTCAACTATTAGTCACTGGTTCATTTGTTGCTCCTCACCAACCCAATTCGGCTGTCCAATGCATTTGTCGTGATCTCACTCTTCAACTGACCATCTGGCTGGCCAACTACGCAGTTTGAAGGAATGTCGAACTTTAATTAGCTATCGCTCAAGTTGTTGAGCAGCTGACAAGCCCATCAACCAACCTCTCAATAGCCCTATACGAGCATTACCCTTGCCCTGGTAAGGTATCATCAATCGTGGCATGGAAGCAAGTAGAGCATGCAGTAATTGGGCATTCTCATTTTCTCCCACGAACAAATCGCACTGAGGGACTGAGTCAACGCATCCACGTTCGTCGCTGCCACCGTTGACAACGAGGGCTCGGTGGCAGTACGCCACCTTCTTAACACTATGCCACGTACCCAACTGTGGAGGAGACCCTACTTCAAGACGCACCCATCACTTGTGTCGCCAGCAGTAATTATCTGCAACCCAACTGCATGAGATTATGCCCATATCTGTGGAAGCAGAATGTGACGCGGCTGTCTCCAGATGAACAGTTGCATTTCCAATACGGTGTCTTCATCGTTGGAACAAGTCGAATGACGCGTAAATACAACGCATTTGTACATTTTTGATTGAATTATGTGATGCAGATGGAAGCTGACCTCAGATCAATCAGGTGGTGGTGCTGCAGACTTTTTGGTTCATAAGGCGGGATGCATGGCAACGTTGAGGGAGGGTGGGTGGAAGGAAGGAAGGAAGGACGAAGGAGAAGGAAGAAGAAGACTGAAGAATTATTACTGATTAACCTTATTAATGTCTTCTTACTGACGTCTTCGGCTTCTTCCTTCCTTACTTCCTCCTTCCTTCCTTCCTTCCTTCCCTTTCATTCTTCCTCCTTCCTTCCTCTTCCTTCCTTCTTCTTTCCGTTTCCGTTTTTTTTCTTTCGTTTTCCTAGGGAAGGTATGGCGGTTGAAATGAGATAGCAGGCTGCTCCTGACGAAGAATTTCGATGGTCCAGTGTAGGTTGTTGTAGGTGTTGTTAGGATTTGTGGCAACATAGACGATGGGCAGCGTATGGGCTCTGCATTGACACCACCCACCGCACAGCCACCGTTTGCAGTCCTCACGGCGGTACAGATGAGACATGAAGTAACAATAGTAGTCCCCCGAGTAAAGGTGGCAGCATCCCAAGTGGAAGGCTGCTGCGTGGCAGTACTCGCAGTAGCCCTCTTCACTGACTACACGGTATTGAGCAAAAATTGGGGAGGATAGTGCCGATCGATGCGACTCCAGCCGCCTGGAAAAGCATTGACCGTAGCGACCAAAATTCAGCTTGCCGTCTCCACTTACTTTAACCCTTGGTAATTGTACTCCGGAAACATCAGTTCAGTAGCAATGGTATGAAAAAAATCCTATTAATAAGGAAGTCAAAACGGCGAATGTGTATGTACACATATTTTTACGAAAAACAATGAGAATAGGAAGTGGTAAAAAGGAAGAGGAGGGAAGAATAAAAAGTTAATGATGGAGCATTTGATAGAACTGTGAGATGAAGTGAATGTCGGCGAGCATAACGGTCACGCGGTGAGCGTGCGCGGCCGCCCTTGCGGCGAACGAGAAGAAATCCACTATGAAAGCCTCAGCTGCTTCCTGGAGACAGTCCAGTGCCACGGCCTGCCACCGAAATTCGAGCGCATTCTCGAAGTCCATTCTTTGGGCCATGGAACGCACAACTCTCGCAAACGAGGCGCGCCTACATCCATGAGAGCAACAAGACAGTTACCTACCACCTTGTTTACGCTCATACCTCATTTCTCACTATTAGTTCTGGCCCTATCTCGTTCTACCTGTGGGAAGAATAACCCGACTAATTAGGCAGCACAGCCCTTAATTAAATGCCCCATTTCAAGTAATATTGAATTCGGTGTGTAGACTAAGCCAATATAACCCTATTAAAACACATTCATCAAAATAAAGAAGAGATTAGAGCATGATTGATATCAAACGTTGCTCTCTGGCAGTGCGGTTGGTCTAGCCGGAAAAAAAATAGCCCAAGTGTTATTAGCCTCTTAAAAACCGATTTTCATATTACTAGGTGGGAGTGAAAGGTAACGTTTAAAAACACGAAAATATCCTGAGGACATGCCGTATGAGAGGGTCGGTAGTCCTTTGAAGGCGCCGGATCTCGGCCGCAATGAGCCTAGCTACATTCCTCCTCCTTTTACGTTTAACGTTGCTTTTATTGCCGGCGTTATTATTGCTGTTGACGTTAGAAACGTTCGTAGCTCGCACATTTCGACTACCAGTTGATGGGGCCCTTGCAGCAGCAAACAAAACCTCCGTCCCAGTTTCTACAAAATACAGGCACAACATTACTACCCTTAAACAAAAAAGCTCGAAGAACTAGTGTGCGAACCGTTTCTATGCTGGGGCAGTCGCTCGCGCTTCCGACGAGAACGTGCAGAGCCGTTAGAAATATTTAGATCCGACCTAGTAAAGCAATAGTGAGTCAGGCTACAAATTTCACAGACGAAAAACTGTGCAAAAATTAAGGGTAAATTACCAACCTAGGACCAGTAGGCGGATTCGTTGGAGTACTAGTGGCTGCAGGCAAAAAACGACTCTTCCCTACGTCCATTTTCAGTGTCCTCAAAGTTGACAGCCGCGCGAATAGCGCTTTTGTGCTCCGAGAGCTCCTTAAAATAACGCTTGGAATGCGTTAATTCTTAGTAAACTTCAACTTGCTTTTCATATTGTAAAATTGTATGGTTTTTTTTCAGAAGAAGTAAGCAAGTATGGTAAAAAGTGTTTAGGACATCTGTAATTAGGGAACATAAAACATGGGAAAATGAGGCTCCGAACTGGTACAAATCGCGCAATAATAATTTGATGCGTTTTCTCTTGACTTGATTTTTTTAACTTGCGATGTAGTACTTGATCCCCTTGGTTGATATCGTTCAGCATTCTAAGTAGCGTTTAAGTTTTTTTAATTTGCTGTTACACTCTGCTGTGTTGAGCCATGGGACCATTCTCTACGTCAGTAAAACATGTTTTTTTTCATTTTCTTTCAGTCATTTTCTACTTAGATGGGAACCCCAGACTCCATTTTGGCATTTTATTCCCGAAACGCAATGTGTTCAAGTTATCCTCCGGTGTACATTTATCAGGTTTTACGTTGCATTTACTAAGTACATAATGCGATGAAACTATCATCTGAGCGCATTACTGAGTGCGAGGAATTATGTCAAATGTAATTTTTTTGTGTTTTTTAGCATTCCCTTCCCGCTTCTGTTCTCAAATATTTTGTGGCTCCCATCCTACACCTGAAGACCTAATGTAATGCTTTGTTTGTTCAAACTGCTGGTTTTTGTCACTTAAGTGGCCATATTGTACCATCCGGTTGGCCGGCTCTCTTTTACCTCAAGGAAAGTCTCGGGACGCTTCAACACTGCTGAGAGAGGAAAGCGAATCCCATCTTCAAGGACCTCAATTCTAATTTCTACTGCTGAGTTCTAGAGACCGCGTCAATACACAACAATGGTCGATATACGACGTCCCTTACACAGTTTGCGTAGAGGAAGCATTTCTTTCCAAAATGTGTCAGTGGTATTGCGGTTAAGTATCTTCCACTTTGCACGGGATTTCGACAACTGGAACGGTTGATCAGCAGTGTTCCCTTATAGTATCGATTGCGTTAAAATGGTTGACGGGATGGTTGACCAAAAGGCGCGCTAGGGACGACGTTCAAAATGGAGAGTGGCCACCAAACAGGCATGAGAGTTTTGAAATCTCGGCCCTTGCAAAGGGGTCACATAGGTGCTCTATCACTGTAGCTCTGTTGATTAGCCTAACCTCCGTACGTCGACAAGAAATATCACCATCAATGTGTTGTGTCTGCTTTCGACTTCAGTTTAGTCGCAGAACCCTATATTGTCCTCATGTAAGCATAAAACTATGGGTAACCAGTGCAATTCAAATCATATGTGGGCACTTACATCAACTCGGAGCCGTAAAGTGTTGAAGACATTGCTGTCACCACACAGCAACAATACGTTGTTAGGCTACTAGCAACAATTACTCACACTTTCATGCGTTGTGATGCGTAGGTAATGGTGCCTATGCTAAGGCGAACATCAAATCTAATTAGGCGTTGGCATTGAGATACCTAATCCGCCTAAACCTTCTTGCCAAATTTTTAAAAATTCAAAATAGTCTACACATAGGTCCTTGCATGTTAACATATTTAAAAACCAGTTTACATGCTCGATGAAGATCTTTCGAATTGTGAAATGAAATTTATCCCAAATTTCATGGCAAACTGAATCAGACTCTTCAAGTGAACTTACCGCAAAGCGGCATTTAAAACAAGAAGGAGTTATGTTGTTTGCCTAGGGGTCATCTGTTATAAACGGCACATCGAAGGCGATGGCGCAAGGAAAGCTGACGTTGAAGAAATCTGGAACAAATGTCATGAAACACAAAAGTCAGGTGGTTCCATAAAGAAGAACAAAGGCAAAATGGAGAAAGGCCAAAAGATTGCATCATCCAAGAAGTAAAGGTCTGATCTGAATAACATGAAGAAGAACTTTGAGAAACTACTGAAACAGAAAGTCGAGTCTGGGGCCGCTGAGAAGGTATCCATGGCGGAACCTCGGTCATTGAAGTTTGTTAAATAAATGCTTACTTTTGCATCATCTGTGGTTCTTGTTCACCAAGGAGGATTTTGCTTACTTATTTTTCGCTGCTCTAGTCCTCCCTCATGCGAGTAGTGGGGTCGTCTCGTACAAATCTTATTTTGGTTCCCTTCTAGGGGTTTCTCTTGCCATTGCTTTGTTGCCAGCACTATATTTGATCCGTGCGCATTTGTCGTCGTTGCTACTAAACAGGTCGGATCGATCGATTTGGGCTGCTGTCAAGCGACACAGCGACTATGCTGGAATGAGGAGTTGTACGCTCCTGATCATGGCTGGCGCATCGGCATATAACTTGAACTTGATAGAAGCGTAATTATGCACAGTTCTGGTGGCGACTGGGATATTTTGCTCTGGATCCGCTATTGGATGGAGCACCTTAGCGGAGACTATCAAGTTACCCAATGTCCCGATCTTGTGGTAAACGATCGATGATTCGGGTTCACTAAGTCTCAATGATGTCTTTCCCGAGTAATGCGGCCGACTCAGACACACTCGGCTCGCTCATGAGTTGACGAATCCATCACAGCACCTTGTGATCACCGATTCAGAGGCTTTATTAACTTAAGACGATGCAAGTCACCCTCGAACCTGATCCTAAGGTGCAAAATCATGTAATCTCATCACCACTAAGTTGGCACTCGTAAATTACATGACCCGGACCACTCTACAGGATCAGCAGGAATAGAAACGCATGAACTCACTGCTATGTTACCACTTGTAAAACCCCTATCAAACATGGAGATCACAGCAGAGAATCATTTAAGCCTCAATCCACCAGCCCACCAAAGAGATAACGAGGATCCCAGAGCGAAAGTGCCAACAAGAAACACACCCCTATACCCTGAAGCAGATCAAGCACCCCGCCGCCAAACCCCTAACATATGCAGCAAAAGCAGACCTCAACCACACATGGCTTACAAAATAAGCTGATATATTACTGAATACAAACAGTGTTTTATCCCGGAGTTTATTCGCACAGAATATTGGCTACTTCCTCTTCTTCTTTTTCCTTCCAGCGGGGTCGGCTTTTGCCGTACCACGGATTCTCTTCAATTCGTTCTTCTTCTTTTTCCGCAGTGTACGCACCTCCTTCTCAATAGATATAAGACCATTCTAAAAAATTAGCAATGAGACCGAATCCAGAACATACACGTGCTTGACGAAACTTGGGCTCATATCGCTTCGCATGATCAAGAGAATCATAAACATTTACAAATCCAGAAGACTTCCCACCACCAAACTTGGTGCGAAATCCAAAAGCGAATACAACATCGGGCGTGGTCTTGTACTTTTTGGCTAAACGTTCACGGATTTCCTTCTTGGAAAGAACCGGTTGTCCAGGATGGAAGATGTCCAATATCATTTGCTTCCTGGAAAGCAATCTATTGGACATAAACTTTCGAGTTCGTATGAGAACATTGTCCGTCTAAAACGCATTACATACCACTGCTTTAAGAATCGCAACTCAATCAAGCAGGAGCACAAAAAAGATACAGCAACACACCATGCTGAAAAACGCGTTAGGCCGCGAGCAGATAAAACAACGCTATGTCCATTAAAACAAATAGCGCTTAGAAGACCTACACATATGATCATTTTTTATTAATAAAATAGTCCTATAACATTAAAAATTAGTAGCAATTTAAGCAAAACATTCTATTGCAAAAATGTTAAGCACTATAATTACTGCACAAACTTGTTGGCAATGTAGCGTCCCGAGGCTCCCCTTAAGGTAAAAGAAGGCGCAATACTAGGGCAGAATATATATGCTCCGGGAACAGAGGGCTTGGGGGCTGTTGGCACGGCCCGGAGGCCGACCAATCGGCTAGAACAAGATGGCCACCCAAGTGACCTATACCGGTAGTTCGAACAAACAAAGTATTGCACAGCCCCTCTCTTCTTTCGACCGTCGTCCCCGACGCTCCCCTTCGTCCGCCTCCCGTGTCAGCCACCACAACGTAATCACTACTGCGACAAGCACCCACGAGCTAACCGTCCCGGCCGTCGAGATTCGAACGCATGTGTTCCTGTAGTGCCATCCATTCCGCGTAGCACTCAGTGCAGCAAATGCGCGCCTCTTGGCCCTCCTCTGGGCTTGGAGTCCACGGCTAGTGTCGCTTCAGTTGTTAATAGCTTCCCTGTCGAACACGAGGGCGAGGGAGATGTCGAAGATGAACGTCGATCTCGACCCTTCTGTTACGAGATACCAAAGGTTCTCCCTTCCGTAGCACATGCACTTCTTTCACAACGCCGACGTTTGCCAGAAACCGCATGGAGTAGGATAAAAACCATCAAAGTCGGGTCCGCTTTCCGCTGCCACCAATGTAGCGTCCCGAGGCTCCCCTTAAGGTAAAAGAAGGCGCGGTACTAGGGCAGAATATATATATTCCGGGAACAGCGGGCTTGGGGCTGTTGGCACGGCCCGGAGGCCGATCAACCGGCTAGAACAAGATGGCCACCCAAGTGACCTAAACCGGTAGTTCGAACAAACAAAGTATTACAGCAAATCTGAATGCTTTTTGGAAAAAAGTATAAGTTTGAAATAACTACTGAGACAAACCGAAGCAAACTCCTTATTATTATACTAAAACACAGCCCTATTTATTTAAATCCGTTTGATGCTGATTCGTTGACATCACATAGAATCCCACTCAAACAGTTGTTTGGTAGGAACGCTATCCTAAAAGCAATTTTCGCACTCAATGTTTTTGTTTTTTAGTGAAAAAATGGTTCCGTAAATACCGCAAAACGGCATTAGGCCATTTCAGCTTTGTTTGGATGTCTGTGTTAATGTAAATTAATTTAAGCCTATTTGATGATTTCTATGAAAATTGCACTTGGTTTACATCCTCTTTATGCTTGTTAAAAATTAATCTTCTCTTGTTTAATTTTCATGATGAATGGAATCTCCGTGACCTGGGTGTCATTCTGAGTGCCAAGTAGTCATGCACAAACACTTGTAGCTTCGGCAAAGGCATGAACAGGTCTCAACGCACTTCATATGAAGCTATCAATGTATTGGTGCTTCCATAAGATAAATTCATAATGGTGGTGGAGTCTTATGCCAAAATTACTACAATCCGAACCCCGTCATTTCTTCCATAATCAATAAACAAGTTAAGTTCGCTCGGATCCTCAAACGAGTACGTAGTTGTGCATACGAGTTATAATTCATGAGGACACAATTAAATGGGTTCCTTCCCCGTTTTCCTCGCAACGTCTTAGCTCGAAATTCCATTGGTCGTCATGGTTCCCCTTAAACAGCCAATCAAAATCAAGATCTCTACTACTTTACTACCTTTACTTTCGAATGAACATTTAGGCGTAGAATTTGCAAGATATACTTACAAACATTCAACGTCTACCTAAGCAACTCTTTCCTAATTGTTTTCCGCTCAACAACTCCATTAGCATTCAACAGTTTATTAAAATAAAGTAAATCACTGAGCTGCGCCAAACCTCATTGGAAATGTGCTTCGGCAGGGTGTCTGGTAGTCAATTGAGCCTGTCATGCATCACTATTAAGCATGGTCAATTTCATGCGTATTTTCAGCATTTTAGCATTTTCCTGCAATTATTTGTCTCTCTCTTAGCGCCTGGAAAAAGCGAGGTGCGCCGGAGTCCAACTAACCCGCCCAAAGGCGGTTCAAGCTGTTTGTGCGGTTCTGGTGACTGATCGCTTTAAGATTAATAGGCAGCTTTAAAGTAGATCCTCCTTTTATCATTAAAAATGAAGCTTAGATCAAGGTGTTTAAAAGAAAACTGTAAGTCGTGTTTAACTTAAATGACGGACGAGTTTGTTGGTTTGGGTCCACACCAAATGGAAAGGAGAAAATCGTGGAGGGTGGATGATTGTGCTACATTTTTACGCTTTAACTTGACGACATTAACTTTAAAGTAGTCTTACCCTTCTTTTTTTTCCAAATTCGTTTATAGACAGTGTGATTTTGGACAGGACATTTAGCTGGTCCTCTGTATGACTGACTACCTTACTTGATAGCCTGCGAGGAGAATCCCCTTATGCAATTCAGTGTTCTATAAACAGGCAAACATGACATCGTAGTTGTTCAGCAACTTGGAAAGGCTCGGAACACTCATGCAAGGCATTAAATCTCTCTAGTTTCACCCCATCACCAATGCCAGCTGAGCCACTAAGAAGCACATTTAAAAAACAAGTTAAATTGTCCAGCTACTCCCATTTCTATTTAAGTTTTTTGGGTGTGGGGAGCTTCAGCACTTTAGGCCTTGCAAGTTTCCATAGTCGCACGCTCTGCTTCACTCCATCCTGGATTTATGAGTGCTTTACATTACTTTCCATCTCACCGATGTAATTGAAGTTTAGTACTTCTAAATATTTGTGGACTGCTATCGTTAGCATGAGAAATTGTCCCAAAGAAAGAATACGAAAATCTTCCCACTTGACACCACAAGTGGGTACGTAGCTGTGCACGCTGTCAGTGTCACACACCACACTCAATCTGGGTGCAAGCATTAATTAATGAGAGCATCAGTGAATGGGGCTCTTGCAATGTTTTTTTCCATCACTTCACAGCTTTCTGACACGACGGTTAAGTGAGTCAGTTCAGAAGGCTCCAAATTCCACTGATCGTCGTTGTGTTTCTTTAACAGCCAACAGGAGCTGGGATCACCCTTACCCAAAGATTTTAAATCAAGCATACACTCAAGTGCAAAACCTTGCTCGACTCTCTCGCTCCCACTTCTGATTTTACGTGCAAGATCCGAATTTTGCGCCGTTTACGCGGTGAAGAAAACTCCGTCATTTAAGGTAGGCAGCCTGACAGCTGACAATTCAGGGTTTTGAAAAGAGAAACATCCCGCAAAAGAACGAGCTTTCATTGCTGTGTAATACTTCAAAATAGTTTTCTGAATGGGGAAATTTCTGTAGCATTTATGTGGGGACGCACTCACGAAAAGTTGCAGCAAAGGGGTACCGGTTTAGCCTTGGCGGCAAATCACCCCACGCACCATATCCATGTGTAACCCTATGCAGTATCCCTTTCAAATCACAAATAAAATCCAAAATTTTTAACTGCAAGTCTATGTTTTTACTAAAATTGTGAGACGCCTTTTTGTTAGAACTTAACACCGGCTGGCTATTGGTGGGATTTTAACTAACCAATGGGCAAACGGGTAGGCTTCCAGATGCTTTAAATTAATGAGATGAATGATATAGTCCGAATTGTTTATGCTATGGACTCATTTGTGCGTTGGATAAGGTCTTTTTAGAACTTAGGATCAAAAGGTAGTAAAACTGGGGCATTGTCCTGCATTCCCTTGGAAATTGTCGTTTCCTCTAATTTTGTGACACAACTAATGCCTCTTGAGTTCATCTAGGGAAGGTATTTTGATTAGGCACAAGTAGATTTTAAGTTTAGCCAACGATATGGGAGGTTTTATGCAAAGTATAACTTAACAGCGAATTCAGGAAGTAGTTGAATTTTAAGTAAACAGGAGAGTCAGCTTCAATAACAACATAAGGAAGATTAGGTCATTTCAACGGGTAGAAAGCAAGACCTCATAACATTCTGACTGGTGCTGTGCTTTTAAACCGAAACTTTTTGCCGGCTTCTGATAGCAACGAGCGCTAGACTTCGGACTGGCTCTCAGGCCGCAGAAGGCCATCTCTTTTAAGTCTACATAGCTTATGGGGTGGAACTAACCTAATTCTTCTCTGGCAGTGGCGTTAAGCACCCTAGCTTGTCAGTAAAAGCAAAAATGTCTAAATCAAATGCTTCTAGTTGATAAGTGTGTTTTGTGGGACGTAGCTTCAGTTTAGGCTTCCAGACCGCCGCTTCGAAGCATCACTCCACAAAGCAAACCTTGACCTTCTTAGAAAATTTGAGCACAAAGATAAAAACGTAGCTTTCCAAGTGATATCAGCGGCTACATCATCCATGTAGATCATCTTCTCATCGAATACCGCTACCTGTGTGAGCTTTGTGACGTAAAATTATTCAGCGGAATTGTCAACTGTCAGTCCACTCCTTCCTCAAGGCTGACAAGTCTTCACTATCACCCTCCCCCAATCAGCGCTTTGGAGAGACTGCGAAAGCCAAAACGCATCACCCTTTAAAGGTTTAATAGCAGGTGCTTGAATTTTTTACAAGTTAGGCGCACAAGAGGCGTTATGACTTCTCTGTACCTCGATCCAAAGACTGGATCCTTAATTTATAACGCGAAAAATCCTGTGAATTTACTTCTGTTATCTAAAAAATTAAAGGTATGCAATTTAAGTAAGCCTCTGTAGTATAGAAAAGGTGAAAACTTATGTACCATCTGTGGCTTTCCCTTCTTGCCCTAGGTTTCTGGTGTTTTAGCTACATTCACACACATTCAGGATTGGTAGCATGGGGCTTGGTAATCAAATATGGGTACACTGAAGCAGATTTTTACACCACAAACACTTAGCAATTGCTCATGCTTAGTTATCCAACCTTCTTTACTGTGGTTTTTGGCGTTGAGCACACGATTTGGCGTCGCATTACTTTGAAAAAGTAGGCAGTAGTATGATGACCTCTGGCGCAGTGAAAAAGAATGCCATCAAGACGTTTAACCGGCAGATTGTGTATCAATCTCATCATGACGCTGGTATTACACTCTCTCCACTATTCAATCATTCTATAAGAAAACTCTTATTCTTACCAGAGTTCAGGAAGGTTACTCAAGAACAATGGTAAGTGTCTCCCTTCCACTTGCGCCAGCCACACTATCCCTCTCACGTAGGAACATTGAATGATTGAAACAATAGTTAGGGCAATTGCCTCGGGATCCCGGAAAATAATAGCTGTGAATACTCCGTTTATAAATTCATTATGAGTCACATTATGTCGTTGGGAAGAGAGGTGGCCAACGTTTTGTTGTAGAGCGGCACCTCTGTACTGCAGCCCTCCATGGCTTTGTGTGACGCCTCCGTCGTTGAGGCCAACGCGCTAAGGCCTCTACTGGGCTTGTTGAATAGAGCATTATCTAGGACGAAAAAAACTTATTAATAAAAATCTAATCCTCTCATAAAGAGGCTGAAGATTTTTACATATTCCATCCTAGCCATGTCAGCTTCCACCACACACCATCTACAAACCGTTTACTCAACTCCTCATTCGAATGATTGATGGAAGGGCTGAGAAAAGCTAAAAGCTATCCATTGGGAGGTACATCAGCTGGGATAATACGGAAGATGCAGATGAGGCTGGGAGGAAGTCCATGTCGGTTCCACCGATTGGCTTTCTATGGGCACCTGGCACGGCAATCACTTCGCCAATCTTGTATAGCCGACTGCCAAGGATGGAATTCGCGTCTCTCAGTCGAAACGAACCGTTTACTCGATGCACACACCCACGCCACTAGTAAGGGTGAATGCTGGGACCCATGGAGAAGGGATTGTTTCACAACTCATCAGAACTGGTCTAGTGTAAAATGGAAGGGGAGAATGGATCATAGAAGCCTCCCGACCAAAATGTGGTCAAGCGTTGTCTCTACCCCACCGTTCTATGCAGTTTACTGAGTTTGAAATTGATGGAAGCATAACATATTCAGGAGTAGATTTTTAACTAAACAGTCACCTTACTGTCTAATTGGTTAGTAAAAAGACTAAATTCACCAGTTCATTTTGACAAAGGAATAAGTTGGACTGTTCGTCCATTATCGTCACGAAAGATATTGGATCCGGAGGCGGTGAGGATGTTTACGAACTTAGAGTTTTTACAAGTTCCACTTACATCGTATGTTTTGCCAGTGGAAGCAGACAGCCTCAGCCTGACCACCGCAGCTTCCGTCACACCTCATCTCCCAATCCTCCATTCAACTCCTCATGCAATCTCCTACGGCAGCTGTTGAGGAAAGTTGAAAATCATTTAGAGAAAAAAAAGATCAGGAGCAAGAATGTGAATGGGATTGGGAAGTATATCCTAGTGTACAGAGAAAGGCCTTCCTACGAACAGATTTTGTTGCAATACAAGGCGTAAGATCCCTTTGTACATTCCACTTGATTATTGCATCACCAAAAATGAGGCAACTGTTTATGCAGAAAATAAAAATATACCCAATTAACTTGGCACCTCTTTTTCTGATTACTTGTAATGCGCTTGTTGTTCGATCAACACTTGGCTTCGTTAAAGGGTCACATGATTGACCTTTGTACCTCCGAGGGGTAAGCTGCCCCATCAGTTACACCAGTAGCTCCATTCTGCGTAAACATTGGCCCTCATTCGTCTTCAGGGAAGTCTCAAACTGCTGCATAGTTTACCATAAAGTGCGCCTCCTGTTGCAAGGTTTCATTAATAAAAGCTTTTCATTCAGTCCTCCTGTCAATCACATTGCCATCAAGGTGGGTCATAGCGCAATTAATGTAATTATTTGTTACTTTAGAGGGAATGTAGTGAGAAAAATCAAGACTCACAGAGCTAGTTGTTGTAAGGTTCTTGTGGGAGAGCAGCAACCCTCCCTGTTATGACTGCATGGGATAGATGAATCGCTACGCTCTACACCCATTCCTTTACCCAACACCTCCCTCTCTGGATTTTGTCCTACGGTGGAGAAGTCACGAATCGCTCATCAATTGTGCCCATGACTAGACGCGGAGACACTGATGTGAAAACAATTCCACAAGGATAGGGTTTAGTGTATGCTCACATTGGCGACATCTCTGGACAGGTATGTTAGGGGAACCCCGTGATTAGGTGGTTCACATCTAGTCTCACTACCATTGTTAATAGCTTTCTCGCAGAAAGTGGGATTGGAGTGTTTGCTGAAGGTAGATTTCATTTCCAGCTCTTTTATTACCGGTCGTCACTGATCCTTCCATCTGTGGCACACACGCTTCTTCCGCCTCACGATAGAAATCAGAGTAAATGTACATTAGGATGGGGTTCGCCTTCCAACACCACCAGCATAGCACCACGAGACGTCCCTAACAACGAAGAATGTCATAATACTCGAATAGAATACATGCTCGACGAGGAGAATTGGTTAGGGCTACTGGCGTTGCCCACAGTCCAGTCCCGCTGGCAGAGGTACAATAGCCTAACCAAGCGACACCTAACCGAAACTACAATTTAAACAAACAACAAATGCATTGCGTTATCAATATACGCAAACAACGATGCATACAAAGTCGTATGAAGGAATCGCTAAGGCAGCACATGAACTCCTTTTTCATCCACTTTGTGGACCACGGACTGTTTTAGCCTTCCCTTGCATTTCTACCATTCATCCACTAACCACATCTCCCACTGTTTTTCGACACCCTTTACCAAAGTACTAACTCGTCAAAATCTGTCTTTGAAGCAATATGAAGATGTGTCCATATCTCGGGTTAAAGGTTAAACATCAACATTGCTACGGAGCTCTTCTGCTATCGGTTTCAAATTCCACTTCTATGTACTCATAAATGTTATAATAATGCGTGCATATATTATTCGTAGGTTGCTTTAGGTTCCCCTTGGTTATAAGCTTGAGCGACTACTTCTCCTCCTTACAATTATCCTCGCCACCGAACTGGTTGAATGGCCTGTAGCATATTCATTAGCTTGAGTTAATTTGACGTAGTACAGACTCAAGGAAAACAGAGTGCCAAGACTCCTGTCTGCTTCTAGGATCTGAGAGGTCTCATCCAGCACGAGGTTAGCTTTGCTCCGACGCGTGCCTCTTAAAAAGTGGATTCAAAACAACAGAGAACAGTGATGAACAATGTGAAATTCGTTTTCAAGAGTTCTTTAGGGCTATGGCTCTTTCTATTTAAAAAATGGATCTTCTGCTACATGAAGTCCTTATCACTTTGTCTCGGAGAAGAGTCCACTGCGTGGTTGATTCTCCTCTGATGGTAGTCCAAACTCTTTTATTCCTTCGTCATTGCGACTGCATCTGAATGGTCAAAACACTTTAAAGCATTTGTATCCACTCCCTAGCTACTTTCTTTGGTCTCACATCAAAAGCGTCTAGCGATGGAGCTGCGTTTGTGTTCTCGGTACACATTTTCTGTCCCCAATCTTTTAGGCACGGAGCGCAGTACTGGACGCTAGCAGCTAGGCTATGCTCTAATGCTTACTGTCACTTTTGCCTGAAGGTGGCAGATCCTCCACAAAGCCATTAAGTTAGCCAGAATGGAGCAATAGGGTTGTAGGTTGGTGCGTTCGGATCTAATGCCATCCAGGTCACCTGTCCCATGGGTTGATTAATGTAAATCACATTATTGGGAGCATCTCTTCGGTCATGTTGACATTCACCGATTAAAAGTAAAAATCTTCTTTCTCAGTAGTGTGAAGTAGCCACAAGGAAGGCACTATCTAGAACCTACACCATAAAACTGGTGAAGAGGATGCAAACACATGCATGGGGAAGTACTGCAATGTATTAGTTATTTGTTTAACTCTCGACTTCTGTTAAGTGCCATTTGGCTGGCTATTGTACCCTGGCTGGATAAGCTGGATTTTAGGCCAAGTCGTTCGCCGTAAAGCTTTTTGGATTACTCGGGGAGCTACACTACTGAGAGAGGAGAGCGAATCCCATCTTCAAGGACCTCTATTCCGATTTCTATTGCTGAGTGCTAGAGGTCGTGTCAATACCTAGCAAAGGTCGGAATACGAACTGTCGGTTTCGGTCACTTGGATGGTCATATCGTGTACTAGCCGGTTGGCCGGTCTACGATCCGCGCCAACAGCCCTCAAGCCCTCGGGTTCCAGAATCTGCATTCTGCCCTAGTACTATGCCTTCTTTTGCCTTATAGGAAGTCTCAGGACGCTACACCTGGGCTGGCAAACAGATACGATGGTAACTTTGCATTATCATGTGTGTAGCGGCCCAAGACTTCGTTGAAGGCAAAAGAGGGCATAATACTAGGGCAGAATATGCATATATGTTAGGCAAGCATAAGGGTTGGGGCCACTGGCCTAGCTCGGAGGCCAGCCCCACCTGGCTGGGACACTATGACCACCCAAATCAGAACAAGCAAAGTATTGCAATATGGTCTAACCTCGATGCGATTTCCATCGCGAGAAATAAATCCTTATAAGTGAGTTACTTGGACAATTTCTGATAAATGGCAAATTTTTAACATCTCGATGCAAAAAGGATTCCTTTATGGAAATTAACTACTTCTATTAGTAGTATAACAGTCTCATGTTGAAGCTGCTTGATGTATGAACACAGTTCGCTTCTACAAGTATTGTAATGGCGCTTTTCTCTGAGTGGTAAAATCTATTCATTTAAAATATTTCGAGGTCTTTTCGATTTAAAGAAAATTTACCACTAAATCATTGAGAGACCAAAAAATAGTAAACTTTAATGACAGAGCCATGCCACTGGGTGAAGGCAGAAGTAAAACCCGTGCTTCAATATTTTACAAAGCGTTTCATGTTCGGTGAACTCTTGGTTCCAGTTAAGAGCCAAATGGGCCACAGCAGCAATCCTAATCCATTCTGCCCTAGGTATTGCCTCTTCTTTTGCCTACAGGGGAGTCTAGAGGCGCTACATAAGAGAGGTGACAGCTTCCAAACAACTTTTGACAAGTGGGAACATTAATTTAGAGCTTTGTAAAAATTTTAAGTTCTCGCACCTCCATCAAACATTCAATTACTTTAATGAGCGTAAATAATAAAAATTGACGATTCAGTATACATTTGTTCACATTAATTCAAAGTGAGCAATAATAAAAGGTGGTTCCCCTAAATAATGGGAAAGAAGGAAGCCCAAATTGACAGCCATTAATTTATGTGGTATTCTACACCTTAACTGGATGGAGTGAACATGTTGCGAGCAATACGCTTGGCATTTTTGCTTTCAACTTTAGGTTGCGACAGCCTACGTTGTAGCACTACCGGTACATTCACCCACCGAGAGATCTGAAACAACTGTTGCTTGCATAGCCGAACAAAAAACCCTCAAAATTACCCAAAATTAAAGATGCAATATTTAATATACAAAGTATTTACATGGTGTATTTGATGCAGCATTCAGGCGTCTTTAAATTTGCTTAGGTGTCCGAGAAGCTGGCCAAAGGCTAGGATAGACAGCATTCCGTCGAACCGACTCTTTTCATAATCCCTCTCCTGCAAGAGGTCCATAATGGGGTTAAGTGACCACTGGACGAGGACACAGTAGCCAAAATATTCCCTTCTATACGATCGTGGTCGTTCAGTTAAGTCGTTGAGCACTTGGGCGAGAATGCGTATGGCACCACCTCTCGCCTCTTGCCTTCTCTCCTCCTCCAATTCATCCTCTTTTACTGTCTCCACCGCCTGTTCGACCATTTGGACACGGGGCATCATTGATGAGTCGTCTGTACGCAGGTTTTGAGTAACTTTGCCTTCCTGCCTCTTTTCCATTGAAGTCTTCGCTGACATCGCGGGTTTGCGCCTTCGGCACGGAAAACATCCTGCATCTGCTTGGAAAAAGGATGCAGCAAGGAGCAGAAGTATTTTCACTATAACCTCTGGCCTCATTTCTTTCAAAGTGTTAGCCGAGCTGGGACGGCTACATCATAAACGAAGCACACTACGGAGTTATGAGGTCAAAAATTCATTTTTTTAAACTAGAATTCCAACACTTTGTTTAAAAGCGTCATTTTTGCCCCAGTTTTCAAAGAGATATTTGGCTACTCGCTGGTACGGAAAGTAAAAAGGCGTGTAAGAGGAAATGTGATAGCTTAAAGTGGGATTTTTTAATAAAAAAATGAGGAAATTAATTCCGACCTGCGACCCCTCGGAAGGACAACCGGAGGCAAGGTCAACTACGCAGAACGTTGATGGTTTAAAAGCCGTAAAAAAGTACAAGATGTGCAAAAAATTTCTTTGCTCAAATGGAAGCACTGCTAGGTTTAGGCGGTGTTGGTGGCATTGCTGGCGGCTGTGGATGTCAATGCGAGCACTGCAAATGTCGTCAGCCCGATCAAACTCCCTGCCCCAGTTGTCGTCCCATCCTCTCAGCCACAAAGCCAGCAGAAGCATTCGCGGCATCCACGACAGGTGTCCAAACCCCAAAATCGTCCGACATGACCGCAGCGGTGGATCTGCTAAACGTTGCATTGAAGAAGATTCGACGAAGAGGCAGTCTGGCCTCCACACGGAGTGAGAATTTCTTCCATCCTGGCGAGGTGTTGTGGGGCAACGGCACACCTGCTGGCCGAATGGGTCATGGACACAGCTTCACAGGAGGCAGCAATCCTTCTTTGTTTTAAAAACCATTTTTTTTGTCCTCGTAAAACGGTAATAAAGCATGACCGTGAATTCGACTCCGTGTTTACTTGTTTGTGTAGGTATTTCCCAATTTTAAGTGCAAGACTTTGCTCACTTTTGCAAGCACTCTTTCATGCATTTTTCATCTCTCTTTGATGTGTTTATGGAAGGGTAAAACGCTGGAATTTCTTTTTTATGTTTACTCTAACCGGCAGTTCGTGGATTGTGGTGGATGCTAACCAAGTTCTATTTTAAAGGAACTGCATTAAAAAATTAGATTGAATTCAATCTAGGTAATTAGAAAACCGTCTACACTTTATCGAATCCCATTTGTTAAGAGTTTTACCTTCAGTTGTAGGAGTGGTCTGACAATTTGGCATTTTTTGCCTTAATTTTGAGATTATAGTGAAAGAATTGAGACCGATGCTACGAAAAGGCTGTGTATGTGCCACTCAATGATGAGGCATTTCAGCTTTCATTTGTAAAGGACGATGGTGGATGTAATACAGTTTTGGCTTTAGTTCGGGGCCACTTGGCTGGCCATTGTACCCTTACCGGGCGGGCTGACCTCTGCACCGCGCCAGCGGCCCCAACTCTTTCTGTTCCCATGGAAGTCGCGTAGCGCTACAATGACTGCACCCATTTAAAGCGCTTCTATCGGGAATAAAAGCTAGGACGAACTTGCATGCCTAAACTTGTATTGGAAACTACGCATTGGCTGTCCAACGTGTTGGAACTTGTAAAGTGTGTTCACGAGTCTTCGTCTGTCCATCGGGTTGTCCGCTTTACAGACAAGCAAATTTGTTGTATAGCACTTGGAAGGGATGCGATCCCTAAGTTTACACCTCTTTCACTTAAAGTTGTTTGAAGCTTAAAATTGAAAGTTTTACTAAAGGCTTAATAGTCTTATAAATACAAAACTTTCGCTTCAGGAACCAATGGCAATATTATTCTTTCATTATTAGTTCAGTTTTTCCCAAAATTCACTACCACCCTATTC
The DNA here is from genome assembly GCA_001923025.3 of Taenia multiceps. Classification (NCBI taxonomy): domain Eukaryota; kingdom Metazoa; phylum Platyhelminthes; class Cestoda; order Cyclophyllidea; family Taeniidae; genus Taenia; species Taenia multiceps. Next base: position 2,810,333 of record CM010317.1, on the reverse strand, counting down.
AATAACCTATTAGGGGCCTCCATTTTTGTTTAAAAGCAAAAAATTTAAACAAAAAACCATTTAATTTTTTAAGCTCTGTTACTGCTTGAACATTAAAATCCCGATCAAAAATTATGAGAGTGTAAAAGGATTTCTATGTTACACGACCGTAATTGGAAAGTAGCTCTTTTGTTCCAAAAATACGTCTCAGATGAAGGTAAGTGGCTTCTTTTTTAAATCGGGTTCTTTGAAACTCGTATTCCAAATAAAATCTCCCTTCTTTTAATTTAGGACCAAATTTAATTTACTGGCTGGGTCAACTACTATTTTTCCACTTTTTAACAGCATGGGGGTGGTTATAAAATTCAGTGGACAACGCTTCACTCTTCCATTGAATACACAGAGTAATTTGTTGGTTCAAAGCTTTATTACATGACAATTCGTTCCAACTCAGTTTGCGGAGTAGTAATTGTACAGGTTTTTACTAGGGCCATTCAGGTGGGACCAGTTCCAACCGAAGGAGATGTTAGTTGACGAGGGAGATGCCAAAGAAGACGACAATACCGGTGCTGAAGCCGATAAAACAGAGGTTCCAGTGGGTGTAGAGAAGTCAAGTGACCCATCTTTTTGACGACCACAGCAGAAGTGATCTTCTGTCATCAGACCGTTCTCAATCTTTGCACCAAAGTGCATTCTTAAGGGTGCCGGTGGTGGAAGTTGTGGAGGGGAGTGAGGTGGTGTTATCCTATACCTTACTCTTCTCGCCTTCACATCCTTCTCCTCCTTTTCTAGGAGGCGATCCACAAAGTCTCTTGCTCGTAGACGCCGCCTCCAGTGGTCCAAAAGGATTGCTCGCTTGAAATCCTCTACTTCGGGTTTATGGTCCGCTCCCACGCAGGCATCTTTCACTTCAACAATCTTAGCACTGCCAGAAGCTGCCTGAGGAGTATAATGCGATGCTGAGTCGACCAGCGCCATCCTTTCGTACTGTACTTGGCTCTCGTGAATTGTGCCGACGGCAAGATTTGAGATGGGGCAATTGCGCAAGTGCTTGCGGTGTTTCGCTGGAACGCAAAATCGCTACGACAAAGTGCAGACGCGCAATTATGAATCATTTCTAAACTTTAACAAAATTCTTTCAGCTTTTTTCTTACCATTGCATTGCTCAAAAAATGAAGTTTGAATTATGGAAATCTGATCCACCGTGCATATAGTTTTACGGGTTTCAATCTTACTCTAAGAAAAGAAATGAATGCTTTTCAAGGATAATATCCACTAAGAGCTGCAGGCTTTGTAGTCTAAACATTATTTATGTACGTAATCAGCATGATACTTTTGTAGCTTTAAGCTCACGATTTCGGTGAAGGACCGCTTGGCTGTCCATTCTACCATTGCCAGGTGGGCTGGCCTCTGGATTATGCCTGCAGCCCCAATCCTTTCTGTGCACTGAATGCATCTATTCCGCCCAAGTGTTGTATCTTCTTTTGCCTTCAATGAAGTTTCAGGACTCTGCATTAATGGGATCGGAAAGCGAACCCCAACTTAAAGGACTTCTGTTCCAATTCCACTCATTGGATGATAGACCTCAGCAGAGGGAAAGAAAGATCAGTAACGATCCATAACAGAAGGGCTGAAAATAACGTCTAACTTCGGCAGCTAATCCAGTCCCATGTTCCACAAAAAAACTATTAACAATAGAGGTGACACTAGCCATGAACCACCTGGAAAACCTTTATTACAGAGTTTCCTACATGAAGATATCGATAAGATTAACAGACGGTAAAACCTACCCCGTTCTTCCTAACATGAAACAGCTTTCAGGTCGGTGTCCCTACGACTACCTATGATCACGCGTGACGGCCAGTAGAATCCCCCTTGCCTTGAACCCAGTCCCCATACAGGGCGAAAATCCAGTCCCAGTAGACTCGTTGGGAGGGTTTGGTGATATTGAAATTAAGTAACTCCTTAGTGGGTGTTCGTTTTACACCACCAGCTGCGTTTTGATGGCTGATTCGGAGGGTTGACGAGAAAGAGGGCACCGATACCAACACTCATAAATATAGAGGGGCTATACAATACCCTCGTTGTTTGCTTGACTCCGGGGTTCTATTAAAGGCCACCCGGTTGACCATTACATTTTTGCTTGGCGGGTTGACTTCTGAGCCATCTCAGTAGTCTTAATCCCTATATTTATGTTGGTATTTTCTCCCACTATCATGTCTTCTTTCGCCTTCAGGGAAGTCTCGGGCACTTTAATCAGGGTACTCTAACATCAAGCATTCGCACCAAGTGATGTTTTTGAGCAAACCAACTTTTCTTTTTCATCTAGGAGGCATTTTCGACACATTATTAGGTTGTAAGGTTTTAATTTTTATTCAGTCCTAAGTGGCCTTTGTTCTTTGGAAAACTTTACATTTGTTGAATGTAAGTTGCACATTGTTCAGAAGCATAAGCAAGTATTCTTAGTGAAAAGAGTAATCTCTTTCCTCTGAAATCTAAGAAGTCACAAGAAACTGCCAAATTTTGCATTTTTTTATAACCCAGTTCGATTTGATCTACTACTATTGTAGTGCTTTTAAATGTATCTTTGATGAGAGAGACAACAGAACAAATCAAGGCGAAACCTTCCAGCTCTTCGTTCCCCAAGAGTCCTTACCGTTTCCAATTAACTCAAACTAATAAAAACGGCCTGGGTCAATCAGCCTGTTCGGCCCCGGGGGAATCGAAGGTAAGAGGAGATGAACGAGGAACGCGCTACACTATACTATACGGAGAACAACAGAGATATTGTAAAATGACCATACCTTCCCAATAAAAACAAGATAAATGTCAAATATGATTTCCACCAAGACCTTTGTTTTCAAGGTCTTATGAAATGAAACATAATTGGGAACCCCATGTGATGGGTTCCAGACCAGAGGTTTGTGAGCGTCATGGAGAATTCAATGTGGGGATAAAAAGGTGTCCTAGAACTTTGAGGTGACTGGATGAACCTGTCAAATATCCCATTAAAATAATATCAATGTCAAAACTTCAATTTAGTTGATTATCATCTATAAATAAAAAAATCCAATCTTTTTGACAGTCAGAAGATAGAATGACTGATACTTACAGCAGTGCCCTCCGTTTTTTCAGCTGTCATAGTGGCACTGAAGCACCTCCAGCCTTCATTAAAGCTTTATTCAGCCAAGGCAGTTTGGAAAGATATGTCCCACCAACGTGCAGAAGAGCTGAGATGCTGTTAGCATGGTCTACAGGCCGTCCCGGAGACCGGAAGCACAGCCTGGAATGACCCGATCGCCCTCGGTTATTTAAATGCAGACCGATTTATCCCAATTTAAGGCAAGATTTAAATTGTCTTGGAAACTTTTTTTCCAAACTTTTGGCCTGACTTAGTCGTTAAATGATAAAAACAGCAAAAGTGAGAAAGAAAGAAACAGGAAAAAAGGTTAATAGAAACATCTATCAAGCATTTGCTACTCTCGAAAAAGTGATTGACTTTACTAGATTAAAAGGTCACAAAATTGACCAACGAAGGTCATATAAATCATCATTTGCTCCAGAAAAAAAATGCACAAATGAAATCTTCTGAATCTTCATTAAAACATAAATGGAAGACCTAAACTATAATAATTCTATTACTATTTTGGTGATCTTTTTCTGGTTTGGGAAAAGGAATTTGGAAGGGAATGACAATAAATGCATTGAGCTTTGTCCCTCATACACAAACAATTTTACAAAATCCTAACTCTTTTCGCCTCATTGTCATCAGCTATCAATTATTTTTCCGGCCAAATCGGAAGAATACTTATTTTAACGCCTCACACCTCTTGCCCTATCTTCTCACCACCAGTCTTCCGGCAATCATGAGCCTGTGGGGCCTGCACCGTTGAGAGTTCAACTCTTCTGGCAGTGGCGGTCACAGCTTTCCGAGGTACGAAAAGTGCCTCACCGATGCAACCGCATTTCAGGATAACACCAGAGTGAGAGACGTCAAGCTGAGCACGCTGTGTGGAGTGGATTTCTAACTGTGTGGGAACTAGCGTCTGCGATACTTCACCCCTTGGGTGTGATAGTTATCGATATAAACATGATAATTCAGGGTGCCTTCATAGTCGCTGGAGTTCGGATGGTGGCTTAAAATTGATACAAAAGAAGGAAAGGAAGCCCTCTTAATGCTTTACGCAAAACCAAATACGAGCATTAACCTCAAAATGAAATAAGCATCTCTAGTTGCCACATTATGCAAAGGTGTAAATATGTGTATTTTTGTTACAAAATGTAAAAAATTGGTACTACATCCAAAAAAAGTCTGTTTCGGTCTTTCAGTTTAAAAAATAATTCATTACACAAGTGTCACCTTTGACTACGGGTAGCGAGGAAATTGTCGACACAACCAGTCAGTTCTGTTTGGTTCAAAATTGAAGTTTCTTCGCGCCTCCTGTTCGTATCTTCTGCCCTGAAGGTACTTAAGAAACTCAAGCCATTGAGTCTCCGTCAGTCCCATGGGTACATGAATTTACCCTCTAGCCACCTTATATAGTCTTTTCAATTCCCAAAAACAAAAAAGTTCTCATATGGAAGGTGTGACCGCACGACCAAATGACTGCCTTGTGATAGCACGTGATGCCAACTTGTGGAGGGGACAAACGTGATGCCAGTTTGCAGTTCCCATCATTCTTCTCACGTATTTAAGCCTTAAATTGTACTATCTGCGCAAAATTTTTTAATTAGCCTTGGAAGAGGTATACAGCACACATTGAAATCGTCGTGAGACTGGCGGTCGTCTTGGCGAATCTCTCGAGAAATGAAATCATTCATAGAAAATGCGTACCAATTGACTAGAAAAAAATTTAATTTTCGTAGCAAAAATGCAAAATTTGGCTTAGAATTTGTCTTAACTATGGTTGTCACTTCTGTAATCCAGTCAATTTAAACAACAAAGATTTTACCAAATAGATTTTGCTTGTACCAAATAAAATGCCAAAAATGAACCTTCATTTGCCTCTATTTTCAACATTAATACATTGGAATGCAGTCGAGGTTATGATTGCACGAGTTCTTTGGTCACTCTGGACCACGATTTCATGCAGATGGTATGACTAGAAGGGCAATGCCTTTTCCCACCCATCCATCTCTTACTGCCGGGAAGGCGCCTCAAGCCTTCCACAATTGGCGGAGGCGATCGAATCAGGCCTTTCGGTGCAATTATTTTTACTTACCTGTCTGTCTGTCTGGCTTAAAAGGGGACGCTGGCCAAGGGTTACCGGGGTTGTCACCTTCCGGTATTGATTCAAATCTCCCATTCCAAGGGAAGGCAATTAATAACCGAAACGACGACGCATCAATGATTTGAGTAGTAGACTTTCATAGATGTTTACAGTTCTTACGTAAAGATGCTCCAATTGCTCCGCTTTCACAACTCTGGAAGCCTATTTAACCTTGGGTAGAGGCAAGAGGAATTAGATGCAAAATGGTGGCCTTTGGGTGATGCAAATCCAGTAACTTCCCCTTCCTTAATGCAGCTCTCAATTAAGATGAAGCTCCAGATAAATGGAGCTGACATAATCCGCGTTTAAATTTGGACTTAGAATTTATTCTTCCTCCGCGGAAGGCATCGGCCACGTTATATCAACCAAAGTAGAAGCGTTAATAAGAGAAGACTCGGGAATGATATTGAAAAGGAGAGATTTAACAACGTAGTCTCTTCAGCCTTCGCTGGTGGAATATCCTCCTGATGGCAGTGCTTTCGTGTTACGACTAGAACTTTCCCGTGTGTGAGGCTATGAGAGCCACAGCGTCACTTTCTAGGTGACACTTCACCTCTCTTCCTACTGGTTTGCACTTTCATGTCAAAAACTTTAAACCCGTAGCTGTCATAGTGACAATTGCCTTGAACTAGCTTAACAAAAAGCAAAAGAGATTCGCATTTTTTTCGTAAGGAAAATTCGAGAACTGGGAAAGGTCTTCTAGACTACGCTAATTACCAGCGTTTCGCCTCTAAATGCAACAAGTGGCGAATAAATGTCAAGGTGATGAGGGGAACGAGATGATTGAGTGTCTGTCTCTCCCTCATCAGAAAGTTCAAAGCTTTCCACAGGCTAGGCTTGCAGCGAAGTGAGGTCCAAGATTTTGTTTTTCTTTTTCCCGAGAGAGAGAGCGAGCAAGTATTTCTTATTTGACGATTCCATACAAGGACTTCTGAAAATGAGGTGGTGTATGCCCTAGACTTGTGCAACAGGTAATGCGTGATTGGTTTGAAGAGCATCAATTCCTTTGTCATAATCTGGCCATTGGACAAGCATTCCGTATGAATGCTGTGTTCATCCCTTACTTTCATGCCCTTGCACCAATTCACTATGGATAATCGAGTGGCCTTCCTGCCCCATCAACTACCATTTCATGATACAAGGATTCAGAATAGAGATACGAATGTGTAGATTTCAATGGAGAGTAGTTTCTGATGGACTGACACGAGCCTTTACTTCACAGCGTCTACGTATGGATAAGGTTGGGCACTTTGCGAGTCACCTGTAAGTTTCCTGTCATTCCTGTTGTACGTGCAAAACACAGAACAGGCTTCCAGCTCCTTGACATGCCTTGACAGTACTCTCTGACCAATGCGCCATGATTGAACGAGATGGCAAAGAAGTATCCTCACTTCTCAAAACACTTTTTTCCAAATAATACGAGCCTGTACACCTAAAGGTGGTAATTCGACTACCTTCAATCACACAATGTTGTCACTGTATCCGCAATACGCGTGCCGTTTGTTTAAGTACCGGTTTCGGTTAAGGATCACTTGGCATTTCCACCATTGTACCTTCGCCGGATAGACTGACCTCTAGACCATGCCAGCAGGTCTAATCATTTCAGAATGCTGCATTGGCAGCACCCGAAAGCCAACCCAAACTCAAAGAACCTCCATTCTGATTTCTACTGCTGTATGGTAAACCTCAGCAGGATGGAAGAGTCGCATGTATTCTATGGATGGAGAAGTCAGTGCTGACTTCAAAGAAAAAGGCCTGAAAATTGTGTCTACCTCCGGCAAATACCCAAGTTCTGCGTTCTGCTGGGAAGCCATTAACAACAAAAGCGGTAGTAGCCTTGAGCCATTTGGACTAGGTTCGTCACGGCGTTTAACCAGCGTCGATTAAGTGAAGTCACAATGCCGCTTCCACTCCTCTACCAACTGGCTAGAACCTGGATAGACATATAACAGAAAGCTCCAAGGGGAGAACAATGTGGCAAGGAGGGGTAAACGCAAAAGCCTAACCCAAGGAATTGCGTCAAACCCCACACTTCATTTCAGGCCAGCGCTGTTGCGACTAGATATGAACACGCGTGAGAGCCAGTAGAATTCCCCGTTCTCCAGATTCAGTTGAGTTGCCAGGGGGATCAGTGATGTTGCGGTCAAGCGCCTCCTCAATTGTATCAAAATTTGATGACTAACATGGATGGCTCGTGGGTGTTAGGCTTACAGCATCAATCACGTTTCAATTACTGACGCGGAAAGTTCACCAAGAAGATCGCCAAGGACGATGCTCAAAAGAAGAGGCGCTGTATAAGGAGCACATGGCCCCCGAACCGAACGCATAGATTCTGTCACAGTGTTATACCTTCTTTCGCCTCCAGGGAAGTCTCCAGGCACTACAGCATCCTTTTTTCTTAAAAATTAGTCAAAAATTACTTCGCATTACAAACGACATTTAAATGTCTCTTGAAATGCCAGGGAAGAATGGTCTATAATGATTCTTATAAAGGAATTACCTCCTCCCATCCAGTTGCACTGTTACCTTTGATAATGTTAAAGGTTTTTCCAATACAAAGTAACTGAGTAGTTCAAACAGTCCAAAGGAACTAATTCACCAGAGCATACCTCATTTTACTTTTGAAATTCGCAGGCGTTCGTCAGGTGAGTAGCCTGTGAATCTCCGCGTTTTCCCACGTCCCACAGTTCCACCAGCACCTGAAAAAAGAGGGATCACAAGATCAAGCAAAAGGTCACACGAACAGATGTCTATAAAAGGCTGCTCCAGAGAAGCAGTGAGGTGGATTACACCGAATGGGAAACGTCACTCCCCTCTTGGTGGTCACTCAGACCGCCATCAATGCGCGTCGCATGCGTCAGCAGATCCTCACCGAGCGCCAGCTCTTCACCAACCTTCCTCTTCGACCGTGCTGGGAACGGGATCTGATGCCGGATCGCAGTCAACAGCTCCTCCGATGGATGCCGTGAGATACGGCAACAGAGATCTCTGCCACTATTCCAAATTTGGTCTTTAATAAAAGATTCATTTACATGCCTACACTCCTTGATCCGACGATGCGATGGAGCTTAAAATAAAACTTGTTTTAAATGACCATTCTAACCATTTGTAAGATGAAATAGGTAGGGGAAATTCAAAATTTATCGAGATCTTGTCATTACCACAGGCGTCATGGATCTGCTTCTGAGCTCTAGAAATCCAAAACACTCGCTCCACAACTACAGAAAATACCACTTCTGCTTGATTACATTCATTAAACAGGGAATACTCAAGGAATAACTAACAAATTTGAGAAAAGAGACTTGAGCCCTCAAAGAAATACTAAACTACGAACAAAATTTGTCACAGAGGCATCATTCCCCATTTCAAACCAAGCGCGACCGACCCGTGGGTAACAAGTCGAATGCAAGCAATAATCGGTTATGCGATTCATCAAAGCTGGCATCAAAATCATCGTTATCGTCAGCAGCACGTATAAACAGGGGTTTAAAAGGCGTGGACAAGATTCACGGAGCCTCAGTTACTGCCATTTCACTGCATCGTCGGATTCGAGATGGCCTATTGCTCCAAAATGGCTTTGACATCCATTTTCAGAGTGTACAACTGGTCCACAAAGTGTGGTCGCCCATAACGACGGAAATGCAGCGCATCCTCAGGAGGTAGCTCCACATTGGCTAACTTATCCTCGCCCTTTATAGTGCGCGCGGTCACGACCTCCAATGGAGGACCGCCTTCCAGCATGGCGGGTGTTTCGATTCCTTCGCCACGTTTGACAATAATCATGGTGTGCTCGAATTGGGCGGATCGCAAACCGTCGATTGTGACAGCTGTCCACTTGTCCGGCCACAATTCATCCCTCCAGCTGCCCTCGTTGATCATTGGCTCGATTGTGAAACAATGACCTGGAGCTGTCGATCCCACGGCCTTGTTTTCTGTCAGTGATAAATGGAGGGCTGTAGAGCGTGTGCTTAAATTAATTTAGTATGTAGAATTTTGTAATAAGTAATATCCTGCTGGAAGAAACAGTCATGAAATAACAGAACCCTTCCCTACTCGTCTGTGCCGTTATGTAAGCTTCAGTTTATGCCACCTTGCAAATAAAAGCGCCTTCCGCCTTAAATGCCAATCAACCCTAATTGGGACCGGTAACACAGCTATGCCTGAAAGAAGTCGGAATGAGGCAAAATAGGGTGTTGAAAACAACTGAGAAACCTGGGGCCAAAACAAGCCGAATCGCCCCGGAACTACTTCACATTGTTAATTTTGTCAAAATGGTTTTATTGCTACACAACCGCTCCTACGAAAAACCGTCAAAACAAGATAAAAAAACCCACACAGCATCTCTGCTGCGCAGTTAAAACAAAATTCAGGCAATAAACTTCATTCTTACAAGGTAAAATAGGTACAACTGCTGCTCAATGAACCCAAACGCTTTGACCCAGTAATTCTACAGCCATCATGGAGCAAATAAGTAGACCCCAAAACATTACTAAGACTGCAAGTTCTGATGAGTAGTGACTTACGTGCGTAGTGGGGTATGTTGGGTGGACAATGGAAGAGTCTGTGCACACCGTGGCCGCAATAGGTTCGCACTACCGAAAATCCGTCAACATTTGCGTGTCGTTGAATGACGTCTCCCATCTCGCGATACTTCATCCCCACACGAACTACGGTAGATGAAAACATTACTGCTTCGTCGGTCCCCAGATTTGAGTAAAATGGTTGATTTATTAGTCAGAAGGCATTGCCAGTTAAAGTAGAGGTCGGTTTATGGAGGGGTTTAGCTCATACAAAAGTCTTTAAGTTCACAAAAGAAAGCAACGAGTAGTTTATGAAGTACCCGTATCACCCTTTTAACTTGCTCTTGGTTTAAATAACACCTGAAAAATTACCTGACGGCACAGTTGAACCACAGTGGGACAGTTTGTCTGTCTAGATGCGAAACGTATGCTAAGTTTCCCGCTTCCACAGAAGGGTCTATTCCTTTTGCCATTTCGTCATACAACAGTTTATTAACAAGCGCCCAGGATAAGATAGGTGGTCCACGCGCTATGTACTGTGGGCAGGGAACGCTTGTGACCACCACGACCAAGATAATTGGTGACGGCCAGACAGAGGTAGTAGAAGGAGTTCATTCAAATCATACAAATTTCTTACTACTGAGCGGCCGAACGTTCCGTTTTCCCGCAGTACCTTGTGCAAACTCTTCTGTAGATGGAAGTGCGCCTTTACTTTTCGTAAGGAACTTCTATACCCACACATTGTTGGATGCATATACACAAAAAGACAGTCGCTCGCAAGCTCACCTTGTCTATACGCGATACTAATCCGACATATATGGCAATTACCACTAAAAGATGAACACCCCTCAAAGCGGGCAGGCAGATAAAAAAGCGCGCATTTGGACTAAAATTGAGAGCTAGACGAGCACACAGATGCACTTCAGGAGGTATGCGACCTCAATGCATTGAGTAAATGTGCGAAGAACGAAGCAAAAGGGCTCACCAGCATCCATGGACTTGGCCAGGCAATTGTAGGTGTTATTCACCAATCGAATAGACCTCTCGTTGGGCGTTCCCACGAAGACCGTTTCGTTGACATCGCCATGGAAACCACCAAAGTAGGTGGTTATGTCAACTAAGCAGCAAAGAGTGATCAACAGTAGAAACTGTCGATAGAACTACTATTTTACCAGAAGCCAGGAAAGAGACAAAACCAAGTGTATTTAGGAGAAATGAGTTAAGAGATTTTTTCGTTACATTATAAAGGGAAGCAACGTTAAGCAACAAAAGATGGGAAGATACCAAATTTGGAATTAGCGAAGTTTTGTGAAAATCCAGTTTACCTCTAACTGCCATCACTTCTGATAATGACTCACTTAATTTACTTGAAAACTACGCCACTTCAAATACATCAGTCTTGTGAGAATGGTGCTGCCAAGCTATGGTGCTATCCTACGCATAGTTTGAGGTGAACGCCTTCAGAGCACTCTTCATGTCAAAACAACCCACACAGAATTCATTTGTAAGATCAAAATCATAAAATAGCAACCAATAAATAGCTTATTCCGATTTAAAAATTGTGAGAAATTGGCATTAGATCGGGCACTCACTGTTAAGAATGTCTCCCTCGGCAAGAGGCCGCTGATCGGGAATACCGTGACAAATTACTTCGTTTACCGATCTAAAGACAACGAAGACCAATCATCGAAAGAGAAAGAAACTTACGTGCAACAGGACTTAGGGAAGTTAAAGTAGTTCAGTGGTGAGGGATAACACTCCCGATCTATGCAGGCCTCGTGGACGATCCGATCTATTTCGTCGGTTGTCACACCAACTTCAACCGCCGCAATTGCCTCATCAAGAACTTCTCGTGCCAGCTAAAAGGATTATGCAAAGCATGCGAATCGATTTTACTCTTCCAGTCTGGCGCATCCCCTCCATTTCCTCTTCATTGAGCGCAATAATCGAATGAGAGCTTTTGGCCTCCCGTTCTGACACCGGAACTCCAGTATCTGCATAGTCGGGACGCGCTATATGCTCTGGAACAGTTCTAAATGGGGTCTAAAGAAAAACGGTCAATGAGTTTTTTGATGCGACAACTTACCTTCTTTGCCGGTCTAAGTGGACCAGTGAAGTGGTAGCCATCGAAGATGCTGTCTAGTTCCGAGGCAGGAAACATGCACTTCCCCTCTATAATTTCAACTAGAACCTAGGCAAGCAAACAAACCTGCAAGAAGGTGAAGGTTCTTATGAGTTTTCCAGTACTTCCTAAAACATTCCTGTAATAAAAGCATTGGGAATTCTAGGAGCATTTACCTTGGAACAGAAGTAGGAACCAGTAATCCCCAGCTCAATACAAGTAGGACAGCGCAACGTGGCCGATTTTCCACAATTAGGTGTAACACAAGTATGCGGCATTGTTGGGTACTACAATCTCGTGCTAATATTAATCACCACGTTTTGGAAGGTATTAAGCACACCTAAAAGAAGGACCCGCCTTTTATGCCTACGCAGCAAGCCAATCAAAATTGCCAATTTTGCATATTAAACACCTTTAATGACGTGATCATGAACAGATGTAACAAAGGAAAAGAGTAAAAGTTGATGAGAAGAAAGGTGCATTCACCCTTTAAGTCAAAATGAACTGTGAACGGCCATGCAGGTTTTGTCAAATTAAGCTTTAGGAAAGAAACTTTAATACACTCATTGGAAAATCACTTCACTTTTTTCTTTAGATGTTGCTTTGTGCATCGGCGCGCCTTCCCAGTCTCCCATAAAGTTGGTTGAAGTCATAGCAATACAGAAGGAGTGAGGAACCATAGACTTGTCCAGAAGTCTCTGCTGATTGAACGCACAGTTAAACAGGACAGTGATTTTTTATTTTCAGCCTTAATCTTAGCATCCCTTTTAAAGCATCTATTCTGAGACGTGGGGCGCAGTTACTTGGAGTCTAAAGACATACTCAATGAATAACTATGCTAAACTTCGAACTGAGCACTGAATTCTTTTGTTAGCCTTTAGCAATTTCCCAGAAATATTTTTGCATTTTAGAATGGATTTTACTTTTTACAAATCGTAACTGTAGCTTTCGATGACTGTAGCATCCCGAGGCTCCCCTTTAGGTAAAAGAAGGCGCAGTACTAGAGCAGAATATATGTATTCTGGAAGCAGAGGGCTTGGGGGCTGTTGGCACGGCCCGGAGGCCGACCAACCGGCTGGAGCAAGATGGCCGCCCAAGTGACCTAAACGGGTAGTTCGAACAAACAAAGTATTCCATACATGTGTATTCATCATGCATATATTCAGTAAAAAGAAAGAGAGATCGGGCTTACTAGCTTGACCAAGGCAATACCTGCCACCCAAGTCACCGTGCCCAAAACCGGCATTTGAGCAAACGAAGCAATACAATCATATCACATTGAGCTAACATTATCACTTTGTAATTACTGCATCCCTTTATTTCACCTGTCCGTCTCGACGTTAAATTTACGCCGAACATGAAATTGGCCCTCTTTCATGCTACTAACGTCTTACCCTTTTGCAGGCGAAGCACGCAAACCTTACATTTTGTGGCAGCTCACTAAATTTACTATAAGTCGTATAGGAGTTTTTACATTAGCCCACCTTAGCATCCAGCCTTCTCATAGTTAGCCATTTTGGAACTACAGATGTCGCTTTCAATGTCATTAGTGCCGATATAAGTGACCACCTGCCCATATTTTTCTTCGCTTTTAAAGCTTTCAGACTCCTTTAGATCAGTAGTCAGTACCCGCAGCAGCACAAGACCTCCTTGAAAGCAAAGCAAGGCATAATACTAGGGTAGAATATATATGCTCAGCGGACAGAGGGCTTGGGGCCACTGGCCAGAGCTCGAAGACCAGCTCACCCTGATAGGGCAATATGGCCACCCAAACGACCGTAATTGAAGCCGACAGTCAAACAAACCATTACAGTACCAGTGTCACAGGCTCTAATTGCTCACTCCGAAAAACCATGGCAACATTGCACAATTAGGAGGTCTAAATGCGATTGTAACAACTTTCGTGGCCTCAGCCATTGAGTGTCAGCCCAGCTCGTATTTGTGCCACATAAAGGGTGGACGTGCAGCCTCCATGAGTAGGGAAAAGTAGCCTTTAATAAGTGGGACTTTGACCTTCCAAGGTTATACATTAATCCTCCTGTGCAACCGTCTCCTAGCTCAGGCGTAAAGCTAGTACTTAAGTGGACCGAAATTTTACTTGATGTAACTTGTTAAGTACATGTCACAATGAGTTTTATGATCGAGGGAATAATGGGTTACCCACGGTAACACAAACATTAGGCAATTCAGTTTGTGTGTCAATTTTAACTTAAAATACCTCACAAAAAATACCAAAGTTGTAGTGTAGCGTCCCGAGGCTCCCTTTAAGGTAAAAGAAGGCGCAGTACTAGGGCAGAATATATATATTCCGGGAACAGAGGACTTGGGGGCTGTTGGCACGGCCCGGAGGCCGACCAACCGGCTAGGACAAGATGGCCACCCAAGTGACCTATACCGGTAGTTCGAACAAAGTATAACACAGCCTCTCTCTTCTTTCGAGCGTCGTCCCCGACGCTCCCCTTCATCCGCCTCCCGTGTCAGCCATCACAACGTAATCAGTGCTGCGAGAAGCACCCACGAGCTAACCGTCCCGGCCGTCGAGGTTCGAACGCATGTGTTCCTGTAGTGCCATCCATTCCGCGTAGCACTCAGTGCAGCAAATGCGCGCCTCTTGGCCCTCCTCTGGGCTTGGAGTCCACGGCTAGTGTCGCTTCAGTTGTTAATAGCTTCCCTGTCGAACACGAGGGAGAGGGAGATGTCGAAGATGAACGTCGATCTCGACCCTTCTGTTACGAGATACCAAAGGTTCTCCCTTCCGTAGCACATGCACTTCTTTCACAACGCCGACGTTTGCCAGAAGCGGCATGGAGCAGGATAAAATCCATCAAAGTCGGGTCCGCTTTCCGCTGCCACCAATGTAGCGTCCCGAGGCTCCCTTTAAAGTAAGAGAAGGCATAGTACTGGGGGTAGAATACATGTATTCTGGAAACAGAGGACTTGGGGGCTGTTGGCACGGCCCAAAGGCCGACCAACCGGCTCAGTACAATATGGCCACCCAAGTGACTGAAACCGGCAGTTCAAACAAACAAAGTATTACAGTAGCCTCCATCAGATTGCGCTAATTTGAAAAGCAAAATTTGATTGACTTCAATCTATTTAGTGGAACCGAATTGTACCACTCCGAGACTTCCCTTTTACTTCCCCTGATAAGAGGAGGTTGGACGTTCTTGGGAATCTTTATTAGAATAGCCGAACAGTTGGTAAGTAGAGTATCAATCGAAGTCAGGAGGAGGGTCTCTCTACGTCTGGAGTATCGACTGGATCGTCCAGGACCCACCCCTCACCTGAAAAGCACATTGAAAGAAAACAAGCATTGCATGGCCCCCTCGTCTTTTGAATACCGTCCCCGTAGACTCCACCTTCGTGACCGAACAGCGGAGAGCCTTTGCAAGATGGTATCTTTTTGTGGTGAACGGTCATCGACTGGGTGCGAAGGTAGTTCGTAGGTGGGAGAAACTTCACTGAACGAAAAGGGCCTTTGCGCCAATGGTGGTAGAATCTACAGTGAGTTCCGGGTGGAGGAATCAGCCACCTTGTGTCGGGCATCCCTCCTTTTCCTCCGCCTCCTCCCCCCTTTTACTACCCCTGATATGGGAAGGTTCGGTGTTCTTAGACATCATTAGTGTCGTAGCTGAACCAGATGGTAGGTGGCATGTTAGTAGAAGTTATGAGGCAGGGAAAGGAGTGGCGTAAATGGCATGGCCCGGAGACCAGCCCACCCTGTGAAGATACAATGATGGAGGCGCCAAGTGTTCCTAACCCAAAGCCCACAGTTAAAACATGCGTGGTACATAGCTCCTCCCTTCTTTTGAGTGGCATCCTCGATAATTCCTTTACTCAACCTCTCCTATCATTCATCACAACGTAATTAGTGCTGTAAGAAAAAACCCGCGAGCCAACCGTGCCAGTCATCAAATTTCTATGCAACTGAGGCGAGACTCGATTGCAACGTCACTGGCCTTTCTTGGCAATTGCAGTGGATTTAGAGTTTCGGCTGGTTCTGGGAACTAGCAACATGCCCATAACTAGTCTAAAGAGGTTTGTGAAAGGGAGTAAGGTATTTAGCACATTTCCTTGGGGTAAAATCCGCATCTGTTTCTCCTTGTCACATTGATTTCACTTTGGAGCTACTTGTCCATACGTCTATCCACATTCTAGCCAGCTAGTAGAGGAATGGAAGAGGTATCGCGACTTCACTTAATCGATGTCTTAATGTAGATACGGTAGTGAAACTCCGCGACGAGTCTAATCTAGATGGTTTACAGCTACCACCGCCTCTGCTGTTAATAGCTTTCTCACAAAACACGGAACTAAGGTAATTGCCCGAAGGTGGACGTCATTCTCAGGCCTTTCTGTTTGAAGTCATAACGAACTCCTCTATTCATGAAATATGCGCACTTCTTTCACTCTGCTAAGGTTTACCACAGAGCGGTAGAAATCAGGAAGTACTTTAAGCTAGGATTCACTTTTCGTAGGCACCGGCGCAGCTCTCCAAGACTTCCCCAAAGACATGGTCTAGGAGCCAGCTCACTCGGCGAAGGTACAATGGCCAACCATATAGTCCTTAACTGAAGCTTGGAGTTAAACAAACAACAAACGCATTACATGTGTTCTATAAAATTAAAAGTTGACCTTTTATGACCTGTATGAAGTAGAAATAGAAGCCACGAACAGCCACACCGCCCGAATTTTTGGCCTTAACGACTAAATTTCATTCCTAGTGGTTGAAGGGCCTTAGAAGCCTACTGGCCCAGTTCCCTTATGGAGGCATACATCTGAATCGCGGGAGTAGAAATGCGGAAGTTGTTATCGCTCTTAATTCTGAATAAATTATAATTTAGGGGATAAATTAATGAGAGCCTAGTCCTGCGAAAAAAAACATGCTTTGCTCTCCTCAATTTATCCGTAAAAATGAGTGGAGACGGAGTAGGCTGAAAGAGCAGGCATGGACAGATGTTTTGGAGAATCAAATTGATTGAACTGTCAAACCTGACAGTCATCTTCGTTAATGGGTGAAACGCAAATTTACACATCTATAGTAAATCGCTACCGGGATGTTTAATCCTTTTAGCCACTTTTGTGAGCTGTAATGGGGATTTTAACAGAAGTAAACCATATGGCGCGTTTATCTTCCCCTTCTCCAAAGTGGAAGTATATGCCCCATGGACTATGTGACCTGGACAACGCGGTAGGGAAACAAAAGACCTCATCTCCTCTGAATTACGCATTCCTTTGTTGTGCTTTTGATATAAATAATTAAAATTAGAATTTCTTAGCCCAAAGCAGAGATCCGTCGGCTAAACCATGCATGAAACCCAATTTACTGAAGAGGCGATTGTCCCGTTTGCAAAACACGAATGCTACATTTCCAGTGAACCATATCCAGAGCTTTTACGCTTGAATACAACTTTTAAAAAAAATGCATATGAAGATTGACTATTTGTTTGTTGGAAAAGTGGTTCTACCATTCCACAAATCAGGCAATGGAAAAACGCTTTGTTACCTGATATTTTTTAAAGCAATACGAGAAGGACATTCGCATTAAGGGGGCGATACATCTGTTACTTACCTCCCGTTTTCGATGAAGGCCCACGTGGTTGGTCATTGTACTCTCGCTGAGCCCTGACTGTAGACTTAAGCCTTTCTTTACCTCGATATTATGTGTTCCAACCGGGCATTGTTTCCTTTAGTCTTCAGAAAAGTCGCAGGTTACTCCATCAATGGCAGCGGGAAATGAAATGGATCTTAAAGTACTTTCAACCTGATTTCCATTGCTGGCTGATAGACCTTGGCGAGAAGAAGTGCATATACAGTAGATGGGGGAATCAGCAATAACCTCAAGCAGAAGAGCTGAGTATGGTGTTCACCTCCGGCAACTATCTCAGTCCTGTGTTCTGCTGGAAAGCTATTAACAACGGAAACGGCACTAGCCGTTAACCATCCGGTTTAGATTCGGCATGGAGTTCCCCTACGGTACTCCCATAAGAATGTCGATTAAGTAAAGACGCGATCTCACCTCCACTTCTCTACTAGCTAAATAGAACCTCGATAGGGATATGATTGAGTAGCTTTGAAGTGAGAACGGGGTGATAAGAAGAAACAGACGGAAATCCTACTCTGCTCTTAAGTCAATATTCCTCCGTCTAATTATGGACACGCGTGATTGCCAGCACAATACTTCGTTCTTGAATCAAGTTTTCAAACCGGACGAAGCAGAATTGTCAAGAGGCATCAGTGGCTTTGTAGTCAAGCATCGTCTCAGTTGCTTAAAAAGTTGGTGACTTGCCCAGTTGGCTAGTAGGCGTTTCCTTTCAGCGCTGGTTTCGCTGTGACGGTTGATGCGGTAGCTTGATTAGGGGGAGCGCCAGGGAGGACGCTCAAAAAGAGAGAACCCATGC
Organism: Taenia multiceps; assembly: GCA_001923025.3. Taxonomy (NCBI): domain Eukaryota; kingdom Metazoa; phylum Platyhelminthes; class Cestoda; order Cyclophyllidea; family Taeniidae; genus Taenia; species Taenia multiceps. The sequence goes on along the minus strand of CM010317.1, from coordinate 2,792,044 downwards.
ATTACGCTTGCTGATAGTTGAAATCTCGACTTCGATAAGGAGCTTCCTGGTGTCTTTGCCATTGCACCCTCTCTGGACTATGCCAGTAGCCCCAAGCATTATGCCTTCTCTCGTCTTCATAGAAGCCTCAAGGTGCTACTATGAATTTGATAAACACATTGTAAAAGTGCTTGGCGTTTAATTGATGTTGTCTTACCGGAGCCCTCTCCACCTTTTCAGCCCCTTGAACAGGCCTGTAGTAAGAACATGACGTTTAATGTATAGGCAAGCAAACAATACAAAACGGCTTGTTTTGAGGGGCGCGGTGGTGCGCCCGCTATCAACGCTTGTAAACAACGCCAACGGAAGTAAATTCGCCACCGTCTGTTAATTTGAGGATTGTTGAATGCTTACCGCAGTAAAATACCAAACTGAAGAGGTCAAGCAATCCTAAAAGCGTAATCTTGCATTGAAATTCACTGTAAAGAATAGATAACAAGAGATCTATGCAGAACTTCCCTGATAATCAAATTGCCCACGGGTAGTAGGAAATAATGGCATAAAAACATTGCAGGGAACCCATTCACGTTCAACTATTTCAAAGAAAAGTTAAAGGCTCTAAGCCTAGGCTCCTTACTTTTACAACCATCAAAAGTCAATTTACCAACCTTAGCTGAGATAAGACAGGACAAACTTTTTGATGCCTAGATGACAATAACTAGAAAGCAAAAGTCCCTAATGGAGTGTGTGCATTAACCACGCCACCGATGCCTTAAGGATGTCGAAAAGTAAGCCTCCATCTGCGAAGTCTGTCGGCCCACCCAATCCTTGAGGGAATCAACTCAAAGCCAGGCACCGCGCTAAGAAGGCATAAAGATGAATGCGTATGCGCATACAATGGTTTTCTCACAATCGCAAACAACAAAAGAAGCAAAAGCCGCAAAGAGAACAGTCAAAAGACAACAAAAAGTAAACACACGGGATAGGAATTCACACAAAAGATCAGGAGCAGTGGAATGTATCCGATGAATATATTAAAAAGTAAAGGTAAAAATGGAGGCACAGTTGGAGGAAAAGAAAGGAAATAATACATTCCACCACAGACTAACGACTTCGAACAGACCGACGAAGCTGAATATCGTCGTGGTCGGAGCTGAAACGATAATTAAAAAAGCCGTAAACCAAACGGCGTTTCTATGGAACTCCACCTCAACGTTTCTTCAGGCTAGAAGAGGTCTCTATTCCACCTTTAAATGCAAAACAAAGGCTTATTTCATTGCCCAAAAGGAGAGTAGTTTTAAGAAAAAAATACGCAATGAGTGATTAAACAAAACTGAGATTGCAAAGGTTATGGAAACGGATGCCAACGTGTCCCGCTACTAGTGACTAACACAAACGGATCTTGGGCCAGTCGAGATGCCCTTTGGCAACGAACCAAGTCCCTTTTAAGTGAAGTTTTAATGCCCCAACATGGGCATATCCACCAGCATCGACAGAATATTTCAACAACAGTACGATGCGATGACGACATACTCTGCAATTCAGCAGCAAGGCACTTGACCGGTTTGAATGTGAACGATCTTCCAAAGGAGACCGCAGATTCATTCCTCTCTCGGTTTATCTGTCTGTGTTTGCAATGATTCCGGCAGTGGTGATTCTTATAATTTCTGACCCACAGCCTTGGCGGCAATTTTCGTGAAAGAATATTCAGCTACTTCGTGGAATACCCACCTGTTTCCAGGCGCCTAACCGACCCATAGCCACCTGTCTTGAGGTGAAATTACACAAGGGACGAATCGTTTGACATCGACAATAAAGGCGATACGATACAACGTAGCGCGGTCATTCACAAATACAAACATTTCCAATTGGGAAAAGCTAACACTCTGGATGCTTAGACAGCTTTACACCTTCAACAAGCACGGGAGACGGTTTAAGGATGGCTTGTTCTTACTAACAAACCTCTCCATGCAGAATCTGCCTTCTGGGTACTAATTAGACGCTGTCAAAAAATAGGTGGCAAAGTGAAAATGGTTTGTACTTTTTCAAAATGTTCTACCTACTATGCCCTTGTAACTCCAAAAGTTCCTTCTTGACTGTAGCATGATCTCATATACGGGTGAAAACATGCATTTGAAGTGAATGGCTAGCATAATAAGATATTCTACAGCTACTGACCTAAAATATGGCCCTAACAGTTAACAAAAAGATGCTTTACCCGTATAAAACGTCTTCATCTGATTCGTAGGCCAGTGATATAGAAGGATCATCCTTATAATTTGCTTCTACAAACGTAAAGAATAAAAAGGCGGTTAAATTATGAAATTTCATAAACTCCCAACAGCAATTGTCAATCGGACACGCTTTGAAGATTAGTCCCGGTGACCACCGTACCCTTGGATTAGTCTTATTTTCCGACATCAAACTGCCAAAAGGTTTGCCCCAAGTACCGGGTTCGGTGGGAGGAAGCAATTTCCTCTATGATGTTTGCCAATGCGAGTTAACTACTTCCTACTGGAAAAAAGAAACGCAAACGCATTCAAAAATGACTCAACGAACGAGATACGAGGAAGAGCAGTATGTAATTGCATGCTAGTAGCAGTAAGCACTTTACAGAACCGTCTATTGGAATGTAGGCATCAGAAAATGTGGTTTCTACGCCACAGGCATGCCTTTCCATCAATGGGCTGTGAATATCCCAGTGACTACTGTTCCGGTTTGAATTTCTTTATGATTCATTTTAGTCTAGGAAGGAATTTCGCGCGACATTTAGCCGAATCGTACTTAAGTTGTACACAGTCTCGCAAGAAAATACCTGTCAAAAACCAGACAATGAGTATAGCTCTAGGAAAATCGCCCGTGTTATCTACCACGTAGCTCATTGAGATTGCCTGCTTTAAGAAATCGCGAAAGCCATACGATTTAACTCAGTTCTAGAGATGCAGACGTCTTAAAAAGCAGTTGTGTTGTACGTGGAGCAAGTACTGTAACAAAAGGCATCGCCTAAAAGCTAATGATTTGCATAAATAATTTAAGTCCATTGATGAACACATCACGATTAAAAGGGAAATATATTCCTGATCATGAAACAACCGCAAGCTGCTATATAGCGCCTCGGGATTTCTTTAAGGACAAAAAAGGCATAATAAGCGGGCTAATGACATGGCCCGAGGCTAGCCCACCCGGAGAAGACAAAACGGCCAACCAAAGTGCCTTTGACCAAAACCGGGAGTCAAACGACAAACGTATTGCACACCAGTCGTTGAGGTAATTCCGGCCCAGAGTTTCGAAAAGTGAATTTCTACCCCTGTTAAACACGAGTGATGAAACAATTCATCGAAGTAGAAGGAGGATGTTGAAAAACGTGAGCGAATGAATCCTAACCGCATCCATTAACAGATTAGGATAGACACCGACCAATACCGTCATTGTAAGGCAAAACAAGACTCAATTCATCACTACACAACTAAGCCATGGAAAGACTTGCACTTTAAGACGGGGTTGTGCTATCGCATCTTTACTTTCCCTATTTCCTTGTAATTACTTCTTTAAACGATAACTCTCAATATTTCTTGGCAATGGCATATATGCGAATGAGAATTGACAATAAAGATGGCTAGGGCTAGGATGTTCGTATCCAATTAGTGAGAGAACATTTGACAAAAGTGCACCTCTCATGCCTATCTCATTAGGAGAGAATGGCATTTTGTAACAATGATTGTTCAACAAATAGCATATTTCGGTAGACTTTTCAGTTGTTCAGCTTTCAGTAAAAAGAATTGCTGGGATTTATTTGGGGCCATTACATTCGCTTAAGAGGTGTCTTGTCACCGAGTAATTTCTTTGATGAAATCTTAATAGGATGGGAAGCGTACCTACCGTACAACATCAACTGAGTCCTAACATCACTCTTAAAATAACCTCCCAGGGCACTTTGACAAGCCAACTTTTGCTTGGATGCCTGAAGCCCCAGAAAAAACGACCACCCGAGTGCTCAGAACACGCCCTCTTGAAGAAAACTCAATCATACTGGGAATCGTACCTCTACCGCCCATCTGGTTTGCCAGGACTAGACCTAGAAGCACTTGAAGTATAGTGATCGTCAAGTGCAGTTTATGATGACCTCAGCCATTCCTTACTAGGTCTGTACCTGCACGCCACACCTTTGTGCGGACTCACCTGCATTCACCAATAGTCCATCCTAAAATCCTTACTTAATTATCTGGACAGTGAGTTCCATAAAATCTGGGCCACTCGAGCATGGAAACTCTAGCTTATGATAGTGACCATAACCACCTAAAGAAACGCATCGCCCTTTTTGGACCTGACACTTTTTCGATAATGACCAGATCATGCCATTACATCTTAGATTCCATTTTGTAAGTGGTTTCAATGCATCCAACTATTGCTGTAACGTGAATTCACTGAGAACGTCAGGAATGACATCTCGGCGTTCGCATTCATTCTACATCTTCATTGCCAAGACATTAAACCTACCCATCTAGCCTGGTATTAGTGCTGGTAGGAACGCATGTTTTCCAGGATCAAGAATGGAGGGTTTTCCTGAAATGGAACTAAGAACCTTTAACCTATTTCCAGGTGCTACGTTATGCTGCCGTGAACAGATCCTTCTTTGAAGGCTTTACAACATGGTTGTCAAGACGCTCCTACAGCTGTTCGTGTTACAAATTAGGTGGACCCACGCCAACTGACAATTTTATAGCAGAAGTGTGGATTCAAAATAAGGGGAAATAGTGGCTAGCCCAGTAAAGGTAACCATGTCGATGGGCTGATACCCATTCGCCTGTGTTGCAATGCATGGACATTAGTTGTGGTACAGCAAGCCATAATGAAAACCATACGACATTTTCTGCTGCCTAATAATCAAGGGCAAGTGGTTCTAAGCAAAACAATTAGCAATTGACGTTGTGAAACCCCTCAAATCCCTGATTAACAGAGAACTATTTGCTCCAGAGGAATGTTTGTACCAAAAAGGTAGTCAAATGACTAAACCAATCCGACTGATAGAAATGCTCAATCGTGACTCATACATTACTACTCATAAACAAACAATGTGTGGAGCTCAGACGTGTTTGCATTTACGCTTTCTACAAGATATGGCCTGCTGATCGCAATCTATGGAACCAGCGTCCCTGATCTTCCTACGGGCATAATGGGGCTAGTTCCAGCATCATACATATTATAATAGTCTTTGAAATCGATCGAAGGGAGAGGAAATTTATGAGGCTTTTAACTCCCCTCTTACAGGTCAAACACCAAGCTAACGTTCTTTTAAAACTAAGGAGAACCTGTCCTTACCTGCTAGAGCAGTACTGGCGGGCGAGTAGGCAATGGTCATAAGGAAGGCAAAGCAGAAGACGATGCTGAAGTCAAAAGTCAGTTCAAGAGCAGAGCGGAAGGGGGTGAAAACAGCGCCGCTGGGAGTCACTGGACCCTCATCAAGGGGGGTAGTGATTTCGGTAGTGACGGGTCGAAGATAAAATGCCGGGCCGGAGGGGTTAAAACGCAGGCCCATTACTACGAGGAAGTTGACGGCCATCAGGAGGACTGGAATGAGTAGAAGAGTCAGGCGCAGGTCTGAAATGGAAGTAAGAAAGGAAGGCTTTTATCATCCACCAGTGGGATAAAAAACGACACTGAAATAAAACTGGGAATTTCGTAGTCACAAGGGTGTGATGGATAACAAATTTCAAAAAAGGCACAAGTTAAGTTCACTTTGCCACCTATTTTCGGCAGCGCTTAGTACCCAAAAGGCGAGTTCCGTACAGAAAGGTTTGTTAGTAAGACTAAACCATCTTCAAACCGCCTCCTGCGGTGGTCAAAGGTGCAAAGCTGTCTCAGTATCCCAAGCGTATTAGCTTTTACAACTGCAAATGTTTGTATTTGTAAGTGACCGTTCTGTGTTGTGTTACGTCGCCTTCACTGTTGTTGTAGATCGATTCATCTTTTGTGTAATTTTGTCGCACGACAGGTCGGTATGCGTCGATTAGGTGCTCAGAATCAGATAAGCATTACACGAAGTAGCTGGATGATCTTTCGCATTCACATTGAAGCCGTTTAAGTGTCTTACTACTGTGTGGTCGAGTGTTTTATCGTCGTGTCGTGCTGTTGAAACATTCTGCCGACAAGGGTAAATATACCCATTTTGAGGTGGTAAACCTTCACTTGGAGCTTATTTCGTTGCCGCCAACCATGTCATCTTGATTAAGGGTGTCTGAACTGACCCAAGACATAGCCGCAGCAGCTACAATTAACAGGACACATTGGTCACTTAAGCCCAGACGTAATACGACTACACCAACGTCTGCTTCCGGGCTTGCTAAATTTAGGGCAATGGCTTACTAAATGGAGTTCACTTGGGAAACCTAATCCAATCATAGTGCAGCTAGATGAGGAATGATTTTCGGGGACCGGTACGGTTAGCATTTGAAATAGGATGACTCCGAACCACGGCATCAAGTCAGATTCTACCGGGAACACCTTTTTTACGAGCATAGATGTAAGTCATCAAAATAATGTCATATGATAAATTTATTACTCCAAACGAAGTTATCATGATACGTATTTCTATGCAAAGCCGCAATTACCATCTAGCACGCAAAGTAAGTCAAAAAAAAACACTACAATAATGAATGGAGTGGTGGATCGCAGCACAAATGAATACGCTTGGCACAATGCATTGCAATGAGAAGTTTCAAAATTCACGCAAGATTTGCATTTTGCGCTATTTGTAAGATAAAGTGACTCCAATAAAGAAAACAGCATGACGGCTGACAGTTTGAGTTGGTAAAAACGTAGCGCCACATAAAAAAAACATTTTTTTACTGTTGAGCAATATGTTTGAAGAATGAAGACTCAGCAGCTACAGTTCGCAATGTTCGCACAAAATAAGGCTGAAGTAGTTATTTAATCTCCTCAGCTGTGAAGGGATTAATTCAAAACATTGAGCGAGAGAGAGAGAGTGGATTAATTAGTGATCTTATATACTTCAGCTACTGCTGTGGTCAGGAATTGAGCACTTCGAAATGCCCTCTACAGCGTATCCACACGAAAGACAAAGTTCCACTGAATCAAAAGCTGAAGTCCACTAACCGTGCACAGCGAATGGATCGTGGAACATCAACAACAGGTGAATGCTGATTTTTTGAGCAGAATCATCTACAGCGGTGAGGCTGCCCACTTTCATCCTGGTGGCTTGGTCAATTGGCATAATTATCACACTTAGGGTTCAGAAAATTCACAAGTGATTGTTGAGACACAAATGCATCCACAACGCGTCGCTGTTTGGTGCGGCATCATCATCGGACCATCCTTCTTCAAAAAATGAAGCTGGTCAGGTGATAGCCTTTAAAGGTACTGGCTATCGCGGCATGATAATCCAGTTTTATGTCTGAATTGCAAGACATGGATGTGAACGACATGTGTTGTCAGCAAGACGGTGCATTAGTGAGAGAAGGTAACTCGGGTGCGGCTTGAGGTAAATACAGGAAAAATCAACCCGGATCGGAACAGCTGATCGGGTGAGCATCCGGTAATCATGTGGATTAAAACACTACCGTAATTGACGTAAAAGTACTTTAGAGCTAAGTTAGGACGTCCTCTCAGGTATGGGAGCAATCAAGCTCTATGCTTACTATGCTCGTACGACACAGATTCAGCAAACCACAGGAATGATAACTGTGGAGGACTTACTATAGTAGGGCATCAAACGCAACTCGGAGTAGGAGCGGAAGAGGAGGATGAAGAAGTAGAGGAGGTAGATGAAAGCCAAGACCCCGAGAAGTGCCAGAAAGACCTGCGGAGTAAATAAATACAGGCTAGTCATTAAGCGAGTCAGAGCCGATTTTTAATAGCACAGTTAAAGGCTAGCTGTGCTGCCAATCAAAGAGCTGTGCAGCAAAAATGGTGCTCATTATAAATATACCTTTCCATCTCCCACAAATCGGTCTTCACAACCAAAAGCTCATGCCACAAGCTTATCAGCCCTTCTATGCGAGTACAATAAGGCTACGTCCAGGTTTGTGTAACTAGCGGCAACCTTTAAAACAATCCGAGGGTTGCAGCGGTGACATGACGGTGTAGGGTAAAAAAAATTTGACCTCATATGGAAAATATCATTGCCTCCTACATTTTGAAAGGGACTAATCACTGAGACAATAATCAGTAATGACAAATTGGAAACGGACAGCAGTGAATCACTGTGAGAACTTGGGAACGCTCCAGTTAAACAACTAAATGGGATTGGTGTAGCCCCAAAAATTTGCCTTCAAGACGGTTATCTTCGGTGCAGTTTACCAACACTGAAGGTTATATGGACTCACTCAAAATCTCTCAGATGCATTACCACCTAACTGCAATGAAAAATAATCATAGGAGCTTTTGAGAGGCAGACATAAGTGCACACACATTGATGAGAACTTTGAAGGGAGGCACTAACAACTATGTGCGTTGCGCACTCCTATGAGTTGTTTTATTTCCGATGAGCGTTGTTGAGTAGCGCCTTAGCCCCAAACGACGAACCTGGTTTTCATTCTCCAAAACGCCGACTACCGCTTTTCGATCAATAGAGGAGACCAGTTTGCATTTCTTGAAACTGCTAACCATTCCAAATTATGGAAAAAGTATAGCCAACGACAACTCGAACCTGCTGCTGAATGACAAGATTATCAAGAGTGAAAAGACTTGTCGTTGAACGATTAGTCGACTCTACAAATTAATGGGACAGCTCTATCCCAATGGACATCATGAAATTGTTGACACAGATCTCCAGAGTTTGACTAAATTTTAGCTTGTTTTGAAGCCAATATTAGATCTAAATGAAGAAATATTCTCAATCTTTGTCTGACTAGATTCGTTTTGGATTGGCTAAAATTATAAATTCAAAGATCCATTCCAAAATTTCACAACTCTTTAATATGCTTCCATTTTTTTCGGTGATTAAGCGATTTCTGCACTGCAAGACAATCCTCCCCCCGAATACATTGTAGAAATTATGAAATAAAATTGCTCAATAAGTTCAAAATTAGGAACAACTCAGCTGTGCATTCCATAACTACCAAAAAGGAGAAATTGCAATCAACGTTATTTTTTTGGACTTCGCAAAATTTGCACTCCCATTACCAATTCAAGTACATTTTTGAAGCAAAGAAGCTTCTTGACCTGTTGAAAAATAGAATACCACCTACGGAATCACTGGGTCATGGCAGACATATCCTCGAGTATCATGTTGCTACAATACATTCATTCCACTTGGAAGCCTGGAGTCAGAACCCACCTGGATAGCAACTGAGTGGTGGAGGGGATAGAAGAGAGGATCACGGTACTCCGAGTGCACGACCCAGCCATCAAATGTTACGAAGAGAAGCCAAATAAGGGTTGAGACGATGAGGCGCGAACAATAAAACCGGCAGCATGTTCTGTCAGTCTGAAAGGCAGAAATGCAAAAGTTGAAACGGATTCTGTCCAGCTTTAACTACGGGATTGAAAAAGAACGACAAAACGCTGGATTATTGTGGACCACCTTTAACTGGTTTACTGAACAAATTCAGTGTGGTGGATTAAAGTTCGTTTTGTGAAGATCAAGAGAACCACTGGAATAGGGCCGTATGCCCTGAGATTAATTACTGGACAAAGCTGACAAGCGCGTAAACATCTTAAACTAACCCTCACCCCAGTATATGGTGGGAATTTTAAATAAAGGGAATCAGCAAAGCAGAAACAATGGGCTCTTTTGTGGGAGCAACAATTGGGAGGTAGTGGTATTCAAATGGCTAGTTTTTACGGCTTACTTTTGACCAGTTAATTTCTCCAACTAACTGTGTTATACATTCACCCTTTTCACTCGCTTTCGCTACTTGAACACTGCATCTTCTATGAAGGCCTGAAATCGAAGGAGGAATGAGTTACGGACAGAAAAGAAGCGTAAGCTGTGAAGCTATGGGGTACCCTTCTCTTCTGTTGTCAATGGGGCGGTAAACAATGTAATAATTCAGTTTTATAATGTGCAAATTCGATTATTGCAAAATGCGCAACAGCTTCTGGAGTAGGAACTACTGGGTGATCAAAGAACTTTGTGTAGCTTCCAGCATGTTTTAGTGTGATGACTCCTTGTAACTTATCCGGACCTGTGAAATGCGTGTGATTGCTTGCATGAGTGCATGACAAGGCATAGACAGTCCGTTGGGACGGTAATATTTTGTGCTCTATGCCCCTTTTAGGTAGTCTGAGCTCTGGTACCATAAAATGTTGGATGATGTGGTCTGCACCTGTTCAAAGATAGAGAAGACTCGATGGAGAAGCAGCAAAAACTGTTCGTAAAATTGTCTTCTGTTGGTATTTGGGAATGGTGCTATATGTGGCAGTGAGAAGTCACACTGTTTCATTTGTCAATTTTTATAAAGCAGATGTACCGCGTTCAGGGAAATCCTCCATTCCATTAAAAACCACTTACCAACATTGATTTAAAAAGTTTGAGGTTAAGTTTTTAAGAGTGACTTTCAGGCATGGCTAGTGCAAATGATCAGATAAAACGTTAGCGACTAAACTAGCTGGGAGACGGAAGTAGTAAAAGCTAAGCAAACGAATACCGTATGCAGTGCATTAACAAGCGATAATAGGCGAAGAACTTGGGGTGATAAATGGCTTTTGCATTTCAACATTTTTACCGCATTACTATGAACCTTAGTTAACTCAAACGGTCCACTCCAACACCCATTTTGGAGCTTTAAGTTTTCCGCACTTATTCAATGTTGACTGCAAAACAGCACTCCAGTGCATTTGCCTGCCCTACAGAACAGGACCATCACCTATCGAAGTTAAACCGTTCAAGCTGAATCGGTGCTATCCGAAATAACATTTAAGGAAGGAATGCAACAAATATGCAATAAATTGCACTTTCTTATAACTGTGCATGCTCATTTCGCATGTGTCCACCCGCAGAACTGCTGTAAAAAGCAGCTGAGGGATTATTCGTTGATAAGGGTTTCATAAGAACCGAATGATAGGCATCAATGTGATGGGAACTGGTATACACGCTTAAATTGCCTTCAAAGCTTTCCGCTGGCACTGTCAGGCTTCCTTCATTAGAAACCAACCAATTTTTTGGGGAAAAAAAACAAAAAACTGCAATCAACAACCATCTTGCAGTTCCTTTTAAATCATTTCCGGTGTTTATTTAAAAAGCGAAAGGACAATTAAAGTGAACTGAATCACCAATTTAGAAAAAAAACGTTTATTAAAAACAGCTTAACTTAAAAGTCCCATAGGTTTGGAGCCTAGTGTTATTTTCTTGCACAGAAATGGTAAAACGATGGAAAGTCCATTAAAGTTATAAGCAAATGAATTCACTCATTTGAAAAATACAAACATCCTCCATAAAAGGAATACCACAAGGGTACAATTTGATATTCTGCAGAAACCTAGGCAAGTACTTAAAAGAAGTATAATCGTGCACCGGCCAAGGAATTAATCTGGAACATGCCCTGTTGATGAAAGCAACGAGAAAGGATGCGATACCGAAAACTCGGAATAAGGTGCTGTCAAACATCGCAACCAGGCATTAAAAAAAAGCAATTTAAAGCATATTTTTGCAAAGAATCCATGAATTTTCCTACCAAAGGCAATTTTTAGCAAAATGACGCGAAACAGACAGATGAGCCTTAAAAACTGTATGGAAAAAAAAGGTGACGAAACTGCTAAGGCAACAAAAAATGTGGGCGGGACTGACGATCAAATCCTTGGAGTCAAGACACCAAAAAATAAGACAATATTCAAAGTGAAGCAAAACAAGACCATTTTGCGCTGCTTAGCTGCATGATTATGATTTCACACAAAGCATATGCGCGGAGATGGTAATTGATGAGAACGAAAGAGTGCCAAACGGCTATGTGATGAATAATTGTTGTACATTTTCAACACTGAATTATGGAGTATTCTTGCCTAAATTTTAGCGTATTAGTGAATGAAGGCCTCTGCAAGTGAATGCAGCCAGATGAGAGGGTTGAAACTTTTGATTCAGCCTACATCCAAAATGATGGTTGAGCAAACAAACCAACGTTCAGTCTGCCATTCAAAAGTCGCTCAAGTGTTTAGCCAATAGTCATGGGGTTCCAGCCCTCCTCTAATACTGAACTGCCACAGGGCAGTCGAGACACCCTTAGCCACGATGACTTGGCGGACAGGAGTGGTAGTTCCTGCGCACACGTCACTATATATATTTATCCGCATCTGTACAATACCTCATCAGCAACAAGATGGCACATTCGGCCAATCAGTAGTAAGACGCCTGAGCGGCTTGTATGCGAACGTTCTTTAAAGGTTGGTCATACATTCACCCCCTTCTCCGTCTGTTATGATTTCGACAGCAGTAATTTGCACAATCCCAAGCCCACAGCCTCAGCAGCCGTTTCCGTGGAGGAACATTCGGCTACTTCGCAGATTACTCATCTAGTCCTGGGCGCCTAACCGACGCATCTCCACCCGTTCCGTGATGAAATTGCACAAAAAATGAATAGTTCAACAACAACGGCGAGCGCAACACAGCACAATTCAACACAACCACAAACATTCATGATTTGGAAAAGCTAACACATGTTGGATGCTAAGACAGTTTTGCACCTTTAAGCACCACCGGAGACGGTTTAAGAATAGCTTGGTCTTACTGACAGACTTTTCTCCGCAGCACCTGCTTCGTAAATATTACTGACATGCTCTTGAGACAAGCGTATGCATAAATCTAGCAACATTTGTGCAAGTGGCACAGTCTTTTTGAATTTCATCACCTGTTTAATGTCGAAGATCCCAGTCCAACTCCAGTTCCCTGCGGTACCCCTACATCCCCAAATCTCGCGGTACTTACTGCTACGCTATCAGCGTGTTAGCCCTTTTAAAGAAAATTATACATCGCAATGGACAATCACTGATAGCTTCAAATAAAATTGAAGAGTAAAGCCATCCTAAAGTGGTACTTCAGGTGCGGAATGGCAAGAATGATAAAAAAATAAGGTGGCCCTAAGTAACCAACCGATTATTCGGGTGGTCGCAATCCGCGTCACATATACGTGACATGAACTTCATCAATTTTTAGGGCTCGAGATTGCATCAAATCATACCATGAACAGGCTTATTTGCAAATAATCGAATAAATGGAGGATTCAAAGCAAACTTTATAGTTTCTGAGAGGCAGTTAAGTTGGTTAGTTCAGTAACGCAAGTGCTGGAGGAACAAAACGACTGGAGTACGGTAGTCAGTTTTGCCCCTGGGACAGACTCCAATAGCGAATGTATTGGATATCCACAGTGTTACATTGTTCCGATCATGCCTTCCATAATTCCTACATCACCAATGCTAAGACTTAAAACTTCCCCGAGAGTAAGCCAACACTTTAAACAGTGTCATGCATACCCTCTGGTTCTTGTCGCCCATAATTTGGGAAAGCAAGTAACTCATCGAACAAGTTTTGGAGGAAACTACGGAATTTGTAAAGCCCCTGACGCTATAAAAATACGCTATTTTAACCACATGCGCATACAAAGTGACATTCGTTCTACGGTCATAGAAGACAGCAGGAATAACAGCATCCTATAGTGACAATAAAGCTAATCATAAAATACGTCATTTAAGCGGGGGTGCCATCATTACAGTATTTTTACCTAGGGTTTCAGGCAGCCTACTCCTGATAGTTAAAATTGATCGAAAAACTATAATTTTTGTGGTAAATGCTCACTATAAATGAATGTGAATGGAATCCAAGTTGACGTATCTATAAAAAGAGAGACAATAGGAGCGTGGATGTGCGAGTTCACATCAGGGGGTCGAAATGGATTCGAGTTGGATAGATTTAATAGATATAATAGGCTTGACGCAGGGATGAAAGTCACACCGATGAAGAATGCTATAATAAAAGTCTTGTCACAAAACATCCGAGGACGCTTAAGCCAACAAACAGAAAAGGAAAGTCTCTTTCATTTTTATCCTTTTTAGTCACTCACCACTCGTAGGGCATCGAAGATACAGAGCCAGAAGAGAAGTAGAAATGCGTAAAAGGAGACTTGAAAGAAACCGTCCAGAGCCTGTGGAATCCAACCAGGTAGAAGATATACCAGTGGGTGGAGTGGATCTAGACCAAAAAAGTGATTTCCTCACTTAGCGAAGCATTTGGAATTTTAGTTAGGGGGAAAGAGGACGCTATACGATCGAAGCCATTCAAGTCAAACTCACTGTAGAAGAAAAGAAGAAGAAAGAGGAGCATTACAGTCCACTTCTGTTCAATAGTCCAGAATTTCCAATCGAAGGGTCGCATAGACACACAGAAGCCAGTCTGCAGATTTGAGAAATGAAATGTCAAATTGTCACTGATACAGGTGCCTAGGAATGCACTACAATTCTACTCTCAGATGCAGTTTGACGGAGTCGCGAGCCCTTTTGGCACAGGAAATCACAGTCGTGAAGACATGGAAGAGTGATTACATAACAGTCCCCCAGAGACTCAGATTTACAGGCAAATGGGCGGCTCGTCTTTGACCAAATTCTGTGGCCCATCAGATTGAGCACTTTAAATCTAGCTTAAAGTTGATGCACGTTTCAAAAACAGCTCCATTTACTTCACAAAAACCTTTATTAACTGTAACTGAATATGATTATATCTACAAGGCAACATCAAAAATAATAAGAGGAAGCGGAATACTAGAGACAGTGACTCCAAAAAGAAGAGAAAATATATCATTTGAGATGGTAAACTATTAATGAATGGGCTTACTTATAGTCGTCGACACAAACACATCAAATTCAACGAAACATGACTTAATTGTGGCTAAAGTTCCAATAAATTGAAACCAAGCTCTAAAATCTGTCCAAATCACTATTGGCATAGATTAAGAGACATTCATCATTGCCATAAATCCCAAAGAAGCGTACAAAATTGTGTCAAAAAATACAAGAACATTTCGATTGCCCGATGAGTGGGAAATTGCACTAATGAAATGGTCAAAATGGATCACTGCCGGCTTCTAAATGAATAAGAAGTTGAACAAAGCTTTCACACTCTAAAGTCCATGTTATAAAATCCGAGGCATCGAGAGACAGATTAAAATTACCAACACATAGGCAACCTCACTTGTGATCGACTTTCAAACTGGCCCTAAGAAAAGAGCACCTCAACCCATTTCCAGGCACTATTAATCAACCAAACTTGAAGACAAGTGCACTTGTCCTTTGTTTTGCAAAGACCTTTTACAAAAAGCTTCGGTGTGAGTGCTGACTACACTAGTAATAGTGCGCCCTCACAATAGCCCAAAAGTCGCCCCTTGATGCATTAACTGCTAGGATGGCAGAGGCAAATTGATCGCCACCACCATCACCCAAAAACACGTTTTCCTTAGAGTTCTTTAACTCAAATACTAAAGAGTAATCACCCCCCTCATACCAAGATCACCCCGAGCTCGCTTAACTGTTTCAGACAAACATTCTGTTTGTGGCACAATTATGTACAAAGAACTGTTATGAGCTCATTGAAAACATGTCGTGTTTCTGTGACGCTGAAGTCTGGTAAGAAAAATACTAACGTCATCTGCATGCAACGCTAGTAGTTAATGTTAATCGAACCTTACATGGCACACTTGACGCTTTTTGACGTGAAAGCTCATGAGCATGGCATAAGAACTAGTAAATCAAACCAAGACCTACTAAAAGCATCTAACTTAAACTCCACACTCAAAAACTGATTTCGATGGATAAATAAAAGTCGAGCTGCAACCGGGGTAGAGCCCATTTAAAAAGCGAAGCTAAATCACCTCTGGCATTAAAGTGTCAACTCACCAACAATCCAAAAGCCGCCAAAAAAGCGACAAATCGCGAGAGTAGCTCAAAGTAGCTAAAAGTGGAATTGCGCGTCTGCGTGATAAATTCAATCTCCGTGATCTCGAAGGCAGGAATGGGCGGTTTCTCGGCCTCAGACTCCACAGCTCTCAGCTCCGCCGAGGCTTCGAGCAAATCGTCTGCATCATGGGCCAAGCTGCTATTATCGCCCTCCCGTTTGCCACCGTTTCGCGGGTGAAGGCCAAAGAATCTCACTTTGAAAGTATAAGCCGCACAATTCAGTGAGGTAAGATGAATTAACTGCAGTTCGTTGCAGGCCTATGAAAAAATGAAGCTAATTCAACACAAAAATTGATTACTACTGATGTGAAGTAGAATGAAGCCCGCTACCATTCAGAGGATTGAGGATGACAGCAAACGGATGTTGGGTCTTTGAAAGAGCATTAACCTTAAGGCGTCAGCAATTACTAGTGACAAACAAAAGACCAAATGCATTACACAAAACCTTCAGCTTAAGCCATTCAGTTGGTGGTCCCAGCGAAAAACTGAGGGGAAACCTCATTTTAGTGAAATTTAACGAAAAACAGCCTTTGTTGAGTTATCCAAGGCATGACGTGATATGTGAGAATCTTTTGTGCTAAAGTAAAGATACTTAGTGACACTTATTTCTTACCGATTCAGAAAGATATTAAACTAAATAATTAGCCCAGCAACCTTATAGACTTGACGACTAACCGTTCAAAGATGAGCACCCAGAAAATTACACTAAATATCACCAAAATGATAACTACCTTCCCGCTGTTGCAAAAGAGCGTCACGTTTTTCTGATACGTATCGATAGACAGCACTTCTCCGGCGCCAGGATCAGCTGTGTCTCCATTCCTCTGGTCCTTTGGATATGTTCGACACATTACCGATATGTTTACAGCAAGTGGAATCGACGCAAAAGCTGAATCGGCAAGGAGAAAGAAGACCACTAAAGTTAAAGCAGGGCTCCTGCATGAAAACATTACAAGAGGAATGCTAAGGTAGATGTACCAGGCGCAGCATTGTCAAGTGTGCTGCGTTATAACTGGCAAAAAGCTGTCGCACATCGTGGGCTAGTCCAGGCCAGGTACTCCCAAGCAAGATTGGGGAGCTAGATAGCCATGCGTGTGTGCATTAACGAGAGAAATTTCTTGCAAATGAGGCCATTAAAGTTGTAGATTACACTAGGACTTTGGCAATCCCACGTCGATGGCACACTCAGCCACTCGGCAAGAGATATCTCAGCGGCAAAAACTTTTGGAGCTTACCATCGGGATTCTCTTGATGGATGACGGAGGAAAACCAAATCTCCCTTTGGAAGAGCATCACAGGGTCAGAGGTCACTTTGTAGAATCCATTATAGAGGGTTCTTTCTTCTGGGAGGATTTTGGTAGCATAGTGATTGTTACGCGTGAGCACCGGGGGACCCAAGATGCCAGCAACGATGGAGAGGAACACGATAGTCACGAAGATGAGTATGTAGAAGAAAACATGCATCTTCTTCATTGAGTACAGACGCATATGTACAGTGCTGAATAAACACAACAAAGAAATGGATAGAGAACAATGAACAAGGGAGACCAAATGAAGACAGAATTGCTTTGACGTAACACCAAATGGGTTCTACACCACCTAAACTGGTAATATAATGAAACAGGTAAAAAAGAGTCTTTGTAAAGGCTAATATGAATAGCAAAAGCGAGCGACCGGGTAAACAAACAAATCAAGCCAAAAAAAAATGACTCTACGAAGGAAGTCATGCCCTACATCTTGCAGAAGAAATTCGCTAAGGACACACATGTCTAGGCAAAATGTTTAAAGAGGCACTTCAAACAAGCGGGATGATGAATGAACTTGACCTTTTTAATAGCATAAAAAGACCACCTACGTCTCAAGGTCTCGCTGATACCCCATCCCTGAGCCGAAAATACCGCCTTAAGTGACCAAGAAGTCTCGAGGTAAAAGCCAAGAGTAAAAGTTTCAAGCTAACATATAAATAACAAGTAAACATATAATGTGTAGCCATACAAAAGTACTAAATTTAAATGAAAATTAGCAGTATCTGGAATAAGATTACACCAAGGGCAAAAAATATGCAGACAGATTAATGCCAACGGAGGGAAGGAAGCAAAAAGTGGCAGAAGTAGAAGAGCATCAACTAAACTAAGGCCATTATGGCACAGCATCAAAGTATAATGGTTTTAAATTATAAGCGAGGCATGTGCAGACGGCTCATAATATATTTCTATCTTCGAGCTGATAATAATTTATTCGTTTCTACTTGCACTAAAATATTAATCTGGTTCAGAATGTTTGGTATATGGAATGCAATGCTTCAATAAACGTCGCGCTCAATAAATTATTTCGACATGCTAACTTGACACCTATAATCTTGACATGCGACTCCGGAATGAGGTCATCCAGTGAATCAATTTTAGGCCACACTTATGTATTTTGCTACTATTTCATGCATTTAATGGTTTTTTAATGTGTTATTTCTTAGCGTTGTCATTTTATGTCCTCTGAACTTTGGGTTCTGCCTTTGAAAGTTATTGGTTCGTGTGGCGGCTTTTAATCCAATGAGCATCAAAACGTACGTCAGTTGCAAATCGCTGCAACACATAAGTCTTTTACATCTGTAATCTCTATTTCAAAAATGGTTATGACAGGATGTAATTGAACGCGGTACTCTATTTGTTAAAGAATTGAATGTGGTTATGTAGCAGATTCCAGTATCTTTTTTACATATGGTGTAGGTATTTTTCGGAAGTTATGGTACGTGCTGATCGATGCATTTGTTTCTTTCCTTGAAAGTGGAATATTTTCTGTAAACTTAGGTCTCGATGAGTACGCTTGCTTGTGTGAATCGAAATTCACAAAATCTCTAGATTTATGTACCGGGGCTTAGGGTCCTGCGTTTAATCCTGTTCAATCATCTTCAAAGTTTGCTCTGGAGTCGACTAAATTTTGGTAGCATTGGTGAATAAACTCTTACGCTCCTTGCCAGAATTTGATGTTTTTGCTTTATGCAATTACCGCTGAAATAATTCGCTCAAACTTCTTCGTTTCAAATCAAATATGCGTTGGCCGTGTTGTGAATGCATTGGCTACACCAAGTGTGTAGCCTGTTCAGCGATGCGTCGAAATACCTCGTATCGATTTCCTGTCAATATCACTTACTAATCTGATTCAGGCGTCTTCTCTAGCCCAAGAAGTCTAGTCAAGCGACTGCCATAAATTTATTCGACTTTGCTTGTCTTTTATAGCTGACACTGCTATGTTTGGACGCTATCGCTGTGAGCCCATCATTATTTGCAGGCAGGTCCTCCGTTCAATCTCTCAGAATGCACGCGACTACCGCAGAAAAACTGTTCTCTACTATTCCACTGGTTTGGGGATTTTTATGCTAGGACTGGGATATGCTGGAGTCCCACTTTATCGCATCTATTGCGCTGTAAATAATTATTTGCATTTTTGCTGTAGTTCTATAAATGTGGCAGGTGTTTGGGCTTCCTGTCCACTTTTTCCAGTTGCTATTTTCTGTCTTTTATGGCGTATTTATTTAACTCTACGTTTTTCTCGTTATTTTTGCCTTTAAAAACTAATGCCGAAGGATCTCCGTTTATCTTTTGATAATCTTTCGCACTATCAGCGATGAATATTATACATTTTAATACTCATTTGAATGAATTCAGCCACAGTTATCAGTGGTCTTCAAATTCCTCCTTATTTTAATAACTTCACGTCGCAAGCATTATATTCTGTCTATTTTTACTGAACATGTGCATATTTGGTTTCTTTTTGGTCACCATCTTGTATGGTATTTATTCGTTTGTTCTAACAACGTGCTTTTGAGGTTTCTTCGATGCAATGCACTTTGCTAGGGTACCTTAGATATTTATTCGCACCTTCTTTGTTAATAGTAATTCGTTTCCCATATTTCGTGTTAACTTTGTTAAAGTTTAGAAACATTCTGTTCCTTCAATCGCACCAGCCGCTTTGTAGACTTTTTTTGCACATTTGCGAAGTGTGATGATGTGGTTATCTGTGCTAAGACAAATAGATAGAGGCATGCCATCCCACCGATGTTGCAAAGCCAATTTTTAACCGCTCATCACTTCTGCATCACCTCTCTTTCATAGGAATTGCTCTTCATTGGCCCTATGTGATCCATACGCCGTGTAATATGCTCTACTGTTTTCCAGCTCTCTCTAATTCCCGACCATAATTCTCACTTCTGTTGCTAAACCTCTTTGGTTGTCTTCCAATTGGGATTGAGTTCCCTTTCCGCTACGTCTTCCCATCACAGGTTCTAGTTTTGCTACCAGGTCTCTTATTTTGGTTTTTGTAAAATTATGTAATTTCGTTTTAAACATCACAGAAAAGTGGGCGAGGCTCAAACACAGGTGGTGCTCGCGTCTCGGCCTCCGATTTCATCGCACTAATGAAGCCGGTTCGCGAAAGACGCGTCACTGTCGAGTTCTCTGCCGACACTTACTCGCACATGGCATGGAACTTCAAACCCTCACAGAAGCAGGTAGGCTCGTGTATTATCGAGTTTCAGCGTTCTTCTGAAGATCAACTCGTTTTTCTTGTTCAGATACTTTCTTTAAATCGTTTTTGGATGTAGCTTTTTAATAGTTTTTGCGGGTTGTCTCGGGCAGCCTAGCTACCCTTGATTAGCTTATAAAAGATATTTTGTAAATAGTTCCGGTTTCATTAGTCTTCCTCGATTTAAACCCCTAATAAAGTTATCTCTCCATCCACCTAGATCGTTGTCTGGTTCTTTTGCCATTGGAGGTTCTTTAATGAGCGAGTTTTGCGTTCCCATTTGCTCACCTTACTGGGATAGTGAGCACATAGTTGATGCGGTCTCCCTTCTTCTAGGCCATTTGGACTGAAGCTCTTTGGAAGTATCAATCAAATCTTCACATTGCTCGCATGAGATAAAGGGTTTTGGTTCCATCCCGTTGTTTAGCAAAGACAATTGGTTCAAATAATTATCAGTTTGCTTTGATTGCTTTTACGCGCTGACCTACGGGACAGCTATGAATGATGTGTGGTGAATTCACATCAAAGAGCTGAGTACATTGAGATCTGGTGGTGAATTTGCCTTCATTAATTTTGGTGAGAATTGTTTGTCACGTCCTCTCCTAAGGGAGCTTCATCATTCTGAGTCATTTGGAAAATATAAATGGAAAGTGAGGGTTCAGATGTGGTGGCAAACATTGGGATCCCATGGGTCTTTTCTGGAATTTTTTATCCAGTCTCCTGTGACTCAAAGATTTCCCAGTTCTTTAGAATTCGTTTTGCGTTCATCGCTATTAGTGGGTGTTTTGCTTTGGTGAAGGATTGCACTTGTCCAATACAAGTCACGAGATGCACTGAGTAATGAAAGGTCAGTGGCCCTTTATGGCCCCATTTCCTATCGGCTTTAATTGTGGTAGTCTTCCCCCTGAGGAAGCGACTTGACCCTCTAGATCCAACCCTTGCCTTGTTCCAAAGCTCCGAATCCCACTATATTCATTGTTGTTCATAGGGAATTTCACCCCTCATCCATTAAAGTAATACCTTTAATTTAATGCCAGCTAACGATCGTCCCTGGAGAGACAGCCTTGGCCTTCTATACAGCAAAAAACCCAACATCCAAGCCCATAATTGGTATCGCAACCTACACAGTGTTGCCAATAGAGGCAGCGAAGTATTTCAACAAAATACAGGTAAGATTTAAATAGTAATAAAGCACAATTTTCCTTTAGTGCTTCTGCTTTGAGGAGCAAAGACTCAATCCAGGTGAGGAGGTCAGTTTGTCACCACCAACTATCATACGTACTTATGTAGCATGAGTAAAAAAATGAAATTTTTTCCAAAACTAGGTGGATTTGCCTGTGTTCTTCTTTCTCGATCCGGCATTCGATGAGGATCCACATTTAATGCGCACCAACAGGATCACTCTGCACTATACATTTTTTGAGGCTAAGAAGGAGAAGATGCTGGTGCCTGGCATCTCAAAACCCATTCTGGAGGATGTGGCCTGATTTTCGTGCTGATGAGATTAGGAAACCCGCCTTTTCCATGTATTTTTTCATAACTTACTGACAATTTTATGCTCCCAGTTGAAATTTTCTTTTTTCCTTACTTGAGTACATGCTTTTATAATGATATCATTGTGCCCGAGATGTAAAATGTAAGGTGACCGTGCTTCAACGATTTTTTTATGAAAGAAACAACATGTGTCTTCTCCAGTACCATATGTCGAAAGTAGCATTTAAGAAATGAATTGACAAATTATTCTGTCTCTTGGTTTTTTTTTTCGTCAGTCGCGCCCCAAACACTTGATAATCTGTTTAAGAAGTGCTTAAACTCCCATAAACCATTTTGTCCCTAGACGCGAGCAAGTAGATCTACCCCCTGCCCCACTTCACATCCCGACTGTTCATTTCAAGGGTGGGGAGATCAGGCGACGCCTCATTCATAAGTTTTGCGGTGATATGAAGCAAGTGCTGTGGGATCGAGGTGGTGCCTTCTCTCAATTTTTTACCCAGTCCGAGCGGGATGCTTATTTGTGATCATGCGAGGCGAATAGCTGTGTCTGCATTCCACGGGACGCGTCCACTCACTAGCTCAGCCTTATTGGGAGGCTTACTTTTCAAAATGTGGCGATGTTGAACCTGAGGGATTGTTAGCGGACAGTGCTTCGAGGAGCCTACTAATCGAATGTGCGACTATACTGTGCTCCAAAGTGGTGGCGGTTTCGGTGCCACAAAGGCGACAGCTCTACGTTGCTCCACATGTTCATGTTGCCTCATGCGATTGATCTTTTTTCGCTTTTCGCTTCCAGCATCATCCACTTTCTAAGGCATTTAATTTCACACAGGGTAGGAACGAATCGCACATAAGAGAGGCCACATTTCTTTTCAGTGCAATACTTGTTGCATTCTCACGATCTTTATTTAAGTAATTCACAGAAGGCGGCTTCGCAGAAAGTTGTCTATATGGATGCTCAAAGACGCCCTACCTCAGTTACCTATCCTCGCATCCGGATTGACGGTGTCTGGAGCCGACTGGCCCACGACGCATGCGTCGGCCATTAAAGGGTGTCTCAAAACTCACGCAAGTCTTGAGTTCTGTGCCATTTGTGCGATAAAATGATTCCAACAAGTAGAACAGCATGACAGCTGACAGTTTAGGGATATTAAGAGTGTAGACTGAAGACTTGGCAGCTACGGTTCGAAATTTTTGCACAAAATACAGTCAATAGAGTGATTTAACTTCTTCCACTGTAAAGGTATTGATCAAAATCCTAGGAACACTGGAAGAACTGGTGGTCTTGAACACCCTGGCCGTCCTTCAACAAGTCGTTCAAGCCGAAACATTGAGGCAGTTTGTGAGAGCGTTGTCGAGAGTCCCGAGACATCAATCCGACCTCGTGGTTAAGAATTGGACACTTTGTGATGCTCTCTGAAGACATCACCACCAGATTATTCTTCTTCGAAAATATGAGCGGTCAGGAAATGACAGTTAATGGTCCTCGCTATCGTGGCATGATAAGCCAGTTTTGCCTCCCTAAATTGCAAGACATGGATGTGGACGACACACGCGAATCCATTCAGCTACCGTATGTGAGGCATTTTCCGGTCGTGTACTTTCCTGTTTCGATTAGGCATGGTCGACCGGTTCATGCAATTCAACACCGTCGGATTTGTGTTGAGATTTTTTGAAGTCTAGGGTGTGCGTCGACAAGCTCACGACAGTTCACGCCTTGAAGACGGAAGTTGGGAGCTCTAGCAACGAAAAGGTCATGGAAAGAGTCTTCAACAGGAGAGTACGTATGTGTCGGCAAAGCTGTGGAGGCTATCCACCCTGCATGACTGAAATCTAGTCGTCAAGGACAGGACCTTGAGTGATGTGGCTAATTAAGCACTCTACGTTCTACTTTCTCTAGAGCGAATATGATGAAGGTTGTGCTCATGGATGGACGATACCCTGATGCAAATGAATTTTAGTAGGAATGGTAGTTAATGCACCTCAAAGGGCAAATATTCTTCTTGTTGTAGCATTCAAGTCCTGGCTGCAAGAGCAGTCTAGATTATCCACAAAGTGGTGCTCCACCGCCATGAGGTAGCTTTTGACATTTGGATCAGGCAGATCGACTAGTTGTCACGAGCGCCGTTGATGACCGATTCAAAGGCGTGCAATAATTTCAGCCCACTCCCTTCCAGAGTCGTGTTGTGCGTTTTAGAGTTGTGGGTTGGCATGAAGAGATCCTACAAGATCACGTCTTCTATCGATGTGGGTGACAGCAGCGCTACATTACCCTGTGGAAGGATGAAAGCTTCAAGTAGCACATTCACTGACCATCTCAGCTATTCCACAGTAGTCCCATAACAGTTTACTCTTCAGTGCCCTTTTATTGTGGTGAGCTTGGACAACCCCGTCTAGATCCAATTAAAGGTTATGTCTGGCCAAACTCATCACCATTTCATGGAAGGAATTAGAAGAAGCACTGCTTGCAGACTTGATGCCAAATACTATAAGACGAACACGAATTTGAACCCGGACAAATCTTATACTTGACTCCCGAACTGACATTTTCCACCTAGGAATGGGGAAACACTTGGGTTAATGATGCCAGAAGTATAAAACTTCAATCATTGCTGGTGGCCTCATTGAAAGTTTTCCAGCTTGAAATAAATACAAAAGTTTATTTTATTTATGCTGGATTAAACTTTATGGCTAGCCGCCTCCACTTCCTGTGTGCATGCAATCAATTGCGTTGGATCCGTCCGCGTGCAGGACCGATGAGGTAGAATGGTGGATCACCAACTGCGGGAAGGTGAGAACTCGAGGACTGTCGACTGCTCGAGGCAAGTGGAATGCCACTTGCATTACCATGAACAAGGACAATGTGAATATCAGAGGTGAAGGGACCTTCACACCGGTCAAATGCATTTCCACTGCCCTGCTGACTCTGTCGGCGCTTGCATCGCCTTCATCACTGACCTCTTTATCAATCCCTCAGCTTTTCCTCCCCACTCTCTCGTTTTCATCACCACCTTCCCAATTTGGATGCATTCTCTTCAAAGTGAGCGACTTGGTCGAAGGCACCGTCTATTCGCTTCCCTTGGTGGCGTAGAGCGGGATGGCGATGATAGGGACTAGCTTTTTAATGCACTCGGAGAAAATGCCTTCGAATTTGCCACACTATCGTTGTTGGACCACTTTGGTGATACACGGTGGGTCGGTGGGGAAAAACTTACCCTAATCGACAGGGGCATTACCCATCGTCTCTTCGTATGCCTCTATTAAAGAAGGGGACAACTCTATTCATGGAATTGCAGAATCGCTATCAAACCAGGACGCAACAGGTCATGACGGCAGAATGGGTGAATAAATACCTCTCCAATTATTTATTTGTCTCCGCTTCCTCCTCTCGGCCCATTCCACTTGTCATGGCTAGCTAATTAACGCTGGACATCAAGTCACCTTCTCCCTTTTAACCAAACTGAAACCTCAAATACCACCCTCAATCGAAACAACCTTTTAACAAGGGAGAAGAGGGAAGTTTGAACCGTATACGACGAATTCTGTGCGCATCACGTTATTCATAAATTGAAGATTGCCGTGCTAGTGAAGTCATACGGATCCAAAAATGCTGTCAACTGCATGAACTTTGGTCATTTTTGTTAATGTTAGTAGTAATTGTTATTGCAATCATGTCGTGAAGGATCGGCATTCTTGTCTGGGGAAAGAATAGTCAAATTCATTCATTAAGGTTAGTCAAGTGGTCCATATGGTACCAGAATGGATATTCTTAAACTCCTAACTGAATGCGTCAGTGCTGACGATAAATGGAAGTAGAGTTCTGGAACGTTTCAGTGCTGCTGACAACTCTAGCCAGGCCAAAGCTATGGTTGTACGCCGAGGTAGGTGAATAAGGACAACAACTAGAGAAGATGGTGGAACTTGCCGATGTGATTTCGATACCTCTTGTGCAATAAAAACATCTCAGGACTACTTATTGCAGTGGAAGAAAATGATGCAAAGAAGGATGTGACTGGCTTATCACCCATGCGGTGGTGCGCCTCTCACGGCTCATCACGCGACCCGCTGACCCGTCAAAATGCAAATCCACAACCTTGACATTGTCACGAGACGAATAAAGTACACAAACATGACTTCTACTTGCAATTTACTGCATCAACTTTGGGACAACATGAACAAATTACAAAGCACCGAAAAAAAAATCACTTGAGTGTTTAATCTTACACAATGTTGCAGTGTCAGTTAGGAGGTTGCCATTGGTTTGATGGAGTTCCGTGGAGAAGACTTCAAAGACGCCGGTTTTAGGTACAAAATGGGGGTAAATTATAAGGAGTTGGAGGGAGCTAGATGTAGCGTCACCTTTAGAGGCTTCTTATTGCTAAGCAAATTAATTCAATGATGATGTACTGATACTTCACCAAGCCCTGTTGGTGAATAAAGTGTAGTGGGAATGAGCATTTATTTCCAAGGAGTTCTGCCTGTTGAAATGTGAACACTTCTGCGATTCATTGAGATGTAGCACCTTCCTCGTTCACCTCCTCTTTCCTCCGGTTACTTCGGGACCGAACAGGCTGATTTAGTTAGAAATGGTAGAGACACAGGGGAAACGGGGTGCTCAGCTCCTCCCTGTCTCGAAGAAATTGGACGTCTCGTCTAGCCCGAGGTCCGACCTGTTCTTCAACTTAAAGGTAGTACCTTTAACGCGCTTGCATATGTGCTGTTGCCCATTGGTGACACCATTCAACGAATTGCCTTCAACTGGACAGCAGGTCCGATTTCGTTTGGCCGTCGTAGAGGAGCAGCATCTGCTCTCTACGCCTAATTCACTATAAAAGGCTTAAAAGACTCTTAGTTTTAATTCGGTACTGAATGAATAAGCATTTGCTGTGATGATTACAGCTGTATGAGAGTACTATGCCTTGCAAAGTGGATGGCGGAAAGGATTCCAGACTGGTCAACATCTGTGACTCCTAACAGAGTAATAAGTAGTATCTTTGACATGATATGTAATTATGTAATTTTCGACCGTCTTTTAATTGACTTCAATTTCCAGGAGGACTCGTATTTGTCTACGACTCTGGAACTTTCCAGCACTCAAATGAGTAACGAAGCTTTATGGTGACGCAGAAATCCGCCAACATCTGGACCCTTCCACGCCAATAATAAAAAAATTCTTCACAAGGTAGTGAATGCGTCTCTAGGGTTGTATGTTGTTAGAGAGCTAGAAGGTCACCAACCTTTTTTAAGTAACCTTCGTAAAGCTTCTCCCACTCGAATCCGTGATCAAATTGTTTTTTGTACTTAAAAGCTGACTCCGTTCCGGTAAACACCTCACTAATACCTGTTTTTCAAAACTCGGAGAAAAAAAAAACATTCTCTGAGTACACAAGTCCTCGAAGGTTAGCCGTGTAGGGGGGGGAGGCCAACAACCCTCCTCCAATATCCACGTCAAACTACCAAAATATACTCACGTGAAGCAGCCCATCAAGAGTTGGAAGAAAAAAAAAAACAAAAGTACATATTCTCCCTAGTCCCGTTTTGGGCGAGAAATGTGTGAAAGAGTAAATAAACACATGCACGTGCACATGCATATAGTCACATCCTATCCTGAAAGGCGTGTGCATGTGAGTTCGCCTTTCCCAGTATCGGTGGCACGTGATCCCCCCATGTGGGCTATTTAATTGCGCGACGGACTGGGAGAAGGCATAGCGAATGTGGGCATCACGCGGCGAGGATGGACTCTGTCCTCTGCACTTTCCACATACTCTGCTGGATTATTGTCAGGAGTGTGCTCCTCCCCAATCCCAAATGCAAGTTATGTTTTCTAATTTTACTTAATTTATGCATGGATTGATTCACGCATCTTCCAACCATTCAGTTCTGGTAGTGCTTAGTACACAGAATTGACTTTATTCACAACCCTTCATAGCACTGCTAAATGGGCAATTTTTTTTTTCTAAAATTTATTTTGCCAGACACACTTGAAGTCAGAGAAGATAGCCTCTTCGAGGTATACGAACACTTCTATGGAAATGTCACGGTATGTCCGAAAAAGTTGGTTGATTTTCGAGGTTGGGTAAAAAGAATTTGAGCATTCATGATTACATGGGAGCATACAGTGAGTGGTCACCGATTAGGCCTTTTAACAAAAGAATCGTTGTAAAATCTGCCCCATTGCATAGAGAGCATAGGTAGGACTTGGATACAAAACACTTCCATAAAAGGAAAGTTTGGATTCATCCATGCACCTCAAGCAGGCAGTCTGAGTTCTTGGGTGGTGGAGTTAAACGTACTAGAAACTGAGTTGTTGATCTTATTTTGAAGTCAGTGGCAGCGTGGATTCGTTAGCCCCTTAAGTTATCCTTGAGAGTGGAATTTGCAAGCAACGCATAAGTACGGAAGAGACTTTGTCCACTCTTGATGGATTTTATCCTCACTTCACGACCACACACGGTCAAAGTTAAGGAGAAAAAGCCACCAAGTATTGCAGTAAGTAACCTTAATCCTGAGATTGGCATCATTTTAAGATAAAGCGGCCTAATTCCTCCTTGATGGGCCTTCAAGGTAGCTCAAAGTCCCCGTTAACGGCGGGAGAATGTGTTTGAGCGTGATCAAACAAGAGCATGAGATATTAGCATGACCCATGGGAATTGCTTTGCCACAGTGAATTGTTGGTCATGCCTTGAGAAGATTTGTTGGCCTCCACCGCATGGGGACTGGCCACTTCATTTGGTGTGATCAGCCGAGCGGCAAGAGACACATGCAAATTAGACAAGGTGTGAACAAATTGCGCAGACCAGAGTCAGGTGATAGGAGGTTGATTTTGCACTAAACATGAATGTTAGAGCAGTAAATTCAGTGGTTTCACACGTTTTCTCACACAAACTGGTGGTTTTCTCTACCGCTAGACCGAAGCCGCTTGATTCCCAACGGTTCTTAATGATTGAGGTCGGCGTAATGGAAGTCCATGAGCTGAACACACACGCGGGATACTTCAATCAACCATTTTTCATTACATGATTTTCTATTTAGGGATTTATAAATAGTTAGAAGCATTTGTGCATTTATTTACCAACAATGACAGAAATATCGAGATGTGATTGGGTGGGTTCGAGAAATAAACTTTAAAAAAATTCACAAAACTAGAAAAAAGTGACTGAAAAGTTTTGGAATAAAAGTCCACTTTGAGTCGTATGAGTATTATTTTATAGAGAACCAGAAGTTTAGGCAGAAGATATTTTTTCCATATTACTTATAAATCAGCATTTTTAGAGTACAAACCGTTTACATGAATGCGCAGTTCAGCAAATTTGCTCGGTACTATCCATCGGCTTGGCCTAACGAGCCACAAGCTAGGCGGGTAAAGTTCTTTCAAAAACAACTACCTCCCTAAGATCTAAGGCCATCGTTAGCTCGTTTCACTACCTTTCCACCCACTTTCACTTCCATTCTTTTAATTCCCGCACGATTGCCCCATGCTCATCTCAAGACATCGTTTTCATTACCCTGGGTCTGAACAACTGCAAGGGGAAGACACACCACCATCATGGAGAAGGTGGTAGTGATGATGGCGGTGCGGTAGCACATCAGCCCCATTCCCTCTCCCCAGCCCCACCACCGTGCTAATCTTTCCACAACAAACTTTGCAACAATACAAGGTCATACTTGGCCTTGTGAGGCTACTAACAGGACTCCCCTCCACCCTCTCCACTAGTCCCCCCCACTCTCCCCTCCTCCTCCTCCTCCCCAAACAAGAAATTCGTCATGCATTCCCACCAGACACAGCAGATAGACCTCACGAACAATCCCTGCAGCTAAGCCTTCACCAAGCAGAAACCACTCCACGCCACCAACTCCGCCTGCACTCCACCACACATGCACAACGCGCCTACCGAACAGTCTCGCGGCCAAGTGCTGCCACCGAAGTGTACACCGCTTCGAGGTGACCAATGACCACTGACATATTCACCCATCCAACTCATCTTCCAATACACAAGCCCTCTCCATTCCCACTTCTCAGTCTGACAGTCAGCAAGCAATCCAAAGTGTGCCACCTCTCCTCCACAACCCATGCACGGAACACGAACAACAACAAACTGACCGTCTTTGCACTTCACTCTCCTCCCCTACCGCATCCCACGTCACATCACATCACACCACATCACACCCACGTGCTTGCTACCCTCCACAATCCTCTCAGTTAACACGTGCACACACCGACTAATGGTCGCATCATCCATTGCACAGTAAACATCATTTTCAAGACCCGATGACCTGTCTGAGCCCCATGTCTCCACCTTTCATCGTCTCGTCACAAAACCAACATCTTTTGGACCACTTTATTGTGGACATCGCGTCCTGCCACCACCTCCTCACCAAATTCCACCCAATAATGCATACCAGACAGTTCTGTTACCTCAACTCCACTCAGTTTGTAAAGTAAACAAGTTGCAATCACATCCACCGAGTCCAACTGCCATTACGGTTAGGGGAGAAGAAGTAGGGAGAAGAGTGGGGACCACATGTGTGCTTTACAGGACATCCATGCGAACAATCTCACGCCATTCATAGATTCCTGGAAGTCAGGCTTCCACAAATTACGACAGCATGTAATTCTGCATGCACACTTTGTCGTGAGAATTCCTATCTTGTCCATAACTCTTCTCACAAGGAAAACATCTTCGGCATTTTTATTCTTACAATTCCAAGCAGGTAGTTTGCTACAGCTCTGTAAAAAAAGATCACCTCCTCTACCATTTACTGAAACGTATGCTAGATCATCTTTTAATTGGGATAAAGCGTGATGAGTAGAAGAGCTGGACGGTTTGAATTATTGCATTCTTCTCTTTCCTACAAATTTTAAGCTTCTCGACTCTGATCCAAGAGCTCGAGTTGGAACTAACACTGCACCCTGCCGACCACCTGATTTTTGCCTCCAAACATTTTCTGGTAAGTTGTATCTTGCACTAACATAGGGTAAATGCAGCAATCTATGATGTGCAAGCCAGTGAAAACGCCACAATCTCTTACTCAATTCGTAGAAAATGAATTTTAGTGGGTTTCACAGTTATTTCAATGCAAAGCCGTAGTTCCTGTAGGAGATGGGTTGCAGAAAGCAGCTTCAGTGAATTCACCCGCATCTTGAATTGAACCTACCTCCTCATTTTCTCCCACAGCGAGCCGATGGATTCACATATCAGGACGGTTACTTGAACGAAGTGCTTTTGCGGTTGTGTTTCCAGAAGATTCACACGCTCGGCCGGTTGTCTTGACTTTCTTCCAGGAGCCGGAATTGGACAGCATCAAGCGTAAGCGCATTAACTTTTAATGACCGAAATCCTCTGACTTAGGTAAATTTAAATGAAATCGTACAAGCATTAATGCTTTAGGGATGATACCTTTAAAAATGTTTTGACAGGAATAAAATTGGTCATGCTTCCAGAAAATAACCATTCCTTTAAAACTCGCTCCCAAATGACGCCATTCCAAACGTCTGCATTGAGGTGGCTTACAAATAAAAATTTGAGAGGCAGAACGCCATAATTTTGATGTTGCTTTGAGCTTCATTTTGGTTGTTACAGTAGTCACACTTCCCCATCCCTTATCTATACAAGGGTGGCCAAACGTTCGTATCACAATGTATTATCAGCGGTAGGGAAACTCCGTAACAAAACTTCCAGATGATTCCGTTGTTAGTAGCTTTCATATAAAATACGGGTCTGGGACAATTGCCTGAGGGACCGGTGTTATTTCCAGCTCCTCTATTTGGGGTCAGCAGTGATTCCGCCATCCGTAGCAAATGCACTTCTTATACCCCGCTAAGGTATAACACTCAGCAGCATAAATCAGGATGAGTGTTCCTAAGATGTGGTTCGCTGCCAGCTGCCTTTCTTGAAGCCGAAAGAAGGCATAATACTCGGACAGAATGTAAGTATTCGGGGCACAGAAAGGATTTGACTAGTGGCATGACTCGAAGACTAGCGCACCCAACGAAGGTACAACGGCCAACCGAGTGTTCCTTAACCGAAATCGAGGGCTAAATAAACATCAACCGTATAATCTTCTCATGTTGTGTGGGATACTTATGGTTCTGATTCTCTTAACATATCTTATGGGCTTTGACTTTACCATAAGTGCATTTGACGCTTAAATTACTCTTTGTAGCAACATTATCTCATGTAAGCAAAGCTACCTCCATCGTAGCAAGGGAACGATCGCTCACACTTGAGGTGTTTTTCACTGTTTCTGTAAGAGTACTATAAGCGATTTATTATCACCCAGCCTTCCAGTGGAGTAGAGTTTGACATTAGAAACATTAACTGGCCTTTTTCACACTGTTTCGCCGCGAGTTTTTGAAAATTTACACCCCCAGGGCTGAGACGCGTGGCTTTTTTGACTAATGAATTTTAGCGAAAAAGAGAGTGTAAAATATGTTCCCTGGATGCATAGAAGATGATGTAAGGCACAGGAGTCTATAAGCCTCTTTGTTGTGCCGACAAATAGGGGTTGAGAGGCGCGTCTGACTTGTGGAAGAATGAAGACCAACCAAATACTGCGCAAATAATAGGGAGATTTTATTGCCTCTTCAAGGTGTTCCGTCAGATGCCTCCTTTGCAAACTAGATCGGCAGATTCGGTTATGTTTCTTCTCTGGGGCTATTCATATTTTCATTGTCAAGGTAGCTAATTACGTGGCTGCCAAGAAATGCGTTATTGATGCTAAATAGTCATGGCAGAATTGGACAGCAGTCAAACTGATTTCATCAAAGGAAAATGCCAGGGCCCCTGTAACCATTTTGTTAACATGCTTCTGTATGTTTTGCGCTGAGCAGACAAGTGGATTGCGCATAGTACTTAAGTATGATGTTTCAAATGAAGGAAATAAATGCCTGAGAATTGCTTAGCATACACGTAAAACAATCAAAGTCTACTCGAGTCAGCTACACCTACTAAATAATCTTAAAAAATGAAATCGTTTAAAACCTCATTTAGCATTTCCTGACCATAATGGTACCGACACAGAAATTACAAATCAGTGGCCGAGAGTTTTCTGGCGGCCTTTGACCTACACGTGTCCAACCAGTAGCACCGTTTAACAAGATGTTTTAATCCCACGCCTCTGAAGCTTAGTAAGTTATAAAGCGAATATCCACTTCTTGATGAGTTAATTTCCCATGAATTTTAAGGTGTCAATAGGCTTGGGAAAAATAAGCAAGTAGATGTTAGAATTGTGAACCATCTCAATTTGACATCTACCTGCACTAACATGCCAGCACCTGCAGCTTCTTGTCTGTGTGTATGGACGTATGAATGCAAAATTTTCTGATCCTGTTCCCATTTCATTTAAGAATGCAAGTTAATTATTTTTTTTGTTTTTAGACTACGACGTTCGCACTGATGTGCAAAGAGTTGAACCATACATAGTTGGCAAAAATGGAGTAAATTACATTCTCCTCTTTGATACACCCATTCGGGTAGGTGGCGCAGGGACTCCTTTTTGCATTACGTCGCATTAAAGTTCAACATTTATGATAATGCATCATTTAGTATATAACAACGTCGCCAGGAATGTCGCTGACCAGGAATTTCAATGGGCTGTCTATTTACTGGCCTAAAGGTAAATTTAATTACTTGGAAATTAGTTTCATCACCGTACAAACTTTTCCAAATAAGTGACTTTGTATAAGTAAATGAGAACCTGTGGTAATCAGGACGTAAATAATTTTATCCCTTGAAGAGTCGGACCATAGCGGCGGTGAACAGTGGTTTTACGCATCGGGTCGTATGCAAAAGTCTGCCCTTCGCCTTAGTGTTCGGCATTGGCAAAGCGCACAGAACACAGTGATAAAGGACCTCATTTTTAAACCCTCGGACTCGAATTACACACAAGCCGACTTCTCCTACATTCGGCGTGTCTTCTTCCAACCAGGTCACGCTCGAGCATTTAAGTTGACGTCTATTTCTGGGTCCCCTCCGCCACCACCCTATGCTATCTCAATTCCTGCTGTATATTTGTTTTTATTTTTTGACGACCACATCTGACAAATAGTCAATTTGAGTGTGAAGCATGTGAAACCCGTTAGCAATTTGTAATATATTTTGTGATTCTGTCTATTTTTACAAAGCGGGTGTGATGCTTTGTTTGTTCGAACTGCCGGTTTCGGGCACTTGGGTGTCCATCTTGTACTAGCCGGTTGGCCGGCCTTTGGGCCGTGCCAACAGCTCCCTAGCCCTCTGTTTCCAGAATGTACATTCTGTCCCAGCACTATGCCTTCTTTTACCTTAAAGGGAGTCTCGGGACGCTACAGCGGGTATCCCTGAAATAAATTTGCAAGGATTGCGAGACTTATATTTTGGAATGAATTTTGCAAAATTTTAGGGCCTCTGAAAAATTTACTAGAAGCACCGGCAGTCAGATGTCGATTCCCCCTACAAGCACTCCAGCAAACGACTCGTTAGGTTACTTGCTAAATCTATGGTGGGTCCTCTAACAAAGAGCTCCGTCAATATTCCATCCCAAGTCATTCTGCTATTTCTCTCCATTAAAGTCCTCATTACTGATTAATAAGGAATTCCATCATATATTATCTTGAACGTATCCTGAGTAGCTGCAAAGTTTCATTACTTTACAATTTTGCAGCTAAGCAGAGATTTATGTGTGAATGTTTTGTTTGTTTTACTGCATTTAACTAGTGATGCTTGACCTCCAAAATGCAAGCGATGAGTGCATTGCCGAACCCTGGGATCGTGGTGGCGTGTTCTTGACATGTGTGGTGTCTGTCGCGAGCCAAATTGTTCAAGTTCATGCGTTGAGGCTCTTGAAAAGACTCTAAATCTTTTTTCTGAGTCTTTGAAGGAAAGTTACGCATCCACCCGTGGTGATGTAGTTTTGGAATTCGGATTTCGAATACGTTCCTTGAGATCTCGAGGGGATGATCTGATCCGCGAATTGGAAACGAAAAGTCGACAAAATCTACTAACGGTCGAAAGGTAGCTTTGTTGTTGGATTTGTAACGTTTTAGGTTGCTTGGATTATTGGAATTTGCCAAGAGTTGCAACCAGTGTGACCGCAATCGGATCGTAATGCACATCAGCGAGCAGTTAAAAACGTAATAACTCTTCATATCCTAATGCCATAATTTAGCAAGCTGAGATTTGACAAGGAGCATCAATTTTGTCCAAGGTTTTCGTTTAGATGTGATAAACTGGGTCTAGAAGAAGCCATTGCTCACTATGGTAGCCTTGAGCAAAAAGGCACTTTGATATTTTAGTGATAATTTCATTATTTGTTAGAGGTTCCGTGTTTTGAAAGTGAGATTAAAAGTGCGGACCTTCTGCCCGGTGAAAATGTACTGTCTTGGCATGTTTCGGGTGGCGTTTTGGAGAAGGATTTTGCCAATTCCTTCGAAAAGCATCGCAGCTACCTGAAATCGAAATCTTATTCTGGTAGGATCGGGTGATTTTTTTCGTTTTAAATAACTTAGATCTGTGGTTAGACCTCCATCAAGATTTCTGGGAATTGTCCATTTACGCTGCGATAGTACTTTTGGCTTATTTCACAGTTTTGTGTGCCTAGTTAAATTAAGCTATTTAAAAAAACTCCTCCTTTTAATTTTAAAGTCATCACTTTGCCTCCTTTTTTCCTCGTTTAGGTAATACTGATTCAGAAAGCTTCGAGATGCTGGAGTGCTCGCCTTCGTCCAACTGTTCGTATAATTATCATCCGTCTGACAAGGTAAGGTGTCTGTTTCCTTCTGTAAATCTGTGGAAAATATGTGATCGGAGACGCTTGCAATAAATAGTGAATTGTGTTTCATGTGCAATTGGTGACGCTTTATAGCCGGGATCACCGCAAACGGAAGCGCAGACATCACTCTTTCCGGAGTCCAGTATTTCGTCATGGCTTTTGGACGCTTGCTCGTCTTCATCTAAGTGCGAGAAAAGTGACCGAATCTTCCCCCCAATTGATGCAAATCCAAGTTCCTGGCTTTGTGCAGAAAGAGTCGACAGCGAATGCACACAGGGAAGTTCCAGCGCCGAAGATCTGGGTACTAAGATGGCGGGTCTGGTACTGAAGCATGATGTGGAAAAGAGGATCGATGATATTGAATCCACTCCCTTGGTGAGTCTTTTGGAAGCAGGGTTAACACATTGGGAAGGTGGTTACTTCAAGGTCTGTTTCGTTGGCATTTCGGTATAACTTCCAGAAAAATGCCCACTCCAGCTAAAGATTATCAGGGCTTTTTCTACGCTGTATCATCTTTGTATGCATTCTTTCGATGCCATGATGAAATTTTTTAGGATTTGAAATTGCACTGGTGCATGCAAGTAGTTTTTAGTAATTGTTGTCAAACGTCTCCTTTTTGCGATCAAAATATTTGGGATGCTTTAAAACTTAAATTGCTTTAATTAAATTAACTTTAGGTTTCTGAAGTAAATGAATGACTTGTTTTGGTTTGGCATCGTTGTTTTTGCCATTGTAGCTGAAGTTATCTGTAGCTATCTGTGAGACACCATATTTTGATTTCTCGAGACAAATTGTCAAAATGTGGCGCAATTTAAGGCTCTAATACCTACAAAAGCGCTTTTAGAAAATAAATTTTTCATTATTTGGTGCTGACCTTCTAATGTGATGGTTAAATAAAATTATTTGTCTTTCCCTACAATTCACTTGAATACCTTAATAAACTCCCTTTTCAGTGTTCTTGAAGTGTATATAGGAAAGCATGATGCAGCTTTTTTGTTTTGTTTCCCTTTGGAGTTTGTAAAAGCATTTAATGTTTCGTCTATTATGCAGACTTATTTGGAAAGTCGGGAGAATTCAATTTAATTTTGTTGTATACATTTGTCTGCAAAATATAGTCGAAATTGTTTCATCACCGTAATTGGCTAGGGAGTGGACTGTCTCGCCATAGTTCTATGTCATTATTCTTGTTTTGCAGCAGTGTTTGTTCCGGATTTTAATCAGCCAAAGTTGCGTGGAAAAACATAATGTCGGCAACGAAGACCGTACCACAGAGCAGAAATGCACCTTGCAGGGTTCGAAGTTTTTTCGCAGATAAGCAGCCAGACAAATTGTCAAATCACGGCATTGGTCTGTTCAAATCCAAAACAACGCCTTGATTTCATGGATAAGAAAGAGCCGAATTGTCTTGCTGCTCGTCAAGTCAGGCGTTTTTAGTGTTATCGGTTGCATTTGTGAGCCCTTCGAAGCATTTTAAGTCAACTCTTATTTAACAAAAGCTATGCTCAAATGCAAGCCATAACCTAGCACCCTTTAAATTGCACAACTTTTGTGTAATTGAAGCGTTTTAAAGTTGCCGTTGCACACCGACTGTGAATTTCCAATTGCTGGTAGGTGTTGCAAATGATTTTTGTCTAAATCTTCAACTTTATTTCGGTTTGTTGTCTCTATGGGACTCATTCACATGGGTTGTTTACGTATTTCTACTTGGAAATGCATGGTCTGCTTAGTTTCAAGCGATATTGTGCAACCCACTGGGAAAAATAGAATCCCCGTAATATTTTGAAAAATCTAGAAAATTAGGAGCAAAGCGCGCTCCTACTCATTTTTTCTGTCAAAATCGTATAGCTGTCCGTTACAACCCATATTTGTTTACGCGATATTTCAGACGTAAGGGATGGGTTCGGTGTAGTCCCGAGTCTTTTATTCGCTAGAAGCTGTAATCCTTTGAGTTATGAAGCGTGATAGAGGTTTTTATGCCTAAATTTTGCAATAACTGCTTTTTCAGGTCCGTTGCAAGTTTGTTAATGGAGAACCGCTGTGCAAGCGCCTCGGTGGCTGCGCTATTCAATTGGCAAGCGATGCCATGCTGATGTCAACCGAACCATATGTCAGAGCCTGGGTCTCGCGTCACACTCCTCTGAGTGAACAAAAAAGTGACCCCAAGGTCAACCACCTGGAGCCTGATGCTCCCAACACCTCCGTGGTGGTCAATCAATTGCGTGAAATCGGCGCCACTGACTGTAGCATGTGGCTGTCTGCTAAGAGCTGTTACGAAACGGCGTCAAACTTATCAGCAGAACGTGTGCTACTTGACGAATATCACGAGCAGACCGATGATTGGAAGGATAAGTGAGTTTGAACGATCAAATAATATGGAGGACTGGGGCAGTGAAATGTATTTTTTTTTGGATGAGTTCACCAAGAACGCATTCAGTCCTTCTCAGGTTCCAGTTTCGTAAAGTATTATTTGCAGGTTATTATTGGGCTATCTGCTGATGCTTTCAAGAGAGATAGACCTACTGGAATGAAAAGATTGCAACTGTTTTTGAGTCCATGATCATTCCAGTTTGGTTTTATTACGCTGCAATCAATTACCGTAAACAGTTGAATACCACATATCAAGCATCATTAACTCTTATTTCAGATGGGGAATCGTGGCGTCGCGTGTATGTGATCCTAATGACACACATAAAACCTGTGGTGGATTAAGGATGGAATAATCATTCGTCTTAGACGGAGATTTCCTTGAGCTAGCACAAGCCATTTTTGCGATCAGTATATTTTGAGAGCAAATTATTTGTAACGGCAGTCCTTAATATCATATCTGACCATATTCTCGAGATCTTGAAGCTTTAGTTAAGTATAACAGAGTATTCTGTCTGAGTGTTTAAAAAACACGTTTTATTTCCTTATTTGAATAAATAACCACCTTGGTTGTTGTGTTTTTTTCTTGCAAAACAACTGCCAAATCCACTTGTCGTAAATACCACTTGTCTATTCTCAACTACATGGTTTAGCATTAGCGCCAGGCACTGCCGACGTTGTTTTGGCCATAAATGCCTGGGCCACGTCAGGTGACTAAGACGTCGACCCAGTTGTCGTGCATCTTGCTGCAGTGATTTGTGGAAACCTGACTTCCAGGAATCTATGAATGGCGTGAGATTGTTCGCATGGATGTCCTGTAAAGTACACATGTGGTCCCCACTCTCCTCCCTACTACTTCTCCCCTAACCGTAATGGCAGTTGGACCCGGTGGATGTGATTGCAGCTTGTTTACTTTACAAACTGAGTGGAGTTGAGGTAACAGAACTGTCTGGTATGCATTATTGGGTGGAATTTGGTGAGGAGGTGGTGGCAGGACGCGATGTCCACAATAAAGTGGTCCAAAAGATGTTGGTTTTGTGACGAGACGATGAAAGGTGGAGACATGGGGCTCAGACAGGTCATCGGGTCTTGAAAATGATGTTTACTG
The DNA here is from genome assembly GCA_001923025.3 of Taenia multiceps. Lineage (NCBI taxonomy): Eukaryota > Metazoa > Platyhelminthes > Cestoda > Cyclophyllidea > Taeniidae > Taenia > Taenia multiceps. The sequence goes on along the minus strand of CM010317.1, from coordinate 2,752,941 downwards.
TGCGATGGATGATGCGACCATTAGTCGGTGTGTGCACGTGTTGACTGAGAGGATTGTGGAGGGTAGCAAGCACGTGGGTGTGATGTGATGTGATGTGATGTGACGTGGGATGCGGTAGGGGAGGAGAGTGAAGTGCAAAGACGGTCAGTTTGTTGTTGTTCGTGTTCCGTGCATGGGTTGTGGAGGAGAGGTGGCACACTTTGGATTGCTTGCTGACTGTCAGACTGAGAAGTGGGAATGGAGAGGGCTTGTGTATTGGAAGATGAGTTGGATGGGTGAATATGTCAGTGGTCATTGGTCACCTCGAAGCGGTGTACACTTCGGTGGCAGCACTTGGCCGCGAGACTGTTCGGTAGGCGCGTTGTGCATGTGTGGTGGAGTGCAGGCGGAGTTGGTGGCGTGGAGTGGTTTCTGCTTGGTGAAGGCTTAGCAGCAGGGATTGTTCGTGAGGTCTATCTGCTGTGTCTGGTGGGAATGCATGACGAATTTCTTGTTTGGGGAGGAGGAGGAGGAGGGGAGAGTGGGGGGGACTAGTGGAGAGGGTGGAGGGGAGTTCTGTTAGTAGCCTCACAAGGCCAAGTATGACCTTGTATTGTTGCAAAGTTTGTTGTGGAAAGATTAGCACGGTGGTGGGGCTGGGGAGAGGGAATGGGGCTGATGTGCTACCGCACCGCCATCATCACTACCACCTTCTCCATGATGGTGGTGTGTCTTCCCCTTGCAGTTGTTCAGACCCAGGGTAATGAAAACGATGTCTTGAGATGAGCATGGGGCAAGTCGAAGACATGTGAGAAGCGAAAGTGAGATAAAGAAGGTGAGGTGGGTTAAGTGAGGTCTGGACTTGGGGTGGTAATGGTACGTGAAGGAGGTGCATCCAATTCTCTTGTAACTTGCCAAGAGAGACTGATTTTTCAATTGCTTGGTATTTATGCAGTATTTTGCGGTTGTTTTGCAGTAGAAAGTTGTGGAATTTTTTTTCTCTCGCCTCATACAAATGCGCCCTAACAGCGACTTATTGGTATCCTTAGATGGTTACAAAAGCGTCCGAATTCGGTGGCATCTGATCATCTAGATCTTCAAGCTGCAAAGAAAACCAAATTGGCGAACCTCCTACTGGACAGTCAGGAGAATATGGAAGCCGACATTGAGGCCATTCTCTACCGCTCTCCCTTCATCGGCAGAACAAGTAATTGGCTTCAAGTGAATCGTAAAGCCGACTTCAATCCTTTTGCTGTCGCTGCCTGTCTTTAGGGCATTAAACACCATTCCATCTTTCAGCACTAAAGTAACAAGCTCCTTTCTCTCACTCCATTTGCAAGACATATTTAATTGCCACTAATGTGATACATTTCAGTCAATATAGCTTTGTCATCCACTTCTGTGTCTTTGACTGCTTGCTCCTGTATCTCGTTGAACTATTTGCAAGTGGTCTGAGATGCTATAGAATTGAAGTAGTTCTAGTCGTTGGTGCTCTACGTTTATTTGTTTATTTATTCAACGGTGTCAATCATTTTAGCGAGTTACTTTGATTCACAGGACTGTCATGAACTTCCGTCTACAATAGTGTCAGTCGGTGCTGTCTAGACCACCAAACACTTCCCTCCAGAGTTGAACATGTAAAGGGTCATGCAGGGGTCAGTTACAGTGAGGGATGAAGATGAAAAGCTCGTGCATTGCTGGAAACGTCATCTGTATTGAGTTACCTGGTAGTAGATTGGATTCCACAGTGAACAAAGTAGTTCATACATGGTATTGACAGGATCAAACCGACCCCATTGTCATTTTTTTTTTACCTACAAATGAGCGAGGAGGATGTTTGAGCAAATACTCCTCATTGACTACGGTTCCAGTGACCTTGGATGAAGTTTTTCATTCTTGAATAAATAATCTGGCTAAGCAAAAAGTTTATGGCTTAAGTATCTCGTCAAGGTTTTTTGGTCATCGATACAGTTCGCTTCCTGGGTCAAAACCGAATCTGACCATCAAGCATCAGCGGCCATGAGCTAGGCAAAACTTTACTAACTCTTGGTGCTTTACGTGCGTTAGTGGTTGATAACACCAAAATTCCCCCATTAGAGTCTCTTCATCCCGAAGAGGAACGAATTCTCTAATGTTTTGTTTATGCATGCTAGGCAAGACTTGTTTAGAGGTGGCAAAATTTGGCTATCTTGGTAATGCGACTTTAATATATGCTTCGTGGCACTTAATGCAAAAACTGACAGTCAGTCTTGCATTTGAAGAGCACGGGACCTCAGCAAACACCTTTAATCTGTCAAATTTCTGTCACTGTGGTGTCATTGGTACTTTGCACAAACCCTCCTACTTACAAAATTTAAGTCGACATTTTTGAAAGACATATTTTGTGTGCAAGAAGGTGTTGAAACAATTTTTTATTAAAATTTCATTTTTAGGCGTGCAAAAACTGGAATAAATTTCCATTCTCTCATCTACTGGCACGTTGGAAATCCTCACAACCCTCTTCCACTTCAAAAACCATTTTGGTTGCTCCACTAACGCCTCAACGAGGCTTAACCCCGCCATTGAATCTGTTCTCCTCTCAGTACAGTATTAGACTTGTGTCAAATTTTGATATCCCTGGTCTAAACAAGAAGTCGGTGATTCGTCGTGCTGAATATAGTCGCCTCACTGATCCTACCCGTCACAGTCTCGACGTGAGGTGCAATCGCAGTCACCAGCAAGCACTTTACGAATTTGCCCTCGTCACCTGCCTAGGCGTCAGTTCTGCAGCTTCATGTGCGTCTTTACTCCTCGATTTAGCATGTGGAGTCCTCCTCCCTTTTGGAGGTCACGATCTGACCAAAAATATCTCCCTCAAACTCGGTCTGGATCAATTCGTGCGTCCCAAGCCAGGCATCGATTTTGCGCAATGCTCATTGGTAGGTTCAAGGCTACCGCTCCGTGATTCGTCAGTAGACTATCTTGTCACCATCTCATTCGCCCAATGGGTGACGGCGGGCGATGATCATGAGGTAATCAGCCTATTCGCGCAAGAGTGTGTTCGGGTGCTGGCAAATAGGGGTGGAGAAGCAGTTCTTCAATTTTATCCTGGAAACAAACGCGATCTTGATGCAATTTGTGAAGCTCTTGCCGATGCAGATCACTGTGTTCGCGGGTGTCGTTTAAGCGCCCAACCTGTTGAAAATAGAGGAATTAAAATATTTGTATATTTTGTAAAGCACTAATGTCGATTTTTTTTGCTGTTTATAACCCACATTCCTGGGGTAGTGAGCATCTGCTCTCCTTTTTTCAACTGCTATTTTTCTGCTAGCAAATAGTGCTAGAGGCGGGGAACTTGACAGGAATGTGGCAAAGTGCTTTACTGAGAATGTTTTATTCCTATGATAACTAACTTACACCTAGGTCCAAAAGGCTAATTTGGAAGGCCTAGCCTAGGCGAGATAACAGATAATTTACGATGCAAAATCAGCAATTAGTTGCTGGTGAATGTGAGTGTTATGTTCTGTATATCCTCTTAATTGCATCCCATTTCTGTTACTAACTTTGCTTGAGGTCTCTCGTAGACACCTGTTTCTTCACACTGCTTAATACTACTGATAACATCTTGCTCAACGATGCCTGGATTTGCCTAAGTACTTGTGTATAGCTTGTTTGTTGTAGCGAGTCACGTTCGCTACATACTGCTGTGTGTAGTACCGCTACGAAGGCCTGCATTTTTGTGTCTTTGTAATTATTTATGAGAATTTTGCTGTAAAACAGCTCAAAGTTGCTCCTCACGAGTGGATCTAGTGTCACTTTCACCCATTTCTACACTCTCATATGATTTGTCTGGCGTACTTTTGACTTCTTTCTGAGGCACCTTTGTTTGGTAATCTAGATACTCATTAACATAATAACCAGCTCCATAGTGGAAACTTTTGTATTGTTCTAATCTGATCGCTCCCTGCAATGTAGATGGGATTGAACTGGCTACTAAATGTCACTGTGTGACTTCGATGGCATCCTCGCTGCGAACTCCCGCTGGCTACGCCATTCACACCGGACGCAATTTTTCTGTAAAATTTAGACTTTCAGATGAATAGCTTCAATGAGATGAGTTATTAGTGGAAGTTCAATTGATCAAATGTCATGGCATCAAGACACTGACTGATAAGCCTGCATATTTAGGGAGAGATTTTAACCAAATACCGTTCCCTTACGCCGTTGTAATGAGCTATCTGTAGACTCGGCTTAGATCTCTCGTACAAAAGTTCAACTAACCTTCAAAATACGGCTGAGAGCACCCTTGTTTATTAAAAATGTTTCTTTCTCTATTTGCTAAAATTTCCAAGAAGAATTTCGGGCTCATTACACCCGTATCGGTCGCTAAAGAAGGTGGCTGACGTCCTCTTGCAATGCTTCATGACCAGCTCATGAACTGCCCCTTCCTCATAGCAAAATAATTTGAATAGAGTAAAAACTCTCAGCTCCTTTTAGCATAATCTATCAGCCTTTATGGAGGCTTCAGGTGAATACCAAGCAAAAAAACGTCCACAAGCCCCTTTCCACTTCTTAATGTGATTTCCAAAGTTATCTTCTAGGTGTGGTACACATGGTTAACCTGAAGTGGATGTGGAAAAAAATGTGCATTTTTACTAAGCATGCGATCAGGTTTTTTTTTACCTGATACACATTAATATTAAATGTAGCTAGACAATGAGTAGAAGCATTAGGTGGTGGTTGAAGTGCACGAGCATCATCCTGTCTAGACGTCTATCGTATCCACCACATTACATCCAATCTTGCATTAAGCGAGTTAGCATGGCAGAATCTTACCCAAGAACTGAAAGTATTTGCCTACAACTTAGTAAATCTTATTTTCGGAAAGATGGACCAAGATGCATTGCATGGAGAGTTGCTTAAATCCAGGAGAAAAATGAGATGTTACCCCATTCAAAAAACGCATCGCAGTGGGATGAAGTAAGCATTGTTCCTACTTAAAAATAGAGTTGTTTCCTTTTTTTCCATAAACTAGATGCGATAAAGTCTCTATTTTGCATTTCTTTCAAACAAAGGACAGATAAGCAAGATGTGCTCATGTTTCTCTCTCCGTCTAACAGAAATTGGAGACCAGCTAACTAAATTCAAGACGTTTCCTTGAGCTTTACTGTAGATCTCTCGAGGTACAGAAAGGATTGGAGCTACTGGCGTGGCCCAGAGACCAGTCCACCTGGCTAAGGTACAATGGCCATCCAAGTGGCTCTTAACGGAAACCGAATGTTGGAAAAACGACAATTGTATCGCATAGCTCGTCTCCTACCTTGAGGGTCGTCCTCCACACTCCTCTTTGGTCAGCCTTTTGCACCAACAATCACATCCGTGCCAATCATCAAATTTCTATGCTACTGGGGAGACGCCTGACTGTAACGTCACTGATCCTTCTTGTCATTTCAACTGGATCTTGATTTTCGTCAGATTTTGGAACTGAATTCGGAAACGGGTGGATATGCTGGACATCACGCATGTCTATAATTAGGCGTTAGAGATAAGGCGAAGGGGATTTAACATAGTTTGTGGGGGTAGATTTTTGCGTCTCTTCCTCCTCATCGTGTTGTTTACACTTCAGAACTGCCCAGTCATATTTGTCTGGGACCTGTCCAACTATATTGGACAATGTCTCTATGCTAGCACGATAGGGAAATTCCGTAGCAAAACATTCCAAGATAGCTCATAGCCAGTTGCTCAAAGCGGACTTCATTTTTACTTCTGTTTGATGTCGTCAGCAATTCTCCTGTCTGTAGCGCCGCTAAAGCTTGTCACTCGGCGGTAGAAGTAAGGACAGATGTCCTTCAAAGTGGGATTAGCTATCCGATGTCAACAATGTATCGCTTTGAGACTTCTCTGGAGGTGAAAGGAGATATATTACTTGAGCTATATACACATTTGGCGGACAGAAGGGAATTAATCCGTTGGCATTGCTCAGGAGCTAGCCTACTTTCCAAAGGCAAAATGGCCAGTCAAGTGATGACAACCGAAACCGGGAGATAAACAAACAACAGACGTACTACAACATAGACACCAAGCTGGTTTGATGGCAATTTTCTGGTGGTAAGCGGTCGGAATACGTTCCCTTTTTGATGCGCTGGAGGTTACAGACAACAAAGAGAGAGGCAGGTACGAGTACAACCTAACCGCAAAAAAAACTTATTTATCGTTTTCCTAAATTGCCGTTGTTACAAATTGGATCGCCATATTGTTGCTATTTACCTCTTTTTAGTGTTTGATTCAATTTTATAATTTTGTCACTCAGAATGGGATCCAATGGGTTTTAAAAGAAGTCACCGTCGCCACAGTAACGAATGCCCTAATCAGTATTTGACACCTTGTGCCGCAATCTATTCCATAAAATAATGAACTAATTGAAGGAAAAAATTGGTTACTAGAACTATTCTCATCATCATTTTACATCAGATAATTAATCTAGAGCATGTTTATAGTTAGTAACAAGGAATGCAGACAAGAATTCACAGGAAATAAGATTTTTTTTGCTATTTGGTAACAACACTGTGTGCATTGCATCCCAACTTCCCTATCTAAGTGTGGATTGTGCGCATACACGACACACATTCAGCGTTTCCTTTCAACTACTGGTTTCTCCAAGTTCAGCTACAAGCAGATTACTCCAATGGTAGAGCTGATGCAGTGTAACGTCTCCAGACTTCCCTGAAGACGGGAGAAGTCATAATGCTCAGACAGGATAGGTGTATATTCGGTGAAGAGAAAGGATTGGTGCTGCCGGCATGACTCGGTGGTCAGCCCACATGGCGAAGGTACAATGGCCATCCAGGTGGCCTCTGACCGAAACCGCGGGTGCCACAACACCAAAGGTATCACGTCACTTTTTGAACTACATAACTCAAAAATTACAACACTGCATCATTAATATGCATTTCTAAGTTGAGAAATGCCTCTCATATCACTTGATATATGATGTGACATTCCCTGTTTGGGAACGAATGTCAGTCCCACCTACATGCTACACTCATTCCATCACATTTTGTCCAATGGTAGTTTTCTGCTGTCAATTCAAACCATAATGCTGCAATCCAGAAGGGGAGTATGCAGTATTTTGTTTGTTTGACTGCCGATTTCGGGTATGGGTCACTTGGGTGGCTGCATTGCCTCTATCAGAAGGGTCGGCCACTTGGCAGTGCCAAAGTCTCCTCCCCTTCGCTTCGTCGAGCATACATCTCCTGCCATGCATTATGCCTCCTTCTGCCTTCAAGGCAGGGTCAGGATACCTAGGAAGGAGTAGGACTTCCAACCCCGTGGCACAAATGGAACACCTGACTTCTCACCGCTGGGTAAGAACCGGGAATCAAAACAGCCTCCTACCATCAAACAGTCATTTCTGTGTTCGATGCTCAGTCAGAGGAGACTTCAGATAGGTGTGTGTGTGTGTGTGTGTGTGTGAAAGTCACTCCACTGTTCGTCTTCCTTCTCCTCATTTCTCGTTCATTAGACATAATTAGAACTGGATAACACCGGCGTCACTGGGATGAAGAAAAATGCGAGGAGCAAGACCATTCCCTCAAGATGTCGCGTTAATTAAGCAATTAGTCTTAATGCACACAGCACAGCCTTCGTGAAGAGTTAATTAGCTTGAGCAGTCAAATGACGAATCGGTTCCGCCTTCACCTAGGGAACATTACTTGACTGGTGTTGGGGAGAGTTGCAGCGCTCCAACACTGTCCTCAAGGTGGTAGAAGACGTTCAAGTGGAATGGGAAGGATGGAGTCTACTGGCGTGGCCCAGAGGCCAGCTCATCCGACAAAGGCATAGCATTCAAAATGCAAATGCGACCCGAGAGTTAACCAGCCAACGTATAACTTCGTTGTTTAACTTTAAATCAACAGGTCGGTGTGTGTGTGGATGGAGGCCTTGTAGGTGGAGTGGTTTCAATCACATCGCCATCCCATTGTGAAGTGGCTACAGTGTTGCAAGCGTCTAGTTCTAGTCAGATGCAGGAATGGCCCACCTGCCAATGGAAGGGTAAAGTCCATTGGAAGGGACAGATCTTTGATTACAGATTCTGTCAGACCCTCACAAATTGCATCTCACAGTGGTGGTAAGGAATGTCTGACAAGCAAAGGAAATTGCTTCGTTCGTTGTTAAAATAATCAGTTGAGGCACCAACTCTGCAGGCTCTAAACTTAAACGCATTACCTAGAGGACATGATTGAGCATGATTGAGCTTCAATTTTTGGTGCCATTTCCTTTTAATAAGCAATATATCTTATTTGCTGAGGCACGCGGTAGTGGTGTCACCCACCTTGATCCCACACTCTGACGTCTGACAGGCGAAGCACTGCCGTTGACAAAGACACGAGTGCGCTGATTTAACACTCACTCACGACTGGACTGAGGCCGAGAAGGACACACTACTCGAGGAGGATATGCTGCGTCTGTTGGCATGGTCTTGGAGGCAGCTCACCCGGCGAGGGTGCAATTGCCAACCGAGTAGCCCTCCTTCAAAACCAAGAGTTAAGAGCGCAACAAACAGATCACACAGCTCTCATGTCTATCGAAAAGTAGATGGTGCTTCGGTAGACTGTGGTCTTACTTCGGATCTTTCATTTTGGTTGAATGAGAAGAATGCGCCCCACTTACCTACTTTGAGAAGTGATTGAGGGCATTTAAGTGCTTGCAAAAGGCGACAGCAGAAGCGATGATGCAATTCATAAATAACCCACAAAATATTCGCCTACACAAGGCACGACTTCGGGAGATCTGATTGACAAACCGTAACTGTGAATTCACAAGTAAATAAGAACGTATTGCACTAGAATCAAGTGGGTCATTTGGTGTCCTATGCAAACCATAAACCATCCGAGCTGTGGTAGTTTGGGGCTGAAACACCCATTTTGGACTCTGTGCTATGTACTGTACTCTGGGAAAGGTCGTCCGTTTAATGAATGCTGTATGGTTAAAAGTTGGTGTTGAAAGTGTTGGCAGGGGTGGAGGTGTGACAACTGACACTACTGTGCCCATTGGCGACACTGTTTCCCAAAAAGTGCTCAGCTAGCCGAGCTCAGTAACTCAAACACATTAAATCCACAACTTCCTATGACTCCACACTTTTGGACTATAATCCACCAATTCCAAAAAAAGGTTTTCTTATCCACTGCCTATTATTTAAAACCGCTTCATGCATGCATCCACCCACGCATTTCTGTAAAAATAAACCCGACACAATAATCTTAAAAATTTGAAGAATTAAACGAAATCTGACCAGAAAGGTCTAAGAATATTAATGAAAACTTTTTTAATAGTCTACAGAATTTTATGCAATAAATAATCACAAATTTAACAGGTCCACCTAGTAAGTTTAGTTTGAATAAAATCCAATGAATATAGGGCAGGGAAGTCTCCCTTTTGTTAACTACGATTCTCGAAAATACTACAGTCAGCCAATTTCTTGTAGATGGCATGCTTGAAGTACCCTTGTTTGTTGCTTATCTCTTGGTTTTGTGAAGATTTTACTTGGCTGACCACTGTGTCTTCGCTGGGTGATGGGGTCTCTAGGTTGCACCAGTAGCCCAAGTCTCCTCCTATACCTTCTCCTATTCTGTCCAAGTGTTGCGCCTTTTTTGGCCTTCAGTGAAGTCTCAAGCCACTACGTTGATGACAGCGGATAGCAAAACCCACTTTAAAAAATATCCATTATGATTTCTACTGCTGAGTGAGAAACCTCAGCAGGGCGGAAGGAGTGCTAACGACCGACAAAAGAAGAACTGAAAATGACGTTTACTTTTGACAACTGCTCCAGGGAAGTTATTAACAACAGAAGCGACAATAGCTGTGAACCGTCTGAGCAGTTTTAGTTTCGGGATATATTTTTAACGGACCTGCATGAAAGATGTCACACGATTTCTTCTCCACTTCTCTACTGGTTGGATGGAACCCAGGTCGACTGATATGATTGGACACCTCTGAAATTAAAACAACGTGGCAAGGAGTAGTAAATGCAAAACTCCATCTCATGGAACTTCGTTAAATACCATTCTCCCAAACACACAAATCCGCTTTTAGGTCAGTGTTCCAAGGGCTAGCTATGAACTCGCGTGAAGGCCAGCAAAATTCGCCGCTCCTCAATCCACTTCTCAAACCGGACGAGCTTACAGCTCCAGTTGCACTACCAAGAGAAAATCAGCAACGCTGTGGACAAGCTTTCCTCCTGTTGTATGGAAGTGGGTGATTATGATGTGATAGCTGACGCGGGAGGCCGATCAAAGAGATTGCCGTGGACATCATTCAAAAGAGGCTAGGAGCCGTCTAATGCGTTTGATAATCCAACTCCCACTTTAATTCGTCGCCATTATGCCTTCGCCAGTAATCTAAGCCCCTTTCTACTCTACTCTAGAATCATAATTAATTTGTTTTCTATGAAACGTCGGCCCCCTACATACTACTTAAGTGCTTAAAAAGTTTCTTTCTTTGTCGGATGACCTTCATTAGAACCTGTAATTATTATGCCTTCTTAAATACTTTGTGATAACTCCAAAATTTAATCGGATCAACCGTTTGAAGTGGTGTAAGCACACGATACATTTTTTCAGCTATTATGCATAGTAATGCACATTAGTTGTGTCTAGACAGTCCTTTATAATACTTTTTGTCGTGATTTTTATATAACCGCCAATCATTTTGTTGTTATTAGAGAATGGAGAGCCTGCTCTCTCCACAAAGCTGTTGTAATAAGTCTCATCCAAACGAAAGAAGGCATGATACTTGGATAGGGTGAATACTTTGGCAGATAGAAGAGGTTCGGACTACTGCCGGGACCCGATGAGGACACAATGGCCGACCAAGTGTCCGTGGTACAAGTACCGCTATACACTGCGCTATTATTGTTAAAATTACCCTGGAAAAGCATTAATGAAAAGCATGGCTGTAGAAATACCAATGGTTAAAGGGATTTTACATTTTTCCCCTGTAGACCACTTTGCTAACGAACAGTCAGAACAAATTAAAATCTACAAAAAAAACCTGTTTTTCCCATTTGGCATTGAATTTGCCTTCTGTGAGAGTGGTGAGCACTTTGGATACGCATTCATACAATGCTAAATGGGAGTTTATAACTTCTCAGTTGAACATTAACACTGTAAGTCTTCCTCAATCCCTTTCTCGAATCAAATTTGAGCCCTTCCTGTAAACGAGACTTCTGCGACACTGTCGACGAAGAACTCAGGGAAATAAGGTTAAAATGTGCATAACTGTCACAATTTCACACATCATGAGTGTATTGAGAAGGTAATTGAAAAATTGTATAATACTAAATGCGCTAAAACCGACTTTAACCAAACATCCTTGAATCCACCTATAAAGACTCTTGCAATAAAGTCGCTGTATTTTTGACTCTAGAATTCGTTTGAAGGCCACTCGGTTGGCCATAGTACCTTCGCCGAGTAAGCTGGCCTCCAAGCTGTGCCAGAAGTCCCAATCCTTTCCGCACTCTACCTGAGTATCACGCTTTCTCTTATCCTCCGGGAAGCCTCGTGGTCCGATATCGGTGGCAACGGAAAGTGGAGTCCATAGCAAAGAACAACTATCTTGATTCCTACTTCACTGTCTAAAGCGCACCAAGGCAGAAGAGATGCATATATTTTTAATGCGAAAATCAGGGACGAGCCCAACCTGGAGGGCTGACAGTGACGTCTACCTCCGGCGACTATTTCAGTCCCGAATTCTGCTGGAAGGCTATTAACAATGGAGACGACGCTAACTGTGAACCATCCAGATTGGTTTTGTAATGGGCTTTCCGGCAGACTTGCATCAAGACGGCGACTAGCTGCATCAAAACAGAATCGATTTGAAGAAATGAATAGCAAATTTTATAAATGCTTGGAAAATTTCATAATGTTTTTGTCAAAAATATCATTTATACTTACCTCCAGGTTAACACAAATTTTCGCAGTGGTAGTAATGACTAAAAATGAGGACTTTAAAGCTAATCAAACTAAGGATGAATAATCTTATTCCACGGCTTATGGATGTCCATGTTACCAAGACCATATTTTCTCATTTTTTAAAAATAATAGCTTCAAGCCTAAAAGACCGTTAAAGGTAGACTTACTTTGTAGCACTATACTCATTCATCCCCTCTTCCCTACGGCCATCCCCAACACGAGCAGGCTGATTGCTTTGCGACTTGTTTATTATCTCAGCTTAAAGTGGAACAATACAGCCTTAACAGGAATCGGGAGGGTGGCTCCTGTCAACAGCAGGGAAATTGACGTCGCTGTCTAGCACAATGTTTTGATTGCGCTCTTGCCTCTTGCTTAAAGGTATATTGAAAACAACATAGGTATTATAAACTTTTCTAGCGAAAGCATATCTCCTCATGTTTACTGAATCAACTTTAAACAGCACCTCAATACTTACTTAAATACAAAATGTCCATATATTCCTAATATTTTATAGCATTACGAAAAAAGTACCGGGTATCTGGAATTGATTTTCCATTCTGCTATCAAACCAAACATTTTTATCACTTATGGACATTGAAACGACACCACATGCTCCGCATTATCCCCTAAAACGTCTGCAAATTTACCCTTTTTGACTAACCAATCAGCGCTAAACAGTGGGAACAGTGCTCATTGTTACCCAATCAAATGGCAGGCTAAGCGAAGCCGCGGTCTCATAAACCTGTGACCCTGGAACTCTGGAGCAGTGCAAAAAATGACCGACCGAAGGCAGTCAGTGGCGCCTACTACCACTTTTCGATGGCGTTCACGTTCCATGGCAACTGAGGATCAGGAGCATCTAGAAAGGGAACAGCGAATCTTTTCCAGCGCTTTTCGCACTGCCAGTGTAGCTACCAGCCACCTCCGCCGGATGACCAAAATGTTTAGCATTGACAAGACTCGGGAGGCGATTCGTACTGCCCTAGAGGACAGCGATCATGGGGAATACGTTCGATTGGCCTGTGAACATGAGGAACTCACGAAGGAGGTAAAGCAGCTAAGGGGGTTTGTGGTGGAGCTGTGTGAACGCTACGAGGCTGCAAGATCATTGGATCCATTGAGAAGGTACAAACGAATGCAATCAATGGCAAAGACCATTGTGCTACAATTACGAGTCAATGATCCCACAGCCTGTAGTGCTGCCAGCGACAGCGGCTATGAGACCTTCGATCCAAGCGCGATCGGCACTAGTGGCCTAATTGTGGGTGACGTCCTTCAATCCTCTGTCAAACAGAAAGAGATGAAACTAAAACATGAGAAAATAGCTCGTGGTATGTTTGCGTTTTGATGGCTAGATATGCTCCCACATAGTTTTTGCCGCTGTAGCGGAAATACCCAAAGTGCTAAACCTTTTTATGGATGTTACATAACGCAGCCTTTTAGCATTTTCGGAAAAAGTACCAAAATAACCCTTTTGCAGCTTTTCTTAAACAGCTAAACTTTAACATTTTTAACTAGAGTTGGCTTATTCTGGTTGCATTCGACTTTTTGACTCCGAGTTGAATGTAAGGCATCTGTTTTGTTTCTGTCAGAATTTATCCTAGAGAAAGAACGTTTATCTTTCCTTGCTTACGCAACTGTTTCGCCATTCATTTGCTACTTTTCCCAGCTCTTTTGAAACATTACGAGAAGATTAATGCGATAGATACTCCATTACCAAGTGAGAAACTGCGATGCATATAAAAGCCCCGATTGTGAAAGAGTATGGTTAACCAGGTGTTTGAAAGCGCGCCGAGCCTTGCTCGAGGTCGTAATAAGCTCAAGTGGCATGACTGAAGGTGTTTCATTAACACGTACAAGGGCTGGGTCACTACAAGCATGGCCATTTCCACACAGTTAAGCAGGCCAACAAGTGGCCACGCTGACATAGCCATCAGTCCTGCTTTTATACACAAAGTTGCCAAACACTTTAGGCAATTTTCAGCATCTAATTTTTTGCCTTAACAAGTTGATTCCAGAAATGAAAAGTAATTTCTTGCATTACCGAATCATTTGTAAGACTCAAAACTAATTTGGAGAGGCTTTCCATTTTAATATTGGCCTTTATTCTCCACAGAGATTAACCGGATATCCAGTTTACCAAAATGGAATAGTATCGGCATATTTTAAAAGGAACCTTTACCTGAAGAGCATTTTATTTTACATTATTTTACAGCTTACACGACTTACGGTCAGTGATGCACAAAATCTTTCCTGTCATGCAGCTATGCTAGACATCTGCAGACTCATCATGAGGCGGGAAATTGCCGAAATGCTGCCCTAAAATTTATATCCCGATAGGAATTTTTCGTGACTTTAGAAGAAGTGAGGCGTTAAATGGTAGAATGGGCGAAAAGTCTTAAAATTTTACCAATTTCCTCATCGGCTATATCACAATATTGTGCCTTACAGCGAAAAGAGTTCTTATTTCTAAAAAACTCAATTATTTTCAAAGATACATAAATAAAGTGAACAATACATCTCCTTTTTATTACTCCTGTAGTCGGCAAAAACCATGCATAACAGGAGGTGGCAGACCTGCGGTTGGTCGCTCATTATTGTTCCGCTTCTCGACTTTGCATAGATCCAGCCTCCACAAAGTGTTGCGCATGAATGATATGAAGAACCAAAAATTAGGTCTTATCAAAATGGCGTTATAGAAGGCTAAACAATGTTCCCTTTTGTTCGTGTTTTGAATTAAACAAATGGGTTGAGAAATATTCTCCGCGTCTAAAGTAACATGGGAAAAGATTTCGGATGACAATTTTTCCGAACAATGATGTGATTAAATGAAGTGAACACTATGATGGCACACATTGACATTCTTGAGGACGAAAGAAGATGCAGTGCTGGGATAGATTACATCTATTCAGTGTATAGAAGAGGTTAGACTGCCGGCGTGGCCCGCCCGCCAAGAGTATAATGGCCCGTCATGTGCCTGTAACCTAACCTGAGAGTAAAACAACCAACAAACGTATTACACAGCCCCGAAGATCCCATTTGGTCATTCTCCCACATCAGCCATCACAAGATAAACAGTGCTGTAAGGAAACACTCACGCACCTTTCGTGTCAGTTACTAAATTGTCATGCAGCTGAGGCGACGCTTAACAGTCACGTCACCGAACCCTCCTGGCGATTCTACTGAATGTGGATATCCGCGCCTTATGAGAATTTTGCCGGTCATCCAACTTGTCCACAGTTAGGCGTTGGAACACTGGCCTTGAAGTAGGTTTATGCTAGGGCGGATGGAAATCAACACAGTTCTGTGGGGTGGGATTTGTCATTTATTTCTCCTTGTCACTTTATTCGTACTTTTGAGTTGTACAGTAATGTCTGTCTGAGTTCTATCCAGCGAGTAGAGAAGCGGAGGAGGGATCGAGACTTCACTTTATTAGCATCTTTATGCAAGTGCAGTGGGAAAATTCTGTAACAAAACTTTTCCATATGGTTTACGTCCAGTGTTCCTTCCTTTCTGAATAGCACTCTTATAAAACACGGGACTGAGGTAGCTGCCGAAAGTAGACGTCATTCTCTGGCCTTGTGCTTGAGGTTGTCACTGATTTTCCCGCCGAAGCTTATCACACAGCTATGGAAATCAGTGAAGCGTCTCAAGACTTCTCAGAAGGCGAAAGAAGGCATAATACTTGAGCAGAATACATATTTTCGGCGAAAAGAGAGGAAGTGAGGCGGTCAGCATGGCTTGGGAGCCAGCCCATCTAGTGGAGATCCAATTTCTGGCCAAGTGGCTCATGGCCGAAACGGAGAGTGAAATAAACAGCAAATGCATTACAATCTGCTCCTTCTTCAAATCCATGCACAACAGAGCAAAACAAGTCTGTGTTTGACCACTTGTTTGTGGCAAATGGAAACCTCTTTGAAGTGACTTTGGAGACAATACACCCATCGGCCAAATCTCCGCTTCCATTATTCACTCCTCTCCGATAGGCAGTGTATCCTCTTTAAGGAATGGAGTTTTAATATTACCACTACTTAAGTTGGACTTTGCCTTTTTAGGGAATTAATGAGCATTTAAAATAATGTTTTCTTAAAATGAGAATTTGTGGATTTTATTATTTATTCATGGGTGTCCCTAACCTGTGGAAAGTATGGCGAGGTCAGGAACAGATGAGCTCATTTTTGCTTTACATTTCAACATTAAATGAAACCAGTCCCTATTGAAATGGAAAACAAACAGACCTTATCAGAATAGGGTCGTAAAAAGCTAAACACAGTTCCCTTTTGTTGTTATTTAGGCTTAAGTAAATGTGAACGATGTGAAGTTTATTCCCACCATCATTTGGAAGGATAAATGCAATGCATTCTACACCTCTCAAGCCAAGGATAAATAGTTTTAGCATGGAAGAAATTTTTTTTGTAACAATAATATGATTAGTGTCTTCTACACTTTTTCAAATTACATACGCTGGAGTAAATAATGTTCCATTAATATTTCAACCTCCATGATTTGCTTTGCAGGGCCGGAGAGGAGGAAAGAGGTGTTTAATTAGGTGGATAGAGGCATGGGTACAGCCCAGTCCGCAAGGCATACCACATCCTAGCGATGAATTATGATAAATGTACCCTCATACGGAACTAGCTACCAAAACTCACGGCAATTTTATTGTAAGTGCTTGAGAACCTACTCCTCAACCCCTGCTAGGTGTCCTCGGTTGATGTTGGAGCATGAGGCAATGCAAACTAAAGGTGGCTAAGTAATTTTCAAACCTTCACTTTAATTCAAGATTCTGTGAGACCGTGTTTTGAAGCAGAGTTTGTCTAGAATAAAGAGACTGAGCCATCCTATTGTTCCTTGTAGCACTGTCAAGCGAACAATTGCAGCGCGATATAACCAGATTTCACTCCGAGAACAAGGAGTTGCGCTGTCGAGTGGATGCCATCACAGAGGCGATTAACAACATTGATGTTATGTACAATTCCACTAAGACGGAGCCTTTTGTGAAACGCTACGCAATTCTCAAGGAGGTAATCAAGGAGGTTCAGAAGTTTGCTGATGATAATGCCGACCACATCTGGTGAAATCGCGCTTCATTTTTAACCCATCTCTCTCATAAACCCTGTTTCATAAGAACATTTTAAGGACTGTCGATTGTCTGGTACCTTCCTTCATGCATTCATTGAAGAACTTGTCTCCTTTATGACTAAGCATAGATGCATTTGTAAAGATGGTTGGCGGGACCCTACACAAGTCACCTCCACTGTCTCCACTTCGACTTAGGGTAGACAAGACTGTAGCTGATGGTTTTCTCTAGTAGGTGTAATGCTCTTGTACTTCAACTTAATATCGTTGGACCTTTCTGGTCCAATTTCGTTTAATTCTTCAAATTTTTAAGATTATTGTGTTGGGTTTATTTTTAAAGAAATGCGTGGGTGGATGCATGTATGAAGAGGTTTTAAACAATAGGCAGTGGATAGGAAAAACCTTTTTTCGGAATTGGCGAATTATAGTCCATAAGTGTGGAGTCATTGGAAGTTGTGAATTTAATGTGTTTGAGTTACTGAGCTCGGCTAGCTGAGCACTTTTTGGGAAACAGTGTCGCCAATGGGCACAGTAGTGTCAGTTGTCACACCTCCACCCCTGCCAACACTTTCAACACCAACTTTTAACCATACAGCATTCATTAAACGGACGACCTTTCCCAGAGTACAGTACATAGCACAGAGTCCAAAATGGGTACTTCAACCCCAAACTACCACAGCTCGGATGATTTGTGTTTTGCATAGGACACCAAATGACCCACTTGATTCTAGTGCAATACGTTCTTATTTACTTGTGAATTCACAGTTACGGTTTGTCAATCAGATCTCCCGAAATCGTGCCTTGTGTAGGCGAATATTTTGTGGGTTATTTATGAATTGCATCATCGCTTCTGCTGTCGCCTTTTGCAAGCACTTAAATGCCCTCAATCACTTCTCAAAGTAGGTAAGTGGGGCGCATTCTTCTCATTCAACCAAAATGAAAGATCCGAAGTAAGACCACAGTCTACCGAAGCACCATCTACTTTTCGATAGACATGAGAGCTGTGTGATCTGTTTGTTGCGCTCTTAACTCTTGGTTTTGAAGGAGGGCTACTCGGTTGGCAATTGCACCCTCGCCGGGTGAGCTGCCTCCAAGACCATGCCAACAGACGCAGCATATCCTCCTCGAGTAGTGTGTCCTTCTCGGCCTCAGTCCAGTGGTGAGTGAGTGTTAAATCAGCGCACTCGTGTCTTTGTCAACGGCAGTGCTTCGCCTGTCAGACGTCAGAGTGTAGGATCAAGGTGGGTGACACCACTACCGTGTGACTCGGCAAATAAGATATATTGCTTATTAAAAGGAAATGGCACCAAAAATTGAAGCGCAGTCATGCACAATCATGTCCTCTGGTAATGCGTTTTAGCTTAGAGCATGCTGAGTTGGTGCCACAACTGTCCATTTTAACAATGAACGAAGCAATTACCTTTGCTTGTCAGGCATTCCTTACCACCACTGTGAGATGCAATTCGTGAGGGTCTGACAGAATCTATAATCAAAGATCTGTCCCTTCCAATGGACTTTACCCTTCCATTGGCAGGTGGGCCATTCCTGCATCTGACTAGAACTAGACGCTTGCAACACTGCAGCCACTTCACAATGGGATGGCGATGTGATTGGGACCACTCCACCTAAAAGCCCTTCATCCACATACACACACACCGACGTGTTGACTCAAAGTTAAACAGTGACGTTATTTGTTGGCTGGTTAACTCTCGGGTCGCATTTGTGTTTCAAATGCTATGCCTCTGCTATATGAGCTGCTCTCTGGGCCACGCCAGTAGACCCCATCCTTCCTATTCCACTTGAACGTCTTCTACCACCTTGAGGACAGTGTTGGAGCGCTGCAACTCTCCCCAACACCAGTCAAGTAATGTTCCCTAGGTGAAAGCGGAACCGATTCGTCATTTGACTGCTCAAGCTAATTAACTCTTCACGAAGGCTGTGCTGTGTGCATTAAGACTAATTGCTTAATTAACGCGACATCTTGAGGGAATGGTCTTGCTCCTCGCATTTTTCTTCATCCCAGTGACGCCGGTGTTATCCAGTTCTAATTATGTCTAATGAACGAGAAATGAGGAGAAGGAAGACGAACAGTGGAGTGACTTTCACACACACACACACACACACACACACACACACACACACCTATCTGAAGTGTCCTCTGACTGAGCATCGAACACGGAAATGACTGTTTGATGGTAGGAGGCTGTTTTTACTCCCGGTTCTTACCCAGCGGTGAGAAGTCAGGTGTTCCATTTGTGCCACGGGGTTGGAAGTCCTACTCCTTCCTAGGTATCCTGACCCTGCCTTGAAGGCAGAAGGAGGCATAATGCATGGCAGAAGATGCATGCTCGACGAAGCGAAGGGGAGGGAGACTTTGGCACTGCCAAGTGGCCGACCCTTCCGATAGAGGCAATGCAGCCACCCAAGTGACCCATACCCGAAATCGGCAGTCAAACAAACAAAATACTGCATACTCCCCTTCTGGATTGCAGCATTATGGTTTGAATTGACAGCAGAAAACTACCATTGGACAAAATGTGATGGAATGAGTGTAGCATGTAGGTGGGACTGACATTCGTTCCCAAACAGGGAATGTCACATCATATATCAAGTGATATGAGAGGCATTTCTCAACTTAGAAATGCATATTAATGATGCAGTGTTGTAATTTTTGAGTTATGTAGTTCAAAAAGTGACGTGATACCTTTGGTGTTGTGGCACCCGCGGTTTCGGTCAGAGGCCACCTGGATGGTCATTGTACCAACGCCATGTGGGCTGACCCCCGAGTCATGCCGGCAGCACCAATCCTTTCTCTTCACCGAATATACACCTATTCTGTCTGAGTATTATGACTTCTTCCGTCTTCAGGGAAGTCTGGAGATGTTGCACTGCATCAGCCCTACCATTGGAGTAATCTGCTTGTAGCTGAACTTGGAGAAACCAGTAGTTGAAAGGAAACGCTGAATGTGTGTCGTGTATGCGCACAATCCACACTTAGATAGGGAAGTTGGGATGCAATGCACACAGTGTTGTTACCAAATAGCAAAAAAAATCTTATTTCCTGTGAATTCTTGTCTGCATTCCTTGTTAGTAACTATAAACATGCTCTTTGACAGCAGCGATACTACCCGACGCTTATCTTCGATTGCAAATAAAAAAACGAGTTTAGCAAACAGCTTCTTTTCTCTTTTAATCGGACTGCCATTTTATGGGTCACTAGTTTCTCTTAGATCGAATTACAGTTACTGATTTAGGTATTCGTTACCGTAGCAACGGCGACGTCTTTGAAAACTCACACGTTTTCATTCTATGTGCCAATATTTCAAAGCCAAATGAAACACTGAAATGTAGTAAATGGCAAAAGTTTTAAGATACGGTCAGCAAAGAAGGCATTTTTGGATAAATATAAGTAAGCAAGTTTTTATGCATTAAGGTTCTGTTCGTGCCTACCTACGCCTTGGTTGTCAGGAGCTTCCGGTGAGCCACGACTTTAGTGCAGTCGGTCCGCATGTCACTTGAAAAGTGCCGTCAAACAAATGTCTTGCCTTTGATCTCTTTCAGGCCTTGGTTTAGCTACCATTGTAATGCACACGTTATATGTTTGCCTCACAGCTTCGATTAAGTGTCACATGGTTCTCCACTGTATCCTCTGTGGGTAGGCTAACCTCTGGGACACGCCAGTAGCCCCACTCCCTCCTTTAAGCCGAATATACACATAGTCTCCCCAAGTATTATATCCTCTCTCACCTTTAGAGAAGTCTCAGAGCTCTACATTATTGGTGGCGGAAAAAAAGCTCTATTTTAAAAAAGCATCTTTCATAGTTTAAATCACAGTGTAATAAAACTCAGCAGGTAAGAAGAGGTACACATACTACTAATATAGGAATCAGTGAAGACCCCAAAAGAAGGACTGAAAATGAAGGCATTTGACGACCATAGCCCCAATCCCTTGTTATATGAAAAGCTATTAATAATCTCCGGAAGTTTCGTTGTAGAATTCCCTTACCGTACTTGCATAGGGACGTCGATAGTGTGAGTTTGCAATACCTCCTCTGCTTCTCTACTAGTTGGATGGGACTCATATAGATATGACCGAGCCACTCTAAAGTGTGAATGAATTAACATAAAAAAAAATTAATGCAAAATCCTACTCCATGGAACTGTGTCAAATTTCGTCCTCTCTAGCACAAATCCGCTCTCAGGTCAGTGTTCCAACGTCAGTGGTCAGCAGATCCCTATGTTATCGAATTCAGTTCCCGAATCAGACGAAATTTTAAGATCCAGTAGAATTGGCGAGAGGGATCAGCGACTGATGCTCGTGGATATTTCCTTGCAGCACTAATTACGTTGTGATGGCCGAGGCAAAAGGTTGATCCTAGAAGAACGCCAAGAACGACTCCAAAAATGGTGAGCTATATATTATATTTGCCATTTCTTTCTTATAGGCCTAATTTATTTATTCCTCTAGAGTATCGTGTTTATTTTACCTTACAATTTGATGAATACCACTAACTACACGAATGACTGAGTATTTTAATATGGGGCAATTTTACTAACTGTTTGCACTTGTAGCGTCTGAATACTTCCTTAAAGGCAAAAGAAGGCTTAAAAGTGGTGTGGAGGAATCTGACTACTAAAATAGCCCAGAGGCCGCCCACCCGGCTAGGGCAATATGGCCATCCTCAGTGAAACCGGTCTTCAAGACGAACAAAGCATTACATAGTCCCTCTTTTTTTTCGAGCGTCGTCCCAGATGCTCCCTTTGGTGAACCTCCAGCGTCAGCCATCACAACGTAATCAGTGCTGGAACAAACACCCACGAGCCAACCGTGCCACTCACTAAAATTCGATGCAACTGAGGCGATGCTTGACCAGTACGTCACTGACCTCTCCTGACGGTTCGAGTGGATCTGGGATTTCGTCCAGTTTGGAAACTAAAATTCAGAGTGAGAGGTTCTGTCGACCATCAGCTTGTCCATATAGAGACTGTGGAACAACGGTCCCTTTCATCTGGCACAGTAGGGAATTCTCCGCGACGAAACTTTTCCTTCGTTAATAGTTTTCTTGCAGAACATAAGAACAAGGTAGATTCACATCTTTCGCACCGCTATAGCTTACCACAAGCGATCTAGATCAGGAGAGGAATCCGTTAAAGTCGCGTCTATTTCCCAGTATCACCACTGCAGTGTCCCTAGACTTCCTCGAGGGCAAAAGAAGACATAATACTAGGGCTGAATGCATAAGTATATGCTCAAAAACTGGGAGAACGAGGCTGCTAGCATGGCCCGGAGGCCACCCTACCCGGCTAGGGCAATATAGCCACCCAAGTGACCGTAACCGAAACCGAGAGTCGGTACAAACAAAGTATTACAGAACTTACCAAGTCTGATCAACCTTGTGGATAGGGTTGTAACAGCATATAAGCGAGTTTGACGTGTCCAGAGGCCTGGCAGACAGTCTCTGTGTCCTACACCTCGGATGACTCACCCATGTCCAGACGGTCAGAGCACAAGAATGACCTAGACACTGGGCGCCCATTCAAATGCACAGATTGTTCCCACAGTCTTAATGTACTCCTTGAATAGACACCTTGGATAAACCAGCGGTCCTATGCCTGCAAGTAGAAAATACACTCACTACGGACAGAACTCACAAAGGCTGTTTCTTAAATGTCCCTTCTCCTCTCTCTTTATTGTCAGAAG
Organism: Taenia multiceps; assembly: GCA_001923025.3. Classification (NCBI taxonomy): domain Eukaryota; kingdom Metazoa; phylum Platyhelminthes; class Cestoda; order Cyclophyllidea; family Taeniidae; genus Taenia; species Taenia multiceps. The sequence goes on along the minus strand of CM010317.1, from coordinate 2,730,234 downwards.
CGGATATATTTCGTTTGCAAGAACGGAAATACAAGTAAGCTTCCAAATTCAAACAGCAAATTTGTTTCACCAGCCTCCCACTCAAAGGCGCGGTGAATGCAGATTAGGACCATGGGAGGAGATAAACAGACGCTTGAGCCGTACCCTTGTAATTACAGATCCACCCTTATGTAATGACGTATGTGTGAGACGTTTTGTAAGCAAACATCGGCAAGAAGAAAGGAAAGGGAATTCAAACTTTAATATGTTTTCTCCTCTTTTGAATAAATACTTATGACGTTCAGCGAAGAGACTTGGTAGAGAACCGGATTTGCAGAAAGCGCTGAAAGCCGAGTGCTTACGAAGTTTGCTATCCACATTTTCATTAAGAAGGAGGTGCTAATTTTATGTTTCATTTCAATAATGAAAAAAGATTTTAATAGAATTTTAAAACGATGTCCTTTAACACTGTGGGTCATTCTCAAACCCATAAAATGGCCATTAAAGAGTAGTTAGAGCAATAAAATTCACACATTAGGCAGCAATGCAGATCAAACGGTTCTTTACTCTTCCTCTTTGTAAACTGAACCGCAAAATTCACCGACGCTGAATTGCTCAGAGCCTGCGATGGCGTCACAATGAATGCTTTAAACAGACCGATTGGTATTAGCGGAAACATTCGTCTTCAACCCGAGCAGGAGATTCATTTTTCTCCTTGTAGTTGTAGATCCACTGAGTTTTCCTTAAGCGATGAAAATTTGGAGAAAGCATCACCTAAAGATGCAAAAAAAACATGTCTTCATGCAAGTAGACAGCTTCACTTCACTTCCGGAGGAAGTAGAAGTGATTACACTGTACTCTCTGTCATGAGCTGTCAAGCATTCAGCCTTCCACTGGACACTTCGGATTTGACATTTTCGTTCATATGAAGCAATCTCTCACCACTCTTGCTAATTTCGTGTCCGACTTTTGCTTGTCGGTATAACAGTATGGAGGGAGATCTGTTGCTGACTCGCAGTATGCCAAGCAGGCTAGGAGGCGGAAAAACTACGTTTATGGCCAGAAACCTGCGCCATTAAGTGGAAAACCGAAACAGCAAAGGCTAAAAGAGGTCTATTTGAATAAATACGTCCTTAGATTTCCATTAAACCACTTTGACATCATTTTGGTGGGACCTTTTCCACAATCGGCAAAATGAAATGCAAAATGTACTGCTTAATGCTTCTGCTGGGTTTTTTAATGCACTTAGAGATTTTGCAGCACTTGAAATGTGTTATTTTTTTTAATTCAAAACCCCTAGGAATTAGTAAATATTTACTTACCTACCGCGACTCTATTCGTGACTTCAAGCGGTAGATAGTGGAATCTGAGGTCCAAAGTTGCTGTGAGGCAACAGACGGCATTCCATCTTACGATATCAAAATCATGCAACCTAATTACATTCGACTGGCCTTCTGATGTTTTTTTGGAAAAAAATTTATTTCCATCTTTGAACCATCTTTTAGCAAAGACAGAAACTTGATAATATTGAAGTGTAGCAGAAATTTTTTATTCCTACTTGAAAAACCCTGCAAGCTGAAAGAAGAGGCATTTTTAACCTCTCCATGGCCTCCTTGGATTTAAGCATCCACACCAGAAGTCTTTCTTACTTTATGGAACCGTGTCTGTTACCACCAGTTCGCCTCTGAAGGTGAAGCACTTTCGGTTGTAGCACTTAGCTAACGTGGATGGACATTTTGCTTCCTCTGGACTGCCTGATCCTTCGGGCCATATCTGTAAGGGAATCCTGGGGGTCTACAATGGTAGTAGCATAAAGCGAATCCGACCTAGCCATCGTGATTACTAATGCTGGATAATAAACCTTGATGGGATGACAAACCCTAACGGAAGGCCCGGAAATGACTTCCACTCTCAGTAACTACCCCAGGTTTGTGGTCTGCACCAAAGCTGTTAACAACGGAAGTGACACCGTCTGAAGGAAGTTTCATTTATGAGTATCCCTACCGCATTCCTGCAAAGATTTTGATATAGTGAGACCGCAATACCTGCTCCAACTCTTTACTGGTTGGACGACACCACGATAAACATGACTGGATTGTTCCAAGATGAGAAAATATAGTCAATAAGAAGCAAAGCTGAATCCCTATCTCATACAGCAGCTTTAAATAACGTCAACCCTAACATAAATGTGCTTTAGACCGAATCGCCTACATCTAGTTATGGATACTTGCGAATGTCAGCACTATTTCCGCTGAAACTAGGCGCAACTCCAGATTTAGCTGATTTGCCAGGGAAAATCAGTGACCTTGCGGTCAAGCGTCTCCGCAGTTGCGTATAAACTTGATGACTAGTGCGTGTTTTCCTTCACCGCGAGTATCTGACCATGGCGACAGCCAGAGACGACGCTTAAAAGGAGAGAGGGACTAATTGGTGCGTTTGGATAAAGGACAACTACGATGGGCCATTGTAATCCCCTAGAGTTTGCTGATCTCTAGGTCACGCCAGTAACCATGATTCTTCCTGTACACCGAATGTACATGCATTCTGTCCGAGTCCTACGTCATCATTCGTCTTCAGGTAAGTCTCGGGGAGCTACAGTGGTAGTCAATGCAATCCAAATGTTTTACTGTTCTGGGACTATGAACTGACTAACTCATACACTGCCAAAATCTGATAAAAAAGGTAATCGCTCTTTATGGAAGAGTCCAACTCTTATTTGTATTTGTTCTAATCAATCATCACGTGTAGGAGATTCCAGCGTCAGTCAGAAATAAAGTCGGAACTGGCAGCAAATCTACCAGATATGCCCAATCAACTACATCTCGCAATAATCAGGAATCATATTCCATTACATTTGCGACAATTCAAGCTGTTTATCTACTTCTAGGCATAACTTTCTTCTTCCCCCACCACAGTCATCTCTTTATTCCTCTGTCCCTCAAAGAACTGACAACATTCATTGTTACCTTCCTTTCTGCTACTTACAGGCAGATGGGAATTGCCCCATTCCATGCTGAAGACACAACCAGCAATTATCCACTGCACGTTCGTCTCAAGGCATTTCAAAATGGTGCATCACTTTAATAATCACCACATCTATAGATGAATCGACGTCAAGGTTTAAGGATGTTCAAGAATGCCCTGGTTGACTGGTGAGGTTCGAGTTATGAAAGCAGCATACAACACACTGGTGGAGGCGTTTATTAGAGGCTTAAGCTGAGATCCGACCTTCTGAATGGCATTGGAATGGAGATAGGTTAAGTGGAAGAGGATGCATTCGACCCTCATTGAATAGGGATGCGTGGTGAGCGTGTTCATTCAGTGGGGAAACAATGTATATCGCAAGTCAAAATAAGGAAATCTACCTGGTGGTTTAGGATTAGATAGTGTTTTGTTAATAAGAAATTTAATTAATAGCACGGTTTCCTCGTGGGCGTTTCCCCTTACATCACTGAGATGGGTGACGCTGGAGGTTGACCAAGGGGGAGCACAGAGGACGACGCTCAATAGTTAAAGCAATGTAATGCTTTGTTGATTATTTGACTTCCGGTTTCTTTAACGAGCACCTAGGAGGCCATTTTGTAGCATCGCTGGGCGGGATAGCCCTAGGGTCGCTCCAACAGCTCCAATTTCTTTCTCTTCTCCAAATATATACATCCTATTTAAGCATCATGTTTCCTTTTGTCTTTAGAAAAGTCTCAGGGCTCTAGAATCGGAATAATATTCACTTAAAATAGACCTGATAGTCGCCAAAATAAGGGGTCTAATTAGTCAATGCTTTAACTCCTGAAGCATTTACAAATAATTACTACTCTTTCTCTCTGTACATAGCCTTAAGGCGTGTACAAACCTTCGAAACTTAAGATAAATTGGATTCCCTTTAACAATTCCACTTAAAACTATTGTAGCGTAATCACGTTTAGCTGTAAAAATTATTTGGAAAAGTGGACCATGTTGCGCAGGTTATCCTAACACCGTGGTTACGTCATGCTTGTGACACAGGACATGGCTTGTACCACCTATGTCACCCGGAATTCACCACTTCAGCTCTTTTCCCGCAAAACCACATTCAGACTTGCATGTATTTTAAAGTCTTTGTGACAGTAAGGGCGATTTACTACCTTGTGATGCTTTTACTATAACCTGTAGGTTGAGAAATAAATTTTATAAACCCGCAGACAGCCAGGACTGTTAAAAATCCAGAAGGAGACCCCAAATTCATTTGCATAGGCAAAATAAGATCTCAGTTACCAAGACTCATTGTGAAGCTTATTCGATGGATGGAAGAAAAGTCTATTTCCACCGGCTTTCCTTCTCCAAATGAGTGTTACTTTTTTTACCACCATTTGAGCATCACATAATTTGTTGAGAAAGAAGATTGTATTTTAGCATATAGAGCCAAAAATCCCAATAAAAAAGGGACCTGTTTCGAGCCTACATCTATTAAAGAGAGGATACCAAATTGTAGCCATGACTATTTAGCCTGTTGATTTGTTTGAACAGGTTGTTTTTCCTATGAAAGCTTTTGGTATCCATTTGGGACTACCTTATAATTATTTCTGAGAGGTTTATAACTTTGTCCACCTTTAAAACAATCCCATGCTAAGCAATCTATAGCGATGCGTCAAGTTAAGAACCATGACTGACAAACTTAAAACTTGGGCCGTAACTAATACGCTACTTTGACTTTGGTCGTTGGTACGAACAAGAAAATAATAACAAAATCGTAGTAGAGAAGCCTAATGGAAGAAAGAATTCTACTTAAATTACAAACCTCATGATCGTGATTAATCTGTTTTTGCATCCTAATTACACCCTTCAATCGTCTTAATTAAACTATGAGACAGGAAGGATACTGAGTTTCGATGATAGGAATACTGATATACTAAACATCACTTTTCTAATAAAGTGAATTGCATCCGGACAGATAAATTGAAAAAGTGGTAGCACTTCTACTAATACTAGGGATGATTGTGTCCCCAGACGATGCTAACAGTTTTGACATTCAAAGCCAAGTGTTGCGCCTTTCTTTAAGGTTTATTAGAATAGGTCAAAGCCTGGGCGGAGCTCAAGACTAAGTGCTTACCAAAATTTAGAAAAACATCAGTGGCAAAAGCTTGTTGTTAGTTTAAATTTCTGTTCAAATTGTGGGACACTTGTTTAACCATTTTGTGCTTTGCCGAGTGGGCTATGCCGGTAGGCTCAGTACCTTCCTAGTAGTACGTCTCGGGTGGGCTACACTGATAAAGGACTTCCATTTCAGCTTCTACTACTACGAGACAAACTCCAGCCCTTCTGTTTGAGGTCGTTACACATTCTTCCATCAATAGTATGTGCACTTCGCTTGCCCTGCTGAAAATGATGTCGAACTTCAGCAACCACCTCAGTCCCTGGTTCGGCTAGAAAGCTATTAGCAACAGAAGTGATACTGCCTGTGTACCATCTAAAATAAGTGTCGTTACGGAGTTTCCCTACCACACCTGCATGAAGGTGTCGGCTATTTTAATGAACGCGAATTCCCATCCCCATGGCAGTGTGTCAAATCTCGTACAGTCCCATTTATAAATCTGCTTTTAAACCCGTGGACTGGTCAGTAAGTCATACCAGTAGCCTAAATCCTTTCGTACACACGTATTCTGTCCTAGTATTGCGTCTTCTTTTGTCTTCAGGAAAGGCTTGGGTGTTACATCGGTCCACATCCAATGCCTCCGTATGTGTGGCCATCCTCAAAGTCTACTTTTAGTGGCCAATTAGCAAATTCAGTGGTTTTGTCCTCTCTGAGTAAATTCACCTTCCACTGCCAGCAGTGTATTTTCTTCCGACTTTTCACTGGCGTGTGTGGGTATCTGGCAGTAAAAAGAAAAACATGGAGCTCAAAGGGTCCATATTAAAAATAGCATTTGTAATACTTTGTTTGTTCGAATTACCAGTTTCGGTCAACTGGGTGGCCATCTTGTTCTAGCCGGTTGGTAGGCCTCCGGGCCGTGCCAACAGCCTCCAAGTCCTCTGTTCCCGGAATATATATATTCTACCCTAGTACTGCGCCTTCTTTTACCTTAAGGGGAGCCTCGGGACGCTACATTAGTGGCAGCGGAAAGCGGACCCCACTTTGATGGATCTTATCCTGCTCCATGCCGTTTCTGGCAAACGTCGACGTTGTGAAAGAAGTACATGTGCTACGGAGGGGAGAACCTTTGGTATCTCGTAACAGAAGGGTCGAGATCAACGTTCATCTTCGACATCTCCCTCGCCCTCGTGTTCGACAGGGAAGCTATTAACAACTGAAGCGACACTAGCCGTGGACTCCAAGCCCAGAGGAGGGCCAAGAGGCGCGCATTTGCTGCACTGAGTGCTACGCGGAATGGATGGCACTACAGGAACACATGCGTTCGAACCTCGACGACTGGACTGGGACGGCTAGCTCGTGGATGCTCCTCGCAGCACTGATTACGTTGTGATGGGTGACACGGGAGGCGGACGAAGGGGAGCGTCGGGGACGACGCTTGAAAGGAGAGAGGGGCTGTGTAATACTTTGTTTGTTCGAACTACCGGTTTAGGTCACTTGGGTGGCCATCTTGTCCTAGCCGGTTGGTCGGCCTCCGGGCCGTGCCAACAGCCCCAAGCCCGCTGTTCCCGGAATATATATATTCTGCCCTAGTACTGGGCCTTCTTTTACCTTAAGAAGAGCCTCGGGACGCTACAGTATTAACCAGAATTTTTAGACATATGTCTATCAAGCTATCCTTTCAAAGGGATTTTTGTCTTTATTAAAAAATTCCGGATGCTTATGATCGACACAGTGAGGCAGAATTAACCCTAGGTTCAACAATAACTAAGTTGTTGTGCATTTTAAAGGGAACTATATGTACCAACCTGCCCTTTTTGATCCTCGGTTATCATTCTGTTGTGTGCTATTAAACTGATAGCATCATTCCAAATGAGAAGGGAAAGCACCCATTCGCATTTTACTGTCCTCTTGGTGAATTACGGGTTGACATCCCATGTGCACATGGTCCATAGTGAATTAAAATTCGTTAAGCGGGGCGATTTTATGTTTTGCAGCATTAGCTGCATGAGAAAATAAAAAAATATTATGATGAGGAGTTAAACAGCGGGAAGTTGAGGTTGGAGCATTGAAAAAAGGGGTTTTAATTTTTAATTTGGCATTGCACTTGTATTTCAAAATAGTGAATTGCGGGATTGGCTTGTAGGCAACTGAAAGGCAAACAAACTCATTTATCTGCCTTTGAAAACATAGATAAGCGACATTGTAGCTGAACCGTAAACTTTATAAGGCAGTTGACTGCTTTACTCACATTTGAATGTAAATTTACCGATCCTGTAGGACGAGCATAAATGTCACGATAACAAGGCGGCAGAAAACTCGTGTATACCTTCCTGCATGGCAGTTCAAGGCGAAGTGCCCTAAACAAGGAACCTGATTTTGCTGGCGAAATAGACTAACACAAGTGCAACCTTTACATTCGAGAAGAAAACACCCTCTCTTTACGGTGGGCAATGGTGTGCCAATGTTGATGCAACAAAATCCAGTTTGAAGCTTAAAAATTAATGGTTTGTGCAAGATTCAAAGCAAGTAATGGAGACCAAAGAGTTGGTCCACATCCACACAAACTGACAAGACAAAGTCGTGACAAAAGCCACTCAACAATCGGGTGACACCCACACAAACCAAAGAATGACAGTGACAGCAAGCCTCAACAACCACCTACCTGCTGTTCCTCTTTCCATTACTGATGCACGTTATAAGAATGTGCACTACACCATAAACCATCTGCTCGCTACCTTGAAACGATCAATGGCTCCCACACTTCCTCAATGCAGCTCTCCGTAGGTGGTGATCCACAAATGATCCATTCAGTTCCCACTCCACACCACTTCACTGCCACAAACACACACTCACTTGCTTGCTAGTCTGCTTTGTAACCCAAGACTGTCGACCAGCATTCGATCAGTTGCCCAAACTCAAGCACGCACATCCGTCATCCATCCGCTTCACACAGTACCACACGTGGCTGTGCCAACAAAACTTCTTCCTCCCTCTTCCACACACACCCCATCCTTCTCCTCCTCCTCCTCCACCTCCTCCTCCTCCTCTTCTTCTTCTTCTTCTTCTTCCTCCTCCTCCTCTTCTTCTTCTTCTGCCTCAATCTTTTTTATTTCATTCCCTACCTCTGCCCTCAGTTATTGTTCTTCACCGCTATGGACCTTCATTTCTAATGCCAAATCTCGCCCACTACTTCCACATTCGCCTAATTAGAAGAGTGCTTGCATTAGCTACCCAACCACTCTCACTCACTTCTGCACTCACTACTTCCCCAATTAATTCTCATCCACAAATTTGCTGTCGCATTTCAGCTGTCAATTAGTGAAGCCTCATCGCTAGACGCATGCTAAGAATAGCGTCCTCTCAATCACTATTAGTGCATGCCTCAGCATCGGGTCCCTCGAGATTTGGTGGAGACGCATTGGCACGACCACTTGTCCTTGCTCGACACGGTGTGACAAGAGTGCCAAAATAAGACCAATGCTTTATTCATGCATTGCAGTGCCTAGGCGAGACGGTCAGGTGGTGTGTCCATAGTGCAAATGATTTATGGAAACGGTGCCTGCTTGTGAGGATTGCATTACCACTCAGCCAACATTCAGACCACGTTCCCCACGTGCCTCACCTTCAAATACAAATGCCCCTGTCACGTGGACGTTGATGCTTTAGCCCGTCACTTGACGTTGTTGCTTTTAATGCAGGGCAATGCGGTTTTCTCGTCGTTCCAGCCCCACACAATCAAATGCGACTTCTAAGACCCTCACAATTGCCTTGTCGTGAGTTTATTCAAATCGGCTCACTAAGCGCAAGCAAACATCCTGTTAATGTTCAGATTGTCGATTCCATGCTCAACCAACGCAAGGTGTGAGTACTTCCAAGCACATCGGCCATGCCGCCTCTCTTATGACTTCATACTAATTTGTCTTATTTAATGCGGATCTGCAGACTCGGAATGCTGCTGCTTCAGAGAGGCGTCACACCTGCTCAAACTCCTTATCGAAGATAGATACCGCCGATGTTGCACAACACACTCAGCAAGAAACTAATTAGCACCTAGTGCTTACAAACTTACAGCCTCTTCAATAGTGTTTTTGAGTTGAAATTAAAGTGACGGAACACCATTCTCCTTCGAGAGCAAGTAGCTCCCCAATCAAATGATCTAATCTACGAGTTGGCAATGGCTCACTTCTCGTCATTTGTTGGCAAGATCCCACAACAAATGATTGCTCCATCATTTTGCCCGACATTCGGTCCACCTGCTACTCGCTACAAATGGTCCGGCATAAATTCTCTGTTGCGGACACAAATCAGGGCGTAGGGAGGCAATACCGCCAACGCGTTTATAAAAGGAACTAAGTGCTCTCAGTGGAGCTATCAACTCCACATCAGTACTAAAACGTGTTTACACACTGCGCACCTCATAACCCACAAAGCACAATGCCAGCATTCGCTTCTATTCTGTCAAAAAACCCACCTCATGCACAAGTGAATGCGCTACACATTTTATCACAGATTTCATTCCCTCGCGTTCTCGGACTCACATCAACGGAGTGCAGATGGATTGGATGCAAGCATGCTTAGTCTGTAACAGTGAAAGAGCACAGGATTTGCAGACCAACAGAAGCACCCCCAACCACTGCTTCTGCATGAGCACAATGAGCAACAAACCATTCTGAAACAGAAGCCAATTCCACCTAGTTCATACTCAAAGCTGCACTGTCTACTGCTTGTTCATTCGATTCGGACTGCACAGCCAATCCTATTGCGAATTAAAACGTGTCTCCTTGGCATGCATTTCAGTGCTACCGAAGCAATCCTCGGCTTGCACTAGCCAGTCTTGACACAGACAAATCTAACCGCTCAGGTTGCTGATATGCCCGTGCTCTCACCACTTGACATTTCATTGTGCAACACGTCAGTGGTGGCTATGCCCACCTCCGATTCTGCTGTCATTCTACGGAGGAAACCGTGACCACAAGTGGGCACAACATAGAGCCGATCGTGCAGCTGAAAGCTGTAGGGAAGACAAGGCATTGAATGACCATGGACCAAGACAGACACTCCACAGGAACGAAGAGGTGTCATGCAAAATGCCGAGGAAATGCTTCAAGGGTATGCGAAAGACTGTTGAATGAGTTAGACAGGTGGTGCCATGTTAGGGAATCTAGCCTATAGCTTCAGGATGGTGTGTCTCGTAGTGGAGACCACCTTCTCTTTCCATCAGTGCTCGAGACAACACGATAGATGGAAGTGGATGTTGTATGAAGTCCTTGACCCTTGAGGTGCGGGTGATAGATCCTGACACTAGTTACTGACTTTATAAAATGCCTTTAGAAGTCTCCACTATTTATTCCATTTTTACAATAGTGTCCACATTAGGAATTCTTGGTTTTTTTTGGGCCTGTTCATGTGGAACCTTCCTACAGCGAAGAAGTGTTCACCATTTCAACGCGCAATAAAAGCATGCTGATGAGGTAAGGAAGGTTCCAATTTTCTATTTCTCTAGAATGATTTCAAAGTCAGTAATACGTCAATAAAAATTTGCCAATTTATTTTCCACCAGGCAGTACTAAAAAACGGCGGAATTCGAAGAAAATTTGGTGATAATTTCATGGAAAACTCTTTGACCATTGTAAACATCATTTTGTTAGAAAGCCTTAATTGAAGATGACAGTAGCGCATTCACGAACACACAGCACAAATTGATAGCGAAACTGATTAAATTCTGCAGAGGAATGCAAAATTTGTTAGGTAAATAAGTTCAGATGTCTCCAGTTCAATATTTCAGTCTCTAAATTTTAGGCGGCCCTTCAATGGGAATATTATGTACACAGATCCACCGAAAACTGCGATTTTTTACGACTTAGGGGAATTGCCTTACCAGAGTACTCGGATTCTTTTTTAATGGTGGTCTGCCAAATTCGTTGAGTGAACCCATCTACTCAGCCACTTTAGCCTGTTACCTTTTACTTAAGGTTGAGCCTGCATTGCATCAGCTCCGCTCGGTCTCTTCCATTACTAACCTTGTGCCCTAACACAAAGTCATGCAGTTGAAAGACGGTTTGTTCCATAACCGGAAAGTTACCTCCATTGGAATGCTGAGGATATTCAGAAACGTGGATTACTAATCTCACAAACAGCATTCTCATTCAGTGCGCCATGATCACACCGAAACACATTCGGTTCCTATCATATGTCCTAGTAACTATGGTATTTACCTGTAACTTCAATTTCTTTCGCTCTTTAACCGCTATAGACTGTTATTCGACTTGACAGCATGACCATTTGAACTCCCAGCTCATTCTCGCTTTGACAGTAAGTAGGTATGACTGTGAAAGACTCGAGACCGTATTGCATAAAATGGCTACTGGTGGTGCTTAAAACAGCCTCATCTCCGGGGACGTAGTCTTTCTTGGGTATTTAATTAATTATGCACGACACAAAGTGAAACTTTGTGTCTCCGCTCCCTCCTCCTTCAACATTCCTCTCGCCCTGACAGAGCGTCACAGTGCTGGATTATGCAACAAGCATTGAATGAAACGGCAACTGTTTTCGCTACCTCGGTAAGGCACGCATATTTTTTTCTAAAATTTAACATACGTCCAGGCTCTCTTGCCTCATTCTGTAGCGATTGTTAGGAAAATTTCAGGAGTAGTTATTAATTAAGGCAAAAGGATCTCACAAATCTAATCATTTATCCTGATTTGTAGTCAATAGATGCTATGTGCTTGTAAATGCATTACTGTCATCGTCAATTAGGATTTCCCAACAAAATGATGTTTACAATGAACAAAGAGTTTTCCCTAAATTTAGAAACAAATTATTCATACAAATTTTATTTTACTCAGTACTGCTTGGTGAGAAACAAATTAACATTTTTGGATTTATTCCAGAAAAGGAGCATGGACCTCACACAACATCCACTTCCATCCAACGTGTTGTCTCGAGCACCGATCGAAAGAGAAGGCGGTCTCCACTACGAGACACACCATCCTGAAGCTATAGGCTAGATTCCCTAACATGGCACCACCTGTCTAACTCATTCAACAGTCTTTCGCATACCCTTGAAGCATTTCCTCGGCATTTTGCATGACACCTCTTCGTTCCTGTGGAGTGTCTGTCTTGGTCCATGGTCATTCAATGCCTTGTCTTCCCTACAGCTTTCAGCTGCACGATCGGCTCTATGTTGTGCCCACTTGTGGTCACGGTTTCCTCCGTAGAATGACAGCAGAATCGGAGGTGGGCATAGCCACCACTGACGTGTTGCACAATGAAATGTCAAGTGGTGAGAGCACGGGCATATCAGCAACCTGAGCGGTTAGATTTGTCTGTGTCAAGACTGGCTAGTGCAAGCCGAGGATTGCTTCGGTAGCACTGAAATGCATGCCAAGGAGACACGTTTTAATTCGCAATGGGATTGGCTGTGCAGTCCGAATCGAATGAACAAGCAGTAGACAGTGCAGCTTTGGGTATGAACTAGGTGGAATTGGCTTCTGTTTCAGAAGGGTTTGTTGCTCATTGTGCTCATGCAGAAGCAGTGGTTGGGGGTGCTTCTGTTGGTCTGCAAATCCTGTGCTCTTTCACTGTTACAGACTAAGCATGCTTGCATCCAATCCATCTGCACTCCGTTGATGTGAGTCCGAGAACGCGAGGGAATGAAATCTGTGATGAAATGTGTAGCGCATTCACTTGTGCATGAGGTGGGTTTTTTGACAGAATAGAAGCGAATGCTGGCATTGTGCTTTGCGGGTTATGAGGTGCGCAGTGTGTAAACACGTTTTAGTACTGATGTGGAGTTGATAGCTCCACTGAGAGCACTTAGCTCCTTTCATAAACGCGTTGGCGGTATTGCCTCCCTACGTCCTGATTTGTGTCCGCAACAGAGAATTTATGCTGGACCATTTATAGCGAGTAGCAGGTGGACCGAATGTCGAGCAAAATGATGGAGCAATCATTTGTTGTGGGATCTTGCCAACAAATGACGAGAAGTGAGCCATTGCCAACTCGTAGATTAGATCATTTGAGTGGTCAAAGCTGAGGATGAAATGGGCAACACGGACACGTGTGCGGACGCATTGGAATCGTTGAGCAGTTGTTGATGGTGATAGTCGACATGGCTCATGTCTGGGTATGAGTAGCCACTATCCAAGCTGGTTGTAGTTCCTTCCATAATCTCGCCCGTCCTCGGGATCCATAAGTAGTCTAGAGTGTCATGACTGTGTGTGCTAGACCGAGTCGGGTCTAAAGTTAACGCGCTGTCATGTCCTGTCTGCATGATTAATCGTTGGATGTTTTGCTAGTCGGATGGTATGCTAGCCCATGCCTAGGCGCCATTTAGTGCTTTATACGAGCACTGGTTAATCAGCATTAGAGCAAGCTTTGAGCTTAATTGTCTTCGTGGAACAAATGAGGATGTGTGGAGAGTAGAAATGGAGGAGTTCGAGCATTGCTGGTGGGGAATTCAAGTGCCGTTCAGAGGTGGAATCAGGTTGGGGATAGAAGCTGGTATAATGGTGACAGGGCGCCCAGTTTACGCAAGTCGGATGATTGAGAGGAAAGTAGTGCATTTGATTGGGGAGCTACTTGCTCTCGAAGGAGAATGGCGTTCCGTCACTTTTATTCCAACTCAAAAACACTATTGAAGAGGCTGTAAGTTTGTAAGCACTAGGTGCTAATTAGTTGTTTGCTGAGTGTGTTGTGCAACATCGGCAGTATCTTTCTTCGATGAGGAGTTTGAGCAGGTGTGACGCCTCTCTGAAGCAGCAGCATTCCGAGTCTGCAGATCCGCATTGAATAAGACAAATTAGTATGAAGTCATAAGAGAGGCGGCATGGCCGATGTGCTTGGAAGTACTCACACCTTGCGTTGGTTGAGCATGGAATCGACAATCTGAATGTTAAGTGGATGTTTGCTTGCGCTTAGTGAGCCGATTTGAATAAACTCACGAAAAGGCAATTGTGAGGGTCTTAGAAGTCGCATTTGATTGTGTGGGGCTGGAACGACGAGAAAACCGCATTGCCCTGCATTAAAAGCAACAACGTCAAGTGACGGGCTAAAGCATCAACGTCCACGTGACAAGGGCATTTGTATTTGAAGGTGAGGCACGTGGGGAACGTGGTCTGAATGTTGGCTGAGTGGTAATGCAATCCTCACAAGCAGGCACCGTTTCCATAAATCATTTGCACTATGGACACACCACCTGACCGTCTCGCCTAGGCACTGCAATGCATGAATAAAGCATTGGTCTTATTTTGGCACTCTTGTCACACCGTGTCGAGCAAGGACAAGTGGTCGTGCCAATGCGTCTCCACCAAATCTCGAGGGACCCGATGCTGAGGCATGCACTAATAGTGATTGAGAGGACGCTATTCTTAGCATGCGTCTAGCGATGAGGCTTCACTAATTGACAGCTGAAATGCGACAGCAAATTTGTGGATGAGAATTAATTGGGGAAGTAGTGAGTGCAGAAGTGAGTGAGAGTGGTTGGGTAGCCAATGCAAGCACTCTTCTAATTAGGCGAATGTGGAAGTAGTGGGCGAGATTTGGCATTAGAAATGAAGGACCATAGCGGTGAAGAACAATAACTGAGGGCAGAGGTAGGGAATGAAATAAAAATAGATTGAGGCAGAAGAAGAAGAAGAAGAGGAGGAGGAGGAGGTGGAGGAAGAGGAGGAGGAGGAGGAGGAGGATGGGGTGTGTGAGGAAAAGGGAGGGAGAAGGCTTGTTGGCACAGCCACGTGTGGTACTGTGTGAAGCGGATGGATGACGGATGTGCGTGCTTGAGTTTGGGCAACTGATCGAATGCTGGTCGACAGTCTTGGGTTACAAAGCAGACTAGCAAGCAAGTGAGTGTGTGTTTGTGGCAGTGAAGTGGTGTGGAGTGGGAACTGAATGGATCATTTGTGGATCACCACCTAAGGAGAGCTGCATTGAGGAAGTGTGGGAGCCATCGTTCGTTTCAAGTTAGCGAGTAGATGGTTTATGGTGTAGGGCACATTCTTATAACGTGCATCAGTGATGGAAAGAGGAACAGCAGGTAGGTGGTTGTTGAGGCTTGCTGTCACTGTCATTCTTTGGTGTGTTTGGGTGTCACCGGATTGTTGAGTGGCTTTTGTCACGACTTTGTCTTGTCAGTTTGTGTAGATGTGGACCAACTCTTTGGTCTCCATTACTTGCTTTGAATCTTGCACGGACCATTAGTTCTCGATGCTTCAAACTGGATTTTGTTAAATAAAGTAGGCATACATTTGCCGACTGTAAAATGGATGGTGTCGGCTTCTTGAATGTACTGTATGCACTTGTGTTAGACTGATTAGCCACCAAAAGAAGGTGCTATGTTGGGAGTATCTCTGCTGCTATGTTCCACTTCCTCCTACCTTGCAATCTTTAAATTCATGCAGGTTTCTTCTGTTTTGTCACTGAGACATTTATTCCCTCTCATGAAGCAGATGATGATTTCCAAGTAAGCGAAACATGAAATGCAGTAAGTAAGGTAATTGTGTGCCTTTTTGTCTTTAAAGCAAGTTACGCTATTGTGAGTCGTCGAAGTATTCTACATTGAAGTTCAATGCAAACTACTCTGGCCATCTGTAATCCTTGGTTCCTTGGATAATGCTTTGTTAAGACCCGACTTACAGAACCGTGATAGTGTAACTTTCGTTAAGCCAGTGTTAATCCACACATGGAAATTCAAGAATGGATGCAACGGCAACTCATTCAGGCTGTCAGACAGCGTATAAGGCACCGTTTTCTTGAACACTCTCAATCACAGTGTGCTAACCTAGTAAAGAGCCTTTATTGCTAGCATCCATTTTCCACTCCTCTACATTTTTCACTTCCGGTCAAAGTAGAGAGGCAACCGTTTTTCGGGGCTAAATCTGAATGAATGATAGACAGAAAAATGCCTCATTTAACAGCTCATAAATAAAAGCATGTATTCCTTCAAATCCTTGCTGAAAATAAACACTCCCTAATCCTAAATAAATAGGTAGATTGCCTTATTTTGACTTGTGATAAACATTGTTTTCCCACTGAATGAACACGCTCACCACGCATCCCTATTCAATGAGAGTCGAATGCATCCTCTTCCACTTAACCTACCTCCGTTTCAATGCCATTCAGAAGGTCGGATCTCAGCCTAAGCCTCTAATAAACGCCTCCACCAGTGTGTTGTATGCTGCTCTCATAACTCGAACCTCATCAGTCAACCAGGGCATTCTTGAACATCCTTAAACCTTTACTTCGTTTCATCCATAGACGTGGTGATCATTAAAGTGATGCACCATTTCGAATTGCCTTGAAACGAACGTGCAGTGGATAGTTGCTGGTTGTGTCTTCAGCATGGAATGGGGCAATTCTCATCTGCCTGTAAGTAGCAGAAAGGAAGGTAACAATGAATGTTGTCAGTTCTTTGATGGACAGAGAAATAAAGAGATGACTGTGGTGGGGGAAGAAGAAAGTTATGTAGAGAAGTAGATAAACAGCTTGAATTGTCGCAAATGTAATGAAATGTGGTTCGTAATCATTGCGAGATGTAGTTGATTAGGCATATCTAATGAGTTTGCTGCCAGTTCCGACTTGATTTCTGATTGACGCTCCAATCTCCTACACGTGATAATTAGTTAGAACAAATACAACAAAGTTTTCGAATTTTTTATGAAGAATGATTGCGTTTTTGTCAGATTTTGGCAGCGTTTGAATGGGTCAAATCTTGAAGCCAGCAGTTGCTATTGTTCTAGAACAGGAAAGCATTTAGATCGCATTGATTTCTATTGTAGCGTCCCGAGACATCCTTCAAGACAAAATGAAGACGTAGAACTCGAACAGAATGTATATATTTGGTATACAAAAGAATTGATGTTACTGTCGTGGCTCAGAGGCCAGTCCACCCTAAAAGATTACAAGGGCTAATCGTAGTGGCCATCGCCCATCGCCTCTTTCGGGCGTTGTCTCCAGCGCTCCTTATGATCAAGCACTGGCGATGAATGAATACACTCACGAGTCATTAAATTTATACTCAACTGAAGAGACGCTTGATCGCGACATCACTGATCCCTCTTGACAATGCCACTGAACCTGATGGTTCGCCCAGTGACGTGGAACTCTACAGGCCATTACGTGTGTCCAGGGCTTGTTGTCAAAATTCTGGTCCAAAAGCAGATTCACATTAAAATGATCAAGACATAAAATAGCGTCCCGAGGGAGGGTTTAGCCTTTATCTTTTACCGCCACATTGTTTGCATTCTGTAGCAACCTTATCATTATCTCTCTGGGTTCCATTCAGCTAGTAGAGAAGTGGAGGAGGTTTCGCGGCTTCACTTTATCAGTATCTTTATGATGACTTGGTAGGCAAACCCTGTAACAAGCTAATCCAAATGGTTCATTGCTAATATCACTTCTGTTGTTAACATATTTCTTGCAGAACAAGGCACTGGGATAGCTGCCGAATGTGGACGTCATTTTTCAGCCCTCTTGTTATAGACAGTCAGCTATTCTCCCAACCTTGAAGATCGCGTTTGCTTTTTATTGCCACTAATGCAGCGTCTCGCGGTGGGGCAGACTGTACCGACGAGCAGAACGAACAAAAGGAACAAACTGTAATACTTTGTTTGTTCGAACTACCGGTTTAGGTCACTTGGGTAACCATCTTGTTCTAGCCGGTTGGTCGGCCTCCGGGCCGTGCCAACAGCCCCAAGCCCTCTGTTCCCGGAATATATATATTCTACCCTAGTACTGCGCCTTCTTTTACCTTAAGGGGAGCCTCGGGACGCTACATTAGTGGCAGCGGAAAGCGGACCCCACTTTGATGGATCTTATCCTGCTCCATGCCGTTTCTGGCAAACGTCGACGTTGTGAAAGAAGTACATGTGCTACGGAGGGGAGAACCTTTGGTATCTCGTAACAGAAGGGTCGAGATCGACGTTCATCTTCGACATCTCCCTCGCCCTCGTGTTCGACAGTGAAGCTATTAACAACTGAAGCGACACTAGCCGTGGACTTCAAGCCCAGAGGAGGGCCAAGAGGCGCGCATTTGCTGCACTGAGTGCTACGCGGAATGGATGGCACTACAGGAACACATGCGTTCGAACCTCGACGACTGGACTGGGACGGCTAGCTCGTGGGTGCTCCTCGCAGCACTGATTACGTTGTGATGGGTGACACGGGAGGCGGACGAAGGGGAGCGTCGGGGACGACGCTTGAAAGGAGAGAGGGGCTGTGTAATACTTTGTTTGTTCGAACTACCGGTATAGGTCACTTGGGTGGCCATCTTGTTCTAGCCGATTGGTCGGCCTCCGGGCCGTGCCAACAGCCCCAAGCCCGCTGTTCCCGGAATATATGTATATTCTGCCCTAGTACTGCGCCTTCTTTTACCTTAAAGGGAGCCTCGGGACGCTACAAAACACACTATAGTACTAAGATTTTAGAATCGAGCTTGCTCAATGGAAGCATCAGATGAATGCGTGAATGCACTTTGAACCGATTGTACTAGATCAAGTTGTTTAAATGCTTTAAACTATTTCTTTGACAATGTTTTTAAAGTACAGAGTCCTTAATTTAAAGTGTCTTTGAGGATGCCATGCACCATCAAAACAATTTGGCATGATTCAAATTTGCAAAGGCAGTATTTTTATTCTCTTTTAAGTAGGAGGCAATCAAACTTGCACACATTCTCCATTTCAAGAAGAGATTATGAGCTACAACTTAGTTGGCCTGCTTAATTTTATTACTTGTAGTTAGTGTAATTGTCGTGCTATTTGTTGGGGGGATGAATGGTTTCCGGAAATTTCAGCACCTGCTTGTTAATGCCCTCATTTCGTTCTGCATACAAAATTTGTCATGAGGTTTGCTAGAAACATCTTTGACAGTATACTAATATTAACCTAGGCTCCTCCAATAAGGCATTATGTAATAAATGGTGAAAATTGCTATCAGAAATGTAGCTGGAAAGTAAGAATTTAAGATCAAATGAGTTTTAAGAGGCAGCACCTACATCAACCCTCCCGCATGGATTTCGTGCGTCTTGAACATCAAAGGCGCTGTCCCAATTTCCAGTGCCTATTAGCCCTTTGAAACACAAATGTTCGCTACCACCTTTGTTAATTTCAATAGCCTCTCATAAGGAATCGGTGCTTGTGTATCTTCACCACAACAAGGAGTGTACGACGGTCATGGCAACACCTGATATGGTTGGGGGTGGGAAATGCAACCATTGCGACGACCAAGATTGCCATCGATGTGAGAAAGAAGCGTTTACATTTCCGCCTTTTAAGGGCACTTGAACCCTAAAACAGCTGGGATAGCAGGGATTTGGAGTTTGAGGTCATCAGCGGATATCCGCGGGTCCGACTTTTGAGATCTCGATCACATGAAGCTTCTTTCGTCACCACACACTGTTCCAAGCTTGCACACACACAGCTGCTGTCTGCCATCTCATGGTATCTAACGCTACCCAGTCCAGACTGAGTCACGACGTGTGCGTCGGTTGTCACCATGACACAATTTTTAATTACTGTTGATACGATGGCGTCCCTTTATAAGCTTGCAAGATTGTCGGTTTCGCTTTAACTTAAGCTTCCTTTATGCGAAAACGCCACATTAACGGGAGTCATAATCGTCTTTCCACATAAACTACTTTTGGTAACACAAACTACTACCAAACCCAGAAACGGAAGGATCAAAAGAAAACTCCAGAAATTCTTACAAAACTGGAGGAAAATTTGATATGAAATTCGAGTCCACCTCAAGTGCGTTCTTGAGAGATCATTGCAGCGAAAATTCGCATACCTAATTCATAGCATAGCACACGCTTTGTGAGGAAATCGCTGTACTTTGTCTTCTGCAATTGAAGCAACAAAAGAAAAGAGCTATGGCTTCAATGACAGGCTTATCTGGTTGGTTATTGTACCTCCGCCGGGTGAGCTGACCTCGGGGACATGCCAGTAGTCTCAATCCCTTCTGTTCACCCAATGTATATGTGCTACCCTAGTGTTATAACTTCTTTAGGCTTCAAGGTGGTCTCGAGGTGCTGCGCTGATTGCAGCGACCTTAGCTGGGTGAAAGAATTGCATATGCTAAGGGTGGGTTAATCAACGATAACCCATTCAAAAAGGGCTGAGAATAAAGACTGCCTTCGGCACCTACCTCATTTACCGTACCCACTCGCTATGTCTCCTCCAATTTACTGATTGGATAAAACCAAAATGAATACGTCTGAGCAGCTTCACAATTAAAACGATGTGGCTAGAAGTAACTGGCGCAATATTATATTCCAAGAAATGCTATTTAATTCCGTTCTTCCTAGCATGAATCTGCTTTTAGGCTTTGGGCAGGCGTGATAGTCAGTACAATTTTCTTGTCCCTGAATCTAGTTTCCAAGCTGGACAAAACCTTCGACCCATTTGAATTGCCAGGGGGACTCAGTGACGGTGTAGTCAAGTAGTTCCTCCGTTGCATACAAAATTTGTTGACTAATATGGTTTGCATGTGGGTGCTTTCTTTCAGCACTGATTGTGTTGCAATGGTTGTCGCAGGAGGCTAACTATTGGCAGCGCCGAGGTTGACATTTTAAAGAGAAGAGTAGCTACGCCATACGTTTGTTGTTTGTTTGTCTCGCTGTTTCAGTTAAGGGTGACTTGATTGACAGCAGTTTCTTTGCCAGGTGTGTTGGCTACTGGGCCAACATGAATATGCACAATCTGTCCGAGTGTTGCCTTCAATCACCTTCAGCGACACCTCGGAATGCTACACCTGTCATACAGGAGAGAGTATTAGCTAAAATACCTTCTTCACTCAAAGTGATACGAGAAATGGTTATTGCCTTGTTAATTTGTGCTTTTATGTGTTAGTAATTAATCCTATTCAGTGATAGCATACATCATTGGGTCCTTATGACCCATGTCACCCCTACTGAAAGTGTCTTGAATGTTGACAAGCATCATATTCTGTGGTATTGTTTTGTTGCAAGCAACGACTGCATTATGGAAGCGAAAAATTATCTCCACTTGATGACACGACTCATTACATCTTCACTAATTTCGTTATTCCCTTCAACCTCTGGTTTCAGTTGTTAGGTCGAAAAAACCTCTAAAGGGAAAAACCACGCAATATGGCAATGTCAAAAATTTTACAGATAGCTAAAAATTTATGCGGAAATTGGAAGCTGCTTGCTACTGAGGGTTGGTGAAGCCTTTGTAGTCATGGGTTTCGTCCAATTCATCCGTTTGCCCCCAACAAGGTGCATTCGGAGGAATGCGTGTTAAGCAGTTTTGAGGAGCATATAATCAAATGACTTCCATGTTAAATAAAAGCAAAACCAAATTTTGCGGCTGCATCATCTTACTGCATGAAATACAGCCTCCTGGGGCTTCCTTAAAGGCAAAGGAAGATGAGTTACTTGGGTGGAATGGATATTATCATCAGCAGGAGGGATTGGGGCTGCTGACATGTTGTAGAGGATAATCCACCTGGTATAAGGCGCAATAGCCAACCAAATGGTCCTTAACCGAAACCGAGAGTCAAACAAACAACAAATAGCACTGCTAAGAGTTTTAACTGATACTTTCGTTTGAATCTCGTATCCAGTGTCTGCTATGGGATGGCTAACCACATTTCGTCGACACTAAGACATCGTGCTGCCATGAGTACGTCTTACAGATATAAATTTAGGACAAATTTTAGGAATTGAATGAAAACCTTTTCGCATTTTAACAGTTGATTGCTTTCCCAAAGAGCAACCTCTTCACTAACACAGATATGACCGTTTGCAACGATCACTGTTTTATTGTAAGACAATTAGTTTTTCAGTTACTTACTTTATTTCCCGAATTTTGTCTTATTAGTTCGTTGGACTGATTAAATCTGATGGCTTTTGTCGTGTTTTGCCCTGAGAATTCCGTAGGGAAGACGAGTTACTCGGTTGGGAGCACTGACACGGGCCAGAGACCAGGCCACCCCCAAGGGCACCTTCCTCACCTAGGTGACTCCTAACCAAAACCGAGGGTTCCACAAGCACCAAGCATATTAAGGATTTTCGAACTTAATAAATGTGATTAAAGTGCATAAAGAGCACTTAGAATTGGATGAGATGAAAGCAACGCATTGATAATATTTCCACAGTTTCCATCCTTATCCACACCATGCTAATAAGGCATTATTCAGTATCATCCCCTCATGCCCCAGCCCTTCAATACACTCCCAATCACTCCAAGTAGAAGGACTGAAATGTCTAAAAGAATTGCAAATTTTAGTGACCTTTCTTTCAAAATCCACCACATTTTTTGTCTATCACTTTCCCCCATATAAAATAGCGAAACCCATATCGAGTTTATGTCTGCTCCCGTTATAGGAATAAAATTTAATGAGTAAAGCCGCGTTAACTACCGAAACCCACCAAACAAAAGAATTAAAATTTTACAGTTGCATTAAGTTCTCCGATTAGGAGTCTGGTGCAAATTCGAGATTAATAAAAATTTAGTTGGTCTACCAGACGTCAGCCAGTGACGACAGCCAGGCACAAGGCATTGACCCTTGGACCCTCTTTGGACGGAGAAGGCTGATCAAGCAACCCACGTTCAATTCATCTTGCATGTTTGAGGCCATTTTTAGCTCAAAGAAATGAAACGCCAAAACTAACTAAAATTATCATTTTTTTGTCTTTCACTAACACTCAAGTGACTCATTTGATTCGAATATTAATTTGCCCTGGACAATAAGGCAATTACTTGAGGCCCTAAACATTGCAAAAGTATCAGCGCGGAGTTGTTCAATCACCATGACAAGCGAATAATCAATCTGGTAGTTTGCGAATAGTTAAACCCAACTATCGTCAAATGATGATGTTGTCGATTTAAGAACCACACTTGCTAATACCTTTACCACTTAGAATGTGATTAAGAGTCAATCCATTTAAATGAGAAAGTAAACAAGCAAAAAAGCAAAAAAAAATTTCTCTAGTCACTGAATAAAGCTTTATTTCTCATTAAAATTGCGCATAGTTCTAGTTATTGCCCCAAATTAGTCTGATTGACAGATTTCGTTTAGCAATGACACTTTCCAAACATCGCTGTTAAAAGTAAATTCAAATTTGAACATTTTTCTTATGTGGGACTTGTATATGGCCACCAAAGGTACGCGCTCTATCTTTAACACTCCAAGCATTCGATAATGGTACCCACGTAGTTTGATCCTGACCCTTTCCCTCATATTTTGATTATCGGCTTTAAGTTGGTATTATTTGGCTTCGTAGACGCTTTCGCAGGATTTTATGGCCCGCAATTTATTCAACTAAATGGCACAAATTACCTCATTTGAAATGGGAAAATAACTGGAAGATTATAAGTGGCGATTACTAAACTAGAACGCGTGTCTACTTAACTACGGATACCGCGCATCTATGTAACATACAGTTGACATCTCTTCCATTAGCTCTACTCCCATTTCATCTCATTTCTTCAGCTGTAAAATTCTCCAAAATATGGTAAGCCGATAAAAAAATTAATTCGTAATGAAGTAAGCTTTTATTTCTTATAGCTTTCATACAGGGTTTAGTAGTCTTAAGCATCTAAAAAATGGTGCATTAATGGCTCATGTTCATATTCGCTAATGGCAGGTGCTATTAAATTAGCACTAGGAGAAAAGCCTAATTGACAACAATTACCGGTCCAGGCATCTAAAGTAGAGCAACGGGATAAAACACTGATGGATTTCTATGAGAGGTTCGACTAAACAAGAAACCGCAACAACGTAAAGACTTTGTATAAGTGGCAAGCAAGGTCAAACGTATGATGATTAGCCACCACATTTAAACAACATATTGACTCAGTTTTAATGCATTAAAAGTTAGTTAAGAGACTAAGTAATGATTTCGCCTCCTTTAGAAATTGTCCGTTACCTGTTCCCACATACGTATTTACCATAAGGCAATTCTTTTCCAACGACGGAACTTTGACGTAACTGGATGTATCAAAGTGGCATCGTGACCTTGGTCTCTACCCCCACTCTTCCCTGTTTTCCCCGCAACAGCCCTTCATATAAAAAAATTAGCCGCTCTGAGACATGATTGTGGATTGACAGCATGTTATAGCTTATTAATGGGGTTATAAGATGGCCTCTACCGACGTCAAGACGACTGGATGTCGCCTCGATGACGATATTCGAGTTGTGTTCTCGCCTCTCGCTCAAGAGGTGCATTTAAAGAAACCCGAGTTTTGCATTTATCAAGTGTGAGTCTTGAAAATTTGGTCATTGACGTCAAATGCACCATTTTTTTTATCGGACGATGTTTTAAACTAAAAGTGTTTGCACATTCGCGACAATTAAATTACGATTGTGTGAATGTGGCTATTTCTCGCATTAATCATAATTTATCCACCTTTTAAAATAGAAGCAGTTGCGGCTCTTCAATCACCTTCAAATGATGAGACAATATTTACCAAAACCAGGGCGTTGCCTGTTACAAAGCTCCCTTTCTAGTTCACGTAAATTGTTCTAACGTCATAATTCTCCCCATTCCATTAAGGAGAATAAAATATCGGCTCAATTTAAAGGCAGTGAAGTAGAAAAGAGTGTTCTGAATCCACCCTTGAGAATGTTTTAAAAGGATGTCATTACATAGACCCAGATTCCACAAATCATACATTTTTCGATTTTCTTACCGAGATAGACTTTTGTGAAATGGACAACTGAAAGTGTGTCAGCTATAATCCTGACAAATGTTTTAATAATTCTAAAGGTCGCCCCTAGCTGGAATTTCAGCAAGCATTAAAATCTATCCCGAGAAAAAAGACTTAATCAAGGTTTCGTCTGAATGATTCCACCTTTGGCTTAAAAAGTTTAGTAATTCAGAGAAAAAGGTCTTAAAATGGGATTACTTTACTCTGAAAATCAGATTAGTGGTGGAATACCTCTTCATTAATCTAAGAGTTCCAGCGATTAGGAAAAAGGATTTAAATGGTTTAGCTAGGATGTCGGGAACAGAGAACTGATTAGAATGACTGTCGAATGACTAAAAGCCTCCAACTAATGTGTGATACAAGCATTCGTGCAGTTGTCAAACTGGTTCACCGACTTCTGCTGCAAAGTGCAACCCGTGGCCTGTGAAATGTCATCTGCGGGGGCTTGTCAACTGCATGCCATGACTTATGTGCATGCATCGTCAAACACACTCCTGTGCCATCACCTCAATACGGAGGTCATCGTTGTGCCGACGCCTCTAGACCTGACCTCATGTCCTCAGACGTCGGTTAAAATCCGACAGGTGCAATTCAGGCCAACCTGCTTCACCAACACAGTTGAACCGGAAACTACGCTTTCCAACACGTACAACTTCTTGTGCAGCATGTGGAGGAGGTGAGGCTCGCAGTGGCAGTCAATGCCACATAGAAATGGTCCCTACAAAGGCGTTGGTGCTGCTGATGAATCGGTGGGAGATGGATGAGTGTATTGGGTTGCAGAAGACACACTAATGTAAATACTGACGAGGAAATACCTGTCACGACTGAGTATTGGAGGGAATTGTCGATCGAAGTGTGAGGAGTCACTTTCAGCACTGTTGGATGTGGTTGATGAGGAAGCAGTGCATTCGCGCTCACATCAAGTGGGAAAGTCGTGGACGTTGCCGAGTAACTGGATTTTGCACACCGCGCATGAGTGGACGTTGATGTGTGTTAAAATCCACCCATTTGTTAGATTCTTTCAATTCTCCCACAAGTGCTATGCCAACCGTGCGTGTCCTTTAGATTGTTTGTTAACCGACTAGCTGACTGACTGACTGACTGACTGAGTGAGGGAGTGAGTGAGTAAGTGAGTGGCTGGAGAGGAGAAACGGTTTTTTGTGTATATCAAGGTGCATCGAGTGACCCAACACGTCACTGGTCATCCCTCAAGATCCACTCACTCCCCTATTCATCCCTCCTCCAGGCTCTCATAACACGCATGAAGGCGCCATCACATTACCCGATTGTTAGAACACAAAGCAATGATCGAAGTCGCGCCTTGACAATCCTTGGAAGCCCTGTCACAGCAGTGGGAACTGCAGTTTTTTGAAAAGGAGGTCCAGATCGGTATAATCTGTAGACGTAGGTCGAGTGTTCAGTGCACAGCTTTTGCAGGTTGCCAATGCTACTTCAGACTTGTCTGCTGAGGACCAGCCGATTTGGACTGAGGCCCATCCACTCCACGCAAAATAACTCGAGCATGTAGGATGAGAGCTTTGTCACGGACAGTGAGGCCTGGTTGAAAAGTGGGGCGAAAGTCTTGCCATTCCGCCTGAGAGGTCGATCCAACGCCTTACAGCTCACACTGCAAATCACAGTCAGCCCGTGAAGGTGAGATTGCGAATGGAGGGACACACACACACACACACACACACACACACACACACCAGCTCGCCTTCAATTTATGATGTCATTTCTTCCTTCGCCCGATTGTCATGCATCAACGCCATTGACGGTTTACCGTCGCATTATTATGTAGGCAGTGAGGTTGGCGTTTATGTTGACTTATGGAGAGAGAACGTCTGATGTAAGCTGAATTTGTTTTGGCAAGCGCTTGTCCTGCTGGAGCAAGGATCCTATGTTTTGATCACACTTTTTTCCCAGTTTCCTGTGTTTACCTAATTGCTAGTACAAAGCCCTACCAAACGATTAAGTCGTAGATACTTGGAAACTGTTTAAGTGTAGAAATAGTTCAATTGGAAGTGGGAAACTACAACAATGGTGTTCACCTGAGCAGATTCTTGGTACCTTGTATAGGGGATAGGGTGATACGGTCCGAATTTTTTATTATCAAATTAAGGGCAAAAAGTCTAAACCATCAAATCATGGCTTCATCAGTGTGGAATGTAACGAAACTATTCTCAAATTATCCGGCGATCCCAAAATATTGGATGTATACCCTTCACAACTTGGCGCTCAACGTCTCACCTCTCTCCTCTCCCCTTTTCGGTTTCAGTGACAGGACCTCTTTCTTCTCCACACTTGTGGTAAGACTTACTTGCATAAGACCTTCTCCGCCGTCTAGACTAGCTTCCTTGTCGGCGGCGTCTCTTTTGATTCCTTCTGAAGAAGAACCTTCGTGATGATATTGCTTCTTCTCGTCTTTGCTACTTAAAACGCCACTCAACGATTCTCCCGCTTTCTTTTCAGCATTTGTCCCGTCATCAACTTGTTTAGAGCGTTACCCTCCTTCCCCCTGACCACTTCTTTGCCGGCAGCTTTCCCTTCCATTACGGTCCCTGTGTAACCTTACTCTCTCTCTCTGTGATTTCCAAATCAACATTCGAGGCAGCTGTCAACTTGTCTTAGCTGCCTCCTTGACAACTTCATTTATTACTTATGCTTAGAGTAATAATGTTTTCAAATTCACATTTAACACTTAAATGCGTATTACCTGGATTTCTTTTGTACAATAATATTGACGAAATGTTGGCCGATCAAACGTTGCAAGTCCCTTGACCCATTCATGAGAGCTAGCAGCTACGTTCAAGCAATGCATCGCGAAGTAGCCGTCTGGTGCCCACTGTCACTCTTCCTGATAGTCAGTTAGCTAAGTCTAGACGTCGGTAACTAAGGTGACACACAAGAGCGTGTGTGGTAACAAACCGGCGAAGCCAAAACTCGAGGATACCCACAGGAGGCTTCAAGCCAACAGAAGGGATAGAGCACCCAACAGTGGCAGGAGAGCTATTGTAAAAGAAATAAATACACCTCCAGTTATTCAAAGTTTTTAATGTTCAAATGTAACCCCAAGAAGTCTAAGCTTGGTCAGAGCAAACAAACAAACAACATCCTACGGCATGCTAACAACTCTTGATTCGAGGCCATCCATTCCAAATGTCATGATTCACGTAGTCCCCAACCCTGATCAAAAAACAACGCCTGAATAGCGTTAGTAAGCATTTGAATTTAAAAGGGAGAAAGGTAGACAATATGCTAAAGAAATTAGTTGATTGTATCAAAAAGTATCACTAGTTTTAATTGTCGAGACTATTAGCGTCGATGAAAAAAAATGGATGAGGAATTGGAAAAGACGTTCAATTGTTGAATGTAGAGTTGCACTTCTTTTGTTGTTGAGAATAGAATTCGGCAAGAATCTTCCACGCTGAAGGACTCATAAAACCGTCTGGTGGTTGGAGACCCTCCCTTGCCAGAGTGCGCATCTTTGTCCCCGAGATGAAGATGAAATCGTCGGCACGGCTTGGATCGTAGATCTCCATAGCTCCATGCACCTTGTTGTATGCCGCCACACGAAATGGTACAATCTCGAGACTGGTCAAGCCCGGTGCCATCGAAAGCACCTAAAGGTTGAGAGGGAAAGGCGAACAGGCGTTGATCAACCCATGACAATCTATTTCTGGAGAGTCTACTTCCGTTTTACGAACATCAGTTGCAGTAAATCGGGATGGACAGATACATTTAGAATAATTTTGTTATGTTCCATGTTATTCATGTCATTGCTTGATGGTTTAGACCTTTTGCCCTTAATTTGACAACAAAAGATTCGGACCGTATCACCCTATCCCCTATACAAAGCATCAAGA
Organism: Taenia multiceps; assembly: GCA_001923025.3. NCBI lineage: Eukaryota > Metazoa > Platyhelminthes > Cestoda > Cyclophyllidea > Taeniidae > Taenia > Taenia multiceps. The sequence continues at coordinate 2,701,654 of CM010317.1, read as the reverse complement.
ATCTGCTCAGGTGAACACCATTGTTGTAGTTTCCCACTTCCAATTGAACTATTTCTATGCTTAAACAGTTTCCAAGCATCTGCGACTTAATCGTTTGGTGGCGCTTTGCACCAGCAATTAGGTAAACACAGGAAAATGGGAAAAAAGTGTGATTAAAACACAGGATCCTTGCTGCAGCAGGACAAGCGCTTGCCAAAACAAATTCAGCTTACACCAGACGTTCTCTCTCCATAAGTCAACATAAATGCCAACCTCACCGCCTACATAATAATGCGACGGTAAACCGTCAATGGCGTTGATGCATGACAATCGGGCGAAGGAAGAAATGACATCATAAATTGAAGGCGAGCTGGTGTGTGTGTGTGTGTGTGTGTGTGTGTCCCTCCATTCGCAATCTCACCTTCACGGGCTGACTGTGATTTGCAGTGTGAGCTGTAAGGCGTTGGATCGACCTCTCAGGCGGAATGGCAAGACTTTCGCCCCACTTTTCAACCAGGCCTCACTGTCCGTGACAAAGCTCTCATCCTACATGCTCGAGTTATTTTGTGTGGAGTGGATGGGCCTCACTCCAAATCGGCTGGTCCTCAGCAGACAAGTCTGAAGTAGCATTGGCAACCTGCAAAAGCTGTGCACTGAACACTCGACCTACGTCTACAGATTATACCGATCTGGACCTCCTTTTCAAAAAACTGCAGTTCCCACTGCTGTGACAGGGCTTCCAAGGATTGTCAAGGCGCGACTTCGATCATTGCTTTGTGTTCTAACAATCGGGTAATGTGATGGCGCCTTCATGCGTGTTATGAGAGCCTGGAGGAGGGATGAATAGGGGAGTGAGTGGATCTTGAGGGATGACCAGTGACGTGTTGGGTCACTCGATGCACCTTGATATACACAAAAAACCGTTTCTCCTCTCCAGCCACTCACTTACTCACTCACTCTCTCACTCAGTCAGTCAGTCAGTCAGCTAGTCGGTCAACAAACAATCTAAAGGACACGCACGGTTGGCATAGCACTTGTGGGAGAATTGAAAGTATCTAACAAATGGGTGGATTTTGACACTCATCAACGTCGACGACTTTCCCACTTGATGTGAGCGCGAATGCACTGCTTCCTCATCAACCACATCCAACAGTGCTGAAAGTGACTCCTCACACTTCGATCGACAATTCCCTCCAATACTCAGTCGTGACAGGTATTTCCTCGTCAGTATTTACATTAGTGTGTCTTCTGCAACCCAATACACTCATCCATCTCCCACCGATTCATCAGCAGCACCAACGCCTTTGTAGGGACCATTTCTATGTGGCATTGACTGCCATTGCGAGCCTCACCTCCTCCACATGCTGCACAAGAAGTTGTACGTGTTGGAAAGCGTAGTTTCCGGTTCAACTGTGTTGGTGAAGCAGGCTGGCCTGAATTGCACCTGTCGGGTTTTAACCGACGTCTGAGGACATGAGGTCAGGTCTAGAGGCGTCGGCACAACGATGACCTCCGTATTGAGGTGATGGCACAGGAGTGTGTTTGACGATGCATGCACATAAGCCATGGCATGCAGTTGACAAGCCCCCACAGGTGACATTTCACAGGTCACGGGTTGTACTTTGCAGCAGAAGTCGGTGAACCAGTCTGACAACTGCACGAATGCTTGTATCACACATTAGTTGGAGGCTTTTAGTCATTCGACAGTCATTCTAATTACTTTTCCATTCCAGACATCCTGACTAAAATGAATTTGCGGCGCTCTTTATCTTAAAAAGTCCTATGTTGACTTTGCGTATTAAAAGGAGCCTTCTACCTAGACGACTACACATTTGATGTGGTTAGAGGCAGAGAGTAAAAATTGTTAATTGTGTCTGAGTAGTTTTAGTATGTAGTGATGACCTCAAATGACAATTAAATATTGGATGAAAAACCTTTTGAAAGACGGCAAATTGCTTCAACGAAGGCTCCACGATTTCATCACCAGCATTGATAAAAAGAAACAGCTCAAGCCGTGGATATTTTACAACAACCACCTTGTGCTGCCTCGGAGTTGAAACACAATTTAACAAAGCTTTCAGATATTTGTTCATTTCACGAGACAGGAAGAGGAGAAGAAGGAGAAGAGGAAGAAGAAGGCCACCTGACTTGTCCTTGCCGGAAACAAAACAACAAAGCGGTGCGCAAATGAACAATGCGCTGTTCTGTGCCGGATGATGAACACGCAAAAGCAACCGAGAGGCTGAGGCAAAAAGAGCCAAATGTGGGTCGACAGAGAGCATAACGCAAAAGGAGAACATTTTGCGACTGCAAAAGTGCAAGTGAAGGGGAAAGGGGAAAAAAAGGCAAATTAACAAAAATGACGGACCGTCTCTTTTACGTCAATTCACCCCATTGAGATTTATGATCTCCAGTCAGGCCAGAGGAGGAAGTGGAGAGTAAACCCATCAGCCTAATTACAAGGTGTAATGGCCCTATGCAAAGAGCTCCAGTGACGACTCTCCAGGCACATTACGTTCATGTTTTCCAGGCTAAAATTCAAGAGCCTCGCAGAGTTGCCTCCTCATCCTGAAAGGGTGTTGAGGACAGTGAGAAAGAACCAGAAGGAGATTAGGGTGCTCTCAATCAAAATAAGCTCCTCAGCGCACGTTCAGCAGGGGGGACAGCCTTGGATCTCTAAGCTGAATGGCCAACCATCCCCTTAATCCCTTTGTCTTCACTTCATGCCTATGGTCTCGGCTGCCTTCCATAATACCATGCCTTACTAAGCTTTCCTAGAATAATCGAAGTAGACCCGATTAAAATGAATAAGTTTTCACCTTCGTCTTTTGGCTACCTAATTGTAACGTCGAAGGAGAGCGTCGATGTTGAAACTGCAAGACCCACTAAAAAGGGGTTGGAAAGGCGCAAACTTCCATCAGGATGCCAACTTTGAGACTAGATGTTAACGGCACTTTATTCTAAGATCACACTAACCTTCATTATTGCATCACTTTAAAAAAAAGTCCTATCATCTGAATCACTCCAGAGGACGGCAAATTCAGGAATCCCACCCAAATCTATAGAAGCCCCACCGACTTCCAACCAGTTAGGAACGTTCAAGTAGGTTTATAAGAATTGCTAAAGAACATCATCGAACCTTGGCTCCATGTGTAGGATCGTAGAGGTCAGTTCCCGGCTTTGATGGATGCGGCAAACCGGCAGGATCCCGTCCGACAATGTAGAAGTGGACGCCCGCCATCAGTCGACATCTAGCGTGCCATTGAACCTCTCTTGGTCCCGCGTAGATCATCGGCGAGGGGAAAATGGCAAGAAGGGTGTGCCTGGGATCGAGAACACCATCCTGGAGGCAAGCTTGGTGTTGACGCATGCGAACATCCAGCGGAACATCATCGGGTTTTGTCCATCCACCCAGAGGGTGTAGGAGCAGCAGAGGATTACGGAATCCGTGCTCTTCCATCAGTTTACGATGTGTCTCGCGCATCAGTAGAGCGTGACCATTGTGGACGGGGTTGCGAAGTTGGAAAGCAAACACGACATCGGCCTGTAATGCAAAAAACGAATGATTGGGAGGGCTGTTCAAACAGGATGGGAAGAACGACTTTCAGGAAATGCAAATTGTATTAGTTTTTCGACACAGGTCTCGACTACTTTCACGCACCCATCCCAGCCCTTAACTGTAAAGACATGTCAGTGCGCTAAAGCATTCTACTTCGAGAAGTTGTCTTCACAGCCACCGTGCAGTGGCATTCTGAAACACGAAATGTTTACCCCTATCCGTCTTGCTTCCACCGATCTCACCTAAGGAATCGTTGCTAGTGTACATTAACCAGATCACGGATGGCAAGGCCGAGGTCAGCCTTTTCATTTACTGCTTGAATGCTCATGGAAGCACCCAAACCAAACCATCCAGTCGCAGTACTACTACTTTCCCACCAACATCCTACTGAAGAAGTTCGAAGTCATCTGCGGATATCCTCGGGTCCTGCTTTCACGCTCCCGGTCACAAGAATCTTCATTCCTTTCCACACACTGTTATACGGTTGCACACACCACCGCTGCTGTCTGTCATCTCGTGGTGACTAACAGTACCCAGGCCGGACTGAGTCACGACATTTGTGCCGCCAATCGGCAGTGCTGGTAAGACACACTTGATACTTGATATCGTATTTCCTACAAATCAAAGTGTTGTTTAGCCTTAAGGCTCCCACACTTAGAAAAGTCAGCAATTCAAGTCGTCAGTGGATCTGCGAATACCATGGTCGCCATTATCCGTGCTTTGAAGAGTACTTACCCTCGGACAGATCGGTACCTTGATTCTACAAACACCGCCAGAGGAACTCGTACCCGCAATCAGGTACGCTAAATACGCAGTCCGAATTATGTTTTGCTACCCCTCATTCTATTGTCCAAAGTAAGGCACTGAAGACAATTTTTAAGTCTTGACTAGAGGTTTTTTAGGAGTTTGCCTAAATACTTCAAAAAGGCTACTGTCCGTCCTCCTGGACTGAATGGTCCAGGAGCGGATGGCCGGAAGTTCTCACAATCATGCTCAACCCTTCTAGCACTCATTAGCCATTAAGCATGTACCATCATTGAGACGAACTTATTGATGTTTGTTATGGAAAAAAAGGAATAGAAACCATAACTCAACACCACATACTCCTATTAACTGGGTTGGAGGTGGGAAAATATACACCTAGGGTTGTGTAACACTTGAGAAATCACCATCCTGCGAAATGCGAAGCCACCAGTGAATTCCAATGGTGTTAATGGTGAAGTTGTTTGATTTACTAACTAAAAATAGCCTATTTTCAAAGTGAAACATGCTTTAACAGACAAGCAATCAGGGAGGTATGTGTCCCAAGAGATGGCAGGGGTTTCCGGACCCAAAGGAAGGGTCTTTATCCACTCCATTCCACTGGTGCCCTCAAAAATGGTGATTTCCTAAGCCATTATCAGACGCACTTGCTCAAGCTGAAGGCTTTCTTCGCTGACGTTTAAACTGTCTGCATTGATTCGGTGAAAAAAAAGGTGATTCTTGGCATTCATACAAAACACGACCCAAAAAGGAAAAGGAACTTCAGTTGCCAGGCACCGTACTAGAATTTTATCATACTTTTTTTTTCAAAAAAATGCTTTACGATCGAAGAATGGGTAACGTAAGGACAGACTGAAGAATTCCTATGCTACTGCTACTACAGTGAAGCGCCAAAGGCTGTTAAATCTGAATTCAGTCCTGAAGCCAAGTTATTACAATTTCTAAAGCAGGCCGAGCCAAGTTTCATTAAATTATGCGAGCCAATGCATAGGGAATGACAAATGAGGCTTAGAACACGCAATGGGAAAAATTAATATACATTTTAAATGTTTAAGATTAAGCAAGAAAGTATTGATGCACTTTTCAAGCCTAGTGATGTTTTTCTACTGTTATTTTGATGAAAATGTATGTAATAAACGTCATTTAGGACGATAAATCCTCCCATTCCGTGATATCAACTTGTACCAGGAAGGAAGTAAACAAGCGCTTACCAAGATTGCATGGAAACGGAAGATGAGAGGCAACATTGAACACAAAGTGAAATTCTTATCGTGACTCAAAAAGCCACCGCTTCTGTTCACCATTCGTACTGGAGCAGTGCTCTTGATTGCTTTGATAAGAACGTCCAATAGTTGGCTAAGTCGAGAGCTCAATCTCCTTCTCATTGCTCCTTGATTAAAGCGTTGTCTTGAACAAATTGGTGAGGACACAAACACTTAGCGGTGGGGGCGTATAAAAGGGACAGCTTATTGTCCAAACAAGTAAGAGAGTGGGAGGAAGGGAATGGGATGGTCTGTGTTAATATCCGCATCTTTGGCAGCCTCGTGTCGCTGTCCTGTGTGCTTAAATTAGCTTTGCGGCAAGAGGTGGCAGTCTGTGCTTCATCTCGCCTCACTTTACCTAAATGGATTGGGCTAGATTCAAGAGTCAGTTTCGTGTCCACGAGAAAATGCAATAAGAGTAATCCCCCAAGTGTCATAGGCAACTGTTTCGCTAGTTCGAGAGAGGTAAGGAAGAATACCTTAACGCTAAAGAATTGGGGCATTGAAGCTTCGAGTTTAATAACAATACTATATTAGCGAATGGGTCAAACGCAAATGGAACGGGAATGTGTGGGTGGATCAGGTGGTCAAAGTGATCACAAAAGGGCGCACCAGGAGTGAGGGAATTGAAGGCTGGGTGGGTTTGGAGCACACAGACAATCTACTTTCACCCCGCAAATTGCTTGAGCAAACGATGGAAGGAACTCCTCGTATGTTACTCTCAACCCTAAGGTGGCATGCAATTAACCCGACCTCAAAGCAATTCAAAAGCGAATTTATGCTTACCAAAAGCGGTAAGTTGTACTTGTTTGGTGCAAGTTCCATATTTTACCATTCATTACTTCTTGTCTGCTGACATACAATAGAACCGAACGGATAAATTAGAGGGTTCTATTGTTATCATCAACCACTTCCTTTCTTAATGGCGGAATTTGTAGTTGCACAAATTATCATAGGCAAATTTTGGATCTGTTGAGCATAAAATACAAATAAGTGAGAAACAAGGTCTTACGCCAATCTTCTTGAACTGGTCCCGCAACTGGCGCGGACTTAAACGATATTGGTCGAGCCCATCATTCCAGACAATTGGATTAAGAACACGAAGATCACCGCCGACTAGCCAATCACCAGAGGACATGATTTGATCAATGACCGGGTGACCTCGATCACAAATGCCGAAGATGCGATTGCAACGCTCCTCCTAAAATACAAGTTTCCATTCAAAAAAACCAAAGCGACTGATAGGAATGAATCGGGGAGTTTTTAGCAAGGTACTGGAAATGAAATAACTCATCGTAGTTAAAATATTCCTCACGAGTGAGTTCCCTTTGGATTAACGCCAAAACCTACCAAGTCCAAGTATTATCGCTGTTAAATGCCCCAACGAGCTACAAATTATGTTCGCCAACGTATATTTCAGCCTTATTTATTGCTTAAATTGACTTGGACAGGAGCTAAAAGTGCTGTCAAAGTACTTGATTAAGGATACAAGCTGAGATCTTGAAACAGGTGGAACAAACGCCCACGGCCTAGATTTATGGTTTGGACAAAATGAAATGGAAATATACCTTTCTATGGCTATAAAATTCAACATCAAGAAGAACAGCAACCGGTTCAGAACCATGGGTAAGTGTGATGTGCTGAACAGATGGTCCCAGCCTTTTCTTGTCCTCGTCTGTGACCGCCAGCACAATTGGAATGGAGAGATTTGTGAATTCCTGACGTCCTGTCGACCATAAAATAATGCAGTGCAAAAAACAGACATTGGGGCAAAAAAATTAAAACAAGTAATTAAAAACTGTTATTGATGCGTTTTTCAGTGGCCAACTTAACGTACCCTCAACAAGTCCACCAAAGTAGAGAGCTTGAAGATATTGGGCCTCCCGCATAAAACCTCGCAAAGGTGAAGCCCAGCCTTCAGCTAACACCTGAACCCACTGAAGATCAGTTTTTGATATAGCGAGTTGGGGATACTTCCCAGCTCGTTCCAAATAAAGGCTCCTTTCTGCTTCTGGAACATAGAGCTCGTAGATAGTGCCGTCTGTTACGCGTCTCGGTATGATCTCCTGATTTAAAATAATGTTAGAAAAATTTTTGCTACTAAACAATGCAAAGTAGATAAAGTACACAGCCAAAGGAAGTATTCAAAGTTGAGCCCGGTCAATTCGGACGGTTTAAGGAATGTTCACTCGTTTTTCAGGTCCTTACTATTAAATTTCTGGAATTTCTCCACATTCGACAGCAATACTTGCCTTTAAGACGCAAGTTGTCAAGGATGCAAAAGCGCATAGCACAATAAAGAAGAGGCAAATGATTTACTTGAATTCGGAAAGGCGCAATTTGTGATAAATTGATGATGAAGTTTTCAAGGAATAATTCCAGAGAATGTGGTAGTTAGTCTCCCGGTAACTTTGGCTTCCAGTCCACAGTCACGACAGCTATTCCTGGCTAATAGCACAATTGTTTATGAACGGTTGAGATCTTGAACAGAGCACTAATGGTTCAACCCCGTCTCTCCGAGGCAAATCGCTCTGTGACATTTTTCAAGCACCCATCAAACGACTAGATAAGTACCGAAGGACAGCAGAGGGGAATGAGTGAGGCTTGCAAGCCCCAACACGCATTCTATGCAGTTTGTTTGATAAATTTATAAAAAGCAAAGCATCCTTTCAAGCCTAATTCAGCAGGATGTAGCAATTTAGCAGTGGATTAGCTGAACCGGGATATTGGGGTGTGCTGTCGGTGGTTGAAAAAGCCAACGCTATGGAGCATGCGGATATTTAGCCAAGCAATAATATCGCGGCTGGTACTCCTCCGGACCATCTTTTTAGCAAATCTTCACGTGTATCCAAATGTAGCTGCTCAATTAATTATTCGTGACATACTGGCACTTGCAATGCTTGTACATTAACTTTCAGTCAACCGCATTGAGGTCCCAATGCCTATCGGCTTCGAAATGTCTAATCATCTCTTACTCATGGACTGGTAACCCCATCCTTTTGGTTTGCCGGTGAAGCCGCGTTTGGGGTAGTCAAGGGACACTCAGAAATGTAAGGATTGATTTGTTAACAGCCTTAAAGAACTCAGTAATTCATGCCTCCATGGGATACACATGGCAGCCTTTGTCTTTTAGCCGTCTGTTGTATTAGGCGTGCAATTGTCTAGCGCAATTCTGCATTGCCAAGATCAGAGAGCCACCTTTAGAACGATGCTTCAATTTGAAGTATGTGATATGAGGATTCAAAATACCAAGAGGATAACACACATCACAAAAAGGGACATGAAAAACTTCAAGTCAAGAGCGTTCATAAGTCACAGCATGTATTTTGGCCAGCTGTACCGAAAACATGCAAGACTATCTTTGATTGGGACAATTCTGCCACTACAATTAAGCAAACCTTTATGGATTAGGAAGAAGGGATTTTAAGATCTAACCAGACGGAAAGCTGGGTCAAGGATAGATAAAGTTGAGACGAAAGCGTGGATGAGTAGAATCTATACCGTTCATTGAATCAACGAGCATCAATGGAGAGCCGAGGCACAGTGTGAGACTGAATTACCCGACCAGGTCAATCGACTGCACTGGATGTCCACTACAGATAGTTAGGCGTTAATAAAACACGCAATGTGGCCTGTGCAAAACGAGTTCCACCTACAAGAGCCATTCATTGCCCCTTGAAAAACCTAGCCGTCGTGATCACTAAACTGTCATATATTCCATTTGATAGCGCTTGGTACAACCGCGAAAAGTGGAGTGATTCATACCGGACCATTCTACACACAGCGGGGGTCAAAATGCGTAACTAAATGACAATAGCTTTGCAAACAGGTACTCGTGCCTCCGAATAACACGTCTTTGGCTTTGTACAGGGTATTTGGCAATGAGCATCACTGCCTTCACCATAGACTCGGTTCAAGCAACGTCGAGAAGGCAATACCGGAACCACAAACACCAAAATAATCAGCAAAGCACTGATGAGGGCCTTAATTACGGTGGACTTGAAGATATAGTAAAAACCGCAACAGGACGCACTTTATCAACGAGAATTTGAACAAGCCTGTTGATACACTCCTCTGGGCCAACCTCAGCAGTGTTGAGGCACAGTTCGGCATTTGGGGGCACTTCGTAAGGCGAGTTGATTCCAGTGAAGTCCTTTATTTCGCCGCGACGGGCCTTTGCGTAAAGAGATTTCGAGTCGCGTGCCTCGCAAACCTCTAATGGGGTGGAGAGATACACCTCAATGAAGGGCAGCTTTGCCTCCTCGTGGAGTTTTCGTGCCAATTGACGTTGCTGAAGGAGTAAGGAGGGGTAGGGACTTTCAGGCGTTAATAAATCTTGTAAGACTTTCAAGTAAAGCTGAGAATTTTACGTTTTTATTGGACAAAAACACTTTTTCTACCTTGCATACCCCAATTATTCCTTCCTAACTTCTCCAGCTGCTACTTCTCCGCACGTCTCCTGACACTTAGGTAATATTTAGATAGATGTACCAGTGCGGGTGAAACATCAGCACAGAAGCTTTGACCTCCACAGGACTCAAAATGTACTTAATGTCTAAGTTTACAACTGTTTGTGAATAAATGTCACGCTTGCATGGTTTCCGGGCGAGGTTTTGTCGCTTGTCCTTAATGAAAGAGTGGACTGCTGTTCACCATCCAAACATCAGTGGAACCTCATTCCAGGTAAACCGGCACCTCTGATGCAACAAACAACCATGACCCGATGGGACACAACAGCTGAATGGTCGACTACTATCCATAACACCGATCGGCCGTGAGAACATGGAAGCTATGTAAAAGTTGATTCAGCATTAAATTTTATCACCAAAAGGTACATTAAAAATTACAAATCCCACTGTTTGCTACGGATATGCTTGTTAAGAGTAGACATTTTTGGTCCTCTACAACAATGGCAAGACTTACCTTTTCAAAGGGACTGATGAAACTAGTGATGGCACAAGTACCCGAATCAGCGAAAAGCTTCGCCACTTCAGCTATCCGACGAATGTTTTCAGCTCGATCTTTATCGGAAAACCGGAGATCCTTGTTCAGGCCCAAACGAATGTTGTCACCATCAAGAGTATAGGCTTGAATGCCCATGGAAACAAGCCTTTGCTCCAGAGAAAATGCCAAAGTGGATTTTCCCGAACCACTTAGACCTAAAGAGTAGACTTAATACGTCACCTCAAATAAACCCCAAAGGGTGAACATCAAATGCTGTGATAAGATAGAACTAACATTATTTAAATTAGTTTGACCATGCAGGTCAACTGCAAACATTCTGAGACACATTTATGACACAATAGAAGGACATTGTTTTACAATCCATTTTGATTACCAGGCTGTTCACATCAAAACTAACCTGTGAACCAAATTGTGCAGCCCAAGAACTTGTTTCTGTCACCAGAGGCAATAGCTCTATCATCGCGAGTGACTAAATGCTCTGCACGCGTGACGTTTTTTGGGGAATCGGATGTCTAAAGTATTATTGCAGGAACTTTCAATTAAGTGTGTATTACAAGATTACGATTAGGACGATGATAGAGAATCAAGGATCCATTTGATCCTCTATCAATTTTAAGGATTATGAAATAGAAGGTTCATAAAAAGTAAAGGATCGCTAAGCCAAGTAATAATTCAAGCCTAGAAATTATCATAGCACAACTATACAATGCATGAAGCCAGATGCAAGTTACCGAAATGCCACAACCTTCACTAATGATCTATATTCTTACAGAGTGAACACTAGGCATAACTAACGAATGTTGGGGAAAATCCAGCTCAGAACCTTAAATACCATTTTATGAAAGCACCAACTGTGACAGGTTCAGGGTTAAAACATTTCTAGGTCATAGGACTAAAGAAATGAGAGCATAAAAAGTATTACTTAATGTCCACAACGCAACGTTCCCCACATTTAATAATTTTTACTAGCATCGCTGACCGCATTTTTATGCGCCAAATTCCTGGAAATTAAAGAATAATAAAACAATGCTAATGAGATTATTTTAAGCTTAGAGCGGAATTTCTGAAAGCCATTTAGAAGCAGCTCAAGTGTTTCTCACTTGATAAAACAAGGTGCAATCCCATTTGCTTCGACTGCCAATGTTGCGCTACATTCTGCATCTCGAAAGGTGTCACATACTGAGTAGTTCTCGCTGCAGAGAACTCACAAACTTCCAGTCCCTTTAACTCTTACATTCAAATAAGTTGTGCAAGATAACTACAGCCTATATTTTACTCATATTTGCTTTTCAGGTAAGAAGTGTTTGGGAAACACAATTCTCATAACGGAGAGGTTATTCGAATTACCGATGTGGAAGAGAGCACACTGCGTAAATTCTCCTGATTTGAATTCCTTGCTATAAAGATTCTCAATTAGGATGCTATTGTCAATCATTCTGTTACTATATGCAGTCCCATTTCCGAGGGAAAGGGGATGAGCACATAATCCCAGACACAAATGCGTAATTTTCCTATTGAACGTATATTTTAGTCTCTACACTTGCTTATTGGAAATAAAGAAAATCTGGTTTAAAATCTATAGCATTTTGGTCCTCATTACGACTAAAAATACCACATCAGATAGGATGTAATTTTTGTGGTTAAAAAAATTGCGGATGCTGTGGAGCGTACAATTGTCTTAGCTTCTATGCGAAATAACAGCGCAACGTCCCGAGGCATCCCTTAAAATAAAAGAAGGCATTGTACTAGGACAGAAAATATATCCTGGAACCAGAGAGCTTGGGAGCTGTTGGCACGGCCCGGAGGCCGGCCAATCTGCTAGTACAATGTGGCCACCCAAGTGACCGAAACCGGCAGTTTCAACAAAAAAAGCATTACAAACAGTGTCAATAAAGTAGTTGTTGGGCAAAATATTAGACAGTCATTTGCATATTTTGTTCCATAAAATTGATTCCCACCGTAGCGACCCGAGACTTCATTGAGGACAAAGGAAGGTATAGTACCAGGGCAGAACAAATACATATATTTAACAAACAGAGGAAATAAGGCTGCTTACGTGGCTTGGAGGCCAACACCCTGACAAGGGCAGCATGGCCACTTAAGTGACCGCTACCGAAATCGGCAGTCAAACAGGCAAATATTGCAAAGTCAACATCCAAAAGTACATGTATTTGAGTGTACCAGCATGGATGCATGAAAAACGGGAATAGGAATAAAAATAACATTCTACTTAAAAGAAGCAAGAGAGTATTAAAGTGTGTATTTGTCTTGAGTAATTAGGCTCCTTATTTTAGCGGGTTTTATATCTCTTGTGGTAAAATGGCATTCTGGTCTTGACAATACCAAGCCAGACCTTCTGTACGACCCAGAGACTTTCCAAAGACAAAAGGAGGCAATATTAGCTCAGTAAAGTATGTTTTTGGAAAAAAGGAGAAAATTAGGGCTATCAAAACGACTTTAGATCCAACCCACCCAGCGATGTTGCAAAATGGCTGACCATGTGTCCGTGAAGGGAACCGGACGTCAAGCAAGCATTACATTGCTTCTCCTTTATTGACCTTTGTTGAGCATCGTTGTCATCGCTCCCATTTGGTCGATCTCTCCCCTCAGCCGTGACAGCGTAATCAGTGCTGGAAGACGAACCTAACGTCACCAATATTCGATGCAACTAAGGCGAAGCTTGATCACAACGTCACTGGTTTTTCTGGCTATTCGACTGCACTTAGAGTCTCATCGACATTAGGAAATGAATTCAGAGTAAGAGGTTCTACCGACCATCAGTGTGTCTAAAGAGAGACATTAGAAAACCAGTCTCCTTCAGGAGGTGTGATAGGAAAATCTCCGAAACGAAAATTTTCTAAGTGGTTCACTACTAGCATCGTTTCCGCTGCTAAAACCTTCCTTGCAGAGTTGACGACGTCGTCTGCAGCCCTTTTGTTATGAGTTGTCGTCGATTCGTCCCTTCGTAGCTCATGCACTTATTTCTTGTTATACAAATGCTAACAATCAAAATAGAGGTCCATTAAAGTCAAATTTGCTTTCCACTTATACCAGCTAGCATTTTGACATTTTCTAGAAGGCAAAGGTAGACATAATAGGCGTACATAAGTATGTATATTCAGCGGAGAGAAAGGAATTGGTGCTGGCGGTAAAAACCAGAAAACATTACAGTGAAAGCATAAAGATAGTCCCTTAGGCGGTCCACTTTTATCCTTCTGCACCAAATTTGAATCACCCAAAACCTAACTCTATACACGATTCCAAATCGGGACTATAAAGGTGGTGCTAAAACCTTTCGAATAATACTGGAGTCAATTGGGTGTAGCAACTGGTGTTTATGCATGAAAGCTTTTAGCGGTTTCGTAACCAATATTTCTGTTCAAAATCGCTTTTCACAGTTAACGTTTGTAATACTTTGTTTGTTCGAACTACCGGTTTAGGTCACTTAGGTGGCCATCTTGTTTTAGCCGGTTGGTCGGCCTCCGGGCCGTGCCAACAGCCCCAAGCCCTCTGTTCCCGGAATATATATATTCTGCCCTAGTACTGCGCCTTCTTTTACCTTAAGGGGAGCCTCGGGACGCTACATTAGTGGCAGCGGAAAGCGGACCCCACTTTGATGGATCTTATCCTGCTCCATGCCGCTTCTGGCAAACGTCGACGTTGTGAAAGAAGTACATGTTCTACGGAGGGGAGAACCTTTGGTATCTCGTAACAGAAGGGTCGAGATCGAAGTTCATCTTCGACATCTCCCTCGCCCTCGTGTTCGACAGGGAAGCTATTAACAACTGAAGCGACACTAGCCGTGGACTTCAAGCCCAGAGGAGGGCCAAGAGGCGCGCATTTGCTGCACTGAGTGCCACGCGGAATGGATGGCACTACAGGAACACATGCGTTCGAACCTCGACGACTGGACTGGGACGGCTAGCTCGTGGGTGCTCCTCGCAGCACTGATTACGTTGTGATGGGTGACACGGGAGGCGGACGAAGGGGAGCGTCGGGGACGACGCTTGAAAGGAGAGAGGGGCTGTGTACTACTTTGTTTGTTCAAACTACCGGTATAGGTCACTTGGGTGGCCATCTTGTTCTAGCCGGTTGGTCGGCCTTTGGGCCGTGCCAACAGCCCCCAAGCCCTCTGTTCCCGGAACATATATATATTCTGCCCTAGTACTGGGCCTTCTTTTACCTTAAGGGGAGCCTCGGGATGCTACAACGTTGTTTCATCTCATGCATAACTAAAAATGTCGTCCGAAAATTAGCGTAAATGGCCCTGCGTTTAGTTGCAATCTTTTGATGGTTCGACCGCTTCTGCGAATTTGCCAAATAAGCACTTCAGCCACCATAGTCTGTACTACCGCCTGATAGCATGGCCCTTGAACCATGCCAGTAGTCTTAGCTCGCTTATATGCCAGTAGCGTATTTTCTGACACACTGCCATAGTTTCTTACAAGGTCAAGAATGACTCTGCGCTCTGCACTCACGTCTCAAATATTACAATATCACTACTAAAACTTTACAGGCGAAAAAATCTCAAATAAATTTAAAAAAAGTTTTAAACCTTGGATAGGGGTGGTTACTTTTTTTGAGAAACCTTTACAAACGCACAGAATATAGACACAATATCCAACCACAAATAGGCGGCAAAGTTTGGCGAACGCTTAACTTTATTAATGCTAAAAATTATTGAAATGCACTAGTGAGACTAAATCTCACATTATTACTGAAACTAATACTTTAACTCCTTATTGAGTTTAGTGCGCGTCTTGAAGTCGCTCTTCGGGAGGTAGGGCGCATGCTAGTCGCGTGATTCGCGACTTAGTTTGGAGGTTGTTTTCGTTTTCAACAAATATTTTGTTGTCTCAAGCATTATTCGTCTCGCGCTGAAAAATTTTTTACGCATTTCTTCTTTAATGGGATAACTAATGCCTTTGTCATCTACTCGACTTCTAACTATCCATTTTGCCCCACGTGATGTTATTGTGAGCTAGTTTCGCGTTTTTTGCCTCTTTATACTGCATTTTGTATGCGCCTAGCAGATGTCACTATCCGTCATAGCAACACCGTTGCGAAGGTCAATCAGATATTTGGCGACGGCTCGGCCACGGGAGATTCGCATCGACCCGACTAATACACAGCTGCCCTACACCACCACCAACAGGTGGCATGCGGCCATGAATTTCCTACCCAAGCCAAGCAAGGTTCCGCGCTACCATTATCCAATCATCCTCACCAGCGTCCTCATCTTCGCCTTGTATTTCTCTATTATCAGGGAGAAGAATGAATACGACCTAAGGTTTGAAAGACCGCCTCCCCCACTGCTACCAACATTACCTCAGTCTACTCAGGATCACTAGTGCGTCAAATTACAATACTTGAACTTCTTTCCCGATATCTTTTTTTAGTAAACATTGTGTTACCTGTTGCGAAATCTAGATGCGGGCGAAAAATTGAAATTAGCCAACATTCGGTGTAGGCACTGCACATGCATCCGGGAGGGATGAAAGTATAATGCATATACTACGTAAAGCTCAGAAGTTACTTTTGTTGTACCTAGCCATCTCTACAGTTGATCATCATCAGTCGCCGAGACACATCTATTGGGAGAAAAACCGCTCCCGAAGCCTTCGACTCCGGTCCTTTGCGACCCCATTGCCCCCAGATACGGCTTCACCTTTGGTTAAACAAATTCCCGATAATAGCTTCAGGTGGAACACTGTGCACACCTTGTCAGCTTTTGAATAATGAAATCAAGGGTTGTTCTCAATACTTTGCTAACCATGCCTGTCAACACCATTATTAAAGAATCGACATTCATTAAGGAACTACAGGCTTTTTTGCGGAGTTCTGGATCGAATTCTCTCAGCACTAGTATTGTTTACATAGAGTGAGGGACTATGCTTCGATTGCTTTTATCCAAATGGCAACTTTGTAATGTTTCCCATCGCATTGGTTACTCCTCTTACCCCTTATTGCATGATAAATCTGTACAAACCTCGGATTTCCCATAAAAGGATCGTTAAACGCTGATGGGCAGTCAATGCGCCCATCAATGATTACCTGCACTGCTTGCAGGTAAGCAAGGTATTCTTGCTCGTGGCCTTTCCTCACAATCCACTTGAATAAAGATATAGTTTCTTTTAATAACTATGAAAGCTCACCAAAGCATAATTAAACTAGAAACCAACCCAGTTTTTTATCAAAGAGAAGAATGGCGACAGATGTGCATCCACTGTTTTCGTTTCTACACCTTTTTCTCGCCATCGTCCCACACAGTAACGACAGAAGAGATGATTCCTTTTCGTCTCACCAAGTATCCCAGTGCGAGACGCGCATTATGCTTTGAGATGGGTTTGGCCAGTCCACACTCGAGCAGTTTTATCACTTGTCTAGTATGGAGGAGGCTCCAGTTGATGGCAAAGGTAGGCCAATGTTTGGCAACATAGTAGACAAAGAGAGGCCAGTCTCTAGCCAATGGGCTTTCACTCTTCCGGTTAATAATGTCTGGAATCCACGTTAGTAAGCAGTCTATGACAGCGTTACATGGCAATGAGTGTAGAATGTACGCCAGAGTACCATGAAAGCATGCATAGGAGTCTGGGTATCGTTCCATCGCGTCTAGCAGGGCAAAGGTCATGTTTGAAATGAGAAGATTTCGGCAGACTGTTTGTAGACGACAGAAGAGGGGATAACAGCAAGCCAGGAAGGTGAGGGCACAACAACCCTCCTCGCGAATTGTGGCATAGGCGCTCTGCAGGGTGAGTAGCAGAGCAGGAATCCAGACATTCAATCTTGAGACAAGGAAATCTCCTATCGGTGGCCAAAACATGATCCCATGGAAACAGGCTAGAAGACACATCCAAACACCGCTGTTGGAGTTGGTGTTTGGACAAGTGAGGAGGTAACACAACCGCTCAACAAGGTCGTAGGAGAGCTGTCGCACACTCATCCCTTCATCCCTTTCCTCTTTTTCCGTAAGATTCAAGCCCAGTTTCAGCATCTCAAGTCGCCGTTGTCGCATATTTCGTAGTTTGTATAGCTGCGGTAGCATTGCTTCACAGCTGCGATCGTGACCAATTTCTACCCACTTGGTTTCGAAGAGGGGTCGTATGTGGTATGCGAATTCGGGAAGGTGATATGCTACCTCCTGTAAGATGTCTCGAGAGGGGTTACTCAGACCGATGTGGAAGGCCTTCTCGAAGTTACCTTCACTACCGCACGCCGCACTCCCTGCCGAAGGACTTTGTTCTTCCATAGAAAGATTTGGCGACTGTCTCTCACACTCTGGGAAGTCGTCCTCATCGTCGGAAACCCTCTCCGGTTTCTTGATACACTTGAGGGCAGTGACACGAGAAACGGGACATGGTGGACCCCCAATCAGGTACCCAGAAGTGAACATCTCCTTTGCTGCTGCACAAATCAACTCGGAGTTTGTCTTTGAAGGATAGAGAGCGGCTAGCATATCGTCAGAAGACTCTGTGCTTTCGATGATCTTGGCCACGAAATCTTGCAAGTCTTCGGGTAAGATGTTACGTCGACGAAGGACCATTTTGTAGAGCATGGGATTTTTTACAATAGTATTTTTGTAGAGTTCACGCAGTCGAACAGCATCTCCAACTGCCAGGGGCATTTGTAGCTTGTAGTTCTTCACCATACAGTCGAGGAGGACTTCAGCTTTTGGCTGATCGGGCTCCACGGTGTGTTTTAGTATCGTGTAGAGACCCTCCAGTCCTCCAGCAACAGTAATAAAACGCCTACCCAAACCGTATGCCTCGCGGTCTCGTACTTGGTCCTCTGAACCCACGGAGACCTTATCGAATTCGTAATTCTCCATGGCATCCATCGCCTCAAACCAACACATCGGGTTGGGAGCTCCTGCAGCTGTAATTATCTGAAGGTAGAACGATATAGCTTGTGTAGACATTAAGTCTAGGATTTATGGTCCTGTTCTGCGTGTTTATTATGACGGAATCTAATTTTATACCTTTAAATGAGCGCACTGGACTATTCAGGCCAAACTGATCATATTACCAAGTTTTGATGTGTCATCAAGTGTAACAGGAATGGCAACAAGAGGTTTCTTAAACCTTTGCAACTACAATCGAATTCTTTCGCAGTAAGACGCAGGCCTGCCGTAAAGCCTACTTTGAGCAAGGATTTTGTCTCTGTAAGTCTGAGCCACTTTCGTTTCCAATTCAGATTCTATGCCATTGATAACCACTTTAAAAAGAGTTAAGCTACTACAAAGGCCATTTTGAATCACGGGTCTGGGAGTCAGCAAATGTTCAGAAGTGTACAGCACTTTTTTACAACGTACGTGAAAGAAGTGAAGGTCACACGGACTCCCTTCAAATCCATTTGTTTAGCTCCCCTCCCTACCCCTAAGATGGGGCAGATGTTATTTAATCGTTTCGTCGCCATCCACGTTAAGCATTACTGAAGGTTGCTCCGAATGTCTTATTCTATAATGGTACGTAATCATCCATAATCAAGATCAGGGGGTCTTTCTGAAGATGGCTATTCTACCATTGGGTGACTGGGCGTTGAGACTGAGTTTGTAAAATCTGCTTCTAGACGGTACTTTCTGCTAATAAATCCTTCCCAGACACAAGGCAACGAATTTTACGTGAAACTTATTCGAGATCAAACAAGATTCCCAGAGGAAGCAAGTTCACATTCCGCTTATGCGGTTTAAACGACGCTATTGCGGGAGGGATTAACCCGAGCGGAGAATAGTATGGATTCCAATGAGGAAAAAGTTGCGGTAGTGTGACACGTAGTAAGAAGTAATTTTTATAGAAAACGCGTGTTTGCTACTGACTTTCTAAAGTATTGAGCACACGGTTGTGTACGGAATCGCATACCATTTTGCGTGAATGCGGATGAATTTTGTTGACACTACGCCCAATTTCCTTCTCCGAGGCATAGGTGATCGTAAGCCAGTCAGCATAAATCTTTGGCTTCAAAAACTCCCAAAGAACAGAAAACCCAACAACGTTCAATTCCATGATCTGGACAGCCACTTTCGAACAACCAGAAGGGGGAATTACATGTTCAGGAAATGACTCTTGCAGTAGCTGAATTGTTTCTCGGCCTATGCGGCGTGTGACACCGTCCTGTTGACATTGTATGTCGTTCACATCCATATCTTGCAATCCATGCACAAAAAAAATAAAAAAATTATTATGCCGCGATAGGAAGCACTATTAACTGCTATTGTCCGACCAGCCCCATTTGAGACGAAGGATGGTCCAATGATGATGCTCCCAACCACTTGTGCATCTCCTGAACCCCAAATACGAAAATGTTGTGCATTGGCCAAGCTATCAAGGTGAAAGTTGCCAGTCTCGCGGCTGAAGATGCTTCTGTTCCAGAAATTAGCATCCACTTGTTCCTGATGCCGCACAATTCATTCCACGAATCCGTTCGCCGTGCAAGGTCAGTAGGCGTCAGTTCTTGAGTCAATAAAACGTTGCAGACATGAAGATGAAGGAAATCTTTCGTGATAATACGCTGTAAAGAACATCTTGGAGGGTCCACTTCTTGATCATGGTGTTGAATTGATGTTCCTGGACTCTGAGCAACGCTCCCACGAGCTGCTTCATTATTTTGTGTTGAGTAGCTTGTAAAGAGACGACCAAAGTGTTTAAAATCACGAATTAATTCAGTTAATGAAGATAAGTCACCATCGCGAGTATATTTTGTGTGGAAATTGTGAACTATAGCTGCTGAACCCTCTTCATTTTCAAAATACCACTTGACAATGCAGCACTCCACTTTTAATAACGCTGAACTGTCACCTTTCACACTGAACAGGCCGTCCAAATCATGCGATTTAACGCTATTGAGTCTTTTTTTCTTTTGAAGGTTCTAAAATCGAGTGTTTCACCAACAGGCCCACAATCATCCACGCCTTGAAGAAGAAAAGTGAGTGCTGTGTCAACGAAATTCAGCCACATTTGTGCAAAACGGTTATGGAAGAGTTTGCGACAAAGGGGCACGTACGTGTCGGCAAAATCTTAGAGACCATTCACCGAGCATACTACTCTTTACATAACCTCATAATCTGAGCTTTATGCATCAATGAAAATTTACAATTTTTCAATTATAAACCCGTATTTTCTATTAAAATTACTTCTTGTGTGAGGCCTGGGGCACGCTCTACATGCGCACAATCCCATGTGCTTGACAAGTCCCCAAAACCTATTTCGCAACAAGCTGTTGCAGGAAGTAATACCGCACGCCATGAGATATTTCAAGTAAAAATTATCCAGGTAAGAAAAGAAGTTGGTTAGATGGGATGCTGGAAAATAGTCAAATAGTCAAGGGTTTTGATCGTGTGCGAAATTTGGGGCAGTTTCATAGCAGAAAATGACGAATAGTTTAAAAAAACGGGTTCAATGTGATTGTGAAACGGTCAGTATTGGCACACCAGTTGAAGTGAATTTTTGCCTCAAGATGATCGACCAATAACCCGCTGAATAGATTACTTTTCATGCTTTGAAACCTAACAACGGATTTTCCTCACTTCAAGCGCACAAAAACAAATTCAAGAACATACTTGAACCTAATAGATGCCAACTAGGGAATGTTAGTCCATCTAAACTTCCACCAACAGGCTCACCCACCTCGCACCAATCAACGGCAACATTTTCAAAACCACATCGCAGATTATCCACTGGAAAGTCATTTGGCATCTCGATAGGATCACGCGCTCGCTTATCACTGCGATTTCGTCGAGCAAATCGTGTTCGGCCTTGCCTCTTTTTCTCAGCCCTCGAATGGGGCGCATCCGGCCCTCTGCGATGCTTCTGGGGTGTTGATGCCTTCAAAGAGGCGGTAGCAGTGACGGAAGCCTTCTGCTTCTCTCCAGGTCCTCCTGCTGGAAGTGAAGTACTGGTGACTGTGGTTGAAGTCGGTTCCATTGACGTGAATGTCGTCTCCGTGGGCGTTTTTGTAGACGTCCTCATAACACTCCCTGCCTCCGCCCCAACCGGTAGTGGCGAGGCTGCTTGCAAATCTTTCAGCTCCTCACCGTCTTCTTTTCTGGGTTCTTCATTCATAGCTTCTTCTGAAAAGCATGGAATCAAGAAGGAAAGGGAGCACTAACCTGCATTTTCATCTCGAATCGAATCGATTTGAGAGAGCATTCCACCAGTGGATTGTGATGTATCCTTGTTCGCCTTCTGTCGTGTCAAATATCGGTCGCGTGCTTTTGAAGGATGCAGACCTCCAGCCAGGATGACGGAATCGGCGAAGGGATGAACAGAGTGCCCCATTATGAAATCCACTTCATCAAATTCCATGTCAGTAGAGGAGTCTGAATCCTTGATCAGAAGGGCACCCAAATCCGACTTAGCGTCGTATTCGTTGGGTCCAAGAGACGCCTGGTAGATATCAGGTGACGCTGAGATGTGTCGAATGTCAAGGTCTTTGTTAAATACAGGTCGACCTTGATAGTCTCGCAGAAGATTGCTATTGATAAGAGATTTCTCCCAGTTCCACAAACGCTCAGTCGCATCTTCAACAATCCTTGCACCTCCGTGCCAATCCGAATGTCTGGCTCCTTCTACTTGAGGTGGACTCAGAGGGATGACGCTTTCTTTTGCCAAAGCACAGAGATAATTTGAACCGAGATTCTTGGTGTAGGCTTCACAGAGACGAATCAGAGCCGTTAAGTGCATTTGTTCATTGTCATTCAGTGTTCTATTGCTGTCTGTTCGGTCCGTCACTTTAAAACCGACAGAGAAGAGACGTTTTTCCTTCCTAAGTTTAGCCATTGGATCAGTGGGAAGGTGCTTCACTGGAAGGATCTTCTTCAACGGTACTCGTGCTTTCTCCTTGCTCACTGGTAGTTCTATGTACTCCGCTGTGGAGTCGAATTTAATTGGAGAGTCGCGTTGTTTCCTAACTACATTTTCATCGTCAAGAGTTGGTTCTTGATTGTCCATGGAAGAGTCGTTAGATTTGTCCTGGGATTTGGTAGTGGAGTTTAAGATGGCAACTTCTTCACTGGGCTGTTCCTTATTAGAACCCAAGGAGCCGACGGATCTGTCTAGAGTTTCACTTAATTTTGGATCGTAGGAGTAATCTTCAGAGCTTCCCACGTTTGAAATGTTTATGTTCACATTGTTTGATTCATTTGATGAAGTAGGTGGGCCGGCACGACAAAAACTGGACTTAGTGCTGCGAATAATCTGATCAATTCTTTTTTCCGCCTTTATTCGTCTCAAAGTCTCCTCTTGACTCAAAATTTCCTTATTCTGGTGAAGCGTCTCCTTTATTTCTACTACAAATGAAGCGTTCAGCTGCTGTCCTAATAACTCCCGTTCCTTATTTTTCTGTCTAAGCAAACGACACTGGAAGCTGATGGAGTCAGCTTGCATAGAGGGTGGTATCTGTTGACTCCTGTGTAGTTGAGGAAATAACGTTTTCTGCTCAGTTTGCTCGCTACCAGTGGGATCAGCACAACTCGTGCCTTGGCATCTCGTTATAGATGAGTTGTTAGAGATGACAGCTTTTTTGTCCAATTCAAGTGGCATCCTGAAAGTGCTTTTGGGAAGGTCTCAGCAGCCTTTGATAGCATACACATGGCATCGTCCAAATCAATACCACCACGTGTACCATCCACGCAATGGCTCATTCAAGATGAGGGATTAAAAAATTGCTCTTGTTGATAGAACGCCAAAGAAACGGTGGGTAAACAATTATCGATGGTGTTTTAGACTATCAGTTGCATCATTCCAATTAGAAACACAATGCCATCCTCTTTAAACTTGTAGCATTATCAAGGTGGCAAACATGCAATGGGTAATCTGTAGCTCGTTAGAGCCGAATAGGATGTATCAATAAAACATCATTCGCAAAACAGGAGGATATCTTTTCGATTCTTTCCCACCACGGACTTTTAACAACAAATAAATAAAGAGAAAACTCACAGTTTTGCAAAAATATGAATTAGCACGGAATTTCACAACGCTTTGGCGATTGAAGGCGAAAAAGTGGGAGTGGGCTTTTTTGACCATGGAACATATCCTACTACATCAGGTATGGTCTTGCTAGAAAAATTTAACTATATGTGATGCATTTGAAAAGAGAATGTAAAAGGTATTTAAAAAAGTGGAAAACGAGGCTAACGAAACTGAAAATTGGTAAAAGCAGCAAAAAACCAGTGTCAACATTGCAATTCCGGCAGATCCTCGATGACAAAAGACGTGAGCTCATCGATTTTCTCTTTGGAGATGGCTCTAGGATTCACAGAAGAGAAGTAATGTAGAAATAAGTTAGGTTAAACTTACAAACAAGTCTCAATAGCACTTGATAGCGCTTTTTCAAGTTGTTCTTCGTAAAAATGAATCAGTTCCTCCTGGAACCTCCTTTTCGAACTGAAAACAGATAAGTGTTGCATTATCATTGATGCAGTGAGTGCTCATCTTCCACCAAAGGGACAATCGACTAAACGTAAAAGAGTAAACGGATCGAGTATGACCGAGGCATTCGAGTACACACATAGAGGTGGGAATTTCGAGGAAACGGAACCACACTAAGTTTTTTTAATATCCTACAATTACGTATAAATCAGACGTTCCTCAAGCCAGTGTTCACAACGATGGACGATCGTCCAGGTTGTAGGTCCGAACAGAGCTACCACGTCTCCGATGCCTGGGCTCATAAGCGTTTTTCAGACCTTTACTAAGCGATCCACCATTGCACAAACTGAGCTTAAAATCCTCCGCAGATAGCAAACCGTTATGCACGAGAAACATCAAGATCACAAACCATTGGCCACACATACTAAAACTATTGCCCTCTCTCTCATTGTGATCAACGATGTATCGGCTGGAACGACCCATGACATATGCGATAGCCATTAGTGGCACCCTTAAATTACTTTCGGGATTTACTACACTAGCAACCCTTTTGTGACTCGAAAGCAACCCTCATCTCATTATTACGACCTACATAGACATAGAAAATGCTACAACTTACGCCTCAATCAACCCTGGCAACCTTTGAATTTCATCTTGAAGCAATTTTACAGCTTCTAAGAGATTGTCCATCGAGTCGGTTCGCACTTCCGCCTTTAAAGAGTTAAAAAAAAACCAATGGTAAATAAACATTTGCAAGCGGTTTGCATTTTGGAACGCATCGTGAAAGTAGAAAAATACAGTCGGAATCTCACTAAACTGCCTCATGTGTGCTACACATACTAACTTCTCTCACATAAATTAAAAATATGTGTCACTCTTAAGTTAGGCAGGTTACCTCATCCAGGAAGCTAGGCGACTCCGACCCAGCTTCATTACTTTGTTTTTCATTTGATTCAAACAGACTTTGAATATTTGAGGCGGTGTGAAGCAACTTGTCCGAAACTTCAGCAAGATTTTCAAGACTTCGTTTTATATCATCTAAAGATAAGTTGATAAAAGATATATCACAAAGAAAACTATTAGATTTGTTTAATGATCATATTATGCTAGCAGCAGACCCCCATACAACACAGTAAAAGGAGATATCGTACAGGTGCAACTCACTTGTAGAAGGCTGCTCACGACCACGAAGCAAAGCCTACACAATAAAAGTAAAAAATGAACTTGCGAAATCCTTCAATGAAGTAAGTGAGGCCAGAACGTCCATCAACTTTTTCCTACATCCAATAATTATGTAGTTAGGCAAATTTACTCTAAAGGATCTGTGCCTTTCGAAGATTCTAAAAAGTTAACCAATCAGACATAATAATCACCATTTTCATTTGTAGATGCAGCATTATTTGTTTCATTTTGAAGGCTTTGGTTCCACACATCTATTGCATGGCTCCAAGTTTGAGAATTGGGCGACATCCAGTCTCGAAAGCGCTGAATTCGTCTTTCCTGAAAGGAAGTGTTGCTACTAGTACAACTCTTTTGCGATGAATGAAAAAGAGGTTCAGAGGAGGACATAGTCGCTTCAAAGTCTACCGAAAATAGGTACGCGATTCGAAACCAGCAGATTTTCAGTTGCCCATTTTAACTGCATTCTAAATAATCGGGAATGAAATGTCTCACTATTTGACGACGCTAGAAAAAATGCAACATTTTCATCGATTTGTAGTGTTCTGTAATGATGTTTTCGCATCTCTATACCGTTGGTGTCTTTGTTTAGTATTTGTGAGCCTGAACAAGATGGATTTCAAGATCATTTGTGGTGCTATTCAAAACACCTAACTGCTATTTTTAGGTAAAAATCTAGGTAGACATAGAGTGATAACTTGAAAATATTAGAAACACGTGCCGAATTTCGTGAGTCCCAAACCTCTTCTTAATTCCCGGATCGGGTCCCCTAATCAGCTCATGCGATCTGCCCCGGGTGGCTCTTTTGCACCACATTGCGAATAAACTTCCCCCACTGAACATCACACAAACAAAAACCCTGCCGGCACAACCCCCTCAACCCCTCGGCCGCAGAGAAACAACACCTCAACCTGCGGACCCCCACGTCCCACCAAGGAAAAAACACCGACTATCACAACCGAACGCACGGCTCGCGCGACCGTAAATATAAATATAGGAACAACATGATTACAGACGACAGTTGCAACGTTATGCGCAAGTAAAGGAAATAATTTTTTCTCCACCCATTGCGTCAACAAATATCTTCGGATTCTTCTGCGTTGGTCGGAGCGGCAGACAACGCTTGATCCCCAGAGCCCTCGTGAACCTTGATCGACCGAGCTAAACGCGCAAACTTAGGGAAAGAAATAGAACACAAAATATTCAGTGGATAGAGTAAGCATCTCAATATATACGGACGGATTAAAATTGACGAAACAGCAACAACAGCGCATCCAAAGGCTGGACCAATCTTGAGAGCCTACTTAGAAAGCAAATAAATGATTCAACAAGAGCATTTTAGAGGGAATTGGGTGCATAATCGTATACCAGTAAAAATGCAAGGTACATATTGGAAGCATACATGCGCACGACGTCGCCACCACCACCAGCTCAAATACAATAGCACAGTACCGAAATGACACTCATTCTATATTCCACTTTAGTCGACATACATCGATAACGAAACGCTTAAACTTCTCTTGTGCAATCTTTGCTTTGGAAACCATTTTTAGCATGTGACTTCGGGTTCACACGAGTCCAGTTCAATACCAATAACACCTGAGGCGATTCACCGCAAGTCTGGAGACCAAGGTGATAGTGTATGGTAAAATATGCGGGATGCTTACCAAGTGCTGGAACGGAAAATGCACGCGATATTGCATCATATCCGATGCCTCTAGAGCGACTTCAACAAAATTGAGGACTCGGTCCTCTGGTTCTCCTAATTAGAACCTAGTGAACCACCGTCGAGATCATCACAAGGTCTACCAAATATCATATGCACAAAAACAGGCTCTTCCGTGTCGATAACTCTAGAACTCACATAGATATGAACGACGCAACAAATCGCAAGTGCTTCATAAGGCATAGTGAGGCAAAAATGTGGGTAATTAGGGTTCTTTCAGAGCAGGCATTTACATGAAGCTATTTCCATCATATTCTACAATAATACTTCGCATTTTAGCGACTTTCTTCATTCCAGCATGTTAAAAGTAAAAGAAAGTGGTCGTTTAGTTGCCCAGAAGAATAGAAATACGAATTAAATCAAAAGGGTACCGGAAACAATTTTGCCAGGCTAAACGTACAAGGTAAATGAGTAGCTGAGATCACGATTTCTGAAGTAACTTTTTTGAGTGACAGTTGAGCACTTTAAGTGAATCAACAAAGATGACTCTAAAGCATGACAAGAGGCAAAACTTATGCGCTAATGGGTGGTTATTTTGTCAGGAGGACGATAAGATAACCACTACTAATGTAGCGCATAGGTGGCGACCTAAATTCCTTTGGCAAACCCGCACGCAACAAATATCTGATGCCCCGATTTGATTACAAAGAAGTAAATTGGAAAGAAAAATACTGGAGATTGGTGTCGCGTCAGGTTGGAGTGAGAGGCCCGATTTCCCTCTGAGATTCCGGAGATGGCGTGCCCCAAACATGCATGCAACTGGTGGCTAAGATAGCCAGATCAAGAACATGCTATTTATTTGAGGAATTTAGTAGTGTGAGGAATCACTTTACTGATGTGGTGATCAAGCGTCGGCATTAGTTTAGTTACATAGGTATTTGGAACAAAATTTCTCCTGCCATGTCAACCTACAATGTCTTACGAAGCCGAATCCTCTGCACCCAACAATTAATCCGTATGATATAATGCCCTAAGGTTTAAAGAACTGCTTAAAATTGTCAGGGAACACTACACATAAATGCATCAAAAATAGGACTTCAGAGCAAGCTAGAACAAACAAAATCAACTTCGATGACATTTCACAAACTTAAACGAACACTCACTTTTCGCAATCAGAAACCACCTTTCCTGATCAGCGTTTATGTTATTAAACGTTATCAAATTACCTAGGATGAATGCTCAAAGAGGGTAATAAAGCCACTTCTGGCAACCACAAAATGGATGTTAGATATTCACCAATGTCGCGTTTTAGACACCAGTAATAAAGGAAACTTAGCTCACCTCGGTTTCTAGATTTCGAAAAGTCGGCAGAGTGATCACTTCAGCCATCGCAGCAGAGTCATAGGGCTCGTAGGCCTGCAGCAGTTTCGCCACCGCTACAGCATCGTTTGTCTCGTTAAAGTGATACTGCCTATGAGGAGAAAAAAAGTAATTGAGACCTTCAAAAGGGACCAAATGAAGAGAACTTACTCCACGGCTTCCTCATAAACCTTCCCTGCAGCGACTGAGTCTTCTTGAACGAGTTTTATGACCACCAAAGCAACAACTGCCTTTCCACAGACCTGGTAGGCAGTGTTGACGTTCTCTCCACTGGCACCGAGGGAACAGAGACGCATCTGGTAGCGCAAGAGGCGGTCAGCCTCGTCGAATCGGCGCAAACGCGTCCACAGACGCGCCGATTGGCCAGCGAAGTCCGCTGCTCGTAGGTATTTCTCCTCCACCTGGCGAAAAGGAAAGGATGTAAGAGCTTGAATTGTTATTGGACCTAAAGCCATATGCACTGCCAAATTACCTCAGATGTATCCGCTGCACACTCGTAAAACCGAGCTGAGTCCTCGGGCATATTGCCTTCCAATCCTCTAAGGAGAAACAGTGATTTCTAACTTATTTTGAAGAAACACCGGTTAATTTTACAAAACCGATTGTTCAGTATGCGCTATACTTTAACGTCAAATCTGAAGGATCTCCACATTGACCCTTGAAGTGGTTTGACTACAGAGCCTTAGTTGCTAATGAAAATTCTGCGAAAATGCTAAATTTGATTAGTCTTTCCCCAATCATTCCCATTATAGTGCTTCATTCACTCAACGAATATACAAATGACGTTCAAAGGTTACCGAGGCCTGAAGGGTACAGGTTGCGTAGACAATGTAAAAGCTGTTTTTGAATTCCATGTCAGGCAACAAACTGGTAGATGTGTACAAAGAGACAGCACATAAAAAGCAACACTTCTCCCTTTAAAGTAAATAGAATCCCACCAGAAAAAAGGCTGATTCAGTTCATTTCAGCGATAGCACAACGACAAGTCAAATGCGCCATCACAAAAGCACATGAACGGCGCACTTACTTTGCACCTTTAGCATAGAGAGTTGAAGCAGAATCAGGGACACCATTTTGCCTTAGAAGCTGCCCAGCAGTCTTAATGCATTCAACAACCTTGTCAAATTTTCCAAGATCACGAAACAGTAGAGATGCTGTTTCATAGGCCTTGGCGCAGTGAAAAAATGACTTGTTTTTTGCATGAAGGTCGGCAATCTGTACTGTTATCTACATCCATTTAAATACCTGCATGTAAATATCAGCCGATTCTTGGAGCATCCTTGCGTTCCGATAAATGACTGCAGCTTTGCTGTAATATTCCACGGCACTGTCAATGTCGGGTGACCGTTTTAAAAAAGATGTCTTCAAGCTAAAAAATAACATATTAGGCCATCCAACCATTTTTGAGCCTTTTTTATTAGCTCCTCAGCTTGGTCAAGTTTGTTCGCCATTAAAACTCAGAACCACACCAAGCCTTACTAGTACGCGCAACTGCTAGGCTAAGTAGTCCCAATGTCCTAGCCAGTGATAAGTACAAGCCTATAGGTGCACGTCCTTCGAATCAGTAAGTGCATTAGAGCTTTCGCTAAGCTTAAAAATTAGGCTAGTGACGAATAATAAATCACAGCACAGCCTCGCGAGTGGGAAAATTACAGCTTATGAGTTAGTCGAGTGGCCTTTGCCTTATACAAAACCTGAAAACAAGCGAATTTAGTGCAAGTTATTGCAGATAAGGAAGATGATAATATAGCTACCAAAACTTGCATGCTTACTGATATCTGACTGCTAATATACTAAATTTTACTTTATTTAGTTAGCGAACTTGTGCCACCTTGTGTTTCATCGTACTAACACCCGTACTATGTAGACAATATCGCAGCGTCCCGAGATTTCCTTGGAGGCAAAAGGAGGCATAATACTGGGGCTGGATACATATATATATATCCGATAAACAGAAGGATCAGAACTGCTCAGATCCTGGAGGCAGCCAGACCGGCTGGGACAATATAGCCACCCACGTAACCGAAACCGACACTCCGAACAGAGAAAGTACTGCAACATGGTTGGTGCCATACTTTATTTAACAGCATGAGACTGATCTACAACGAAAAATGACCGCCCCCTCGGTCGCGAATCACACAAAGCGCCCCCACATGCATGCGTGACCCACCGCCCGCCAACCAGCTTCGGGGAGCCCACGCCATACCACCCGAATTCAAGAAATAAACGCCATCATCATGACAATTGCCACCAGTTGCTGGAACGCGATTAACCCAACCAGGATAATAAACCCAAATACGTTCACAGAGCACCTTCTTACCCGAACTTTGTATCGACAACAAGCCAGAGAGAAGTTAGGAAGAGGCAAGGGGAAAAAAAATCCAATCACAGAGAAAACGACACGTAAACTATGGACCCTATTGTCGGCCTAATCCAGAAGCACCGGCACAGTACCTGACTCGAGAATATCCTCCTCGTCTAATGTGAAGGACAACTGGAATTTCAACGTGGCAGTCTTCACCTGAAACAGTACAAATGTACACGGATTTTGACAAAAACGGATTAAGGGAAATGATGATTGAATGCCCAAACTCACTTCAAGGGTTAGTGGTCGTTGAATGTAGATAATCTGCTGTGCCGGGCTTGGTGGAAGGAAGGAGCAGAAGGCGGGTAGACTGGATGTGGAGAGGGGGAGCTGACGAACCTTCAGAGGCTAAAATAACGGAAATAAAAAATCTTAGTCCGAAATCTGACCACTCGTAGCGGTGCGATATAACAGCAAGAAAAGGTAAACTGGAAATGAAAAACCTTACAACAGAAACACGCGCCAAGTTAAAACCAAAAGGGGATAAAGAATTCATCGTTTGTGAGTGAATTTCGAGGCAATCAACAATTGCAGAGAAAAAAAAAACATCATGCTTGGTAGTGCACATACTTATAGCCAAATTCTTTCCTCTAAGGGGTACAAAAAGACAAACTTTTCAACTC
Organism: Taenia multiceps; assembly: GCA_001923025.3. Classification (NCBI taxonomy): domain Eukaryota; kingdom Metazoa; phylum Platyhelminthes; class Cestoda; order Cyclophyllidea; family Taeniidae; genus Taenia; species Taenia multiceps. The sequence goes on along the minus strand of CM010317.1, from coordinate 2,670,550 downwards.
TAGGCCATAGAAAGGGGTTAGTAAGTGGCAAGGGCATATCAGACATAACGATCAGCACGTCGGCTGATTGCACGACTATGCAAGAACGAAACTTTTCATTGCCAAATCGCAAAAGGGTAGCGAACGAAAATTTGCCGTTCGACACTAACAAAATTCAACGCCACTAATAGCAAACTTATGAAACAGTGAACCTTTTCGACTCCAAATCGTAGAAGAAGGTTCGTGAGTGGCAAAGCACTGCGATTCGTGACCACCGCCACGAGGACCGACACAGAGGGGTGAGGCTTGTTGGCGGTGCAGTGAAGAACCACATCCACCATCTGGTGCTGCTGTTTCACCATTCCCTCCTCCTCTCCGCCATCAGTGTTGGTGAGTGGGAAAACTTGAATGGGCTGGGTGTGTTGGAAATGCGGACGGATGGCAGAGAAGGTTAGTGCTGGAAGGGAGGACAGTGATGGAAGGTCTACAGCATTTGTCTCCATTGTCGTCAACGGCTGAGGCTGCTTCGAAGGCTCCGATGCCTTGGCTGCTGCTGCATCAGTACTTGGTAAGCTGAAAGGCAAACAAGTATGACAGTTAGGAGGCCTTTTTAGTTAGTAGCACTTGATATTAGGACATCTTAGAAGTTTTGGTAATGCGGCTCTGTACATGGACCAATGGTTTTAAATGATGTTCTTTCAGACAGGGTGCCCCTTCCTCTCGCAAATCAACATCTCGGCTAAACAATTGCCTAGATGAGTTTCATCTTGGAACCAAGGAGGCACAGACCGAACAGAGTAGACGCATAAAAAAGCATTCCAGAGTTAGCGCACAAACCGAACCATGGCCTCCAGCCTTGTAGGCACACATGAAAAGGGGGTGCTATGGCTGCGGCATCACACAGTTGTAGGTTATGGATGCTAACTGCCTAACAATTCAACGGTTAATCAAGGCGTCAGACAGCAATGATAATGTACGCTTGGAAGACCTCAGGGACAGTACGACTACTAATGGAAGCAGCAAGATTCTTGAATGATTTGAACACGAAGTTTCAAGGACGACCATGAACCTTAATGACGATCCCAGTCGCCATTTCCAAATGATTGTTGATTCTGCGGTAGTCAGTTCTGTTAACAGTCAGAACGCGGAACGCCTGGTCCTGGATGGTCGCCAATCGAAGTTCCATCACCTGCCATTGAACGAGCCGACTCCTTTTGAGGAGTTAGTACACGCTAGGTAGCAAGGAAGCTTTTCAATTTCCCACTGTGTTAGGATGTTTTTTATGTTAAGCAAGAGATAGATGTGGAACGATAATTTGTATGAGATCCTGAACGTAGATAGTGCCAATTCTTTAGTGCCAAGACATGACATTGATAAGCAAGGTTTCCAAGCTGGCTGGATGGATGGATTTTACATGAAATAAGTGAGACAGAGGCATAGAGTTACGTATATAGGTTAGTTAACGTACACAGTGGTTAGACCAAGCATCTGCCGTCCCACGCTATCCAATTCACTGAACACGGTGGTCGCTGAATTTTTCGTCATGGATTTTGAAGAAGTCGTATTGATGTTGGCGACCAACTTCGGGGGTGACGAGTTAGTAGAATGCATTGGAGTAGATGGCAGGAGCTGTGACGGCGGTGGTGGTGATGCTACTGTTGCAGCTGACGCGTTGAATAGACTGGGTACTAGAGGGTCCGCTGGTTATCAAAAAATAAGAGTTATAAGACAAAATGACTAGCTTCTTTGGATGTAAACGAATGATTCGGGTGAAATTTTTGGGTATATTGTAATGGAAGTGGAGAAATACATTAGTAAGTGATGTTCAACTGATAGCAAAGGGTGATGTTTTGACAAGCATAAAGATTGCTTGAGAAACATATCAAATGACAAAACTATGGGGATAGCTTTTGGCAATAGCATTGTTGTCCCTCCAACTTTCAGAATTACGTGCCTATAACTCCACGGCCCTTCTCTGTGTTAACTATGAATCTTCATTCATTTAATATGGCTTAGCACGACTTCAAAGAAGACTCGGAACTTCCCATTGGTGACAGTGGTAAGCTGGTTCGATTCAATCAACTGGTTGAATTCGTTAGCTGATGATCTGACGACATCCACCTTGATTCGCCAGATCTATAAAGACTCACTACAGAGCGATTAATGCGGTAAGGTCAGACCTTGACGAATCGCAAATGATCGCCACGATGGGAGTGCCATGGTCTCCCAAACGAAGCTATGTTTATAATATTCCAATAACAAGAAACTCCCCTTCCGGCTTTGCTTCCAGGAGTGTTTGCTACAGAACATCCTCGATTCTTTGGCAATTTCGGTTAGATGTGTAGAGAGCGTGGTGTCTAGAACTCGCGGTGAAACCTGCAATATGCACCACGAACAATGGGTAGCTCCCTCCATGGGATAAAGATTGATTCTATATCGTCTTCAAGCCCATCTCGGGGTGAAAATAACACCTAAGTGGAGTCTGTGTATGGGATGTAAAAAATAGTGCGATTACAAGGTAAGTCGCTGCTCTGTTTACCCATCCAGGTTTTTCAGTCTCCCCAGTTCAAACCTCCCTCCCCCTTGCCCCAACGAACATGATCTTAACTTCAACCGCACTGGTACAGTTCATTAGGGCATCAAAGAAGGTCTGGAATGCGGGAATAAATTTTTGGTTCAAAAGAAGGTACATAAATGCTATTTCCGTACAATAAACTGAAAACAAACGAAAGCCAGGGAATTAACAATTCGCCGAACCGACTTTACCTAAGTACATGAGTGAGGAACGCATGGCTTAAAGTAAGGTTACCATTGTTCTACAGACAAGAGCATTTCATTCACTGTCACTTCGTGAGCGGAAAGCGGTGTTAAATATACCTTCTTTCTGGTCTCCAGGTTTCAGTGTTTCCAGGCATAAATTCGATTGATGATGGTTGACCAAAGGTTCACACCGCCCTTCGTTTGGCCTAGAGAGAAATCCCTAAATTGCCTAAATACCTTCGAGAAAAAGAACGTCTTGACATTCCGCCTATCATCGCAATTAGGATTACGCTAAACAAAAGGTGTGAACTAATTCTACCAGAGGGGCAAAAACCTTACTTGGTGTATAAATTTCACGCAAAAAAATGGGAATTGCTTTGGTGCACCTTTTCCAGCTCTTTCACGTAGTTAAGATTAATTGTCTGTAAAATGAAAAAGAGCTTAGGCTCATTATTGTCAGGGAAAGTGATGAAAAGAACTGGCAATGGGACAGCAACTTATGGGAAACAAAAGTAACCCATGGCCGAAAAGTTCGCGCACCTCGCCAAACTGCTCGCTGCAATGACCTGTTGTCAATTGTAGAGGCTTGCCAAATGCATCCGGTGGCTTGTATGCATACATTATGAGGCGCAAAGGTATGCGGCGGTCTGTCGGCACGACACACCTCACTTCTCCCATCTCGAAGCCACATAGCATGAAATGCTGGTTAAACCTAATGAAACTAACTCTTGGTTGTCTGCCCTACGAGTCGAGCTTAACCCAGTTCCAAGGCTGCAAAAGCTTCTCGTACAGATTCGTGTGGGACAGTTAGAGAGGGTGCAATGGCAGAACGTAGTATCCAGAGGGAGTTTAAAAAACTCTACCATCGGAGCCACCTCCTATTCTTAATAGTGAATATTTTTGTGGAGCTATTGGGTAGAGTATTTGTAGATTAAAGTACAGAGAAAAACTTTTGTAACATGAAAGGTAAGTGACGATAGGCTAAGCTATTGATATCTACATCAAACGGGATGGAAATTCGTAGTAGAAGTCGGTGACAATGAGGCTCAAAGTCAATGCGCACTTTTCATGTCGTTTCGCACGTTATAAAAACATGTCATACCTTTCTGCTTGCCGACTCCGTGACTCATGAGGAGAAGCACGTCCTACATTTAGAATTTCAGCAAAAAAGTTATTGTGGATTGTCTCTAAACGGCCCACTTACCACATCACACCTAGAAAATCATCTATGCTTCGCGTACGATGGAATGCTGATGAAAATGCCACAAACAGCAGACCATTTGTTGGAGCCCAAATAATTGTGGCTGATATATGGATACAACTCAAATGTATGAAAGGAAAGCTGTTTCTGGAACTCACAAGATTACTGAACCCTTTCAGGCTTATGCGAGATATACTTCAAAGTGCGAGGGAGACACTGAATCCTCTTCGTTCTCCGTATTTCCCCCAAGAGGTTACCAAAGAAATCAAATCTCAATGAACACAACAAGTTGTGAAAAACGCCCTTAGGCAGTTTAACCATTCACCCTAATGGGAACTAGCGGTGAATTTAGCAAAACAGAAATGGGTCGCTCATTGCAGAGAGATGGCTCCCAACTGAAGACACCTTTTGCTACCCAGCCACAGATTAATTACTGTTTTTTTCTTTGGGCAATGGATTATCTTAATAGCCACGAACCCGGAGCTTTGGGTGAGTCGCAAAGAAGACCGGCGAGAAGGTTCATGTTCGATGAAGACTGAGTCTGCTGTGTCGGCAAATGCGGTGGGTCATGGTGGATTCCGAGGTTCAAAAGGTCCTGGCTCAACAAATCCTGATGAGCATCAGGAGAAAGCGCCAGTAGATTTTCTGACGTCACTGAGGATGTTTCAGACGCCGTTGAAGGTTGCAGTGGAGGTTTGCGTTGAGCGGTTACAGCAGCCGGATCGTCCACAGTGGATGGGGGTTTGTGCAACACCACGACTTCGTAGCGCTCCAACACGCTCGAGGCACGGCTACAGGTCTCAATAACGTCAGCTAGAAAAAATAAAAAGACGTGTGTCCGAAATGAACCAGGTAATTGAACAATGTCATATACAATGCATCATAAATCCTCAATCTAATCAGCAAAACTTTTGGGAATAAAAATTATCAAGAAAACCGACCAAAAGACACAATGAATCTTTAAATAATTAAATTCCTTTACCTCTCAATGAAAATGTGAGTTTGTGAGTATTGACTGGAACATGATGAACAATGAGAACGACTGGAAGTGGAACAAATACTACCATTAACTCTTTTTATCGCTACCAGAGTCACTGCTTGGAGGTATGATTTACCCCAGCATTCGAATAATCTGAAGGACGTATCAAAAATGTGGCAAAGTCAAGAAAGCTAAGCAAAGTTGCATCCCTTCGTTACACTAGCGTTCTCAAATGTGCAGGAATGAACTTCTAGGCAAACGAAGGAAGGTGAGGAGAGAATGAAAAAAAATGAATTTAGTCGATGAACAGCACCTTACAATGCATTGTATTGAAAATTTACATTGTGAATATGGGATGGGCTAATAAAAACGACTGTAAGGTGCCGGCAATTTTAGAACTGTGGGCAAAACCCAAACCCCTTCTTTTCATACACCTAATGAGATTGTGGGAGTATTTTAGTAAATACCTCAATTATAGCTTAAACTATTTCCGCTGATTGCATCAATTGCGCTAGACTCACCCAAGAATCCCTCCTCCCTGTCGTCGTCGCTTAAGGCCAACTCGAAGATGACTGGACGCGCCTGTTTGATGTTTAGGGCGATTTCCTTCGAAAAACAATCCGTATGAGAACCGTAACAGAACCATCAATGCACCCAGTTTGGCAAAGATGGGGAAAACAATTGTTAAAATACATATTTTTACAAAGAGCATCTTACAAAGCCTGCCAATTCTCAGTGCCAATGGCACTGCAACGTAAACAGAGCGGCGACTGCAGAGAAGTCAAATTTACCACCACTTCGAGTACTTTATGTTCAAATACCGAGACGAAAAGAGGGAATAATCACTGCTAAACTTCCACGAATGCTTCAAGGTAAATATTAACCTTTAAGTTACAAAATAGTATCAGAATAGCATGATTATAATTACGCATTCAAGCGCGCCGTGAAGGACTGAAAGCAATCACTAAAAGCAGTAAAAATTCCAGGATTCGAAAATCTTGGATTTCTGGTTCTGCTGGAGATGTCCGAAACCACAGAAATACGAGTCCATTTGGTCTTCTAGAAACTCCAGCCGGTCAATGATCATCAAAATTTCTAGAGAATCGTACCCTAGTGCAGCCAGCCTGATTGATCCACATTCAGCAGAGGTGTACTGGTAACCGCCTGAAGATCAGTTACTAATAATTACGCATAGATGGAATCACTGACACGCAACTCAGCGGCAGACTTGATCCCTGACAGGCGCTTGATCCTCCAGGCGCGTGCACGCAGACCGCGCCTCCTTTGCGTGCCCATTGCGTCGGTAAGTAATGGCATCCTCCCTGAAGTCTTTATCTACCACCTTCCAGGTTGGATGTCTCGAGTAAATTGCTCATGCTAACTCTAGATCATAAAATCGGCAGCCCAGTTTATAACTGCTGCCGACCCAATTTTTAGTAGTGTTAGGATTACTAGCTTATTGGTGGGATTTCAAAAAGTCTACAATTGTTGGATCAGTGAACACATCCAAGTTTACCGGCAATTAGTCATTAATTTTCATTTTATTTATCCTACTCCAGTGCCAAAAGTACCAAAACAGTTTTAGTAGCAGTACCAGTTGCCATTAAATAGTGCTGTATCCAAGAGGTCATCTCTCGAAGTAAGATACCATCCTGCTCCATGATTTGGATAGCATGAAAGGGAGAACAATAATTTCTATCTTTGAGGCCACGCAGTAGCTGAGCCAGCTCCAAATATCAACTAGTTTGCCATTCAGTTGACAAGAGGGTCTGGCTAATATACCCACGCATAGAGTTTTAGCTAATAATTGGAAGAGACTCGTTATAGCAAGCGACCGACTTTTTGGTTTGAATGGATATGCATCAAGATGCTTTATCATGAACTCAGGGAAAACTCAGGGCACTACACTTCAAAGCTCATGCAACAAGGCATAGCCTATTCGGTCTATAGATCAAGGACATTTCAAGCCAATGTACTTATTGTAATTTGATGTGCCGTAAAGATACGCATACGAGCAGTTCGTTGACCCAGCCTGTGGAGATGCCAGGTTATGCTGCTTTGCAGACACTGCTTCTTTCCCTCTCTAGTTGAAAAGAAGATGATTTGGGAAAAGGGTGAAAACGTACCCCCATCACATCGAGATCGGAAGCAGAGGGTTCGCTGTTGGGTCCAATGCATCGAAGCATCTCCTCCAACAGGTTGGCGTTGTTCCGAAGGGTCTCCAACTGTAGCGCGCGTCGAGATCGCTTCGCAATGCGAGCGTCCTCCTGCAAGGAAAAACAATGCATCGGCTGTCCAGGTCTGCTCAAGGACTTAACGAAAAAGATGTAGAGCCACTCGTGACCAGAAAAGAGAAGAGGGAAGAGGAATCACTAGCATGAATCGCTGTTTCAAACATAGTCACTCAAATACAAGCCAGCTTCAAATCGCCTATAACTAGCAATGGCTACTTATATTGTTTCCCTCTAACCCACAAATATTTGTGCATTATGAGCCTTGTTTTGGCATGAAATAAACGAATTAAATCCGCGCCTGATCAGTCCGTTTTGCTTTGCCACATTAAGGTAGAAATAAACGATTCACTTACTAAGACAAAAAAAAATACCCAGTAGAAATAGTTAAGTGGCTGGCCTGAACCGCGGCGACAAAGACAAAAGAGGGCATCCCCAAACCTTTGCCATGAAATACAAAGAACGAGTAAAAATGACTAAAAAAACCAATCTATCAGAGACCACCACATACAAAGGGCGAAACCTTAAACAAAGCTGTTTGAACCACTCTAGCCCGCAAAATTACATTAAACAGGGGCATTGAGGTGGTAAGAGCAAAGAATTTGCATCCAAATTGCATTAAACTGGAGTAAGATTCACTCATAGATCCATTATGAATGTCCAAGCGAAGTTAATCAAATTTTAGCTTTGTAAATCGCCGAATTACTTATCTACGCCATGGCATTAAAAGTGAAGTTAAGTACATCCAAATTCAGGGCATGTTAAATATGGAATCGATGGAATAATCCCTTTAAGGTAAAGATCCGCATTAACGGATAGAAAATAACCTACCCATTAACATTTACCAACAGTCATGACTGATTAAAAGTGAAATGAAGCTTCAAAACCATATGAGGACTAAAATCCACACAGGTAAGATGTTACTGTTCGTAATAATTCGCTTTCATTTCTGGCCTTTGTGAAGCGTATATTTTGTGCTCCCTCAAAAACAAGCCCAAAACCGAATCAGGCAGCAGAAATTCCAAATAGCTAGCTGCGGTGGCGAGCACACCTGAACTACGAAAAGACTGGAGAAGCAATGGCCTGAAAGGATTGCTAAAGGATATATTAGTGGTCAACAGCAATATGCTTAGAATCCACGTACACAGCTGGATAGCATACTCACCTCATTAACGATGCTCTTGATGATAGCGTTTGCCTCACGGAGATCCTCTGGATTTTTGCTTTTTAACAACCGATCTAGTTTCTACGCAGATGGAGATCATTTTGTACCAACACTTACGTCCTTGTATCGACTGCTTTTAAAGATATCAGTTCTGCTGGCTATTCGATGGTTGTATTGCTATGATTAAAAAATAACAAAAGGTGACAAAACAGAAGACTACTTCATCGCATTCAGCCTCGTTTGGAACAACAGGATCCACGGTGACAATGTTTTGTGCTTTCAGCGCATGGTAGGCTTCACGCAGTTTCGGATATGTGTCTCCCAAGTCCCGTTGCCATGCAAACATCAGCATTATACACTTATCACGCACTACGGGAGGAGTGGAGTCACCAAGGTGCTGTAAGTGATTGAAAAATGTAGAATGTGTTTGCTTACCTTTGGCAACAGAACTTTCATTAACTCATTGAGAAACTTGAATTTGCCAAGCTCTCTGTGAAAATTGGGACCACAATTTTGAACACAAAGGTCAAGAATCTGTTTGAAAAGCAAGAACCGCACTCTGAGTAACAAACTAACAAACTTCTTGAGAAAAAAAGCAAGTTAACTCACCACAAGAGCACTCAAGGCCTCTTTTTCTTGTGGAGACTGGATTTTGTGAGCCAGAAGTCTTAGAGCAACTTCTGGACCGTTGGGATCACCGTTTATTCTATCATAAATCTTCTTAAACGCATTAAGGTCGATGTGTGTTGTTAGAGGACTCGTAACCTCGGCTTTAAAAATGCAAAACAGTGCAAAATATACCTTGGACAGTCTGATCAGATAGAAACGTTGTTGACACATCAAGGCAGGAAATTAAGAAATCTAATCCCTTTCATAGGCTATAAATGCATGCATGGAATGAAAACAACTAGCATTTTCGTTGTAAAACATGCCCAAAACAAAGTGCAAAGCAAGATTCTCTTACTTATCATGTTCTCCAAAGACTCTGTATTGCTCACCATTCTTCAAGAAGAACGAGCGTATGCTAGCCACGAAACACTTTGCAGCCCTCAGTTAGGGAAAAGTCCGCTTAAAGCAGCAATTTGTTAAAACAATTTTAAACTAACTGCTGAACTAGCGTGGTTTAAAACATCCTAAATACTTTAAATTAGTTTGCCGATGACTTTTACAAACGGTATTTTTACACTATATTTGATTTAAATCTGCCAAAATGCATAATGATTAGCCCAAATTCGTGGGTGCATTTCATTGATGAAAAAAGCGCGTTATTCCAAGTTTGCGCTTTTTTTGTTTTTTGATGAAACCATTAAGTACTGCAAAGAGCAGACCACCTTTTTAAAGAGTTCAATGATATTTGTGAAGCTTTATGCACATGCAAATCAAATCGACACACCACACCCACTGAGTTGTATTGGTATTTATGAAATGGCTTGAAATCTAAAAGCGTTGCCTTTGGCAGCCCCACCGTTAATCCATTTGAGCCAGCCATCAGTGATGAAAATAACGCTCACGAGCCACCTCCGTCAGTCATCATATTTCAGTATAAATGTGGCGATAACTGACCTTTGCTTCAGTGATCTTTCTTGACAATTCTACTATATTTGGAACTCTGTTTTGGTTTGGTATCTAAAATTTATGGACAAAATTGCACTTAACATTACGCCGGTATTTATTGCAGTTCCTTGGACCAGGATTTTGTGTCTGCTCCGCCTCGTCCTATCGTATCTATCTGACTTCTGTTCAGCTAGCAAAGAAGTAGAGAAAATATTGTAACTTCACCTTACCGGCACCTTGATGGAGGTACGGTAGAGGATTCTCCTAACAGAACACTTCCTGGTGGTTATTAGTAGCTTATAAAGAGCACAGGACTGGAGTAGCAACTAAAGACAGACCTCAATTTCAGCTCATCTGTCATGGGTTTGCCAACCTTGTTCCCAATTGCAGTAATATGCACTGTAGCGTCCCGAGACTCCCTTTAAGGTAAAAGAAGGTATAGTACTACGGGTAAAATAATGTATTCTGGAAACAGAGGACTAGGGGGCTGCTGGCACGACCTAAAGGCCAACCAACCGGCTCAGTACAATATGGCCACCCAAGTGATCGAAACCGGCAGTTCAAACAAACAAAAGTACTACATGCACTCCTCTAAGATAGGATTTGCTTTCTGCTGCCAAAAGACGTCTTAACGCTCGACGTAAAGGATGCATTTGAGCTACTGTCGTGTGTCAGGGGCCATTCCACCCGGTGGGGGCAAAAATGGCCAACTGAGGGGCTTCAAATTAAAATTTGTGTTTGTTCCTTAATTTTGTAGATTGTTGCTCATTAAAAGAGAATACATGAACTATCATTAATGCCAGCCGCAAGCGAGCCTAACACAAATGCAATTATTCCCTTTGCCATACCTCAAATAAAAGTAAGAATAATGCTTTATTTAGATCGCTTAAGCTGTGGAGAGTTGCCGTAGATAAGTTTACTGCTAAAAACTACCAAAACTTAGCGTTCTACAATGTAGTTGTAATGCTTTTGTTTGTTCGAACTGCCGGTTTCGGTCACTTGGGTGGCCATATTGTACTGAGCCGGTTGGTCGGTCTTTGGGCCGTGCCAACAGCCCCCAAGTCCTCTGTTTCCAGAATATATGTATTCTACCCCCAGTACTATGCCTTCTCTTACCGTAGTACTAGACTCCTGAAGCTGTACTTGACTTGAAGGTTTCGCAAACATCATGCATTCAAGGAATGAATGTGATCTCTCACATTTCTTTCCAGGCGGCTTGGTAGGATTTAAGTGTAAAATTAAGTAAGAGGGATGAAAATGTGCATAAAATAAGATATAGAAACTGGCAATGAAATGTGCTTTATCATCTGACACTGCTATAGGACAAATGCGCCTTCCAGGAGCGATTGGTAGCTAAAAGGTTTTGCTTGAAATGTGCCATTCAACCCTGGTCAGTGTGGCATTCGCAGATTCATCTTCCCCACTCTAGTTAATTCAAGGAGCAAAACTTCATCTGCAATAAACTCGACGAGATCCGTTAAAGACGATGAAGGGATTGAGTGCCTTTGCACCTTCGGTTGGGCCTACAGCCTCCCATTTAGCACTGCAGGCAGCACTGACATGGACCCGAGTAGCCAAAACTAAAAATAGGGAAAGGGAGGTAAGACATAAAAAGAAATGGCTAAGGTTTATTGTTTTTAACTTACGATTTCCGTCAATGTTCGAGGGAGGAATAATCATCGGTCGTGTGTTTTTACAAAAAAAATGAACTGTCGTGCTACCCGTCAAAGGATACCGTTAGTTGTTCTTGAAAGTGGTTCTCGAATTCAGCCACTTCATTTTGGACAGTTCTTTCTTCGCGCTTTTCTCAGGCTGCATGGACTTTCGAGCTTTAGGGTTATTTAACCGAGCCAGATGTCTGGCTCAAAAAGTTTGCTGCTCCGCTCTCCACTTGGTGTTCGCTCGCCACCAGGTGCTACATCCATTAACATCTCATCGACGTGATCGCGCCATGCTCTCAGATGCAGTTGTTGGAATGCCTTAGCAAAATCAAGCGTTCCGAAGACATAACATCGAAGTAGTCTGAGTCATCCACTACCTTCCTCGGTAGTCACTCGCTCAGGATCTGCTCCACCTCGCAAAGCATCGCCGACAGCAGAGGTGTAAAGGGACTGCAACATACTGACTTCAACATACAATCCTAGATGTTATGGAGATCTTCTCCTATCCTTGGTTGCATAGAGCTTTACCTAACTTTGCCTGGCCCAGTGCCTGCAGAGATCACCTCATTGTTGCTTCATGTCCACGAAAATTGTTTTCTTTGGTGCCACAGACAAAGAACTGGATATCCATGACACCTCTCTATCCCTCTGTTACGCCTCGCCAGCAGTGGTCTAAAGCAGCCAGCACCATTCCTTTAATATGAAACGTTCCTCTGAACGTAGGGCCTCAGTCTGACTATTGGGCTGGCGATATCAATGTCGGGAGTGGGAGCATCTTCACAGTGCGACTCTGAGACTATTGAATTCAAACTGGACACTCAAAATGGATGTGAAGATTGACGTAGGTGTCTACCTCAAGGTAATAGGTCATTGAGTTTGAAGGGATGAACCTTCTCGGGCCTGATGAGCCGGACCCGCTCCATCACGGCATAACCGTAGGTCCTCGTGGCAGGTATCATTCAACGTCACCTGAAATGCCTGCATCTCTGCAGTGTTTGATTTAAAAATGGCTAAATTTAGAATTCCAAAACCATTCTCCAGATAGGCTTAAGGTAGTGTTAACAAGGAGTTACTTTTAAGACGGTGACTCATCTCAAAACTACAACTTAGGCCTTATCATCAAGTGAATCTTAGATTTCAATGCCATGTCGTTCATTACCCCAAATAGATGTGCGAACAGTAGTCCGAGAAGCGCCTCATCCTAGGTAAGTGCTCATTCATCTCTGTCCCCATTCATCACAACGGCAAGATCTAAGGTCCAGTCCACTCACCCACTCACTCACTCCCTCAGCACTGTTTAATTATGCTTCCCTGCCGCAATTCCACAAACCCCACTAATTGCAGGGTTTCTTTGTTGCCGAGGCAAATCTTGATCTGTCTTTTTCTATAACGCTATTTGAAGTATGCTGTAGCAACTAGCTTCTTGACTGCACAGAATCCCTCTAATTATCAACCTTGGTAGTGCCACAAACTAAACAGTGTCCCAAGATTCACACAAAGCGATTTATAAATAAAAATTGTAAATATTTAATTGATACATAGAGTATGCAGCAAGAGGCTGCAAGTGAAATTAATGGCATGTTGGATTAGTGGCCTCCACGACTTTTCAGGACCCCTTCGCGTAAATGCGGCTGGAATTCACTGATTTAGCTCCCACTTTCTGTCTTCAAGGCGTGGGCTTGCTGGGGCTGACCTTAGGCTTTAAAAACATCAAAAAAATAAAAACTCATTGGGCGGCCACTTATGAACGAACAGAAGAGGAAATTACACGACTAGAAGATGGTAATTGAGGTGTGTGACATGCGACACCATTGCATTGACGAGGCGTGTCATCCACGTCCACGTCCACAAAAAATGAATTATTAGGGCCTAATAGCGAGGATCATTTAGTACTGTTGCCTGACTAGCCGTATTTTAGAAGAAGAATGATCCGACGGTGATGCCTTCAGCTCCGAATCCGTACCAAACAGAGACGCGTTGTGAATACATCGGTTTCTCAACAATCGCTCGTGGGTTTTTCAAACCCCAAATGCGACAATTATGGCGAGTAATCACGTCATCAAATCGACTGAGAGCAGCCACATCACTGGAGGTTATCCAGTCCGGAAAATCAGCATCCACTTGTTCTTGATGCCTCACAATCCATTCTACGGAGCCTACTCACTGTGCACGGTCAGTAGGTTTCATTTTTTAGTCAGTGGAACGTTGCAAGCAAGAGGATGCAGCAAGGTGTCCGCTTCTTGACTACGGTGCCAAATGTGATGATCCCGGACTCTCAGCAATGCTCTCACGAACTGCTTCCAGATGCTATGCTAAACGACTTGTTGAAGGACGGCCAGAGGGCTCTGGAACACCCTTTACTCTAGTCTCCCCGTGATGCCTTAATTACTCTCTGCCCAGTTGGTACGATCAAACCACAATCTCGACCATATTTAGTAAAAAATTGCGAACTGTAGCTGCCAAGACTTCAGTATTTTACTTGTTGTAGTTCTTCCATGCATCGCGCTGTATTTTCCTTTGTTGAAATCGCTTTTTAACAAAAATGGCGCAAAATCCAAACCTTGTTTGAATTTCGGAACTCCCTTTACAAGCCAGTAGAGGCAAGGTCATGGTGTACCAGCTTTGATCCGACCTTATTTGAGCAGTGACGAGAAGTCTACGGGGTTGTCAAAGGCCCAACAAAAAACCGGATTATCTAAATGAGTAAAAAGGCAAGATTTTAAGTCCCCAAAACACCAGTTTATTGCTCTTGGATGATTTTCATCGTCTATGCCAATATTAAATGATGAACAGGACTAAACTCTGTACAGGTCATGAACCAGATATTCATCTGGCGCGAAGGAACTGTTGATTGCAATAGCCGTGGCTAATAGACTTCCTTGAAGGAAAAAAAGGAAATATATTTAGCAAACGGAAAGGAATCCGAGGTGATGACATGGCCCGGAGTTCAATCTACCCAGCAAAGGCAATACAGCCACCCAAGTGACCGTGAACGCAACCGGTAGTCAAAAAGTGTTGCAAGCAGCTCTTACCGATGGTGAAATAGTTTAATGATTGAATACTTATGTTAGCTAATAGTGCATTGCTAATACCATGTTTCGTAAAATTTTCCGGTACGTTTCATTCATCGCTTTCATCTGTAGGTTCGGTGGAGGGCCACTTGGTTAGTCATTTTGGCCTCCGTCGGATAGACTGGTCTCTGAGCCACGCCAGTAGCTTTAAGCCTTTCTCTACGCCGAAAAGTTTTGTCCTAGTGGAATGTCTTTTTTAGTCTACAGAGAGGTCTTGGAGAGCCACATTGGTGGCAGCGAAAGGCGATTCCGATTTTGAAAGACTATCACCACGATTTCCACTGCTGAGGGGTAAGCAGGATACGTGCTACTAATGGGAGGGCTGAGATTGGCGTCTACCTTCCCCAACTACCTCAGTTCTTTGTTCTACAGGAAAATTATTGACAATAAAAAGCGAAACTAGCTCTAACATGCCTTGCGAGGATGGGGATTAATAGAACTCGCGATATCACCGCCAACACCCTAATAGCGGGATAGAACCCATGTAGGTATGGACGCTCAGCTCAAAAGTGGAAACGACGCGCTACCCCAAGAAATTGCGCCAAATCCTGTTTTCTATAATATGAATCTGTTTTTGACCGGTGATCTAACCTCTGGCTATGAACACGAGTGATGGCCAGCACAATTCCTTGTCCCATAATCCGGTTTTTGAGCAAGACGAAACCGCAGATCTAGTAGAATTGCCCAGGATGGACCAACAACGATGCGATCAAGTATCGCCTCAGTTGAATGGAATTGTTATGAGTATTACGGTTGACGCGTCAGTTCTAATTGCATTTTGATGGCCTACACGGGGTTTCCCAAGGAAAGCGCCAAGGCCGCCGCCCAAAAGAGAAGCGAGTTTGTTTAGCTCTTGAATCCAGTTAAGGCTCCCTTGGCTGGCCATTGTACCTTCACTGTGTGGATGAACCCTTGGACAGTGCTAGTGATTCCAGCCTATTAAGTCTTCTTTCGAAGTTAGAGAGCTCTTGGCGCGATACATCATGCTTACATGCATCTGTAGGAGAAGGTTAGAATAAAGTAACAATTTCTTTAAACTGGAAGTGCATGGGCGGATGTTTTAGCTATTTCCAAAATACGAATGTAAGGGAACGGATTTGCTTTCAAATTATGTGAAATTTGTGCTTCTGAAGTGATCAAATGAGTTAGTATTTTATTCATAACAAAATAGCTGTCTCAAAGCAAGCACTTTCTTAAACTACTTTATTCTCCTAAAGTAGTATCATCACCAGCCACAATGTAAGCCCTGTTTACTTAGATGCAACACTTCCTCCAGAATCCGAAAAATCATCTCCAACTTCATACAGCTTCGATTCTGTCCCATTTCTCTTTAACAAAATATTAATTTCAAACGTGATCACAGCATTGATCACTGGTGTTAATGCCAAGAAAGATTGGTAGTCATCACCTAAAGATACCTTAGGGTGTTGAAAAAGGTGAGAACGCGGAAAAAAATAAGGAAATATTACCATATGCAGTCCACGTATGATGTATGGGCCTTACATGAGGATAGGACTTCCTTCCTACAAGCCAATTGACCACTTCTAGCTGTTCCTTTGTGTAGAAGCATCTTAAACCCTCCAGTTTCATCGTATTAAGTAGATGGTAAGGAAACAAGAGGCCGATCCAGCGTCGACAAGTCCTCCTGCGATGCACTACATCCACGATGGAAGTGGTGCCTTGGCTTTTGAATTTGAGAATGGCAAGTTGGGCAGTAGATGGGTTTTAATAGACGACAGTGCTGTGGGTTTTACAAAAAATGTCAGCTCTAACCAGAAATCGTTCGATTACAGTTTGACTGAAGAGCAACTCCGTAATCCTTGAAGCCTATTGTAGCACGTCCAAACGTAGCGTTTGACATCTTTTTTGCTCACCGGCTTCCAATATGCTTTTCCTTTACCGTATCCTTTAGAAGTAAATCAATCGCCTCACCGTTCCCTTCACACCTTACTGAATGTTGCTTTTTATTTGACACCACAGATTTGATGAGAGGCTTCTGCAGTAAGCTGGAATTAGATCATCTTTAACCGGCAATTCATGCAATGAGTGCTAACACTGCCAACCACTTCCAAGGTCTGGCAGGAGCTGACGCCACGGTGACTCGAGGCGTAACTGCCTATGTAATTGTGAGGCAGAACGCTTACAATGGTATCCAAAATTAGGTGGTTTGGGGAGGATAATTTATGGCTGTTATAATGATGCATGCAATTTCTTGGGCTTTTTCCTCTGGCGTAATCTCTCCTCTACGTCGATGGTGGGTGGCTTCACTCGTGCTCACAATTTTCCCATGTCCTAGCGCATAAATCTATCTACAGGTTCGTAGGTCTAATGGCATTGTTGGGTTTTATGCAGCGCTACACCTTTGATCTTTCATCCAACCATGCAGCTCTGATGCAACGATTGCTACTGCCATTAATTGAATGAAACTATGACAACTCTGTTTGCAATTAGGCTAGCAAGATAAAACACTATGAGCCAATTACCCTCACTTGTTGGTCTACTAAATAACCCTAGCCAAACATTCTCGACTGGAATGCTTTGTTTATTTGACTGTCGGAAACGGTTGCGGTCTCTTGGGTGGGTTGACCTGCGGGCCAGGGCAGTAGCCTCGATCCCTTCTCTTTGCTGACTATACCCATTCTGCTCAGGTATTGTGCCTCCCTTTGCCCCCAAGAAAGTCTCACAGTGCTACATCATGTCTTATTTTTACAAAGAAATGCCTTCTAGTAATCACTACTTTCATTACGCTCGCCAAGCCGAAGGAGACAATTAGTTCGACGCACTCCTCGGCTTTCTAGACAATCTTGATTAACTCCAATTCCATTACCCTGTATGGAGGACAATTTCATAAACTCATAAAAAGTTCCTTTGTCCCTTGATATATTTTTGATAAAACTGTTCTATACGTGCTGCCAAAAGTGATTATACATAATTAAATATAATTATACTTTCTTTTGGAACAGAAACATGTCTCACCCGAGACAGTCTTAGTAAAAAAAGGCAGAAATGAATAAAAGTACGTATGCTCCCAACAAAAGCTCAAGATTTACTTCTAAAGTGTCGTGAATAGAAATACAACATCTTGAAATACCTATTAGAAGCTCAACATTTTTGAACAGTTTTTTAATTGATACAAGAGCCATGCACAGTAAAGAAAATTAATTTGCATTTCCGCGCTGACTGGATGCAAAGTAAATTACAGGAGAGTTCCCGAGGGAAATCTCGAGGAGGAACTACAAGCATCAACAAAAGTGGAGAAAGTGTGTATGATCATAGCTGTAGCGTCCTGAGACTTCCCTTAAGGTAAAGGAAGGCACAGTACTAGGGCGGAATATACATTCTGGAACCAGAGGGCTTGGAGGCTGTTGATACGGCCCGGAAGCTGGCCAACCGGCTAGTACAATGTGGCTACCAAAGTGACCGAAACCAGCAGTTCGAACAAACAAACTATTACGCAGCCACTCTCTTCTTTCGAGCGTCGTCCCCGACGCTCCCCTTCGTCCGCCTCCCGTGTCAGCCATCACAACGTTATCAGTGCTGCCAGAAGCATCCACGAGCCAACCGTCCCAGTCCAGTCGTCGAGGTTCGAACGCATGTGTTCCTGTAGTGCCATCCATTCCGCGTAGCACTCGGTGCAGCAAATGCGTATTTCTGAGTCCTCCTCCCCCATAATAATGTGTCCCACTGAAAGATAGGGGTACAAATCAAAATTTTTGGATGGGTCGAGATGCACACAACACATATTGTGATTCCAGGCTTTTCTAATGCCGAAGAAGAAACGCAAGGGTATCGCAGAACTCTGAGCAAATGGGGCGATCGGGTCTCATAGAAACAAAATGCATGCTATTTAAATGTGCAAAGCATATAACGATGCTGTCAAATGGCGTCCAGCACATTCTACGTCTGCTGATACGCATTTTGGCGTGGGTAGGCAAGTTGCCAAAGAACAGAAAAGAGAGCTTACTGAGGATGCTTAACCACAACATCGCTAGTCTCTCTTGGCAGTTCCACTAGGCTTGGAGTTCGCGGCTAGTGTCGCTTCAGTTGCTAATAACTTCCTTGCGGAATACGAGGGCGAGGGTGGCGCCAAAAATAAAAGTCGGTCTCAGCCGTTCTGTTATGGGAGGTCAGGGATTCTCACATCCGCAGCGAATGCACTTCTTGCACACCGCCGAAGTTTGCCAGAAGCGGTATGGTGCAGGATGAATCCATCAAAGTCGAGTCCGTTTTCTGCTGCCACTAATGTAGCGTCCCGAGACTTCCCTTAAGGTAAAAGAAGGCCTAGTACTAGGACAGAATACATATTCTGGAATCAGAGGACTTGGGGGCTGTTGGTATGACCCGGAGGCTGGCGAAACTGCTAGTACAATGTGGCCACTTAAGTGACCGAAGCCAGCAGTTTGAACAAATAAAGTATTACAACAGCAGGCAAGAGTTCTATCTACAAACATGTCTTGTTTGGAATACCATCCTTAGCGTCTTTAGTGGTAGCTCCTTAGCATCAGCTTTCACAATAGCTGTAGCCTCCGAAAAGTTTGTTGAAGGCAAAAGAAGGTATAATACTATAGCAGAGCATATACATATTATGTAAACAGAGAGATTGGGGCTGATAGCATGGCCTGGAGGCCAGCCAGCCCGGGTATGACAATGTGGCCATCCAAGTGACCGAAACCGAAACTGGCATGAAGAAAGACAACACGGTGATTTATCTCCATAGGGAGGAAGCTTTAATAATGAACACTGGCTTCTATTGACAGGCTGTATTATTTGGTTATAGTGAGAAAATAACCCTCCAGAATTGAAAGTATACAGATTTTCTTCTCTTTTAGTGTCTTAACTTTCGTTAGCAGCCTGAGTGTATATAATCAAGGGCTAGTGCCTTTAAGGGCTTTACAATTCCTTATCCTCCTCCTCAGCCTTGAAAAAAACAATTAGACAATCAAACTCATAAATTTATTAATTACCGATGCTTTATACTAAATAAAAGTGCAGATTATCTTGCCCAAGTTGTACATCGCTGGAAGGAATTCGCATTAGCAATTGTGATGGCGACATTTAAAAGACTAAATTATATGAGAAATCGTTTACTGGAGATCAAATTTTGTGTCTCAAGATGCAGCATAAGGAAGTAAATTCTTTGCTCAACCGCTCTCAACCTGTCCACCGGCCTTTGACGTGTTTTAAATATCCTCTGCCACAGCTCCAGTGACCTCTAGCACGCATCAGACATCAAAACGTCATTTAAAATAATCGAAACTAACTGCAAATCATTCGACAGAACTGCGTATTTGATTTAACTGAATATGTCTTGTATTTTTCATAAAACCATACTCACTGAAAGGTTTTATTTAGGAAAAACGACTTGAGAGCGAATTAAGTTTTTTTGGAACATTCGCCCATGTCGTTATTTATTTAGGCAAAATCTCTCAAGTTGGGGTAAGTTTTGTAGCGTCGCCATTTTTTATTTAAAGTTGACTCGTCTTTAGCACTGCAACGTCATTTAAATGTCTACTTTAGTTTTATTTGGTACTTTGTTGTAAGTAGTTCGGGCTGCATCAACTGCTGGAATTCCCACAGTTTTGCCAACCTTTAGATATTATCATTTAGAAGGCATTGTTTTCTTAATCACGGCCATTTATTTGAGCCAAACGATGTAAAATACTTTGAACCTTTCTCTCACGGGTGGTGTTCCGCCTTACTGAAGCGTCTCACATGCCTGAAATTCTCATCTATAAAAGGCGTTTTAGTTGCACTGATTGAAAAGCAGTAATCGCAGTAGACATACTGTGGCAATGAATACAAAATTTATTTGTCCTTCAGAATTCATCTTTTACTAAAATAATAGAGCGAACTTGGAAATCATCCTAGGAATAAAATGAGAACATTCATAGCACAAATCATGGTCAATTGCTAGAGGCTAAAATGCCACAGCTAAATGGCTACAAATAGAGTAATCTTTATTTATATTTAAATTGCTTCCCAATCCCATTAAGAGAGTGTCTTTATGAAAGTGGACGAATTCCCTGCTTCATTGCGCCGTCAGTCCTGAACAAATATAGTTTTGTTCGGAATGCCAAGACAATAGTGAGGTCAACTGTTACTTCTCTCATAAGCTATAAATAGGAAATGCTTTCGTCGAACAGTACTCTAATGCATTAAAATATGGTGTAGTTCAGAAGCAAACACGAAATTACGGAAAGCAAGTACCAAAAATTAAAATTTTTTGACTAATGTGAGTGACGCGTACTTTTGCGTTTCCACTACTGTTCAACTGCCTCATTATTCCTCGATCAGTTTTAAGTAGTGTACGAATGTCTGTCTTTGAGACTATTTGTGCTAGTTAATTTTATTGATATCAGTGCTTGCCGTTTGGCATAAGAACACTTTTTTAGTTGGAAAAAAGCTACGTGAGTTGCAAAACTGCAAGCGCGACTTCCTTTGGACTTTCTAAATCCGAAACGAAAAATTTGAATAGCAAATCACACCTATTGTGTTAAGCCGCAATAGAAAAAGTCCTTGGTTGCTGCCATCGAGATCCGGTGCACTAAACTAGTGCTTCGGACAAGTTCCTCATTCAATGCTCCATTGTTTAGGCACTGGCGATGTTTTACATAATTTTCGTGCTCAAGAGGTTAGTAAAATCAAGCAAAATAGTTTAAAAGGAATTATTCATAATGGAAAAGAATGATTTGGAAAAATTGCATTGATTTTAAGCGTCCCGCCTTTTTCATCACAATATCAAGCCCGTTGCAGCGGACTAGGCAGTAGTAAATCAGTCCTGCATGTCGGTAATCTAATAATAAAATATCTTGAAGACTAGGAAGAGTACCCACTAGCAGTAACTAAATGCCCAACTTATTTAAATCGCACCTAATCGCACACATAAATATCTATTAATAAGGCATTTTGCTATCAAGTTGGATCTACAGATGGAAAAAAAGCGGACGTTCAATGCTGCAAAGGTGTGCCATAATTGAGGAAGGACTACTAAAGTGTGGAGTTGCAGTAACTCTCAATTTGCCCCAAAAGGTGAAACCTGCCTCTACCGAGGTCCTTACAGTGGACTCGAAAGTTGACAGGTTAATGAGACCAGCCAATCAGTTGTCAGCTGTACCCCTCTGAGGTGCATATATAAATGCACATGGCCACGTTAACATGAAAGGTGTCATTCCATAAAAATTATTCCTGCCATTAAAATGCATTTCGTAAGTAAAATAAGCATTCCATCGTTTTAAAAATATAGAAACGGATTTTTTTGTGACCCATACGAATTAGTTGCATAGTCCATACTGATGTCTAGTAATTACACTTCTTTATTTGTGCTGTGCTCTCTTAAATCAATTTCTTAAAGTATCGATATGAGTCTCTCAAATCGTTCTTTTCATATTTTACAACAAAAAAGCACTTTTTTAAACATAATTTAGATGCGCGAAACTGGAGTCATTCTGCTTCTTTCTGTGCTGCTACCTGTCCAGCCAATTAAAACGGTACATTTCATTCCTCAATTTTTTAATAAATACCCACAAGAATACTGCATAAATGCTATTAAATATTTGGATTCTCTTTCGAATATTCGCGCAACTAGTAGATAGGATGGCGTTTGTGCTCTCGCAAAGCGCCAAACTCAGAGAGTCGCAGACGTAATTAAGTTTCATGTTTTAGAGCGATTTCTGGGTTCATCTATTTCGTGGAATTCAGAAGCAGGCTACACATGAAGGCGAAAGTAAGAAATTAAATTTTCATATTTACTGAAAAAATCCGCCCATTAGAAAACGGCTAGGTATGTGCATAATACTAATTTCCATCAGCAAATCCATCTATTCTATGGGTTTCAAATGGGATAGTCCGAATAAATGACCACCACTAGTCTTTTTTTAATTCTAGTATGCCAAATCGAGTTTAATAACTAATACATGAAGCTGTCAAGTTAAAGAAGTCTTCATTTTGTTACATTTCCAGCTAATAAGGTTGACTGTGGGATGTTAAATATGCCACCATGGCCAATCTGGGTAGGAATCATTATAAATATCCACACGTCCCCAAAACCTACACTAAACCTCTTTCCTGTTTTATTCTGGCTTCGTGCAAAATAAAAATAAAGAGACTTCATTTCAATTTTTAAGCTAATTTGCTTTAGATAGTGGTGTAATGGGCACATTAATTGAATTCTATGCAATAGTTATCTAAACTAGTTTTAAATTCCTTTACATGTTAACATTCTGAGCTTAGACGTGTTCGGATTAATGCTCAAGACGCCACTTTATATGGGTACAGCCAAATGGGCCTGCTCCACTCGCCCCTTTTAAATGGTTAAAACAACGAATAAAATATAGAACATTAAAACACGCGTTCAAAGGGTTCTCAGGCCCTATTCATGCGTTAGTTTTTCCATCATTTTGAATTTCGCATGGCGTTTAAATCTATCGGTAGGAGGTGACAAGATTTACATGTTTACTTAGTAATTTCCATAACTTGGAACTGCGCTTAGCGGATTTAAGGGATGTGCGGTCGGCAAAATGAGCTAAATATTTGTCTTTTTTGCTCAAAAAATTGAATTTGCTTGTTTGATTATTGTCACTTATTAAAGGGAGTTGCCATGATTTAAGATGACCTAATAGAAAAAACTAATCATATTTAAATGATTAAGACAACTTTTTAGGCTACCCATTTCACTACACATTAGTAGTTGGGCATTAAATCATGCAGACAATTAAAAACTTTAAACTGCTGAAACTGTGATTGTATGTATGTTTTCTATGTCAGTGCTGAGTCATTCTCGGGCGAGTGGTTGGCCGCCTCGGAAGGCTTCTCGCCGATGCCGCATCAAACCAATGATCCACTTCACGTTGCATAAATAATTGCTCAATGCTTGAAATTTAATGGTTTAGATATTGCTCGAACTTATTAAACAAGGAAACCGATTCTTAATGTAGAATATTGTAGAGATGCTATATTTCGTCATTAAGGTGTAAACCTTTTGTGCAAGGATTCATAAACCTTTCGTGGTCTTGTAACGTGGCCGTTTTGAATCATATTTATCTGTGATAAACCACGTACCTATTTGCCACTGACAGCTAAAATAATTCTAAGCCGTCACGACATTAGCGCGAGAACGGTCGTTACCAACATGTTTCAGTGATAACAATAACGAAGTTATGCTTCGGATTCTTTATATCTGTATCTAAAATCCGGAATTAGCGTAATATTCAACCTACGTTTCAATCTACGCTGTCCTTAAAGGATTATATTTGATGTAAAATTTAAATGACTTTCGCCACACAATTGGGACAGTTATAGTGGAATGAAAGTCTTGTTTAAACGAACACAGTTGGATAACCGGCCCGTCAACCTCAAATTTCAAAGCGATGCACAACGTGCTTGGTTTGTACTGTTCTAAATAGGCTGTTCAAAACACTGAGACATTGATAATTTATTTTAAAATAATAAATGCATTTTTGGGGGGCAAATAGATGGTGCCTGCCATCTTTCTTATTCGGGGAGGAGGTAAAAGCCGTAGCTACTCCGCACAGGTGGACGCATGTCTCCTATTGCCTTTATTAACTGGGAGGTGGTAGCCAATTCCAGAACTCAAGCATATATTTTGTGTTACTGATGATAAGCTCTTTTGCTTTTTCAAGTTGGTAGTGACAAATCAAAAGTTGGCAGATTTGCCAGCCAAGTGTCGGAAGGCAACACCGACTGCAGCCGGTCACAAACAATGAGACGGTTTAGAAGTAACACTGCTCAAAAGTTTAAAAACTCACTTACTTTTGATTCAAGTAGACCCCCAAGTCCGTTTCATTGCTTTAAACCCAATTAATTTGTCTGCTTTGCGGCTTAATGCATAAAGTGATGAAAATTACGACATGCACGCGTGTCTCCTTACTTTAAAAAAAGGTTGTAGTGTGATTTAGTTCATTTTCTCCAAATGAAAGGCATTGCCGACAACTTTGACGGCTTAGCTGTTTTTAGATTTTTTGCGAGGTATCTTAAAATGCTGCCCAAATTTCTGTAGACCTTTTTACATTTATACTTGGTGTTTATTCTTTTTTTAAAGTAAATTTAAGTATAGGGCCACATTATTTCATTAAGCTATAAGAGACCACTGTGGCCGAAGCCGGTACCACTCCAGTGGATTGGCCAAAAGAATTATTGGCGGGGTGGAGTCGAGGCAATTCGAGTGGCCGTGGTTAGTGTCGATCCAACTGAAACCGGAAACTTCCCCATCCGACTTGGTAAGTAATCCCAAATTAAGCCATTTATTATCACACAGTCACAGATTGGAAACTCCATTCTCTTTACGCTTTTACAAATCGTAAAAGTGGTAACGATGGAGGAGATGCAACTTTAGCAGAAGCCCTGGTTCCAAACCTACTAAAAACAGTTTATAAAACACCGAATGCAGGGCACCAAGAATATGAGTACAATGTGTACTAACAATTTCCGTCGAGAATAGTCACCTAATGGATGGTAATAAAGGAGTAATAAAATGAAGAGTATGTCGGTTGGCAAATGAATTGGTGCGTAAACAAAGTGCCAAAAAGCATTATTGCGGAAGTGCCGGCTTCTTCGCGAGGTGGTGATAGCATCGTCTGCCACGCCATTCTCGTCAAATAATGCTATGTTGAGCCTTGTACTATAACGTGCTTCCTTTGTCCGGTCCAGTATTTTGTCTCCCTCTCTCTCTCTCACCCCGCTTGAAGTCGATTCAAAAAGACTGTGACTTTCACAACTACAACTTATTTTCATAAATAAATTTATAGTAACGACGACCTCCTTACTGTTAACTGTAATTATGGCAAATAATTGCGTGAAATCGTGCAACGGATCACTCAGTTGATCTTCAAGCGCTGAACCTGTCAAATGTGTTCGTGATCTAAGGATGCCACTTTCTTTTGTTGTATTATAGTAAAACAATCTTGGTTGTAAAGTTGACATTTCAGTCCATTCAATCTTTGCACTTGCTAATAGCTACAACTCACTTTGTTTCTATTTTATAAAACCTTATTTACTTGTGCCATTAAGATCCGTATTATCAACTTGACTGATGTTTTAAGGAACCGACTAACGCTTAATTAAACCGAATATGACCTCATAATTTGTTTCGAGGAAAGCTTAGGGAGCAGAAAACTCTGGATTTCTTAGTGCTAGGTTTTGCGCATTTAAAGTTGACGTAAACCAAAAAAACTGAGATGAATAATACATGAAAGCGTCATTAAATTTCTGAGGTGATCAAAGCAGAACTCACAAGCTTTTTTTACTAAGTTCTTAAGTTCTTAAATAAAATTGCGATAGACGTACAAAGCACTGTTGGCGGTTCAAAGTGTGAGGTAAAGACACTTGCATCAATTAATGCTGTCACCATGTCATTATCGTCGTCACCTCAAATGGCCTTGATTGGTAATTAGGTGTAAATCTGAAAATCCCCCATTTCTTCATATAATACTTTCCAACGTACTAACAATCTGAAAAGGATGTGATATTTGGGGATTTGACAAGTGTAACCTTAGTGACGAATCACTAAGTGATGTATGGCATTCAAGAAAACTTGCAAATCCTGTTTGCTAAGGGTTGTGTGTTGCATCACCTACTACCACAACCAGGTGAAAATAGGCTTCAGAGCCTGTTTAATTATTCCCAGATAATTTTACAAGAATTATAAAAACTTACCACCAGGAGGAGGGCGGTAATCGACCGACTGGATTTTGATGCGATTTAGCATTGCCATCGCCTTCCTCTTTTCAGGGTCACACAAATGAGCATGTCACTGACCATCACCACCAAACTTCTAGGGCATCATCTCTCTTCCAAAGGCCAAATAGTTACAGTTGAGATTTTGACACCAATTCAATGCATGGAGGATCTTTTCTGGCGCAAGTCGTAGGGTTGATAAGGGTTGCTGTTTCATCTACATCCTCAGGATTCTCCAAATTAGCACTTCTATTAGTGATGATGATCGCTTCATTTCCAACCAAATCATCCTGAGAAGTGTAGGCATTTGAAAAGTAAAAGTAAGATGGAATTAGAGCTACTAAGTACAGAACTGCTTTTTCCTAATTCTGAAAGCGAATCAATTCATAGTAAGTTTGTGTTCTAGTCGGGAAGGACTTGATTGAAAACTTCTGTGGTGGCAAAGTATTTTCAAAGCATTCTCTCATTCGATTACCTTGCAGGCACCTTCAGTCTTGTATTCCCATTTCGCAATGCTTATTTTAAATGATGCTCTACTTTAACTGCATGAAATCGAGTCGTTGTTTAATTACAAGTGGAGGTGTGTTTGCATCGCGCTTACTGCCGTTTCCAGTCCGAAAAACTATTAGGATAGTCGACACCCAAAATTAAAAAGACCTTTTAGTTATGGGGCAAATTTGGCTTTAAAACAGCTATTTTTTTTAATTTCCATAATTTTAGTTTTCGGAGCCAGAAAGCGCCACCACAAGTGTAAAGTATCTGCAAAAACGGGGGGAGAATCTACGAGCTCTGCTGAAGCGTCTAACGGAGGATTTAGCGGTACGTGAATTCCTCCGACAACTGGCCGAAAAACCACGCATAGAGGAAAGCACCGCGACTAATGGATCTTCACGAACCAACAACGCAAAGCTCGTCGGTCACATCTGCGGTGGCTCGCTCATCAGTGCCTCCTGGATCCTCACTGCGAAGCACTGCTTTGAGTAATCCATTTGGCTCTGATAATGCATTTCATGCTGTTTTAAGAGTTGTATAACCGAATACTTGTACAGTCGTGGAAGTTTCTCGAGTAAACCTATCGAGATGTTTAGCTCTTTCTATCAGATCAACTGTGCTACTAATGATTTTTTCAGTAGTATCTTTTCCTAGTAGTGAAAACGTGAAATTTTTAAGGATCGTGTACGCAATTTGACGTCCGCCAGAATAATAAACTCTACAGCTTTTAAGAAACAGAACATCATTTCCCTCACAAAAATATTCCATTAACTCACCAGGTAAATCGCTACTAACCCTAAATTTACTGTGCATTTTTGGAACTTTCCTTTTTTTGTTGGTAGGTCATCAGAAGTACAACGTCTTAAGATAAAAGATTATAATGCATGCACATTGTTGTTTTGGCTACCATTCTGCTACGCAATTTTTTATAGCAACATACCAGATCAGATAAGAATTTGGCTTGGCCTTCTAGCGAATATAATATATTCAATAATCTTTTATGAAGAAAAGCAAGAGCAGGAATTTTATGTACAAACCTATTTAAAGCTTCCATGTTAGGCAAACACATTGACCCAGATATTTAGCTGAAAAGGAAAAATAAGTCTGATCAATTGCACTATTGTCGTGTCCTTAATTTGCTCCAAAGCCGTGATTAACCACATGAGTGTAGCGTTTCAAGACTTTCCTGAGAGCAAAAGAAGACAGATCTTGGACAGATTATAACCATTCGACGCACAGGGGAGAGTGAGGCTACGGACATGGCCCAGAGAACAACCCTCCCAGCGGAGGTTATGTGGCCAAGGCACAAAGTGGTACGTTATCCCAAAACCGAGAGTTAAACAAACAACTGGAGGATTGCGTAGCACAGCACTCTCCTCGATCAACTCCAGCTTCGGTGGCTACAATGTAATCAGAGCTGAAATAAAGACACACACATGCCATCTATATCAGTCATCAAGTTTCTATGCAACTTAGGATACACCTGGTTGTAACGGCACTGATACCTCTTAACAATTCAGCTAGATCCAGAGTACCGTCTAGATTCAGGGGTGAGTAGCTGTGATTGTCATCCATAGCTGAGCATTGGGTCGTAGGCATAAAAGCATATTTATGTCAGGGAAAATGGCATTTAATACAGTTCCTTGAGGTAGGATTTTGCGTCTTTCCCTTCTTACCACGTTGCTTTCACTCTGGAACTGCCCATTGGTTTCTATTCAACCAGTAGAGAAGTGGGGAGGGCACCAAGGCTTCGTATTGCCGACACCTTTATGTGGGTACAGTTGTGAAACTCCATGACGAACCTAACCCAGATGATCCACGTCCAGTGTTACCTCCATTGTTAATAGGCATTTGCAGAGCACGGAACCGGATTAGTTGCCGAAAATGGACACCTCCTATTTGAGGCCGCCACTGATTCTCCCATCGCTAGCATATGCACTTAGTCTCCCAGGCAGAGGTCTATCACTCAGCAGTATAAATCAAAAAGGATGTTATTTAAGATCAGGTTTGCCTTCCGCTGCCATCGGTGTAGTGTCCCAATACTTCTCCAAAAACGTACTACCTGAACAGAATACGCATTGCTGACGTGGTGAAGGCATCGATGGCAGTGACGTGGCCTAGAGACCAGACTGCCTGGCAAAAGCACTATGAGCAGGACACAAAGTGGTCTTTAGCCGAGGTCGAGATTTAAACAACCAACAAGCATATTAAGTAGGAGTCTTGTTTATTATTAACAGTATAAAGACGATCTGCAAGGCCATAAGATCAAAGGATCCGTTCAGCATTAAAATCCCACACAACGCCGTAAGACAGCGATGCTTGTTTTGTTCTTCTCCACGAAACTCGCAAAACTCGTCCCGTAAAGTTGAAGGCATGAAGTAAGCAACAACATCTTTTTCAGTCGAAGCATACACAGAAACGAATTGCCATTTTTCTGTGATGTTTTAGGCATTTTCAAATCCATCAGATAAACTCCATGTGGTAAAAGGTCATCGTATCTCTTGACCCTGAGGTTATCTGTTAGGAACAGTGCGGCTAGAGCACTTTTTGTTATTCAAGTATTCCTGAATTGATATTGAAATACTTCAAATCGCTCGATGTAGCAATGCCTAAGGCATGCTTGTGGTGGCAAGATTATGAGACATTTTTTAAATAAGTATTTCGAGAGGTTCACTAGCTTCGCCACCGGAAATCCACTTTTTCTGTGAACCTTCAAAAATTGCCCTCGACTTTTGTGAAGGAAGTACCTAAGAATAAAAAAGTTTCGAGCTATACAAACAATTGTGAACTTTAGAACCTATGCTTCAATGTCAACGTCATCTGTCACATAATCAGTCTACTTTAGCATAATATGATTCAAAATTTTCACAATCTGATGCAAGAGTTATAAAATGTATGAGGCTTCTGTTAGTGTAAAAGGCTGAATTACTGATAGAAAGAAGGGAATTTTCACCTCATCAGGTCACAGACTTGGCACCCCCTTCGCCCATGTCCTTTCCCCCACCCGGCTACAGCGAGAATGAGCAGGCTGACTGGATTGCGACATTTCTATTACCTGGGTTAATTAGTGACAGTACGGGATCAAAGGAGACGGAAGTCTGGGGCAGAATCTGATTTGATGTCCCCGGTGTTCCTGTTTTCGCCTCTTGTCTGAAAAGTACTTCTAAAACAACACAAGCACTGCAACATACACTCCACTGAATAAAATTATAAAAAGCAGGCGACTTCCCTTAACCAACTCAACGTCTACTGTTCAAGACAACTACCATCTGACCTGTTATTAACCCGAGTGTATTATTACGAGGAACTGTTTATTTCATGTCTATTAGATGCTACTGGCGATTTCTTACCAAAAGCTCCCCGTAACCGACAGATTCACAGGCTAGTTTTGCATAAAACACACTGCTCATGTGAGCGAAACGTTTCTTCATATGTGATAGCAAATTTGTTTTATGCCTCTTAGTTCGCAGCTCGACCCTTCCTTGACGCAAGACCCCTCGCGATTGACGGTACGAGTTGGGGAATACAACCTTCACAAACCGGAAGAATTTCAGGTGGATCATGAGGTGGAAAAGATATTCATTTACCCTTCTACAGCGAGTAAGCAGAAGAATACAAGTTCTACAGCTATGCCATTTAGTAGCCAAATTCACTTAATGAGCCTGATGAACCACAGGTGGGCTAGTATTCATTCTAACCCTTAAGCTGTAGACATCTCCTCGAAACGTGACACTCATTGGGTGTTAAATGATGCGAATAGTAAAACACTAAAAGTTGCTAAGCTTATTATTCTGTTAAATAATGTTGTTGGTGAAGGAAAAACCATGACAAAGATTACCAGGAATTTAGCTTTAATTGCATGCAAATTAAAAAGGTTGTAACTGTTGTGACAGAATTCATTTGTTTTCTGCTATCACGTTTAAAACCCAATTGCCGCAGTGAAATTAGGACTTGCCGCTTAATGCCAAAGAAATATATTCAAGGGACAAATGTTTTTGGTTTTTGGTTGTTGCACATTATAGCTCTGTTTATAACCAATAACGGAACCGTTTGATGCTAGATTTTGGTAAAAATTTTTTAAACACCTCCTATTTAGCCCTGTTTTCCACATGACTGGTGCGATAAAAAAAACCCACAAAATACATTGTTTACTTCTCTTTGCTTGGCGTTGGCAAAGTCTTGGGTTCATATTTTTTACCCTAATCTCGGTGTAATTCTCGCATCAGCAGCCCTCCTTCAATATAACTGCAAACTTACTGTAGGGCACTTTAACGAAGAAGAATAGCAGTGTTTGTGTTGCAATTAGGAGTTTTCAATATTCAACAGAACCAACTTAAGCGCCTACAAAGTAACGCTGTAAAATGGCTTTGTACCATTTTTGCATAACCATCTTATCTGGTAAAGAGTGTCCTAAAAATCACACAGGAAGTAATTTTGATTGAGGACAGTTTTAAATTTAGAATTGCAAATTATTAGTCGGCTCATAAAGTGAACATGATAAGATTAAATGCAAAGCAGCACGTAGGGTTGGTGGCCACCACGGCTTTGCTGCTAGATGCGCATTCTTTTGTTGAAAATTTTAATCTCCTTTTCCATAAATACGGCCGAATTTCGCCGATACTTCAAGGCGTGGATGTTCGTGGGTGTGGTGGCTTAAACCGTTCACAAAGAACAAATACTCAACCGGTTAAATTCGCATGATCTGGGCGTCTCATTCTAATAAAGAAAGCGGGAAGATTATTTGCATTACAGAACTCTTTTCCGCTTTGGTGCAACTTGTAGCTAAGTTATGGCAGCCACTCCCGCAGTGGAATAACACCTTTTTTATGTCATCCCACTTTGAGCGGTTTACTTGTCAGTAGGTCGTGATTAGTTGGCATGCCTTCACGCTCTGTTGCAGCCCACTCGGGCTTTGTGAGCTACTCTCCCGCAAGAAGATGTCTATTTGTCTTATAAAATCACATTATTTTGATAGCTTGTTGTGTGTGGGCCAATTTTCTTGGTATGCGCCAAATCGCAGGCTAATGAAAACCGTGAGAGCTCGGAAATACCATCAGTCTAAACGTTTCAACAAGTTGTCATCTATGCAGTGAAATCCCTTCCACCTACTAATGATAGGAGTTCTTCCAGTTTCTAGCTGTCTTACCTTTGCGCTACAGTTTCATGTGGTTTAGGTTAATATTTCTTTGGAGCCATCGGAATAAGCAAGAAAAAATTTTTTATCTCTCTTTCGAGACAGTCTCACATTCCACATTGGTGCTTTTTGGTACGTCCGAGGTGTATCTTGCAAGCTACAAGCCATATATAACCTCAAAAATCTTAAATTTACTCACTATAGTAATTAAATATGATTGCTTTTTACTATATCAGGACTAAAACGACTCTTAACTTTAAAATTGGGTGTTTTGTACTTACTTCATCAGTGCCAGAATAACAATAATCATGACCATTAAGAACTGGGTAAACCTTGTGGTAAAATTGCTTCGGAAACTTGAGTAAAGTGGTAATCTTAAGGTTTTTTTTTATTCTTTAGGTAATTATGACAACCAATACGGTGTTTTGGACGACATTGCTCTGTTAAAACTGAAGCGCCCCGTGACATTCAATAGGAATGTTCA
Organism: Taenia multiceps; assembly: GCA_001923025.3. Taxonomy (NCBI): domain Eukaryota; kingdom Metazoa; phylum Platyhelminthes; class Cestoda; order Cyclophyllidea; family Taeniidae; genus Taenia; species Taenia multiceps. The sequence goes on along the minus strand of CM010317.1, from coordinate 2,638,148 downwards.
GCCAGCCTGTCTGCCGTACCCAGGCGAGGTGTTCAGGGCAGGAATGGTCTGCACGGTGGCCGGTTGGGGCGTCACCGAGGAGGGTTTGTCATTGTAGTCATTTTCAAAGGGGAACGAAAAGAGTTTTGTAAAGAGTGAGATGAAATGAGTGATAGGAACATAAAACATTGAAAGGCTTCAATTATCAGTGGTTCAAGTATCACCACTTGAGTGGATGATTGGTCTGTAGCATTCAGTATTAATTTTCCTTTATAAATGCAACAAGTTTTTATTCTTCAAAAAAGGCCTTCCAATTTGACACTTCCGCTACGTCTTTGTTTAACTAATCACTCCAAACAGGCTTTGATTGATGTCGGCATGAGATCGGCCGTACTGAGGAGTCGAGGTTCATCATCTCAATAATTCACTTATTTATGGTTTACACCACTTTGGTATTTGAAGGTGGAAAAATTGTTTTGAAGCACTTTATTTCCTAACTTGGTAATGCAATAAGTCATGTTGATAGCCCTGGAATAGTAGCGCCTTGAGACTTCGCTGAAGACGAATTAAGGCGTAATACTCGGGTAGAATGTATGAATTATGCCTAGATGAAGGATTGGAACCACTGGCGTGGCCCAGAGACCAGCCCACATGGCATAGAAGTCACCTTTACTCCAAACCGAGAGTTAACGATAGGACAAACGTATTACACAGTTCACCCATTGGCGCTCCTCTTGGTCAACCTCTCTGAAGGCGAAGGGAGCCGTCAACAGGAGGGGATCGAGGCTGCTGGCATGGCCCAGAGGCCAGCTTAGCTGGTGTAGGTAATATGGCTATTTAGGTGGTATCAACCGGAACCGAGCGTTAAACGAACAACAAACGCATTGCATAGCCTATCTTCATCGCTCTGTGGTAAATCTCCTGCGTCAGCCATCAAACCACCCACAAGCAATTCGTGCCAGCTATCGAATTTCTGTCCTACCGAAAGGTTATTTGGCCACTACTTTACTAATCTGCCTGGCAATTCAATGGCGTCTGGAGTTTCGCCCGGTTTTAAAAGTGGTGTAAGGGACGGGAGAAAGTGCTAACCATTGCACCTGCCCATAACTAGATGTTGAAACCCTGACCTTCGAGAAGGTTTATGTTGGCGAGAGTGGGACTTGCTCCAAAATCAAAACTGCCCAGCCAAATGTCTAACTGGGTTCCATTTAGCCAGCAGAGAAGTGGATGAGGTACCGTGACTTCACTTAGTCGACATATTTATGCAGGTATGTTGGACAAACTTCGTGGCAAAACTTTTCCTGATAATTCACGGTCAGTGTTAATAGCCTTTATTCAGACCACAAGATTGGGGTAGTTGTCGAAGGAAGACGTCATTTTCAGCCCTTTTATCATGCGACTTCAGCAAATCTCCCACCCAGAACAATTATTATCATCTTCTTCCTCCCTACTGAGGTTACTTACACAGCAGTGGAAGTTATAATGGAAGCCCTTTAGGCTCGGATCCACCTTCCGCTCCTTCCTGCAATGTAGCTCCCAGCGACTTCCCCTGGAGGCATCTTACTCGGGCATATCTTATACATTCGTGGTCCAGAGACCCGTCCACCCGGCCAAGGTAGTTATGGCCACCAAAATAGCCCAAAATCGAAGCCATATATATGAATGTTTTAACCATTGAGAATAGAAATGGTGAACATTGAATGGTTTCCACTGAGATTCAAACAGTTGAAATAACATCGGGATCATGGCAGTGATGCAATTTATCTTAGGTTGTTCTTTAGTCTTTTGACTCAAAGCAGCGCCCAATTTAACGTGGTCTAGTAAATCATGAAATCAAGTAATTACCCAATTTTAAATGAAATTGTGGATTTAAACGCTGACAAAACTGTCATGATGGCGAAATCTATCCAGAGAGACGCGACACGTTTGTTGTGCGGTTGACTCCCGGTTCCGGTTAAGGTCACTTGGCTGTCCGGATGGGTTGGCCACCAGACCAAGCCATTACCCCCAGCTCCTTCCGTTCTGTCTGAGTACTATGCCTTCTTCCCTCTTCAGGACAGTCTTAAGGCTCTATATTGCAGTACCTTGGTACCAACACGTTGCTCTCCGCGTATCTTACTTGGTATCCTTCAAAAGAATCTCAACTTTTGAACATTTTCCGCAAGTGTTTAACAAATTTTCTCCCCTCTTTCTAAATTCCCGTGCTTTAGGCAACGGAAACTTTAATGGAATAATAAATAACTCACAAAAAGTGGATAAAGCACATGGAGTGGCTAGAAAGTCAAGTTCTTGCTTCTAATTCATGACAATTCCCTCAATTTTAAATCAGGCGCTGAAGTGTCACCGATACTACGACACATCAACATTCCCCTGATCTCTCTCGACGACTGCAAGGACATCTTTACACCACTCATGCTCTGGAATCCCAAATTCCAAATCTACCCCTCATTCATCTGTGCTGGCAACTCAGAGTCCATGGATGCTTGTCAGGTATGCTATGCATTGAACCAGCCCTTCTCACTGTTTCCTGTGTCCGTATACTCGAATTGCCCAACCATGTTCATCTCCTCGTTGTTAACCCAGGCCAGAGATACATGTTTTGATAGTCAAGCGGGGTTCGTTGGGAAAAAAAAGTGGTTCACTAGTTTCCATCGCTAAACGGTGGGTCACGACGCGCACATTTCCTATCATATAAATTTAATTCTCAGAGTAAAATACCGATGGAATTGGGGCCACTGACATGACTAGGAGGTCAGGCCACCCGGAGGAGCTACAATAGCGGGGGATCCGCGTAGCTTCGTTATTCTAACAGAGAGCCACATAGCCCCTTGACACGCCTTTTGGCTATTGTAATCGGTGCTGTAAGGAAGCACCCACAAGCCGACTGTACCAGTTGTCAAATTCCGACTTGACCGCAATACCACTGACGTCCCTTGACATCTCTACTGGATCCGAAGTTTCCTCCTGCATGAGAACTGTGGTGCGGGTGGAGAACGGAATTTAGCATAGATCTGCAGAGTATGAGGTCTGCCGTCCATTCCTCCTCTCCACCTTTCTTTGCACCGGTACTGATGTGAAAAGCGGGGGTGTCGCATGTTTTAATTGTTGATATTAACATACCAGTACAGTGGACAGCTCCACAAAGAGCCTTGTATGTTAAAAGCTTTCCTCCAGACCACAGGACTAGGGTTGTTGTCGGAATAAGATGTCATATTCAGACCTTCAGCAATGATTCGTCACAAACTTTTTCATCCGAAGCATATGCGCTTCTTCTGTCCCGCTAAGGCTTGTCACCTCAGCAGTAGAAATCAGGAGAGATGTCCTTTAAAATCAAAATCACTTTTAGCTGGCACAGTTGCAGCGCCTTATGACTTCAGAACACGAGCGACCACATAACACTCAAACAGAATGTGTATTGTCGACATACTGAAGAGCTTGGAGTCACTTGCATGCTCCAGAGGCCACTGCGCCCACCTAAGGCACTATGACGGAGTCTTCAGGGACTTACTAACCCAAAATATTTGCCAGTACCCAAGAATCCACCTTACAATAAGTTCTTTTGCATCTTGTGAGGCATTTTTCTCATGAGCACGCTCTCCAAACTAGTTTTCGCCATTATGTAGTGGCCCTCAAACGACCTAAACATGTAAAAGTCTTGAAGTCAATTCGGATCTCATGAGAGTGACAAGTGCCTTCTCAAAGGGTGCCGCTTTTCTTGATATCTTAAGTTCTATCACTCTTTTAAACAGAACTTACCTTTGGGAATCCACATTCCTTACCCCTCAATACGGATCGCACGGAAACGGCCCCAGGAGGGGTAAAAAAAGTCTTCATTTTAGGTTAAAAAGGATGTGAAACTCCTAGGAGGAACACTTTCACTTACTTCAAAAGTGGCCACATAATTTTATTCAAAAAACCTTTTTGTTACGGATGTCTTTGCTTTTACAGTATGACTCTGGCGGTCCGATGATGTGCAGATCGGGAGTGGACGGTCAGTACATAGTGGTAGGTGTCATCTCCTTCGGCATAAAATGTGCCTCCGGCTATCCTGGCATCTACACCCGAGTGACCTCCTACCTCGACTGGATCCACAACATCACCAGCCACTAGGCGACCACAATGCCTGACCGGTCGACCAGTGGTGGGCGTGGTTGACTGCCTGTCGATTTCATGCATCTCTATGTGTTCTCTCATTTGTTCTCATAAATGTGTGCACCGTAAATGATCCTCTCTCTGATTAGCATTAACAGGAAAGTGTGGACATGTTTTTCTTGACAAATTATGGAGAAGTGAGGAACAAACTTGATTCTCAGCACCTGGGTCAGTCGTCAACGTATCAAAGAGCTGGAGGACTATTAGCAGAGGCAGTATGAGTGGGAACATTTTGATGACTGAAGGCACAAATTTTGGAATCTTTCCTATTAGCACAGATGAGGTATAAAAACGAGACTAAAGAGGGCTGTTCCAACACCTTTGTTAATTTTCGAGAACAATTTTTGACACTACTGATATTAGTTCGTCTGAGCCAGTTAGATGAGTCCAGTGGTACTTGCATCTCTTCCGGGTGTCGATGAGTCTCCGATGCCTAGTTCCACTTGCAAACTGCAGTGCAGGGAGTCGTTTACTGAGTGAACACTATACTCCCTTTTATCGTCTCTATTATTGTACCTATGGGGTGCCTGTAGGAAATCTTTCCACATTCAGTGCTGCCCATGGCGTTATTACAATTTCAGATGCATTTCTTCGTTCACTGTTGCTGGAAATTTTGGAAGCTTTGAAGCGTTCAAGGCCAGCCTCTTCTCACTACCTATCATGGGAACCCCAATACGCCAATTCACTAATGATAGTGACTCTTCTCTCACTCCTAAAAACATTGTGAGGTAAGGGAGTCGTAGAAATTGGTTCGCTTAAGGAGCGAATGCGTGGAGAAGGCCTTCTGGAGGACCGGAGAGATCTTCCCATTATAATAATTGCGGTAGACAGCAGGATTCCTGCCTTTTTAGTAAAAGTGTTGAACAATGGGTGTAGCCATGCTTGTGAGACTCTTCAAAGAAGCATGTTGTCCAGGCCAACGAATACAAAGTACTAATCGGCAACTGGAGGGTTTCTGTTATGCGGGGAGGTACAACGGTGAGGCACTATTCTAGAGGAAAATATTAGGGTACCGAGGGACTAAGCACATACAGGCCTGGCGTGAGACCAAGAAGCCGAGATGATAGTATAACTAGACGGTTAAATAAATACCCTTGATTTAAGAACAAATGCAAACAAATCAAATGCACTGATAAGTCCTTTCTGCTTTTTTAAGTGGTTGAAAGGATTAAGGGATAGAACAAAGGGGTTAGTGAAGTTGGCAGGAGGTGGTTTAATGACCTGAAGCTGTTCAGGGTTCAGGCTCTGTAGCAGAAAGGATTGAAGCTACTGGCGTCGTCCAGAGGCAAGTCCACTCGGCGAAGGTCAATAACGACAAACCAAAGTGGCCCTTAACCCAAACTTAGAGTTAAAAAAACAACAAGTTTATTGCACAGTCTCACATTTCTTTTCCCTTGGGTAATCTCTAGCGCTAACCGTCTCAATATAATCAGAGCTGAAAGAAAAACACAAACGAGCTTTCTGTTCCACTAGCTAAAATTCTATCCAACCAAGAAGATGTTTGGCCTTAACGTGGCGATTCGACTAAAAGTGAAACTTCAATTGGATTTAAACTTACTTTAGGGATGGAGAAATGTACTGTCCCTGACTAGATTTGTGATATTGAAGATGGGATTCAAAGAGGTTATTGGAGTGGGATTTTGTGTCTGTTCCACCTTGGAACGTTACTTTCGCCTCGTAGCTGCCAGGTTATAAGCCTCTTTAGGATCTCGTCAACAAACAGAGAAGTGGAAGCCATTGAGAGTTCATTTTTTACGAATATGGTAAGGAAGCTCTTTGATAATTTGCGGCTCGTGTCGCTTCTCTTGTTAAAGGTTTCCCTTGGAACACGGTACAGAGGTAGTTGGTGGCACAATTCACCATTTTTAAGCCTTCCGCTTAAGGTTGTCAGTGGTTCTGTCATCCATAGCATATGCACGACCTCTGTACCGTATCATGATTAGGTGAAATGGCCTCAGAGCCTTGGCGGTAGCCTCTCAATCATTCCCCGTGTTTGCGATACATTGTTCGCTCTACCACAGCAAAACGCCATACTAACGATGGCAACGGCAAGGAAACTCAATCCAAGAGTAAAAATGCCATGATTTAAACAAAGATTACTACCCATAGTTCAACAAAACAATGACATTTGCCGCGATTAAATGAATTGTGTAGACTCCCAACAGAGGGGTAAAAAATGCCATCCACCTTTGCCCATTTTTGCAAATCCAGTGTTCTTTAAAATGCCATTAACAATTGAAGCAGCATCAGCCTCAAGCCATCCGGTAAAGTATATTGGGCGGTTGTCTACGGTGCCTACACGGGATGTGAAATGGGTGAACAAGCAATATCTCCCCTCACCTCTCTTCTAGCTGGATGGGACCACGGAGGATATGTGGCTGGCCAGTATTGAATGGCGAGCAAAGTGGGAGGAAGGAATGCATGCAAAACAGTGGCTGTGTTTCGGGATCAGTTCTTGCGACCTACGATTGAGAGTTGAGATGGTCTCGATGTGAACATTCATTTGGTATCAACCAGCTTGACGACGGCGCGTATCTTGAATCCAATGCAACAATTATGAATTGCGCGAGGGTTGGAGAACTGTTCAGTTGCACTTTGCCATGTGGTTTGTTTTAAAAGCGTAGTCTATGCAGTTATGACCGCTACAATGTGTCGGACAAGGGTTGAGCATGAAACGACGCTGAAAAGAAGAAGAAGACCAAAGTACCGGTTCAGCGTTTTTTAGCTTCAAATTCGATTCTACTTACCGTAATACCACTTGGTGTCATGGGTTCTGAGGCAAGCAATCGGGCGTAGTTTAGCTGTACCTATTATAGCTTATACCACTTCTTCCTATCTTGACATGAGCCCATCTGATTGGTGTGTTTTAATGCATTTTAATGCGAAAGGCAAAAATTTTTTAGTGGTTAAAATTATTTTGGTAAGGACATGTTTCGTAATACTGAGTACTACTTACAAATGCTTGCAATTACAGCTTTGACCATAAAACTATTTATCCTTTCTGTTAGTAGAGCTGACTAAACTAACAAACTAATAAAGCTATCGTCGTGCTTTAGAATCGTCCACAAAATGCCCACCTTACAACACAGGTGTTTATATTTATTAGTGGAGGTGGAGATCTTTTGAACTACTCGCTTTATGTAATTTGTCTCTGGCGGTTATCAATGTGGGCATTGTGGAGGGTTATGAGGGCAGCAGTCCTTAATTCTCCCGTGAAAATCACAGGAAGGTTTGCCGGAGGTGTCTTTCGTGCCCGGTATGTTTTTTCAATCCATAACTTACCTTTGCTAAAATAGCCGTGGGCTTCCTGCAGCGAACAATGAATGGGGTCCACTGACAGACCTACCGGACTATTCATTCTTGGGTAAAATTAGTCCTGTTGCCTATTTTTAGATGGTAGAACTCCTAGAATAACAACCTTGGGGCAGAAGAGGAGGCTCATCGACCAATACGCTGTGACGGTATGCTCCCGTATTTCATGACCTTGGAAATTAACACCACCCACTATTGGAAGCTAATCTTATTATATCGACTTCATTGAGCATTAGATACAAATTTTAAAGAGTTGCTTAACTAGGTGTTTGTGCTAAGTTATGGGATTCATCTTCGAAACAGTATCTCTGCTCATCTTCTTTCGATATAACTGAAAGTTATTTTTAGAAGCAAATCGTCACCCTTTCCGCTGAGTTGAATCAGTCTAACAGAAAGTTGAAGGAACAACAGGATGCAAATGCCAAATGGCGCGCAGAGCTTGAACGACAGCTACCAAAAGAGAAGGGACTGAAGAGGCTAATTTGAGTGTCTTGGCATATTTTATACAACAACAGAAAAGGTCCTAATTATCTCCCTCTACCTCTGCCCTTTTCCTTGTTTGTTGATTAATACAATCGAGCGTCTGTTCCACCTCAACTGCCGACGATGACAACAATTAACGCCAGGTCCCCTGCGCCTACTATTAGTATACTAAGAAGTCGCGTTATCACGGGCTGGGATTGCTACTATCAGGTTGGGAACTGTCGCGCCTCGGCAGGATAAAACTTCATCACGGATCGAAGATTACCGTCGACTTCCTTTACTGATCAAAGGTGAGGGCTGCCACGACCTAGTAGTCAACTATTATGGTCGGAGGCGCTCGTTAATATGGGGCGTGTAGCGACTGAAAGTTCGACAGGCCAATTGTGCAAACGGGAACAGAGGATAACAGAATCTCAAGGAGCATGAGTTTACTGAGAATATTTGGCAAGCAACGTGCAGTAGTACAAAGTTTAGGGGTCCTGTTGATGTTCGTCGAGCCACTGCTGCATCACTTCCATAGGATAATCAGGACCCTCGCACCTTAAGCCACTTATGGGATCAACGATATTTCCAACGGGGAAGACTACCTTTCTGAGCTTGTAAACAGTGTTGAACGCGATTGGAGGATCGCACTTCTCCACTAAAACAATATCACCGATATCGGTTTCAACACCCTGCTTGTGTGCCCAATATGTTTGCGTCTGGTAGAAAAACTACGAAATTTTCCAGCAAAAACGAAAGCAAACCTTGAGAAGGAACTTGTTAAGGCATAGTTTGTGTATTTTGACTTTAACTATATCCTTTCTTGACGCTGTCAACTCTTGGCCGAAAGGGACCACCTTGCCAAGTGCAAGATCGAAGGGAGCTTTGACAACTTTTCCGCTATGGGATGCATCGACCGGCGAAACACCCTCTAGCTCCGGTTTGTGAAATGGGAAGAGCCTCTGTACATGTGGCGCGACTAATTTCTGCACCCGAGCACTCCTGTGCAACCAATACCGCACCATAGCCAGCCGGCGGTTTAAGCAACGCGGGGCTGCATTGGTTGATTTGAACTACTTAAATATTCAAGGCGGGGAGTAGTTTGCATTGCATGCAACGAAGTCTTGTCTTTTTAATTATTTGGGCTTGATTTATTTGAGTTAGAATTCTAATCTTAAATATTTGGTTTAACTTTGTCCTACAGGGACATTCAGACGCTTCTCTTTCTTATAAACTGACTAGTCTGGGTTTTCCCTATGGATGCTAGCCTGTTTTAAAACCATGATCTCACTTAAACGTGTACATCCAAAAACTAAGAAACTTCTTGCCAAGGATTTGAATTGTATGGCGTTGTATCTTACTCATTTCACTCTTAGTCATTTTTAAGGGCCTAGCTACATTTGGGATAGGTGGGTAGAATGTTGAGCCCAATCCAAGATTAAAAGTGTTTTTAACAGCAGATTACTCTACTGCTTGCCTCGGAGACCACGGCACCAAGTAGAATAGCAATTGGCAGAAAGGCAAAATTCAGCAAATCATCAGAGCACTCCATGAACCTCCCTTTCTTTTGGGCGTCACCTTCTGTACTGTTATTGATCAACCACGCGCAATGACCACCGCCACTTAGACGACGCTTTAAGGGACCACAGCGAACCAGCCACACTGGTTATTGAATCGCGGTGCAACCGAAAAGATCTTGGACTCTAACCTCACTTAGGGGAAATGGATCAGGATAAGGGAATGCGCTTAATATCACATAATGACTCACATCAAGGCCATCTCAACCTTCAATCGCGGGCCGCAAGAACCGACCCAAACGCGCATAATCGTTTAATAAAAGGTGCCATCTAGTAACCTGCATCCATTCCTCCCTTCACTTTGTTCTCCACTCAGTGCTGGTCAGCCACCCATCCCAGGAGTTCCGTCCAGCTAGAAGAGAGGTGGAGGAGATGCTGCTTGTTCACCTATTTGCCATCCCTGTTTAGGCGCCGTAGATGACTGCACAATGAACTTTGTGACGTGGTTTGGGGCTGGTTCTGCCTCGATCGGCATATGCCCTTCTTTTGCCGCAGCACTGAGGGGTGGTAATCCCCGTTCAAAGTAATGACACTTGTACTCTTGGACAGGTTCCATTTTCCTGCCATCGACAAGTCGCGTCTTGCCGAACCTTTTCCATACCCGTAGGACTTCAAAGTGGTATGGTGAAAAGTGTATCACTACCATGGGTGGAAGGCTGTGGGGCTACCGGCAAAGGCCGGAGGTCGTATTGCCGACTCGAATCACGGTTTGCGGAGGCCTAAGTACCCATGCAACTAAAGCAACTGTTGACCTATCAAAGCACGGCGTATTCTACGAGTTACTTGCTTTGCGTTTTTTTAAGGCTTTTGAAATAAGTATGTAATGAGAGGTCGTCATTTCCATAATAATGTCATAAACGTTAACTCGGGGGTACAATGGACTCATCCCCCTACGCCACGGTTCCACTTTGCCTGTTTCGTTATTTTAGCCCAGATCTGGGATCAAGACACCGATACTGGGTCCATCATGAACAGACGTCTAAGGATGCTTCCACCATTTTATTGCCGCGATACAGCTAGTACATCCAAATTTAAAGTAACGTCATAGTAAAGTATTTCAATCTCGTGTCTACTGACATACCACACGTAATTTTTGAAGCGGCGCGATGGCCAGACGTACCTCTCGCCCGACAGACACAGTGTTCAGACGCCAGTAAGCTTTCTCTCCGCTCGTAATGTCCTTTTCTAGGGTTAGCAAAATTGGTCTTAGGAAGCCTGGTGAGTCGAACCACGCGTCGAGGCCAACTCGCACCGCATCTTCGGCGTCCTCCGAAACAGCCGCCAAATGCGTCACCACCTGACGCGTGAGTGACTCTTCAAGACCAAGCAATGCAACCAGCCAGTGCAAGGATGACGTCGCAGCGGCACCCGGACGTTCGAGCGTCCGAGAAGGATGATCGCAATTGAAAGAAGCCACACCAGTTGCCGATCCGTCGGAAATGAGGATATTGAGCTGAATGTTCACTGAAAGGTTTAGTATACCAAGCTGTGTCGTAAGCATGCCCGAGCAAAGTAGATAAAGTATCGAGTCCAATCTGACGAACCCAATCACAATCTCAGGTTTCGTGGAGGTAGCTGCTGAACAGCTAATTAGTGACAACACATCAGACCCCTTTTTCAAGAGAGATTAATCAAATGCACTACTTAAGTTAAAGAAACCGCAGTTCAGAATTCGTCTGCGGGCAAGTCTAGTCAAACGTATGAAACAGTTATCGAGGCCGATTAATAGCTTTTGACTTTGGGTTCCCCCAAAGCTGTGATGTAATTGGCATAGACAAAGTGGATCCAAAGGGAACGACATAACAGTTTGTATGATAACGCACCACCCGTTGAAAATTGCGAAGACGGTGCGTGAGTTAATGTTTAGTCATGTCCCAGTGAAATGTACATTGATACAATGGGGTGAAGACGACTATGAAAAGTTACGACTTCTAAAGCATGAGAAAGTGTCAAAATGGAGTCTTGGTGCTGCAAGACGAACCACTGAAAGCCCTCGAAACTGTAGTCTGGGCATACTAAACACGAGGATCCGGAGCTAGACTACCAAACACGCATTAATCATGTGCAAGCGGATGTACACTACAGGCAGAGATGTCGAGCGCTCTTACTAGTGCCCGGAGGCTTGATCTTAATGTTTTCCACAAGACTCATTTCATTAAAACCGCAAAATTCACAACATAACCTAGCTTTTTTTAACAAAACAATGATTATACTACACTGAATAGGCCACTCCAACATTACCTTGCCAATTCGGGAAAGCGACTTTCAGTTTTAACCAAAATACTTTCTGCACTTTAGAAACACTATAAAGTATGCGTACTTACCTGTACTGGCAAGGTCACCAAAAGACCACAAGACCAAAAGACAAAGACACTGGGGTCACCACCACAGCCCAACGTAATGACTTGCTATAATGTAGCGTTGAGGTGTCAAGAACCTTCGTTAGCATCTAGTATGAGTTGCTTATTTCTTTACCTTTTTCCACTTAACTTGTGGAAACAAGCCTAGCCATTTTGACAGTCCCCCCGACGGGTCGAATTGTGATGAGGAATGGCTTTGAATTTGGAAGCTCCTCATGCGAGGTGACACAGTAGTAGTTTGTAAACGACCCAAACACCATCGCACACCTCTATAGCACCACTTTGTAGCCATTAGCCCACGCTGTTGTGTGAGTTGTGGATTGTAGGCAGAAACGAGCTTTAATGAATTGCTTTTTGGCGAGTAAACAACTCTACCCGAGACCTACCTGCTCACCGCAATGCGAATTAAGTGTGAAAGGAAGCTTTCTTGAAAAAAGCCAAGACTGAGCAGTCAGTCAATTAGTCGAAAGTCCTATACCCCTGTTTACATGGCAATACAAACTCCCACAACTAACATGGCAAGAAAACCCCACACCACTCTCGTCTCAATCGTTCTGTATTATCCTAATTAATACCTCAGGTGATGATAACCACCTCTTCTTTCCCTTGGGACCAGACAGTAACATACGCAACGGATATTAAAGAAAAAAAATTGAAATAAAATCAAGTTCACCTAGGGCTGGAGTGATTTACGACTTCTGCAGACGACACAATATACACAAGTGAAAGTCCAGTTTGGCACGATTACAGCACTCCCTTTTGAGAATAATATGCTTGAAACAAAGGACACTTATCCAGAAATGAATGCATTTAAAAGTAACACATTTACTGATCAAATCGTTCGACCTAAAATGGAAACGCCTTCAAAATATCACACTCAGTAAGCCTTGGGTAAAAAAAAGACAGACAAGTTGCGTACTTTACGAAGAGTTTTTTTGGTAAGAACAAGTTTGTCTTCATCCTAATTGCTGCTTAATCTAGTTTAGCTGCTTATGTGGCATAAATAGCACACTCACCAGATTCCTCCAGTCGGAAAACCCTGAACTTCAAGCATCGGATTATGTGCACCAGACATGTTTTCCTCCCTCCAGGTTCACACAACAAATCCATTGGCCTTTGAAGTGGCAATGAAGATGGAGTGATCCCAATCGTCGTTTGCGTGCTTGCATGCATTGAGCAAACACTGCAAGCAGGGCTATTTATGCTCCCTGAGAAGCAGGAACAGAAACAGCGGGAGGCATCCGTCCAGAAGTATGAGTTGAGACCATTCGGAGAAATCTGCAAACGGTTGGGAGAGAGAGGAAGAAGTAGTCTTCCATCCCGAAGGCAAACCTTGAAGAGACAAACATGGGTGAGACAAGGCAGACGGGAGAGATCGGTAATCGCCCGGGTGTCGGTAGATTTCGGAGCGATGAAGTCAATGCGGAGGGACGAGGAGGCGGAGGGGTCAAGGAAATAGCGATCAATAAGCCAGAGTCTGATCTTAAAACGGCCACCACTGTTTGGCGCAGACAACTTGTGGCGAAGAACGTAACCCTTTAGTAAGAGAAGGTGGACAAACATCTTGATTATTTCGGAAAAAAGCTGTTAAAGCAGTGGATCAAATCTCCGTAGCAGAGATGCAAATTGACTAGCATTAGTGGCTGGAGATAGCTTTTGAAACTACTCTAAATTGTTTTGACTACAAACCACATACGAATGAGGAGCCCTTCAAAAGTGGGGCGGATGATCATGCACTTCGGTTACATTGTTTATTGTGGTGTTCAGCAGTGATTTCCAATGCAAACATAACGACTTATTTTACTAGCAAAACCCACTTTTAAATCAAGTAAATTGTTATTAATGGAAAGGGAAGTAGGCCTAAACATGACAGACAATCGAAGAAGATTAAGCAGCAAAAAAACACACCTGTATGGAGATCCACCTTTGCTGCCGCTGTCTATTACAAGTGATATCACTCTTGAGAAGATCCTGTACCTCTCGTATACTAAGAATGCGCCAATGATAAAGCCCAACGAGATGGTAGCAATCGCTGCTCCATGGAGCGCTTCTGGGCTCCGACACTACCTGTGGACCACCTCCACCATCACTAACGCAGCTGAGGTGAATGCGGTACCCGGTATTGAAGAGACCGCGCGCGAACGCCCATAGAGCTGCAGAGCTGCGCAGCTCGAGGCGGTGGAGACTGGACGAGGACGGTCCATCGCTGTTTCTTGCATCGTCACCAGCGCTCTCGTACCGTATGTTGAAGAAAGTAGGAGGATTTGTAGGAGAAGAGACATAGCGAAGGAGAATGGGTTCGGCCGCCATCTCCGCCGAAGACAGCGGAGGTGGATCACTTCCGCCGACAGTGTCCACAGATAGACCTTTCAGAGCAGCATCGCAAATCACGCATAGACGAGGAATATTGGTCAGGCTTAAGACAAATGGAGGAACAGAGTACAAATTCGCAAACCTTCATGAAAGTAAAACTGCAGCATTCTATGGCATGAAGCAGTGCAGATATTTTTTGAGGACTGTATGGTACAGTCCAATAGCTATTTTACTTTCATGATTGACGCTCTGTTCGCCAAATAGTATCTTTTCGAATAACTTTTCGTAAAGAAATAATACAATTCGATATTCGGATAACAGATCGACGGGTTAATTAAATCAGTACAAATATTCTGAGCATCGACAGTAGTAGCCGACAGTTTCAGCACTAGAAGTACTAATCATACTGAAGTCACTGTGGGTCCCCACAAGTCACCACTACCTTACCATTGCCCAAAAGCGCAAACAGTCGATGTCTCATCACTCGTGACCGCAACGACTAGACGAGGACGTCTGATCAGTACCACCTCGTTGAGTAGGCTCTGTGTTCCCAGATCACTCGGGGTATGCGACAACAGTAGCAAGGGGACAGTTGCCGACTGTTTTGAGCCAAAGATCGGACCGATCATCAGTACTCCAGTGGCCTCATTCATTCCCAATCGGCCGATCAAAATGATTTCCTGTGGTGTGGCGCGTGGTTCAAGAAACCGAAGTGTTCTACCGCTAAAAGACAAAGGATGCCAAAGTATAAGTCGATTAATACGGTAAAATATTTGGATGCAAAGGAGGCATCGCGCATTGGGCTTGTGATGATATTGTTTTCAGTAAGTGATGGTCTAACTGCTAATATTTGCAACAGAAAAGGAATAGGGCGATTGGCTCTGGTTTCATGAAAACAATGCAACTGAAACGTGTTGTAAGGAAAACCTCAGATTGACCGGTCCTCCGGCTGATTGAAACGCAGAGCTGACGTCACCGAGATCGCCCGTGGTTAAAAGGAGGTGATCCAGGTGCGGTGAAGGCGCGTGTTCGTGTGGACGGATGAAATTGTCAGCAAAATGAGTAGCTGATGAGGGCTTGCTTCTTCCGCCATTACCAAATAGGGCACTGAAAGCTGCTTCAGTCCAAAGAGGAACCTTTTCTTGACAATCGCCATCCATCACATATGAAGATGACTGCAAAAAGAAATCAAAGTTTGTCTAAGTCTAAGTTCAAAATCAGTTTGGCGATTTCGGCAATAAAAACTGACGCAATTATCTTCAGATATCCTTATACTAGGATTACCAAAAGCGGCAAGGCCTTTAATTGGTAAAATACCCAAAAGACGCAGACAATAGGTCCGGAGATATTGAGCTGTGGTTGCTACACGATAAGCATTTATGTTCATTGACATCACTTTTAATGGTCAAGCGTAGCCCTTGTCTTCCTGTGTTGATCTGGCCGATCTTGTTTCCGCTATCATACCTCATTATTCGTCATCTCTCCTAACCAGCTATTGTAGTTTATTTGTAATACAGACCACAAGCTCATTTTGGCCAGTGTTTTATACCAAACGGTAAGGACAGTGAGAAGATAATCAAGTGTCCTTTAGGCACAATGGGCACTACTGTTTAAAAGCCGAAAACAAGTGACCATTGCCTTTTTCGACTTGCGCCACAGAGCATCAGCTAATTCGCGGCACTACTACGCCATTTGTAACAAGAAATCACGAACCATAGATTTGAATCCCCTTTAATTCCATTCAATTAAAAGAAAATAGGCCTTTTGGTTGCCGATGTAGATTATGTGTAGAAAGATTCCAAGCACAAAACCAAACCTAATGAAGGCACAGAAACGGTTCCAACGTAAAGAAAGAGCGAAACATATCCATTCGTCACCAATAAAACCTTTGGACCAAGTTAAAATGTTGTAATTTAGGAGGGAAAAAAAGTATTTTAAGCTACTCAAAGTAGAAAAACAACGCCCAATGCCAAGTCAGGAAATAAATCACTTTGTATCGCATTTAGCCAAATAAAGCCATGAAATTACGATGAGAATAATGGTACTTGACGGTGACAAATTGAAGGCATAGAGGCAAATTCGATTATAAAATGAAATGGTAAGTATCTATCTTTTAATTAAAGAGTGTAGCAGCCAAGTATCACTTTGTCACACTATAGTTAGAGTCACTTAAGGTACATATAAATGAGCCGGTGGCATGGAAGAAACGCCAAAACAAGTTAAGGATAAAGCCCAACAACTTGGCCACTCAATCCGAACGATCATAAATGGAAACGTAAAACTTATTTTGCATTATAAACATCGAAATGAAGTCGAGGAACAGGTAGATGAAAGTTGACTTAGTAAAGAATACTTTACCAAGCTGGTAACAGGACTTCAGTTGTCACATTTCACATGTCTCCAGTTCACTACATGCAGCAAATTGATAGCAAGAATAAGGAACACTAAGCCATCGCTCAGCGTCTAGTACTCTGTCGAACCTAGGTTCAGTTTGTTAGGCAGCTTTTCCGTTTAAAACCACTTTCAACACACAGGAATGTAGCTGGAGAAAGTTGGCCAGACCCGAGCATCGTTCACAAAAACAGCATTCGTGAAGGTAAAGAGTGCATTAGCCAGTGGCTTACTGAAAAAATCGTCATCAACGCGAGTCGCAACGCACTTTCGGCTGGCGAGGTAGCATCAAAATGAACGGAGAGAGGAGAAGGGGCGGTAAAAGAACCACTTTCACGCCACCAAGATGTGAAAATCCCGGGCTGTAGATAGCGACTTCCAAAAACCCACAGACCAAAGACACGTATCTGGGAGCCAGGTGGTAATGGAGGAGAGAAAGAGCGCGTGTTAAGGAAGGCCCCTCGTCTGACATCAGTACCGCAACCATGACACTCGACCGCGCAAAAGTGTTGGTAGGAGCTTGTAACATTCAAATCGACGCATGACAACAGATTGGACGGCCAGTTCGGGCATGCATGGATGCTGGAAGGAACAAGCTCGGAACTGATCGGAGCGACCTCCAGTGCACTCCTTTCTGGTACGTAGCACCAAACTTTGGCCTCATTTGGCTACAAAATTCGCAAATCGGATTTGTCTAAGCTCAGGTTGTGTATCAATACAGCTACCGCACCACAATGACCATAAGGGTTCACAATTACTGACTAATCCTGGCCGTAATATTTACCTTTCAAGTAAGTATTTTGGGGGATATCTATGGGAGTGCCCATTCAAAACAACGTTTTGCCGTTTCCGAGGACTGGTTCCATAGCAGTGTGGAAAATTCAAAAGTCGATAAATATGAATGACAATTGAGGGTCGAAGCAATCGAATACTAATAGGCCCTTTTTGATTTCATTTGATTCTGAAGGAGAGTCCCAATTCCGTAACAAAACAACTGCGTGCTAAATTTGAGCTAAGAGGCAAAAAGCAATGGAATAAAAACCACTGACGTCGAAAATGGATGCCACGGGGCAAAACTACGAGTGAATAAACAGCGAGTCAGCACTAGTTACCCAAAAAAATTGCATAGAATGCATCAACTACGCAAAGTTAAAATGCGAAGGGGAAAGAGGAACCAAAATTTGAATAGACTGAACAAAAGACAACGTTATTATTAATAGTGTCTTGAAATAACAAACGGTTCAGCGAGATCTTGGATTGCCATACTATAAGATCATCACTGAGATACTGCGTGCATGCTTAAATATTGGAACAGCGCATGGAACACATTTTGAATCGTGCCAAAACAATGTTACCTGACCACTAAATAGCGTAGCTCGATTGAGGCCACGGAAACGAACACGCTGATGCATCCACCCATCAAGTAAAGCGATAAAGGCCTCCCTATGCCCACGAGAAGATTCACTTTCCTGAGATTTATAGGTAATAATAACGTTGTATATTGGCTCCGTACACAAACAATTGAGAGAGGTTGTAACTTTCACTAAAATATTGTTCGATGCTCCGATGGTGAAAATTGGGCTGCGGAATTGAACGAAGCCTTCTATTCCACCAACCATCTCATGAATTACAAAAACGCTTGACCTCTGGGGCGGAATCTTGATTTTAATACAAAAAAACCCTTTGGGAGAGAACAGATATTAAACGGGTGCAGGACTTATCAGGGAGAAGACCCAGTTGTGGTGGTTGTGCGTGTGGAAGACTGAACAGAGGAAAGCAATGGGATGTGATCTGTCTTCAACCAGATTTGAAGCACAGCACTACACAAAATTCGACTCAACCTATCGCCTGACTGCAAGCCGCTCATTTACCAGCGATCGCCAAATTCAGTCGATACAAACATATTGTTGAGAAAGAACTATAACCGTGTTCCTTGCCGCAAATAGGCAATTTTGGCAAAACAACAAATCAAAATAATGGTTGACTTCGAAGATTAAAAAACCGCCTTGTGATCTAAATCCTAAGCGTGTTATCAGCGACGCCGCATGAAGCCATTTATTCTAAAAACAATTTCATCTTATAAAACTTAATTGATACTTAGGAAATTTTGCCTTGGCATGGGATTTTGCAACAAAATTGCCCTTTGTGATCCCTTTGTAAGCATGGCAAATTCGGTCGCCGTTTTGTTTGCTAAATTTAGGATGATTGTTCCTTTAAACATTACCCTAAACTTGGAAAATGGCGTGTCAACTTAGAATTATGTTTAGAATTATCATCTTGAAGACTCGAAAGAGCCTGCACCAGGGCAGGATTACCGGCTCTGATAAAAGTCTATGGCACTTTCAATCAAATTTCACTTAACACCATACCCTTTCCCATTCTGTTAAAGCATCGACTGCAGCGTTTCGAGACTTCCTTTAGGGTAAAAGGAGGCATAGTACCGGGTCAGAGTAAATGTTCTGGGAACCAGCAGTTTGAACAAACAAAGTATTACACAGCCACTCTCTTCTTTCGAGCGTCGTCCCTGACGCCCCCTCAGCAGCCTCCCGTGTCAGCCATCACGGTGTAATCAGTGCTGCGAGATGCACTCACGAGCTAGTCGTCCCAGTCATCCAGATTCGGGCGCATGTGTTCCTGTAGTACCATCAATTCCGCGTAGCATTCGGTGCATCAAATGCGCATTTCTTGGTCCTCCTCTCCCACGATAATGCGTCCCAATGAAAGATAGGGGTACGAATCCAAGTTCACGGCTAGTGTCACTTCAGTTGTTAATAGCTTCCTTGCAGAACACGAGGGCGAGGGAGGCGCTGATGAAAGACGTCGATCTCAGCCGTTCTCTTATGGGATGTGAGGGATTCTCACATCCGTGGCACATGCACTTCTTTCACACCGCCAAAGTTTGCCAGAAGCTGCATGGAGTAGGATAGAAATCCATCAGAGACGGGTCCTCTTTCCGCTGCCACTAATGTAGCGTCCCGAGACTTCCCTTCAGGTAAAAGAAGGCATATTATTTGGACAGAAACCGACAATTCGAGCAAATAAAGCATTACATCGACCCTAACGCTACGTATGGCCACTCCTCCTCTTCGGCTTAATGGGAATCCTTTAAAGTTGCGCTAAGTTCGGAGACAAAATTGAGGGCAAAATTACAAATTATTTTAACATGGAGGGTGGTTCCCACTTTGCCAGTATTGATTCACGTTGATTTTGCGGTTATATAATCAACTGCATACGTTCTAAGGCGGAACAGACAACAATGCGACGTCCATGCGGTTTTGTGCCGCTGTAGTAAGCTTAGTTACAGAGACCTCAATGCGATACTTTCATTTTTTCAAGTTGGGATGCTTATGAGGGAACCATAGACCGTGATTAATGCTTAATATTAATCTACCCCTGTTAAACATCTCATTACTACTCCTTCCGGACATTAAGACCTATTGGTCTGATCTGCGGTCAAGGACGAATGCTATGTTACGAATTGCTAACTGGGACTTAGGGCACGCGTGTTTTGCGATGGAACTGGGTTGTTACATTTCACCCTCAACGAAAGCAGAACCCTCTGCTCAGACAGCCCTCAGGAGATGGGGTCATTTCAAATGTGAAACTCCAGACCATCTCTCAAGGCGATCGGGCCCACCCCTCCTTTTTCTACTTCCTTTGCCCATGAATGAAAATTTAAGCATAGAGTCGAAAATCCAAACTCTTGCATGTTGTTAACAGACACAGCTATCAGCTGTAGCCTAACACTAAACACAAGTCGGTAGCTCTGCCATGAATTATAAGAGCATCGTCCCCACTTCAGATCCATACCTCTCACATCTGAATCACGCGTCTTCGAGCGCATGAGTCCTCACTTGCTTTACCAAATCACAAGAAGTAGGCTCCAATGATCACGATCCAAACCAGGAGCAGCTGACGTGGACCAGCACCCAAAAAAAGTTACTGGAAGAACCACCAGTAAACATGCAGTCGCAACCCCGCTCACCGAGAGCAGCAAGCCATCTCACTGACAGCTATGACGACTGATGCCCACTTAAACGAAGGGATAAAAATACAGCCGCCTCGTTAACACATCTGTTAGCAAAGATTGACAAATTCAACGTCTGAAAGGGCGAGTGTGGGGATGGAAGCAAACACCGCGAGGACACATGAGAACACAAGAGTGGCGTAATTCAAGTGGGGGATCACCCACGGACGGACAAGCGCCACATTTGTACATTAATATGTCAGACGCGGTTCAGCCTCTTTAACGCTTCCCAAACCCCCCACTTCGCATCGGAGCGTTGAAGTTCGCAGCCGCTTGGTATTGAAGTTGGTAGGCCAGCGGATGAATTTTGAAGCCGTAAAGCCTAGAACAGAGATAAGTAAGCATGAGTAAATAACAGTGTCAGTTGATATTGTGCTCGCATGGCGTGTATTATCTCTAGATAAGAAACGCGAAATGTCAAGCAAGCGCGTGAAAACACTTCTCAAAATGCGAATAAAAGAACTGACAGAGGTTTAAAAGAAGTTTGTTTAGCACACGGTCATACCTAGCGACGAACTGTTTAGGAGCCCGCTTAGGTCGATACTCAGGATGGACAGCGAAAAGCATGTGAGGGAAGCCGGTTCCAAAGTAGGCACCGTCAGTGTGATGATGTCTCGTCGACTTTGGTGTATAGACATCTTGACAACGAGGACAGTAGATTTTCACCATTGCTTCACCGGGAATGTCCGAAAGACCGATTGGCAGACAGGGTTGATTATCGCAGTAAACCTACAAAACCAAATATTGTCTGAAATGGAAACAAAGTTGGGGAGACCAAGGGAGAGAAAAGCTTACGCGAGGACAGTAACCAAAATCGCCCTGGAGCCATTTGTCACCCATCATCATGAGTCCCCGATTCGTGAGAATGTATCGCGCATGAATGAGACCGTATAGCATTTCCGCGGCCTGTTCAATAATATCGGGTTCATTTGCATCATTGGGCATTTCATCTACTGGGGATGAAAGAATAGAGTTTAGAAATATGAAGCAAAACCAGTCAGGCATAGATGAAGGTTAAACAGCGGTGAAACAGACCAGCTCCAGGCAGGAAGTAGGAACTATCATTTATAGTAAAATCAACGATGGCGCAACGCCTACCGAAGCTAGGCAAGTAATCATCTATTCCTTTGGCGCACAAGCCACAGGAATTAGGAAGTCGTACAGTTGATGCCACAAGAATCCCACAAAATAAACAAACATGCAATCAGTCCAACCCAGACAGCAAAATTTAACAATTCATGATAGCAAAACCGAGGAACACAAACATCTAGGATGCAACGGATGCATAAACAAAACCATAATAAACAAATCCGCCCTTAAGCCCTAATGTAAAAGGTAAATGAATTAGCATACACAAGAAGACGTACCAGGTTCCAGATCCAATATCATATCAAGGGCTGCACGAAAATTAGGCACTTGTTCAGAGAGCCCGGTGAGATTGAATCTGTCCTGAATATACTCCTCATCGACTTCACAGAAGAACTCGTTTCCGCGCAAACCACAAAACCAAAGAATCCACGACACCTCCTCGCTACTACTCATTCTAGACTGCGAAGCAAACGAGGACGCGGTCGATGTGTCGGACTGACTAATAATGTCTGGTAAAAAGGTATATAAGCTGAAATCAAGACATAATGAAACTTGATAATGCAAAACCGCAAGAGTACCAAGATCTAAATGGGCAACAGAAAGAAGCAACCAAAAAGTAAAACCATTATAAGCCAAACAAGGGTGAAAACTACGTCAGACATCATGGCGATTGTAAAAGCCACAATATTTAAAAGCATGACGCAGCAGCATATGAAATAGTTTACACTCGCTCGACATGGGCTAGGTGCCGAGGCAAGAAAACCCAGTAACTGAAACAGGTACGCAGCAGGACACCACCAACGCGCAACTAACCGATGCCGAAAATCACCCAGCCTTTAAGATGCTTGCCGCTAATACCGATGGAAGACCAATTAAAAAATTAAAACAACCTTGCGCAAGATGCAGAAGGAAAATTTGTAGTGCTGAACCTTGCAGTCAAAAACATACATTTTTCTTGCTAAAAAAGAGAAAAGCAAAACTAAAAATAAATTTTTTAAAATAAAAGAGAGCGTGCGCTTAAGAAAATAGCAGAAATGCCTAATGCTATTGTACGGCCTTTGCAGAACTAGTTGTTTTTCCCAAAAAGAAACAAACATTGTAATACTTTGTTTGTTCGGACTACCCGTTTATGTCACTTGTGTAGCCATCTTGTTCTAGCCGGTTGGTTGGACTCCGGGCCGTGCCAACAGCCCCCAAGTCCTCTGATCCTGGAATATATATCTATTCTGCCCTAGTACTGCGCCTTCTTTTACCGTAAGAAGAGTCTCCGGACGCTACATTGGTGGTAGCGTAAAGCGGACCCGACTTTGATAGATTCTATCCTGCTCTATGCCGCTTCTGGCAAATTTTGGCGGTGTGAAAGAAGTGCATGTGCTATGGATGGGAGAACGTCTGGTATCCCGTAACAGAAGGGTTGAGATCGACGTCTAGCTTCAGCATTTCCCTCGCACTAGTGTTCGACAGGGAAGCTATTAACAACTGAAGCAACACTAGCCGTGTACTCCAAGTCCAGTGGAACTGCCAGGAGAGACCTGCGACGTTGTGGTCAAGCATCCTCCGTAAGCTCTTTCTTCTGTTCCCAGATGTAGAATGTGCAGGATGCCATTGAATAGCATCGCTTTATGCTTTGCACGCTTCGATCGCATGCCTTTTGTTCCTGAGGCCCGACCGCTACATCCGCTCGGATTTCTAAGATGCCCTGGCGTTTCTTCTACGGCATTTTCTCCTGAAAATTGCAGTATGTGTTGTGTGTATCTCGACCCATTCGAAAACTTGGATTCGTACCTCCATCCTTCATTGGACCACATTGTCGTGGGAGAGGAGGGTCAAGAAGCACGCACTTGCTGCACTAAGTGCTACGCGGAATGGATGGCACTACAGGAACACATGCGTTCGAATCTCGACGACTTGGACGGTTAGCTCGTGGATGCTTCTCGCAGCACTGATTACGTTGTGATGGCTGACACGGGAGTCTGACCAAGGGAAGCGTCGGGGACGACGCTCGAAAGAAGAGAGGGGCTGTGTAATACGTTGCTTGTTCGAACTGCTGGTTTCGGTCACTTGGGCAGTCATATTGTACTAGCCGGTTGGCCGGCCTCCGAGCCGTGCCAACAGCCTCCAAGCCCTGTGTTCCCGGAATATATATATATATTCTGCCCTAGTACTGCGCCTTCTTTTACCGTAAGGGGAGTCTCGGAACGCTACAAACATGATTGTTCAATGCAAAATATTTCATTTGGAATAGCGTTAATATCAAATAACTGTTAGAGTGGGATTTTTTGTTTTCTCCAGCTTTTTTTATCCAAAAGTTTTTAGATTTGTCTACAATTTTGCGAAGCAATCACAACTTTTAAATTCTTGTGAGTACATACTTTAATAAAGTAATGTTAATTTTTTTTGTCAGAAGACTCTTTAAACTATGTCAGAAATGATCAAAAGCTTAGGTTATTTGGATACAATTTGTTTTAGTGGACACTGTTATGTTTTCTCTGCTCGCGGCCTAACGCTTTTTTCAGCATGGTCTGTTGTTGCGTCTTTTTTGTGTTTCTGCTTGATCTGGCTGTGATTTTTAAAACAGTGGAATATAATGCTTTTTAGACGGAGAATGTTCTCATAAGAACTCGGAAGTTTATGTCCAATAGATTGCTTTCCAGGAAGCAGATGGTCTTGGACGTCTTCCATCCTGGACAGCCGGTTTTATCCAAGAAAGAAATCCGTGAACGTTTAGCCAAAAAGTACAAGACCACGCCCGATGTTGTATTTGCTTTTGGATTTCGCACCAAGTTTGGGGGTGGGAAGTCTTCTGGTTTTGTAAATGTTTATGATTCTCTTGATTATGCGAAGCGATATGAGCCTAAGTTCCGTCAAGCACGTGTATGTTCTGGATTTGGCCTTATCGTTGATTTTTTTAGAATGGTCTTATATCAATTGAGAAAACATCGCGTAAGCAACGGAAAGAGAAGAAGAATAAATTGAAGAGAATTCGTGGTACGGCAAAAGCCGACACTGTTGAGAAGAAAAAGAAGAAGAAGTAGACATAATTCTGTGCGAATAAACTCCTGGACAAAACGCTGTTTGTATCTAGTAATGTATCAGCTTATTTTGTAAGACGTGTGTGGTTAAGGTCTGCTTTTGCTCCATATGTTAGGGGTTTGGCGGTGGGATGCTTGATCTGCTTCAAGGTATAGGGGTGTGTTTCTCGTTGGCACTTTCGCTCTGGAATCCTCGTTATCGCTTTGGTACGCTGGTGGACTCAAGCTTGGGTGATTCTCTGCTGTGATCTCCGTGTTTAATAAAGGTGTTACAAGTGATAAGAGAGCAGTGAGTTCCTTCTGCGTTTCTATTCCTCCTGGTCCCGTAGAGTGGTCTGGGACGTGTACGTTCCGGATGCTAACTTAGTGGTGCCGGGATTACGTGATTTTGTGCCTTAGGACCAGTTAGGAGGGTGACCTGCACCGTCTTAAGTTACTAGGACTTCTGAATCGGTGATGTGGCGGGTCAGTCAGTTCACAAGCCAGCCGGGTGTGTTTCAGTCGGTTCCGTTACTCGAATAGGCCACCGTTGCGACTTGGTGATTCCGTTCTGTCCATCGTTTGCCACAAGATCGAGGCATTGGGCAACTCGATGGTTTCCGTTAAGGTTGTTCACCCAATAACGGACCCAGGGTAAAGTATCCCAGTCACCACTAGAGTTATGCATATTTACGTTTCTATAAAATTTATTAACTTATTTGCCGACGGGTCGGCCATAATCGGGAGCATACGCTTCCTCGTTACAGCATAGTCGCTACGTTGGTTGACAGCAACCCTTAAAAATCATCAGCCAAATCGATAGACCCGATCTGTCTAGTAGCAACCACGGTGAATGCGCACGGATCAAATATAATGCTAGCAACAAAGCAATGGCAAGAGAAAACTCTGGAAGGGAGCCAAACTGAAATATGTAGGGAACGGCCGCACTACCCGCATGGAGGAAAACCAGAGCAGCAAAAAATAAGCAAACAGCTAAGATTTTTATCCAAAAGAAGAATTTGCAGAATACATCTTGGTGAACAAGAAACACAGACGATGCAAAAGCAAGCATTTATTTAACAAACTTTAATGATCGAGGTTCTGCTATGGATACCTTCTCAACGGCCCCAGACTCAACTTTCTGCTTCAGTAGTTTCTCAAAGTTCTTCTTCATTTTATTCAGATCAGAACCTTGCTTCTTGGATGGTATATTCTTTTGGCCTTTCTTCATTTTGCCTTTGTTCTTCTTTATGGAACCACCTGACTTTTTGTGTTTCATGACATTTGCTCCAGATTTCTTCAACTTCAGCTTTCCTTGCGCCATCTCCAATGTGCCCTTTATAACAGATGATCCTGGACCTCTACGCAAACATGTGCTTCTTCTTGTTTTAAATACCGCTTTGCATTAAGTTTACTTGAAGAATCTGATTTAGTTTGCCATGAAATTTGGGACAAATTTTAGTTCACAACTCGAATGTTTTGTATCGAACACGTAAATTAATTATTAAATATGTCAACATGCAAGGGCCTGTATGCAGATTAATTTGAATTTGGAAAAAAAACTAGTAAGAAAGTCTTAGCCGGCTTAGGTACCCTAAAAATGATGTGTTTCTTACGCATTTTTTCTTTTGTTCGCCCTATCTTGTCAATACCTGATTAAATTCGAAGCTCACCTTAGCATGGGCACTATTACCAACGCATCAGAAAGTATATAAGTATGAATAATTGCTATCAATAGCTTAACAGCGTATCATTATTGTTTAGCGATAGCACTGTCTTCAACACTTTATAATTCAGGGTTGGTGCAAGTGCTCATATGTGACTAGAATTGCACTAGTAACCCATAGTTTTTCATTTACTCGAGGAAAATATAGGGTTCTGCGACTAAACTGAATTCAAAAGCAGATATAATGCATTGACAGTGATATTCGTTGCCGATATACGGAGGTCAGGCCAATCGACAGAGCTATAACGGTGGAGCACCTATGTGACCCCTTTACTAGGGCCGAGAGTTCAAAACTCTCATGCCTGTTTGGTGGCCACTCTCCATTTTGAACGTCGTCCCTAGCGCACCTTTTGGTCAACCATCCCATCAACCATTTCAACGCAATCGACACTATAAGGGAACACCGCAGATCAACCGTTCCAGTCGTCGAGATCCCGTGCAAAGTGGAAGATACTTGACCGCAACACCACTGACACCTTTTGGCAAGAATCTCGTCCTCTACGCAAACCGTGTTGGAACGTTGTATTAACACGCTCTTTAGCACTTAGCAGTAGAAATCAGAATTGAGATCCTTGAAGATGGGATTTGCTTTCCTCTCTCAGTAATGTAGCTCCCCGAGAAATCCAAAATCTTTACGGCTAAAGACGTGGCCCAGAATTCAGCTTACCCAGCGAAGGCACATTGGCCAGTTAATTGGCACTTAGCAGGAATCGAGAGTTAAACAAATAACTAATACATTGCAATACTTCCGCATGCATGTGTTTGTACCCTCTTCACCAGTTTTATGGTGTAGGTTCTAGATAGTGTTTTCCATGTGGTCACTTCACATTACTAAGGAAGAAAATTTTTACTTTTATCGGTGAACGTCAACATGACCGAAGGGATGCTCCCAACAACGTGGTTTACATTAATCAACCCATGGAACAGGTGAGCTGGATGGCATTGGATTCGAACGCACCAACCTACAACCCTGTTGCTCCATTCTGGCTAATTTAATGGCTTTGTGGGGGATCCGCTGCTTTTTAGGCGAAAGTGACATTAAACATTATAAAATAACTTAATTGTTAGCGCTCAGTACTCTGCTTAATGCTTAGAGGCCGGGACAGCAAATGTGTACCAGGAACACAAACGTAGCTTCATCGCTAGACGCTTTTGCTGTGAGACCAAAGAAAGTAGCCAAGGAGTGGATACAAATGGTTTAAAGTGGCTATACTGTTTTAAGCATCCAGGTGCAGTCGCTATGGCAAAGGCAAAAAAGAGTTTGGACTACCATCAGAGGAGAATCAACCACGCAGTGGACTCTTCTCCGAGACAAAGTGATAAGGACTTCATGTAGCAGAAGATCCATTTTTTAAATAGAAAGAGCCATAGCCCTAAAGAACTCTTGAAAACTAATTTCACATTGTTCATCACTGTTCTCTGTTGTTTTGAATCCACTTTTTAAGAGGCACGCGTCGGAGCAAAGCTAACCTCGTGCTGGATGAGACCTCTCAGATCCTAGAAGCAGACAGGAGTCTTGGCACTCTGTTTTCCTTGAGTCTGTACTACGTCAAATTAACTCAAGCTAATGAATATGCTACAGGCCATTCAACCAGTTCGGTGGCGAGGATAATTGTAAGGAGGAGAAGTAGTCGCTCAAGCTTATAACCAAGGGGAACCTAAAGCAACCTACGAATAATATATGCACGCATTATTATAACATTTATGAGTACATAGAAGTAAAATCAGAAACCGATAGCAGAAGGGCTCCGTAGCAATGTTGAAGTTTGACCTTTAACCCGAGATATGGACACATCTTCATATTGTTTCAAAGACAGATTTCGACGAGTTAGTACTTTGGTAAAGGTTGTCGAAAAACAGCGGGAGATGTGATTAGTGGATGAATGGTAGAAATGCAAGGGAAGGCTAAAACAGTCCGTGGTCCACAAAGTGGATGAAAAAGGAGTTCATGTGCTGTCTTAGCGATTCCTTCATACGACTTTATATGTCTCGCTGTTTGCGTGCATTGATATCACAATGCATTTGTTATTTGTCTAAATTGTAGTTTGGGTTAGGTGTCGCTTGGTTAGGCTATTGTACCTCTGCCAGCTGGACTAGACTGTGGGCAACGCCAGTAGCCCTAACCAATTCTCCTCATCGAGCATGTATTCTATTCGAGTATTGTGCCATTCTTCGTTGTTAGGGACGTCTCGTGGTGCTATGCTGGTGGTGTTGGAAGGCGAACCCCATCCTAATGTACATTTACTCTGATTTCTATCGCGAGGCGGAAGAAGCGTGTGTGCCACAGATGGAAGTATCAGTGACGACCGGTAATAAAAGAGCTGGAAATTAAATCTACCTTCAGCAAACACTCCAACCCCACTTTCTGCGAGAAGGCTATTAAAAATAGTAGTGAGACTAGATGTGAACCACCTAATTACGGGGTTCCCCTAACATACCTGTCCAGAGATGTCGTCAATGTGAGCATACACTAAACCCTATCCTTGTGGAATTGTTTTCACATCAGTGTCTCCGCGTCTAGTCATGGGCACAATTGATGAACATTTCACGATTCCTCCACCGTAGGATAAAATCCAGAGAGGGAGGTGTTGGGTAAAGGAATGGGTGTAGAGCGCTTAGCCATTCACCTATCCCATGCAGTCATAATAAGGAGGGTTGCTGCTCTCCCACAAGAACATTACAACAACTAACTCTGTGAGTCTTGATTTTTCTCACTACATTCCCTCTAAAGTAACAAATAATTACATTAATTACGCTATGACCCACCTTGATGGCAGTGTGATTGACAGGAGGACTGAATGAAAAGCTTTTATTAATGAAACCTTGCAACAGGAGGCGCGCTTTGTGGTAAACTATGCAGCAGTTTGAGACTTCCCTGAAGACAAATGAGGGCCAATGTTTACGCAGAATGGAGCTACTGGTGTAACTGATGGGGCAGCTTACCCCTCAGAGGAACAAAGGTCAATCATGTGACCCTTTAACGAAGCCAAGAGTTGATCGAACAACAAGCGCATTACAAGTAATCAGAAAAAGAGGTGCCAAGTTATTTGGGTGCATTTTTATTTTCTGCATAAACAATTGCCTCATTTTTGTGATGCAATAATCTAGTGGAATGTACAAAGGGATCTTACGCCTTGTATTGCAACAAAATTTGTTCGTAGGAAGGCCTTTCCCTGTACACTAGGATATACTTCCCAATCCCATTCACATCCTTGCCCCTGATCTTTTTTTTCTCTGAATGATTTTCAACTTTCCTCAACAGATGCCGTAGGAGATTGCATGAGGAGTTGAATGGAGGATTGGGAGATGAGGTGTGACGGAAGCTGCGGTGGTCAGGCTGGGGCTGTCTGCTTCCACTGGCAAAACATACGATGCAAGTGGAACTTGCAAAAACTCTAAGTTCGTAAGCATCCTCACCGCCTCCGGATCCAATATCTTTCGTGATGATAATGGACGAACAGTCCAGCTTATTCCTTTGCCAGGATAAACTGGTGAATTTAGTCTTTTTACTAACCAATTAGACAGTAAGGTGACTGTTTAGTTAAAAATCTACTCCTGAATATGTTATGCTTCCATCAATTTCAAACTCAGTAAACTGCATAGAACGGTGGGGTAGAGACAACGCTTGACCACATTTTGGTCGGGAGGCTTCTATGATCCATTCTCCCCTTCCATTTTACACTAGACCAGTTCTGATGAGTTGTGAAACAATCCCTTCTCCATGGGTCCTAGCATTCACCCTTACTAGTAGCGTGGGTGTATGCATCGGGTAAATGGTTCGATTCGACTGAGAGACGCGAATTCCATCCTTGGCAGTTGGCTATACAAGATTGGTGAAGTAATTGCCGTGCCAGGTGCCCATGGAAAGCCAATCGGTGGAACCGACATGGACTTCCTCCCAGCCTCATCTGCATATTCCGTATTATCCCAACTGGTATACCTCCCAATGGATAGCTTCTAGCTTTTCTCAGCCCTTCCATCAATCATTCGAATGAGGAGTTGAGTAAACGGTTTGTAGATGGAGTGTGGTGGAAGCTGACATGGCTAGGATGGAATATGTAAAATTCTTCAGCCTCTTTATGAGAGGATTAGATTTTTATTAATGGGTTTTTTTTGCCCTAGATAATGCTCTACTCAACAAGCCCTGTAGAGGCCTTAGCGCGTTGGCCTCAACGACGGAGGCGTCACACAAAGCCATGGAGGGCTGCGGTACAGAGGTGCCGCTCTACAACAAAACGTTGGTCACCTCTCTTCTCAATGACATAATGAGACTCATAATGAATTTATAAACGGAGTATTCACAGCTATTATTTGCCGGGATTCCGAGACAATTGCCCTAACTATTGTTTCAATCAGTCAATGTTCCTACGTGGGAGGGATAGTTTGGCTGGCGCAAGTGGAAGGGAGACACTTACCATTGTTCTTGAGTAACCTTCCTGAACTCTGGTAAGAATAAGAGTTTTCTTATAGAATGATTGAATAGTGGAGAGAGTGTAATACCAGCGTCATGATGAGATTGATACACAATCTGCCGGTTAAACGTCTTGATGGCATTCTTTTTCACTGCGCCAGAGGTCATCATACTACTGCCTACTTTTTCAAAGTAATGCGACGCCAAATCGTGTGCTCAACGCCAAAAACCACAGTAAAGAAGGTTGGATAACTAAGCATGAGCAATTGCTAAGTGTTTGTGGTGTAAAAATCTGCTTCAGTGTACCCATATTAGATTACCCAGCTTCATGTTGCCAGTCATGAATGTGTGTGAATGTAGCTAGGGCACCAGAAACCTGGGATGAGAAGGAAAAGCCACAAGTTGTACATAAGCTTTCTCCTTCTCCATATTACAGACAATTACTTAAATTACATGCCTTCAATTCTTTAAAAAGTAGAAGTAAACCCACAGGACTTTTCGCGACATTATTAAGGATCCAGTTTTAGGACCGAGGTAAGGAGAAGCGACAAAGCCTCCTGTGCGCCTTACTTGTAAACAATTCAAGCAACTGCTAAGACGCCTTTAAAGGGCACTGATTTGGGAGGGATGATGGTGCTAAGAGAGAAAAATATTTACCGGAAAATGCTGAAATATTTGGGCAACATGCACCAAATTTGAGGAAGTTTGTACTAAGTTATAATAGATAGAAGGAGGTTGGAGCATAACGTCCTATGGACTACAGTCCCTCGACTCTTGCATGTCTCTGCTTGCTACCTTTGAAAGGGTATTTGCACCGAGCTGCAATAAAAGTGGCTCTAATCCTTATTCATCAAAAGTACCACTTTTTTTATCTCAATTTTCAACTTGGCATGCATCAGTGGGCTCCACAGGGCAATGTTCACGGAGTCCATACTGAAGGCACTTTTGGATGAAAATTTACGTGACTGCCGAAAAATATGCATGAACTTGAATATGCTCAACAGTGACGTATGATAGGCTCAATTAATTGACAGACACTCTGCTGAAGCACATTTCAAATGAGCTTTGGTTGAGCTCAGTGACTTACTCGACTTTAATAATCTGTTGAATATCAATAGAATTTTTAAGCCTAAATAATAATTTGGAAAGAATTATTTATGTAGACGTTAAAACTTGGTAAGTATATCTTGCAAATTCTACACCTAAATGTGCATTCGAAAGTAAAGTTTTAAGTAAGAGTGATCTCGATTTCGATTGGCTGTTTAAGGGGAACTACGACGACCAATGAAATTTAGAGCTGAGACGTAGCGGGGAGAACGTGGCAGGAACCCCATTTAATTGTGCCCTCATAAGTTAAAACTTGCCCTCCCCCTCCTAATTGTATTCTTAATGTAATAATAGTAATAATAACTGTATGTACAGCTACGTACTCATTTGTGGATGCGAGTGGGTTTAACTCGTTTCTAGTTTGTAGTAGAAAAGATGGGCTTTGAGCTGTGGTATTTTGCCGCAGGACTCCACCACAGTCATGAATTTATCTCATAGAATCACTGATACTTTGAATGCTTCGTATGAAGTGTGTTGAGACATGTTTATATCTTTGCCAAAGCTACAAATGTTTGTGTATGACTACTTGGCATTCACAAGGACACCCAGTTCACGGAGATTCCATTCATCACAAAAATTAAGCAGTAAAACCTTTTTTTAAAAAAAAATGCAAAAAAGATGTAAAATAAGTGCAGTTTGCATAAAAATCATTGAATGAGTTTAGATTTATTTACACCAACACAAGCATCCAAACAAAGCTGGAGTAATCTTCGCGCTGAATCACTTGGTATTGCACCTGTCGCAGTCCATCATGAAGCATTTGTTGGGGACTACTTTTGGCCAGCGTCTCATATCGCTCGAGCGCCTTGTCACGTACATGATTGTCACCATTCTCCTCATAAAATTGACCCTCGTCGAAGCGAGCTATCTGAGGACGATGGTGGATGTAATGAACTCGCTTATACAAATCATCATCTTCACCACCCCAGCCTTCAAATAAGTTGGAAGCGCCATTCATAGCCTCTAAATGTTCTCGTCTGAAGAGAGTTATGCCGCCAAGGGTGTTGCGATACATTCTGTGTGTGAGAGGTTGAAAGAGATCATTTGGAATGAGACAAATACATCAAAAGCCCTAATCAAGGAAACAATCAACAAAGCTGCTTTGATCTAACATTTTATGGTTGCCAAGGTCGATGCGATCGGCTTTATCATTGTCGTCTAGTATAAGCTAGTTTTACAGTTCAATTAATCAGCACTAGATCTCAAGCAACTCCTAAGTTGGCAACACTGACGTCCTTCTACATGCTCCTTCGTCAGAGCGGAAGGCGGTTGCCTCAGGTCAGGTTGACAGCATGACACAACTGTCAATGTATAAGTCTTGTAAACTTTGTGACAAATAAGGTAGTGCATTAAGGACAAAACAGTGGAATGTATTCAATGGAACTTCAGGAACAGCCTCTACTCATTATTAATCACTCAAATCGGAGAGGTGCCCGATTTTGTAGATGAACAACTCAAACCTAATTGTAAATACTGTACCAAACAAAGTGTTCAACTGACTTACCGCTTTCCACCCTTTTTGTAATGCACATAACGTAGGAGTTGATGTGGTCGAAATAGGCAGTGATACGGTGTTTTCATGCTGATGGGAATTTTGTCCACATCGTGAAATGCAATACAGGCGTAACCGTACAACCGGTCACCGGGCTCAGCACTGAAAATTTCCCTCAACGCGGCGTTGAACAACTTCGCCCTATTGAATCGTGAGTCGCCTACTTGTTCAATTATCAAAATTTCATAGGGAATATTAACAATCCGCATGTAGGATGTCATATGAAGTAGGAATATGAGGAGGTCCAATTTTCGATTGCGATAGGGCACAAGGAGGATCACCCTCTCACCCGAGGGATAGTCCAGTTGTGGAGGCAAGAGGTTCCTTGCACGCTCTTCGGAGAGGTTGTCAATTTCCTTCAGACTGATGGAAGCGAAGTAGTGATGTTTGCCCAATGCTACAGAGTCCTTTGGATTGAGAATGATAGTCTGAGGGGTATTTGGAAAGTACACAACAAATACACAACCAGTGAGACAGAGGAGGAACAGGGAGCCACCGATGAGGAGGAGAGTGACAACATTGCGCAGAGCTCTCTGCATTCTGTGTGATTAGATGTTGTAAAGTGTGATTTTGCAGCAAGCACACTATTGACACTCAATCCTCCCATTGGCTACTTCAACGCCTTTCTCTCTCTCTCTCAAGCTCTCACTCTCTATAGTTGATTACTGAGGCTGTAAAGCCTTAAAATGCGGGACCAAAGAGTAGGCGTGAAGGGATGTGCAATTTACTGAACAAAGACGCAAATCCAGTCTACCCACGCCAACTTTTTATGGAGCCTGTTTACCTCACCGGTGACATCACTTCGACCTAATAACCATTTGAGAAACATTTTAATTGTAAATGTCATTTATAAAATGCTTATTAAAGCTAGTCAAAGAAAAGTTTCCAGTGGTTTAAAAAGACCTATATTTAGGGGGGAATGTACTGAGAATAAAGATGTGAACTGATTTGAGCATCCTTTTGCTCCACAAACTGTGCTAGTTGATCCAGGCGATGACTTACCTCCACCCTATTGAAAAAAACACCAAATTTGAAAGCCTCTCTTTTATTTATCCGAGTATTTGCACATTGAATTCACATTGGCAGTGAACATACATTGGTGGCATTTCCACCTCATCCAAGGGCGCACAGTTTTCTGACCTTTGTGCACGATGCTTCTACAAATATTGATTGTCTGCGAGCTTTATAGTTCATTTTTATTCGTTAATATCTTTGACCTTGGTAAAATTTATGAACATCAAGCCAAAACCATTTTTTGTAGGGTTTTTGTTGTTTTTTAAATGTACTTCTTTTAAATAAGAGGAGGAATCGAAGATTCTTGGGACTGGCAGGAGAGCAGCGCTCCTGTTCCCTTGAGTCTGTACCGTTTTCAAGTGACCCACGCCGGTACCTCTGTCACAGACCAGTCAGCCTCTTCGGTCCCGGGATATTCGAAGGGAGGAGGAGGAGGAGGAGGAGGAGGAGGAGGAGGAGGGAAGGAGGAGAAGGAGAACGAGGAACGTGTCACATCCACTTACCCATTCACTCACAAAGTGGCCAATTTTGTACTTGTCAAGGTTGCGTGACACTCCCGCCCTCTCCCATCCCATTACACATCATACGTAAACTCAGAGACTCTTTCACTACTTTCCATTAAAGTAAAGCACAACAGAATGGTCGAGATGTACTAGTGGCGTGGAAGAGTAGAGGACCTTGGCTGATGTCTGTGACAACAAGATTTTACCAGAAGCTATGGAGACTGAAGTACCCAAGTAATAATTTTATAATTAAATCCAGTCTCACCAAATTATAAAGTTCTATTTTCGTTTTGAACGTTGTCCTTTGATTCGCTTAAGTCTGTGACCACTGGAAATTCAGGTGTCGTAGACAACCATAGGAACAAGTACAATTTCTGCTTCGACTGCGAGAAGACTTTTTAGGACTAGAAACTACATGGGTGGAAATTCATGGCATTAACTCTGTTGGAAGTTTCGAATGTTGGCTAATGTGGAGTCCTTTGCAAGGTGTACTACTCTCATACGGATGAATACCTTAGAACGTTGATAGTTCTAGGAATCATTCATTCGTTTTAATGTGGAAATAAAATTAAGAGACTTGTCCTATTAAGCCGTCAGTAGCAAACTCAGCAGTTGTGGCCACCTAAGGTGGCCAAACAAAGTCCAGCCTGGTATCTGTTTGAAGGCAGTTTGCTTACTGATGTCACTACTGGCAAGAATTTTGTGAGGAAATACCTACATTGTCTTAAAGTTGCCTCTTCTAGGCGAGAGGTGTGAGACCAAGTCGAGGCTCGGACTAGACGAGACGTCTGAGTTGCCCGAAGCAAAGAGGAGTCCAGCGCCTCGTTCTCCTTGAGTCTTTTCCTTTTTCCGGTTAACCCAAACCAACAGACATGTCAGAGGTCAATCAGCCTGTTCGGTCTCGGTTGAAGGGGAGAGGAGGTGAACGAGGAACGAGTTACGTTACAGTATAGGCTACGAGCAAAACTGCAAATCACGAATAGTAAAGCGAAATTTTCTCATCACTTCTCAGTTAATGTGAAGATTTTGGTTTAGCGATTATGAATAGTTTCCTTAAGAAAATTCATTGTCACTCTTACTGATTTTGTCTATTTTCTCTGTAATAAGTACACTTTGTGTTGCACGAGATTACTTGAACTTTTCAATCTCCTACTTTGCACCAAGTGTTAATCTCGTGATAAGTGCCTCTGTCCTTTCACCGACCTCCGTACTAGAATAATGAAAGGCTTTACTGGATGATACGTCAACGCAGGCTACTCCAGTACCAAAACCGTTGCACGTTCCTCGTTCTCCTTCTCCTCCTCCTCCTCCTCCTCCTCCTCCTCCTCCCTCCCTCCCTCCCTTCCCCCCTCCAGCCACTTGGGGACCAAATAGACTGATTAGTCTATCACACATTTATTAGTTTGGATCAATTTAAAACAGTACCGACTCAAAAGGAACTGACTGCTCTGGGGAACTGGGAGGTCTCGTCCAGTTTGAGGTTCTATTTGTTCTCCCAGCTCTCGCCTAGAAAAGGTACATTTTAAACAACACAAACATTACAACAGCATTTGCTCAGTAGTATGGTACTGTTTGCATTTTCACAAATGAATACTTTAGTCTGTCTTTACTAAAAATCCCATGGTTTTTTAGCTAGAACGTACCCAACGGATGATCCACAAAGACTTCTAAGGAAAGAATTATCTTAGGAATACAAACTTCCGACAACAGCGCAGGTTGATTTTGTTCCTGGATAGCACCGACTGGCTCTCGGTTACAGTAAAATAAAGAAATAGTTGAAAAGGCGAAGAGAAACATTTACCAGGCAATTTGAGCCGACTTCCAACAAACGGTGACTTGCCTTGCCAGTAAAATTAGCGAAGCAGTCTGTTTCCCATAAAGCTTGATAGTGAAAGCTCCGTTGCTATAGCCAACAAACATGGTTTATTAAGACGCCTTTCCTGGATGATGGCAGGAATTCGTCGGGAATGGCGAGCGAAACACAGTAAAAGAGTTTTTATTGAAACCTTACAAGATTACTGCCATTCCATGATTCCTTTTTATAAAGTTGATGAGATTTCTTGAAATGCTAGACGTTTACTCCTTCTATTTCAACATGATTATTTACTACTTATCTAAGTTATCCACTGATTGCCAAAAAGTGGTTTATAACTCAAATTCCAGCGGCTTTAGAGTCCTTCATGGTTTTGGGAGAGCCTAGAAAGCGGTATTTTTAGGAGCCTAATAACTTTTATTTTAGAAACTCAAAAGCACCCACAAACAAACTGGCCACTGTTTATGCATCTACCAGTATGAGTGTCAGGCCCGTCAATGTTGCCAATGCGTGACACCGGACCAACGGAAAGGCGAGACATACAGGGTTGGTTAGTAGCAGTTAACAAATTGTCAAACAACTCCTGTAAATGACGTGGATTATATCTAAAGTAAATCAGTCTCGGCAATGACACTGCTCTTGTTGATTCCGTCACCATCTCTACCCCTCTACCATTGGCTCTGTCACTCAGTTTCTATCGTTGCACGTGCTTCATCCAGTCTCAAATCAAGACGCTTTAAGGACACCTTTTCCGTCAGGTTTACTATACCGCAGCAATGAACACGAGACTACGATGCTATGGGTCGATGCCTCAATGGAGGCAACGAAAATTTCCCATGACATCAAAACAGCATTACAAGGGCAGGTGTCTCCACCCGTGTTTCCTTTGAAGCCGTCACTGATCATATACATTGAATTAGGGTTCCTTTATCAACCAGAGACATCATATTACCAGACTAGGGAGCAACTGAGTAAAAATCTAACTGTTTAATCATTATCAATCACCATATTTACCCGACGTTTAATTAAGATCAACAATGAACAGATTGGAGAAAATTCACGCAGCGTTGCGCGTTTTAGTAAGGCCTATGCAAGACGTTTATTATCCTGGGACTGCTAGAAGGTGTGCAACTAATTTAAATCAGCTAAGGATTTGTTTGCAAAGAAGAATAAAAAACCTGCTTTGTGATTACCTGAGGTTGGGAGATGCAATAATTTCACACGTATCTAAATCTATTTAGTCAAATCAAACAGGTTTTAATTAATTATACCTACTTAAATAAGCATAAGTAGGAGAGTTGAAGTGTGTCAGGCTAAGGCAATCGATAAAAGCATGACACGAAATTTAACCATGCATGGTAAAAATATGGGTCTGAAGTTAAGAAATGCTCGATATTAAAATTTCCAGAATTTTATTAACTTAAGTAAAGTCTATTTTTAGTCAACGAAATACGAGTGACATGCAAAGTGTATCAACGGTGGCGCCACGGCAAGGCGCCATGGCGACTTCGAATGGATTACTTAGATAAGATTTCCGTATCAATGGCAGCGATACAAGAGCTAATGTAGCATAATGGGCCTTGCAATCATTACTTATTCCTTTGGAATTAATTTGGCAGTCAAATTTTGCATTACGCAGAAATTCTAGGTCCCTTATTATTTTCTATTGTTTAGTATCGCATAGTGAACCACCTATTTCTTCCGCGATCCACGCATCTGCTATAAATTATTCGATTGCTCAGCCAAGCAAAAAAGATTTCCAGATAGCACAAAGAGGATCATATTATGCAATTTTGCTCGAAAAAACCCCTGACTTGATGGTTTTAAGCATGATGCAGAGTCAAACGAGCTTGCACAGAGGCCGTGATACGGGAGGAAGAGGAGAACCGTTTCCTCCATTTTGAAAACGTAAACATGCACTGCAGGCTCTCATTATCAGACAACCTTGGCATTTTATTCACTCATAAATAACGACTGGGTTTGGCTTTTCCACTTCCGTATGCCTCAGAAGAGGACTGGTCAAAAAGTTCGACGAATTCATAATCACATAGATCACATGGTTTATTCCCCATGCCCATTCAGAGGGTGTGGGGTCATGCTAAACTGCAATAACAGATGATTTTGATCCCTGAACTCATGTTTCATGTGGGCTCAACGTCGTGCCAAAGCTGGTCACCGTTAGCAACTCTGGAAGGAGCCTTTAAAAAGGTTATTTTTTATTGACAAACTGTGACACTTTGATTTTTGCCTAACTAAGCAGTGTTTAATTTATCGTTGATTACGGCTAGGCAATTATAAAGTGTTGCCTAAGAATAAAAGGAATGGAATTTTATGAGTAAATGAACTACTTTGGCAAGCTATGATGGAAATATTTTTAAAAATCACGTCTCCCTTCTCAGCGGTACCCTTTCATTTGCATCTGGTGTGAGCCCACTTAGAGCATCTAAGTTATCAGGTGGAAAGCCTTATAAAATCGCAGTTTTTTCTGATACGGAATGGTTAGAAAACTCTTACAGAGAAACCTTCCACCCACATGGTTATTATTGGATAGAACTTTAGCCAAATAATAAGTGGACAAAGGTACGAGGTCGTGATGCTCCTTCCTGATGTATGGCCTCAGGGTCAACTGGGAAGGGGTTAAGTAGGGGACCCGAGTTGGGACCGAATGGAACTGGTGAGCTCATAGCAGCTGCAGTACAGGTAGCAGATACGTCAAATTAAAAAATCTGCATCATTTGGTAAAACAGTCAGAGGTGGTTGGTTCAGAGCTTCATAACCACTGCACACACGATATCCACCACCACCACCACCACCACCACCACCACCACCACCACCACCACCACCACCACCACCACCACCACCACCACCACCACCACCACCACCACCACCACCACCACCACCACCACCACCACCACCACCACCACCACCACCACCACCACCACCACCACCACCACCACCACCACCACCACCACCACCACCACCACCACCACCACCACCACCACCACCACAACCACCAGACTCCTCCCCACTGCGGAGATCAGACAATATGATAAAAAAAAAAACGGAAAAGGATGCTTTAAAAATGACTCTCGATCTGTGAGTGAAGACATTCTTGTGTTTAAGCATCTTTAGCATAATTCAAGCCGTCATTCAACACTGAAGCATTCAACTCGAAAGATAAAATGAAGAAGCACATAAGAAAACCATTATAAGTGTAAGCAAAACGGCAATGAAATGCGAGTTTGGCGTCCTGAGACTTCCTTAAAGACGGATGAAGACATAAAGCCCAAGGAAAATACTTTAATGCTAAAAGAGAAAGGAATTAGGACTGCTGGCATGGTTCAGAGACCAGCTCCTCTAGCAAATGTAATATGGTCACCCTGAATGACCGTAATTGAAACCGACAGTCAAACAAAGTATTTCGATAAGACTTCCTTAAGAGCGAGGGAAGATGCAGCAGAAAGGATGGAAACAACTGGCGTGGCTTTGAAGCCGGACCATCTAGCAGAGGTATAGAGGCCAATATGCAGCGTGGGTCTTCAACAAAACCAAGACTTAAGCAACTAACATATTGCCCTGCTACCACCCTCCTAAACTGTTCATGAATTAAAAACATTTTAGTGAATGGTTTTATGCTTGTCCCACAAGTTGACCTGCTCCCTGTAATGGGCTAAACAAAATATCTTTTGAAATGCTAAGTAGATCCTGGAAGCCTCCACACACATGCTGCCCCCTTTTGAACTTCAGTAGTTAAGCGGTGTAGATGTGGCTTGGATTTATTCGCAGAACTTACATAAAAGGGATCCACAGTTGATACACGGAGGTAAAAAGAATGAAATAGTTGACTGTGCGGTCTCAACCAATCTGGAAATGAACACAGTCTGAATAACATTTGCCTCGGAATCATGGTTTTACTAGTTCTCTTTTATGAGAGAACAAAACTTGGTTTATAACTTGATTAGCCCTTATCGCTACCTGTAACCTCTGCTCTTTGCTACCTTTAGCACCTCCGAGATTGACCTGAAGGCGAAGGAGGTCATAATACTCGGACAGAATGCATACACTCGGTGTAGAGGAAGGATTGGGGCCGCTGACCTGGCCTAAAGGGTAGCCTAACCACCGAAACTATACTGGCCAACCAAGGGACCCCTACTCGAAACCAAGACTTCCACAAGCAACAAACATATTGCATAGTTCCCTTTTTCTTTAAGTTGTCGTTCCGAGTCAGCCATTGCAAGGTAAACAGCACTGAAAGGAAACACTCACGAGTCTTCCGTAGCAGTCAACAACTTCCAATGCAACCTAGGCTATACCCGATCGCCTTGTCACTGATCCCTCTTGGCAATTCAACTGGATCTGCAGTTTCATCCGGTTTGTAAAATAGATATAGGCACGGGAAATTGTTCTAGCCATCAATCATGCCCATAGACAGCTGTAGGAACACTACTCTGAAAGCAGATTTATGCAACAGAAGAAGGGAGCTTAAGCAGTCCCCTTGCGTAGGGTATCGCATCTGTTCATCTTTGCCACGTTCTATTTACTCAAGATCTACCCAGACGTGTACCTACAGAGGTTCCAATCAGCTAATTGAGAAGTGTAGGAGGTATCGCAAGTTCATCTTACCAACGTCTTCATGCTGGTACTAATTCACAGCTTGCATCGTATCCATTGTTAATACGTTTTATGCAGAACTCAGGACTAAGGTGATTACCGACGCGGGCGCAAATTTTAGCCATTCTGCTAAGGATCATTAATGATTCTCTCGTTCGTAGGAACATGCATCTCTTCCAGTCCTCTAAGTTTTAGCATTCAGCAATAGAAATTAAGATGTAACTACTTTAATATCGGGCTAGCCATCTGCTATCAATAAAGTAACACCTTGAATCTTTCCTGAAGAATGGGCTAGTGTCATTGACATACCCTACGGCCTGAACAATCTGGTGAGGATAAAACGACCAACCACGGAAATCACTACCGAAACTGAGAATTAAGCAAACAGCAAACGTACCACACCGTCTACTTATAAGCTCTGGAACTAAATTAAGTAGCACGTATATTTTGCACCTCAAATAGACATCAAGGTAACATAGGTGCCAAAACTCTCCTTTACTCACTAATTAATTAATACATTTTAATTTGATTGAATTGACCTGCCTTCATTTTAAAGAGTGCAGTTTGAGCGCCTCCTACCGAAAAATACCAAAATAAGGGGTGATCCAAATTTAAGTTAATAATCTACTAATCCGTGAGATTTGACATGCCTCGTCTAAACTAGACTAATGAAGCACGCTTTTAAACGCCCATTTCCCACATAAAGACTGTTCCAATGATCACATTTGACGAGAATGTGACTTGAACGCGAGCTGCTCTGACTACAACCTTAAAAAGGCAAGTAGTCAATTCACCAATCAGAGGCGTCTCGTTTATCATTGGTCCATTATCATGACCAATTACACCAGCCGCCTTATCGAGCGTCTTTGTACACGGGCGTAGCAGTCGTTTCACCGGTCTTGTGTGACTATGTAAGTTGACGCTTCACTCCTTCATTATTCCCAAGCGGTAAAGATTGTAATTATGCCATGGCAAAGTGCTTAATTGGTGGAAATCTAAATAGTAAGTGTGACTATAGCGCAAAGCAATTATTGGGCGGTAGCGCATAGTGATCTTTAGTCGAAGAAAAAGCTCCAAATTCAAACCTTTGAAACTTGGTCATTATACCAGAAGTTATGTCGACTAATATTTTTAAAAGAAGTAGCTTTTTTACTGCGAGTGTGTTTAACTTACCTCCTAGATAGTAGGACGGGTAATTCTGGGGATTAAAATTGTGTCTTCTTTTGACCCGAATGTCCTCTTTAAAATTAGGGCCTACTGCCGCTCCCTGATTCACCTATATGCTCCCGATGGAGAGAAGTACAAACCGACTATTACCCCGACACCTGGGTTCTCACCAACCGCTGATGCTGAGCACCTGAAGCGTGCAATGCGAGGACTTGGTACCTTCCTTAATATGTCCTTTTTATTAGCATTTTTAAAGAAAAAATTCTGTAGGTGTTTTCCTGTTGAGCAGTGAATTCAGGGATTAGGTCCAAATTCAATGTTGGCAACACAACTAGGCTAGCTTAAACAAAAGTAAATTTTGGTACAGAGGTAGCTCAAATGTACAATTTTCGTTACTGTAAGGTCCGCGGTTTCATAACCGAAGGAGTGGTAGAGGACCTTCACTTGTTTGAGCTTGCTTTCTTCTCATTCTAGGGCTTACACGCGTTTTCGATTGGCCAATTAAGCGGGTGACAACTTATAGGCATTATTCGAATGCGCATAAAGGGTAACCTAGGGAATCTGCTTTGGTTTTGGTGTGAAATTGGCTAGTAACTAGGTACCCGGAGGGAATTCTATGTAGGTACGTGTTCTAAAGCAAACTTGCGTTGCAAGTTTACTGTCTTAATGTCTCAAATGACCTAGAAATAACCTTTACGTAGGTCCATTGCTACAGTCCGATGCTCCTGGATAACAGTGTGTGCATTAGATGTTTGGTAAGATAGTGGAGAGACTAAAATTTTTGCAAAGACGTAGGAATTATTTTTCTTAA
The DNA here is from genome assembly GCA_001923025.3 of Taenia multiceps. Classification (NCBI taxonomy): domain Eukaryota; kingdom Metazoa; phylum Platyhelminthes; class Cestoda; order Cyclophyllidea; family Taeniidae; genus Taenia; species Taenia multiceps. The sequence continues at coordinate 2,594,757 of CM010317.1, read as the reverse complement.
AGGGGAGAGTTATGTCTGAAATATCCAAGGTACTGAACCAACTGTAGAGAGCAGTGACCACTGCATCCTTAGCCAAGTCAAGCTTTTACCCACCGAAAACCTTTGAACAAAGTGAATCTTGTAGCCACAGATCAGCCTGCATTGCAGACACCCTTGGTTAAATAAGCAATCACAGAAGCATCACACGATAGTGTTTCTGAGGTTGGGTTAACTCATTTTTAGTCTTGGTTCCTTGATACCGAGCACAAGGACCACGCAGTGGTTGCCATACACTAACACTACAAGTCACTACCTCATAATCATTTGATATTTTCCATTAAAAATGCGTCATCATGCATTTTTGTCACCATAACCCGCACTGTTTGAGTCTCCAAGCCGACTGCTCTCTGTCGAGTCATTTACCCACCTCGGAAGGTGGCACGCTCTGCCTCTTCCCCACGGGTTTGCAGAAATTTCCGTTCAACGTGATGGAGATTGAAGCAGAAAGTACAGTTTCAGACGCTCAAGTGAAATTCCAACTGATACTCAAAAGAAACTCAGAAAAGGATATGAATAAACTACTATTTATTTTCGCTGCTTTTTTAGGCACAAATGAACGTGCAATCATTGATATTCTTGGAAACCGAACTTCAGCCGAAAGGGTGGCCATTCGTGATGCCTATCCGTCGATTTCCAGCAAGGTATGTTACTTCTGTCTCCTGTTCATGTCTAAGTTGTTCAACGAAAAGACAGCTTTAGTCTGGGGTATGCTTTCAAGCCCACTTACCTGACACTAATATCAAGTTTTGGATACCGTGTCCACACCAGCCAGGCTTGACCACCTCGTTTGCCCCTTTTCAGACAAAATTTACCTACGTACCCTAATCGGCAGGCAGTGAAAGGATTTTTAAAATGTTACACTCTTTACAACCCCTCTGACCTAGTTGACTTCAAACCATGGTGGTGGTCTTTTCCATCCAAAACCAGGCTGTGGAATTCCACCTCGGTAAAATAAACACTCTGACTTTCCCAGGGCAATCGTAAATCAAGATGAACAATTTGTTGATTGTTGTCATTGGTAATTGGGCAGTCACAATGAGAACTGCCAGTTAATGCCAGCAAAGAATGGTTTAGAAAAAAAAAACATTTTTCTTACCAATTTCGATTGAAGGCATGGCTTCAGACCCTTCTTGTGGGTTGGACCCAACATCACCGTTTGACTCTTGGCTTTCCTTTATAAAATGGAAGCATGGAGAGCTCTTGGTTTCATGACCAATTCCCTGAGAGCAAATTCTTAGGAAAATGTTATTTTTTCCGCCTGAAAAATAAAACAGAAGTTATGAGCCATTAATGAATGAATTGGCAGCGAAACACCCTTAACTGTGGCTTTTCCTTCTGCCAAGGAAGGACAAAGTTTGCCTTGTTGCTGAAAGGTCAGTCTTCACTGTGGACCTAGAGTGAAGTAGTACTTGAAAACAAGCAGATAACTGAGAAATTTCATCTCGCAAAAAGCATAAATTATTGTCACAAATATCTTAATTTACGTCCATGTCGTTCCAGACCCTGCACGATGCTCTAACCAGTGAGCTGAGTGGCAAGTTCCGGAAGTTCGCCTTGTTGCTAATCCAATCACCGTGGCAGGTGATGGCAGAGGCTCTTCACGACGCCATGAAGGGGCTTGGCACTAAGGAACGTGTACTCAATGAAATTATTGCCGGGTGTTCAAAGGATGACATCCCTCAGTTGAAAAAGGCTTTTGAAGAAGGTTCATGACTACTTTATAAATGGTCTGGCGTACTTTTGCCTTTTGTAAATGGTATTCCAGGTTCCATATCAAAGTATCTATACCCCCTTATTTAATTCCTAGAACAAGCTACTTACCATCGCTGTTTTGCGCAGGCTGACTTTGACAAAAAAATTCCATAACTGATTGTCAGATATCTTCATCAGGTTTGTTCTTATTATTTTTTTTTTTCAGTGAGCGGAGGAGAAACCCTTGATGATGCGATCAAGGGAGACACGAGTGGCGACTACCGCGAGGCCCTTCTGCTAGCGCTCGCCGGTCAAGCTGATGAACCACAGGCGATGCAACTCAAAAGTCTAACACCCTCCACTCTCAGTCAGGTTGTGAATGTCGGCCTTGCTGAAACGGATGCAAAGGAGCTGCACGCCTGCGGTGAGGGGTAAGTGAGAGGTCTGGGTCATTACTCGCATTAGTGACGTGAGTGATGTCCCGTGCTGCATTTATGGAGTATGAGGAGGCCCGCGAAGCATTATGACAGACACCTCCAGTGGCAAGGCTGTTGTCTTTGTTAGCAAGAAGTATCCAGTGATGTAGAGAGCGTCCCAGAATACACGTAGAAAGTAATTCAGATAGAGGGTATGCGCCATAAGGGTACGTATGGGATCACGCATTGGGTAATTGACCTCCACGAGTTTACTGGTGCATGGATACGTTCTTGTTTAAAACTCTACCAGGTCCGTTTTGCACGAATGCGGCTGGATTTCGTTGAAACAGCGGTCAATTCCCCACTTCAAGGCTTGAGTGGTCGTGGGCTTGTTGAATTTAACTGTGGACTTCAAAAACATCCAGCGAGCTAAATTTCACGGTCCGAGGGGCCACTTCTGGTCACCACGAAGGAAAACTGCGCAGCTAGAAAACGATTCATGCGGCGATTGAATGGATTCTCGGGGCTGTATGGTATGTGGCACTGTCTCATTGAAACCACATATCGGCACGCGAAACTGGAATACCACGTCGCGATAGCCAGCATCATTAAAAGCTATTGCGTGACCAGCCGCATTTTCGAAGAAGAAAAGTCAAATGATGATGTCTTCAGCCTAAAACCCTCACCAAATGGTGTCACGTAAGAAATGCATTGGTTTCTCAATGATCGCTCGTGGCTTTTTTGAACCCTAAGTTTGACAATTATGCCTATTTACCGAGCGATCAAAATGCGAGCGAGCAGCCTCACCACTGAAGACGATTCCGTTCCAAAAATCAGCCTCCACTTGTACTTGATGTGCCACAATCCATTCTACGAGGTCCATTTGCTGTGCGACGTCAGTAAGCTTCAGTTGTTGAGTTAGTGGAAATTTGTAGGCATGAAGATGCAGCAAATCTTCTGTGGACATACGCCGTAGGGAGCATCTCGAAGTGTCCACTTCTTAATCTCGCTTTTGAATTAACGTCTCTGAACTCTCAGCAACTCTCTCACGAACTCTTTCGATGTTCAGTATCGAAGGACGACCAGTCTACAATTAATGAGGCCAAATCACTATTTCGACCATATTTCGTACAAAAGTTGCAAACTATAGCTGCCAACCCTTTAGTATTTTCAAAATATCACTCAAAAATGTAAAACACGTGGATCTTTCATAGAGCGCTTCATTTTTAATAACCTTGAGCTGTCAGCTATCATACTGTCACTTTTTTCGCTTGAAGCACTTTGCCACACAAGTAGCGCGAGATCCGAAACTTACGTGGATTTCGAGGCGCCCTTTGTGTCTAACCCCTAGAAAGAAATGGAGATCACACGGTGAATAACCCCTTGAAACCTTATTAGTACCGTTGCATGGGCCCGTTTACCAGTGCCCCTTCTTCTACCTTTCACTACTTTTTGATTACTTCAAACTTCTAGTTTCATTCAAGCCACCCTGTTTGGCTGACTTAAACTTGTTACAGGGATTGGCAAGGGTATGAGATGCTGTAATTGAATGTGCCATACAGGAATGGTTTAAACAGGCTGTTTGATTCTGGTATGAGAACCACTGGGAAAAAGAAGTCGTGGAGGCTAAGTATGAAGGCAAGACAAAAGGGTAATCAATTTCTTGACCTTCACTTCTTTCAACCCCGTTATGAAATAATACCGCGACCTGTCTTGAGAAATGGCTCCATTATTCCACTAGCCACATCACACTTTGACAATCCTCACAACTTCAAGCCTACACGATTGTGATTGCTTTGGGTATGCGTGAGGTGGACTGCAGTCTCAAGTCTTTACAAGGAATCTCTCCCTTTCAGAGGGTCAAGCAACAATTGCGGCAAAAAGAGATAGTGCCTCACCTACATGCTCCTCTCTGTCGCCATTCAAAGTGATTACTAACAATTGCTACGTCTAGAGACTTGAGAATGCAAATCAGAAGTACACAAGAGCATTGCATGTCGAAGATATGAAATGGAAGACATCCATTTGCTGAGGCAACACGATTACACAGTATATGTCCGTTTTTTCTCTTTCTAATTTCATTGTTATTAGGCCACCTCCTAATCACCTTTGACTCCAGGAAGTATCAAGTCTTTCAATCAAATTTTTGTTCCGCCAAAAATCATGATTTGACACTACGAGACAACTTAGAAATCAGCCTCATGGAGCGTGCGCCTTCGTACCGCCATCACTCTTAAGAAGTGACTTAAAAGCGTCCTCTTTCCAAGTTCATTGACCTCATGCTCTGCTGTAAACTGCAATGACCTGGCAGGCGGTAGACAAATCTCATTTATTATTCTTTTTCATTAAGGCGCCCAGGCACAGCAGAGAGTCGTTTCATGCGTCCCATCGTCAATCGCTCATTCCTTCAATTGAACGCAACGAATGAGGCCTACAATCGGGTAAATCCAAGGTCCTCATTTATCTCAGCACAGGTTTTATCCATGCATGTGTGTCAGCATAGAAGGGTCTGGTTTGGTGGGCAAGAGCGAAAGTTTTCACTTGTTTATGCCCGCCAAAGGATGATGTCGAAGCGAGGCGAAATTTCAAATTGTTACAAATATATGCAATCTTATGAAAGGATAAAGAAGGAGAGGTGAATAACTAGTGGGCATATCTTGTTGAAGTGAATCAGAGAGGAGTGCTATTGCTGTTCGCCCTTACGCAGGCAAGAGGTGAGGGCAAAGGTCTCCAACCATCAGCCATAATCACCGACGGTAGTTGAGGAAATCTAAGACTATTCTGCATAGCATAACTTGATAGTTAGAATTCTAACTCACTTTAACGGTCTCAGGAGGAAAATTGACCCTTGTAGCGCCAACGTTTTGGTGTTCCACTGTGCCACCGACATTTGCATCCCCGTCGATCCAACCGATTAAGATGCTACTCAGTAAAGAAAATGAATTATCCTTGGGATAAGGACATGCTACCTCTATTATGCTCTCTGAAAACCAAACTTCCTGTTTGCAACGTGATTTTGGGCAGTCAGCAACCAAAAAACTAAAAATGTTCTCATGTTACACATTCGTGACACTGGAATCACGAAACGCAGGTAGTAGACGTGTTAGTCAGCCCGTACAAGATGATTTAGTGATTATGAAGGGCGGTGTCAATGTGACCGGAAAGGAATTGCTTGTGTAAGTAGAGTAATTATCATTGCTACACAATCATGGAAATGATTTCGACAGACTTCCACTAGTCCTAAGAACTTTTAATCCACGGATACAATCCATTCAACTGCACCGCTTCCTTACGCGGTAAATTCGCATCAGCTAGTCCAACACAGCCATAAGAAAATTGACTAACAGATTCCACTGGGCTAGATATGGCTGGCCTTCCAGCTTCTGAACCATGGAGTCGGTTTCAGCGCAAGGTCCATGTTTTCCAAAATGGAATCCATTTACTTGATAGTCAAGCAGCTAATTCTGCTATCACTAATCGCTGTCCAGTCAATCATTCATTTTGTTTACAGAGATCTTGCGCATTCGCATTAGATTGGCACCTCTGTGGAACTCAGGATCACAAAAGAACTCATTGTAGGTGAAAAGACTAAATAATTGCAAATAGGAACCTGCCTTGAGCCCAAGAGCTGAAACATTTGACAGGAAAACTTTAAACTGATTTTGACCTCAGTGGATTAAACAAGGAGATAATCCTTAGCCACGTTTTGACAATCTGGTACGGATTAAATTGCAGGCCTACGGTCACCCGTTGATTGATGCAATAAAGAAGGAGACATCGAGAGACCTTGAGGACTTTCTCACAACTAGAGGTAGGATTGTTTGATTTGGTTTGCCTATTTATGCAAAAAAAAACTTTAGTTCGCTACGCCACCGATCGCGCCGGTCTGTTTGCCGAACTCCTTCACTTTGCCATGAGAGGAGCTGGCACCAAGGACTCCACTTTGCAACGTGTTCTTGCCTTGAGGGCTGACGTAAGTCGCAACTTGAAAGTCATTTCAAGTTTTGTTTAAATTTTACCCTCGTAAAAGCTGTGATAATTGAATGAATGGCCTTCATCTCACAGCGACTTTTATGGAATGAACAAAGATGCTAGATTAATGGATAACTTAGTCATGATTTCTCTTAATCCAGTAAACGGAGCTCATTTTAACTGCCCTTGATAGCTCGTGTTTATGAAGTGGCCGTCAACATGAATCTGTCTGTCACTTCAAAGTAAAGTTACCTGCTGAAAACCACTCTTTCATTCCATTTTAAAACTTTAAAAAACAAAAATTGACTACATATTGAGGTGCAGCTGCTCCCATTAAGCTGGTCACTATCCTCCAGTTCTTTTTCTTTCACCTGAATGACAGACCGATCTAGGAAGCATCAAGGAGAAGTATGCGGAGCTCTATGGTGAAACCCTGAAAGCGGCAATCAAGGGTGATACTTCCGGTGACTATGAGGCTCTCTGCTTGAAACTCATCGGCGCTGCATAGCTGAAGTGGTGACAAATTGGTTCCTACATGCTGGTTAAAGTTCTCCACCTCCTCCTACATCATCTCGTGGTTTTAATTTCTGCTTTTCTGCAGCACAAATTCATCAATTAGCTCCTTTTCTGTTCTTCGCCAGTTTGTGGAAAGTTAAACTTGATGATGAAATTCACTCCAATAAAAAAAAATGCACACTTACGTACTGAGTGTCACTGCTCAAACTACTGCCTTTGAAGTGAAAAAGTGATTAATTGAGTTCAAGTGCTACGTGACGACTTCTGAGAACCGCTTGCTCAAGATGAAGAGGACTTGGAAGAAATAAACATTTCCTTCATGTACTGAGTTCTACGCGTAGACCTAACCAGAGTTCATGACCACATTTGCCAGAACACATACTCTGTGCAAAGGTAGAATTTCTTCTTTCAGGGACTTGCCTGGAAGTGAATTACAACCATGTGAAATGCCTGTACTGACATAAGGACTGAAGAGCGCAGCACATAGCTGCAGCCGTGGCAATTAAAAGCAATGAAAGAGTTGTGAACCCGACTCGTAAGCGTTAGCACCCAGGTAGTAGCGGAATGTAAATTCACGTTTGTGAGTTCATAGACAGGCGGGGTTTTCGTGCAATCAAGGGTCATTGCCAAGACCATTTATGGATGTGAAAGGAACGGGGATCCCACCATGGTGTGAGCGCTATACAAGAGGAAATTAGGTTGACACTAACGTCTTCAGTAGGGCGTATAATCCCCGATGGCCTCTCAAAGTCGTTTGTCCTCCATCTTTTAAAGTATTTTTGTAGGTTTTAAGTGAAAATTCTGCAATCGGAAGACAGATTTGATTCATATGAACACTAAATTACGCAAGCCTATTTGGATTGATGAGTACCTAAAAAGAACATTATTTATTACACAATTTATGCCTGGAAATGCACCGGCCCTACCGTCGAAAGCTAATTTATTAAACAGTTGCGATTATCGACCCTGATGTCAATCGCGAATATTAGAGCTCGTATTTCCATAACTGATAACGTCGAGTGCAATGCTTACCAATACCACCTTAAGGAAATATTTTGATGTGAATAAACCATTAATAAGCTAAAAATCAATAGAGCGGCAAAGCAATTAAAACTCATTGGAATTTTGAGGGTCGTTCCCACTCGCACCAGCACTTAGTTTCAAATGACGTTAAAACGAAACTACACACACAAAGTCGTTCGTAAAATACACACTTTGCTTACTTTGTGAGACAATTCTAAAAAAACTATCTACTGAATATGTGATAGTAGCACTAGTTATGAAGCATTACCGGATATTTTTAAGCAAAATCAAATTCAACTTTGCTTTCACCGATGGACGTAATTTTGAATTGAATGAACTCTTCTTGGCCACTCAAGTGATGAATCAGCTTAGCCAAAATGTCAGGAAGCAGGCACAGAACACAAGGAAACAGAAAGGGTGGAGAGAGAGTCATTCCTTCTGTGGCAGTCTAGTTGGCACGCGGGAAGCATCGATCGATAAATTGAACCAGTCCAGACACACTCGCCCGCCAGCGCACCTTCACGACTGTGAAATGGAAGCACAGGCAGCAACGACAAAACTCACCGAAATACGTGACCAGTCAGTACAGATGGAAGGCAGCAGCACATCAGCACCACCGACAAGTCTCGAGGCTCTCCTTCGTCGTGCCGCTATGCCCACTGTCAACCTTCCACTTCTAGCCACCGCTCTCCTCCAATCGGCTCTAGCCGCGGCTCTTTCCAAATGTGCTCTCGAATTCCTTCAGATGGCAACACAGCCAACATCATCTGCTGAAGTGCCTCTGGATCTGAGGACAATGAATCCATCAGGCAACCCGGAAGGTCTAAAAAATTCGGAATCAACCGATTTCAACACCGCAGAACCACTGCCCCTGATCAAGCGGCTGAAACTTGCTGGCGAGAATGAACAAAAGGCATCAGAAACTTCCCAACACCAATTAATTCTTATAAATCCCTACCTTCTACCAGCAATGCCAGCGCAAGAAGCTGAGGCGCCACTGGACTTTTCAAATCCCACAGAACATCCTTGCACGTACCCAGGTTGTAACAAGACCTTCCGCTATAATCACGCACTGATAAACCACTACCGAATTCATACAGGTGAAAAGCCCTACTCTTGTGACTACCCTGGCTGTAAGCAGGCCTTTGCGAGGCAATCAAACCTCCTGACCCACCGAATGGTCCACTTGAATCGAGCAATGCGCAAGACCTTTGCATGCACAGTACCAGGGTGTGAGAAGAACTTCCTCAAGAAGACCAACCTGGACGATCACATGAACCTACACCTGAACAAGCGACCCTACAGTTGCGACTATCCCAACTGTGGCAAGTCCTTTCGGTGTCGAAGCAACCTGAGTGGACACAAACGAGTGCATGCGAGGGAGGCGGAAAGGGAGAAAACCAACCGACCCTCACCGTTGGAGAGGAAGATTGACACGATATTGGCCAAGGCACGCGCCAGTGTGGCAAATCAAAGTATGGCGGAGGCAGAGGAGGGGAGGAGGAACGAGGGCACAACACCTCAGTAGGGAACACATTTATATACATGCGTGTGTACCAATTCACACACACACACACACACACACACACGTCTGCGCCAGTTTGTATACATAATGAGCGTATTTTTCAAATTCTGGCGAGTCTTCTAATAGTTGCTCCAGATGGATGACCCTTCACTTTGCAAAAGTTCGTTAAAAATGGAATCAGTGAGGGTGGAAATTGGATCCCACTCTTTCAATAACACAAGACTAGCTAACTCTTCATTCAGCGTGGCGTCACCACAACTGAGCCAGCCTCCTGGGGTGGAGTACATTGCTTCAAGGCATTCCACTCTCGTCAGCTGGAAGTGGAATTAGTTGATAGGACACAAAGAGCCTGCGTCATTGCATTGTTTCACAAATGTAAAGCACGACAAGGCTGGCTGTCCAGACTAACACAAATAGGTGTCAGGCACAACTGTAGACAGAAAAAGACGCAAATACTACTAAACGGTGAAAATCAACTCCAATGAGTAAACTGTAGACAAATATGAAACAAAAAATGAAGAACCAACAGCACTAGTGATCATAAGAGGCTGAAATATTCACAATGCAGAGAGCTTTTACAGGTGCACACTTTCAGGATGGAAGGAGATCAAGTAAAAAAGGTAGTAAGGAAAGAAAGATAGGAGAGAGGCGACGATTAGGTGTGGTGCTTGTGTGTATGTGATGATTGGATGGAAGGTGGTGGTAGAAGAGGATCCAGTCAGAAAGACATCCTGACTACGACACACGCGATCAGCTACGCCGAGTTGGTGTGCGCCGATGAGGGCGTCTTGAGGTTGAGCAGCAAACTGCGCATCCGTGACAGATCGTGAGTGCTCCTGGTGTTCTTCGACTGCAATGGAAACGAAGGAGGCAAATCGTCAAAAATTGTTGTTATACAAATCAAGCTAATGCCTACATCCAGCAAGTGACATCTCAAGGGTAGAGAAGGGGGGTTAGCTGTATCCCTGAGACATCTGGACAGTCAATTACACACCACTACAAAAGCTCCCCAGCTAAGACAAGTGTGAGCTTTCAACCGCAAACACTTAATTCAGTCCAAGCATTCAAAACAAGTGATTCACCTTGTTTATCAAATTTACTGCACCACAGCCCCCAAAACTCACAAGATAAGATTTACCAGAGCCACTTCAACCCTTAGTACAACGCTTTATATGACAAATGCGAATGATAAGCTAAAGTACTGACTTCGGTTTTGTGCTGTTGATACACTTTAAGAAGAATTACTGTCGGTAAGGTTGGTCAAAGGTTAGATAACGGCTAAGCAACAGAGTGAAAAACAGGCATGCACATTGCCTCCATGTTGTTCGTTGGGTGTATGAAACTCGACTAAATCAAGGCGTCTGTGTCCAGTTACTGGAGCCCTGACCTTACATGTCCGTGCACCTAACAGGAAGCTTTTCTGATAAGTTTACGAACTCATCCTCGACCAAAAGGCCAAAGTAAAATCAACGGTTATACGCCAAAATCACAAACGAAATAGAGACGGAATTTAAAGCATAAAAATAGATTAAGTTGGAAGGTGTGGTGTGACAGAGGGATTAATAGAGCCCAGATTTAGGGTGTGCTATCAGCTTACAATCTGTTACAACTGCTGACATTGACAAGAACTTAAAAATGCGCGTGGCAACGGAAAGTAAACCACGATTTAAGATCATTTCAACTGCACATAAAACAAAGACAGTAGTATTCGTACTGATCTGTAAATCTGGCTCTGGTGTCCGTGCTTCTAGCTCTCCAATTCACGAGCGACACCGGAAGTAAATCGCATGTCACAAGGAGAAACCGATTAAAAATATAAATTCGAAAGCATCTAGCTGCAAACTCAATAGGAATCTATGAAACACAGAGCCACCCACACAGAAATGTATTCACAAGACAGTGAATTACCAAAACCTATGAACTGTTGAAAAGTATCCAGACTTACTGTCAGATCGCACATGCCGCAAACACTCTCCCACACGGCAGTATCGCGAACAGAGGGCGCCTGACCCGAAAAACCATCGTAGGCCTTGCCTGAGGCGTCTCTTGGTGCGTCTGCCCGATTGTCCGCCGACCGCAGCGCCATCTGCTGCCGATAGTGTGCGTACCAGGTTTCCAACTCCTGTAGCATTTTTGCTTCTGTTAGTAACCAAGCTCATAAGCTATAAGCAAGCACTGTTATACACCTTCAGCACCACCGACCAGCTTTGGATGTTTGCTAATAGCTTAAAAGTAAATGAGTCCATTTTCAACTACTCAAGGAGCAGCTAAAACAAGTCCTGCAACAAACCTTCCTCGAGTGAAAAAATTAATTCAGCTACGAAAGCCACTGCATGCTGCAGCGTGTCAATTAGTGTCACTCATAGTCGCGACTGTAAACAAAAAAAAGTGTATTTCATAGGTTGCTTGCAAATACCCCACCGTCGTTTGATAGAGTTGATAGTTTCAACTTCCAAAGCCATATAGCCCTTCTCATTATTGGTTTAACGACTAACTTTCCATGTGATCCATCTATTTACAAAACTCTCCCCACATTCGGCTCAAATCTTTGGTTCAAACATCAGCTTCAAACCCTATAATTTGTTAAGGATAACTCTCCCAGAAAATTTAGTACATCTTCGATAGCACTGCCATACCGGTGGATGCTTTGTCGCCTTTGGACCAGACCACTATTCCATCGGATATAATTTACGAAAACAGCGAAATAGGGACCATGTAGGACAATTAGAAACCTCGACGTTGCACGGAGTCAAATTACACAATGCATAAAAGTGCCCACAGTAATCGGATGAATCACAAAGAAAAATTGCGCAAAGGAATGTGATGATCATCAGTCGAGATAGGACGCAGCAACCACACATCAATTAAAAACCGCTCTTGATTGATCGTAGAGATGAGACAAGGATAAAGCATGCTATTAGCACAGACGTGTAAACCCAAAGGGACAGTTTCGACGGCATTACTTCAGCTTGGAAATAAAGTAATTAAAAGAAATACTCTTTTGAGCCCCAAGACAAAAAAAATCTTGAGAATGCTACGAAAAAATCAGGTTTGACACACAAGTTCACTACCAGTGCCATCTGACACAATGAACACAAAAATTTTAGTCGTATAAAAAAGAGTCGAAAAAAGTCATGAATGTCCGCAATTTAAAAAAGGAGGGAACAAAATGCTGAGCCCTTGTGGAATGCGTCTTCAGAATTTCCACATTAGTACTTGCAGGGCGTACGGGAAAGGTTAAAAAGTCCAAGAACAACAAAGCACACCCAACCTAATAAGAATAAACAAAAGGCCTCAAGACTCAATAAGCATAGCTTCTACTCACCAAGAGTACACTACTACCCCGCACAAATAATTAAGTGCAAAAATCGTCGACTACCTTCTTCGCATTTGCTTCAAGTTCAACACGTTTGGCGGCTTCTTTCTCATCACGAGCTTTAATGTCCGCCTCAAAATTAGCCCTCCAAGATTCAAGAATGGCACTTCCCTGTCCTTTAGTGACTGAAGATTGACTACTAGTTTTCCTCTGAGAAGTCCCATTGAAGTGTTGATCACCGGTGTTGAATGTTGATTCGATACCAGTCACCGGGAGAGCATCAGCCGGTTCATCGATCCTCTGTGGTTCTTCGGGCTCGATCACAAGCTCGGAATCCTTTCTTGAATCATCAATGGAATCCAAATCTATGAGCAGTGGTTCGGTAAGATTATTCGAAAAATGTCACAATCATGCTAAAAAGAGGTGCCTACCTGAACCGTTTCCAGTACCATTAAACAATTCATCTCTCAAATCACCTAGATTTTCTTTCTCACGCACTAAGAAGGCAGAAACCCGATCCTCAGCCATGTAGGAACTAAGCTAAATCCCTGTCGACCGCTGCCACACTCATGAACTTAAACAAAAACCGCATCGATAAAAAACCAATAATACTAGTGAAATCATAAAAAACGCATAAAATGATGTAGCACCAAATATAGAGCACAATTAAATCGAGAGTAATTACAGGTAGCCTTAAATGTTTAGAATCTATAGTCTTGTTGTTCGCAAATAAAAGAGGAATTGAGTTAGCTACCAATTACTATGTCTTACTAAAGTATGCAGGTTATACGCGCCTGTTGCATTTAAAATACTTTATCACTAACCGATTTGTCTTAGTGGCTCTGAAATCGCCGCTGTAGCCTAAAAACACATTTCTACGTGTATTATGCAAAATAGCAATTTTAATCCATATTTTGAACTCTCAGGCTAAGCCAAGACTCGTTTTACTGCTTTGTCATCAAGTAACGACCAAGCTGCTTGCAAGCGCACCCACTCGAGATGGTTAAAGTTACACCAAATATCCTCATTAGGTCAACTTCCCAGTATTGCAAGAGAAGACTTGATGAACCGCTAGAGAAGTACTTGGGGAGGCTGACGCACCTTTACATGAACAATAAAGGCATTGACGACGTGGTACTTTGCAAACACCAACTTGTTGCTTAAGTACACATTTTCATAGGGAGAAGCTCTCAAACCATGCACAAACCTTCAAGTCTTGTACCTCTATGAAAACCGCCTTACCAAAATTCCTGATTTATCAAAGAGTCCAAGCTTGACCCATTTATACCTACAACAGAATGACATCACCAGAATACACAACCTCGATGCGTTGTTTAACCTTGAGAAATTGTAATCCATCACTCTGGTCACGCAACATAGTAGATTCCTCTCGGGAAATAAGATATCAGTTCTTGAGGGCTTGGAATCACAAAGCAAACTACGCGAACTTAGAATTGACCATCAACGCCTTCCAGCGGGCGAAGGCATCATCTTTGACGATCAAAGCCTCACGGCAATAAAGGCAAGGCTTTCTTGCCATTTCATTCAATTCAGAACTCCCTTAGGTACCTAGATCTCTCCGCCTCCGGTGTTAACAACCTACAAAGCTTGGAATGCTTACAGTATCTGGAACGTCTAGATGTCGGATCCAATCAACTAGCAGATGAAAGTGACGTGCTTAGCGTTCTTTCTAAAATGACGCACCTTAGCGAGTTGAACATAAGCGGAAACCCGATCATGAAAAACTTGAGAATTAACGATAGGATCATCATTGCCACAAAAGCTTTGGGTACGTACGACTGGTAGCCTAACCTAACCTCGCTAGAATGCCTGGATGGAAAGCAAATACAGAGTTCAAACAGAAGATTTATAGAAGGCTGGTCAGCACACAGGACAAAGTCGGTTAAGAAGCAAAGCAAGTAAGTACCTGCTCCTCACTTTCTTACCTCCTCCTTCAAAAGATCCGAAATAAGTATGGAGCAAAGCTAATTCACCCACTCAAGATAAAAGTGAAAATAATTATTGAAAATCAGAATAAAGTGCTTTAATTGAGCAAAACAGATGCCGACTACTACTATTGCCCCTCCTTCAAAGGGCGACCCTCCTCATCGTAAAAGAAGGATCGGAAAAGTTTCGCCTCCTCCGCCATCTCCTCGTAACTGCGGTATTTTCGATTCGCCACCTTGTCGTGCTTCTCCAACTATAGCGTTTTTCATACAAAAAAGTGGAATGTATTGAGGTTAGAGGAAAGGTACGAATATGCGACGTAGGAAAACTACTCACAGCATCGTATATATCATCGTTTTTAGCGAAATCTCCTGGCTTCCTCGGAAGTACGTGGATATGCACGTGCTGAAGGGGTACAGAAAAACGGAACGATCAAGTTATTCAACGCGAAATGCCCGATTGCACCAGAACTTCACTATAAGAGGCAATGTTATCTATGCGGCATCGTGTCTTATCAAATTCGGCATCAAGGCACGAGGCCGCTTCTACAGTAATCATCCACAAATTGACAGCAAAGTTTGCCGCTGGCTACTCCTCTAACAGTGATTTGCGGTCTCGACTAAATTTTAGATCATCAAAATAGTCAGGGTTATTTTATAATTTATGGTCTGTTGCAGACAACCGAATTCAAATCAGGTATGCTCTCAACTTACTGGCACAGTCTGACCAGCATCCTTTCCATCCTGGATGGAGATTGTGAGACTCTGCGCGTTGTAGTGCTCAGAGAGTTTACTAGCAATGCGCTTAACACAGGCATACATATCAGTGATTGTTCCGATGGGTAGACAGACAAATCTTTCAATCACCTCAATGGGAGTGACCAGTACATCTAGCTACGCGGTTAAGGCTGACACGACCTCAGGGCATTGCAGTGAGACACTCCAAATTGGTACAATTTGGGTGTAATTGAAAGAAAAGGATACGACCAGGTACTAAAGGGCTGGTGTTGACGAATGCCATGGAAACGGACGTCCGATAGAAGATCTGTCCCGGTTTAATAATGAACGGACCAAAATGAAGGTCGTCGGTACCGATAGCTGAATATTAAGCGAGAGATAGGATTTTACCACTTTTAAAAGACATTTACAAGTTTAGAAGTCGATGCACATAACAACAGATGAGGCTAAGGTGAATCGATGCAGAGTGGGAACCGAAGGATAATCATAGAGCTATAGTGCTACAAACTTCAAAAGCGAATGAATCAGACCTAACCTAGCTGACAATCCATTAAATTCCGGAGGCAATTTTACGTGTGTCTCGAGTAAAACGAATTAATAGTAAGAGTTGATTCTCCACGAAGTAACAATGCCGCATTTTATCAGCATAAAACGTTTAAAATGAATACTAATGCCATCACTTGACATTCGAAAAGTCAGTCAAAGCATAAGGAAATGCTTAGCAAGATTGAATGAAATAAATATGCTAGCAGCGAGGAAGCTGAGTTACTGGATTGAAATTTTCATACAAGACTTTGCAGTTCTAATTCACGTTAAGAATGCGGTAACTACTACTGATCCATGCGCGTTCAGCTGTTGAGTTGATGCTCATATATGGGTACTGCCACCTAGTGGACCATAGGAATTAAACATTCAAGAAGTGAAAATGGTGGGTTTCAGCATCTAAGAAAAAACTATGAATGTAAGTTGATGCTAGTAGAACCGCCAGCATCCTTGTTCTGCACTCAATGATAACAAGGCATACTATTAAAATACCTATAACAGTTTAGCTTAGTGTCGTGTCGTAACCCAAAAACCGGCTGCTATTGATGCTGCAAGAAAAGTGACACTTGAGAGACCGACTTGAGAGCCAATGAAACGGTAAAAGCAAATTCATGTGGAAATAAAAGTAGACACACGAATTGGCATCCCTGCGTCTGGTAGAGGAAACAGATCATGTCGACGACTATCTTCAACTGGCAAAGCGGCCCTCACGCGGTCGGTGTAGTTGATGACATCCTCACCGGCACCGCACAGCGACCGAGGATGATGATGATGTAGTTGAGCAAAAAGCAAGCCGGGGCCGGATTCCGTCATCTCCGCAATTATTCGGCCGAATGGGTCGACGACCATGCTGTGTCCGTAAGTCGTAAGTTTCGGACTATGAACAGCACTCTTTTGAAAAACGAGGGATTTTAGCAGTAAGCATTCTGCTTAGATGGCAAAGAATCCAAGCGGTTGAAAATCACTAGCTTACTTGAGCAGCAGCAATAACATAACACTGATTTTCTATAGCTCTGGCGCGTAGCAGAGTGTGCCAATGGCCCGCATCGCCCGTAGCAAAAGTAAAGGCTGCCGGATAGGTTAAAACATTTGCCCCGCCTCTGTAACGGAGTGCACTCGCTAACTCGGGGAATCGCAAATCGTAGCACTGAAAAGTAACATTATAAATTTGCCTCAATTCGCATCTCCTACAATCGCCAACCCAAGATCACCGACAGGGGTTCCGCGCACCACGACGGGAGGATTTAAGCCCGGCTGCATGTACCGCGATTCTTGAAAAGACACTTTCCTGGATTCATTCTATCAATAGTTAAAACGAGAATAATAACTCAACTTCATTCGACGAAGAGCCGGGATTAAGATCGATAGAGAAGAGGTGAGTCTTATCGTAACTTCCAACGACTTCACCCTCGCCGTTCAACACAATATGGGTATTAAATAGCCGTTGGTCTCTGGCTTGAGAATCGGGCTTGAATAAAGCATGAAGTCTTTACCATAGTATACCTACCCTTCTATGCATGCTTCCGATACTGACCCAGATATTTAACTGCTTTGCGAGTTTGCTGATGGTTGCAAAAAAAGTGCCGTTGAGATCTTCAGCCAATGCTAATGTCTCCTCTCGCGAGGTCCCAATAAAATCTGCCGACTCTGGCAAAAAAACCATCTAAAGAACCTTTTTTGATTTACAAGACGCAAACTTTGGCCCCCTTCTCAGCAGCCTCGGTAACCAAATGAACGACCTTATCTAAATTCTTCACCTTTTCATTTGTTGATGCCAATTGCACCACAGCAAACAAGTCCGTGGACATGGTGGTGCAAAATTTAAGTGTTTGAAGAATAGCGCTTTTTAAAGAGTATGTGAGTGCTAAAGACCTAGCCACGAACATCTACTCAGTTAAAAAACAACAATATCATACTAGGCTTGACAAAAGGGAAACAGCAGGTCTCGAGTTTCTCAGCCGTCCGTCTGTAAGCGCGAAAAGCGAAACCCAAGGTTATAGCCAGTTTGTGACGGGGCACAAACGTGAACAGCTGTGAGACCAGGTCATGTTGCGCGCGTAAAGGAAGGCAACAAAACACGCACATGAAGCGCTTCAAAATATCTGCTGAAGCCAGACAATCCTGTTTAGTATCGCTTCTAATCATTTGCTATTATCCGATACTTAATAACGGAAGTAATGGCTTGCCACGACAAAAAAGATGTTTTCGAAACATTTTGAAGAAACAAAATATAAAGAAATAGCGAAATAACAGCATTATTGGTTTTGCTGATCTAAAAATTCATTGCCACAAGTCAGGACAGCTTTGCTCAGCATTTTCTCTAAAAACACTAGTCAAAAATGCTTTTGCTAGTCTTTTTAAAAGAAATTTAGTTATCACTACGATTCTGAGCAACAAGTTTTTGACCTTGCATTTTGTTTAGATTGGTCAAAGGATATCGCTGCCGATTTTTTCCTCCCTGTCCGCGTTCTTGTGGTGGCTTGAGTGTTTCGCGTGCTATTTGTTATGGATCAAAGGATAACCGAGATTTTTAAAAGGTGGATTTCTTTCGCCGAATGATTTTGTAGGGTTGATACGGATGGTAGTGGTTACATCAATGCAGAGGAGTTGCAGGCTGCTCTTACGAATGGTACGAAAGATCATTGGTCTTACTCTTGTCTAGGTCTGGGTACTCCATTTGACATTAACTGCGTCTCCTTGATGATATCTCTTTTTGATACTGACAACAATGGTACCATATCGTTAAACGAATTCAGTCAACTTTTTAACTACATAACTGCATGGCAGAACCTCTTCACCCAGCATGATCGTGACCGTTCTGGATCTATTGATCTTAACGAGTTTTCGTACGCTCTACAGCATTTTGGATACAATCTTAGTCCGCGTTTCGTGCAGTGGTTGATGATGCGTTTTGACAGGCAGCGTTTGAATAAGCTCGGATTCGATAAGTATATATACATCCTTGTTTGTCTGCAGGTACGTTTAACTTACATTTAATCTTTTACTCGTGTTTATTGTTGTTCATTCTCTTTTGCCTTTTCTAGATTCTTACAAGAAGTTTTAGCTCATTGGATGTCCAACGACGTGGTGTTGTGAACATGAGCTTTGAACAATTTCTTGGAGCTGCCTTTAACATGTGCGTCTAGCTGTGGACATGTGCTTTCTGACCTCACTTTCTTTCCTTAATTCCTTCCTACCTTTTGATACTGTAGTCTTGCTGACCATAACAAGTCAGCAACGCTTAATTTAAAGTTGAAGAAATGTCCAAAACGTACCTATCATTGTGTTTTCCCAGAGAACCTTGGATTGTTTGTATTTTTTTTATAGAAGCACTCCCGGCCACTGAAGGTTCTTCTGTGGACGCGTGTGATCTACTAAACGAATTACGAAATTAATAAAGTTCACTTCCTTGATCGCTAATCAAATCGCCGCTGGTTATGCTTTGAGACATGGATCGGCACATCAAGCGCCTAGGTTGAAGATCTCCATTAATTCAATCAGTTATTCCATATCACTTTAGTCACCGAGATTGGGTCGTTTGGGCATTTAATAACTTTGATTTTTGTTGTTGATGCTGAATGCGGTTGCCCAGGTCCCACTTACTGGTTCGAAGGCTTCGTTTAGTTTTTGATTGTCCTCAGGAGATTGAATATCTATCCGCATGCCGCTCAGTGTTCGTGTCTGTCTAAGCAATTTATTCAAGAGACCTGTTGATGGTCCGGAAGTCTAACACAGTGCACTACTTCTGTTTGCACAATTCACATAGTTATCGTTGACTGCCGTTATTAAGTTGTCCATGGAACGGGCCTAAAAATAGCCCTCTTCCTGAAATTAGTCCTTATATCCAGTAGCTAATAGCCGGGTAACATCTGTGGTGAGCCATTGCACCAACATTCGCGTCACGATGCGTCAATTCATTTGTGATGTGGAAGCAGTGATGCCGGCGCAGCGAGATACTTTTGCGGTGCACGTGATCTCCGTCGTGTGATGAATTTTAAGAACAAGAACGCCTACAGCACCCAAGTTTAACGATGCGATTCCAGAAGGCTGTGGATGCATACAATTGCCTTTTGTCTTTGGGAGGAAGTGGTGGAGAACGAGTGATTATCGGCTGACTGACAACCCAACCGTCCTTACACTTGATCACTAATTATTCCGAATAGAAGGATGTTGTTAGGCTTGTGCTCTTATTTTGATTCGGGAGGAACGTTGGTCTATAATTGCGTCCTGACCACCGTCCAAAGCCCTCTATTCTTCGCTTCGTTTATAGCTGAACTATTTAGCAAGAGGCGATAAGTGGGCAATGGCACTGATTGAACCCAACTCCAAGTGTCCCAACACTGTCCATTTTGGCACCGAGACATCATTCAGGCACGTGGTACCGATGTGGCTAGCCAAAAAGAGGAAAAATGGGGAACTTCCACGAGTGTCCGTAGATCAACTGTGCTTCAACTGACGTGGAATGCGCGCAAGTAACAACGAAAAGGTAGACAAGAGACACCACCACAGAGTCGAGTTTGCGATAGCGAAACTTAGTCGCATCCAAGACACCTTCGTTATTAGTTTGCCACTTTCTCCACATCTCCATGAAAAGGGCAACAGAAAGCAGGATAAGCTAGCATTCGTAGAATGCACCGACGACAAAACCCGGACCACAAACCGCAACACTTAATATTCCAGGACAGACGAGCTCTCTGGACATACAAGCAAGGAAATTATTCTCCAAACCCAGACATTAACAACTTCAAAACAAATTTACGGAATTATTGAAATGCTCTGTTACAACACATACACACGTATAAAAAGTGTCGAAAACTACACAAAATCTACTCGGCATCGGACCAAGCCTCATCAACCACCTTTCCACCCGCATTGGAGCCGCCACCCACGTTGTTCCCAACTCCAGATTTACGTGAGCGTTCAGGAGAGCCTTCAGGCGCCTTCCGACTTCCATTGTAGACTGGAGGTGGTGATCTTGAGCGACTACTCGAGACAGTGCGCCGTCTACCACCAGAACGTTGTGAGTGACGAGAAGGGCGAATTGGTGACCGGTCACGAACAGGACGCCCCGGCGATGGGGACATATCACTACCGCAGTAACGTGGAGGCATTCGACCATAAGAAGGGCCCATGTCATCATCAGGATAGCGGTTGTAGCGTGGTGGACGATCGTATGGTCTTCCACGCCTTCTATCATCGTCGTATCTCCTTCCCATATAAATACCAGGTGTGGGACGATGTGGAGCTGTGGTTAGACTGTAGTCGACACGGGCAACTTTACCATCGATATCAAGCCCGCCTTCACAACTGGTTTTCGCTCGCCGAGCATCTTCCGTCGAATCGTAGTACACAAATGCAAAACCTCGTGACCGACCTGCAAAGAAGAGCAAGTGAAAAAAATTCGCACAATTTCCGAAATTGACTATACAAAAGATGAGCATGGGACAGGTGAAGAGGACAATCACAAGCGCAGTTTTCTAAGCTTCAGACTTGCAACGCAATGCTTGAACGGTTTGACGAACGCGTTCCCCAACTCGGTGCTTTTTGAGTTTTATTGAAATGCTCAATTGTGTTGATTTGCTGTTTTGATGCGAGGTTGAAAATATGGAGGTGAAATCAATACCTGACACACTGTCATAGACCATATGGATATCGCGAACACGACCATAAATTGAGAAAACGTTGTATAGATCTCGTTCTGTCGTGTGAATTGAGAGGCCGAATACACCAAGAACTTTGCAAGGTCGAGCTTGTTCAGTTCTACGTGGGGGTGGACCGCTGTAGTAGTCGCCACCACCACCACCACCACCACGTCTGCTAAAGTAGTCTCTTCGTGGCGGAGGGGGTCTTCTGTCCTGCATTTCATCGTAATCACGATAACGCGGACGCATTTCAGGTCTGTAGAAAGGACGATGGTGTCTTTCTTCGGCTCTTCAAGGAGAAACATCGAAAATACAGAATCAGGACGCCCAAGTGACGGCTTGATGGTGGAATTAAGGACACAAGCTTACATGTAGTCGTTCTGACGCCCTCGCATTGGCGGTGAATCATAGGCATCGTACCTTGTACGCCGTGGTCGAGATCCATAATCTTGACTTTCATATGACATTGTAACTGAAACTGGATTTGAAATGATGTTGCGCAAGAATTAGACACACAAAGACCCCTCATTTTTGCTTTGATTCCTTTCACTTCTTGCCTTTTGAGACACCAGAAATACGGAAATTTATTCAGGTTTCGTTTTGATCTATCACATTTAGTTTTCAGACTTAGGCGAGGGAGCCGACTTTCCTTCAAAACACTTAGTGGAGCATGTAACATGTGCCGCTAGACGGATAAAAACGAACCAGACGACTTTAGAGGTCAGATTGAAATCTTGCAAGATAGGATTACACACAAGAACGCTTGTTCAACACATTTTCATGCGAAATTGCTGCTGAAAGAGATTCACATGGAGCCTAAAAGACATCTACCTGTCAAAAACAACACCAAAACAAAGAATTGATAAGGACAAAGGGTATGCAAAAAGAACAGTTAACGCGTAATACCACTTTAGCACGCTAACATAGTAACCAAACAAACCAACGCACCACAAACAAACCGCAAATTCGGAAAATGGGGAAGCCAGGTACGACATGGGGTGACCGGATCTATTAAAACAATTGTTGCGACTATGCAAATGTACGTATATCAAAACCAAAACTAATAAATTGGGTACAACTTGTCAGTACATTTTGAAATGATTATCATCACAGGCTTACATACAAAGGCTCTCCACAAATCGCGAACCACATTATTTTGAATACTATTTAGTTTTTTTGCAGAGGCAACACTCTCATCAGTCCTTTAAGTCGTTGATGTTTTTATCCTACAATTTATTGTAACAGGTAACTGCTGAGTCATTTAATTTTCGATTTGTCAATTAACCCGCTAAAACATACCATAAAATTCTTGACATTAGGTGACATACTTTCTAGACTCTATGCACAACACTGCTATGTAGCGTCCCGAGACTCCCTTTAGGGTAAAAGAAAGCATAGTACTAAGGATAGAATACATGTATTCTGGAAACAGAGGGCTTGGGGGCTGTTGGCACGGCCCAAAGGCCGACCAACCGGCTAAGTACAATATGGCCACCCAAGTGACCTAAATCGTTAGTTCGAACAAACAAAGTATTACAGCTAGATCTTGCTTTACTAGGCGCAATAATAGGATCGAAATTAAACTCGTCGTCATAAGTCTACATTAATAGTTTTCATTTCAGCTTTAGGCACCTATGTTCGATTCTGTAATTTGTGTGGTACGTCGATTGTTTAGTTAATATTCGGTCTCTGTTACACCCCGAGACTTCCCTAAAGTCGATATTGTGCATATTGCTCTGACAGAAAGCATGCATTCGGAGAATAGGATGGAATAAGGCTACTGGCTTGGCCCAGGGTTCAGCTTACCCGACGAAATTACAATGGCTATCCGAGTGGTTCCTAACTATAACCGAAAGACAAACTGTCAACAGCAGTAAGGCACATTTGCTGTACTTGTATTGTTTACTGAACTCCGCATTTGTTCATCCGGGCACATGCGTCTATTCAGACTGTGCTAGTGCTTGTTGACGTGGTCCCTGTGTCATGTCTGTAGCATCCCAAGACTTCCTTTAAGGTACAAGAAGGCATACCACCTGGACAGAATATAAATTCTGGAAACAGAGGGCTTGAAGCCTGTTGGCACGACCCGGAGGCCGGCCAACTGGCTAGTACAATGCAGCCACCCAAGTGACCGAAACCGTCTGTCCGAACAAAGTATTACAATGCTAGTGACCTCATCTCTTCTGGACACCAGCCGAATAAGTAGGAAATAAAGCATAAAACTAATTGCAAATCTGCTGATAAGTTACAAAAGGCCGCTAGCCGCAAGAAAGGTGGCCACATTTTCTATACAGAATATTTTACTTCCCAGTTTTAAACTCAAAGCACTTCATGGTGAATTCCGGTCTTGCACCTTTTGCTGAAGTAGTTAACCAACACATAAATAAAACAATCACTCAAGAAATTTATAACATCTGAGTAAAATAATTTAACGACTCTTCTTGATGGCCAATTACAACAATTTTCTGTTAAACAATCTGCATCTTGGAGCGTAAAGTGACCGTGAAAAGAGACATAATGGACCAAAACAGCTAAAACTCAATCTATTGTTAAAGATATTGTGGGCAGATGTCTTCAACGAATTCAGTTATGAATGCACGGAATCCTGGTACAGAAAATAGTTCAGAACAGTCTATTCTCGGAGAATTCCAATTTCTGAGTGCCAATTTTACAGGAGATAAGTTATAACGAGCAATAGACTGTGTATTACTGATTTGCAAAAGAGCAGAGAGGATGTTAGCATAATGCTTACACTGATTTAAGGATTCCTATTAAATGAGAAGACAAAAACGCATCGAACCTTAGGCTAGATTGGAACCTCAAGCCCCACACTCCATTTTCCTTCAGTTTTTATCGTTTATAAGTTGCCCAAACCATTAAATATGTCACAGACCAATCAGCATATTCGGTCCCGGAGGGGCCGGAGGGATGAGGAGAGGAAGGAGGAATGGAGTACACTAGCATGTTTCGGAGATCACGCCGTAGAGAAGATGTAAAACCCCTTTGCGAAGATTGGTTGGAAGAAGACCCTGTGAATGTGTGCTTTGCAGAATGTCACGGATGGTCAAATTTTACGGAGGGACCCAGAATTGCCATTTACCTTCTCTGACGAGGAGCTTGTCCAATCTGCATGCCTACATGTCTGCCACCTAAGTTGGGTGACCTTTATAAACACTTCAATAACGATACTGTAAAACTGACAAATGAAATATTTTTTTAAAAAAAATACATCTTTTTTGGACAGGCCCAATGTGGCGTTCGTTCGCCTTGGCTTAAATTTGAGGCTACAATCCTGTCCCTCATTAATAATGCAGGCTAGATGATCGGTGAAACAAAGGGAAGCGTTCCGAGACATGCAACCGTATGGAAAAAAAAATTTGCCACAGTTTTTAGTGTACCGAACGACTGTAATTACTATGTGTCAAGGGAATTACTCCCTTGGCATCATGGCTGGATAGGCTTTAAAAAGTACATCCAAATGTGCCTGCCTACTTCTTAATTTTTGAAAGATGCTATTTGTTTTAGTACGAGATTGTTGAGACCTCGTGAAGGGTAATCAAGAAATACGCCTTCAGGAATTGGAAGGTTTCAATCCCACCAACGCTTTTACAGCTAGAAAACGGCATCTGCGTGGGCGACCCACGGCGGCCGGAGCCCCACGTTCCCTGGCGGTCACCATTTACAAGCATTTATAGCGTTGTGATTATATATGTATGCATGATTATGAATATATTTGCTTACATTGCCCTGAATTTTATGCATTAGGTGCGGCTCAAGTCATACGGATTGATGAGGCGACTTCTCCGAAAATATCCTTGCATCGATGTAGAAGTAAAATTTCGAAGTGACATCTGAAAAGTTAAGTAAAGACTGCTTTTCTACAATCATAAACTTCTGTAGAAAAAATTAAACCCATGGAAAGGATTTGTCGAAAAGTTAATTTAACTTGCACAAAGAGAGATTCCTGACGATTTAAACATTACTGTAGCACATCCTTCCTTCGTCCTCTCTTCTCTTTGGTTGCCTCCACACCGAAACGACTAATTGAACTGTGACACACTTTAGGATTTGCGTCAACTAGAAGCGGTACAGACTCAAGGGGAACGGAGAGATGGGCTTCTCCCTGCTTTGAGGAACTCGGAGGTTCTGTCTGGCACGAGGTTCGACCATTGGTGTAATCATTCAACGAACTGACTTCGAAATGGACAACAGGATGGCTTTTGTTTGGTCATTGCATGGAGCCACCATCTACTCTCAATGTCTAATTTTTTGTGCCGATTTACTACAGAAGACTTGAGAGGACACTTTTTCTGGCAAAACCCTAAATTTTAAATCATTATTTAAATGAAAGTGGTTGTTGAGACTAATAACGTACTAAGCCACTGTAGGTGTAGGAGTAGTAGCGCGCCTTACAAAGTGACTGGTGGAAAGGCGTCCACATCAGCCATCGTCCTGCACTCCCGACATACTTATCGTCTCCATTTTCCACTGACCAGTTGCATTTTTGACATGATGTGAAATTATGGAATTTTCCGACCTGGAACGACTCGTCACTGTCGAAGTCGAGATTGTATTTGCTTCTGCACTTGTCCACGATTCTTGAATTTGAGCGAGGTGGAGGCCCTAACGCTCAAAGGAGAAAGAGGAATTTGTAGCCAAATGAGGCTGGATTTAATTGTGAAACCATAAGTCGGGTACGTCCAGTTCCGCTGGCTCTGTGAAAATCTTGTTGTCACAGACATTAGCCTAAGTCCTCTACCCTCCCACGCCACTAGTACAATTCGGCTATTCTGTTGTGCCCCACTTCTACGGAAAGTAGTGAGAGTCTCAGGGGTTGCGTATGCTGTGTAATGGGATGGGAGAGAGCGGGAGTGTCACGCAACCTTGATAAGTACAAAATTGGCCATTTTGTGAGTGGATGGGTAAGTGGATGTAGCACGTTCCTCGTTCAGCTCCTCCTCCACCTCCTCTCCCTCCACCCCCACCACCACCTCCTCCTCCTCCTCCTCCTCCTTCTCCATCTCCTCCCTTCGGCTATCCCGAGATCGTAGAGGCTGATTGGCCTGTAACATGGATGCTAGCTTGGGTGAGTTAGAAGCGGTACAGCCTCAAGGGACCGAGAAGCTGAGCTCTTGCCTGCTACAACATACTCTGACTTCTCATTTGGCACGAGATCCGAATTGCTCTTTCGATTCTAGCTCAGAATGCACACTTAAATGACATACTTTTTACACTTATCACTGGTGAAAATATTGTTCGGCTAAAAAAGTCAGATCCATTATGCCCTTTTGCATTTTGGGATTCTTAAGTTAAAGCAGCGCATTGCAGAAATGCATAGCGGCTTGGAAGCGGCGCAATAAGTGGACGCATAAAGAAGTGAGTTATCTATAAGTTTTAAATGACCGTGGATGTTTAGGGTGTGATAAATTGGCATTCACTTAACAGGATATTTAAATACACAGGCGTCACAATCTGGAGCATGGCCAAAGACTGTAATCGTGCTAATAAATCTTCTTTTATTTCAGCAATGTGCCTCCTTGAGTCATTGGGGAGGACTTTAAGCACTAATGACCCATAAAAGCGGGAACTATTTGAGTGGGGCTATTAGGTTAGCACTGTGAATGAAGGATGGCTTAGAGCGTTCACCTCCGTGTCACTTCAAGTACAATGTTTAACAAAATGTGAAGCATCCAGTGTAGCACCTTGAGACTTTCCCCAAAACAAAAAAAAGAAACAATCTTTTGGAAAATTACTTATATTCAGCTTACACGCATGACCCAAAGGCCAGGTCACCCGGCGAAGGTACAACGGCCAACCAAGAGACCTGTAACCACCACATAACCCTCTCTCTTCTTTGTGGATAGTTCTTGGTGCTCCCATTCATCAACCTTCCGCTTCAGCCATCACAGCGTATTCACCCACACTCAAGCTGTGGCAGTCACCTAATTTTGAGGCATCTGAGGAGGTTTTTACCGCAACTTCACCGATCCCTCCAGACCTGGGGTTTCGTCCAGAACATTGGCCTACTTTCTAATATGGGTTTCAACCGGACTTGTAGGGCTAAAGAATGAGAGATACTCAAGGCAGACTTCATCTTCAGACCATCTACCATGGGTCGTCGGCACCGCCAAAACTTGTCACTCAGACTTTGAAATTAAAACAGATTCTCTTTAAGATCGGGTTCGCTTTCTGTCACCGCCAGTGCAGCACCCGAGACTGCCCAAAAGAAGAAAGAAGATATAGCGTTCGAACAGAATGGAAATATGTTCTACAGGCAATAGGGTTTTGATTTACTGGCATTATCTAGAGGCCGCCCGCCAGGCGAAAGTACAATAGCCAACCAAGTAGCACTTAACCTGATCCGAGAGCTAAACAAACGTTAGGTCTGTTACATTAACTCCCGAACTTTATACAATAAAATAAAAATGTCAAGCTTGTATAAGGAATGGCCGCGTAAATCACATTCCACCACTTTGTACTTTGATTCTTGATGCTAGAAAAGTCAAAAAAGGCAGGCGTAGGGGTAAAGAAACAGCAAAAAAACAAATTACATTAGTAAAAAAAAAGCAAATATGGAGGAAATGAGAGAGAGAGAGAGAGAGAGCATAACATATTCTCTGTGATTCTTTTTCGTGGGAATAGCCTAATATCCAACCGTGTGGCGACACATGCATTACCTGCCTCGTTCGGTTTCGCACAAACAGGCTGCATCAAAATGAGCACGCACTAAGGACGGAGTTGGTCCTCCAAGCGTGGGTGTATCTATTCATCAACACAGGCAAAAATTACACTTTTATGTACTAAATTTGTTGAGTTATGGGTAGTAGAAGCAATTCGTCAAACAGATCTATTTGAGAGTCTGAAGTGCTTCAGAAATATGGGCGTACTTCAGATGGAAAAATTGAAGCGTTCATTGGCCGTTGTATCTACGCCATGCGAGCTGGTTTGATCACTTCTACATACATTTCAGCCAAGCAGTGTGTCTTCTTTCGACTTCAGGGAAGTCTCGGGACACTAATTCCGCGGTAAAGGGTTGTAAACCTGATCTCAAAAGACATCCATCTACCCGCAGTCCCATGTACTGCTGGAAGGCTATTAGCAATAGGGGTAACACTAACCGTGAGCCATCTGGATTCGTTTCATCATGGCAGGTCTCCAATAACTGAGGTAGGGACACTGTAGCGTCCCGAGGCTCCCTTTAAGGTAAAAGAAGGCGTAGTACTAGGGCAGAATATATATATTCCGGGAACAGAGGACTTGGGGGCTGTTGGCACGGCCCGGAGGCTGAACAACCGGCTAGAACAAGATGGCCACCAAAGTGACCTAAACCGGTAGTTCGAACAAACAAAGTATTACACAGCCCCTCTCGTCTTTCGAGCGTCGTTCCCGACGCTCCCCTTCGTCCGCCTCCCGTGTCAGCCATCACAACGTAATCAGTGCTGCGAGAAGCACCCACGAGCTAACCGTCCAAGTCGTCGAGATTCGAACGCATGTGTTCCTGTAGTGCCATCAATTCTGCGTAGCACTCAGTGCAGCAAATGCGCGCCTCTTGGTCCTCCTCTGGGTTTGGAGTCCACGGCTAGTGCCGCTTCGGTTGTTAATAGCTTTCCTGTCGAACACGAGGGCGAGGGAGATGTCGAAGATGAACGTCGATCTCAACCCTTCTGTTACGAGACCCTAGAGGTTCTCCCATTCATAGCACATGCACTTCTTTCACAACACCGACGTTTGTCAAAAGCGGCATGGAGCAGGATAAAATCCATCGAAGTCGGGTCCGCAATCCGCTGCCACCAATGTAGCGTCCCGAGGCTCCCCTTAAGGTAAAAGAAGGCGTAGTACTAGGGCAGAATATATATATTCCGGGAACAGAGGACTTGGGGGCTGTTGGCACGGCCCGGAGACCGACCAACCGGCTAGAACAAGATGGCCACCCAGGTGACCTAAACCGGTAGTTCGAACAAGCAAAGTATTACAGACACCTCCTCCTCTTCTCCGCCAGATGGGCAGAACTCAAGTAGACATAATCTCAGGCAGCCCCAAAGCGGGAACAATGTAGCTGAGAGAAATAAATGTGATTGCTAGTATTTGCGGAATTGCTTTAAATACCGCGATGGCTGGTACAATTCTCCGTTCTGAAATTTAGTCTCCAAACCGGACGAAAATCCAGATCAATTTGAATTTGTCAAGTGTCAAATGGCTCCTCAGTTGCATTTAAATGCGAAAACTAGCACAATTAGCTCGTGATAGCAGAGGCGGGGGTTAACCAGAGAGAGTATCGAGGACAACGCTCAAAATATAAGAGGGGCTATGTAATAACTTTGTTTTTATTTAATTCCCGGTTTTGGTAAAAAGGCCACATTGGTTCACCGCCATTGTACCTTTGTCGAGTGGGTTGGCCTCTCGACCGCGCCAATAGCCCTAATCCCTTCTCAACTTCAAGCACATATACTCGGCCCGAGTATTCTTCCTCTTTTCGTTTTTAGGTGTGTCTTGGGGTGTCAAAAATTCATTTAAAGGACTAAATTTCATGCGAAACAGGAGAATTCGTACAGAGTAAAGGCACTGGCTGAATTCTCCACCTCTTACAAACAGGTGGACAGTTTGGTGGGGTTAAAATCATTGAGCCACAAATGTTCATTTGAATTGCCTTGTTCCGGACCAGTCCGGTGGGTTACGACTGATACCAAAGAACACAGATTGAATGGGCAAATGCAAACATCGCGGCCGTGTTTTATGAGCGACTTACGTGCTCATTCACTTAAATATTCATCGCTCCATTTAGAATGAGCAGCATCACTCTTTTTATGTCTCATGCAATTTCTCGGTCACTTGAAAAGGCTACTGTCGGAGTGAGCAGCAGGACTTTCGTCACAAATCAGGTCGAGAGTAAATTGATACTTCACCGTATGTATGACTCTTCCGGAGTTAAAATTGACAGTCTTTGCAAACAGAATTTATTCCTCGTGTTTTTTTTTGTTACAGTGAATGCTTTGACCATCCAAATCACAATTCAGTGAATTTGAATTACTTTGTGAAAAGTTTAGAACAATCTACTCTCTGAAAGCATGTTGTGCTCTGTAGGCAGCCAGATTCTGGCTTTTAAACTTTTATAAAGAAAATTGTAGCAGGAATACCTGTAGGTTCTTTTCTAAATCATCAAAAGAGGAATCCTTGTAAATAAAAGGCTTATTTTGGAGAAAAGAAAGCTAACATTATGTAGCACCCGAGACTTCTCTGAAGGCGAAATAAGACACCTCTTCCGCACAGCCTAGGTTTGTTTCCCAAGAGTGAAAATTGAGCTTGATGTCACTTGAGATGGGGTTCACTTATCACTACCAACAGTATAGCGCTCCCAAAACTTTCTTGAAGTGGAAAGAAGGGATTAAGGCTCCCAGAATGGCCCGAAGGTGAGCCCATCCGTCAAAGGTACAACGGTGGAGACACCAAGTGGTCCCTTATCGAAACCGGAAGCTATACAAACAACAAACCTATTGCATCGACACTTCTTTTGAGCGTCATTTAAGAAGGTCTCTTAATCACCTTCCCGTTCTATCAGTGCTGAAGGAAAACACCCACGAGCCATCCGCTCCGATCATCAAAGCTCTGTGCAACTGAGGAGGCACTTGATCACAACGTCATTGATTTCTCTTGGCAATTTTACTAAATTTGAGTTTTGTCCGGTTCGGAAATTGGAACAAAGGGAAAGGGAGTTATGCTGGCCATTGAGTGCGTCCATGACCAAAAGTTAGAACAATGACTTGAATGCGCAGTTCGTAAGATAGGTGGGATTCCAACCTAGCCACTCGGGGCAGGGTCTCGAGTCTGATTCGCTTTGCCACATTGTTCACAATTTAGAGTTGCTAATCCATGTTGGTTTGATTTCTAGCCAGCTAGTGGAGAAGTAAAGGAGGCATCGCCTTGACGGATCTATTCCTGATGGCTCACGACTGGTGTCGCTTTCCTTGCTAATAAAGGAAAGCGGGTTGGAGTATTTGTCGATGCTTGACGTCATTTTCAGTCCTTCTCTTTCGAATCGTCATTGATGCTCCCACCGCAGCATGTGCCTTACTTCAGCCCTGCTGAGGCTCACTACACAACAGTAGCGATCAGTGTTCCATATGCTCGGCATACAGAATTTAGGATTAATAGCGTGGCCAAGGAGCCAGTACATCTAGCAAAGGTACGACAGCAAACCATGTGCCTTTAACTGAAACTGAGAGCTTAAAAAAAGACAAACTTATCGTAATTAAATCAAATTCATACGGACGATCGTACATTTTGATCTCCACAGTGGTTTTGCTCATCTCTTTTCATGCATGACAGTGCATATTTCCTCATCAATTAAGTTAATAATAATAGCATATCTTGATATTCTCAGTAGCCCTGCCTGCGTAAGCTGATTATCAAAAGGCTTGTAAATGAACCATTTTCAATCCTTTAAGTGTACTTCTGTGTCTTTATAGCTTTGGTAACTTCTTCCACATACTGATGAATCGGAATCCTCCAAGTTTGGTGTAAGTGTTTGTTTAATCCTCTGTTGAGCATTGGACCTTCTCCAGGTGGACGGGCCTCCTGGCCACGTCTGTAGCCTCTACCCGTTGGGAAAGTCCTGAGATGCTGCAATAGTTGCAGCGGAAAGCGAGCTCCATCTACTGTTAGGTGACAAACCTTGGCTGTGCAGAGGCAATTCATTTGTTATGGCTGGCTAAATTGGCGTCTACCCTCTGCCATTTCTCCAGTTTCCTGTTCTCCAGGAAAGCTATTAACAACTGAAGCGATTCTAATCATGAATATTCCCCTGCGTGACCGCATAAAGGTGTCTAAAAAGTAGAATCACAATACAGTAGCTCAGCAAAAATCCTACAATTGGCAAAAACTTCCCTTTCCTAAATCCAGTTTCTGAACCGCACGGTACTCCAGATTCAAAGGGACTCCCAAGAAAGAGCAGAAACGCTGCGAGCGAGTAGTGCCTCCGTTGCGTCGGAATTGAGTAAACGGCTCTGTTGGCCAGGATATGTGATGTCTGACGCGGAAGGCTAAACTGTGTGGCCGCGGGGGATGACGCTAAAAGGAAGAGATGGACCATGTAATACGTTTGTCGATGAATCAACTCTCAGTTTCGATGAAGGACTGATGGACGACCATTGTACCTTCATCGGACTCACTGGCATCTGAGCTACGCCAGCAGCCTCATTTCTTTCACTTCACAGAGCATAAATACTCCCTTGGAATGTTACACCTACTTTCGTCTGCAGCGGTGCCTTGCAGAAGTACAGTGTTTGGCGATGCCTACAGGATGGAAAGCGGGCTGGTTCGTTGCTTGATTTGAGCGAACGCGACCAACAACACCCACTTTTATGGCTATTTGAAAAAAATTGCATATTTCTCACACCTATATGGCTTCACTCTTTATGTACCGCAGTCTCCCACCTATCTATACAATCACAGTGCTTTGCAAAGGTTTATTACTTTTTGATCTACAAAGATATTCTTATCCCCGCTACAGAGCATTGTATCGGTGAATTCTCTGCCAATGTGTGCCTTTCTATGTGTGCAAATATGAAATGAAAGACTAAAATCTTATTTTTGAAAGGGTTCTAATGTATACATAGCACGCTTTAATTACTTCCGTTAGTAATAAGAAAGCCTCAAGTATCAGAAATCTGCTCGTGTCAGTCAACCCTTATTTGATTAGGTATGCATTTGGCGAGAAACTTTTTCGGTTTTTAGCATAGACGTTTCAAACTCGAAATGCTAAATAGGGCTCCATCTTTATCTTCACCCTTTTTATGTATGTATGAAAAGTAGGAGTAAACAGTCCATTGGATGAGAGAAAGGCTGATAAATGTATGAAGCCACTGCTGAGCGGTATACTCCCCTGAATAAATGCATTTGACACACAGATAAGATTCGGACTACTGACGTGGCTTAGAGGCCAGCCTACCCGTCGAAGGATAAAGGCCTATTACATAGCCCCTCTCCTCTTATAAGTTGCGTCCCCGCTAACCCTTTCGCATCAATGCTGCAGGGAAAACACCCACAAGCCAACTGCGGCAGCCAGTAGCTATCTATCCATTCGAAGAGACACTCTTTGCAACTTCACTCACCTACTGGCAATTCTATTAAATCTAAAATTTTGGCAGGTCTGGAGATTGGTAGCAGGGCCGAGGAAACGTGCTAACCATCATGTGGTTTATGGTTAGGACAGCGAGATATATGATCATTCCTTAAGATAAGTTTTCAGTTTTATTCTTTCTTGTCACGTTGTTCTCACATTGAAGCCGTCCGGTCATATGACCATCTGTTTTCCATCCAGCTATCAGAGATTGGAGGTGTCGTGACTTCACTTTATCCACAAATATGCGGTTACGGTAGTGAAGCTCTTCAATAGTGTTAATGGGTTTCTAGCCAAAAGCGAGATTGAGGAAGTGACCGGAGGTAGACGCCATTTTCGGTCCTTCTGTTTGAAGTCATCAGTGATCCTTCCATCCGTAGCATTTGTGACACCTCCACCCTGCATACGTTTGTCTCTTAGCAGTAGAAACCAGGATGGATGGTCTTAGAGAATGAGTTCGCTCTCTACTACCAACAATAAAAAGCGCTGATTCCTCCTTGAAGACGAGAAAAAACCTACAACTGAGGCAGGATCTGAACAAATTTTTGGCGTACAAGAAGGATTAGAGCGACTGACATGGTCTGGAACCTAGCCCACTCTGCAAAGTTATAATGACCATCCAGGCGGCACTTAGCCGCTCTAATGGAAAATGAAAGGTAGCTCGGGTAGTCCATGAAGTTTCAGACGTGATACCGGTGATATCTATGTCATTGTTCCCGTATTTGCATTAGTCTACTCGTATGGTCGCCTATGCTGTTATCTGTACCTTCTTCCTGCTACTTTACATCTCCATATCATCCATCCTTGCCTGTCTAGAAAGTGTAGAACTACAACCAAGAAACTGCCTCAAATAATTGACACTTGACATTTAGTCACTAGAAATATGGATGCATTGCATTCGGACATCCTCCTTCGTTCTTTAGGAGGAGGAATTGCGCATTGTCATGAGCACCCGATTTCGAGATTAACCATCTGCTAGCACCTCTCTCGAACGAGGATTGAATGCAAAACAATAAGTCATAGCATTGAAATATCACAGAAGCAAGTTAAAAGTCTAAAATATTTTCATATTAAGCGAATAGCGATCATTCCACACGTAAATCAAATGAGATAATGTGCCATTTATGCCAAAAAAAACAACCGACAGTAGAGATCTCCTTCAAATCGTTCATTCGTTGCAATAATCACAGGCTATAAAACAATCTTTGTGCCTTGGAGACAAAGTGTGCCTGGATTACCACCCTTATGCATTGTTTCGCTTATGGGAGCGAAAAAGTCGTCCCAGCCAAATACACCTTTGCTTTTATCTCACATTATTTCCCATCTGTCTGTTCTTCTATGCATGGTATTGTCCGGAAACGATCTGAAGAAAGGGTCTTAATCAAAACATGGATAAATGGGCATTTAGGAAATACAGATAAAGCGGTTAATGATGAGGATGTGGCGGTACCTCTCCCCTCGCCTCCCTTTTAGCCTAACTAATGCACAAATTTTCCCAAGGGCATATCGTTCCTTAAAATGAGCCGTGAACTTAATCACTAATCTTAACGGCTTTTCGACAGGACGAAGTTTACTTTTTGTTACAAGGAGTGGATATAATCCAGCCGTCTCGAAAAACAGTGGCTGATAAATGCGTGTGGTGAGGGGATTGTTTGGCTGCAATACGTGGTAGGGAGCTAGCTTAAGTCCCTCACGCACTTTCTTAGTATGGATTAGACAGTCTTTTAACAATTCCACAAAGTCTCTTTCCAATGGTGTACTTTCATCACTTACCTGAGGAAAGTGAGGAAAAAGACACCAACGGTCGTTGGTGTTTGACAGTTCATGTTGAACGCGCTAGGTGAAGAGAGCTCCATCACCTGTGACATGTCAACGAGATGTTTCACCGTCATTAATATTAAGAATGATTAAATGTTATCAAAACGCACTGTTCTCTTTTTTTATTAAAAAAGTGGGCGCCTTCGGAAGCCTCGCCCTTTTCCTTCGGTGGATCATTGCTGAAGTCAATTTTTACACTATTCCTGCGATACAAAATGTGTGATAAGGTGTTTTTGGAGCTTGGACAATCTTGAGCCAATTGTCTCACTTTTTTAGCAGGTATTGCATGAGATGTGAATTCAAGATGACAGAAACATAATTACTGTGAAGGATGCCATGTAAATTGACTGAAGTGAGTATAACGTTATTGTATGGCTCTCCGAAACTATCCTGGGGACGAAAGGAGGCACAGTACTTTGACAGAAAATGGCTTGGGACATTAAGATGTCTTGGAGGTTGGCCGACCCTCAACCGGCCCTTCCCTTCGTCTCCTTCCAGCCTCAGTCATCACAGCGCTATCACCCAAGAGCCAACGATGCCAGTTATCAAATTTCTATGCAACAAAGGAAATGTCAAACCTCAAAGTCACTGGTATCTCTTAGCAATTCAAATGAACCTAGAATTTTGTCCGGGTTAGAAAGTGGATTAAGGGATCATTGGCCTTGGGTTTTGGATTCACGTCTGTTCCTCCTTGCCACCTCATTCTCACTGTGGAGCTGCCCAGCCTAATCTATCTGGTTCCATTTAACTAGTAGAGAAGTGGAGAGATGGTGTGACCTCACTTCACCGAGGCCTACGACATTTTCAGTGCCTCCTCAATGGGTCACCACTGATTCCCTCCTTCTTCTTCCGCCATGCTAAGGCTTATCAGCCAGCAGTAGAAATCAGGGTGGATGGTGTGCGTTGCCACTGAATTAGCGCCCGAGACTTCCCTGAAGACAAAAGAAGACACAATACTCGGCATAAAAAAAGAGATCGGGATACTGGCATGATCCAAATGGCAGCTCAAGCCACGAAGGTAGAATAGTCGAACTGCAACCAACGGCTAAATAAATAACAAATACATTACAACTGCAAAACCGTTTAATAAAAGACTTAGTGCTTCCAACAAACATAAACCCATGAAACTCACTGGCTTTGCTAGTGTGGTAAGAAAAAAAATTAATTTTTTTGACAAATTTCTTGATTCTTATCTTGACCCAAAAAGAATGACACTTTGAACGGCTTTTTTATGATCGTGGCAATAAAAACATGCCCAATTTTTTTCGTTACTCTTCTTTATTTCATCTTGCTTCCACAGAATACCAATCGTTGTGAAAACCTTTTGCCATAAAGGCCGATCTCTTTTGAACTAGTGTCTCACTGCTATTGCTTGTACTCAGATTTGGATTTGAGTCTATCGTACTCCGTAATACTTATGCATTAAAAATAGTGAAAGACCTATCGCAATATCTGAGGTTTTAAAGTAAGTGGACTGCTTCTCGAAACTGAAGTCAAATGTGGACGACCTCCTGATTGAATATTGTGATCCCTTACACCTTAAACAGAAGGAACCTAGCAGAGTAACCAGTCTTACTTGACACTGTAGAAGACTAGTAGCCCATGGGGAACCACTTTGGATCATGGCAGAAGTTGCTCCAAAGAGTGGAATTCCTGTTCACTGAAGACACATCACTTGTACATCATTTTACCATTCCTATTGCTGCTAATTTTGTCTAAATTATGCAATTTTGGAGTCTGTTGTTGATTCCACATCTACCACGAAATATGCTGCACCGGGAGAACCACAGTAACCTCAAAACGGGGAACAGCAAACCAGTGTCGTGACTTCAAATCCCTGACTCTCCTATAAAATGTCACATTGTTAAATTTCTTTCATTGCTTCCACTTTATTGCATTTCTGCTGTAATACGTCAGCTAATGGTTGAACTCTCAGGTTCGGTCGAGTGCCGCGTAGTTGGCCATTGTGCCTTCACCGAGTGAGCCGGCCCTTGGGTCATGCCAGTAGCCCCAATCCTTTCAGCCCAAGTGTCATGTCTTCTTTTGTATTTGGAGAGTCTCGAGGAAAAAAGGGAACGTCGTCTTAAAGAACACCCATCCAGATTTCTACTCCTACGTGACTGATCTTGGTGGGGTGGAAGGAATGCATTTGCTATGAATGGGATAACTAGTAATGACCCCAAACAGAAAGGCTGAAAATGACGTCTACCTTTTACAACTAGTCTAATCCCGTGTTTTGCAAGTAATCTATTAGCAACGGAAGGTACACTAGCCGGGCACCGTCTGACTAAAGCTGCCAGTAAAGCGATCTCGCAATACCTCCTCCACTTCCCTACCAGCTAATCAGACTCGGGTAGATGTCTGGTTAGCTCTGAGGTGTGAGCCACGTAACAGAGAGGGATAAATACGAAACTCTGCCCCAAGCAACAGCGTTGAATCATCCTAAACAACATAACCCTGCTTTTAGGCCAGTATTTTACCGTCTAGCTATGGACGCGCATGGCTTCCCTAAACCCACTTTCAAACCTTGCCTAAATTCTAGATCTAGTTGGATGGCGGTCAGGTATATCCTCATCTGCATAGTAATTTTTATGACTGTCATGGATGGCTCATGGATTTTTTCTCTTTTCATCTCAGAATTCGTTATAATTGCTGGGGCGAGAGGTTGACCAATGGGAGCGCTGGCTCCAATGCTCAAAGGAAGGAAGGGGCTTCGCCATACGTCTGCTGATGGTTAAGGGTTGCTTTGTGTCTTGGCCATTAGCTCCTTGCCGAGTAG
This sequence comes from Taenia multiceps, assembly GCA_001923025.3. Classification (NCBI taxonomy): domain Eukaryota; kingdom Metazoa; phylum Platyhelminthes; class Cestoda; order Cyclophyllidea; family Taeniidae; genus Taenia; species Taenia multiceps. The sequence continues at coordinate 2,556,677 of CM010317.1, read as the reverse complement.
GCTACCCTCTGTGCAATTCCAGTGGCCCTGACCACTTCTATATCTCAAATGCATGCATTCTGTTCAAGTACTATGTTTTCTGTTGTTTTTAGGGAAGTTCCAAAGTTGTACTTATGCCGAGGCCTTATCATTAATGGGTTGGATCAGTTCTAAGTCTGAGCTCTTTACTGCAATGTTAGGCTTCCAAATGGGATAACTTGCTGTGCCAAATGCTGATTAATCTAAAAGCACTTTTTTTCACAATTTTCTCTGCCAAATGCATAATAAATGCGTTTTTTTGGAGTGCAAACGGGAAGTAGTGCAGATCTTATCAGTCAACAGCCAAATCATCGAAATTAAAAGCATTCACATTAAGGCGTCATCAACTGAGACAGGAGGAGATGCACCACCTATCTGCTTGTAGAGATACTCTTTATGGCAGTTGCGTGACGTGATGCAATTTTTATTGTCTCAGCATCACCATGAATAGTAAATAAGAGCAATAAGAATGGGTAATGACGAAAATCAAAGAAAAGTTCTTCATGTATGCTCACTTCCTTCTATGCATAATTAACCGCTGTTTTATTAAAATGCAATTTTTTGGTGCCTAACCCACTAGACGATTGGATGACCATATTTACACCATCGTCTTAGGATTTACTACAAGACAAGGTTTTGTAATGCTGATTTTACATTCACTGGATCGTAGTTTTTCTTCATCAGCCACTCACTTTAAACCTCCAACTTTAGAGGCTTCCGAAAGGCGCAGTGGAACACTAAGCTGTCGGCTTTGATTAAGAGAAGAGACTCTCAAGTTGGCCTAATTATGTGTACTTTTCAGTTGTTCTTCTTCTTACTAGCCAGCGCTATGCTTAGTGTCTGCCTCGACGACCACAATGAGTAATAGCTTCTTGATGCTGGTGTAATTACTTCAATAGAATCATATTCAACCCTCAAATAACCACACAATGTGCTTGTAGCAAAGAAAGTAAGTCCTCGAATCAAACAATGCTAATTGTTCTCGTTACCTTCAAGAATGTTAAGTGAAATAATTCCCTAAATCTATCGAAGGCTGGGTAACACTTTTCCAACCAACGAGGTTTGCACTCCAGTCACTCATCTCTGGAACATCTACCTGTCAAAACAAACCATTTTATAACTATTCTTTCGAACTTAATTATAGTTAATAACTTTAAGGCTTGATTGACATTTTAGTGATTATTATAGTACCTCGGAACTTTCCTGAAGGCAGAAGAATACATGAGGATCGGACAGAAGTGATTAGGGCTACTATCGTGATCCAGAGACCAGCGCACCCAGTAAAGCCAATGGAGCAAACCTAGTTGACCCTAAGCGAAGCTGAGATTCAAACGAATATCAAGCGAAATACTTAGTTCCTCTCTTACTTTAAGCTCTCCTTGCTCTACTGCCTGCAGCAGCCTACCGAAAAAAAAAACACTCACGAGCCAACCGTACCGGTCATCGAATATCTTTACAAGGAAGGCGATAATAGACCTTAATGTCAGTGATTCTTCTCCACAATTCAATTGATCCGGCATAGTCACCACAACTGACCCAAAGGCAGACTCATGAAAGCGAGTGCGCTATTTAATGTAGGCTCCTGCCGCATTGTTCACACTTGGGAGCCGCCCGTCATGCGCATAGCTGGGTTCTGTCTAGCCAGTAGGGAAGTGGAAGAGGTGTCGCAAACTCTGTAACGAAACTTTTCCAAGTGATTAATGGTTAGTGCTCCCTCCGTTGCTAATAACTTCTATGCAACACAAGAGACTAGAGTAGGCCACTTATTCTCCCCTTCGTAGTACTACTATGGTTAATCATACAGCGGTAGAAATTACAGTGGAAGTCCATTAAGACCGGGTTCGCTATCTGCTGTCGGCAAGGCAACCCTCCGAGACTTCCCTTAAAAGGAAAGGAGTCATGATACTTAAACCGAACACTTATATTAAGCGTTTGGAAGGGATCCAGGTGACTGTCATTGCCCAAAGGTCCGTCTACATGGCGAAGGCACAATGGCAAACCAAGTGTTCATTGTATTTAATGGAAGAGAAGGGGATTTAGGCGAACCCGAATGAGAATATGGACTCATTCGGTGTCGTGTGTCGCAGTGTCATTGCTTCTTTCAAATTATTTTGAAAACGGAACGTTTTCTAGCCACCCACTTAAACCACCCTAGACTTTTTTAGTATAAAAAAGGGACGTAATAAAAGAAATTCCAATTTTGGACTGCTTAGCCCAAGCCCGTCATGTACAGCATTTTAAGCAGCATCGGTAGGTCTGTTTAAATATAAATCTTGCTTCTGAAAAGCCTGCAAAAGACAACGAGTAGTAGAGCGGACATTATCAAAGTTCTGACACCTGAAATACCAATTTTAGGGTGTATGGAAAGGTTAGACGTATGTCAGTTCAGATTACTTTAGGGGAACATTATGGTGCATTAATGGAGACCACATCATGAAAGATTGTCGAGGATCTCAGTCTGTTTTGCATGCACCAGTCAAACCTGCTTGCAACAAAATTGTTGTTCGTTTGTCTCCCAGTTTAGGCTACAAGCACTTAATTAGCCATTTCGACTTCATCGGCTAGGCTAGCCTCTAAGCCATTTCAGTAGCATTAATCCTTCTCTGTACGCCGAATAAATTATGTTCGATTCCAGCATGATGTCAAGAACTTCTCACGGCGCTGCATTGATGGCTGTGGATAGCGATCTCCATCCCTAGCGCCTTTTATCCTGATTTCTCAGTAAGGTCGACGAAGTACGTGCAATATGGATGGGTTAAGTGACGATCCCTAAACGAAAGTCTAAGAAATACATCCGCTTTTTGGCAGACGATGGCAGCATGAGAAACAGTATTGAATCCTATCTGCTCCGTCATAGATCTGCTTGTAGGTCAGTGTTTCAACGACTAGCTAGGAATACAGGTGATGGCCAGCACAACTTCTCGCCCCTGAATCAAGATACTAAAGCCGAGCTAAACCCTAGATCCATTTAATTTGCAAGAGGAACCAGCGGCTTTGCATTCGAGTATCTCCTTAGTCGCAAAGGCCTTCGATGACTGTCACGGCTGGTTCTTTCAGTGCTGATTACTTTGTGATGACCGATATGGGTAGTTGACCAAAGAAAGCACGAGAGACGATGCCCTAAAGCGGAGAGAGGTTTCCAGTCATTGTACCTTCGCCGGTTGGGCTGAATCCTAAGCCTAGCCAGTAGCCCCAACCCTTTCTGTACGCTGATTATCCATACTCCACGCGATTATTGTATCTTATTTCGTCTTCAGAGTAATCTCAGACCGCTACAATTCCAATTCGAATCGGGCAATCTAACTCGTTTGATTTTGCGTTCTCATAAACGATAGCGAAAGGAGGCCTTTGTAAAACTATCTTTGACTAATTTTGCCAAAAAAAAATGTCAAGATTCTTAAACCAATATCTTAGAAGCCTGTAAAAATTGTTTACTTGGCGTCAGAGATATAGCCGATCCAAAATAGGTTGATGAATAAACAGTCTCCTGCCGTGGAGGCACTTGCTCATGGTGGGCTAAAAAGTCACTTAAGATTTTATATTTGATTAAAAAACAACCACCTTGAAAACTCGTTGACAGCTGCATTCGAGATGGCAGCAACCATAATGTGATAACTAACCGTTCCAGCAAGAGCTCTTTCACGTTGAATCAGGGTAACTGTGAACAGCCGGCTTTAGAGTGTCTTCTCAGTCTTCCATCAAAAAGGAGCTTTTACACTAAAGGAATGCCATACCTCCACAGGTGGATGGTTGCCAAAAATTTGTGAAAAAAAGAGGTGAAAAATGAAGCCCAAGGGTGTGCTTTGGAAGTATTCAATAATGCAGACAGGCAGTCACGCAAATCCACCGTCAAAGTCATCAAGTCACCGTAAACCGTCGGTCTCTTCGGTAAAAGAGTGTAAGAATTTTCACATTGAAGTAACCTATAGCAATTCTATCGAGGCAACACAGTATTATATGATGTGAAACTCGGAGGTTATTTTAACTAATTTTGATACAATATGTAGCACTTTTGTTGTATGTTTAACTCACAGTTTTTGGTTAGGGGCCGCTTGGTTGACCAACTTTCCCTTCGTCAGGTGGGCTGACTTCTGAGCCATGCCAGTAGTCACAATCCTTTCTGCAATTCCAATACTTATATTCTGCTTCCTCTCGTCTTCAGAGAAGTCGCGCGGTGCTAAATTAGTGGTAGCGGGACGCAAACCCGATCCTCAGGAGCTTCCTTAGCGGGGCGGAGTAGTACATGTACTGAGGATGGCAAATTCACCGACGACGGTAACCACCCCGAAAAAGCTGTTACCAACGGTGGAGACACTAGCTGTGAACCGTCTGGACAAGTGTGTCTCGGAGATTCCTTGCCGTATCTGCATGAAGCTGTCAATAAAGTGGAATCACGACACTCCCTCCACTCCTCCACTAGTTGGATGGAAGCCAGGTCGACAGATATGACTAGGTAGGCCTGAAGTGAAAGCAACGTGACAAGGCGGAATAAATACGAAATCCTAACTTAAGGAACTTCGTTAAATACCGACCTCCCTAACATCCAAATCCGCCTTTGGATCTGTGTTACCATTTTCTGCAGGAAAGCTAATAACCATGAAGGAAGCACGGACCATAAAATTATCTGGGAAGCTTTTGCATTAGGGTTTCCCAACCCCACCCGCGTGAAGGTGCCAATAAAGCGAACTCGCGGTTCCTCTGCCACTTCTCTACTCCCCGGATAGAACCTGGAAGGATGTGACCGAACGGTTCTGAAGTGATAGCCACGAGTATTATGCCTTCTTTCGTCTTCAAGAAAGTCTTGGGGTGCTCCGCATTCTTTTTTTCCTTTTTTAGCATGTCCTCCAATTAAAAAGGACCTACCTTCACTAAATGGGGAAATCAAATCTTTATTTTGAGCATTTAGGAACAAATTCACTGATTGGTACAACCATTTTAAAAAGGATATGCAAGTAATTACTAAACTGCCTAGATACTTATAAGGAGCGAGTTAAAATTATTTTTCAAAGATAGTTGTCATACAGGAGGTTCCTTTTGTGACCTCTAAAACAAATATGACCATAAATTGCGTGTGTGTGTGTGTGTGTGTGTGTGTGTGTGTGTGTGGTATTCATAAAAGTAAGATTAAATGCAAACTCTAAAGCAAATTTTATTTATTCGAATAACTAATGCCAAGGTCTATAAACTAATCCTTGTTCCACAAAGCACAAGCAAGCTTTTGATTTTGCCCAAATCTTAGGTCTCACAGCCCAAAAGATATAACGGCCTGACAGGCAACCATTTCCAGCTCACTTTTAGTTCCCTTCTGCCTGTTCTGTTAAACAAGATACATCTAATACCAAGAAACAGTGATTAGTATCACTTGAAGAGACAAGCACTAGGGAAGTGAAGTTTATGAGGAGGTGGATAGTAGCATAGGGGAGGAAATGTCTCACTTTCCCACTCCCATCTATGTTGAAGTGTAAGGTTTTGTGAAAATAACGCTTCAATTTTGACCATTACTAAATGCTTCTGTACTGAGTTCCCTTTAATTTAGCTCTCGGTCTCGGTCAGGGATCATGTAGTTGGTCACTTTACCTTCGCCAGTAGCCCCAACCCTTTCTCCGCTCCGGATGTGTGCACTCCGCCGAGGAGCGTTGGAGCTTCTGCCGCCTTAGAACCAAGAGGAAACTTGCTTACCAAAGTGGGCAGACTGGAGCTGCTTTCATCACTTAGATTCAACCCATATTACGTGACTCGAGGATTCAAAAAGGCGTGGGCATTTTGTTGGCTGCGCTAACGAATGCAAATAGATTTGAATTTCCAAAGCATTTGTTCTTCTAATTAAACGCGCTTTTTTCTGTTGTTTTAAAAAGTCTAACTGCTTAGTGCGAAGCGAGTATTTCATTGTGGCCGTGGAGTTTGAATGCGGCTACATTAAATCGGCGCAGCATTATGTTAAAAATGTTTGAGATTAAGTAAAGACCTTCTCATTGCTGCTTGGAGCCCCAATTTGCTGTTCATTTGGCGTGCGCTGATTGGTTACGAGGAGAGGGTATAAAAGGAGGTAGAGACCGTCTCCCGATTAGTACACCTCTTACCATGTCCCTCACGACGATATCCTCACTACTCATCGCTACGCTTTTCCTGGGCTCACTCCAAGTCTCAAGCACCTACCAACTTCCCACTGAGCGATTTCAAGACAGATTTTTGCCCATTGGGAGGGACAGCTTCTCGCCTTACTGGATGGATGATGTTGATATGGATGGTGAGGAGGATGAGGTGGAGGTGACGGGTGATAAGGTGGACAAGAGGAGTCGCCCAACAGTACCCTCGCTGCCACAATATCTCGAACGGCTGAAGAAGTTTCACAGTTTGAGAGATAAGGAGAAATATGTTGCCGCTCTCAACTCCTACTACATGATATTTGGCCGCCCTAGGTGCGTCATTCATTTTTCCTTTCGATTCAGTTAAGCGCATTTTTCGAACACCATTTCATCATTCGTTCTCCCAATATGAGAAAATTTACTTTTAACCCAAGTCATTGTTTACTAATTGCATAACAACTAACACTAAATGTGACAGCTAAGTTTAATTATTCATGTTAAAATGTTGCAATTGAGAACAACTCCAACGTCTCCTGGTCATCTATTTTAATTTAGCCACAACAAAAGCAGTACTTTCAATTGACAGAAACAAATGCTAACAATGAGCTCAATTCGCTAGCACGATTGCGTTTCTTACAACTCAAAAGTCAGAGTCTGTAATTTACACAAGATGAGGCACAACTTTGAGCCAAACCTACGATTAAGAAAATGTGCAATTTTTGGCAGCGGTCTCGATGGAATGCGTAGTTAAACAAACCCTAAAGTTTAGAGTTAGTCCACAGTTATGTACATTTGCCTCATAAGGTCTCTGGATTCCGGCTAAAAAAGTCGTCCTCAATTTTTACCTCCCGCTCTCAACTTAATTCTCATTCTTAGAAAGACATGTCTGCGAAAATTTCAATCTAGAAGATATCTACTCTTCTGCTCACCTTTAAAGTTTATTCATATGTTTTGGTCTAGCCTTCAGGTCTTGGATAATTTGCATTTAATTAAAACCACTGTTTTAAAACCACTGTGATAATTCTTAAAGTTCAGTTTCTTCTTATGTTAATCATGCTTTTGTTAAAATCGGCCAACGAAGACTCCGCTCAGTGTTTCTAATTCTCATTTTTTAGAATCATTCCAAGTTTGCCAACTTATCCAAATGCGATTTCTTTTCGACTTTTAGGTTTGGGTAGGCTATCCTTCTGAGGCGCTCCATATTGTCCATTTCGTTTCTATTATTTTAATAATAATTATCATTAATGGGTTTGCAATCCTTATTTGCTTTGTGTGCACCAATTTTAGCGCGGGTTTTTGAAGCTCCTAGGCGAGAGTTAAAAAAATGTTCCAGTTGGATATGGGCCTATCTGTCATCTTGAAATCAGACTGACAATCTATCAGTCTATCAGCAGTCTTCGGAAAATACAAAGATGTAGACACATTTAGCATGCATGTCGAGGGAGGCCGAGAAGCGGTACGGGTGAATAATGCGGTGGTGGGAGGGCATGCATGGCCTAATACATAATTAAGAGGAGTACCAGCATGCCAATATTAAAAAGGCTAGGATGTCAAGTTACTTATCAGGAATGTAATTCTAATTAATTTGCACTGCTATCCACTAATAAAGTGTTTGGGTTCCGAGCATAAAAAATTGGTTGGACTCAGATGTAGTAGAAGTACATTTTTCCGTTTTACGATTTCATGGGAATGCTAAAGGAGAAGAGGTTTGTTATAAGTGTTTTGGAGTTAGTTTAAGCTCATTAGGGTTGTCCTCACAGAGGTGTGTAATGAGGCATGGGAGAGTGGAAGAGGGAGGGTCTGATGCGAAAAAAAAAATTGCGAAACGAAGGCCGGAAGTCGCGTAAGAGGGTTTAAGATTGCACTGGCTTACTTACTGGGGAACTATTGCCCATTTTGACCTAGAAGCTGTGGAAGGCTTTTCACTCAAACAGCTAATGGATGCACCTATTGTGCTGTTGCATATTCACCCAAAATGCTCTTATCTAACAGACATCAGTAATCTATTATGCAGTTTCCTCCCAGGAAAAAAAAACATTAGAATAAAATAAAAAGCAAAACAACTATTAAAGTGCATCAGTTAAGCCATTAATAAATGTTAAAGCAGTACGTTTCGCGTTTACCGCCTCCGATCTCCGGCCACACCGGGACCGTGCAGACTGATTGGACTGTGACACGTTTAATGACTTGGGTGATTTAGAACCAGTAGAGACTCAAGGGCAACGGGGTTCTAGGCTTCTCTCTGCTTCGGCGAGCCCGAAGATCCCTTCTAGCACGAGGTTCGACCTGTTCTCTCACCTCCCACCCAAAAACAGCATATTTAAAACAACAGAAGTGTTTCCATGGACATATGCCTCTAGCCATTAGAGTCATCATTCAAGGGACTGGCTTCGAAATAGACAAAAAGGGTGAATTTTGATTGGTCATTGTAGAAGGCCACTATTCAGTCCCAATGCCTAATTCTGCAATGACTTCTTACAAAACCCCAAATTTAAATCACCATTTAAATGAAAGTGGTTGTTGAGACTAATAACGTACTAAGCCACTGTAGGTGTAGGAGTAGTAGCGCGCCTTACAAAGTGACTGGTGGAAAGGCGTCCACATCAGCCATCGTCCTGCACTCCCGACATACTTATCGTCCCCATTTTCCACTGACCAGTTGCATTTTTGACACGATGTGAAATTATGGAATTTTCCGACCTGGATCGACTCGTCACTGTCGAAGTCGAGAGTGCATTTGTTTCTGCACTTGTCCACGATTCTTGAATTTGAGCGAGGTGGAGGTCCCAACGCTCAAAGGAGAAAGAGGAATTTGTAGCCAAATGAGGCTGGATTTAATTGTGAAACCATAAGTCGGGTACGTCCAGTTCCGCTGGCTCTGTGAAAATCTTGTTGTCACAGACATTAGCCTAAGTCCTCTACTCTCCCACGCCACTAGTACAATTCGGCTATTCTGTTGTGCCCCACTTCTACGGAAAGTAGTGAGAGTCTCAGGGGTTGCGTATGCTGTGTAATGGGATGGGAGAGAGCGGGAGTGTCACGCAACCTTGATAAGTACAAAATTGGCCATTTTGTGAGTGGATGGGTAAGTGGATGTGGCACGTTCCTCGTTCAGCTCCTCCTCCACCACCTCCTTCTCCTCCTCCTCCCTTCGGCTATCCCGGGACCGAAGAGGCTGATTGACCTGTAACATAGGTACTGGTGTGGATCAATTAGGAATAGTATTGTCTCAAAGAAGCCGACATTTTGGGCTCCTCTCTGCCCAGGGAACTGGAGGGTCCCGTCTAGCCTGAGGTTCGACTTGTTTCTCCACCTCTCCTACAAAGTATGCACCTTAAAAATGCATCAATATTCTCGTGTGACCGAAGCTGTCTACACAAAATAAAGGTGATTTTATTTCTCACACGTAAACTATTTTGCAAACATGTTTTTGCTATTGATAGGTTTAAGCTGCATTGTTTGCATTTCGTTCCACTTGGAAGCACTTTTCTTCCACCAGTGCTATTCCAATAAATCAGTACACCTTACAAAGAAATAAAACCCATCAAATTTCATTACAAACGACAATTTTTTTGTATTTTTCTGCACTGACAACTGAGCCAACTGTCATAACTCCTCCTCTTATTGAAGCAAAAGGCAAAGTTTTTTTTAAAAATAAAGTTCATTAAAGAAATCAGACTATTTAGAGCACATTAGGGATGTCGGAGTTTCATGCATTTTCTTGGGGTAGGGTTTCGTGTCCCCTCCACCTTACACGAAACTGCCCAGCCATATTTATTAGGGGTCTCTCCAGCTTGTAGTGAAGTGGAGGAGGTAGCGCAAATTTGCTGGATCACCATTCACGGGCAACTGTAGTAAGGAAACCTCCGCAAGGATACTTTTCTAGATGGCCCATAGCTAGTGTAGCTTCCACTGTTAATCGCCTCCTTGCACAATCTGGGACTGTCATGGTTCATCACAATTTATCCGCATCAAAGCAATTGCATTTCGTTTGCTCACCTGTGATTCATCAATCGGCATGAGAAATCAGGTTGAAATCATTCAAGATGGAGTACACTTTCACTTCTACCAATGCTTCTACTAGGGGTTGGGACTACCGCCATGGCCCAGAGGCTAGCCCAACCAACGATGGTGAATTGGTTCTCAAACGAAACTGAGATTTAAACATAGAACAAACGTATTACGGAGGATATTCGGTGTATCAAATTGCAATGTCTGGCATGCATCTATAAACTATGGACGTTCGCCTATGTGCCTGCACTGCACAGGAAGGTGGAGATAGGCATCTGTCTAATTACGTCGGTACACTATTCTTTATCCCATTCGATAACGTCTTTCTACTTTTTCAAATCCTGACACCACGTAACGTTTGTTGAATTGAAGCAATGGAAGCGGATCCAGCTTGCCTACTTAAGAGTGACAGTTTGCTTTTAATCTAAAGGTGATAGAAACTTCTTGCGCAAATTAGCACAGTATTCAATAGTTGGATACACTGCTGAAAAAAATGATCGAACGAAGTGAATGGAGACACAAGACACTACTGAAGCGTTAATTCAGAGTGGACGATTGGTTGAAACTGAAACGCTTTTACTGTTGAGGGAATGTCATGAAACCCACGAGATCGATATTAAAATTTAACAGTAAGTTTAAAAATCTCTTGATTTTGTATTCAATACTATGTGAAAGAACTACTTGCGGCCCAGCTAAAAGACTTATTGTCTTGTGAGAAAAAAAATGGGACCCTTACCTTTCATACTACTTTTAATCAAATGAGTAGAACTACGATCTTCTCGCCATAATTACCTCTTTTTCTACACTTCTAATGCACATCACTCCCTCCCTGGCAGGGTCTGTTTCCTTTGTGTTTGCATGTAGTGAACTGTAGACGCATTTTAATTACGGCCGGGATGTATTAATTATGTTGCAAATCAACATAATTGAGGGTATGCAGGCTAAAATCGTGCTTTCTGAGAGGAAGCAAGGAATGTTGGAGGAAGTCTTGAAAAAAACAGATTCCTTTTCTTACAAGGCAAAGCGAAATCATACACGCCAAAACAATGCAAAACCTGCCATTAAGATTTAATATTTATGTATGATAAGAGGACAGGATGCTGGGCTGGAAGGAGGAGAGGTGGAAGGGAGGGAGTTAATTCTTCATCCTTATCTTCATCTCCATCACTACTCTCTTGTGTCTCAGAATAAGAATTAATGTTTTTTGTGGAAGTAGAAATGCGGTTTTTTTCGGATTAACGACAAATTTGCGTATGGAATGGTGATGATTCCAAAGAATAGAGTATTTCAAAAGGTCTACTAATGTTAGTTTTTCTACTTTGCGTATTTGGATATAGAATGTTCTTGTTAGCTAGATCGTTTGTTTCGTTTTTGTGGAAAATGACTGCGCCGAAGAGCATAATGCCCGGGTCATGCCAGTATTACTCAGTCCTTCTCTACTTCGGCGGTATCTTTCTCCTCGGTGTATTATGTCTTTCCCCTTCTTTGGAGAAGTCTTAGAGGCTAATGTAGTGGCAGTGGAAGGCGAATCTGTTATTAAATACCATCTTTCCGATGTTTTACCATTAAGTAATAAGTGATAGTAATAACTGCGTACACTAGCAACCTAGGAATCAGTGACGACCCATAACAGAAGGGCTGAGAATGACGTTAACTTCCGCCAACTGCCCCAGCCCCGTGATCTGTGTAGTAGCTACTACCAACGGAAGCAACACTAGTCGTGAGCCATCTAGAGAAATTTTATTTTGCACTTTTCCCCACCGTATCCGCATAAGAATATCGATAAGGTAAACTTGCGATGCTTCCTCCATTCTTTCATCAGCTAGAAATAGTGCAGATAAACATGGTTGGACAGTACTGACGCAAACAAAAAAAATCTGCTCCGTGACAATAAGGTTTCAAGTCTTTTCCCTCTCATCCTTTTGTGTCAGCGGTCCTACGACAGGTATGGGACACAGACCTTAGCCTACAATTTCCCTGCTCCTCGACATTCTCAAACAAAAGGAAATTTAGCTCCAGTTGAATCGCCAAAATAATTGGTGACATTTGAGTCAGACGACACAGTTGCATGAAAAGTAGGCTGTATCAGTCAAAAGCAAAAGGAACCTTAAAACCGCCGCTCAAAATAGAAAGGGTTCATGCGGCAGGCTAGTAGTTTATTTAACTCTCCACGAATGCACCTCTGCTATGTGGGCTAGTCTCCAACACTACCTATAGCTCCAAATCATACATGTCACGTGTGTGTACTTTCTGGTATGTTTTATCTTCGGAGAGACCATTGGGTTTTCATATTCGTATTGCCAATTATTATGGTAAAACGGGTCGCTTATAATCGTCCTTTTAACGCGGGAAGCTGCCGGTTTAGATCAAGCTCGTGGCTGAAAATGCTTTGTCGATTTTTGCAGAGCAGGCCAAACATAGTTTTACCTATTTGTTAATCGACCTGTTCACTAAAAGTAACTTTTTGCAACTAGTCTTAAAATGTTTGGTTGTAGAACTACAACCGGGAAGCAAAAAGCGAAGGTATGGTAGAAGATAGACTGACGTAAAAAAGCCGAAGGCTTGCCATTTATATTTCACAAAACTTCGAAGTCGATGCAAGGAAATTGTAACTAATAACCTAATTGATAAATTGCTCAATTTGTCTGCAACCCCAAGCAGCTTATTTTGCAGACAAATAATGGTAACACAGGTTTGTCCCGTAAGCTTCATTAATAATGATACATACCATGTTTCAAAGAAGCTATTCTACCCATATTCTTCGTATTGAAGCTATTATCTTCCTGTGTGCATATTAAATCTGCCATAAAGACCTTAACATTTGCTGACCAACCAATTCCTTGCACTTTTTCGAAAAGGCGTTCTGAATGGCTACTGATAGCAAGGAAGATGACTTTTGTGAGAGCGTTGCACGATATATTGGTGTCAATGGTGCACGAAGGGCAGTGCAGAGGCTGTGTGGGGTCGAAGCAAGATTTAATAATGTCATGCGAACGGTAAGTTTTCACCTCCTGCGTCTTCGTGTTTCACGTTAATAAGAAGGCAAACATATGGCCATAGCTTCATCACGGTGGAGCGTAAAGATATAATTTGAGTTCATTAATAACCTGGTATCTTTTACTAATGCAGACTATTTATTACCGTCATTGCTTCTCAATTTAAACAGGTAGTTTTGCTTCTTTACATGCAGAATTTGAAATAATCATTCATCCCTTGGTTCCATAAATCGGAAGGCGGTATGCATTGTTCGTAAAAAAAGTATAAAGTTTGTTCTGTGCAAGCCTGTTTTGAACGAAGGGGTGTCTACCGGAGGAGGGCTTTTCTGAGGCTGAAATCGAGGCAATTATTAACAAACTGGCTTTAATGGATTCGAACAACTGGTGTCACTCAACCGGTGTTGGCGAGCGTGAGGGTCGCATTCTACTCAATCTTGTTAGACGACGACATTTCGGGTATTCGTCTCCACCATTATAAACGAATTGTAAGGCTTCGTGTGGATGGTACTCGATGCACAGCGTGATTTTTCTTCGGTTCATTTACAGCTTGGCACATGGAATCGGGCGTTCTGGGGACATAACTGCCATCCAGCCGAAAGCTTCGGGCTCGAGTCTCATCAATCGACTTACGAATTCGCTTCTATTGGATTGGCTCCGCCGGTCTGGTAATATCATTGTCCTACTTTGCCTCTCCTATCTCCGATAGCGTTCATTTCGTTCTTCCTTGTATGAATTTAGCAGAGGCAAATATTATGATGGTAAATGCACAAACATATTTCCGCTATCATTCGATAGGAAACTTGAAAGTTAGTAATTGATCTGATTTATGCGCCTGCAAACATCATCGCCCAGAGTCATCACAGTGACTCTGTCTTCTGAATCCAATCTTTATTCAAGGACCCGGTAATGATCGCTAGTGGTCACATTTATTTACTCAGACCCCAGATCCGCCCATATGTTCATTAATGGTGGAGGTAAGATTTGTTAGCCACGGAGTGTCAGTGAGTAAACGTCATTCCCACTTCTTTGCTCTTTAGTGTGAAGTGTGGGGGATGAAACAAGTGAAATCTGGTTTTGGATACTGACGAGCCTAACGACTTTTTCATCTTTCCATTGACTACTGCTTTATTTATGATGAAGGAATGGGGATCAACAGGCGGAAGTTTGTCTGTGAAATTGGAAAAGTGCTGCAACTTGAAAATTGTAACGTGGTTTGGTCAGTATTCATCAATCTGCATGGCACCATCTCGGGTATCCACTAGTCCATGCTTTTCTTTTTTTCAAATCTCACCCGCTCAGGCGCACCTAGTACAGAGGCTTGCCTTCTGGTTCCTATGGCAACTGGGATGACCTTGACACTTTGCCTTCTCACTTTGAAACGCCGGCGCGGACCTCAAGCGAAGTATGTCATTTGGCCACGGATTGACCAGAAGTCCTGTCTGAAGTGCATCGTTGCTGCCGGTGGGTTATTGTCAGTTCCCTCTCCTTGTTGTCGTGGCTTGTAACCTCCTCCATTGGATGGGAGCCACGGTGAGCAGTTGATAGAAGCTGATCAGTTTGTGGAAAAGGAAGTGATTGTACAACATGATTACGGTCTTATATTGCGCGTTTTAAGGTCCGTAGACATGTGACACGCGAAGGTAGGTAACTTAGCTCATTTTAACAACAGCCTTTCATAATAGTAGCGATTACGCCTGTAATGTAGCCCACAATTATAGTTTACTTAGAGGCCTTATTTTTCCCTTTTTATAAGGTCAAAACACACGGCCTTGGGCTACCACGTATGTTCACACATCCTACCATTTACCTCGCATTATGTAAGCTCCAGCTTTGAATGCGAAAAACCATCTTTGTACCCCCTCTGCGCCTGCTTCTCAAGCTTGCTAATGTTCATTTAATGCCTTTACTACGAGGCAGGTTGCGTGTCGAAAGTGCTTTTGAATTTTTGGTTTAGCCGCAGGATTGCCGCCGAATCTACAGGCTGAAATCGCTACAGACATACAGATGTCCGGCTATCGGAAAGGCATTTGAGATCCTAAGATAGCATAAATGTATTTAAGTTCTGCTTTCCTTGACCTTTTTCGATTCCACTCAGGTCAAATTGTTGCATAAAGAGAGAGCCAATGAGCAATAAATTTATTCTTTCTCCTCTACTTTCCAGGTCTTATACCTGTTCCAATTGAGCCAATTCAAACGGTGGGTCGGCAAAGACGAGTCAAGAAGAATGGGAACGTGGACTCGACAAAGAAAGCCGAGGAGAACGGTGCTTTGACGCATGCTGATCAGCTCTCCTCCAACCTGGAGGCCATAGAATTAGCCATGCTTGACCCTGAGGGCGCTCTCCGGGGGAGGGTGGGAGCATTAGTGCCACCTTTGCAAGGCCAGGCCCCAAGTCTCGGACCGGAGTCGATCGTTTGTGTGTTTTCCACCACCACCTGCTTCGCCCCTCGAGTTCCTGATCGGTGAATTGCCATAATTTGTCATAATATTGTGTGTGGCTTAGGTAGGCTCATTTTTTATTCTCTTGATTCTCTGTGAACAGTGCCTTTTGCTGTCATTTAATTGGTCCTTCCTTTGACCTTCGCAGTATCTGGCATTGATGACAACTCAGTGAAAATAAAACTTGAAGTCACCGCAAGTGAAATAGCATATTTGCTGCCAGAAATTCTCGGTGAAGAATCGGACGTTTCAGTGTTGCATAAATTGTTGGTGATCTGGTTAACCGTTGCTTTATGATCAGTTCAATTAATCCGTTTGCGATACGATTTGGTACTGATAGGATAGGCGTTAATCTAAGCCAACCTTGTCGGTCATACTATGTGATCATGTGCTGGCAGGTCACGTTGAATAGAGCTTGTCGACCGGTGAACTAAACCATTTCATTGTATTTGTGCCAGCAGTTGGTTGGTTTGTCGGGAACTAGGTGCATCATAGTCTGACCTTCTTTTGTCCTGTGACATTCACGTCAATGCAATTTTAATAGCTGAAAATAACGGAAATAACTACTGGGACCATGGGTTGTAAGGCACCATCTCGAACAGGATCTTCACTGGCGTAGAGATGTGAGACCGTAATGGCTAAGCGTCCCTATAGCATACCATTCCCTGCCTAAAGCGTTCTCTGGATTTCAAAGGGTCCAGGTTTTACGCCTTCCATCATGCATAGACCCTGCACGTTTCTTAACACTGTTACCAGCTATCTTTTTTAAGGATGTGTGAATTGAACTGGTCCATGACAATAGTACCGGGTACTGGAAGTAGTAATAAGACAAATTTGCAAAGACAGACCACAGGTCTTCTCAAAAGCGTAAAATTGAGACCCAGTTGGATTTGATCGGTCTGTTCTATCTGTTTTTACTCCTTTTTCCTCCATCTAGGCTGCCAGCAATAACCCGCCTCTGTAAGACGCGAGGCATACCACACCTGGTGAACAATGCCTACGGTGTGCAATCAAAGCGATGCATGCGTCTCATCGAGTCCGCCTGGGTCGAGATTCGTAAACCGGCAGTAGGAAAGCAAGTGGAGGGAGAGGAGCGGAAGGTTGGTGGTGGTGGGGACGTAAACGGCCCAACCCCTCTCGACCTTCTCTACGTGCAGTCGACGGACAAGAACCTCATGGTGCCCGTGGGTGGCGCGATCATTGCGGGATTTTCAAAGAGCCTGCTCAAGGAGATTGCTGAATCCTATCCTGGTAAGTCTTGAAATGCATTTGAGTGCGAAATACCCCGAGAGTCTGCACCAATTTTTAAATAAAACTCCACAATTAGTGCGATTCTGTCTAGTTGTCAAAATGAAGGACAATTAAGTGTACGATTCATACCCCATTTTATTTGGAGATTTCATATAGATTTTGCACATTCAGCATGGTAACTTTACGAAAAACTCGTTTCATTACTTGGAATCAGATGACAGGTGAAGTGGGTGTAAATGTCATAGTGAATGGATAACTCTCACACCATCCAATCCATTCAGTGTTAGGATGTTTTCATTATTCGCCACATTCGTGGGCGTTTATTGTGAGTTAATTAATTCTTCTAACGAAGTCTATTGTGGCTCCATTGTTCGCTTGCTCATAAGATGTAGGTTAATTTCCCGGTAACTACATTGGGTTTCTTTTACGATTCGAAGTGAGCAGTCACACTTTTACCTTTATTTCAACGAAGGATAATTCTCTTCAGCCGATTCCTCCATCTGTCTTTATAGGGTAGCCTGAGTGGCCCAAGATGGGTATTCTTCGAGGTTATGTCAGTTATCAGACATCATCCCACTGTTCCACTTCTCAAAAAGGGTTTATTTGGCTGGAATTTGCTCCCTTTACTCTTTATTTCACCTTTTGACATTCATAGGCTAAAAAAGGGAAAACCATTACGAATGCATGGGATTTAGAACTAACGCAATTACAAAATCGGCTTTTCTGCCTGTAATTTACCAGCTAAAGCGAAACAAGTGAAATTGCTCAAAATTAAGGGTGAAAATACGCCTTAATCACTCCTAACTTGAAATTATATGAGATTGAACGTTACTACAACCACCGTCACTGCCAGTAGCCTTTAAATTATCTCTACAATCACCTTTCCATATGACAAGTTAATTTCCAGGTGGTCTTCATGAGTCCCCCACTGTATTGCTGAACCACCCCTCAGTTCCTCCATTTCATAAATTGAGGACTGTATGAATACGTAACATGTTTCATTTTATCACTTCCCAAACTTTGTTCAGTTTTCTATGGAAATGGCTTTAATCCCGTTTAACACTTTCGCTATCGCGATCTTGGAGGTGAATCAGCTGCCACAGTCTATATTCTTTACGGATAGTGCTCGTATAGGACTTTGTGATTGATCATCGAGATGGCATTGTTAATAGGTCGTGCCTCGGGCACACCGACTCTTGATGTGTTCGCCACTTTGCTGCACCTTGGCCATTCGGGCTGGGAGGATCTGTTGGCGCAGCGAGAGGCATGCTATCTTCGCCTCACCGAGGGCTTGCGTACTCTGGCGGCCAAGCACGGTCTGCGTCTCATGGAGACTCCCGAGAATCCCATATCTCTCGCTCTCTCCCTCTACGCCCTCCATAGCGGTGCCGACGCTGTGAACTTCGATCCTGACACTCTGACTCAGCTCGGGGCCAATTTGTTCACTCAAGGATGCTCCGGTGTCCGGTGAGGCCTTAATTTGATCAGATGCATCCCTATGTGTTTAAACGTGTTCCTCCAATTTCGTCTTCGGTTGTATCTGGAACTGCTTTTCATCCTCTGTTGTATTTCTGTGTTCTTCCGGGTACCGGAATGCCCCTCTAGTAGTCAAATAGGCCTTTTTGTGCCTTTAGTATACTTATGAATGCAATGTTAAAATGAAGAGGTCCTCCATTGCGGTTTGACATTTTGTCTTCCTGCCGTCGTCCTTACTTTTCCACTCACTAAATTATTGAAGCTACCCAACCAAATTTATAACCATTGAACCACTTCAGACAATTACTCCCAGTAACTGGGGCACTTCCAGTCAAGCATAATTCAGGGTTGTATTTTCTTTTTAATCATCTCTACAGAGTGGTTGTGCCAGCAGCAATAGAACGTCAATGCGGTCTGCCAGCGAAGGTGGTGGCTGGTGTGCGACTGGAGGGTTTTAACTCTCATAGCGCCGCCTCCACTGAAGCCTACATGAACGCTGCTGCAGCTCTGGGCCAGACGCCGAAGGAAGTGGACGTTTTCCTCTCCCGTTTGGACAAGGCCCTCTCCTCCTTTCAACGGCGACAACAGCAACGACATCAACAGTCACAGAACCAGGACCCCACTGAATAGTTCAATGACAGCCTCTAGTGTGTTTTGTCCAATTCCCACCCAATCTGCGAAGTGATCTTATCCTGACTCTAAAAGGGAAAGAAGAGAACTTGGTGCTAATGAATGCTGGTATGTCAGCTTTTGATTGCCAAGGCTGCCATTAATAACTACGCTCTGGGAGCAAAATCCATTCACTGGCGCTTACCGTTCACATGTGGTCAGTGATCCCTCTTCTAGTATTCTCTTCCAACTGTCAGAACTTTGGTAAAGAAGGTTTGAAAGTATGTAGTTGCAATTCTTATAAGATGGATCATGGTAAGTCGGTGGAGAAACAGATGAGGGGCTGTACCTCCGGTAGGATAGTGAACTCAAGGAGAACAGCAGTCAATGATTTAGCATTTCTTGCGTCCCTCAGGCCACTGGAAGAGCCGAGAGCTGTCTTGACCAATAAGGATTATTTTCACTTGGTCGAGCACGGCTCTAGCGTCTGTAAGAGGAACCACTGCGGTGTTCCCTTAGTAGCGTTCTACACAGACTGCTTATGCGGTCAACAGTACTGAGAGACGAGCTTCAGTGCAGGCCAAGACAACTCTCCCTTGTGAGGCGGAGTGGAATGGTGTTGACGCACTCCGCGATGGGGGAGACACCGTAGGATTTAAGCGCTAGAATGTGTGATCAACTGATTTACAACTTTCTAGATGCTTCTTCAAGTTCAGTCATTTTGACACGACTTTAACGTCCATCTGGTGAATAAACTAATTTGTGCGTCCATGATTGTTACTATGTAATCCTCTTCAGTCAGTCACACTGAACCACCACGCTGCAAATGACTTGAAAGTGGTGACCGAGAAACGGGATGTGGAACTATAACTTGTAGGCGTTCATTTTGTCATTTCACAATACCCAAACACTGCAGAGCCTTGTGGCTGTCTTTACTCAAGAATCCCTTCTTTCAGAATCTTCCTAAATGGATCCTGACAATTCCAATCTCCTGTCTTTCGACTAAGCATTCATCTGTTGGCAAGCTCGATATTTATTCATTAGTCTCAGAAATTACAGACTTTACTAGTGTCTAAATGGTGGGGAAGCGGAAGGAAGGAATGGTGGGATTATCGAGGAAGCGAGGGCGTTAACAATGGAAAGGGGAGAGGTAACACTACCAAAGCCCTTGAATTACGCTAAAAAGTACCACTCCAGATGGGACCCCGCATAGGAAGCTTCACCAGCCAAAATATCTGCACGGAGTGATGAACATTACCGATACCCATTGGAATTCTTACGTTCTGATGATGATTGACTATAATGCTTCTGTTAACGCCTCACACAGTTTCAATCTGCATGTCTACAGCTCTGATAACCAACATGGCGCGCGATACAAGACCATGGTCGTGTTACACAATTACTCCCATCTCCACACTTCGACCACTGTAGTAGCTCTACTGGATCGAAGCCAGCTTCCACCAGCTGCTCACCGCCTCTCGCGGTAAGGCAACAACAGGGAGAGGGAAGTAACAACAAACCGGGCTTCAGATCAAATGCCGCATTCCGCTTGAAGGTCGCGTCAACGTCTCAATGTGAGGAAGAAGTGTTCAAGCCATTCCAGTTGCCATGGCAGCCGGAGGGCAAGCCTCTGTACCAGATGCGCTTGAGCAAATGGGATGCAAAAAAGGGAAAAACATCCACCATTTGGTGTCCGAGATGACGCGATGGTCCATTTCTTCGGTTCATATGGAGAGTAGTAGGAAATGCAGAATAATGAATACTGACCAAATGATGGGATCGCTATTTTCAAGCTGCAATGACATTCTCATTTAACAAATAAACCTCCGCCCATTGGGCCCCATCATGTCGCCAGAAATAGAGTTGTAGTCGAAGCGTTTTGAAATAGCAATAGGTCGTTGAGGCTAAATAAGACAAGAAGTCAACAGTTTAAGGGTTGTTCTGCATTGTATAAATGTACAAAAAAACGAAAAGACGGCTTCACTTCATCGGTTCGCCTTAGGCAAGAAGTGCGTCTTCCGGAAATCATTTAAATGCATTGGTACGCCCTGAAAGCTGGTCCTGGTCACTACTCCATCCCCATCAATCATCTCGTTGGGGTAAAGGTCCGCCTCCTCGGGCAACAATTTCTCCATTACTAGGAGGAGTCGTGAGGTAGCTCGATTCAGAGCCTACCAAAAGAAATAGTTTAAAGTATCCCTATTAATGACAATAAATGAGCGTCAAGAAGTAAGGCAGCGCACTTGTTCACAGACACTGATGAGTTGAAAGCGTGGATGGGTGGGTAGGGAGTACGATCTGCTGTGCTTGCCTTTGTTCACAGGCATCCAGAAGACCAGCCGACCTCGCGGCTTGAGAAGGAGACTGGCCAGCTTCAACAGATCTCCGTAAATCTCCTGCAGCGGATAGTTTTCCTACAGTCACAAAGTACGCAACTTAAGGGTCCTCATTGCTATAAAGGAATTTTTCTCAATTGATCTGGCGGTACAGTGAGTGGGTAAGGGTTGAGAACTCTGCATTAGCAAGAAGAGAATTCCGAATTAGATTTTGATAGAGTGGCAAAGCTGGAGAAGCGCTGTTTAAAGTAAAACAGATGCTGATCCATGCCCGGGTGCTTTTCCCAAGTTTCTTGGAAACGGGAATCCCACTGAATTAATTCAAAAATGATCCAGAGACGACGCGAGGAGGATTAGGTTTTGAGCATTGTCTTGCTTAAAGAAATGCAATGAAAAGCACTGCTTATGAAAAAATGAAGGAATACGAGGTAGGGTGCTAGACTGACCTTGTGGGGGAAGTGAGGTAAATCATGAGGAACGGGGACAAGTCCATCTTCGTTGGGTACCATCGCGAACTGTTTCCTGCAAAAATGAACATCAAGGTGAAATCCACGGGGGAAGAAGTGCTCTAAAGTAAAATTAGCCGTGCACTAACAGTGAGTGGATTGGACAAATGGGCGAGCCCTTTTGTGTCAACCGGCGACAACCCCAATCAAAGTTTAAAAAATGGAAGGGGGTGATCAACGTATGCACAAGGAGCATATTCAATGATCAAACTCCAAATGTACCTAACAGCTAATACAATTGTTTGCATGGGAAGCCGTCAATACGATTGTTAGACCGGGAATCACGCAATCCGAGGTCCTAATAACGATGCAAATAGCAAAGTCAACTGTAGCAGTTGGAAGGGGAATGAGAGACGCACCCGCCGGTAATTTCGTCGATGTACATCGTGGTCTGCATGGAGGGCTCCTTTTCAATCGCCTCGCTAGCAACGCGGCAAGTGCGTTCGCGCACGCCATAAGGCGGGTCCGTGACGATGGCGTCGAAGAGGCCCGATACGGTAGATGGGCAGCGCAACAGACGATCTAGGGATGCTGAGTCCGCGATTAGAACATCCAGATAGCGCGATAGCAAGTTGTATTGACGGTAGTTGGCACGGAGGCACTCATCAGCGTGTCGTTTGCCCTGAGACGTAAATCATGCCATTGTTACGTGTCCGCGCTGAAGCGGTTTGCAGGCACTGGACTATTACACCTGTTTTGGGTTGGGACACATTTTGGAGCGATCAAACCATTAAACCGTATATATTATGGAATATACTGAAATTAAGCAATTCTTTTCAAAAAGTGGTTGGTCTGCAGAATATACTTCCTGACAAACACCGCCTGGCCTTTAACACCAACCATCAAACCAATCCTTTCTTGGCAAAGCTTGACCCGCAAATAACGCGACATTTACAACTTGCATCAAATTTCCGCTACATAATATCAGGAATAGGGTAGTATCCTCATTATGGAGAAGCGATTTGCTATGGCCTATGGAGGACAGTAACCAAGAGCCATAATGAGAATAATGCTTAAGAGAGGAGAACTGCGTAATGAGGTGTTTGTTTAAACGCATGTTTATGCATGCATGTCCTTGAGCTTCCACGAGCCCCAAGACCATCTTGGTTCCATAAATTTCCACCCACAGCTACTGCAAGATAGCAGTAATTATTTTCTGTTGGTGATGCAAATCCCTACTTCTTCGAAGGGGACTTGAAGTCTAATAACAATACATAATTAGTATTTGGGTATGTACCCCATGAAAATCGAAGTTTTAGAATTGGACCTCACTAAGTGAAATGAGAGATTGGTAGTGTCCAAAAGTGACAGCTATAAAAAACGGCAAAACAGAAAGGCAATTAGACCATTTTTAGATGGAAAATACCATACCAAAGCATAATCAAAATAGTTATACTAGGAAAACGTTTTTGAAAATGAAAACTTTGGGAGTAAAAATATCCAAATTTTAACCAGAAGTGGCTACTTCAGTAAACGATGGTTGGGTGAGCGAGCATACTGAAGGGAAATACGTTCAAAACTCAATAGCAAACATCGAAGAAAAATCAACTTCACCTGCCCAGCTTTTGGCGAAGCACCAATTCCGTGAACAAGGGCGTAGTCGATATCATTGCCCGCACCATAAGCTCCCCAAACTGATGCGGCTAGCACCATGCCACCGGTTCCAAGAAATGGATCCCAGACTATGTCACCAGGGCCACAGAGGCATGCGTTGGCAATGACTCCTGCTAGGCAGACATCCATGGTGGTGTTGCCCAAATACGTGCGTTTGGATAAATCGAATTCATTTAGGATGCGTCTTCGCGAACTCTCCCCAACTTCACGGCCATAATAGACCCGCAAAAGAGTTTGGTCATTTTGATGAGTCTTGGCCCTAGTGAATTCGAAAATAATGTGCAACTGGTACTAAAATGGAGTAGAGAAGGTGATGGGCATTGCAACAGCCTACGTCGGGATCATTGAGTGATACTGGGGCAGAAGAGCCGACATGAGCGTCAATCAGCCTATTAATATAAGGCAGCCGATCTTCCAGAGGAATCCGCTTATTCACGGAGCTGACTATGATTTTGTACGAGTGATCACTGTATAAATATTTGTCAATAAGCGATAATGGTATTTCTGGAATCTAAATGGCAAAGGTCAATGAAGACAATCCTACCTTCAATAGGAGCTCATCAAAAGTAGGTGCGGTGGCCCAAACTGAGTAAATAAACTTAATTAACATGCTGCGTTTAATGAATCTTGCAGCAATGTCGTCATTGGGAAGTTTTACTTTAACATATGGGTCACTCCAGTCGGTGTCCTCAGGGATACAATCCTGACTCAACCCACTTATTGTAAGCAGTGAACGAGCTTCTAGTTCCCGAAAATTTGCAAACTCGTGTGCAGCAAAAGCCAGCAGATAGTCCATGCCGCACGAAGTAAATGAGCAAACGGGTTAATCGACAACCGTCGTGTTTTGAAAAGTCTCAAGGTTGTTGCAGACTTAAAATGATTAACACATTAATATTATTGTTGGCCAAGGTATCTGTTAGAGAAATCCGCAATATAATTGCCAGTATTTGTGTTAAATGAGTTAAATAGTGCGGTTTTTTAGCTATACGTGTAGACATGACGTGATTTACCGGTTGTTTAGCCACTACTCCAATGAAGAACCGGTCTCCACGCTGCGTAGACCAACCCCCGAGCAGGGCAGCAGCCCCATGCCTCACTGCCCACTAAATATCCCCCCTTTCACTCCAGAACATCCGTCTCGTCTCCAGAAGAGACTACACTACCGCCACGCCGCGAATCAGAACCCAACGAGTACAACGGAGAGCAATGCAACCTCTCGCACCTGCTTATGTACACAGAGTAACATCGTGCAAGCGCATCCAATCAGGGACTGATGAAGATAGGGGAGTGAAGCAGACGAAGGAGGAGATAACAAAGAGCAAGGCGTGTGCACAATGATACGATAAAGTGAGGAACATCACTGTGGGGTAGGAAGATAGCTGAATGGTGTGCGGAAGAATATCGACTGGTGCTGCTGTTGCTGAGATATGGCGGACGAATGATAGGTAGATGCGGATGCAGCGAAGGGAACGCCCGCCGAGGCCCACATGGGTAGCGCCGGCGCGGCGAGGGGCGCCATTGTAGGCACACACCGGTACCCCGAGGGAGCCGAAGCGCTCGTGCCCTACAATGGGTGAGAAATCGCGTTGGAACTGATGTTGAGATGAGGATGGAAAAATTAGCCAGGGATAGTAATCAAATGAGACAACAACCCTAGAGCGAAACTAAAGCGTATGTGTAGACATTCCGCTGCAGAAAAAGTTCACGCTTTTCTTTTTTTCACAATGTATTTTATAAAACAGTCGAAATTGTCAAGTGAAAAGCCTCAAGATGAAGCAATCACACGCACCGACAAAGAGGGGATAAATGGCAAGAAATCAAAGTTTGAAACAGCTTTCAATGCAAATCTCACCATAGATCAAACATAAGCTGTACTGTTTACCCTCGGCATAAAGACAACAGCGCTGACGTAAGGCGTTCCACTATGAACCTGAAATACAGCTACTTTTAGATCCATAGGCCTTATAACATCAAGGTAGCTCAAGATCCACAATGACTTACAATGCATGATTTAACCAACAAAAATCCTGTACATGACCAAGGAGACGAAAAAGCAATTTACCAAACGCGAGCGCGGTTTGCTGGAGGTAGAGGACGTGCCAGCACCAGAGCTCTTGGAATGAGTGCGTCGGTGATTCACCAGCGAGCCGTAGTGTTTGTAGGCACGGTCGCAAAGAGTACAAACAAAGGGTCGCTCATTGGCATGTACAGCGGCATGGCGCACGAGGTATCCGCGTTGTGTGAAGGCGCGACCACAATCAGGACAGGTGAAGGGACGAAAGTTGGTGTGCGAGCGGAGATGTGCGGCCAGGCGGCATTGGAAGACGAAGCGCCGAGGACAAGCGGGACAGAGAAAATTGAAAGCGCGACCTTTGGCATCCAAAGCTGAGCCTGGAGGTCCATCGCTGCCGCTGCTACCGCCCACCGCCACCGCAGCTGCAACCAACTTCAACTGGTCGGTCGTGATGCCTTCCAGAGTGGGAATTGCACTCTCCTGAAATACCAAGTGTCTATAATGCAATGGGAAGGCAATTGCCAACTTTGCCCCATCTATTCGAACTTCTTGAAGCCGAATTTTGGCAACAGACAAGTGCGACAGAAGTGGGCGGGAAACAACGGAACAGCTACCCCTCCAGATTAACAATGCACGAATGAAACGGTGGTAACTTAGAGGTCTACTAGCTCCTAAAACAGCATGGTGCAATGAGAACTAGCCACCTGCAAAAGCTCCCACAAGACCAATATGAGATACCAAAGAAGAGGTAGGAAAGAGAAAAAACAAAGGGGTCGGAACCTTTACCTAGTCTATCGAATTTAGGACAAAGACACAAACAGTAAAGGTTCTTAGTTAGAATAGCCCCTTTAGACAACGATAACTGTGATTCGCCTCAAGTAGTAAAACCAAATCACTGATAGACAAAGCTACGTTCGAAGCAATAGCAGCAAATTTTCATAGAAAATGGTAAATTTCGAGTTATACTCTTTATGAGACACCAAAACATGCTCTCTTTCACGATTCAAAAAGCCCTCAGCTAGCCCGATACACAAGCACTTCAAGCCTATTCATTGTAGCGGAAGGATGGAGCCACTGACTCAAACACTTATTGCATTTGTCAGGATCCCTTACACACATGATCCACAAACACACAATTAACAACAAGTTTAAAGCGATTGTATGTGGGTTCGGCGCGTTGTTGCAGCACTTCGTGTGGATGTGGGCCGCATTTGATTCAAGGTGGATCTTCAGCAGAGTAATTTGACCGAAAAGAAGCAGAAATGATTAAATAAAACGAAGTAACTCGCAACGATCCGAGTGACTCCAATCAAGCCTTACTTTTCCGATTCCAAAGCATGCTTGAGCAACCCACTTTTCTTTTAAAACGCATTAAGAGGTACCGAATGCAAGAGAGAAGCAGAGGTCCCACGACGAGCACGATACACACAAAATCTCATGGAACTTACCATCCATTCCTATTTACGCATGCTATTTCAAGGACATTCATACCGTACCAAACTTTATTCACAATCACATTCCCGGGAAATAAATTCCGTGATACAATGTAGCTAATAACCGGATGGCATTCAATGTGGTTCATCAGAGGTAGAAACGCGTTAGATTGCTGCTGATGCAAATAAGTGGAAACATTAGTAGTATCCACCGTTGATGGTCAGCGGTTTTATGTCTAAGAGAAGACGAAAAAATCCTACCGCAGTATACAAATCGCACAACTCACATCCACTTTCATCTGCTTCCGGACGTGTGCTTTACGCCATCGATCTGGCGGTCGGGAGACGGCGGAGGTGGTGGCACCTGTGGAGCCGATGGTAGGTGAGTCGGCGTGGACAAAATTGCGACGAAAGGCTGCAGCCGCTGCCATTGCCACGCCACGGTAGCAGGATTCAGCATCCTGCTCATTGTTACACGTCGACTCCTGCCGATTCTCGCTGGAGAGCTGTTCGGCCTCCGAGGACGCTGATAGCGACAACGCTTCTTGTTGCTGAGCATCTAGCAACAGAGAGACAACTGTACTTAGACAGGCCTTGTGCTGAGTATGTGCAAATGCATATTATCAGCATTAAAATCTAGGTTAATAATATGGAGTGGAGATAAAAGGATGCACAACTTCCCAAAGCATGTTTCGCAAAAGAAGAAACGAAACCCAAGTTACCATCTCATTAAAAATACTTTCGCAGAGAAGTACAAGGAACTAAAAAATCTAAATAAAAATGTTTGCTCAAGAAAAAAAAACAAACGTGCGTTCCAAGTACTTTCACCTTGGAGAGGTTGCCGTGCTCGACAAATAAATGCCTAGGTAAAACAATAAATGGCGGTTCAAAGGCTCCTGACCGATTGAGAAAAGCAAGCCCGCATTGCACACTCATCGAAGGAGTTTTCACATCAAAACACACAATGGAATGGTCGCGTCAAAAATTTGAGTGAAACAATGGAAACTCACCTTTAGCTCCTTCTCCGGAGGAGCTTACGGTGTCCGAGTTTATAGATCCAACTGCAACAGCAACGACAGCTTCAGCGTCGGCACGGTGCTTAAATCGCAAATGCATTTGTAGGGATGCGGATGATTTGAAATGACGCCGACAGAAAACGCATATTCGGCCCTCAGCTCCAGGACAGTGGAATCGTCGATGAGTGGACAAACAAGAAGCCTATGGGGGAAGAAAAGTTCGGCAAATGCGCACATACCAGAGGCACTTGCGTGCGCTACTGAGAAGACATGAGTAGAACGAACCTGTCTGAAGGACTTGCCACAGACAGTGCAATGGAACCGAGGCTCTGAGCTGTGAACGTAGCGATGCCTTTGGAGATTGCCAGCATCAGAAAACGCGCGTCCACACTCAGTACAAGAGAAGGGTCGTTCGCCAGTGTGTCTTCGAATATGAGCAACCAAGCGACATCGCATTCCGAATTCCTTGCCGCAGATTCCACATCTATAAAATGAAGGGTAGTATGCACCAAGATACGCAGCAACTTAGAATGTCAGATAGTCCACATTTCAAGCTACACATCGTAGACCTATTATCATAGCACAAACGAAAGACTCCTTGCCTTATTGCTGAACCGTTTCGATGAATGTCGCCCCAAAGGCTGAATAATAAAAGTGAATTACAAAGTGGGAGCAATGTTTAGTCAGTCATTCAGCAATAATGAACCCAGTTTAAACATTCTTTGGTGAATCCCTCTGATCTAAGCCACTTAGGGGCAGACAAATCTTTAAAAAAAAAACGGAATTAGCGGGAAACGGCATGTGCTTCACACATCATGCTACAATGTATGAACAAATGTTAAGGGTGAAAACGGACACAACACACCATATAAAACGCTTACGCAAATGATGCTGATGACTTGGACTGCCTATGCTGATTGACCGATGCAGAATTAAACGTCTGTTGAGCACTGGTTGTTACAGGGTTGGCATTGGAGCTGGAGGGTGTGGTATAGGAGAGATAAACGAAAGGATTGAAGGAAGGTGATTGATAGGGTTGAAAAAAATTGTTCGAGGATTGGGGTTGGTCAAGATCAGGGGCGCTAGGCCCTCCAAACTGGGGATTTGCTTTCGCCTCCGCGGGTGACTGAAAAGCCGACACAGTGCTGACGGCCGAAGTCATATCTGATGGCAAGGAAGGATGATTTAACTAATTTAAGTATTTCGTGTGCAATAAAACGAAATGTTCAATTGTCAGAAAGCCTTACAGATGGGCGTACACAAACGGAATACACATACGGGTGGAAATACACAAACACCATCGACTAACACGAATTCTGTGTGCTTTGCACAAAGGCCAAATTCACCCATGTTCATCTTCACTCAATCACATGGCATTAAGTTGCCATCCCTTATTATGTTAGTGTAAATTATCTGAAATCGTTATCAAAAATGAGCGTAAAAATCCATTTCATATGTTAAATAATTTACTTGTAGCGGCATCTTCCCACTCCCTCTCTTCCTTCTTTCCCACCCTGTTATTAGAAGACGGAATAGTTCGAGACATTTCTTTATTTTAAGGTAAAGGGCGAATGCAGTAGGTCGGTCTACAACGATGGAATCTCCCGCTCCGGTGATGAAGCGCGCTTGTTAGCGACCAAGCTGAAATTGTCTTCCCGCTTCTCACCTAAAAAGCACATTTAAACACCACAATTATTGCATTACTAGCACGTAAAATTTTGCAAGGAACCCAAGGATTAAAGCCAAATGGTAAACCTAATTGACCCTTATAAGTTGAAGCATTTGCTTTCTTAACTCAGTTACGCATCGCTGGTCCACTTGCTGTAAACACTTTCAGTTAAATAGTGACAATTGTACTTACTCAAGGCTTTTCGAAATCAGTAGCTCAACTCCCACTTTAACCTGTTTTATACTAAATTTTTCGTGCTACAATCAGGATCTACTTATCATAGAGAAAAACACTGATCCGCCCGATGCTTGTTGCCTTAATCCCTGCCTTTATGTCCTTAAAACGCGCAGAGTAGTTAGGCGAGGTTATATTTTACTAAGTAGCGATTATTAAAGGGATGCAGATTTTGCGTGTTAGGCGTGTTCAGGATGTTCCTTGTGCCAAGGCTAAAGGCATTCAAGCCAACACGCGGTTTGTAACTTCGTCCAAACAGTTCACTTAAGCATGCATTTATTACAACACACTAGATATTTTATCTCCAACTCCCTTTTGCTAGTGTTATTAGAGCTTAAAATTCATGTGTCTTACCGTTCCTAGCGATACTTAACGGGATTAATTTGATGGACGGATTAGAAAGAAAAGTAGCAGATAAAATATATGACATATTGCTGCATAAATACATTACTTCAGCCACTTTAGCACGTGCCTCCTAGCAAGAATAAAGATAAATTAGAGATCCTCCCACAGCAACGCCTTTATTGCTAATGGGCTTATTTACCTTCGCTCACCTTATAAAGGTGAATTAATTGCAAATACTTTTCTTAAATTCTGCCTGCGCATTCTGATTAAGGCAGCCTACCCTGAACGTATTACTTGCATCTTGATTGACCACACGCAGGCTAAATAAAACTCCATTAATAATTTTGGCGGCGCTTGTAAATACTTTGAAATCAACCGGGTTGCGCTCAGCGGTGTGGTTCTTTGAAGTTTGTGTTAACTCTATAGATAGCACTCTGGTGTTCTGAGAAGACCATCTTCCAATCCACCACATCAAGTCGCAGCTCGGTCCGTCAGTCGTTTTGAAGTTGCAAAACCCTAGAGAAAGTGCCGAACCTGCAGAAACTGTAGTTAAGTGGTAGGCGAGGGCGTTGGTCAAAAATAATCCCAGCCATTTCAAGTTAATTTATGGTACTTGAGATTGACCACGCCTAGGCCACAGTTTTAACCATGTGACGCCTAAATTCCAACTTTTCATTCGAATTGCTACCGCAAAGGCTTGTGCCAATCAAATTCGTTCACTTCCAGGGTAAGCAATGTGATCTGACATCCACAATTTGCTCTTGTCACCCAAATCGGAGTGGATATAGTGTTAAAAAATGTCTTGTAAAACAAACTTCATACTTAAAAGGACGTTAGCAGAAGGGGTGAAAGTGATGCAGTGTTCCTAGACTTCCCTATAGACGGAAGAAGACATTTGACTCGGGGAAGGTTTAAACCTTCACTGCTCAGTAAGGTCAGGTGATGCTGGCGTGGTCCAGAGGTCAACCAACCCACCAACCAACCAACCAGCGGTCTCATAACCAAAACCGAGAGTTAATTGAAAAACAAACCTACTCTGCCCTTCTTTTGAACCTTATTCCTCAGCGCTCTCATTGGTCAACCTCCCGCGTCAATCATCACTATGTAAGCAGGGCTAAAAGAAGCCATCCACGAGCCAACCTTGGCATTCATCGAGTTTGTATGCAGTTAAGCGGACATCTGACCGCAATGCCACTGAGTCCTCTTGGCAGTCGCACTGGATATGCAGTTCCCTCCAATTTAGAAAATGGGTTCAGGGGCGGGAAATTGGGCCATCCACCGGCCTAAAGGCAGATTTATGTGAGGCAGAACGGGATTTAACCCATTTTCTTGACGTAGAGTTCGCGTCTAGCTCTCCTTGCCACGTTGTTGCCGTTTCTAAGCTATCTATTCATATCTTCCTGGGTTTTATCCAATTGGTAGAGAATGGGAGGTGAAGTAGGGGAATTCCAGATGGTTTACAGGCAGCCTAACTACCGCTGCTAATAGTTTCCGCGCAGAACACGAGACTGAGTAGCCAGTGATTCTCTTATCCGCTGAGGTTTATTACCCGGTAGTAGGGTAAATAAGGATTTATGCCCTTCAAGATCGTGTCTACCTTTCGCTGTCATCGATGCAGCGCCTGGAGACTTCTCTACAGACGATGGGAGGCATAGGCATCGGATAGAATTTATATAGGAAGGATTGGGGCTAGTTGCACGGCTCAGAGACCAGTCTGCTTAGCAAAGGTATGACCACCAAGCAACTACCCATCACCGAAACGGAGAGTTGAGCAATCAACAAATGCATTACAGATGGCGCAAACAAAATTTACATCTTTTTATGATTTGGAGCTTAAAAAGAGGGTGGATCAAACTAATAAAGTGTATGAATAAATAGTTACTGATCAAAATCACATTCATTGAATGGATCCAGAATAGAGAGGCTGAAAGAAGTGGGCAGCCACAGTCGTCCAGCCTATCAACTGCATTTTCCGCCTCAGTAGAGGAGGATTTTTAGTGCGAGCCTCAACTATTATTTAGCTATAAGCAGCGAAATTACTTACTTGTTTGAGTGCACTGTAGCTGTCATGTCAATGTCTTTGGGCGAGACTCCTGTGTACATAAATTACCTCATCGTGACCAACAGGCGCATAGGTGGCGTCGAGCAATAGCTGGAATGTGGTTCTTGAATCGATGTAATAAAAAGCCTGATTTCAGCAAAAAGCAGCATGGTTTTGTACACCCACCTAAGAAACAAACTTATTTAAAGTGAAGGCATGCTCATATGTTTATAAGTAGTATTTACCTCATCAACTTTTTTCAATAAAGGATAGCGTACCGTTCACTGCACGTCAAAAGTATTTAAGTTTTAAGCTTTGCAATGAGAAGCACTATGTAAATACTAAGGCAATGATTTATTCCTGATGAAATAAAAACTATTCAGCGTTTACCACCTCAACCTACAGAAAAGATTGCATTTCTTGATGGGTTGGTGAGCATAATTTTATGCAGGTAGAACAATGGTTTCCGTTTCTTCTGCTAGGAAGGGAATAGATTATGCTTTCTTCATCATGCAATGCTTTAAGTCTACTCATCATACGACATAAGTCAGAGCACTATGGAAGGAGATTTATTATTGCCGTACAAAAGGACTGTGAGGTTACACTCAATGCCTGTTCCGTCCCTGCTCCGAGTTTCAGTCCCAATGCTCCATTTGGTAGTAATGCTCATAATATTACAACCTCTGTAAAGCAAACTTACTCGCTCAATGCTTAAAGCTTTTCTGTGACAAGCGTTTCGCCTCGATAACAACAATGGAAAGAGGATTACCGTGTCCCCGGTCTAAGACCAAAACAATATCACCTGCTCCTGTCATTGAGGCAAAAAAAAAGGAAGAAAATACCTCTACTTTTATCTCACCGGATCTTCATAATGCACGATGTGGACTTTAGCACCTCATGCATGGTCCCATGGGAGACACTGGCCCTGGTGCCTTCACCATCACCCTGATAGAGTGGAAGGAAAAACTGTCCGGTGCCATTTCCTCTTCTTAGCCACGCCCAGTTCTGTTCACAAAAGCACACCCCTCGGTCGCTTACCCTTAAGTGACAAGGGCAATAATTTATAATGAAACAGGAGATTGAAAGGTGGCGCCATTCACACCATTGATGCTGTCTCATTCACTGCTGTGAGTGGCCAATTACTGGGCTATGGCCACCTCAGTACCATTCACTCTCATTGGTGTTACCTCGTACCTTTTTGCTCCTCCTAAAAAAGCGCTGCGTTAGACAAAGAACTTGTATGTTCTCTGCTTGTAGTACGTTAAGGAAGGGAAGGTATGCAGAATTTGGACGACGAGCCTTACTTCGGGATAGACGAAATGTCAAATAAGCGTGTACTGCATTGACATGGCAGAACTATATGCCCTTCACTATCAATGGCATATAGCAGCTCGAAAAACGCTCTGCAGTTGGATTTTCCTGACTTCTTCGATGATGCTCCCTGGCTTTTACAGTGGCATCACTTTTTTTAGTTTGAAGTTTGAAAGATTCGACCGTTCACCATCAATGAGGGATGTGGGTGTTAGTGGAAATTTTGTTGTTAAAAGTAAAATTGATGGAGATTGGGGCAGTGACCAATCAAAAGGGTGTCAGAAGCCAAAAAAAATTTGTGGAAAATCGCAAAAATGGTGAAAAAAGCAGTAAAATGCTCCTTTTTAACTGATTATATCGTGTTTGGATTTTGTTACCTAATTTTAATACCCAATTAAGTAGTATGGACGCTGCTAAACTATCCTGGACATTTTTTTCCTCAAGATGCCTTGTACATAAGAAACGTAAAAAAATAACTTGCAGATGTAAAAGCAGCATAACCGGGTGTGAAGGAGTCTTTAAAGGAACCTAATGAACAATAGACAGGTTTTTGCTCCTTCTACAAGCCTTTGCAGTCTACGAAACAAGTCTTCAAGGCCGTTGGAACCAAATTAGATAAGCCCATCCGTAGGTCATGCAAACAATGCTTACCTTTGTAATACGCTGATTGTGTGTTTGGCAATCGGTTTCGGTGAAGATCCACTTGATTAGCCACTATACTGCTGCCAGGTAAGATGGACTCTGGCCTCCTTCTTTACGCCATGGATATGCATTCAACTTAAGTATTATGTTTTCTCTCTCCTTCAGAGAGGTCTCGCGGGTATTAAATTGGTTACAGCGCAAAGTTAACCCGATTTCAAAAGAAAATATCAGCGAGGCGTAAGATGGGCATAGCCTAGGGGTGGGAGAAGTGCCAAAGTCTCATAAGAGAGGGACTGGGGCTGACGTCAACCTTTGGCAAATACCCTAGGCCCCTGTTCTGCATGATGGCTATTAACAACAGAAGCGACACTAGCCGTGAACCTTTGCTAGACGACCTTCATTTCCTCCCTTACTAGCTGCTCCGAAGTGAGAACAGCTTGGCAAGGCGGGGCGGACATGAAACCCACCCTACAGAACCGTCTTAAATCTTGTACTCTCATTCATAATTCCACATTTTGGTTGGTGTTCCAACGCCTAGCTAAGGGCTCTCACTATGGCTAATTTCCAGACCGGACCAAACTCAGACCATCGGAATCGTCAAGAGGGGACAATGAGGTTTTGGTTAACTGAGACTCCATTTACATAGAGATCTGGCAGCTGTCACGATTGGCTCTTGGGTGTTTCCCACCGGTACTGATTACAATGTGATGGCTGACGTGGGGGTTTAGCCATGGTGGGTACCGGGACGACGTCCAAAAGAGGAGAGGAGTTATGTAATACGCTTTGCCGCTTGACCGGTTTCCTGGTTATGACTAAGGAACATTTGGGCGGCCATTGTACCTTCGTTGGGTGAACTAGCTGCTGGGTCACCATTAGCACCAAGCCTTTCTCTACGTTGGATATGTACACTCTGTCCAAGTACTGTCTTCTTTCTACTTCAATAAAGTCTCATAGCGCTAAAATTCCGACTGAAATTTTGCTTTACAGGCTCAGATTTAATGAGAAACTCCTCTCATTGTCTCTTTCATTAATAAATTTTATGAAGCGGCTACATAATTTAAACAATATGCGGGCGTATCAGGCAGGAATCGCCCAATTGCACCCAAATGAAGTTTGAACCCATTAAATTGTTTAAATGTTCGTTTCTTATGGCGGCTTGGTAAATTAAATCACGGCTGTACGCTACCGATTGTGTTTATCACAAGATCCGGCGTAAATCACTACCTCCATGAGATTATGACTTCCTCCTTTTCCGCACAGAGGGCGGATAAGCCTTTGTAATTCAAATGATGCAACATTTATTTTACCTCATTCACAGGCATCGAAGGTAGTCCATATGCTAAAAATAAAATAAAAAACCTTTTTAACGAAGGAGTAATCGATTTTGAGCAATATAATATTAGTCCAAATTGGTTAGACAAAAAATAGCAATCCAATTATATAGACTAATGCAGACTGATTTACTTATTCTCGGAATTAAATGGAAGACAAAACTAGATTATGAACAGCAAAAAGTTCTTCCTCCAACCGCGAATCTGTCCAAACCTTGTGGTATTAACTCATTAAAACAAATGCGTAAACTAGGACGTTTTTTGGCTGCTCTGGCTAAAATTTGCCTCCTCTACTAAAATTAATAAAGTCAATTTTAAAGCCAATAGCTTACGGTGGTAGTAAAGACGTCAGAATTTATGTCGTCAGCGATTTGCAGGGAAAATAAAACACGTGGGTGTTAAATGTGCGATTGAAGTTTGGTGCCAGCAAGTGCGGCTATTTCACGAAATAAGTATTCCAAAAGAGGACTAATAAATGAATAATAAAACCTATCGGTGCATATTTCGCATATTTTGCATTTTTTCTGCAACTTATTTCGCCCTTAAAAGGACTTACGAAAAACCGTTTGCATTGATAAGGCAAATTATTCTTCACTTTCTTTAATAGCTGTAAAATGTAGAGGGAAGGATTTTCTAGGGTTTTGTAATTCGATAGCCTAAAGTGGTCTCGAATTGTTCTTCTTATTTGATTAAGTGCATCAGTAATTCAATTGCTCAATATCACAAAGGCAAACTACCTGTCCATTCCCACTCAAAAAGATGCTACAAGACGTGCGATTCCTTGCATCTTTATAGCAGCATTCCTGGATAGCATTTGCTTAACCTATGTTGTTTCAAGTGCGCATTTTGCGAGAGAGGCGGGAGAACTACTCGAACCTAAAGCTAGGGGAGAAGTGCGGAGCCCCCATTCTTCTTGATCCCGTGTCGTTCATAATTAACCCAAGCTATTAAGTATGTCCCAGACTAATCAGCGCGTTCGGAGGTAGGAATGAGGAGCATACTACAACAAAAAACATTCTAATGGGCATACTTAACCACCATTGCATCATATTTCCATTGGTTGTACGGCTTATACTATAGGGAGATCGCGTTTATTTTCTATCTAACATAAATGGATTTAAAATGTGGTTTTGGTCTTTTGAGCTGCTTGAAAATCATTTTAAACCTTTTTGGTCAAATTTTTTACTATTTGACAGAAAAAGTCATTTTTTTGTTATAAAGCTGCTGAGTGCAGAGTGATGCAGAGTGAACACTTTCAAGTGAGCCTTCCCTTAGATGAGTTTACTAACATTTTAAACTTCAGAATATACGTACATAAACATGCAAAATGTCCGATTAAGTTGCCCTTTATTATGTCTAACCAATGGCACTTAACCAAAATCGCGAGTTACATAAAGTAAGAAATTGTCACAACCT
Source organism: Taenia multiceps (assembly GCA_001923025.3). Classification (NCBI taxonomy): domain Eukaryota; kingdom Metazoa; phylum Platyhelminthes; class Cestoda; order Cyclophyllidea; family Taeniidae; genus Taenia; species Taenia multiceps. Next base: position 2,519,883 of record CM010317.1, on the reverse strand, counting down.
CATACGCTTTTTTGCCCCTTCATAGAAATAATATCCGCACTCATTCGTTGATTAAAATCCTTCTTTTATGAGCAACCTTTTAATCAAGTCGCCACCAACCTTATGCATTTAATTTTTTTTTAAAACGTGCCAGCTCACACGAGTTCAAAAGCCAAGAACACAGACATCCGGTTCATTAGGCTAGACAGTCGTCTAGGTTTTGTTTTAATGAGCATAAATTGTCCTCCCCCCCAATATATTTAATGGAGCCAATCACACGAGTCAAGTTAACAGGTAGTGACTGGACGTACATGCGACGCGTCCGAATGTGTGTCCATGTGACAGCGCCTCTGTGATTGGTCAAGTCGCCAACCAATGCGCGAGCCGAGGCTGAATCAGATGAAATACCTGGGAAATGGGCAATTATGATTTTCAGGGGGTGAATAGAAAACCCCACAGAAAACGCAATGGATTGATGAAGGGCAAAAAATCGACTTCGCTGTGTCCAAATATGCTTGCCATTGCGATTGTGATACTTGTCTTTCGTGGATGTGGGTGTCTGCTTTTCGAGCAGATTGACGACGACTTGCGTTTACGCAGCCTCGATTTGGGTAAGCAGCATTTGGTTATAATATGCAATTTTTCCCACAAAGGGGGAGCACTTCCTGTAAAAACCTTGTAATAATGATTCCCTTGATCCTGCATTTTTTAAAGTGACATTCAGAAAATCATTTCTAAGTGCTTCTAATCTAATCGAAGCAATTTCGCAAAATTTCATTCAATTTTTTAAACAAATGCACACAACGAGAATAGCTCTTGTGTCCCTAAGTGATGTGAATAGTTGGTTTCAAATTTTGATGCATAATTGACACGCTTGCCGTGTGAACTTGGATGACGTGATCAGGATCTGAACAGAGTCATTAAGTGTTGCAGAAGATTTGCATTTTTAATGCACCACATTTTAGCGCACATTTCAAAGTTCTATGTCAAAATACGATAAACTCAGGTAGTTCATGCATCGTGTTTTATAACCCGTTTGCTAGTTTTATTGAACATTTAGTAGCAACTCAGGAAGGGCAAATAGTTAAAGCCTGAGTTTGTCTAGGGCCGGATAACACTGGACGTAAAGAGACAATGTAACAAAACATCACAAGTAATGAAATGTTAGCCTGAGTCTGCGTTAATGCAAAACCCAAAAAGATATGAAATTTTCCATTTTACTTAACTATATGCGAAACCTCACACAAGGTAAAATTTTGCTGCCAAAAACATTAAAACATCGCTTGTTTAATCGCATTAGTGAAGTAAATTTAAGCTGCATACTTTTTTAAAGCGGGGGGCAGATATCTGGATGATCACTTTTGCTTAATAGAATAATTACAACCCTACGAGGTCTCAATTTTTGCATGCCTTTTCATAAAATCGTGCGCGTTTGTGCATTTGGAAGTCTTTGGACAGCCCGAAAGCCCTGTTATTTCATAAATTTTGCCTTAGGCTAGAAACTGACACCTGATTGAACCACTTACAGGATGGGATTTGGGCCGTAAGTGGGGCCACGTAATGGCTACCTGATGAGATTGATGCGAAATGCCACCATAAAGGTAGAACACGCTATGGATAGCTCCAAACTCCTCTCCTCCAACCCCGGTTTAAATGCTTATCTACTCTTTCAGGTTTATTTAAACATCACACTAACTTGATGAACAGCCAAAAGCAGAAAAAAAACAACTAATGAATTGGTTACATTTCTGACATTTCGACTCGACAGATTGAAAGTTGCCTAATTTAACTTTCCTACCCACACTTAATTCCAAGTACTTCACTCAACAGGAGGGAGGGTTTTCGAACAATTTTTGCCGCTTAAACTTCTAACTAAATGGAACAGTGTAATGCTCGCTTAGTACAATAATTGCACTACTTTTTATCAAAGGGTATTGCGCTATTTAACTGCTGAAACCAACTTGAATTTAATTAAGAGGCAAATTTAAGCCCTTAATATCTGCCGATGGAAGAGGAACATAGTAACATAAGTGCGCACATTTGTGTAGAATTTATTGCATTTATAATGGATGAATGGGAGAATGTTTATTGAAACTTTTAAGTTGTGTCGACGTTTCAATTGTGTTTAAAGCCAAGAGCCAGCTAGCCCACGGCCTTTGAAGGCGATTTGGGAGAGAAAAAGTGAGAGCCTTTAGAATGCAGCCCCGTTCCATTGTTCCTCTGAGATGAGGAAAAAACGGTGATCGGCATGGTTAAGAAAGGCACGCAACAAGCCAAAGTTAAGTTACAATCCTGCTTCCCACAGAATGTCCGAAAGTATGCTGATTCTGCAGGCGAATAGACATCTTAAGCTCGTCCCTTCTGTAGTTTGACGTTGTCAAATCAAGTGAGGTAGGCAAATCATTAAAAAATCACCCTACAAAGCTTAAATTGCAGTGGTGGTCTGCGCATTCTTCCACAAGGTCGCGCCTATTCGGGTAGCTAATTTAGCAATTAGTTGCTAAAGCAGAGTTACCATCTCAAAGCACGAATCTAAATAATACACTTTAAAAGGACAGTGTAAATAAACACTGGGAGGCTCTCAGCTTATAAGTATATCTATTTAACGCAAATATTTTAATACGCGATACTAGGAGCCCCATACGTATCAATTAACAAAACAAGGTAGTTTGCTGCGCGAAGTTAAAATGGAACAAATGCACGACAACTCCTTGCTCGATGTACTCAAAATAGTGATCGAAAAAATTTTAATGATTATGGCCAGCGAATAAGAAAAACTATTCCCTAAGAAGAAACTGCGGATAAAATTGGTCTTGGATGAGTGGATCAGTTTGCCGTCATTTGTTAATTAGTCGTATCTCCCCTGCAAGCTATGATAAGACATAATTGCGGTGTAGATGGCTGCAGACTTTAAATCGGCACTTACTCACGTTGTCCTACAGGGCAGAAAGTGTGTGGTTGTAAAACTCATATTCATGGCGGTTGTTCTCACTCGTACGGTCTTCTAAGCGAGTAGTAGATCTGAGGAAATTCTATTACGCTTTCAGTGGATGAAAACTCCTTTTGATGTTTGGTCAGACACGGATAGTTATAGGTCATGTCCAATAACCCATTCAGAGTATCCAAATGAGCGATTCCGTAAACTTGAAGACAAATCTCAGCAGTTGTTGATGATTGGGAACCGCAAAGGTTCTTTTCCAGCATTTCGCTATTCCTCGTGAGGTAAAGGTTAACATCTCCATAAGCTATAAATAGCCTTATAGCCTAGCTGCAAATAATTACGACTTTTTAAACCCTGATTAATGCTAAAAACCTCGTCATAAACTCTTAGTTTATGCAGTATCAACCTCAACTCACACTTGTCCCTTAATTTCTGCAAACCCACCTGATGATAAAGAAGTCGCAGAAGTGAGAAATGCTTGTTTGTCTGACCACCCCACTGATAATCGCGTGCTTGGATGCGAGCTTGAGATAACTACACTCCTAAGTGGTCATTGCAAATTTTATTGCATCCAACGCTCCCGCTTCTTCTCTCTCCGTACACCATTTTTCATGATGGTTAACTGATTCATGTATTTATCAAACCGTTTTTGAGCACCTTCTATTGCGCTTCTAGGGATATTTTACATTTAATTAGAGGTGGGCTTTTACCACTGCCTGCAATTTAGGCAAAAACACTCAAACCAAAAATAAATTTATCAAGAGTACTTTTCACATCATCAGCATGCTTGAGAGATGTACTTTATCTTAAAAACTCCACCTTATACAGCAACTGGTAATTGAATTTGCTGAAATCCAAAATTCAAAGAACGCATTTGTTTGTTCTCCACACTTGGAGACACTGCACTTGACAACCGATGCCTACTAAAGTGTAACCTAAACGATAGGAATATTAATTTGATTGGAGACTGTGTAAGTGCTTATGCTGGAAGTAGAGGAGAAGAAAGAAGAGGAGACAGCTAAGAGTTTTATCCACCTTAAATGGAGGCTCAAGAAAACTCTATAGTATCCTTTAGTGTTAAAATCAAATCTTGACTTGCTAAAAGGCTGTAGCTATATTCGCATACACTTAAAATACTTATTTTTTGTGTCAGAAATACACATAGATGCTTCGATCTCAAAGCATCATACCATAACACAGAAAGGTGTTTTAAAGTGAAGGGAAGGAGTGAAAATTTAATGCTTCATTAGACAAGTGGAAAGGGCAATTGGCTACAAATTTTTAGTAGGGGAAAAAAAGTGTGATTTTGTAAATAATCGCCTCGCAGTAGGCGACACTATTGCATGTTTTGTAATAAAGCCATGTGTGCGTTTTCGTGTTTTGCTCAAGTTCATTTGGTGAATTCAATTGTGAAAAAAGGAGATGAGCTATTGCGTGACGTCTTTTTTAGGCCCATGATGTTATGAGGAAATTATTTCACGAAAACCTAATCTCGCATTATTACGCCACCTTTGTACACATAAATTATCTATGGTTAATCCAGACACACTTGATCGGACACTTCGACCTTGTGAGTTGGGTAGGGAAATAATGAACTGGCTTGGGTATGCTGCGCTGGGAGTCATGATTACGGGTGGTAAGAATCACTCCTACAGAACTTGTACAATTTTCACCGTAAAATACCATACCCACGGAATTTTCGTCCCTCTTTCACTCCCTCTGATACAAAAGTTGGAACGAGAGTAAAAAAAATGGCAAAGACTAAGGAGGGGAGGGGCGATCATGAACTGGGGAAAACGCGGCTAGTTAGGAGGATGAGAAAAGAGGGAAGGAGAAACACACATCTCTGCGCCATTCGAAAGGTCCAATGGCAGAAACATTTGGGTCTCTAGGGACAATTTTCCTCCCTTTGGACATTGTTATGTTCCCCCTATAAATAGCATACTGTACCCGTTTAAATCTACGTCTTGTTGCCCCACTAATACGCCCATTCGGAGTTTACATCACACCGATGGGGCTTGTTTACCAAAGTTGGACGCCCTTTCGGGGCGTAAAGTGGTGGCATTCTGTGCATCCTTTTGTTGACCAGAAGTGATTCTTTGATTCACTCTAAGTGTTTCTGGTACTGTTTCATTTTGCTCCTTTAACCCAGTAAGGCTACCACCTATGATGCCCTATAAGCGCTTTGAATATTCTTCCCAAAAGATATATGAGGACACGCAGTCAAGGTTTGTTACCCAACAGCGGGAATCGAGGTGGATGCTCTTTAAGATGAGGGTCACCTTCCACCGCCACTGGCGTGGCGCTCCCGAGACTCCTCTGAGTGGCCTATCACCGGAATCGGGAGTTAAACAAACAACAAACGCATTGAAATTGTGTCTTTTAATTACAAAGTGGTGGAGTGTTTGGTGCCGAACGATGGGAACAAGACCATGCAGTAGCAATAGCTTTTGGAGGGACACCTCGTTGTGTTTAGTGCTAGGCGTTGGCAGACCAAATAACAGGCTGCTCAGATTTACAGCATACATGGAGAGACTGTGTATAAAAATAGCTCTAATAAACCTCGGCGATGAATGGCGGCCGAATAATTGTCAATTTGACGCCACTCAATAGTAACTACAGACAATATTGAGGTAGAAAAGTTGCAATGGAACGCTTCCTTGCTCACCTTCTGGTCTCAGCTCACTGAACCAGGTAAACACAAATTAGGCAAGGTTTAAGAAAACGTGCCAAATCCTTAGACGTGATTGTAAGTTTGTTGAGGTGGAGAAGAATGTGCGAACGTTCCATTTTTATCCATTTTTGGAGTTGAAAAATAGGACAGTGAAGAACGGTGCGCTGTTTAAGCTGTGGCTTAGAAGTGCGCAGTTTAAGAGACGATAAAATTGTGTGTGTGTGTGTGTGTGTATGTGTGTGTGTGTGTGTGTGTGTGTAGGGTTGCCTTCACATCGATGCATTGTTGTGGTTCGTGCTCATGAGCCACACAACATTGTCGCTTGCATTCATGGTCCCCATTACCGCTTTCCCATCCCCTTGACTTCACCGCTCTACCCTTCGGTGTCTGAGGCCAGTCTAGGCGTGGGAGAGAAGTGCGTCTCACTTATATTGTTTTAACTGTGAAGTTTAATTTTTTTAGACTTTTTACCTAAAAAAATCCAAAATCTAAATGTGTTTTGACTGTAAATAAGTGCGCAATTGGAAGATTAAGAATTGTTTGGGGAGTAGCTAAAGTCCACTTTCAATTTCGACCCTAAGGATTAGTAGAACGCTCTTTCGAAGTGGCCATAGCCCCACCCCTAAGTTGCCTTTCTATAAATACTTACTAAGCGCTTTGGCAAATAAATATCAGGCAGAAAAATTTTATGCCAAAAGGTTATTTCGATAGTTTTTAACGATGCATTGGAAATTTTATGCGATTAAAGGAATTATTTGTGTGGCGTCCCGAGACTTTCGTGAGGGCAAAAGAAGACATATTCCCAGTGAATGGAAGGAATTGAAGCTACAGGCATGGCTCAGAGGCCAGTCCACCCAGGAAAGGCACAACAGCCGACTAATTTGTTCATAACCGAAACAGGGAGCCGAATAAAATAGCAATGGCGTTTCCGGCGCTCCCCATGGTCGACTTTTGGCCTCTTGTCGAACCTACTATATTTAGAGATTCGTCCTGTCCGGGGATTTTGCGAGCAATCACACGTGTTCATAGCTAGACGTTGGGATACTAGTCTTCTCAGTGCCTTGGGGCAGAGTTTCGTGTCGGCCACTTTAAAGCTGCCCGTCATATGACTGCATGGGTTCGAGTTGGCTAGTGGAGGAGTAAAGGAGGTGTCGCGACTTCAATAAACTCACATCTTTATGTAGGAGTGGTAGAGTAACTTTAAAGGTAGACATCAATGTCAGCGACTCCCCTGTCTGTACCATAAATACTCCCCTTGCACAGGTAAATTTTGTCACAAAGGGTAGAAATCGGAATGGAAGTCATTTAAGATCGGACTCGTTCTTTGCCGTCAGCAGTGTTGCACCTCGAGACTTTCCTGATGAGGGATTGGGGCTAATGATGTGCTCCGGAGAGCAGCCTACCCAGTGAAGGCAACTTGACCGGAACCAAGAAACACTTGAATGACAAAACGCATTCCACTCAGCGTCACCATTTTTTATGAAGTAGGCGACAGAGGTCACTCCACTTAATTGACGATGCAGTGAGTTCGTTAGCTGGGTCTGTTACGAACACTTTCCAATGTGTCATGCTTGCCTACTGCTCTCTCCAGTCGTGTACGTCCAAGTTGCTCCTGGTGACATTGCTTAAAGCGGCATTGGTAACCAGTTGTGTTAATTGTTCTGACAATTAACTAACCATGGTACTGTCGGTTGAGTACTGTATGCAAATTTGTAGCTCATCAGTCCGGAAAAAATCCCGCCCCACCTAAGGCTTCACGCACGACTCCTCACACTCAACCATCAAATATTTTTTTTCCAAGAATGATGTATAAATAGACGTTTTTTTCTGCATAGGATGGGTAGGAAGCACGATCCCTGTCTACAATGAGCATGATCTTAATTTACAGGTAGCTTGCTCCCGCCACTTGGGCTGGATGGCTGACTCCATGTCATTTGCTTAGGGTTAGAGGTGATTTTCTCCTACAGCAGTTATCTTTGAATTTTTAAAAGGCACTACAGCAGTGACCATTCACCTTTGGGATGGAATGTGGTAAAATGCAAACCTTAAGCATTCATTATGCCCCTGTAACCAAAGACTCGAAAAAAAGATTGCTGTGAAATTTTAATGCATATTTTCATCTACAAGTCATAGTTACCTCAAAATCATGATATGGAATGTTAAAATGCACTTGATTGTTCGAACGCCTTTCAGTCACCGACTGTATTGGCGTCATCACAAGTGTCGCCTTCAATTTTCCACAAGCAAAAAGCATTTTGCATACAAGCTTCTTGAACCATGTCAGAACACTTTTCTTAATCCTTTTAGTTAATGGAACAAAACCAACTTTTGCATTGTAATGGGCGCTCAAAACAGGTCCGTTTAATGGTCAACCAAGAATGTTGTATTTTAATGGAGTAGGTGGCGATCAAAGTTGAAATGTCTTAATTACCTGCAAAACATCAGTAATATATTAATTTAAGCTTCTAAAAACTTACAGATGTTTGCTAAGATCTCACTGCGTAACACTGAGTGTAGGATAGCAAACTGACCGGCATAAGTAAACATCAGCGAGCTCTAAATAGGCTGACATGACCCAGACCCTTTCCAAATAACCTGCACTGCCTTTAGGTTAAAATGATGGATTCGAAAATTTCGTACATTCGCCAAAATTTGCGTGCTCTTAGGTTAAGCAAGATGGAGCAACTGCGATGACAGCAATCACATTGACAATAATGCAATGAACACAGTATGCAGCCATGCGAATGACTCGATATCATATTTGCCTTATTTATTCAAACTTGCGTATAAACAGTGGCTCAAGTGGTTTTATCCAACAAGCATAATCATCTAAGAATGTGAGCTGGTTATTAACACTATAAATTAGTTTTTGTAATTCCCTTTAACCACCAATTTTCCAGCCTTTTGTCAATACAACGAGTGGAGAGTCCTGAGGCAAGCTATTTTCCATCTTTCAGTTATTGGACTCTGGAAACAAACAACTACTAAATAGCCTGTTTTGCTTTTACCCTGTCCATAAATGTTGCAAAAAAACAACATTTGGTAAGACACTTCCGGGACTATGGGGCAAATCAAACTTTGCGTGCAAAAATTTAAAGTCCCAATTTACACCCATCAGATTCAACCGAAGCTTTATGATGTGGACCTTTTTAACTAAGGGGAAAACGATTGAGACTGGTAAAAGACATCAAAATGGGAGGCTGGAGCACATTAAAGGTTTATAATGCATTCAGTAAAGTGTGATAATTTTAATTCCAAGTACCATGCATCACGTCAAAAATCTTACAAACTTCTTTATGTACCATAAAACTTCCTTAAAAGTTAAGCTCAGCAGTACTGTAAACACAAACCCCAAATTGTTGTAAACATTTTAGCTCTGTGACTTAAAAACATTTCCTAATGGGCGGCGGTAGAAAATACGCTAAATCTTGTCAAATTTTTTGTTTTCATTGCTATGTATGTTTACAACGCATGAGCGACATTTAAACAAGTACGAAAATCTATAAATGAGTAAATTCGTGCGCGCAAATGCAATAGAGCTTAAACGTTTTTAACATGAATTGTAAACTGCAACAAATTATTTTAATTATTAATGCAGTACAAATGCAATCATGCGAGCAGTCCACTTTAAAATCTCTGGAATAGAGATATTTGTTTGACGAGTTTAAAAGCGTTAAGGCGAATGGTTTACACAAAAATGAGCAAATTTTTTAAATTCAAATGCTTGCTTCATGACAACATTGGCTTAACGAAGGTTTCCTTAATGATTTGAAAAGAAAGTATCACAGTGGTGCTTTGAAATTGTTCAATCAGGCGGCGTAAAGCAACCTTAGAGCCGCCTCGAGTTAAAGGATTTGGAAGCACCTTGGAGGCCGTCCATCATACGGAAACGAAAACACGGAACGTTGACTCCTATTTTTGGAGCTTGTTACAATTCGGGGCCAGAAAAAGGGGAGATTGATACTCTCTTGCAGAGGTGCCAAATTGTGACAGATTGTCATCTTAGCTTGGATACAAGCGTTAAATAATTTCCGGTTACTAGAAAACTAGCGTTTCTTCTTCCTTCCAAAAGTCTCATTGTTGGCAGCTTAAAAAGTTGGCTGAATAAGGCGGGTTAATTTATTTAAGAACGAGTAATTGTAGTTTGTGACCTTATCAACAGAAACTCTAACGTGCGTAGCGGTCCGAGACTTCTTTGATAGCGAAAGAGGACATGGCACTCGAGCAGAATATATGCATTAGGTGAAAAGAAAAAATTGGTGCTACCGGCATGGTGGAGAGGTCAGCCCTTCCGGCCAACTTAGTAACCTGTCACCAGAAACAGAGAGCCAATCAAACCAACAAAGCAATGCACCGACCCTCCGCTGTTTTGGGCGTCGTCACCGACGCTCGCCTTTGTTAGCCTCCTGTCTCAGCTATCACGAACTAACCGTGGCAGTCGTCAACTTCCTATGCAACTAACGTGATGCTCTTAGTGCAATTCCATTGGGTCTGGAGTTTTGTCCAGTTTGGAAACTGGCCATCACACGAGCGTCCGTAGCTAGGCGTCGAAACACTGACCTTAAAGCAGATTTGTGTTAGAATGGGCGGGGCTTAGCAAAGTTTTTTGTGTTTATTCACCTGGTCACTAGATCCATGTAGGTACGGTTGGGAAACTCCAGGTGGCTCACGCCCAGTGTCGCCTCCGTTGTTAATAGTTTTCTTGCGGAACACGTATTTGTGGTTGTTAATGAAAGAAGACATCAATCTTAGCCAGCGTCTTATGCACAGACGGCAATATTTCCCACCCACAGTAGTGAACACTTCTTTCATCCTACTGAGCTTCATCACCCAGCAGTACAATTCGGCATTGATGGCCTCCAAGACCGAGTTCGCTTTCCATCGCCACTAACAAGGCACCACGAACCTTCTCAGCAGGCAAAAGAAAGGCGCCTGAGGTTCTGGCACAGCGCAGAGGCTAGCCAGCCCGATGAAGGTAATTTGGCCAGCCGAAACCGGGACTCTTCAGATTTAACAGTTTGTACATGACTGGAAGTTAAAGAAAGACCGTATTGTGGCACGGCTGTGTAACAGCAAAAGGCGGTACTAAAAAAAGTGATGTAGAAGCATAAATAATTTGTGAGCTGGGGATTTCTTGGATCCGCTTCTCTGAAACCCTTTTTGACAACAGAAAATCAGTGCTCACTGGAATGGAGGGCCGGCTTTTTATATTAAAAGTCATTTACAAGTCCAAAGCCTTACATTTGTTCTAGACGTACCTTCTTATTAGAGACCAAATAGCTAAATACATATTCTTTAATGCAAAAGTATTTAATGAAAGGAAAAGGATTGACGCACTGGCTTATCTGCCTTAGGAGTGAGGATTAAGCATGCCATTACAACCATCCTTTTGATAAATGCAAAATTTGTTAAAGCGAATATATCTACGGCTGGGCTAAGTTGAAATTAGTCTTTACACGATCCTCAAATCACGTAGAAGCAAAATGAGTGATAATTATGGACCGAAACTTTGTAAATTATACCCCTCGGCTGCTATTCGAAGGCACCGTAAGGTGTATGGTTCAGAATGGGGTTTAATCTAAGGCGGTAGGGATGGCACAAACAGAGCGCCACGTCAGCAAGAGGCTGGCCCTAGCCTGGATTCTAAGGATCTTCTAAAATAGGGATTCATTATAAGCTTTCGATTTACAGTAAGTGATAGTTGGACCATCGCAAGACTTACATTTGAGTTCTATAGCAATAAAAAAGCGTTTATTGGTGAGATAGCCATCGTTGAAGAGGTAATGGAGAGTATTTTATGCTGGTCTTCCAAAGTGATCACCTAAGAGTACTCAAGAGGAAGTGGAATTCAAATAAAAGAAGGAAAAATTCGGCTTCTAACCAAAGGTACTCACCTGCATCCAACCATTACTGCCTCAACGGCTATTGGCTGCCCGTCACGGGCATTGGCTCCCAAAATACGCACCTGCAGAGTGCAGCCAAAGAATTGTGGCACTTGCTCAATTGATGCTGATCCCGCCTCCACCAGCGATGCCATTGCTGCTGCCGCTACTGCTGCTGCGGATAATTATTAGCTGCCCCAGTAGGACGCAGGCTGATGAATATCATGTTGTTGCTGCAGGTCCGTGCGTCGAGGAGGGCGACGTCTACTGCAGTCGCCGGGTTCCCAACAGCTTCTGCTCGGTCACCAAAAATGAGTGCTTCTGCCAACCGGCTTTCGTGGCTATCCAGGAGGAATATGGAATTACCTGTAAACCTCGTATGTTTACTGCGAACCATTGACAATACCATTTAAGTTGTTTCTAAGATCATGAGCATTTTTGGTCAGTTCGATCTATCGCCTATTAGCATAAATATATGCCTGAATACATTGCAGAATAATCAATTTAGGTTACATTTCCCAAAACACATATTTTTACACTAAAAGACTTCTTATGATAATGATCTAAAAATTAATTGTCAACTGCTTAATATGTATATTTTTTAAAAATGCATTGAAAGAGACACAAAGATGGTTGTTTTTCTTAATAAATTTGGAGATTGTACAATTTGGCCTTGACTAAGTCTCTACTGTCACCAAAATTAGGGTTGGAGGTTTGATTAAATATTTATGACAGCTGCAAAGCCTAAAAAGTCACAAAAAGGATCCGATATTTGTTTGAACAATCAAATTAACTTAATCGCCTGTCAATTTGGTATCCTTTACCTTAAGTAATGCGTTTGAAAAGATTCTTTTTTCACCCGACCCCAAATGGATATGTGCTTGTTCAGGAAACCAAATTGATCAGTTACAAAGGTTGTTTGCCATAAGTTGCATGTAATGTAGCCTCTACGATTGTCGGATGCATTTATGAGGATTTTCGGGAAAACATATGCAAATCGTGGTACCTTAGAAGCAGGTTAAATTAGTATCACAGGTCAAGTCTCTCAGCTGAATTGGTATGTCATAAGTCAAGGCTGAAAACTAAGTTGGTTGCCAGATCTAAGGAAGCGGGAAACTATCCTATGAAGAATTACACAAATTACCTTTTTAGAACAAATATTTTAGGCTTCTTCTCTTGTATGGTACATGCTTGTTGCAAACAAAAGTGGTCATTTAAATGAAGACCAGTGTGCATGGTTTTTTTATTAAAAGTCCTTACTGGAACATGTGTTGCTCAAAACTCCTGTGTCTTCAATTTCCTTGGTGGTGCTCCTGGCATTCTACTACTCAGTAGTTGCATTCTTATCGAAAGTTTTAAGTAAATTGTATTTGTTTTACAGAAATGCAATCAATATCAAAATCCAACGCTTTATAATTTTCGAGTTTTGCTTTGCTAAACACGCTAGAAGTCTGCGTGAACTGTATAGTCTCTGCTTTGGTTAAATTGAGCATGAATTCGGATGGCGCATGGATTTAAAAAGCATGTACACTGTTAATTAAATCAACACTTTATTTTGAACAATTGAGGCGTGATTATATAAAAAATGGCGTCACTTTAAATTCTCGTGATGGCTAAGCGTTAAGCCACTGCAAGAATTTTACCAGACAATCCTCCAAAGCACTCGAGTCTTTCTACGCACGAATGTCTCGCAGAGGCGTATAAAACGCGCATTAGATGCATGTTTATTTAATTTGGCTACTTAAAATATTTTCTCGATTATTAACACCAATTTAAATTCGTAATATCAGTTGGTGGTTTTTAGCCTCTTTTAATAAAAACGATTTGTATTAATTGCTCAAACACTGTGAGCTGCAGGACCAAAAAGGTAGATTTTTACGTATTCGTTCCTTAAAAGCTGCAACTAAACAGTAAAGTTTACAGCGTCTGGTCTGGCCGTTACTTTTATGTTCCCAAATTATTAAATCGTCTAGCAATTAACGTTAAGGAATGTAAATAAAGTGAGGTTTTGAGCAGTGACTGTCTGAATGACAAGAGCGGTGGCTTGGCATGGCCATAGGCGCCAGAAAGGACGGCAGTGTTCGCAAGCATTTGTTTATCAGTTGACATCTAAGTGGAAAAGTGGACAATCCACAGGTTGTTAAATAAGTATAACTATTAGAGGGCACTTTAAGTGAATATGAATCGCTATGGAGCTTTGTGTGCTTATTTATTTTCAATTCCTTGAACAATGGTCTCATGACCATAGCTTTGTGTAGAGCCTAAACAGCTAGGATCACTTCACTTAAACCGTTATAAAAACTACCCAAATTTTTTTATTAAAGCAAATTATACATTGCTTACAAGTAATGCGCCGATTCTCAGGGAAAATTAACTAATATGGAGAACGAAGGACTTGACAGTAAAACCATGGTCCGCTAGAGAATTCACTTTCTGCAAAAAAGTTTGGCAATTTCGGATGTATTACATCGTCAGGCGAAAAATTTTAAAAACCAAAAAGTTGTTGATTTTGGTGCTTAAATAGGCATGGAAAGGGATTTTCGAATGCTAGCCAAGAGTGGCGGACTTTAAACCAGGTAGGCGGTGGGTTGAATGTAATCCCACCCACACTGTAAATTTTACTTTATCTTCAGAAAAGATAGGCTAGCCAAGTTTTTTGTACCTAGAGGAAAATTCTTTACGGGTTAGAGTCAACTTTTAAGAAGAAATAAAGAAGACTGGAGGCACATGGTATGTGTCTCAAGTGGACCATTACTAGTTGGATGTGCCGTTTATGACATCAAAAATGATGCAACTTATTTTGATAGGTGTTATTTAAAACTTTCATTTAAATTGAAGTTTAGTGTGACCGCCTAAGACTGCCCTGAAGGCGACTGGGCATATGATACTCGGGCTTGGGGCCACTGGCATGGCCCGGACGCACACCACATGGGCTTTTAGTCCAGAATTGAAAGGCGCATACAAAACAACGTATTAAAACAGCACTAAAGTCCTTTCCAATAGCTTTTGAAAGCATACCAGAATGGGAATAAGTTTATTATAAGCCTAGGAGAGCCTAAAAAGTGGCCCTTCGATGATTAGGTAAAGCGCTAAATTAAATTTGCCCTTAAAGTCAACATCATTTCAATGTGGAAAATAGTTGTGGACATTTATCGCATCATGCAAATTCGCATCTAATTTCGACCTAAAACTTAGATGCTATCAATGCAGGAAAGTAATTATAGCCAATCTGTCGGCTAAGTGACAACTTCCTCCATCGCAGTGCTCACCTCCCTCACCTGTCATGTGGACAAGGACTGTGTGCACGTGAGGAACAGCATCTGCCATCCTGGGGCCGGATTTTGTGCTTGTCCCGGTGGCACTGTCTACGTGGCTCAAGAACATGCCTGTCGTAAGCAAATTTCATCCTTTTCTTTTTAATTAACAAAATGGCTTAAAGTAAACTCTTGGCTTAAAAATTAGGTAGTCACAGATAGCTCCTTTAAGAGCTTCATCTTTAAAAGGCTCATCAGTACGCCCTATAATCCAATCATTTCTAAAGGAAATTCATTTCCGTACAACTTTTTTTCTTCTGGGATCCAACATCTGTCTCTAATATTCTCCTCACTGACCACTTTTGTATTCCAAATTCATGCACTCATTGTAACCTGTGATAAAATAATTCTTTGAATGACACGCAATGCATAAAATGTTGAGGAGATTTGAATAATGCAGGTGTGATGTAAGATCCTAGGAGTGAGATGTCTAGCAAGATAGGGTCGTTCATCCAAATGAGTGACTAGTTCTGGTTGCCACTCCAGAAATTCCTTCAGTCGTGTTAAGTTGTTTGGAGCAGATAGATCTTGGACAAGTTTGTTGTGCGACTCTCAGTAAGCGGAGGTTCCATTTGCAGGCTATCAAGCGTTCTCGAGTCAAGCATAGTTCTCTAAGAGGGAGCGGAGCATTTAGGGATGGCTAACGTTGGAGTTATCCTACTTACAGTGAAATACAGAGGTCACGTCTTGTCACACGACCGGGTCAAAAAAAACAACTTTGAGCGCTGTAGGTTTAGAAAGCTCATCGCTGCCTGTTAAATTGCATGCTATGCCGCTTGTGTGGTCAGTGCTTTCTGCTTAAAAGTTTTAGGTTAATGTAAGGATGCATCATTTAATGCATCAGTCAATTCGGATGCGAATGAAAGTCTTTGATCTGTTAATCTTGGACCCCTTTGGGTGCAACGTTTCCATCTTTGAGTGGTTCCCCATTAGAGCAAGAGACCTCGCGCCAAAAAACTGTTTAAGCCATTTTCAAGCGTCAGGCTCTGTTACAATGCCTACACAATCGTAGAACCGAACTGTGCTAGGTTCTTTAAACAGACGGGAATGGAGAAATTCGACAAGATTGCAGCAATATTTAATGAAATAGAGGTTCGTGGTAGGGAATCTCTAAGGAACATTCAGCTGATCATCTGAAACCTACTTCAGTAAAACGTTGCTCACATTCGGTTATTGTTTTTAAATTCTCACAAGTATGACAGCCAGCCACATGAAAAGGGGAATGAATTATCTTGGTTACACGGTATAACAACCCCTGTCAAATTCGTTCAGTACACAATGACAAATGGCACAAGGAAGCAGCCAGTAGCCCTAGCAAACATTAGTTCTACATTTGGAGAACGGAAATGTACCATTTCTAAATTACAGTCGTAATTATTTTTAATTACTTATAAGCAGGTTGTTTTAACATTAGGAAGGAACAGGCAACTTCGTAAATGCGGTGTAACAATTCAGTCATAACTACTCTACTTATCTGAATTAATAAATATGGATTAAAAAAGTAAACTATTGCGTTTTTAATTTATTCAAACCAGGTTTCGGTGCACCGATTAACCAGTAAACTACAGCAAAGCAGCTTAGTTTATCAGTAGTACATGTCAAGAAATGCAAATATCTAAAAAGCTTGTTCAAAAACCATCTTTCTAATAGTCATTAAAGTGCAAAAAACCTGGTTTAGAATTTAATGCTTCATAAGTGTGGCTGTAGATTGATGAGCATTGCATAGGAGTAAGGGTTTAAATTCAACAATTTTTCTCTATACAGATATTTTTAATTAAAAACGAACTTCTTTACTCCAATGGAAATATGGTTTGAGAGCAATAACGAAGCAGAATAGTTAGCAATAGTAGCGTCTTCCTCGTTCTTCCCTCCTCTCCTCGACTAGCCGGAGGTCGAACAGGCTGGTTCTGTTGGAAGAGGTTTATTACTGGAGCTAGTTATTAGTGATAGGGGATCGGGCCGACCTCCTTCTTGTCGCCTCGGTGTTATCACCGAGCGTCGAGTTCGCTTTGTATTCCCACCTTCTGCCTAAAAGGCCACTGAATTTACAGTACTTAAAGAATGCCACGACCTTGAGGGAATGAAGTCCTTTTCATTTACTACTAACAACTGACACAAACCTCATAGCTCTTAGGTGAATGAATTTCCGGTAGTTATTTTTATTTTTCCAAAGTGATAGGTAAACATTTCATAATGTCCATTCCCCTATCTCCATTGGCTTCGCTTTTAAGGTAAAGAGCAGATAATTTTTATTCCATAATTATAAGCACAGCTTTCTAAGTCATTTACTTAGTCGCTACAAATGTGCGGATTTTCATCACAAAAAATTTTATCTCCAGGACGCCTATATACAGAGGCATTTTTTTCTGTGTTATGTTTGCTCGTCCTCCTACTTTTTCTCCTGTTAAAATCCTTTCATTCCACTCCCCCAATTGTAAGATAATTTTGTGCCAAAAAAGCCAAGTGTTAAACAAACAATCATGTCATACGCTAATGCGACGTGTCATAATGAGACAGGAAAGTACCTCCATTTCATGCGCTCTGAACAATGCAATGATGAGGAGATAACGGGGAATGATAGGATAAGAGATGTTTAGGAATTTTCAGCTAAGTGCAAAGTAAACGCAGCTTATTAATGAATTAATAATGGATGTAACTTATCGCCAATTTTGGCTTCTACTTCTTCAAAATAAAAAAGCCAACTTTCTTAAGTCGGCAGAATGCGAGAGAGAGAGAGAGAGAGGGCTGCATCGAGTAGTCGGGAGAAATGATAGGATCATTAAATTGTAAAAGCCTTGTCTAAGGAGTGGAGTGTACATTAGGAAAAGGCATACATTTTTCCCCTCGAAGGCAAAAGCTCTCAAATAATGCATTCTGATCTCTTCGGCCTGGGCTCTAATGCCACCTCAGCGATTCCGGTAGGTGCACATTTGTAAAAGGCAACCCATTAGGCTTCATGCAGTGCTTTGGAGCTGAACAAACACCTTCCTAATGCCTTCGTGTCAAGGCGTTTTATCCCGCATTTTGTTCTTTGAGGTCCTAAAGAACATCATGTCTGTTAAAAGAAAGCTGCATGATATTCAAAATAACTTTTTAATTAATTTCGCTTAACCTTAAAGTAAAAATCGCGTGTTTAAATATTTTATTCACTTTTTATTGCATTCACATAAAATAAATAGTTTTTCCTCATAAGCCGCTGCGATATGGAGGTACTTTGAAATGGGACGGATTTAATGAAGCCTCGAAATCCACGGATGAGAATTTGCAAATTGTAATTTGTGAGAAATTTACCTACTCATCGTAAAAGGGGCTATTGTTGTTTGTCCAACCTCTCCTCAAGTCTTAACGAGGCGAAGGTCTAGGTCTACCACCTAGCGGAGGTATTCTTTACGGCGACCTATCAAAAACAACATGGGGAAGGGCCATACAGCCCCTCCTCCTTTTGATTGCCATCCTTAACACAGTTTCTGTACAACCTACTGCTTCAACCGTAACAAGACGCTGTGTGAATGCGAAGTTCATCTATGGTGGAGGCTCACGAACTGTACATCATCGGTAAAGCAAGGTTGATAGCCAGAGGCTGGGTGATCTCCTGCATTAAGCGTCTCCTGTATTACCATAGGTTTCCATGATAACGTTCGTTCGAAAGCAACGTCGCAACAACAACTTGAATCGCTTTGTGCAGAGAAAAGTGAAGAGTCTCCCTTAAGTTCGGCTGCAACTCACTGCAACTTGGTCTCGTGTTGAAAGCAGCTATTGTGGAAAAGTTAAAAAGTGAGATGGAACAGAAGTAGGCACTGTTAAGCCGCCAAAATGAACGACCTGTGGCGCCCCGAGACTCTCCTGCAGGCAAAAGAAGGCATAAAGAACAGGAAGGGCTCGGAGATACTGGTATCGCTCGGAGGCCAAATTTCGCTCGCTAAAGCAATGTGGCCGCCTCAGTGACCGAAACCGAAACTGACGACAGTTGTTTTCCTTGAATTTAAGGCGGAATAGCCCTTATTTCGGTTTGAATCCAATGGCCTTCCTCAGTGGTATAGCCTTAAAGTAATAATAGACTAAATTGAAATAGGAAGAATCGGAAAGTCATGAAGAAACACCTCATCAGAGACTCAGCATGAGCACTACTGAAACAAAATAAAAGGGTGAGAAAAGTGCTCATGGAAATTGCTTCATGTCCACAAAGTTGAGTCGGGGTTTTAGAAACAGACTATTCACAGCAAAGTGGGAAAATTTAATTTAAAATGGACAGAGGAGTTTAAAAAAGAAGGGAATTAACCGTTCCACCTCCCCACCTCCCCTCGCACCCTCCATGTGTTTCCATTTGAGGAATCGTCGATGGAGCATTTAACTTTGCATTCCAAACATTGCATTCACCTGTCATGACACCGCGCAAAATTGCTTCCTCCCTCAACCACAATTTTGCTACACCTTTACAATCTCCATGTCAGATAAGGCTGTGAAGGTAGCCTCTACTAAAAACGATTTAAAGCATAGTTTTCAAACAACATTCCAGGTGTCTCGCAGAGTAAGGCAAAAGTTACCCTGCCATTCTACTTGACCTCTCCCCAGTGCCGTTGACTACAATACTTAGAGAAATTTAGCCATTTTGGGATAGACTTTCAGTCTATCACCTTTTGCAAGCGCCTTCATGTTTTATATTCTCTTTGAGTTGAGGCAGAATGGAATGCACCACCGGTGTCTATGAAACATTAAACAGACTAGTCGTTAAGGCCAGTAAGCGGTTAAAGCAAGTCATTCCGAAGGAGGGAAAATAAAATTTAAAGATGTGGTTAAAAACGGGTAACCGCTGCCTCATTCATACTTAATGGTCTTGTAGATAATTTTGCCGAGAATCCAAACAACAGTTTCTGTGAGATGTGCAAACAAATCAATGGGATCTGTTACTATGCGGAGGGTTCCAGAAAGACGTAAGCATTTTACTTAAACGTAAATTTTATATTTTATATTTTTTAGAAAGGAGACTTGTGAAACAAGCTATATTAAAATTAATTTTTCCATGCGTAAATATATGAGTGTAAGATCAGGCAAGATCACGTAAAAAACCGACTGTTTAGGAGGCTTGATGTGTCTACTAGGAGTCGTAGAGGGTTTCTCGATGGCAAAAGAAGACATAATACTTTAAGTAAAGAAAGGATTGAAGCTCCTAGCGCCCCTGGAAGGCCGGCATGCCCAGCGAAGGTACTATGACCATCCCCAGTCCCTTTATTAAAATCACAATTTGGGGAGAAACAAGGAATGTACTGCAGAACCCCTCTCTTCCATTGGATTCCGTCCGAGGGTCTCATCTTGGTCAATATCCCATGTCAGCCATCACGGCATCCACGCACCAACCATCTAACTCATCAAATTTAAATTCGACTAAGAAGGTACCTGAACACGGCAATAAAAATCCCCCTTGGCAAGTCAATTGAATTCGCTGAAACGTTTGGTTTGGAAAGTGGATTCAGAGACGAAGAATTGAGCTGTGAATTACGCTCAAAAGCTTATTAATATTAGGGAGAATGGTATTTGATGGAGCTCCTTTGGGTAGGGTTTTGCATTCTTACTGTGGGACTGCTCAGTCGTATCTATCTGCGTTCTATCCAGCTAGTAGGGAAGTGGAGGAGGTACCACAGCTTCATGCTGATACGTGAGGAAACTTCCGCAGTGAAGCTATTTTACATGGTTCACGGCTAATTTCGCCTCCGTTGTTAATGGCCTTCATGCTGAAATAGAACCGTGATGTCCTTTTATCCCTTCTGTTAGGGGTCGCCAGCTACTCTTTTACTCATAGAGTATGCACTCCTTCCACCCTGTCCTGTAAGATCAAGTTTGCCTTCTGCTGGCACCAAAGTTGCGGCTCGAGACGTCCTTGAGGACAAAGAAGGGCACAACATTCTAGCATAATGCGTGCATGGGTGTGGGTATGCCCCAGAGACCACCTCGCCCAGCGATGATACCACGCCCATTGGAGAGGCCCGAAACCGAAACCGAGAGTCGTATTGCCGCGATTAAAATTAACCTAATTCTTTTAAGCAAAAGCACCCACAATACAAGAGCCGCTAAGCTACTATCAATGGAGTTTGTCGGATATGCAAAAGTACACTGTTATATCAATTAGCATTGTTATTTTTGTCCATATTTTAGCCAAGAATTTGGCTGCGCCTGTCCATTTAATACGGCGATGCCAGTGCTGCAGGGAGCGTATGCATCAACTGACAGGTCAATTGCTCAATGGGCCTTTTGTAAGGCCATTTTAGGTAACAACTTCATTTAATGCACTACCATGTCCTCCCAGTCCCCATTTACTAGCTCAGCGACTCCAAAATTCAAATTTCTGTAATAATATTTCCATAACCATAATTTTAAAGGTCATATCCGCTAAATAACTGGGAGGGCAACAAAGTAAACACATTTTAAAGTATATCAAAGGGTGCATTAAAAAAATACCCTCTTATAAGGACTCCATAAATTTAAACAAATGCAGGATTCAAAAATTTGGGTAAACATCAGTCCAACGAATTCTAAAACAGAAGCATCCATTTAAAACGTAATTTCTGGGGATTTTTTAAAAAATATTTGCGTAAAATCTGTTGACCTGTCCCGCTTTCCAAAAATCCCAGCGTGCTCCCCAATACCTCCCTCATTTACGTTCCGGGAATGTTAGCCGTGGAATTCCGGATATAACCATAGGCGTTTCTTCCTTTTCCTCCTCCTCCTCCTCTCCTCTTCTCTTTTATCAGCCCTGATTAGGAACTGTTGGATGCTAAAAGGCATCTTTATTATAATCATTTAATAGCGAAGGAGTGGCAGTTAGGAGGGGGATCTCTCGACGTCCAAAGAACCGTCCAACTCGTCCACAAATAGGTTCAAAGTAGTCCTCCCGCCTCTCATCCACAGAGTCATTTTTAAATAAGTTTTACAATGACCTTGTGTCACTCATACTGCGTGAAAAGGGGAAGGCTTCTAGATCCCTCTCCATGGAAGCTAGAAATTCAGTGCCTACATTTCAAGCCTTTATAGTAAGGCTGGTTTACAAGTCATAGTGTAGGCAGTTTTTCCTCACATAAAATATACATTTTTGCGTGGTTAACAAGCGCTATTCCCGACTAGCATGTGTCTTTCCACTCTTGTCGTAGACAAACTACGGTCTTAGCAAAATACCCATTAGCTCCATACATTCTGAGTCCAAAGACGGCCGAAAGAGGAATTGGATTGGCCATACCCTCCACAAATTTATGGTGAAAAACACGTTTATGTTGTCAAAAATTTGGCCTTTTCTGAGAAAAGAATACGGTCTTGGAGGAAAAAAATGTTTATTCTGCCCTTCTAGTTGACGTTGGTGACCTCTGCAATGAGGTGGATTTGCTTTGTCGGCCGAGGAATTCTGAATGCTCATCCCTCACCGGTGGTCCAAAAAGCTGTCGATGCAAACCGGGCTTCTTTCCAGTTTACCAACAGAGTCTTCACTACCACGAGTGCTGTACGTGCCTTTCAACTAAGTGACAGAAGAAGCAGAATCTTGTTATTTGTCCAACTTCCATTGAAAGTTATTAGCACATTTGACCATTTACCGGTGACTCTGTGAGGCATTAGGGCAAGTGAACTCAGGCCAACCTCTCTCTAGGACACCAGCAAGTTAGTAAAATATTGCCTCTGAACCCAAATCCAAAGTAAATTTATAGCAAAAGGTTGGGATTATCCGCATATTGTTTTACTGTTTGCTAAAATGCAAGGATAGTTAGGCTTTAGGATACTATTTCCTTCCTTCCAGTCAAACAACTTCCCTGTGAAACAAAAGGCAGCCCAGAAGGCCACAAATCAGGCATCTGTGTTGATTTGAATGGAGACGGAACGCCAGACGATAGTTTCTGTGCAAGGAATGGGTCCATACAAAACAACCATTCTCTGCATCATGGCTTGAGTGATTCAGGCGAAAGGATGTCCATATCCTACTCCCACAACTGGCCAGCGTTGGATGTCATCCTAGAGAAGGGTAGTGAAATTAATGGAATTATGGAAATTGGGACGCGAAATAGCGGTGCTTGGGACGACTCCTGTCGCAGACCTATGGGTAAGAGGACTAATGTCTTCTCTACAAAGAAAAACTTTCTCCCCTTTTACATTTTCTGTTAACCTGATCTCGACCAAATAACCCTTGAGAGCAATGCCGATTGATAGGAAGCGACTTCTTCAAAAACCAGTAGCTCTCTTTATTGTGGGTGGATCAAGTTTGCATTGTTGAGTTCTCCCATCTTTTCCAGACGAATGTCTACGCATTTAAAATGCTAACAAAAATTTTAATGTTAATCAGTTCAAATGTGGCGATGGAGCAAATATCACTGCTATAGTTGGTTGGTATTTGAGTACATAAGGTATTCCACACCCACAGACGGAGTACAATAGCGTGCCTGCATTGTGTTTTCGGCACTGCGCTAGGCTAATGAGCAGGTGAGAAGTGGACCTCTTGGACATTCCATTAGCCTCTCTGCCATTGCGTGTCAGCACGGGAGAACTGTGGGCTAATGGTGACTGTCAGACCTTAGACTCCCAATGTCTAAGAGATGAGGCGGTGGTGGCGGTGGAGGCAAAGGAGTAGGAGGAGGAGGAGGAGGAGTGGAAGGAAAGTCATTTCTCCTGGGTAATCACTCCCCTTTTTATGCCAACGCAAAATATAGAGAGGTAAAAGCTCCTCTCCACATGATGCTGAGGCCTAATTACCGTGGCAAGTCGAGTATTTTCTAGGAGGCACAGAAAGCAATTTTCCTACTCAACAGTCTCACCAGTGATTGGATACTCTTCTCATGTTGCCCTAAAAATTACCCTTTTCCACAAAACTGAGCCTGAATAGACGACTTCAGGCAAAATTACTAATCTAAACAACAACAAAATCTCACTGAAATGAAGTAAATACTGATAAGCATTGCAATTTACCAACTTCTACATGGATGAAATGCACAGTTAGAAGCAATGAATTTTCGTAAGGTCATCTTGAGCTTGTAATTAATTCTGAATTAATGGTTGGAGAGAGAGAGAGGCAGTTTGCATAAATTTTGAAGAAATATCTTTTTCTAGGGGAAAAAGGACATTGTAGAGGAGGTATTTTGGAATTTTCAGCCAAAAAACCATCTCAGGGGTGCTTTTAAAGTGATTTACACTTGAAATCACTAGATATGCCATTCCCATTCACTTTGGCGCCTTTATTGGCTCAAGCTCTTTTTTTCCATCAAACTACCAAATTTTACTGTCTTTATGGATGTTATTAAAGAGACAACCTCATTTTCACCAATTATAGGGGTATATAACTGAGTTGATGCGAACCTAACACCAGTTAATTAATGTTCTCATAAAACTTGTTGTCAAAGTTGGTTAATAATGAAAGATTGAATGGCATCAGCCAAACCCCATTGCATACTTTGGATGGGGGCCAAAACAAAACACAATTTTACCGATGGTTAACAAGTTTTTTTTGATTAATTGCCACCCACTTGCTTGACATTGTCAAGACATGTTTTATTTTCTTTTTTTTAGTACAGGTAACGTGCTCATCAAATCGTTTTCTGGTTTGTTTTCTACCACCAACAAGACCGCCGTACCAACAGCTGCACCAATCGTTGGTAGATGGCAATGCGATCGCCTATTTGACCGGTGAAGGTCTTGCGACCGTGGTCGTCCCTCGAAGTTGTGTTCTCAGACCGTGGGATTTCGGTCAAGAGGGTGATCTCTTAGTCACCTCGGAGTGGGAAGTGGGACATTCGCGTCAGTTCTGCGTCAGTCTGGACCTTGGCGGCAGTGCTGCACGATCCCCCTGCGGTCTAACTTTGAGCAGAAATGAAGTAAGCATCGACTGTGAGGATACGTCCATAAATAAGATTATTACCAGTGTAGGGGAAAGTCGCAAACCTAAAAAAAACCGCTCATAGAGCCCGAGTCATGTAAGTTGTTGCACATAAAAGGCAGAAACTAACACGCTAGATCCTCTCCATCTTTTAATCGCCTTCCAACTGTAATTACGGTAGTTGGGGATTATAAGCTTAGGGAAAAACACATAAACTCGGGGGAGCTAGACGGAACCGTTAGATAGAAACAGGTTCAGCTTTCAATGTTGTCTATACAGTGTACCACATATGAGAGAGAAGGTATTAAAAAGGACTCCTCGGTCCGCCTCCTTCGAGGCCTCTTGGCTGCAACGCTCCTGTAGGGTGATCCGAGTCTCTAATCTGAAGCCATTCCTTTGTGAGTCTATTACGAAACAATTTAAACATGCGATTCATTTCAGAATTACTGTTTGACATTCCATGGGTATCCACACACACGGTGTTTGTTTGTCTTTGATTGTAGATGCTGAATGTATTCACACCACTCTTAGGTGCTCCTTTCCTTCGCTTTGTGGCAATGCATTGCTTTTTCTCATTTCCTCGCTCTAAAAGTCTTTGTTAAGGGTGCTATTCGTGCAAACTTCTTGTGTTGATGCTCAGGGAGGAACATCGTGCTCCAAATCTCCATCAACCTCTCACCATAAGTCCTGACAGAGGTTTGCTTGCCATGGGCTTGTTGACGCTAGCGATTCTCGAATGAAACATTCGATGATCGGAATGAGGTAACAATAAATAGCGCGTTCACAAGAAAAGAACAGTCAGAGATTATAAACAGTCAAACAGATTTAAAGAGCCGCATTACAATGTTCTCCCTCATGACATCGCATTGCCCTATCCCTACATGTTACGAATTTGCTTCAAAAATTGCGCGTTTACATTGCATTATCAGTGAAATAGGAGCGCCATTTCATTACTTTTAATGGGCAATTCCTCCTCCTACACGTGTCATGCAGGAGATTTTATGCGCCAGTTGTGTACACTAGGCATGAAGGAGTAAAAACTGCAGTGCTGTCGAAATTGCCTCTCCAATTTGTACTTGGAGGCGAAGGGTGTTTTGCTCAAATGTGCGAAAGATTGGGCCAGCGACAATTCACAGCTCCAACTAACTGTCTTGAAGGACCTCACCTCACATTAATGCAAACTTCCCCCTTCCACAGAGCATAGCGGCTTATAATTTAAGTCTTGCTTTTGTAAATGTAGTCAAAAAAGTAAAAAAAGCCTGCAATCTAATTGACTTACGTAGTCTTTATAAATAACAATAAAAAAATTTTCCTTGAATGTATTTTCTGACTTAAAGTACACAATATTTAAATAAATACCACTATAGCTGTAGGCGTTTATCCCTCCTCCTTTTTACCAGCCCTGATAAGAGACAGTTGGATGCTTTTCAGGCATCTTCATCATAACCACACAACTATTATTTGGTAGAGGAGCAGTGACATTTAAGTAGAGGATCTCTCAGTGTCCGGAGAACCGCTTTGCGCGTCCACGACTAGGTTCAAAATTCTCCTCCCGCCTCTCACCTCAAGGTCATCCTTAATTGACATAAGTACTACTGTAGAGTCCCGGGACTTTATTGAAGTCAAATGAAGGCATAAAACTACGGGGGGATATATATGCATTCAGCAAACAGAGAGATTGGGGCTGCCGGTACGGCCCGGAGGGCGATTCACCCGGCTAGGACCGGCAAACAAAGTATTGCAATTACAATAGCTATACCAGTTGAAAATTTTTTCCCTAAAAACCCTTTTGTATTTCCTTGCCAGAAAGCTTGAGGACGGGAAGGTATAGAAATTATACAATCAAGCTTAAGGACGTGTTTAGGATTTGTATCCTGATAATGCTATAGAGAAGGCAGCATTCTGCAATGCGAGGGAGTATTTTGGTCCTGCAGTTAGCAGGAGGGCAAGTTGCTTCCAAGCTTGGCCTGAAACAGTGGGTCTACTGGAGTCATTCACACAATCCAGCTCACATCGCACCTTCATGTAAACTTCCCCCTCTACATTGCATCACGATTGGTGCTTAATACTACTTAATAGTCGGAAAAATAAAAATAATAGCATTCAAGTAGACTTAGGCAATTCTGGATCACTATAAATATCAAAAAATTTATGGAAGTTTATCAATACTTTGAAGAAATTTTCCTCTGTCCATTTATGGGATTCTGAAATTTCATGCATTTTTGAGATGGTTGCGATTTATTTATTATCTCTTCCGAAAAAGCTTACCTTTAAAGATTTATCGGTGCGTAGCCACTTTTGTAAACGTGATACAACTCCCAATCCACGGGTCCTCAATGTCGGAAATTTTTGAAACCCAGCTTAAGTACTTATTCACAGTTTGTATCCCGATAATGTTACAGAGAGGGTAGCACTCTGTACCGTCAGAGAGCATTTAGGTCCTGAGCTGTGCCACTGCCGAGAAAAGAGGCGTTGCAGTTGGCATATTTACGTGCACTGCAAGGCAGGCAGTTTCCATGCCTTGTCTGAAACACTGGATCCACTGCAGTCACGCACGCAATCCAGTTGAGGGTGAGTACTTTGAAGTTCACTCCATTGCTTTACTGGCATATTAGCTACTACTGTTTTATCAAACAAAAAGGCTTACATAAGAAGCCATATGTTTTGCTGCCTTCAAAATTTTTGTCCATCTGTTCGAATTACTTTAATCAAAATTTTACAGAGGAAAATTATTCTTTATTAAGGATATCAGAAGCCTAATTGACTGGTTTGCATCAAACTGGTTTGTTTGACACTGCAATCTCTGAAGAGCGCGGTATCAGGCTGGCGATATCCACGCTTTTTAAACCTGTAAGGCAGGATTTGGCGGTGATTCACGGAGTTAAAAAGGAGGTTAACTAAACGGAAGCAGTTAAAAATATCCCGTACGCTAATTTTAGCATTTAAATTTTACTAGAGCCCACATTTACGATAGTTTTTGGGTGTAAAAAAAGCATATCTCTAGAGCTGAGTGTAGCTAAAATGTTGGATTGGTTAGTCGTGAAATCAACATTTTGGCCTATACTTCAGGCATGCTTAAGGGTAAACACCCGTTGATAAGGGAACAATAAATGGAAGTAATCATTCTCGGGCGCTCTATCACCTTTTCCACCACGACTCAACCATCGAACATAAAATATGCCCACACTAGCTTAGTGTATGATCTGAAGTAGTGCTTTCCAGCACTTCCGAAGCCTACTTTGGGATATGAAATTGCCTGTGGGTCGATTTCCTGACTTCATAAGACACAAAGACGTACTTCAAGAGGTAGAACAGGACCTTATTGCAAGCCATTCAACAGACATGGCAACTTCTGCCAAGAAAGAGTTTGGAGTGCATCAAGCAGAAGGTGGTGGCTCCAACTGATGTTTGGCCTTCAGCAATTGGACGACCCGTAGTCAACGATTTTGGTCGCGGTGCACCACACACACAGCAAGCATCGTCTCCTGGTGTTGAGGTGATGCATGCCTTAAGCATGTGGAGGAGATGGTGTAGATGCTGAGCTAACGGCATGGAAGTAGCCGGTGACATGTTTATTCGCTTAACTCACTTTGTAAACACAAAATCACGCACGTTCTTCTTCCTTTTCACAAGTCCATCCATCCCTCCACCAATCATCCAGTCGGTCAGTCGAAAAGCAATCTAAAGCGAAATGCGCCTCTCCGACACCCACCAATGAATGTCATTCTTGTCAAGCTTATCCATCTACTTCAAACAATGGCGACTAATGACACTTTATTGTGAAGAATGAAGGTTCCTCGGAGTGTATCACCATCAGATTGCAACTATTTGTGTAAACGATTTGTGATTGACATTCCCAACTATGGCACATTCACGAATCGGTACGGACTTAGGTGTACGAGAGCCTTCCGCATTTGTGCAATTCAACCAGACTCGGTGCATAAAAGCTGACAAGGCCAAACCACATCCATCACCTCAGTTCAAGTAGCACTTAACGAGTAGGAGATGGAATCAAACAAGCGACTACAATAAATCGCACCGTACCGATAGAACACTCCACTCAATTTCCTCTTCTTGCCGCAAGAATTTCTCATTATATGAATTTATTTCTACTCTACTTTATTGGTTTTGCAGCATAGAAGGCATTTAGAAACGCTTGGCATTGGTTGAGGGTCCATGATTTGAAAGGCTTAAGATTTAGCACACGGCACCAAGCCAAACACTGAATTCAGGGGAGAGTCAAAAAGATGGTCTATCGCTTAAAAATTTCACTTTTTGCCTTTTGCATAGTCCGTGGTTGGCATCAAAGGCCTCCTGGAGGTGCGAACGGATGCACACGTGTGGAGCAGCAGTGTTGACATGCGCTTTGATCTATGCTGTTCCGCCATTCCTGCCACCGCCACCGCCACCGCCAATGCAACCACCACCATCGCCGCCGCTGCTGCCGCCATAGGTGGGATTGTGTCAACCACCGCACCAAGAATTAATTCCCAGGAGCGCCAGACATCATCCCAACAACTGAAAGGAAGTTGGTGAGCTGGTTGTTGCATTTAGATCAGTGTGTCTGCAAAACACCTTTTTACTGTGACGATTGATTAACAGGGGCTGAGATGGATGGTGGATGTTGAGGACAGTCAAGTATTACACATTACTTGAACCAACGACTACTTGGAGTACCTTTTTCGCCAAACCCTCCAGATATTGAGGCAAATTGTGTTTGCAGTCTGTAATCACTTGGGATGAGTTTATTATGTCCTTAACAGAAATCGCCATCGTTAGGTTTTGGGTTTTAGATACCGATGTCTAATTTGATTAGCGTTATGATGTTGGCACAAGGCAAGTTTACCATCTAAGTGTGTTAGCAACCAAAAATTTATGGGTTTTAATTAAGCTTGACAATTTAAAATGATCATGATCATTTGGACGAGTGCGTTCGAGGTCGTGAGTGAGATTAATCAAGTAGAGTCTAAAACAACGATGACAGTAGTTTACAGATAAATGAAACAAATAGGCTGGTTTTTATTGGTCAAGGTTATTAATTTGTCTCTTTGAAGGCCTTCCAGCAGCATGGCTGAGGCTTAGGACCTGTGTGCATGCAAAAGTGGCCACAGGTGAGGGCGACCACGCGTCCGAGGTCTCTTCTATTCCCCTGGCACTGCTTGATTAGTTGCTTTGACTGAGGACGTGCTCAAACAGCATGGGTGGCCTCACGAGCTAGTTGGAGTCATGCATCCATCGGTAAATGTAAAAATTTGATGAGCACCTCAAACGATTCCGTGGTGTACAATATATGGTGGTAAAGAAGTATCATGAGACTGACAACCTTCTCAGCGTCTCTCGTCCATACTTTCTGTCAAGTAATCCATTTAAAAATCCCTATTTGATGCTCAAGTATGAAATACATAAGTGATTTTCCCCGAATCAACTTCACTTGACAGCGCCTTTGAGTCACGAATTCGGATGAAAGCTCAACCTATATTCCAGTGGTTAATGCCATGGTCAGAGATTTAAGCTATTCCTCACAATCAAGAATGAATGAATTAATTTCCGAGGCTTATGACCTCTTGTCCAACGCCCTCTAGGCGTTTGTAGAGAAGCTATAAAGCAGTCAACACGTCGTGGTGCAAGGAGGAGCTCCAAATTGGCGGAGGATGGAGATCTCAATGAAGAGCACTGCACCGAAGTACTAGTACGTACCATCGCTTTACTGTGCATTCTACGGACCCAATCAGGTCGAAACTAGCCATATTGAAAATCTAATGGAATAATCCAATCATCTGGTACAATTTCTTTACTGGAAATAAGAGTGGTCGCCTCTTAGCACTTGTAACTATAGAAATAGAGTCCCAATTGAAGTAAATTATTATTGGTGTTTGCCATACTATTTTGCCATGGAAAATTAGTCTTTCAAAATTTCTTATGTCTTATCGCCTCACAAAATGCTTCGGCTGCCACCTAGAACTGCATGATGGACGTCTGGTTGTAGATCAAAAGCTTTTCGGCAGCAAAGATGGAGTGGATGCAGTGCTATGCATCTTAGAGCAGCCATGAGGAGAGTTGTCTGCATTAGGAAGCATTTGCAGGCTAACTAATGGCCTATTTTTTACTAGGTTATTTTTTTTGTTAAAAAATGATCCTTCCCATTCCAATTGGTTGGTCGGTGAAGCGCAGACCGCTCCCTCGATTCACGCATTATTGTAACCATTATTGTTAGCCATCAGGGTTGGTGAGACAGGGATATTGTGACAACTTTATGTTTTGTTTTGACCTCTCTTCAATAGGACCTGTCAAAGGCATTTAGTGAGAAAGCGGAAAAGAATGACACGCAAAGTGGGGAAAAAAGAGAACTAGGGCCTCGTTCTTGTTTATTTAGAGCAAAAAAAGGAACTATTTACTCTCAATAATTCATTCATTCATGAGCTATGCGTCATGGTTAGTTGTGGGGACATCAATGCCTCCACTTTGTGTCCTAAATCTTTATAGTTTAACCATGAAACGATGAAATAACACTTTAAAAGTAACCATGTATTTAACTGCCCACATGTGGAGTGCCACGAGCACCGCCAGAAAATGAATGAATTTAAAATACCGGCTAAATGTATTTAGAACCCGGGTATACTGTTCCAGGTCATGCTTAGACTATAAAATGCTGGAATTTTACAACGTATTTCAGTAAGTAAGCTTGAATCTCTGAGACTGAATCAAAAAGATAGTACTAGACGCTTTTAATAGTACAAGTAGAATTTTGAGAAAAGCCTCGCCAACTACTTAATTGTTAAAAGTATTACTACTACTGTAACCCACACATCGAATCCCAACCCGCCTGCAAAATTTCCCACCAGGCATTGGGTCTGACCACTAACTCTACTTCAATTTCTAAGAAGAACTGCATTCCTGTTAACCCTTTTCCCACCTCAGTCACACCGTCCACCATGTTCTCCATTTGGCATGTGGTTATCTTATAGTAGTGCCGAGGAAGGGTACTAATCACCTAGAATGCTAACGGGAAGTAGTGTGGGAAATGAAGCTTTAACAGGATTTCCCGAACCCTCGCCCACCTCAGCGTTCGATTGGAGGACTCCTCTGGGTCAGGTTCACGACTTCATGAGATGCAAAGTGTGAGGCATGAGGTTCTAAGATGCAGTAAAGGCAATAGAGTGAGGCCTTATTTTCAAGCACGACAGTTTCGGCAAAGGATGGAGTTGGATTTTTCTCGCCTGCACTGAAAAAATGACTAATTAGGTGGATGAAAGCTCCAATGGACGCTTTACCTTCACGAAATGAACGATCCCAACTCAGCGATTGTGTTCGCGGTGCACCACACCCACACACAACAAGCATCATCTTCTAGAGCTTAGGTGACGCATGTCTTGGACATGGAGAGTAGGTGATATGGATGGTGAGCGAATGACATGGCGGTAACCGGTGGCATGCTTGTTCACTTAACTCACGTTGGAACACAAAAGCACGAGCATTCTTCCTCTTCACTAGTCAATCATTGTGTCAGGCATTCGGAAAACAATCTAAAGTAAAATGTGTTGATCTAACACCCACCTGAGAAAAGTGAGGAGCAAATAGCTGATCAGTCGAACTCATTGCCACGTAATGTAGTCCGATCCTCTAGTTTCCACTTCGTCCTCCTCCTCTCAGATGATGTAAGCACAGTCTTGTATTCACTTCATTTATTTTCAACGCCACTAAATGACGTTCTTGTTAAACTCACTCACCTATTTTATCCATTGGCATCCAGCGATTCTTTACTGTCGATAATAGCTTTTATTTCGAATGACTTATCATCAAAGAGCAGTTGGTTGTGTGCATGATGCCTGGTTAGTAGTTGTACGAGAGGCTTCAGCATTTGTGGAACTCAACCACACTCGGTGTCTGAAGTCGGCAAGGTTAAGTCGCATCCATTATTTTAAATTTCAATTTATGGCAATAGGAATGGCCTCAAATTAGAGGATCTTTGCAGAGACCGAAATAAGGCATGCATCTACAAATCGACCAAGCACCTCCTCCTTTTAAGCAAATAAACGCAGTCCACCGATTCTTTAAACCTTATACGGGAATTTTTTAGCAGGATATTCTACAAGCCTTCCACTATCTATTTATCAGTAGCAGGGATGATTAATTCATTTTTAAACCTCGTCGTTAAAATCATCCTTCCTCTTTTTACGCCGGGTTGTCTGGTGCTACACTATCGCCCTCCCACTCTATTGTTATGCTCTCCCTAAAAGGTCACAACGCCTGTCAGACCAGTGGAATTTGGACAATGTGCGTCCCACACCGGCGGCATTTGACCTCTCCTTCAAGGTCATCTCTGCCAACAAGAGGGTTACCTCCAGTGTCCTTCTTGCCGCACCGATTCAACTAAAGGCCACAATGTTCGACCCCACAGGTGCATTTGCTCACCTTTTGCTATATGCTACGCTCCACCTAGCCTTCATTTTGTTTCAGGAAACTTTTTCTGTTTTATTAAATCAACTTTTAGCGTGATGGACGTATATTCACTAAACAATGCTGTAACCTTTGAAAGGACTTTTAGGTGCTAGGATTAATCATGACAGCCTGATCAAACGGAACTACAAATTATTTATTTGTGATTTTAAATATCTATTTATATATTTGTTTATAATTTTACAATGGAGAATGAGGCAATCTAGAATAGACTGAGGTAATTACAAAAATTTTATGATACAACTACCAACGGTAGATCCACAGCAAATGGAATTCCTTTTCAAGTCTCTTTTGGTGGTATTATGACTTACCAGGATAAACTCTAGAGGTATTACTAGCGAAATGGTGGGTTTCTGGGAAATTTATTCTTTAGCTTAAACGAATTAGCATTTTGCTTAGGTTTAACGTTTGCTTGCATCAATATGAACGCGGATTCAAGGATTGTCACCGGTTTTTATGTATCCATGATGGGTAGCTAACAAAATAGAGGAATTAAGAGTAGTTGACAGTGCTACTCTCTCATGCAAGCGGAGCGTATTGCATTCCCCTGAGAGTTCTCTGCAGGCGGGAGAAGGCACAATGTTCGGGCTGGACATATATAGGGGATTGGGACTGCCAGCGCAGCCCAGAGGTACAATGGCCAACCAAATGGACTTTAAAGGAAACCCAGGATTACGAACAATAAACGCATTTCTTAGCCCCGCTCGTCAATTCGGAGTTGTCTTCAGTGTTCCTCTTCATCATCCTTCCGCGTCAGCCATCACACCCACAAGCCAATCGTGGCAGTCAACAAATTTCTTTGTCAATGAGGAGACTCTTGACCGCAGTGTCACCGAGCCTTCGTGACAACTCAACCCAATCGAGACTCAGGGACGGGAAATCATGATGGTTACCACGCCTATCCATAACTAGACGGAAGAACACTGGACTAAAAGCATGCTTTTATTAAAGTGGTTAAAATT
This sequence comes from Taenia multiceps, assembly GCA_001923025.3. Taxonomy (NCBI): domain Eukaryota; kingdom Metazoa; phylum Platyhelminthes; class Cestoda; order Cyclophyllidea; family Taeniidae; genus Taenia; species Taenia multiceps. Next base: position 2,485,833 of record CM010317.1, on the reverse strand, counting down.
TAAGGGCATCTTAATACGGATAGGGTAGGAGAGCTCTGTATCAAAACCTTTCCAGATAAGGCACGGCTGATATCGATACCTTTCCTACAGACCACGGGACTGGGATAGTTGTCGAAATTGGACGACGCCGCCTTAAGTCCTTCTGTTATGGGTCGGCATTGACACTCCCATCAGTATTACATACACTACTTCCGCCCCGCTAAGGTCCTTTAAGGTGGGGTTCGCTCTCCATCGCCATCATTTTAGCGCCCCAAGACCTTCATGAAGACGAACGACGATAAAATACCAGGGGAGAGCGTATTTTTTGTTTAGCATATAGAACGTGACTTGGGCTAGGGCCATCCAAGTCGACCTCAACTGATCCCGAGAGTTGAATAGAAAGCAAACGTACGGCACCGATACGCGGTGGCCTAATAGAACTTTAATCCATGTGCTAATAGTGAATCAAATAATTCTACTGCCACATTTTTTTTAGCTACTGTAATTCGACATTCATTCATTCATTCCGAGAGCTTTTGTCCGTACATTTTATAAACGCCATACAAGTACTATTTGTGTAACTATGACAGCTTTATGTGTGCTCTACTTGCAGTCACCTACACCACATTTGTGGTCGAGTCCTGTCATGCAATTTCCGTGGCTGCCAATTCGGAGGTAATGCATGTGGAAATCATTAACCGTGGGTAAGTCATTCATGATGTATCATTGTACTATTTTAACTCCGAGAATATAGAACGACATTTCACAAGTTCACCTAGGCATCAAAGCGCTTTGAAAATCTGGAACTGGGCCATACAAGAGCAATTGTGGGGGTTAGAATCAACTTCAAGTTAATGTCTACTGTCATTCGGTGATTACTAGCACCGTAAGGGAGCTTTACAGAGAGCCAATATTAGTGACAGCAATAGTTGTCTCTCGACGGTTGAATACATTGGTCAGAAGTAGTTTTTGTCCATACCAATTTTCCCCATTTATGGGGCAACATTCTACTGCTCATCTATTTATTGCCTCACCAAAAGCTTCCTCTAACACAGAACAATAAAAAGGACACCAGATTTCAATGGGCATTTTTAATGTTTGTGTCATAATTGCAAGTGGTTTTCCTGTTGGGACAAACGCCTTATTGCTCTCCATGGAGCAGATATTCAAAGCGCTCTATCCGCTTATCAGTTTGCATACTTAGTGTGGGCAAGGAATTAATGAAGTCCGAAGAGACTTATAAAATGGAGGCGGTTGATTGTCCACATGCATTAAAGGAAGGAAACGGAGCTTTTCTATTGCCACGATAATCCTTGTTATGGTGACAAATAAAATAAAACGCCATCCTCCTCCTCATAATGTGCCACTAGAGCTGAATTGATGGATGTGGCATAGGCTTGTTGGTTTCATGCACTGAGTATGGTTTGGATCCACGACTGCTAAAGCCTGTATATCTCTCCCCATCTTAGAGTTGCGTGTGCTCGAAGTGGGGGACCGATAGCTTCTGTCCTGGGAGGAGAGCCACACGTCACTATCTTTAGCATGGATTGGGGTTCAGCTAATTAGAACCGCCTAATTAGGTGCCACCCATAGCCTTTTATGTTCCACAATTGTTTAAGAATATGAGAGCTTTGAAAGCCTTGGAGTATGGCTTTAAAACTGTCATCTTTGCTTATCCGCAGGTGCCCAAACACGGAGTGCGGGTTTACAGGAAATTTCCTCACCTACACTCTGTCTCAACCGGGAAGAGATGGAGTGCCTTTAGCCTTCGCCCCAAAATCTCCACCTCCGTCTTCTTCTTCCCTCATCTCCATTGTCTCCTCACTATTTCCAGCCTTTGTGCTCACTCCGGTTAGTCATGTGGAGACAGTGGAATAAAAAGTAGACATTAATAAATAAATCTATCAACAACTCCACGTAAGGCTAGGAATAAGGCCGTTCTGGAAACAAAATTGGCTAAAATGGCCTCACTTTTCGAGAGTGACCTATAGTTAACTCACAGCCCCGAATGAGACCACCAAGTAGTCATTTTCCATGGAATTCCGAGTTGCAATTCTGTCCAGTCCTGAAACAGTTAAACTGGTCTGCGTTAAATTAATGGATCGTTTTAAAGACTCGGATAGAATGAACCTCCACATCTGTTTACCAGTGCCAATAACTTGGCCACTGCTCATCCATTGGGCAAGACACCATGCACAAAATGGGTCACGGAAAGTGGCTGACGTGAGACGTGGAATCTGTATGAAGATAGAAAGACAAGTTGGCACTTCCAAAGTTGCAGTGATATAATCGCAAAGCTCTAGTGCCACGTTAACTTTCATTAAGCTTTATGAGTTGGGATCAGTGAGCACGGTCTTGAGTCCTCTCCACTCCCCAGCATTTCGTGAATTCGTTGAAATTCCCAGTAAATTCTTTGTTGGAGCCAAGCCTTTGACTAAGACATAAAAATCGTTGCATTAGGACTGTATTTTCTGACAAATGGTGGTTTGTGCTGTTCCAGGGAGTGCATCCTAATGAGTCCTCTCGAACAGACTCCTCCACCTTCCACACAAATGCAACCTCGACACAAGTGAGGTTCACTTGTGCATTTCGACTGTGTGCTCGTCAAGCCTGGTGTGCTTTGGTAAGCACTTCCAAATTCATTTTTAATTTTTTTCTTTTAAATTTCCACTTACTTAGGTCGAGTGTTTTAAGCCGCAAGGAGTGCTCTATCTATCAGACTCAATTCAATGACTTTTGTCTTCAAAATACAAGAGGGAGCTAATTAGACACCTCTGGCATGAGATGATACATCAAGATAGAATTTTTAAGCTGCTAATATCATATTTTCGAATTTTTACCAAAGAAGTATTTATTTACAACAATGAGTTACTGATTGCCCGGGTGAATGAGTGAAATGTAGCTACCGACAACGCATGTAAAAGGTGAGAGCATACATTGTATGAAATACATTGTTCACTTCCATCAAATGGGTAGTAAAAAGACATGTCTGTCTTGAATTTCTCCCGCCCGCTGCCTATTCACTTCTCATTCCTCTGACCAACATCAACTTGGCTTCTGCTAGTTGGGAGGTGGATAGGATCTCCTCAGAAGTGAGCCGTGTCTTAGCCTTCGCCACCGCGTCTGTCTTCACACCATCAGCCCGTATCAGTGATGTAGATCTTTGTCATTGTCTGAGGCTCTCACAGCACTGGTAGAAGCTACTTTGACAGATTAGCGTGGTGCACGCAATCTCCTCATCCCCTTAAGCATTTTACGATACAATCTGCCTTCCTCCTTCTCCGCTTTATTTATTGCCCTCATTGAACGGTAGTAAAGAAAGTATTTGTACATTCATCTGTCTACACACAAGAAAATACGGAAAAAGCGTGCCTCTTTCCTTACTTGGCAACAAGTCGGTAACAGAGGAGGAGGAAGAGGTGGCGTAATTGGATTGCCAATGGTGTGCTCCAAAGTAGAAGGACACTCTTAATGGGATTACCCCTCCTTCTCGCCTCAATCACTCTTCCTTAAATGTAAAAAAAATTCTTTTGCACAAAGGCTAACCGCATATGATTGCTGTAGTTGTGTAACCTAGCTCTTTTACTTTCTCTATTCGTTTAACCTTTCTGTTGTCTTGTGTCTATAATCTGCTCCAAATCACGGGTCAGAGAAGTTTTGCTTTTATGTTTTAAGCATAAAATTCACCATGTTGCCAAATGTTTTACAAAAAGTTAATGATCAATTGCGAAGCAAAAATGAAATTCATTTAACGCGTTTATTCCCCGTGTCACATATATGTGACACCTTGGTTCCTTTAAATTATTCACCAAACCATATGCACTAGGCATGCATTCTTTGTCACTTTGATACCTGGTTGCAATAAGTCATGCCTTTTACATAGTCAGTTTAAAATAAGAAAGTAGATGTAAAATGTTCTCGGTTGCGAAACAACTTCTTAAGTTGCTGTCACGTCGTTAAGACAAGCGTTCATGTCAAATTAGAGCAATGATTTATGTAAACTCTGATGTATTGACTGTCCCCACTAAAGCCCTCCTTTTCGTCTAAACAAGTCAAAAATTGACTGGTCTAACAACGAGTACATAAAAATAAATAAAAGAAAGTTTTTGGCTCAAGTATTGATAAAGGCTTGAGTTTACTATCCGCCTGCCTTACATCCAGCCCCATCCATGCAGCAGTACGCAAGAGGGGAATCTGCGAACAACTTTTATGCCACCAAAGATCCACTTCGCAGTACGATCACTGATTCTGGAAGTTGTCAACCCTTCACCTCACGATTCCGAGGATTCGAATTCCCTTGGTAAGTATGTGGCTCTCCCATTCTCTAACCTCTGCGCCGACTTTAAGCACATTTTATAACTAAGTAGGAGATTTAGGTACTTGCATCTGCTTTTAAGGATTGAATTCGCGTCTGTTCTTCCCTGCCACGCTGTTCTCACCTCAGAGCTGCCTATTCAAATCCATCTGGGTTCTACCTAGTTAGTTGAGAAGCGGAAGAGGCATGGCAAGCTCATTTAATTGACATCTTTGTGAGGGTGCCATGGGGAAATTCCATGACTAAACTTCATCTCATTAATATTTTTAGGCAGTCAGTGCCTCCTGTTGATTACGCTATTGTATGCACGGTTTATCTGCCCTGAGTTTATTTTATTTTACTTTACAAAATTGAGTAGTATGCTTGCACCAAAATAGATTTTGGTGGTTTGATTGCTTTAAAGTTAGTTTTCAACGTCTTTTTAATCCTATTAGGTACGCAGAGTTGCTCGAGTGTGTTCTGTCAACCCCGAATCCAACTGCTGTTAATCATGGTGTCATTGGGGACAATGCTCTGTCTCTCCATGATTTGTGGCTGTCTGGTCTCTCGAAATCACTACCTCTTCCACCTTAAGTCCTCCTCCGCCTCCTCCACCTCCTCCCCCAACTTGACTGTCTGCCCTCCACACACCAATCTCCTTGCTCCTCGTCGTCCCAATGACGGACCCAAGACTTCCGTCGGCATCCAGCCACCTCGCCTCAGTTCGCATAGTGGCAACGACGAAATTTCTATTTCTGCCGCCTTTCTCCACTACGAGCCAGAGCAAAACTACATCCAATTCTACAATCCACCTCCACCCCCACAAAAACACCATCATACCCCACCATCAGCATGCTTTCATGAAGCCTACCAAAGTCTGTCGCGTCAGAGACACTTCCAGTGTTCACAGAATGTCTTCCTCTCTCCGCAAATTGACAATCAAAGAGGCCTCATTTACGCCAACGGTGAGGTGGGTGGAGGCAAATCGACTCTGTTGGTGCCGGTGAGCTCCAACTCTCGTCTTCATCCTCCACATCATCTTCACAGTGAAAGAGAGTGGATGTGGGATGGGCCAGAACTAGCAACATTTGAAACTCAATCTGCTGCGCAAACAGCAACTTCCACCTTCATTGTTGATACAGCTGCCTCAGTACAGCAGCAGAATAATCATTCCGCGGCTGTTGAGATGTCTACCCTCCCAAGGCAGGTTTAAACACATATTTCTGACAAGGGCTGAAGGGTGTCTATTATGTCTCAATTCACCGGAAATGCCCACATAGATCTTCCCTGATCGTGAGAAATATACCTAGCAGTTCCATCAGTTGACTGCATGAGTATCCGGGACTGTGGGAGCAGGAGATCTAAACGGATCCAAAAGAGCAGTTGTAAAAGTTCAAGAGGTAGCCCATATCAACTATTTAGAGGCAGTGCTTGGTCACCTATCTCCCTATTCCAGGAGTAGTTAAGTAGTCGTGGTATTTACTGGGTTGCACCCTTTGTTTCTTTGTTTTGTCACACATGGAAATGATGCAATCAATCAGTGCCTTGTATGTAAGCTGCAAGTCTAACCAACGTCAAGATGGTTTAAGCGTGGAAGTTGCACCGACATCCGGCTTGTCGGATTCCATGTCAGTGGTGCTTTTTATTTCGACTTACAAGGGTGCGTTGTTGTAGACTCTGCTGGCTTGAAAATTTTATGTGATTGCTTGTATGCAAGCACTATAAATCATGGACTTGTGGTCGTCTGTAGATGCGGTGGGCAGCATTTGTACTCCGCCATTTCTCTCACATCGTAAATCGCTATCCAAAGTAGATTGGATCTGATGCAACTCGAGTGCGTCTACTTTTACAAGTCTGCATTCAGAGAAGGTGTAGTTGGAGATCGTACCACCTGAAAATGGTTTGAGATCTGTTTTCCGTATAATGGATCTCCCGAAGGTGCATTGTATTGAGGAGGAACATTTACTGGCTCAACGCATGAGTGATAAATGCCACATCAATGGATGACAACAAGTTTGAAGCGGAAGTAGTTTTTTATTTATGCAATCCACACATCTCGGAGACAGAGAGGTCACCTGCAGAAGACCATATATGGCTAGTGTAAGTGTAGTACATTACAAACACAGGTTTCCAGCGCTGATCATCCACCCAATGAAGACCAGACAGCAGTGAAGACCTATATCCGCCTTCTTGATACGACTCAGTCGTGGGTGAAAAAAACTTCCTTCAGAGGAACACCCACGTCTAGTGGACCACCGAGAGGGGGGAAGGAGTGGAGAAACTGAGGCAGAAGATTACAGATACTATCGTGTTCCCTTCTCATTGAGGACGGTTAGCATCGCTTTATGACTACCATTTGATAGTCATGCGTCAGATAGGGGAGACAGGAAGCAGATGTGAAGTAGGAATGGAGATAGTTACTTCTAGAACTAGCCATTTTGTTACATTTAAGAGCATATCTTTGTGGGTAGAAGGACAGCACATGCTTATTTGGCCAAAGTCAATCAAAACTTTTCTCCAAGTTAGGCAGAGTGTGAGTGGAGTGGAAGAACAACCGCTTTGTCTCATCTCCACGTCGGGCGTAAAGACCCTCGGATCGGTGCAACAATCTCCGGTGCCCAGTCCCGTTACCGTGATGCCGGAGACGCTCTACCACCTGCCCTCGAAGCTCTACATGATGCCCGAGTTCTCCTACTGCCTCTCTTCACGCAACACCACCACCATAGAAGGCAGCAACAATGGTCACAGAAAGAAAGGTAGTGAAGACGAGCCTCCACAGTGATTACCTCATTGCCACTCCCCCACCTCTCCTACCTCCCTTCCTTTCCAAATCGCTGGAACCCTCATGCATCGAAACAGACGAGCATTCTTGTGCACAAATTTTGGCTTGCAATAACTAATGAGGAGATTTATTGAGTTCAGTTAATAAATTGATGGATGAATAAATTAATGCCAAAGTAAATAGCAGGGCTGTCCTAGATCGTCCTTTTCTTGGCAATAGATAGCTCACACCTATCATACTCTCAAGGAAGTAGACATGATTGTAGGAAATAGTATGCAATTTGGTATTTTTGCAAAAAAAAATAAGGCAAGATAGTTTAACAATGTCACCAGCAATAGAAAAAGGCGCTCTACGGACGAAGGTGGTGTCACTACACTGATCGGTGCAAAGGAGTGCCAAAACAGGCCAGGAGGTGGAGGGATTGGATCATAGACAGGGAAGGGCCTGTCAAAATTCACTGTCCCATCCACTCACATCATCCGGCGGCTCTTCTTCATCGGGACTGTAGGTGTCAAAGTTTGTAACGTCCGTTGGTGAGGATACCTGAATGGCAACAAGTGTAACAACCATGCCCTGTCATGCCCACTTGGATAAGTCGTGGCAGGTAAGAAAAAGGCGCCATACCTGAGGGAGGTAGGGCGGTTTGAGGTTTCTGTCTCGTAGACCTCGCCAATCGAATCCCTCAAACCACACGTGCTTCTTAATCTCATTCAGACCACCTTTACCGTAGCCGAAACGCTCCGTAGGATTTTCTCTGCAATGCAATGTCCACAAAGGTGAGATTAAGCCTACTGAATTGAAGCTTCTACCCAACGCTGATGTCAGGGCACTGATGCAAATCATACCTGCACAACTTTTTGATAAGATGCTGAGCATTTCGAGTGATTTTCCGTGGAAATTCGATAGCATCAATTCCTCGGAGAATTATGGTGTAGGTCTTCATGGGCTCCTCCGAGGTGAATGGTGGCCTACAGTAGAGAAGGGAAGCCCACTTTTACACAATTCACTGCCTCAGTGACTGCCGCTGTACTATGTAGGGTAGGCTTTATATTGTTAGTAAAGTCAACTGCATACCTATTTGTTTACCCCAAATATTTTGCAATTGGAAACAATTCCAACAAAGACTGACAAGTAGAACCTCCTACTTGGCAACTTGCTAGTAGGAGCGTCAAAATTTGTGGTTCACTGAGAAAACATACTTAAAGTTGTAAAGAACGTGAGGAAGTGTGCAATACCCCTAAACTGTGGTGAAAATAAAATACCAGCTTTGGCGAGCTTTCATTATTCTCATGTAGCGGTTCATGAGTTAATCGTAGAAAGAGGCTAAACAGGCTTCAGTCCATCGGTAACTTTCTCTCTATCAGAACCACTACATTGGTGGTACTTTAAGTCCACTCTCCCAGCATGAAATACCATTTTAGGTAAAAGAGAGGATGGAATTCGACTTTGTTGGGTTAATAGACCAAGTGTGGTTTGGGTGTACAGCTACTAAACTCTCTTGCCCAACTTTTTTTACACCATACGGAGGAGATACCGCTGCTGGGCATGTCAAACACAAAACTTTCAAGTAAGTAACTGTAGTCTGGTGATAATCCACTCCATTATGAAGAACCAGCACTCTTCACAGTAGAGAACTATGGATTGTCATTTCATAAAAATAAATGAGTGAGTTCGGCACGGATGATATTCAGTGGTGTCCGAAGTGAGTGAAGTGACAACTGGGAGAAGAGAGTGGGGAACGAAAAATAGGTAAATGGATTATATCCATACGGCTGTGAGTTTGACTGATCATCCATTTGTTCTTCATTCCTCTCAGATGGGTGTTAGAAACGTGCAGTCCACTTTAGATTGCCCGCTGAGTAACTAGTGAAAAGGAAGGACGTCCGTGCTTATGTTTCGCAATGCGAGTTAAGCAAATGAACACACCACCGCTATCTAAAAGTTATTCACTCATCACTCACACCATCTACTTCACACGCCGAAGGCATGCATTACATCAGCTCCAGAAGACGATGCTTGCTGCATGCGTGTGCGTGGGTGTGCAGTGGACCGGGAACACAGGCGTTGGCTAGGGATTGCTTACCTGCTGAAGATATTTCGATCTGGCATAATTCGGGTATGTACAAAAGCAACTCAACTTATTTCATCTCAGCAGCTCTCAGGTATGTTGAATTTGTCGAGCTAGGGTCCCATTCTAATGTCTAATAGACGCTCCAAGATCTAATCACCTCACCGTAGTGTGTCATTTATGTGTGAGCAAACTTTATTTTACAATATGAGATGAGAGGAGGAGGAGGAGGAGGTGGTGGGAGGTACCGTCTTGACTTCACTCCCCATCCTGTCCTACGCCATTTCTCCGTGTGACTACCACCTCTTCTTGACGTTAACGCCAGAAGCTTGCATGCCATTTAGGGTGAAAAATAGCAAACGTTAACATTTTCTAGGACTAGAAACACAATTGTTCTTTGTGGTGTGCTCCTCAAACAAGCCATATCAAAGCTGTTGTGTCCTAGGCCAATCCTATCTGTTAGTGCGCGAATATACTTCTACTACATGTGAAAGGCTGAGCTATAACCCCATCCACATCTGTGTTGAGAGCATTTTGCCTGCCTCTACCTTGGCGACGTTGGTATTCAACTTGAGGCGTCCCTTTCCACATTCTCCTCATGAAGTCTTCATGGCTAAATGCAATGGAGAATAGAGAAAAAACTTACGTTCCATTCATGAGCTCGTAAATGAGGATTCCCAGTGACCACGAGTCGACGAAAAAGTCATGTCCCTTGTTGAGAATAATTTCCGGAGCGACGTATTCCGGTGTGCCACAAAATGTCCACGTCTTTCGTCCAAAGCCTATCCTCTTAGCAAACCCGAAATCGGTCTGTTGAGAAAGGCAAAAATTACATCTTTTGCTTACAAGATATTTCCCTTTGTAGACATAGTTGGAGTTTTTTGGTCAGAAAGACTCATGAAGTAAATCTACCTCTTCTTCAATGTGTACTTACCATTTTACAGTACCCAAATTGATCAAGAAGTAGATTTTCAGGCTTGAGATCTCGATAGACGATTCCTCGTGAATGCAAGTAGGTTAGCGCCTCCACAACACAGGCAACGTAGAATTGTGTGGCTGCTTCCGTGAAGGAGAGGCTGAGGATCGTGGAATGCGAAACAGGTATGTCAAGCCATTTGTTACCAAGTATACGTTCATTACAAATGCATGAAGATGTAAATTTGGAGGTTGTTTGCTAGTAAAACACCTTGGATCTTTCAGATGAAATAGATGGCACACAGTTCAGTTAGAAGAGGTTGTGAAATATTAGACAAATGAGGAAGTTTTGCTTATTTTTCGTCGACAAGGAGCAGTTAGAAGTCAACGTAGCGAAACCCTGATTTCAGTCTACAAGGTGATTTGAAGAGCTGAGTAAAGAAAGCGTTCCTCCTGACACTGAGACCATGCTTGGGAAGAAGCTATTCACGAAGGTAAGTTATCTACTTCCCTTCTCAAGATTAACCTACCGATTGCGAAGTATTGTCCATAACTCGCCTCCAAGACATGCTTCCATCAGGAGGTAGAGATATTTTCGATCCTTGAATGTCCTGTACAGCCTAAAGAAGAAAGGCGAGGGAAGTGGTGCATAAAACGGTCATGTACAATCCATCATTTTTTACAGCAGTAATATTTCGTTGACGCTTTCGTGAGTGATTTTCGGTGGACATAGATCGTTAAAGCGAATGCAAAGCAATTATTCAGAAGGCAGGTACTACCGAACAATGAATTGGGAGTTGCAGGACATGAGAATGATACGCTCGTTCATCACATGCTCCTCCTGTTTCGTCAGCACCACGTGATGCTTCTTTAGCTTCTTCAATGCAAACGTTCGTGAGCTGTCCTTCCCAAAGTAGACCTTTCACAAGGTGGAGTAAAAAACAGTTGTCTAGAAGTTATGTTACTAAAATTAGGCAACTTGTACTGACGTGGGCTTGGCCAAAGTTACCAAGCCTAATGCTCAGCACAAGTCTCTTATTAAATTTCCTTAAATGAAGGATGTTAGATTAGCTATCTCTCTTTAACTCGGTCATGGATAATGTAGTGGGGAAAATGCAAGGGAAAACTTTATTATCCAAAGTTCATTCAACTCTATTAAAAAGTCGGAACATTGAGAGTGCGGTTTGTTAAAAAGTAATGTTCAACTTGATAAATAACAAATTTTTTTGGGAAATTCGGTAACTGTATTTGGATATGATAGAAGGAAACTTGCTAGTTCAACCCGCCCAAATCCACCCACGCCCAACGTAGCTACAACGCTTAAGTCCTGCAGGCGCTTATTCCCGAGTTCAAGGATCGCCGACTTCTCCCTGTTAAAAAAACAATCAAGAACGCCCACTTACTTTCCTTTGAAAAACATTATGGCTGTTAGGAAATTACATTTGCAAGGTAATCGGGCCTTGTCACTTTAATTGCATTGTTCTACTGAGCGTTTTTTAAGTAGTAGTGCATTATCTTACTTTTAAAACAAAAAAAACATGAAAGGCATATTCTAATCAACTGCTGCATGGAAATTGCGATAGCCTTTCAGACCCATGCCATTAGTGCTGCTGTTCTAGAGTAGTTTAAAGCAAGTCCTTCATCAACTTGCACTTGATGTTCGAGTAAGTTCTCGTCGGAATAGTGCCTTTCCAAGAATCCCAGATCACCGATCAAAAGTTCGTAGGATCTGCAACAATAAAACACAAGTTATACTACCTTTACTTATTTAGGAACTCATAGCCCATATCCACCTTCAATATATGCACTAGTAGTGTCTGGATAATCTGGCAAAATTAAGATGGAAGAATTCAGTGAAAGTGTGTCAGCTGTTACCAACCCTAACCTTCGACATTCTGCTACATTTGCAAAGCAAAAATGAACGAGTTGACTTGCGTATTTTTATCATCGAATGTATCCATGCTGAAGTGAGCAGTGTGTTATCACTTACTCCCTATCCAGCACTAAGCAGTCCACGCCGTTCGGGTAGGCCGCAATTATGTTGGCTGTGCGCACATCCTCGCTGAGGAAAGATAAAATTAAACCGAAATCATACGAGCAGAATCAGCACCAGGACTTTACTTGGTGATGCGGATGTGTTATAACTCTATACTGTGTTGGAATAAGTATGTATTATTCTAAAACGCATAGCTCGAACAATAGTCGGTATACGATGCGAACATCATCTCAGATTTCCCGAGCATCCCTAAACGAGCCAATTGAAAAATAGTTTTCAAATCTTCAGTAGATTTTGTTTTGAGGTGACCTAACCTTAACGATGAGGGGCATTAAGCTGGGAGGCTTATTATTCGAAATAGATATTAAAATTCATCCAAGTGTCATTTCGACCTTTTGAGGTAAAGGCTGCTGTTGTCCCACTCGGGGCCTCTTGCAAGGCCATTAGCATAAGGAAAATTGTTAATGAAACACCGAAAGGTTACTAAACAATTAAATTCCTCCCCAAGTGTCAACATCTCCGTAAAAGAGTTAAGGAATTTGTAATTTGCACTCTATTGACGTTGTCAATGTAGCGCTTGAATTTGGTGTTAGTTGGGGTGTAGAGGCTATTGGTATTGGGAGTGTAACAAACCAAAAACTTCGGCTGTTTCAATGGTAGGACTCATTCAAAACCTATCAAATGAAAAAGCTTTCAATGTTGTGAAAAAAAGAAACGCACTTTTTGAGAGCCTTCTCACCAAACCACTCGCCTCGACCCATGAGGCGGACAAACGTCTCCTTCTCCCCCTCCCCCTTCGGAGAAGTCGATGTAAACGAGGCTTCTGTTGAAGGGGGAGTATTTTGTGTCACCTGCACTTGACCTGAGGCAATGATGTAAAAAGTGTCCCCTTTTGCCCCTTGGCGAATCACATACTCGCCTGGCTCGTAGTGCACCTCCTCCAGCAAGTCCACAAATTTGGCCAGCGTCTCTGAAGCCAGTTGGGCAAATGTTGGAACGCTGGGTGCAAAAAGACCACCAGTCTTAATGCAAGTGGATGGAGGTGACTTTGATTCATGAAACTCTGCCTTCATTACTAGTTCGCGCTGTGGACATTGGTGAAGTTCACGTAGGAAGCGTCTTTTCGATGTTCAAATCAAAATACACAGACTCTATCGTTTACGACCTCAACTTATGACCAAAGTCCAGTCCTAGTTCTTCCGATTCACGGGACATCTTCATGCTCATCTGGAGTGATTCCGATTGTTGTGGAGAATTGCATAGCATCATACTATGGACAAAAGTGTGGTCCAACATTTGAAGGTTCGCTTTTATTGCAAAGAGGGCGACTCGCAGCCCCTTGCTATCCCCTAAGAGGCATCCTCCTTCATTTTCCCCTTTTAACTAACATATCGGGACCTCGTCTACGGCTATCTTCACCTACTTATATCCAAACGAGACACAATTATGACGTCCTCGAGTTAACTTGTCAAAGCTTCTGGCGCCTGATTGACATTCTCTCCACTCGTTGTTACTAATTATTGTCCGAATTCCAGCAAAGACTTTCCACATTTACGCTCGAAAAAAAAACTATTCAGAAAGTACTTAAGCGCTTAAAACACTAAAAATTCCATGAATAATTTATCACTGCAAAAAAATCAGGGGAAGTGTCACGGTGACATGGAATTCCAAAAATTGTGCTGGTGGGAGCCTACCACTTGACATGCTGCAATCTCAGCGGCAATCTTACAATTTTGGGGTTCTCCTTTCACTTATCCTAGAAGCAGAGAGGATTCTGCATGTCCATAGAGTGTCTTTGGCCCACTTTACCTGCCCACTAAATGTGCTTAATAGAAGAGGTGGATTTAACGCATGTTCCATGTTGCATGGATGTCGGTGAAGGAGAAGGGACGCGAATGCCAATTTGTACTCAATTGAGGAGTGTCTTAAATGAATCAAGTGTAAGCAATTATGCCTCGTAGTAGAGCTGTCGGGCCTCGTAGTCCCCAGAGGCTAATTATATGCTTTAATGGCTCCCATTTGTTACGATCAAATCAGGACTGGAAGATTCGCTTCCAGCGCTGTGATGTAAAAATCTTATTTTATTTTATGGAGTTAATAGCGTCAAGAGTGCAAGACATTGACAAATATGTTGGAGTAACTCGCCTGTAAATAGTTTTTCCCCATAGAATAAATAAAATGGTTTGTAATTTCACTATGTGAGCTGCCAGTTAGTATTCACTTCCACACGCATCACTAAGGCGGATAGTTTGAAGTGGCCTCATATTAACAGGTTAAATCAGGCTTTGACTCTTGCAGAAGTCGGCTCAAAGGCTACCTTTTGAGAAAGTCCAAGTGTCGTTGGTGCTTCAGGATGCCGGTTTGCATCATGATGGCCTGGAATGATTTCCGGTCGATTGCCCACAGGGAGCAGGGATTGACAGCTAAAAATGTCATCAAAAAAGAGGGCAACATCATCCCTCCTCTTCAGTACCGGTACTCCACCTCCACAAATACAAAACGAGTTGCATTAGAAGGTAGGAGAAACACTGCCTGTTCCTTAGGTTGATGGAAGGCAACCACTCACCCTTCACCGTCGCCGTTCTCATGCAGTTGTAGAGGATGGCCAGTTCACCGAACACCGTTGGATGGGAAATTATGCGAAGTGGATTGCCTTCCCTGCTGACCTCGATCACTCCCTCTAAAAAGGGCGCCAAATTTTGCCCCTTTTACGTGCGGACCCAAGTGCTGTTTAATAAATCTGCTCTACCGTATTTTTAAAAATTATTTCACGGTTAACTTGAGTTATTACTGGCTATAACCAACAAAGAGGCTATTTTTTTAAGAGAGCGTTTAATTTTAAATCAACTTTGTAAGTCAGTAGGTCAATGAGTAACAAATTGGTCAGTGACTCCATTTGCTTCGTGTTATTGCGGGTGAACCGAGTGTCTCGAGCTCGGTAGCATTCTCGTGATCGTAACAGGAGGATACTTGAAGGTTTCAAAAATTGCTAAAAGCCAGTGTTTATTTACAAGGCCGCCGTGTGACCGAAGAGATTGAGATAAGAGGCGTCAAAAGGGCAGTGGTTAAAAAAATTGTTTAACAACATTCCATAAACAAAGGCATCTCTGCGTTTACAAGCATTTCCATTTCTAATAAGTAAACGACTCACTAGTACTGATGTTTGGTTGGTGAAGTTTACCATTTATGAAATGGATGAGGTGGAATTAGTGGAGCTGGATAAATATTTCCGGTTGGATTAAGGAGGTTGATGAGTTGGGAATGGTAGAAATGATAGAACCAATCTTCTAACTGGAGCTAACCCTTCTGTGAAGCAGTAAAAGCTGTCTTGCTGCGAGGTGATAACTCAATCACATCAACTCATAAATTTGACACCTTAACGAGTGACAGGGCAATCAATATTCCTATGCCACCGTCACAACCTGCCAATCCCCTCTCCCATTTTTCCCTCGAACACGAAAAAAGCCAAAAAAATTATATGAATGATTTAAATTGGTTCTAGGGCTTTAACATTAAAGAAAAGGACGCTTAATTGTTAAAAAGTAGATACGGATGTGCTTTTCGCCCCAGACTGTCAGTTTTCTTAGTGGAACTGAAAGCTCTGCAAAATGGTAAAGGTTGTCTCAATGTCAAGTAATCACTCAATTGCACCAGGTCATGAATTTGACACCCTTTATGTCTGCTTCGCCAAGTGACGTAACGACAGGTCAATCGATATTTCTGTGTCACTGGCACAATCTGTCGGGTCGGAACTCGACAATCCCCTCTCCCCTTTTCCTCTCAAATAAGAAAAAAGGGGAAAAAATACAATAGACCTCATTTTAGAAGGGTTTTGAAGGAAAAACTCAGGAAACAAGGCTACTTAGTTTTAAGAAACTTTGCGTGAACTGTCAGGTTGGATTAGCACCGATGATGGGAGATGGGTAGTAGGAAGGGCAAGAGTATCAAATGTGCTCGATGGAATTGACGGACCGACTACAAAGGGGACGCTGGTGCTGTCTTCCAAAAATGCCCGCCTTCAATAGATGCAATTGCACGAAATGATTGTTTTCATTCTCCCTTGTTAGTTCGTCTATTTTTTTTTTTTTACCAAGAAAACGCCTAAATGCCTCAAGCAGTGCACATTTAGGGTCGGCATTGTAACATTTTGGCATGAATAATTCACCAGTTTTGGCGGTGTAAAAAGAGCGCATTCTTCACTCCTGTCATGGGCTATAGACGTCGTAAGGGCGTTAAAATTTCAGCCTCATTCTGAAGGCCACGCACTGCGGCAATGTGATGTGACGAGATCTGGCGACCGGAGTGAGCACGGTCGCTATTCCACCAGGGAAATGGATCGACATGTGTGGTTGGTAAAAGCAAGGAAGCTTTCACATTCTTTTTTTCTTCTTCCATGCGGGTTGGATGGCAATGTTAGGGATTAAAGCTGTTCCAAATCTAACGTCAAATCATATTACGTGTGTTTAAATTGAGACTGAGTGGTTACAAGTAATACTAAGTCTGCGACCCAGTTGGCAGCAAACCAAGCTGGATGAGCTGGCATTAAAGTGCCCACCTCCACATTTAAATTAATGGTCTTACGAAAGTGCCACCAAGAACCGGGTAATTATTATTATTATTTATTTTTATACTAGCTGTGACGTTTGGAATACGGCACAATTTTGTGTACATACATACGCAAGTAAAACATCCATTTTGGATCTAAAATGAGATTTCGTAGTTATGTGTGCATGGTGCCCAGAGTGTCCGACGGTGAGGACATTAAAAACGCTTATCAGGGGCATTACTATAAAATTTGCAGAACATTGCGTAAAATTTGTGTTTCCCTCGGAGTCAAAGATGATGCCGACTGGCAGTGAAGTTGTGTAAATATTTCTACAAATATCCATATAATCCGCTGGTTGTTTGTTCAATTCTCCCTTCCGGTAGGGGTGGCAGCAAACCCCATCTTGAAAGACATCCATCTGGAGTTGACCTACTGCTGGCTGATAAACCTCAGTGGGACAGAGGAAATGCAGATGCTATGGGTGGGAGAGTCAGTGGCAATTCATAACAGATGGGCTGAAAATGACGTCCACCTTCTGCAAATACTCCGCTCGCGTGTTTTTTTTAAGAAAGCTATTAACATCTAAATTTGTTTTGTTGCGATGTTTCTCCACCGTACCCGCATAAAGACACCGATAAATTGGAGTGGCAGACAACTGAGTTGAAGCCCTTCCTCCTTCACATTAACCTGCTTTTGGGCCAGTGGACACGCGTAATGCCCAGAGCAATTCCCCGTCCCTGTGTCCAGTTTACACAAAGGATGAATCTCCAGCTCCAGTGGAATTGCCAAGAGGGATCAGTGATGTTGTCGTCAAGCATCTGCTCAGTTGCATGGAAATTAGATGAACTACATGGTCAGCTCGTGGGTGTTTCCTTGCAGCGTTGATTAGCGTTGGTGATGATTGACGCGAAAGCTTGAGCAAAGCAAATGTCAGGGACGACACTCACAATACGAGGGGGTCTATGCACCACCATTGCTGTGTGTTTAACTCTCGGTTTCGATGAAGAGCCTCTTGGATGGCCATTGTACCCTCGTCGAATGGTCTGACCTATGGGCCATGCTAGTAGTTTCAATCCCTTCTATAGAGCGAATACATGCACTCCGCTCGAGTACCATGCCTTCCTTCATCTCCAAGATAGCCTCTAGATACTACAATTTTCGTGTGATATCTTTTACATACACTTGTATACTAATGCTCTTTTGAGTTGTCTTCCTCTACAAATTATGCAAATCAGTTTTTCAATGCAAAGCTTACCAAATTCCTCAAATTTAACTAAACTATGCAAATTTCGTATCGACGCTAATAGTGTCTCGCCCACGGGCTACAGCATCCCAGTTGCTAAATTAACATGATCAATGCTTAAAGCAGAAAGGCGGTACAACTATTTCCCACCTACATGTAATTCGGTCATTTTAAAGCTTTTAAAACAGTTTGCTTAAATGAAATTTTGTATGTCATCCTAGCTTGATTTAAAACCTTTTCAACGGTTTAAACTACTGATGTGAATAATAAGTAGTAATCACGCGGGATATAAATATCCAACAGGAGCGCAGCACTCACACCTGGTATGAATCCCACCCAGCTAGACCAAACTTTAATCAGGAAATTGCAGGATTGTAGGAAGAAATGCCTAGTAAGTGGAGGCTTTTGATCACGTTCCCTTTTGAAATGTGTCCTTGCTTATCAGTCGAATCGTGAGCGAAATGCATACACTCTGTCCTCGTAGTTAAACACGCATTTGAGAACTGCGCACTAAATGATAATGGGTGAAAATTGGACCAGGACATGATAATGCCCTTTCGATTTGGTTAGAAGTAACTTGTGTTAGGAAGAGAAGGTGCCCAAGTTCTTCCTCGATGACTCATCTAGGCGTGGGGATACCCTTAATCCCTGTTCCTAAACCTTGGCACTTTTCTTTTGATTTGACTCTTTTTAGCTCAAGATTGACTCGATCATAATTACTGTGGAGAATGTTGCAAGTGGATTAACAGCAGCACATATCAGTGTTTACTCGGTGTTGCGATCGTGCCATCTGGTGTTGCAAGCAAACAATGACATATGGGAAAATTCGGAGATAAATACTGCCATGCAGTCCAAATGTACTCCACGATGCTGTAGCAATATGCACTAATCATTATATTTGTTTGTTGGATAATTACTTAATAGTTTCATGCCTCCGATGAGACTCCTTGCTGTCCGATTGCTTCACCTCGTTCATACTAATTACCTCCTACACTAGTATAGTGAGTAAAAATGCCATGTGTTAGGGTCGTAAGGTAGCCAACTAAGCTTGTGCGGCTTTTAGCTATAAGGCTTGAGGATTTTCACGCCTCTTGATTAAATACCCCGCTTGTCGTCACGATTCTCAGCAGACAGCCTAGCTCAGAGTAGCTGTCGAGTGCTTGTGGAAAGAAAAGGGGAATGATTACTTGGAAAATTAATGTCAGTGAAATATGGAGAACACAAACGCAATGACATCTCCCTTCCTCCTTCACGTTACAAAAAGTAGTACCTTACCACCGATCCACTCGTCCTTGACGTTTCTCTAAAGGACTTTTTTGTTGTTGTTCACAGTTTAATTGTATCAAGTAGGTGAAATTTAGTCTCCAACGGGTGAAAGTCCAAACTATCCAAACTCAAAGGGAGCATGGTGCTTACTCTGTAAAGTAGGCGCTTAGTGGATTGGTTGAATAGATAAAACAAAAGGATGGTCCTGAATGTGTTGTGTAGGGTAGTTTATTGTCAAGACTAAAGTGTTTAGTTAGACCGCTTTCGAGCGGTAGGCTCTGCTACCGTTCCACAAGAAGGTGCACGAGAGGTCGCTGAACTTGTGGAACCAAAGCAATCTTGATACATAGAGGAGGCAAAGCCCAATCAAATTCGACCCTTCAGCTGGAATGGCACTAAATGCTATGAGAGTGGCATTAAAATTGACATAAAATTAGAGGGAACAGTAAAAGTTGCCTCACAGACAGAACGGAGCATGTCAATTCGTACACTGCAAAATTTGTCTGGAAGCTCCTACAGAACTCCAAGGGACAGTTCAAATAATGACAATGAATATCAGGATTGTGATTTCGTAAACACTGAGGATTCCTAAGCCCACTCTAACGGCGCATGGGAAGTAAAGACCTTCCCAAACACGGCCGTGGTCGATCTGATGTAGTAAACTAGGCCGACGGTAGCCTGAGCTAACAAGCATGCATGAGCCAGCCTTCTGGGCCCAGGATGGATTATTTCTTCCCCACTTGGGAGACCATATGCAACACTCACCTTCCATAACGTACACCACAGAGCCCAGTTCGCCCTCCCGGATGATGGTATTGCCTGTGGCGAAGTTGACCGAATACATGCACTCCACAATCTCCACCACCTGTGAAGTGTCCAAATTCTTCATAAAATCATTCTCCAAAATCGCCTGATTCAGTATCTCTCGAGTTCTAAAATGTCAAACAAGGAAACAAGTCTAATTTCACCAACAAGAGGAATTGTTTTTCCTTTTGTCCTCGAGGAGGACCATCACTATCCCCTTTGATCCATTAGCCAGTGGATCAGTTGTTCCGACCTGACTTAAGGAGGCAGCACGAACCGGGCAATTTCATTGCATTTAGGTGTTACTAGTCGAGGCGGGTTGCTCTTTAGTTTAATGGCAAGGAGCACACATTTAAGAGAAGCAAAAACCATACCCAAGCCAGTTTAATGGAGAGGAAAGTGAGTTTTTTTTTTCTCACCTTGGGTTTTTTTTCCCTCACCTAAGTCAACTTGAAGATACCATTCCTTTGACTGGTTAATTGAATTGCTCCATCCTGTAGCTCATCACAACAGTGACCAAGTGGGAGCAAAGAATGGAAGGTGAGTTGGAGAAATAAGTCTCATGTAGTGTTCTACAATTCGGTCCTCGTCCCATCTTCTGGGTATTTATGTACGGCTAATGCATGTACAGGGAAATAGTGCATAAATTAGGCGCCAGTCATTAAACTAAACAAAACAGCTCTTCGGCGTCCCAAAGCGCCGATTACTTTGTTTGCATTCATGTGGATTCAGTATCAATTATTCACCTCCCAAATGATTATGCAAAGCAGCTAATAGCAGCTTTTCTCCCTCTTTTAAGCTCTGCTATTCATTGCTTTTTCTAGCCATCGAACTCCCTCTTTCTTCCCTCCAGGACCTGTTGCGCATCAGAATTAACTAAAATAAATGAGATGAGTTGAATGGTCATGTCTCGTGCCTCTATTTCTGTGTTGTGGCCTCCAGGGTAGATTGAAATGAGTTCAGAGAGCAGGCTTGGATCCTGCAGGGCTATCATGTGTCCCCGATGAATAAAAGCACAAGGCTTAAAGTACATAATCACACTTCTCTAAGGTCACATCAGTTTATGAGAGCCTGATTAAGCAGAACAGGACCCAGTGCGTGTGTGTGTGTGTGTGTGTGTTTGTGTGTGTGTGTGTGTGTGTGTTCACAATAGTAATGTAACAATGAGGTTGCACATCAAAAATCAAGCTGCGCACATTAAGTAAATAAGTACGCAATTCTTGTCACTGCCAGTGATCAAACAAACCACTGATGCGCTTGAGGTGGCTTTTTTTCTACTTGGAGCTGAACCTAGCGCATCAGAATTGCCGATCATTTAGACTTCTGGATTGGATCAAGGCTGCGAAGCTAATCAAACGCGGATCACAGCCAACGGGTGCATAAAAAAAGCCTCTCTTTGAGCTATTTCAAGGGTAAATAATTTAATTTTAAGGGCTAGAATTGCGTCAACACAGACAGTCGTTATTGTTCGGTGGTTTTCACGTTCTTTTATGCAGAAAACATACACACACAATTAGATGCAGATAAACACAACTAAGCAGGAGAATGATTTGCCTGGAATTTATGGCAGGATGATTGAGGAAACACTGTTGTTATAAATGGAGGGAGTAAGAATTGTCAAAGTAGTGGTTCGGGCACTTCGTTCAACAGGGGATATGGTTAGTGACACACAGCAAGGATACAAAGCCCCCACGAAATGAGCGCTTTCCCTTAAGAGTCACCTGTAACTATGGTAATTTATCACATACTCCTTTTATTATACATGATGACGCACCGAAATCGCATTCTCTGATCCATGTTACCGCTTATACAGCTTTGTTGCAGTAGGATGCATTCATATCTAACGCATGCACCGGTTACCCAATTTACAACAATGGAGCTACAGTAGCTACTTTCTACGGCTCAAGTTTCAAGCAGACCAGGGGTAATGCTGTGCGGGATCATTTCTCTTCCCTCCCCAGATAGTTACTTGGAAGACTTGATGGAGGAGCACGTGATTTGGGGGTTGTAGCCCACTGCATCCCTCCAGAAGTAAATGCTTTGAATGGTTCAATTGAGAGGCTTGGAAGTTGTTCCACGCGGAAGTGGAAGCATATTTGTAACCGGATTTCTTGCCTTCACACAACTTATGGAGTTCTCCAAGATCCTAACGAAAGCAAATTCTGTCCACGAACATCCTTTGTTAGTTTAGGAAATTGAGGAAGAACTAGTAGCACCTACGCAGGAATAATCCTTAAACTCCTCAATATTCTGCCATGGTAAAGCGCCAAACATTTAACTGACTTTTAAAATAAGCTCGATATCTAAATAAAAGGGTCACTTACTTGGCAGTCTTGGGGTAGTGCTTTGGATGCTCCTTCTCGTCCATTTTGAGAGCTCGAGGCTCCGCAGAGATGCCAATTCCACGTTTTCTGCGTCCACCATCGGGCTCACTTCTGGTGCCCCGAGCCTCCAATTTGGCTCCCCATGAACGTCCAATTCCAAGAGCCAATGGCTTCTGATTGAACACTGACTGGTATTTGTCAAGTTCGGAGGACAAGTAGGCGATTTGTTTGTCTTTTAAAGCCATCTGTCTGCGCAGATCAGCAATAATATCCTCACGTTTCTGAATCTGCTGCTGGTGACCTTCAATACCTCGAGTTATCTTCATATTGGTGTGATTTGAACCTTGAGGAGGTGATTTTGACGATGGAGGATTACGTTGGCGTTCGAACATGCTGGAGGAGCGAGAGAAGTGGAAAGTCCAGTTGCGCAAGCGCGCAGCTAGATTGTGTGGAGACTTAGGAGCGGCTAAGGCGGGGGGAGCGGGGGTGGCAGTGGGGTTGGTGGAGGATTGCCCCTCCTGCGCAAACGCCATCACACTGTGGTACGATGTCCCTACAACACTGATGAAAGGCCCTCCATTCTGATGCTGCCTGCACGTAGGTAGGCCTGTAATCTAACGCACCAATCAGACGGCTGCGTTAAGACCTTCACCCCCTGTGGACTGGGGAGGAGCTCTCTCGCTGCATGGTCCAAGTCAGGCAGTTTAAACTTTCAACATTTCCACCTATTGGATGGCTTACTGTCATCTCTAATCTCGTCTCAATGCTAGAAATAAGTTGTTTCGGCTATCAACACATAAACAACGAAATAGGTGACGATGTAATGTTTATTATCTCCTACTAGACGGTTTCTGTCGATGCCTGCAATTTAGCAGTAGTAATTCCTAGGAGAATTTTAAATGCATGCGTTCGGCGTCTCCTCTCATTTTTCAGTTACCTCCGCCAGGTTTTTGGGTAGATAAGAGGACAAAGAGGTATCCTCGTTGTCTAAAACCCAGGTTTTGACAGCTAAATTAATAAGTACCGTAAATTGCCGAGACTGATTCCAGTCCCCTGACCCAAGGAAATGATGTTTGTTAATTTGGGTGAAAATCTCAAGAATAAAATTGCTACGCGGTTGTGTAGGTACACGCATTGTTAAGTGGTGATACGGGACAGAAAGTGGGAAAGAAATTTGTAAAAAAGTGTGAACTCTCCAGGGAGAAAAAACCAACATTGGTTTACCGTTGGGAAATGATGGACGCACTCACTCTCGTTTCCATCGCATTTGATAAGGATCACAACTGCGAACGTGTAATAAATTTTCAATTTTTAGTTGGTTTTAATATTTATGTTTGAAAAGTAATGTTAAGAGTTTATACTTATAACATCCGCTTTCAAATGATGTACAGTTTTGGAATGCCTTCGTTGTTGGTTTGACTTTCGGCTTTGGTGGGCTGCCCTCATGGCCACACCAGTTGTTCTGGACGTCGACAATGCACATTCCTCCAAGGTAGTTTGTATTCCATCGTCTTCAGAAACCTGATCTCAAAGGACATCAATCTTGAATTAGCCCTTTGCTGGATGATAAACCTCAGCAGGACGGGAGAAGCGGCTATGCTTTGAATGGGAGAATCAGTGACGACCTACATTGGAGGGGTTGGAGATGACGTCCACCTTCAGTGCCAATAGCAATGGAAGCGACACTAGTCGTGAACCATCTGGGATAGATTCGTCTCGCAGATTCCCTACTGTATCCACACAAAGCTGTCGATGAAGTGAAATTGCTATACCTCCTCCACTTCTCTAACAGTTGAGTGGAAACCAAATAGTCATTAAATTGGTCAGCTGTAAAGTTAGAGCATCGTGGCAAGGAGGAATGAATGTAACCTGCGTGAAATCCTGTTCCCATTCCAACCTCTAGCTGTGGGCACACGTGAGGACCAGCCCACTTTCCTGTCCCCAAGTCTAGTTCCCAAACCGGACAAAACTGTAGACCCGATGTAGCTAAAAAGAGAGATCAAAAACGTTGAGATCGAGCGTCTGCTTGGTTGCCTGGAACTTTGATGAGTGGCGCGGTTAGCTCGTGGATGTATTCTCACTGGCCTCCCTACGTTCTGAAAGCTGAGGTGGGAGGCTGACCTAGAGGATCGTCAGGGAGGCCTCCCAAAAGAAGGGTAAACTTATGTTATAAGCTAATTGTTTGGCTACCTCCCGGTTTTGATGATGGTCGACCTGGTTGGCCATTGAACCTTCACTGGAAGGGTTGGCCTCTGGGCCACGCCAGTAGCCCCAGTGCTCTCTGACTAAGTATTACGCCTTCAGGGCTTTATATGAAGTAGAAGTACCCTCTGCACATCCCATAGACTGAGCCGGAGGTACTGAACCACCTGCATATCTCGTGTTTACCATTCAAACTGATGTGGAAAGCCAAATACCCACAGACAGTGCCTTTTTCAGACAATTCCTGTTTTGCTAAAAAATTTGTCTTGCCTCCCCATCTGCTAACCCATTAATGATAAAAATTACCTTTCACTAATTTACGTTTCCTGTAAACACATTTCACTAAAATGGGGCAATAAAATGGGTTTTGCTTATCTCATAAAGGCACTCATTACTGTGGGACAAAAAACACGTAATGCAGTCTGCATTTTGATAAATTTTTCGCTTTTTTTTTCGAGAAATGCAAAAGGTAGAGCCATCACTGAATCCATTAAGGCGCATTCGTGAGTTTCCTCCACAGTGCAGGGGCTAAACCACTCCCTTCGCTGCTAAGAGTGAAATGTTTATGCCTTATCCACTCAGTTGTCAATACTGAGGTGTATGGCCATGATGGACTTACAGCAAGAAACATTAAGTTTTGTCGCTTTGTGCAGCGTTGTATTCAAGTGGCGCCCATCAAGTCACTAAGTGGAACATCAAAGAACGCAATTCATAAAGTACAAAATTAAAGCGTTAGTTGATTCACTAGGACAACATTTTGGATGGAGGTGTCAAGTGAGATCTGTCAAATCAGTTTGAAATCGGCAAATCGGAATGGTTAAGGTTTTTTTCACAAATGCAACAAAGCACAGTGCATTTGGAGCAGTGGTGACACCTTCGCCTCTAAGGACAAACTCATCCAAGATTGGGCGACACATGGGGAGGAGAGGAAAATTCTTATAAGTAGCATAGGACCTATGGTAATGCTTGATTGTTTGAATGTGCCTTTTCGATGGAGGTCGGTTAGTAAATGCGATTATCGAGAGGGTTGGATGGCCATCGGTCTTCTGGGGGGAAAATTTGCCCTAAAATGCTCATTTTCGTACTTGTGCCCTATAAAACAAGGTTGCGAAGACTTAGGTGGTAGACACCCCGTCTTGCAGACCGTTGCCGACAGGCACAGGTGGCGTTGCAGTGAATGCCATATTCCAATCAAGGGACCCAGATGGATATGCCAGGAATGATCGGAACTACTTCTGGTGGATAGAATTCTATTGGATTCAGTGGTCCCAAGTTTAGTAGGATAAATAGGTCTCCAGGAGTTAAACCAGCAACTGGGCCACTTGAAGGGAACGAAAATGCTAGGCACTTTAAGGGAAAGGTACTCGTGGTATTCACTCACCCCAAGAGTGCTTACTTTCTACTAGTTCAGCGTTAATCGCAGCAGCAGTAACAGCAGCTTCAAAAGACATCACCTCTTATCAATGACACAATCCCATGCTATACCTACATGCTTCTCAGTGGAAAAGTAGGTATTGACATCATGTCTCTCCCACTATCCATGTTATGATGGATTGTCTAACCAAAGTGAAGGATCAGAATCCATGAAAGCACAAGCCTCTGAAACGAAAACTTCTGTTCTACTTTGCCGCTAAATTTGTCAACGCGGAGCGCTCAAGGAACTGCGTTCCAAAACCGATCATTTGCTGGACTGCATAAGATCGGGATCTTTAAGACATACATGGCAAGTAGAAAGGGTAAATCGTACACTGACTGGGATAAAGAAGGTTTTCACTTTGGATTCACAGCAGAAAGGCTAGGATTTAAACCTAGGACAGTGCCTCCCCATGTACTGCGGGGCTGCAGTCAATGTATGAGCCAGCGAAATTCCTATACAATATACGCGTCGTTTGTGAAATGAGGGAACGAACCGATAAGCTTATAAAAATGTGGTAAAAGCAGCCTGCAGTGCCCCAGAGTACACACAATGGCAGGAGTAGGGAATGAGTCAAAAATTTAGCATCGCGAGCATGCACTTTACGACCGTTGTATCTCAGAGAGAAGAGATGATATGATAAACATGTTGAGCCTAACGTCCACCGAAGATGAGAGCTAACACAATTACGCAAGCTTTTTTTATCATCCAAAGTACATCGCAAGTTCCATAACCCAAGGGGTAAGATATTTTTTTAGCGAGTAAAGGCATCTCGCCTATAAATTACCTGATCTACAATGTACAACCCCGTAATAAAAGCATCAAATGAAGATACAACTGTTAAAGAAAGCATTAAAGAGGGTGAAAAAGATAATGAGGACTGAAGTGCAAACTTGTTTGTATCTTTTGGACAAAGGCCAGCCGTCAAGTTCCAACCTCATGGCGGACGGAAAGTCATTGGAGTCCGGCGGGCCAACATGCTCTGAATTCGTTTGTAGTCGTGTCTGTGTCCCATCATTTCCGGCTTTTAAATAAAGAATGCTTTGTCCATCTCATTTACTCTTTTTCAGGGTTAGAGGGCTAGGACGATTGTGAAAAACGTCAAGTCTACTGCACTATTTTAAAAATTAAACTGTTATTTTACTAATGACTAAATAGATGGATAATTTTGCATAAAAGTTTTTTAAGTAATTATAAAGCCCATCATCTAATGATCCAGTACTTACACAGGGCAAGTATATTAAATGCCAAAATTGTTTTAGGCATTATATAACCCAAAATTTTCTTGCAAAGAAAGTTTCCATATAATCATTGTAGTGTATCTCAAGGTTCATTGCATGGAATGGCGCGATTATAAGATTGGCTTCAGCACTTCAGTCGTTTCTAGACGCGAGTCTTCCATTCTATCAACAAGCAATATTAAGCACTATTTATATTCCCTTCCCATTTAAATTCGCGTTTGTAAGTCGACTCGTCTTGTTCTTTCCCCCTGAGTTTTGTTTCCTCGAAGGGGAGGAATTGGGCTAGCACTATAAACTAAGTTCCAAACAGTGTTATGTCGTTTGGGAGTCGGGTACCTATTTTTATTTTGCCATCATACCAGAATAAAACCCAACAGTTCTCCTGACTCGCCTGTATTTGTCCACTGGATTCTTTACTATGAAAACATTTGTCGATTTCTTCTTAAGATTAGGACATTTAGAAGTCCTATGCCTCTGCGTATGGTTTTGGCTAAATTTTACAAGACTTTGATGTCTAAATGATCTTTGTAAGCCAGGACTTCTTCAGCTCCAACACATTAATTTTTTGCAATAAGCTTGAGTTTTCTCATCTCCCTTTAATTGCATAAAATTCGTTGTAAGTGGTATTTTTTCACCCGAAATCGTTTGGTTAAGTCTTGGATCCCTATTTGGCAGTATCAGCGGATCTTCCATTTTATTTGTGACTTCCATGTATTTCGGTTGTTCCCCTTTAAATGGTTCAAATTTTTTGAATTCTCAATAATGAGGCTTTATGTAATCAAAATGTTTGCTTTTTGCCTCGTGGCACTGCACTCTAGGCCTCGGCTACTACATGATTCGTGGGAACGATGGATTCGCTCTTGCGTTTTACGTAGTGCCTGTGTCTAATGCAATCAGTGCGTATATTTGCTTTAAGTATCTCTCGCTTTTTCCTTCTTATTCAGTAAAATGAGCGCGACTCATGCTGTTTTGGCGACCAGGTTATTCCCACCCTTTCCTAAAGGCCTCGCCAGTGTTATGTTTGGAATGGGCTGCTTTTGGGGTGCCGAACGGTTATTTTGGATGATCCCTCACATCTATTCCACGCAGGTAAGCTTCACTTTGCTTGACCATTTTATTCAGGGGTATTGCATGGCCTAATGGCCTTTTTTCGTCTTCGTAGGTCGAATCCCTAGCTCCCTAACCATGTTCCGTCTAGTTGTATTCAGTTAAAAGTGTGTGCCGTTTAACGGAACTTGTTTTTATGCGGCCAAAGCTAGTTTCCTTATGAATGCGCCCATAAATCTTTTTTTCTGTAATCCTTCTTGGTTGGATTTGCCGGTGGAACAACGCGAAATCCGACCTACGAGGATGTCTGCAACAAGGTGACAGGTCATGCTGAGGTCGTCCGAGTTATATATGACCCGCAATTGACTCATTTCAATGACTTGCTAAAGGTACTTTTTAAATGAGTGGTTTTTGGCACTTATGCAGATGCTGTGGATCATACACAAATATCTGAAAGCAGTGATGTTAGGGGTCACTAAAGATGACATTTCAATTCTTGAACAGTTGTAGATGTTCCCTCAGGCAGAGGATTTTCTCCTATATGATTGAGTGCCTTCGTGCAGGCCCATGAACTTGTGTTTTGACGAATTATGTAGAAGCGAATTTAGGATGAAGCTTCTTGACTATTTCAACATTTGACGTAATTTATTTCCAAAGCTGATTCCATACCAGGACAGACGTACCTTGTGTGTGTTCGCCCGTCAGTACCTCCCCAACTAGTCAAGCTTCTGTTTGATTAAGGTTAGGTTACTTGTAACACCTTCGTGGATCTTAAAAAATACCTGAAAGTTAGGTGACACGCCGTTCCAACAGAACGAGTAAAATGGCGCACTCAAGGTGCTCAATTTTTAAAATGAGGACCAGATTGCAACTTTTGAGCGATCTATTCGCTTGATCGGTTTTTAAGATCTTCTGGGAGTCACATGACCCTACTACAGGCAATCGCCAGGGCAACGATATCGGAACGCAGTACAGGTCAGCGATCTTCGTCTCCACCGAGGACCAACTGACAGCCGCACTGGCATCGCGTGATGCCTATCAGAGGGCTCTGGGGGCTTCGCGACCCATCACTACGGAGATTAGATTGCTCACTGAATTTTTCTACGCAGAGCCCTATCATCAGCAATACTTGCACAAGCATCCCGATGGGTATTGTGGCCTACGCGGCACTGGAGTCACGTGCCCCCTTGGTGAGCGACCTTAGAGTCCTCCCTCAGATGTGACTTAGCACCTCATAATCAAACAAAGTGGCTCTTTTTCATGTTTACCAATGACTTATCTATTAAAAATGGATTTTTAGAATGCTCACTTTATTACTTTCGTAAAAAACTTCTCCATGACCTGGATGTGGGCAGAATACAACTTTAAACCTACTCATTCCCTGTTTCACTTTCGCGCTTTCGGTAAGGGACACAGTGTTGTTAAAAGTTATTCCATGATAGACTTAAGGATAAAGGCTTTAGCTTTCGTACGTCTCTTTACCAGCTGCATTTCGATGCCAAATCGAGCAGGACTTTGTCACCTCTTCCTTGCCTTCCGTGAATTTAACTTTTCTGACGGTACAGATGGCCGAACTCCATTCTCTAACCCCGGAAAATTCACGTTTCCAGGTATAAAGCCAGCTACTGAACTTTATGGGCGCGTTGTGGCATGCTGTGGTCCTCTTCTCAGCACAGCTGGTGCATTGGGGCTGGTGATGTATAGACCTAGGCAGAAATGTGGTAAATGGCTAAGGTCAATCAGTTAGAGATTAGGAAACGGAAGGATTAGGATAGGTGACGAACAGGAAACTCGGGGCGTGGCTCGTTCATGCTGCCTTCGTAAGTCAGAAGTGTTCGTTTCGTCAAATTGGGAGGAGAGGAATAACGGAGATCAATCCTTCCAATTTAGACCTTTCACCCCAGAAAACGAATAGTGGACTGCAAGGGGGATAGTCATTGCCGCTGACTGTGAGGGCTTGTGTTCAAGTACTGGATGGTGGGCAAAAGGGTTGCAAGAAGCCTTTACTTCCACCCGTCTACGTTAAATGTCAAGTTCGAGTGACAGCCGATCCCGTTGGCGCCTTCGATCTCGGTAGCTTTAAATAGCAATCTCCCATTCCAAGTAGTATAGTTATAGGGTTGTAACTTTATGTCAAAAACTGATGACTTTCCTGGTGCAAGTGGCTCGCCATTAAAGCGTAACATCTCAAGTGTTTGTTTAACTCTCCGTTAAAGAAAAGGGTCATTTAGGGGAGCCGCCACTGTACCTCCACAGATTAATTTGGCCTCCAGGCCGTCAGTAGCTTCAAGACCTGCTCTACGTCCAATACCTGGCTTGCTTATTTAGCTCTTGGTTTTGATAAAGGGCCACTTCGTGTCTCGACCATTATGTCCGCACCGAATAAACTGGACTCGCCCCAAGTTTCACATCTCCTTTTGTCTTCAGACTGAGTGATAGACCTTGACAGATCGAAAGAAGTGTATGTACTACGGATGGCAGTATCGGTGGCGAACCATAATAGAAGGGCTGGAAGTGACCTCTACCTTCAACAACTACCCCAGTCCCGCGTTCCGCAAGAAAGCCATAAACGATCCGGATTATTTTTGTCAGAGAGTCCCCTTACCGTATTCGCGTAAAGATGTCAACAATGCAAGGCCGTGATAACACTTCCACTTCTCTATCACCTAGCTGGAACCCAGATAGACACGTGAATGGGCAGCTCCAAAGTGAGAACAACGTAGCAAGGAGTGGACGCAAGACCCTACGGAAAGGAATTGTGTTAACTTTCGCTCACTCTAACATAAACACCCCCCTAGGCCAGTGTTCCTCCACCTAGTCGTGGACATGCAGGCAGCCGGCACAATGTTCCCGCTCCTGAATCCATTTCTCGAATCGGACAAAACTCTAGATCCTCCAGAATTGCCAAGAAGAGTCAATGACATGGCTCAGCTTAGCCAATACAGTGAACTTGCCACGGACGTAACATTGGTGAGGTCCCTTCTTACAAAGGTTGATTGCTAGGGTTTCATGAAGTAGGCAAGTCAAAAGAACTCGCATCCTCTTTTACCACACAAAAGCGCACATAAATCCCTCCCACAGGCACATATAAAACACAATCCTTATTGTTTGGGAGCATCCGCTGTGTTAAATAAATGGAAGCGCAAAACAGTCGCCAGTAATATCCACCAGTCTGAAGCTGCAATGGTGGCATTCTTTCAAAATAATCGCCCTTTTTGGATTGGGAGGAAAAGAAAGGGGACGATCTTAATGAACACATCTCAAATTTATGGTTAGAATACTGAAAATATCATAACTTTGTAAATTCATAATGAACATATTTCCCACCAAACTGAGGCACTCCAGCAGCTGTGGAGCCACCTTCCAAGGGGCGGTGCAACTGTCTGGTTGGTTAAACAGTTCAACGAAACGCCATTTCAATATGACTTTGCAGACCTTGTCAACAGAATTTCGCGTTATTGCGAAATTTGGCACGACACTACAGAGCTTAGGCTCAACACAACATATGGCAATGGAACTAACCAACTGGTTAATTCGTGTGGCGAATTCCTGCCTCCCAAGTTACTGCTTCCTTGTTAAAGTTTTCACTGCCTCCATGACCTTCGATATGACATGACCGCCGAACTATTAAACCTGATACCTTAATTGCCTTGTTCAATTATCAATGCATCCGCTACCAAAAAAATTCCACTTTCAAATCAAATTTCAGGCTGTGACATTTTTTTTGACCGCCGGATTCGGTTACGGTCACTTGGGTAGCCATATTGCCCTAGCCGGGTGAGGCCGGCCTCCGGGATATGCCAGTAGCCCCGATCTATCTGCTGAATATGCATGCATTCTGCCCTAGCATTATGCTTTCCTTTGCCTTGAAGTAAGTCTCGGAGCGCTGCACAAGTTAAGTTAGTTTTAAGATGAAATTCACTTTCTAAACTGATAACACAAATAATTGGCAAACAGTTGAAGCCATCTTAAAAATGCCTCAAGATGAGTCTCTCTGAGTGTCCAATGAGTGATCATTGTGCTCGCCGACACTCACTTTATTCCCCATTTCAACCAGATTTTTGTAGCACTCTGAGACTTCCCTGAAGCTGAAAGAAGACATGATACTCAGGCAGGATGCACATATTTGATGTACAGGAAGGATTGGAACTACTGACAATGCATAGAGGCCTGCCCACCCCGTAAAGGCACAATGGCCAGCCAAGTGCTCGGAAAAGAGAGCTAAACAAAGTATTACAGGTCTGTTGAACAATTACCGCCAGTCCCTCTATCTATCATTTTCTCTCCCCCATCTTGTCACAACTTTTGCCACATGACTAATTGTGTTCCGCAGTATTAGATCAAATCGTGTTTTGGACCTACTGAAAGTGGAGTTGATAGAGGAGGCATTCAACCCAGCATCTACCATACCGAAGTAGCATGGGAAAAAAGTCAGGCAAAGTAGCAAGGCGACGATTGCCCTCATGTTTACATACAGTAACTATGCCTATTGACAATTACCAACGCGACTTTCGTAACCATCCACATCTTCACGAGTCAAACCTCCCACGCATTGGTGTTTCTCAAACAATTTAGTCGTGTTCCCCGTGTCCAAAACCGACTCGCACAATATAGGAGAGCAAACTTAAGCACCTCCTTCAAAGATAACTCATGACCTGCCTCCCTTCTTCGTCTTGCATTTACTGACATCGCTGCAACAAATTGCCTGAAGTTAATTTCTAACGTAAATATCCAACTCAATGCCGTTACATGCTTTGAGCTAGTACCTAAATGAAATTAGTAGCATTTATTTTATCACCTTGAGCCATCAAGTATTTTATGGCACTGGTCTAGTTTAACCATTCTCCTATGCGAAAATACCGGACTAAACGCCTTCTAGAGCGAAAAGGACATCAGCTACAATTGTGCATGATTGCAATTGCTCAAGATGGGTTCATTGTGGCAGAGGTGGAAGCGGAGGGTTATTGCAATCAGCAGCAACGGGAGAGGAGGATTTGGCGTTCAATTCACCGAATTTACCAATGAGACGTAAAACTCGTGCCTTCTCAGTTGTCATGGCGGTTCGACTCTCGCCCAGACTCTCCGCGTAGTCTAGACAAATGTAAAAGCAGTGGAGTTGAAACAATTTTTGCGCACCCACAGCAAATTGAGAGAGAGGTTCGTGGAATAAAATGAAAAGACCCAATCTCGAGAGCGGACAGAGTACTTTGGGGTAAATCAGGTCTGGACGTATACGGCCTGCTATTTGGATACACCGTGATTCCTGACCTCCATAATGAAAGTGCGACGGTCACACTTTGAAGGGAAGGGCGTTCAAGGACACCTTTTAAATGTATTTGGCTGGGGAAGCGTAAAGTGGAATGAATAATGCTGTGGTTTGACTAACATGAGTGATTTTTAATGGCAATACCGAGAGCCCAAACCACGCTAGACACCGAGATACACAAAGTTGGTAGAAGCAGCCACTACGGTAGGAATCAGTGCAAAAGAGGGATACATGGTAACTGAGAAACGCACCTCTAACCGTCTCCACAAGAGTCGACGTGGATGCACCTCGCATCTTCAGAAAGCGTTGAATACAGGGGAAAATCTAAAAAGAGGAGATTTCGTGATTAAGCTTAAGCAGCTGCTGGAGAAAATGGGCCGCGTTGGACTTACAGAGGGTGCACCATTGACGGCAATAAAGAGGAGGGAGACGTCAATCAGTTGGAGGGAGAGAAGACCGCTGTCCATGCGTTTCAAGGCGACCACCTCATCCACCTCCTCCTTGCTGATGTCCGGGCGCTTGGACAGACGCTGAAGGGTGGAAGACGATTAGGATGCGAAATGTTAGGAAGAGAAAAAACAAGGAGAAGGGGAGGGGCGAGGGTATAGAGTACTCACCTCGCGAAAAGTTTCGATCTTAGCATTTGCCTTAGTCACTTGCTCGTGGTACTGGAAGTGCAGTTCCACCAGTCGATCCACCTTCTCGTGTTCATTTTCTGTAAATTTGGCCAACACGCGTTGGAGGTAGGCGCCGGTACATTGGCGCAGTAGAGCCGCCACGATGCTAAAAATGAAGAAGGGGTACGCATACACACATACTGCTATTTCTTTTCCTTAAATCCCCCCATTTCCAACGGAGTGGCTAAATCGTTTCAGATAACACTGATGAAAATGATGGCACTAAAGCCACTTGCCTGATTATATGCTCCTCCATCTCCGCCGAGGTGGGTCCAGGAAGCGACTTTTCACGTATCGCTGCAGCCAGTTTGGCTCCTTTGGCTTGCGGACTGTGCATAAAGAGAGGAAAGATAGTGCGCAGCCCAAGCACCTCCACAAACTTGTTGCAGTTGGCGGCTGCCGCTGCTTCGCCCTCCGAAAGCAGAAATGCTCCACTACCGCCACTCTCGCCCGGCGCCACCACCGACATCGCGTAGTCCAGTACCTTCAATGCGCAGTCGCGAGCCGCATGCCGTTCGCTGTGTTGGGAAAATAGGTAAAAAAAATTATCTCATTAGACGGGTTATCCATAAACATAAAGGTAAAACATCAAAGAGTCTCTGAGATGAATCAAAATGGGGTTTATAAACGTCGAGCACCTCAGTTACTCCAAAGCCTTTCTTTGATGTGAGAATGAAGCATGTCACTTATCAGAGAAGACGCGAAATCCGATGCTGTGGACGTGTGCATATAACGTCGAGAACAGTTGGCACGATGACAGTGGTCGTATCCAGCCACATAAAGACACCCGACTGGTGTGAACGCTGCACAAGCGACAGACCTTTCCGGGAGAATAGTGGCACGATCATTCACGGACATGTACAGCTTCGAAAAGATTGCACACGCTAGGTAACATGGCAGTTCTAGACTTTTCTCCAGCTCGGAAGAGTTGAATGCTGCCTTTACTAACTTGAAAAGGGGGTATTTTAATGAGAAAGGCAAAAAAGTTTCACATTTTCTAGTTATAAATGGCAAAAGCACTGTATGCCTGCACTAAGTAGGCAACCCAACACTGATGAGGAAACGAACCAAATTGTTGCGTTGAACTTTGCCTGGTGTTGGCTAAACACGTTTTCTTTGGCCAATGGCATAATCAGGAATCGGAGTTCAGCTTGAATGACTCCGCTACAAGGTTTGCTATTTCAAAGTACATAAGGAACAATTCTAACACGGAAGAATGTTTCCACTACTGTTTAAACTTTTATGGATGAATACAGATTAACGTGTGCGTGACATGCAACTTCAACGGTAGAGTGAGCAAGTTGCAGAAGTTTAACACCCAAATGCCATTGGGCGAACGAGTCCTTACACGTAAAGTCGGAATTTACACTGCCTCCACACATCGCATAAAACTGAGTCGAGAATAGGATTATACAGTTCAATATTCGATCCGTGGGAGCAAAAAATAGTAACGAAAACCCAGCGATACATAACTAGCATAAATTTCGAGCAGAAGGATTTGTTCAGTACAAAACTAACTCAAAGCAAATTCGCTAGTTACCTTTAAAAACATTATCGCAAAAAGCATCTGATGTGAAGACTAGCAGAAGGTCGAAGGCCAACTGCTTGCAACGCAAACTGAAAAACAACGCATGAGACAGGGCAATAATGGATGGAACGATAAATTTTTTCCTGAGAACCTTTAAGTACTGGACATGAATAAGTCATTAAGCAATCTATTCGATGACCCACGATTTCAAAATTGCATACCAGAAACGGATCTAACCAGTTGACTATAAAAGAAGACTAAACGCACGTGAAATCCTCGTTTACTCCTACGTGAATCACTAAATGTTGCTTAATTTTACAAAGCATTTCTGTACAGAGGCCATCAACGATAATGAATGGTTACCACGCCTTTTGGAGAGTCCATGAAATATGAATCTGAGCTGTTGACTCAACATCCAAACAGCACCAACCCTAGCGTTTAAATAAGTCATTATTGCAAAAAGGTTGAAATGGGTCATGTTTACACGATATAACACCAGAAAATAAAATAGCTGGTAAAACTTCGGCTCATTAATTGGAAACCGGATGCCAATTACGCCCAACAGTATTCGATGCAGAAGTTTTAGTTCCAAGTTATAAATGCAAACAAACACCCACCGGAGCATCAAGTTCATAAGTTGGACACCTTCGCCTTTGAGGAATTTGTCCTTATTTGAAGCGAGCATAAGGGTAGAGCAGAGGCAGTCGAAGAGATTGTACATCATCTCCGCCTCCTCTCGGCTGCCAGGATCGTGGCGCTTGTAAGCAGCAAGCTGCTGTAGCAGAACGTCAATGCCGTCCATCTCGCCCAGGCGCGTCTTATTGGCGTCATCCAGTTGCAGGAGGATAGCCAGCACCTCGGAGACATAGAGCTTGTTCTTATCAAACTGTCGTCTTTGAATTCGACGCAGAAGCCAGGAATATATGCCCTGTTGGGCGATGGTCACTGCCATATCGGGACGAATGTCCAAAAGGCTCTCGATGATGCCAAGAGTTGTATGAACACCTTCAGCTTCGTCGCGAACCGATTCGTCGAGACGCGACAGATTCTGTGTAAGAAGTTGTACGAGCTGGTTCGAAAAGAAGAACTCCAACAGAGGCCCGACAGCATCTGAGTCAGAGTCCTTCAAACCAGTCGGCTCGAGAAGACTATGAAGGAGGTCTATGACATTGACACTAATATCTGTGTTATCGTGAGACAACAGACCAATCAGTAAATGAAGAGGCCGTGTCTGGGCAGCCAAAACACCATAGAGATTTGGGTTCGCCGCCAAGATCTAAGTTTAAAATAAATTACAACTCTATTAAAGTCATAGAATACCTGCATGCTCTCAAGAGTCTCCTGCAGTTCAACCTCTGAGTCCATAAATTTGGTTGGCTGATCTGGAAATTTGGTTCGGGCTTCTTGATTGGCCAAGATACGCTTTTCAAGGAGAGTGCACATCTTCCGCACAGTTGACTCGGTTATGTCATCCTCGCCAACCATACCAAGCTCATCATCAGCCTCGGTTCGAGTGCCCATCAAAATATCACCGTCGGTTTCTGCAAACAATCACAAGACCAGTTTACGATTGAAATGGACAAATTACACGCCACAAACATCCATACAATACCTTTTAGGGGATCCAACTTAGATCCCAACCCATTAATATCATCTGTTCTTGGGGCCTTGGCTCGCGGTTCTGCAAAAGTATCATTGGATTTGCTAGGTCCCAATGTTGGGGGATCCGGTGGTTTCATACTCCGTTTACCCGATGAGTTACCATTAGACTACAAAAGAATAAGAAATAAATCGTAAAGTTACGCTGTATCCAAGGACATCCCGAACATCCATGGCTGGACTTCTAGAGTATCAATGTGTTAACGACCCTGCATACGATGTTCACAGAGTATGCGAACTCGTCTGTTCAATAAAACACGTAAAATATAAACACTTAATACTGAGAGCACAATTACATTGTGATATCATCTGTGGCTCTATAAATTAACAGCACTTTCAAATCTTTACTCATTTTGCTCTAAATACCATTAATGACTGCTTAACTTCTGCACCTCATAAGTTTTAAAATAAAGTGCCATTAAAGTTTTCCTGGCACCAACTCATTCACCTTTATCTTTATCATTATCATTGATAACAACAATTATGCTGCAAAATGACATCTTGGACAATGCGCTTTATCGTGGAAAACTACTTGCAGTGTTTCATGCTAAAGTATGTAACGTGCACCTGATTTTGAGTATCAACCAAATGGTTTTTTAAGACAAGCACTTGTTCCATTTTTAACGACACTTTCACCTCCAAGTTATGAGGATTTCTACTAAACTAATTTTCTGCATCAAATAGAGTAGGTTTCATAGCTTTACTGAAATCATTATTGAAGTTTTATTTAGCATTGGGCACATATGCATGTACATGATTTTATGAACTGTTTTTATTAAGGACGGTCTGCTGTAGCATCCTAAGACTTCAAAAAGTGCAAAGGAAAGCGTTATGACCACGCTGGAATAACATAGTGAGCCTACACTAGGCCTTGGAGCTCTTGGCGTGGCCCAAAGGCTATCCCACAAAGCGAAGGTAAACTTGAGATGACCTAAGCTGATTTCCTTACTGCGATCGTAAATTAAACAACCAGCACATTACACTACAGACATGCTGATTCTAGAGCCTCCTTTTTGCCATTTTGAAATTTCGGGCGTCGACTAAACTAGCTTACGTGTCAAATTTCCCATGCGGCCACGTCTGACCAGCATTTTGCCACACCTTTATTTAAGTACCGAAAAATCGCCCATTTTCATAACACCATGACACAGTGCCACGATCTTCTAACTTGCCTTCTGTTCTTACAAGCAGTGTCGTGCTTGAGCGACTTACATAAGCATCCCCTTGAAGCAAAAGAACGCCTGGCTCAACTTTTCGATAGCATCGACGCTTCTAATGACGGTGAATTGGACAACAACGAACTGGTGTCATGGATTGACTCAGCTTTCAGGCAAGTTTCCATCGCGTCACTTGCATGTCAGACACACATTCAAGCTATACTGGCTCAGCTCTTTTCTCATTATGCTTTAAGATGATCCAGTTCAGTAGCATTTTAAGATGGTGAAGGTTTGGGTTTTGAGAACTGCTTTTAAATAGATAGAGTGTCGATGGATTTTATTGTAAGTACGGTGGCGTGTGTATCGGGACACAGTATCCATAGGCCGATTAGCAAATGATTGCTTACGCGAAAGTCAACACCGCAAAATATCTAACGTCAACCATACATCTAGTCGAGCAGATAGGAAGTCGGCAAGAGAGATGCTTCAAAAGTTGGACATCAACAACGACGGATACGTCTCCATGGCAGAATACCTAAATGACAACTTCGGTTACACTCTGCAGGAGATCGACGCCATACGCAAGGACAACTCGATCGAATCTCAACAGATCTTGGAGGTAAAACTCAAATTTCTTCACATCTCGTTATTTCACCGCACCTTCTCAGTTATCAATAGGCTTAGCAGGAGCCTAGCTGTGCATAAACTTGGTCCTTCACCCTTTTTTGCACCAACAGGCCTACTCGCGTATACCTTTGAGGATCTCAACCCTTTTCGTAAACTTACGGCTTGCCTCATTATCAAATTCTCCAACTTAGCTCCAACCTTTTGAAATCTCTCCACAACCTTATGACACTTTAAACGAGAGACATTAAGGTAAGGCAAGCAAAGCATCCTTCGGTAACTACCGTTAAATGATAAAGTAGTGCAGTTAAGCAAAAAAGACGGAATTTCCATGGATGAGATATATTGACCATTTAAGCAACTATTGCTATGATTCCCTTAGCTGCGATTTTTCCTTGCCTATTCCCACTTCACAGTCAGTGGATGATGAAATAGAGAAGTTCGCGAGAGCTGATGTGGATGGGGACGAGCAGTTGGACGTAAAAGAGCTCACAGGTTTCAACTCGCCGTACCACTATGCCCACATGACACCCTATGTTGTAAGCGAGCTCCTGCGCTATCAGGATTACAATGGAGATGGAAAATTGGAGCTGGATGAATACCTAGCTAGTGAGTTATGCTCTTGCAGAATGAATGCTTGATGGAATAGTTCAGAAGTGCGTGCATCTGCTTGAGTGATAGAGTTAGGCTCAGCTATAGCACGAACCCATAACTAGCTTTTGACAACTGCCTAAAAGCGGTAAACCATCAACTCTTTGACATAATAGCTGGTGCCATACGAAAAGGAAGAAGGTGCTAAAAAACCGATCAGCGCAAGCCAATTGTGCAAGATGTGGTGAACTTAATAATGTATTGGGATAAACCATATTCTCCTTTTCAGATTCCAAGGATGTTGAGATTCTGGAGTATGAGAAGGGACGATTTTCCGACATCGATAAAAATGGTGATGGGTATGCGGATGCAGACGAATTGAGACTTCACTACATCGAAGGTAGGTAGGATGGTGCCAAGCAAAAGATTAAGGAGCAAAACTCTTAGGAGAGCCTCAGACTTAGTTACTCGAGAAACGGTGGAGAGTATGATGTATAATGGGGAGATAGCTTGTGCTTGCAACAATGAGGTCATAGTTCCTACACTCTGCGGCTGGTACGCAACTTATTTGCTTTACTGTTATAAATTTGCAACCGTGATAGATTTTCCCCAACATGATAGACAATTACTACCGAGCAAAATGTTGAGTTATTCGTGCTACTTAAATGCCGAGTAGTAGTATCACATGTCTGGTCTCTGCAGAATCAGGGAGGTATGCGCGAAATGAAGCCGATCACTTGCTGGCGGAGTCGGACTTGAACTCTGATGGCAAGCTAACGCGAGCCGAGGTATCCGAGGCGTACGAAGCATGGCTAGACAGCCCAGCCACCGAGCATGGTGAATTATTGCAAGATGCACAGCTGAATCAACTCTCTCAACAAGGCGGAATAAGGGATGAACTTTGAGCCCTCATCACAAGCTAATATCTATTCATTTACAGCTTTCTGATCAGAAAAATTAAATAATAAATAAGAATGGAATTTGGCACTTGGATAGAATACTACTGTGTCAAGTTTTGAATTCAGCAATCCTGAAATGAAGAAACAAGAAATTAATTTTCTGCCTCTAACAAATGGACTAATAGCCCATTAAGCACAACAGCTCATAAAGTCAATTAAACCATCACCATAGTCCGTTTTTTGTTGTACGAGCAGTAAGTAAGTAAGTAAGTTATAAGTCGGTTTTTAGGGCTATCCCCGACGAAATGCATCATCAGTAATTTATCAAAATTACTTGAGGCATCTCCTTAGTGTATAGCTGTAGCCTGATTCAAATCCAAGGGGCTAGAAATATGGCTAGACCTTTGAGTAGGAGTTGGACGAATTTGTACAGTCTTGTCACCGAGAGATTGTAATCATCCTCCAATGGTAAATCTAGCTCAGGCACTCCATTAAACCTGCACAGCACGTTGGGCTCTGAGTTTTGGTCTAATTTGTAAGAAGTCATGGAGGTGTAACAGTCCACTGGTTCGTCACGCTTTCTGTTGCCTTCAAACCCTGCAAACAAACGGGTTGATTGGGCAATATCATGATTGCTAGTGAGTACAGGTACGGGGGAAATCTGACGACTCCTAATTTGCAAGATAAGTGATTACCCAACGTACGTGTTACATAATGGCATGGCTTGAAGGAAATGGCACCTAGCAGAAGCAAAATCGGTGCCAATTTAAGTTCTTTCAAGTGAGAACTCAAAGGTTGACTAATAATAGTGAAGTGGTGATTCTTTGACTCTCGGTTTCGGTAAAGGGTCACCTCGTGCCCTGACCTCTGGACTGTGCCAGTAGCTCTAGAGAGTGGAGCACTATAGTGTAAGTTAATGGATTAAATTGCTCTTCAGGAAGTGGGAGGTTAAAGTAGTTTCCTATAAAATTTTGGAGACGTTCGAAGTCCTATTTATAGATGAGTGAATTCCACATGGAAGTTGTTGTTGCTGGCAATCTTATATGTACGATCCTCTACAGATTACCTAAGTGCCTCAGGAAGGCTTTGTTCCTTCTCAGATCACCAACTAGTATGTCAATCTCATCCACATCGAGTTTTCATGCTGCAGTCAACGGCCGTCATTGGAGTGTCAAAGTGGACCAATCAGGTGTCGGCTCACGTAGCAAAGGCAGAAACTCCACCACATCGAGAGAAGTCCATCAGTGATGTGATTTAACTCCATTCAGCTATGAATGGTGTCAAGCTCAAGCCCAGTTTGTGAGCCTTTCCCGCCTAACCACTGAATAAGTTACGTTCATAGCACTTTTTTCAAGGCTTCAATTCAAGGCCTTACTGCTTCTGGTAGTGTTTCTACCAGCCACCATTTTGAGTCATGATGTGCCACTTTTCCATCGCTTTTTGTTGCCACAAAATCTGGTGTTGAGAATGTTCTCGAGGTGACATAAAATCATTTTGCCAGTGAGCGTGCCCAATCCAGAGTCAACTCAGTCGTCCACTTTGGTCACTCCTGTCCTCGATGCATGCATCAATGTGCCCAACTCGACAACAAGTATTTCAAGTTATCTAAACTATTAAAAATCACATTTCCGCTAGTTCCTCTGCGTTCATTTGCCTCTTGGAAACTGGATTCGCACTTGAAAGACACCAAAAGGTGGTGTTGACTAATCCTGTTAATTCAACTTGACGAGGTGTTGGTAAAACGGCCACGAAAGGACTGCTGTCGAGAAAGAAAGCAGAGAGTGGTTTTGTACCCTCTTATAGCTTCTCTTGAATACCAAATTCACCGCTTTAATTTCTTTTGCGGCTCCCCAATTTCAAGCACTCGTCTCTACAGAAGAAAGAGACTTTCTAAGAAGACAGTGCTACGACTGTGCTTCCAGCATCCTCGTGCACAACTCTACCCACTCCAAACTCCACAATCCATCCAACTGAGAGCGCTACCTTACCTTGGAATGGTGGACGATTTCCAAAGCCACCGGTGGAAGGCATCTGAGTTCCAGGCATTATTAAAGAGGCGTGTGGTGGAACACCGCTTGGAAGGGAATGATGGAGTCGATGGAAGTCAAGGGTGCGAATAAATGATAGAAAGCACTATAGATGCTTCAGTCCGGGGCAGTTAGGGAATCCTAGAATTTGCCTTTCATAATGCTCTTAGACCCACCGACTTTCGCGCTTTTAAGCATCCAGTTGGCACGAGTAGTCACCACACGCAGACATAGACGTCATCGAAATTCAGTGTCAACAATTTCAAATTATCTTCTGAATACACGACCCTTCTTACTTGCCTAAAAACACCCAACTGTACAGTCCCAATTTTCGCCTTACTAGCGGTCTAAAGCATGCCCATCGACGGTCCAAGATCCCACGGTGGAGGGAAAGTGGAGTAGAGGGGATCCATGCCACTGAGTCTCAGCAATTAAAACTTTCCTGAATGGAAGGAGTTGCCACCAGCCCCGTTGCATCAATGCTAACGTCGAGGGTGTAGACTACCTCTCCCTTAAGCAGGGTCTGGTAAAATGAAAAGGGATAGGAGCCAACAATGCCTTCAACAGGTCCCATTTAGCTCGCATTGCCAACAGAAGGAGCCGTTCTACTCACCATAACCTCAAATGGACGACGGGAGCAGTGCCACAAGAAGCAGTGTGCCACCCAACTGACTCATCCACATGTCAAAGAGGCTAAACTCTGCTTTCCTTCCAAATTAGCCAAATTCTGTCGGTATTGCCGTTGAAGCTGCCTGGTATGTCCCATGATGCCTTTGGCTAGTGGTCCAACTGTGAGGTCAAGGTGGGTGACACCACCAACGTGTGCTTCAGCAACTAAGAAATACTGCTTGTTCAACAGATCAGTCATGCAAAATTATGTCTTCTGGCAATACATTTGATTTTATGGTTTATTTGGGGCTGTTGACACACCTGTCTACCTCAGAAATGGATGGCACT
This sequence comes from Taenia multiceps, assembly GCA_001923025.3. Taxonomy (NCBI): domain Eukaryota; kingdom Metazoa; phylum Platyhelminthes; class Cestoda; order Cyclophyllidea; family Taeniidae; genus Taenia; species Taenia multiceps. The sequence continues at coordinate 2,442,327 of CM010317.1, read as the reverse complement.
GGCAGGCACTCCTTACTGCCACTGTGAGCGATGCGTTTTGCTAGGGTCTGACCCGCCCCATCATCATAGACCCATCTGACCCAATGGACATTTCCGTGGACTGCCTTCAATGCTCTCTGGTTAGGTGAACCAGAAGTTTGCAACACCCCAACCACTTCACAGTGCCTACTACATGGCAAAGTGACAGGAACCGCTCTACCTAGAAGCCCTCCACGCGCACGACTAGGCTGATTTAAAGGTTTGCGTCACTGTAATGCGTCGATTGTCTAGTTATCCCTCGGTTTTGGCAAGAGGTCGGGTGGACTGACCTTTGGACCATGCCGGCAGCTCCAACCCCTTCTGTGCATTGAATACACATCGAGTTGGCCTAAGTATTATGTCTTCTCCCGCCTTCAGGACGGCCTGGTGGTGCTACTCTGTCGTAACACAAAAAAGATGAATTGTCGTGAAAAAATATGTATAAAGTTATCTACAGTTTACCACCAATCGACCAAGAGCACTAAACGATGAGGAAACTTTGATGCCTCCATTAAGCTCCACCGATCTATAGAATGCCTCTGGTGACTAGGAGCCTCACTAATTAAAAAGATCAGGCAAAAGCAATATCGAGAGACTTTATTTCACCGCGGCAAAAAGGTCTCTCCAAATCGAAGCATCATTTTGATCATCCTCACGCCTCAGGTTTGCCGACTCCGTTCCTCTTATCTATAATGACAGCACGCGCTTCTGTAAGAAGTTGCGTAGCAACACAGAAGCAGAGCAAGCAGGAGAGAAGGCAATCGAGTATGAAGCTGCCATTGATACCTCGCTTCTTGCGAAATTGGCGTCTAACTTTGCAGAGAATGCAGGGACACATGCAGAATGTGGCCACGGGGACATGAGTAGCGGCACAGAGGATGGAGATGGGTTGAGGATAGCCCATTGCACGAAAAATGTTCTCAAAGCCGAGCAGGGGAAGGCAACAGAAAAAGACACAGTTTCCCAAACCCACATATGTGCCTATCACGAAGAGAGAGTATCGAAAACGACCAATTCTTGCTGGCGGCGGCGTTGGATACTCACGTTTTTTATGACTGGATAACTCGGGTTTTGTTCGTTCTTCAGCATTACTGGTGTTGAGAGTGGAGGAAGTGGTGGTGGTAGTGGTGTTGAACGTAGTTGTGTCAGATGAGTATGTTGATAAGGAACGTAACTTCCGCTCCACATCATCGATGGAAATGCTGGTGTGCTTCGCCATGGCATGTGGTATTGATCAGCATCCACGCGCCTCTTCATCCACGTGGCATCCTCATCGCCATGAACGCAATGAATGAACGGTAAAGACACTCAGACGCACTCCTCAAACACCTCGATATGAATCAAATTTAACGATGCAAGGTACTTGATCACATTATGATAAGAGTTCCTTGGTATCTCCACGGTTTTAATAATCACTCCAGCGCCATCGTATCTTTTCGCGTCACCTCTTCCAGTGGAATACTGGCTTCTCAAAAGATTTCTAATTGACTTTTCCATCCATTGTCTTCTGGAGGCCTCGGGTGCCGCAATCATGAATTAAGATTAGCAACACGAGATATATCGTTTACAAGTACACGAGACACCCATAAATTAAAAGGAATTCTTGACAAACAGCCTCCACACAGGACACAACCTTTAGTACGTCATTGTACAAAGGCAAGAACGCAAGTTGGCGACCCACGAGTGCGTTAAACTCAGAGTAGATGGATCAAATTAACCATTGACCCAACGGTGCCAGCTCAAAAGCACCCAAAACCCAATCCAAACAAGTAACAGACTTTAGAACAATAAGCGCCGTTTAAAGAGTACAGAATTGTTACATACAATGACAGATCAATCAAGCTCCTCCATCTCCTTGCTGAGTTGCCACATTCCGAGCATTTGTTGGGACCTTTTTCGTTCGCGCTTCGCAACCAGCCTGCTATTATGCTCTTTGCGCCACATCCTGGCCCAGATTGCGGCTTGAGAAGGACATGAACCCCTATCCCGTTGACAATCTGCGTCTGCATTTTCACTATCTACCATTACAACATCGACTTGACGCTTGCGTTTTACTTCATTCATGTATTCATCCCATGGCAAGCCATAAACATTATTTGGCTTCACAATATGGCAAGAGTCAACGTCGATTTGGTCTTTGGAGGCGTCTGGCTAGTGCATAATGAAGAACGAAAACGACTTACCGGTAAAACCGAGGGAGCATGAATAAAGTTGAGAATGGGGACTTTGCGAAAGACATTTTCACGAGCTAGTCGCTGCCTAATGGATTTGCTGGAATTCTGCAAAATAACGTCGACTTTTCGGGCCGTTATATCACTGCGCGGATGTTCAGCTATAGTCCAAAATATCGTGAGAACCCGGCCATCTGATGAAGTAGCCAACTGAAATAAATATAGAATGAGTCACTACAAAGTCCCAGGAGTAAAGTGCTCCCAGGTGAAAAAAAATCAACTAACATTTGTAATCATGACTTGGGATAGAGGCTCATCGGCATCGGTGGAGGCCAAAATCATTGAAAGTCTTCGCTTATATTTTCGCATGAGGTGAGCATCTTCATGCCGAGTCTGAGTCGAAATTTCGGAAAGAAGATCGTCAGATACTTTAGGAGGCAGAGAAGAATAGGGAATTAGGCGATGGCTAACGACAGTTCGAGACGTAGATGCAGCAATGAACCACTCGGCCCCCAACACCATGCGCATCATAGCGCCCCTCTATCATTGGTTAACATTTAATGTGCACTTTTTTGTAATATTCTTCGGACAAGTTAGGAAATATAAACAATTATTAAAAATAATCGTGCACTGCCAAAGAACTGTGGGTTGATGTTGCATAAATTTAACTTCGATGACGTTTCAAACGCCACGTTCACTCATCAGTCAGGCCTTATTTTATTGTATAAAAACCATCTTATGGAAGTGCTTGGTTTTCGCCTGACGTTTTGTGCTAAAATTAGTCTAATATAAAAGGTGTAAGTCCCATGAAAGCCACAACTATGATCCAGTTAGGTAAATTGTCCTTCTGACCACGTCAATTGACTTCTAGACCTCTGCATTTTATAGTAAAAATTTCTGTGGCAATACCGCGATTTCTTGCGATCCTACAGAAAACCCGTGGCGCCGAACATTAACAATTTTTAATTGTTTATTTATCTCTCCGACTTAATACGTGGCCATTATGCTTGCGCTTAGTGGCGTAGCTTGCAGGACTGGTCCTTATATGTTGATAATGCAGTATCTAACTTGGTGTTTTGCCCTCTGCCACGATAAGGAGAAATTTAGACGCGTTAGATATTCAGGGTTATTGGGAAAATTCTGCCCATTTTCGTTAGACCTCAATCTATATAATTGATGCTGTAAATATTATAAATTTGTCAATGGTAGGTTTTTGACGTAGATCTAAATGTCGTCAGATGAAAAGAACCTGTTGTACGCATTGTTCGGAGGCCTGTAATTATCTGGGACCGGCTCGTCTGGCATCATCTGAATGTAAGCAAAAAAATTGCCCATTCAGTTAACACAGTATAGCTTAAGTTGCTATTGTTGTTCTAGTCTTTTATGAAAAATAGACCGGTTTGGATGACAGTCCTAAAATCATAACTGATTCCAAGGTATCAACAAAACAATGCTGCTTTTCGTAGTAGGATTTTAACAAATGGCCTATGAACTTTAACTCACTTGACCAGGTATAACGTTTTCACTCTCGTCCTCACTATCGCTGTCCTCCCTCGAGCAGCAGACTGCCTAGGTAACAGGACAGAGTGCCTGACCCAACATCTTTAAACCAAAATTGACTTATCACATATTTCCTCATATTTTGGCTAGAAGTACAACCAGCTGTTTCGCAGAATCCGTCAGAATTCATCTAGCAAAATAGTGGCATTAGACTGGCAACAATTTTGCGGACATCACACGCTGCATGACATTTTTTGTTTTAAATGACGCACAAACGGGATAGAATTGAATCGACTACTTAAAATTATTAAGGAATCAGAGATACAAACACGAAAGGATGGTTCCCAAGATCTTAGGGATGCCATTTTAGGCATTCTTATACTTTGAGGTAATTTTGCGATCATCCTTTCACGGAATTCGCACAATACTACTGATGAGTTCATGTCAGTAGCATGTTGTGATATGATCTCGTTGTTTAAGTGCTTTGCCTTCGATAAAACCACAATGAAAGGATAATCTTAGCGGTTAAAAGTTGAGTTTGCTCCAACAATTTCAATTCTTTTTAAGCTATTCCATGGTTTTGTTTTAAACAGGAAACAAGTTAGAATGTCAATGAGCTGCCAACAATGGATGTAATTACTATCCCTGTTACTTAATAAGTGGATGGAAACACACATTAGTTGCCTGCTCTTATTCTTCACCACCTCCATGCTATCCCTGTGCAATTTGGAATACTAACCTTTTTTGTTGAGCCGTCACTGTCGCTGTCACGCGAATATCGTCCACTCATCCCCATATGATTATGCTGCCGAAGGAAACGATAGATGCCTTAAAAATGTAGAGATTCTAGCAAAGACCACAGCAATAATAAAAAGGTAAAGTCCATTACAAATTTTATAAACTGAGTGGTATCAAAGACTCTAGCTAAAGTAGTTTGCAAAAGCGATATAATCTGTGCTTGATCAGTTGGTGATATCACAACAGCTCAATAAAATAATGTGACCTCTTTGTTAAAGAAACGATATCAGAGTGAAACATCTTACACTCTGCTCCTGAGGGGAAGGATTGTGCGATAAATGTGGGCAAACCTCAAACGCCAGTCGTGACGCTACACAGGAGGGTCGAGACGCTTACCTACTAGTGCTGCGTGTAAATATCTCACAGTAAGATGTGTTCTCCTCAATATTTAGCTGTCAAACCTGTCAATTGAGTGCTAATGCATTCAGCAGCCATTGACGAATAACTGTGATACAGTTGGCAGCTCATCATTTCACTCTGTAATGGATCTTGTGGTTGGTGTGAGTGCGTGGCACACAGTCAAGTTATCTTCATTCTGCATGAGATAAAATTAAATTAAGCAGGACGTTTTAGCTTATTTCGTTTTAAAACTCGTCATGAGGTTCCGACACCATTTCATTCCCTAGCTGGTACTAATCACTGTAACTAGGTCGTTTTCGTAATGTATATGCTGTTTGTTAAAGACATTTGGTTTTGGAAAAGGGCCAATTTGTGTCTCGGTCAGTGTACCTTCGGCTGCCAGTCTGACCTTCAGATCGTGCCAGCAACCTCAAGGCCACCTGTAGGTCCCCACTGCATATTCCGCCCCAATATTATGCCTTCTTTCGTCTTCAGGGAAGTCTCAACGCACTACAATCAAGGCATCGGAAAGCGAAGCCCGTCTCATGGAACATCCATCCTGATCCCTGCTACCATGTGGTAAACCTCAGCGGGGCGAAAGAAGTGCATATGCTATGGATGGGAGAATCAGTACCGTCCCATGACAGGAAGGCAACTGTATTCTGTAAGAAAGCGATTAACAATGGAAACGATGTTAGCTGTAAATCATATGAAAAGTGGCGCTACGGAGTTTCTCCACTGTGCCTGCACAAAGATGTTGGTTCAGTGTGCTCCTGGTAGCACTCCCATTCCCCAAAGAGCTGGATGGAAGCAAGATAGCCATGTGACTGGGTAGCTCCAAAGTGGGAACAATAAACACAAAACTCTAGCCCAGGAAACTAAGGTAAAACCCGGACAATGATCCTACGTCCAGCTATCTGGTTCCCATACCGGACTAATTTCCAGATTTTGTGCAATGAAGTTCATTACTACTATAGCTGACAGAGCTGGTTACATTGCGATAGCTGACGCTGAAAAGAAGAGGAGAGCCATTGGTAAATGACCACCGGGTTGGCCTTTTAACCTTCGTCTGGTAGGCTGGCCTCGAACCTCCATATGTTGGGTACACACATTCTTCTCGAGTAGTATGTCTTCTTTAGTCTCAAAGGAAGCCTCGGAGTGCAGTAGTTTGTTCACGTTTCAGCTGACGCGCATATTCAGCTCATTCTTTTTACTTCGGCGAATTCGGTACTGTAACACATCACGCCCAATTGATACAATCGCAAAGGATTTCGAGGGCACCCATGTTGCTCTACGTGAATTACATGCAGAAGTAAAAAGTAGCACCTTAATCCAGGATTACTTAAACGTACTCATATAGAAACACAAAATAAAAACCTGCTATTTACATTTACTGAACTGGAAAAAAAATTCTACTCAAAACTATAAGTAGTATTGGGAGTCGAATGCATATGACTGAAATGGAATAGAAAAATGCCTGGTTTTTGCATAAATCTAGAGCATCGCTATGTGCTATTTTCTCATAAGCATTGCTTTTCTACAACACATCGAACTCTGAATAAGAATAAGTCAAATATTGTCCAAAGACACCTCTTTATCCCTCAAAGGACGGGAGAATTTACTTAACCAGAATTTTGAATAGAAGCCTGTATGATGTGATGTGAACTCCTAGCCTAGGAATACTTCCAGTTGGCATTGCAGAATATGGGCTCCCGCGTTAGTAAGGGAGCAAAAATGCTAGAAGAAAGTACAGTACCATCCGAACTAATCACAATCCCATCCCCGAGGTGGGATTTATCCGGTATCTATGTACAGAATTGAGAAGCACATCGCTGAGGGAATTCCCAACGCCAGGAATCATCCTATTGTTCAAACATTCAATCATTCTGCATCCATGTCCCGTTTCCTGCTGCATTTCATGTGAACTTCACTTAGCTGCACTCTTACAGGGAACATGTGTTACCCGGCAGTGATGCATAAAAAATAGCTTCATGTTGGATCAAATTAATCAACTACCTTTGCAAACTTTGAAGTAACTGCATCTTGATCATCCTCCACCCAAGGTAATGGGTCCATAGCTTCAAAGTGAATGTGATCAGCGATCAACCTGGTTAGCCGGTCAAACCTGAGTGGCATCCAGCATCGCGCAATCCTCAAAAATACTTGACCCATTTGTAGAATCCAGACCTAGAAGTTCGCTAACATTGGAACCCTGCGCCAAGTGAATGACGAGATCTTCAGGGAACAGTACCGTCCGCATGTGGTCGTGACCTGCCTATGTATTCAACCACGTACTCTCCAAGTGGATAAAAAAACTTCAGCGAGCACATCCCTAGTCTACCAACTCAAAAATAGGAATTCTGATTTTCATAAACCAATGTTTGATTGCCGCACCAACTGGACCAAACACGCTGTGAGGACTGGAGTTGAGAGGAATGCAGAGCCGCGCCATTCAAAATACGATTATTTAGCTACACCCCTAAACGTCCCACTGAAAAGAAAGTCCAACCAACAAGCATGCCGTGGGTGATGCACCATAAATATATTCAAAACTTTCACACACAAACAGCGAGGGGAACAAGCACCCAGTCTACATGATGGGCGGAGGTGGTGGCGGCGGTGGAGGGATCCCAGCTCCCGCCAGGCCCCATGGTTGAACCCCACCCGCCAATTGTGGTGGCGGAGGGGGCGGTGGAGGCGGAGGGTGGAATGCCGCGTCCGTAGTGGCAAAGAGAGTTGGTGGAGGTGGTGGTGGCGGTGGAGGCATCAGTCCTGCCCCGGCGGCGCCCAACATTGGAGGCGGTGGTGGTGGCGGGGGCGCTAGTGATATCGTCGGAGGGGGCGGTGGTGGCGGAGGCATCAGCATGGAGGCGGCACCGGCTGCGGTGAGTGTCGAGAACGCCGCCGGATGTTGAACTGCACCCGGGATACCTGCAGTAGCTGCAGCCAAAAGAGTTGGCGGTGGCGGGGGCGGAGGGATGGGAGCGTCTGCAAAATGCTGGTGTGGCCGATCAGCCTAGAGAAAAGGAAGCAAAACAATCGTTATGTGGGGCCCCACACATGAAAAAGATCCCTCTTCAACAATCGGTTACTTGGGAGAGCGGACTCTGAGCAGCGAGAAGACGTTCAGCCGCCGACCCATGACGCTCGCCTTTGCTATCCTTTTTAAAAGCGTAGGAGATGGTAATGGCTCGGTTGCAGAGATATTGTCCATTCATGGCCTCAATCGCTGCGTCGCTGGCTTCAAAACTGGCATAGTTTATGAATGCGTAGCCCTTTGAATTGCCAGTTTCAGGATCACGCATGATTTTCGGGGTTTGAAGGATGACACCAAAGGCGCTGAAAGTGTCGTAGAGTAATTTTTCATCAACTTCGGGATCTAGATTGCCAATGAAAATGTTGGCACCGATGTCTAAATTCTTCTGATGGGCACTGGCCTTGTTTACACGAATGGGCTTGTTGTAAAGTTTGATCATGTTCATTATTCGCATGGCGTAGTCTGCATCTTCTTCAGACAGAAATTCGACGAAGCCATACCTAACGAAACACAAATGCATTATATAGATACCAGAACCATAGTAATTACACGGATATAAAAGGAATTAAACTTCACCACTCCCATAGAGCACTACCATTCCTTATTAAATTACAAAGGTCAGCGCGATTTCGCCAAATGAAAATAAGAGTTCCAAGAAAGACAGATAAAGAGCTATAGAAGACAACAGAGGTTAGGTTCAGATAAAAACATCACTTTTGTGGAAATTACAACACAGTTTTAAGACTTATTAGTGGTGGCCAAATGGAAGACCATGAAAAGAAACCATTAGAATTACCTGGTAACACAGATACCGTAAGAGAAGAAATAAGGAGACCTAAAGTACTTGTATGAATTATAAACTAATCAGATCACAGCTGTGGATGTGGACTAAATGGCCAAGAAACCTATATAAACACTTTGCAAGAGCACGAAAATCACTATCAAAATGAAATAGCTCTCAGGATAATGCGATAATGGGCAGCCGCACCCTTGATGCTGTCCTGTTATTCTATCTTTAGGCATGTGAACGTTGACAACAGGCCCGGCTTGTAGAAAAAGCTCCCAAAGTATTGCTTCTTTTGTTTTCTCATCCAAACCACCCACGTATATAGTAGCATCTTGATTGCGCTCCTCCACCGGTCCAGTCGCCATCGAAAGCTAAAACAGATTTCGAGTGCAGTCTGTTCGAATAATGCGGCCATCTTGTTGAAACGTATAAAGCGTTTAAGATACACTTTACCTTTTTTACCACAAACTATTGCACAAATGCATCGATTGTCAAAGCAATTTTAAACACCCTTGGTAAAAATATCTATAAGGACAAATTGAAGCTATAGTTAAACTGCATTTTATTACCAATGCTAGTTTCACCTTGCTGTGGTACAAATCTTACTTTACCCTTATAATAGATCTGGTTCTTGTAGAAACGTGACAAATGTGAAATTAAATTTAAACATTACCCTTGCATTGAGTTTTGTGGTAGCTTTCAGTAAATACTTCAACCTTTCTTCTGAATTCTTAATATGTCTTTCTCGGGACATGATGGCCTAGGTCTATTAATGTACGATATTTAATTGCGATCTTTTACAATATTTTCATTTAAGCTCCATGTCTACCTGGACTAAAACTACTAGTTTACGCGAAATAACTCGTATTGATGAGACAGAGGAAATAAGAGGCGTGTAATCCTTTGATGCTGTGACAACTTAGGCCTTCCCTGAAGCCTAAAGAAGAAAGTGCTCAGGCATGCCTTATATGCATTTAGCACATAGAATTGAGTGAAACTTCCGGCTTTGCTCAAAGGTCAGTCGACTCAGCCCCTTACCAAAGACGTGAGATAAATAAGCAGTCGATGAATTACATTGGCATGCCTTTATTATTAGCCTTGTTGTTTGCATGGAGGTCTCCTAGATGGTACGATTATTGTCACGTCTCCTTGTGGTACTCATTGCGAAGTGATTGGGGTTTGGCGAGTTTCTAGTCAGATAAAGGGAACGGTGAAGTCCGCTAGCAGAAGATTGTTCACCTAAACAGAAAGAATTGAGAGTGTCTATTGGTAAGTCCATTGGATGAGACAGACTTTTTATTACAACTTTTTGTCGGAATCTCGCGAATTGCATCGTTCACCGTGGCTGTAAGGAAGGCTTGGCAACCAATGGAAGTTGTTTTATTCATTGCTGAAATATAACCAGGGGATATGATTTTGCATGACTGAGTTTCTGTTTTAGGTAAGAATCCTGTTGAATAAGTAATATATCTTAGTTACTAAAGCACACTTTGGTGGTGTCACCCACCTTGACCTCACAGTCTGACCACCAGCCAAAGACATCTTGGGACATGCAAAGCATCACCATTAGATTCAACCCTCGCTCACCAGGTGGCTTCGACGACAACACTGACAGAATTTGGCGAGTTTGGAAGGAAAGCAGAGCTTCGCCTCTTTGACATGGAAAAGAGTCAGTCGGGTGGCACACTGCTTCTTGTGGCACTGCTCCCGTCGTCCATTTGGGATTATGGTGGACTGAACAGCTCCTTCTGTTGGCAGCTCCTTTTGTCAGGCTCTACAGTAGATTCCATAATTGATAGTGCGATGGATGGAGATGGTAAGGAGAGCTAAATGGGACCGGTTGAAGGCATTGTTCGCTCCTATCCCTTTTCATTTTACCAGACCCTGCTTAAGGGAGAGGTAGTCTACACCCTCGACGTTAGCATTGATGCAACGGGGCTGGTGGTAACTCCTCCCATGTAGGAAAGTTTTAAATGCTGAGACTCAGTGGCATGGATCCCCTCTACTCCACTTTCCCTCCACCGTGGGACCTGTAAATACGCAAACCACCTATAACTGCATTCCTTATGGCAGTTGCTTTGCATTCTTTTAATCGCGAGTATAAAGAGCCGTGCGTCCCGAAGTTAATATGGAATTGTCCGCAGCGGATTTTGATGTCGCCTGTGTCTATGTGTAAAGGCTACTCATTCCAGCTGGATACTCAAAGGACACAGTAGTTGGTGGGTCTAAGAAAATGATGGTAAACATACTTGAGGCTTTCATAACTACCCTAGACTGAAGCATTTCATGTGTGCTGTATCATTTTAATCCCACCCTTGACTTCTTTTGACTCTATCTAGAAGCAGTGTGTCACCGCCCTCCTACTTCAGTGCTGTGTGGAACTCAAATGCCTTCCACCGGTGGCTTTGGTGCATCATGTAATGGTGGGAGCCATCCAATAGCACTCTCACAATTATATGTAAACGAAATTATTTATGCATTTTGGAAATTTGCAAAAGGATCAAACTAGTTAATTTGGTGCTTTTAAACCTCTGTAAGAAGGTTCGAAACCACTTCTGACTTGCTTTTCTGGCAGTAGCCATTTCGTGCCCATTTCTTCATCTTCAAGTGTCAATTCCACGCCATCACCTTCCGTTACATTTTAAATGCACATTCAGTTAGCATAAGATCAAAAGTATAAGAAAGCTTTCAAGGGGTAAATTAAAGCACAGAAATAGGTAACAGTTAACTTAGAATACTTATAGTTATTTCTAACACATTGACACATTCACGGAGGATACGGACGACTAAGCTGATAGTCAAGTTATCCTGGAATTGGCCAAAGCTATTAGTAGTCTGGGAACACTGGTAATGCTAAGCTTTAGGACTGTACCTAAAGTTATTACGTCAACACAAGGAGATGGAAAAGCAGTGCACCATGACTCCAAATGGGGACTGGTAGAAGAGCCACCAGAAGCAGTATGACAGCCACTGCTTCTGCTGTGTTTAAGGAAACAACTACTGTGAACGTGGTTTATTTAAAGTTTGAGGCAGCGAGTGCTCACAAGCTGGACTTGACCTTGAAACGCTTCATAGCTGAATGGAATTGGGTCGCACCTTCAATGTAGACTTCTAACCTTCTCGCCTCTCTCACAGGTAATGCAACGCGACGGCATCCCATGGCTTACCTGCGCGCTCTGACGCCTGTGTGTTCCAAATTGACACCGCACTCACTGCCATTCACTGCAACATAAAAACTAGGTGTGGTTGGGATCGAGCTAATGTGTCACATGCCGCTACATTAATCTGAGAAGGAATGAGAGCCTCAAACCAGGCTTCATGTTATGCGCGATCTACTGAGGCAGGGGAGCTCTGTGTTTTAAAGTAATTGCGAAGTGTACGAAGTCAGCAGAGGTGGAATGGAGACAGTACAACAGGAGCCGATTTGCCGTTAGACATTGCATGAGGGTTTGACCCTCCAAGCGCTGACTGGCATGTGCGATGCCCTCATAAAGAGCTCCGTGCTTGAATGACACTTCACCGCTTTACGGTCAACAAATGCCCCACTATCAGCACAGATGATTGATCACTTAATCACTGACGGAACAATTAATCCGACCCACTGTAAAATTTGATAGAGTCGAGAAGGGTTTTTTAATCCGCCGTGATGCCTACAGTTACTAGGCTTGACTACCAGTAGCTCCCTTCCTGAAGCTAAAGCTTACTGAGAATTAATAATCCTTCTTCCGGCATAAAGTAGGGCTTGGCAAATCAGGTTACAACAGAAAGTAAGCCCTGCAGCAGATGATAAGGCTGCGTGAGTAAACTTTGCTGGAAGAAACATTTCCTGTAATACTTTGTTTGTTCGAACTACCGGTTTAGGTCACTTGGGTGGCCATCTTGTTCTAGCCGGTTGGTTGGCCTCCGGGCCGTGCCAACAGCCCCCAAGTTCTCTGTTCCCGGAATATATATATTCTGCCCTAGTACTGTGCCTTCTTTTACCTTTTCATTGTGATTTTGGTTCTATTGTATGAGTACCGGTCAGTACACATCTGAACGGTGGCAAGGCCAACACTTCCCATCACACTACTTATCTCCCTCCAGCCTTTTCTCTTGACGATCCTTATTCTCGATCCCTTTTCTCATCATTATGCAACCCTCGGCTGGAGCAAACATTAACATTAGCACTCGCTTCATTTCCTCAAACAATCTTTCATTAAGTCCTCTCTGCTTATTTAAGGCTGCCTCGACTAACAACAATACACTCATTCACCCATCATCTCCACTTTTAAACTATTGCTTTCTCACACAATTGCCTTAGCATACAAAACACTAAACATGTGCTACACATACACCCTTCAAATACATCTTGCCGAACACTTCGATTTAACCCCATTCATCCACCCCTATAGTCGCTGAGAGCGAATAATTCCTTACCCTCCACAACTCCTGAGTTTTCATTATGCTCCATCTCGAGCATAGCACCCCATGCAATCGCCTACCCACTCACATTTCCTCCCTCATTCACGACAAATTACCAATGGATAAGGTAACAGGCACTACATTTTTCTAAATCTTCCTCCAATGATAGAATGATTTATATCATACTTACCTTTTTCCACATTATATCATGTATATCAGGCAAACAATAGATGCGCATTTACTTTGCCATCTACTTCCAACGCGAATGGTCGTTTGTTATCTTTTAACACACACATACACACGTCTGTTCTCCAATTTTTATTAATAGCTATACATTTCTCCTTTGAACCTTATATCCATTACCCAAACTATAATCACTCTTCTACTTTGCAGTTGTATTTCAGACAAAAAGTTTGTTCTGCGCCGCGGAATACTTATTGAGATCCTACTTAATTTTCACTCGATAATTCCGTCTTTTTACTTTCCATTTACAGGTGTTACTACCGCCTCCCATTAGAGCGGCATCATGACACTTTCAAGGTCGTCTTCTTGGGCAAATCATCACGGTGCATTGCCCAACGGAGAACACAAAACCAGTATTAAGCTTGAATGAGTTCCCCCTCACCTCTTTTTCGAAATAATGGCACTACGCAACATAAATTTGCATTTTTTGAATTTATGGGTCAATGTGATGGTATTGTTTACTTAGGAATGCTTCCAAAACTCTTCCTTCACCACTGTAAAAATCGGTCCATTAATTTGAGGCTTCCTGTCAACGTAACCAGTGCAAATATTGAATAAAAACTTTCATAACTGACGTATTTTTATTATCTGCATTGCTTTTCCTTCGTTGCTCAAAACACTTCGTTGGAACCCAGGCGGTTATACTGGTTTAGAATTTCCTGCCCACAATTGCGCTAAAAATTTTATGTCACCAAGGATAATTGATGGCAGCATAACTATTCCCCACGAATATCTGCGAACACCTTATACCTCCTTTGTTTTCTACCTTTACTTTTTTTGATAGAATTGCGTTGGAACTCTGAGTGGTGGGTTCTTAAACTCCTGCACTCCCCAAACTCTGTTCGGTAAGAATAAAACAATGTTAAACACACTTTTGAACTACACTTATTCCATCTTCATTAGGAGGAACTAGTTTGAGATTCCGTGTTCGATGCAAACAGAATCCCCTTTTGCTAAGAGCATAGCACTGATGTGCAACCTAACCCTGATGTATCCCTCCACCAAAGGCAAATTTCAGTTAATTAATGTTACTTAAACCCAGCGGAGATCAAATTGCGCAGTAGCTCAACAGGCACACGCTAGCATCACAGTGCGTGGAACGGACAACAGCGTAGACTGAGACAGAGGGGCTCTTGATTTATTTCGCCTCCCTTCTTTTTGATGGTATTCGCTTCACTTTCTTCGCGATTCTGTAACGATTTCAACTTCTAAAACTTAACCGACTGCCTTATAAAACCGACTACTCCAAGCCAAATAGCGCCTTTAAGCCTAAAAACGCAAGGAATGTGTGTAGCAGATCGACTGCCTAAGCCACGGTTTCGATAATGGGCTACTCAGTGACCCTACCATTGTACCCAAGTCCAACCTCCGGACCATGCTGCTAATCTCAAGGCCATCTGGAGGTCTTAGGTACAACTTTTGCCCGAGTATTACATGTTCCTACATCTTCAGGGAAGTCTCGGGATGTGGGACTAGATGTAGGAGGATTAGAGTGCGTTGCAATCAGATGCACAGGGAGAAGGTCGAAACCGTTAAGTCCTGCTAAAAGACCATTTAAAGGTGGATTCTCTAACTGAGCAGAGTATCAAATCAGCACTTTTATTGACTACTTGAACGGTGGATTCAACGTGCTTAAAAATCCAAACTTTTACCATTGGGATTAGTTTAAGAAGAAAAGAAAATGGGGTTTGTGCAAAAGAAATTCAAACTTAGAACGCCATTTCCTAGTGTGGGAGATTATCACCACGTGACTTCATGTTCAAACATGGTTCATCTTTCTACTTACAAGTTGAAGTGTCTTAACATTTAGCTGCGGTGAATTTTAAGCCCCTAAAAACAGGACCAACTTAAAAAAACCTGTGACGAGAAAAAAAAGGGCTCGTGGTGAACACGAGGAGTTCAATGCCTTAGCCTGAGAGCAACTTCACATGCAAATAAAATTGCTTCTGTAAGAATTAATTAAAGTGGACGAATCAGTGTAAACTGCCGCAGACTTACACCAGCCTCGTAGGCAGCTGCAGTTTTGGAACCTAGAAAATTTTGCCTTTAGTAGACTTTTTTTCAAGAAAGGCGACTTGAGAGTTTTTAGGAAGGCATCTTTTGATCCTTGTAGCACTTATGAACTGAGAATACACGAATATGTTTGTCCCTGTCCACGCAGACGCTGAACTCAATTAAGTAGGCGGAAATTATCGTTTGGCGGCTTTTTCACTCGAGAACTTTAACAGAGACCCTCAGCACTTTGGCACATTCATACTGATTTCACAACATTCAACAAGTTTTTCCAATCCCAAAAGCTAGCTGTACAACTGAGAACTGTCGAGCACTAGGCACGAGTCCATTCAATTCGGGTCGCCTTGCGGCAAATGAGTCTGCAATAACGTCTCATGCTGCTCTTCAATGTCACCGCGACGAAACGCCTGGATAGAGTTATAAAACGTAGTCAAACCAATAAAAATGCACCAAATAGTTTATGTACAAAAAGACAGGCCTTTTCTTACTATAGGAAAGCTATTAATTCCTGGTCACAAGAACATGGAGGAATCTGAGGATATGCATCACAAGCTCGAATGCATTAATGAAGACCCCTTTCTTTTGGCTTGCCCGTACTATGCGACAAATTAGTAGACACTGTAACAACTACCAAGGCTACTTACAAGCATATTCCCAGCTCTCCTGCAGGATTATCCAACTTTGTATTTTTCGCACCGTTTCCTGCTAATCTTAATGTATTTATTCTCAACATCTGGACACAAAGTCAAAAATTCAGGGTGATTTTGAAGCACTCATCGTTGACGGCTTTTAACAGGCGAATTTCCTCAAGAGTTTAAAAATCTAGGCTTTTCTTTAGGAGTAAATTTGGTGTTAAAAATTGCACCGAAATCACATCTGACCTGTGGTTTTTATGCAAATACAGCCTTGCCAGACACGTCATGAACGCCCGAAGAAGTTTTAGCAGGTTATTAGCAAAGGCAAAAAAGAAGAGGTGAAAACAGGCTTTGGAGGTACTGCGGATTACAAGGGCATCAGGACGCGGGAACGGTGGAAGAGGAGGAGGAAGAGGTGACAGCTGAATCCAAGGCAATGATGGCCTTCAATTCGTCTGCCGAGAGGACTTCTTTCTCAAGAAGTTCATCAACGATGCGGCGCAGTTTCAATTCGTTCCGCTTAATCAGTGCCATGGCACGTTGGAAAGCCTCCGCCACGAGGCGCTGTACCTCAAAGTCAATCAGAGCCGCGGTTCGCTTACTGTAGGGCTCCACGGAGAAGGGATTCTGGGAGTGATCCTGTGGAATGTAGGTGTAACGGTGTACTACACAGTTGTCCAGTGCGATGGTTTTTACAACGAATAGAGGTAGGAAATTGGTAGGTAGAGAAGTGTTTTGTAGCACGCTGAAGGTTGTTTAGAGCAAAATGTTGGACAATCTCAAGTCTCACAACATTTCACCTAGGATGACACCCCTACAAAACACTGTGACAATGAATCAAAATTCTTTCGAACGTAGTTTGCAACTGGGTGACAAGCACTCCAATGCTCAGGCAATTTCAGGAATGATTGAGCGCACCACTTCCTCTTGTACGTCGATAAGGCACTCTACGCAACCGATTTTGTAAATGATCATCTCTACCGAGAGAAATAGTCTCAACCACTATTAAGTACGAAAAAAGGCAAAATTTGTACTATGTAGAGGCCTCTGTTGCTGCAGTGTAGGCTAGACATTTATTTGTGAAATCCATTCAGCAGCTATCCCACATTCGTCCTGTCCCCACCCCATTAGCCAGCACTTACCAAAGGCTCTTTGTCTTACTCTTTTGTCTCGGTTGGTCACATACCTTTGGCATGCCAACCAGGAGGAAGTCAAGCTCACACTACTTCGGTAGTGCACTGGCAATAGGCGTGTCTGGGTCCTTCCACTACGACTGACTTACCATATCGATCGTCAAAGACCCCACTTGCGTTTCCCATGCACTAATTCAAAAATTTTGACCCGCCTTCCAAAACAAAATCCTGTTATGCAAAAGGTTAGCTAAAGATTCATTTGAGATCTTGACAAAAGACATGGAAACTCCAATGTTAGCGGTTGAATTCTTTAAGTTGCGGAAGGTTTCCTTAACCACGAAGTTGGTGCAAAGGATAAGGTGAGACATAACCAATCATGCAAAAAGTAAGTAGCTCATTAAAGAAAAAAACACCCCGATCTTGGTGATCTACGAATGTGACAGGGGAACAATTATGTAGGAACTTACGCCAAAACTGAGGTTGCCCACGGCCTTGGACATGCCCCAATCTCGCACTTCCTTGTAAGCCAAGTCGGTCGCCCTCTTGAGATACTGCTCTGAGGCTGAAATGGTAGAATAATGAAACAAAAATAGTCTTACTATCGATGAATGCGTGTAGACAGGTCCCTTCTAAAATTATGGCCAGAGAAAAGGCGATCCCAGGACTTAGACCCTACTGAAACTTATTTCAGTAGAGTGACGCAGGATTTCACATTGCTTTAAACTAATAGTGACTTTTCCGATAGCATCTCTTTGGAGTAGCGTAACAGTTTATGAAACCGCATACCACATATAATTATCAGAACTAATTAAAACGCTAAGTCAGTGGCTAATCGGTGGCATAAGCCAGGCTGCTCACCGTTGGATAAAAGGCTGAAACATGCACCTTCAGAAATCGCAAATGTCTACCCACCGTCAGAAGAGGCTTTAAAGATGAACTCCTCGGCAGCCCTACCGGCGAGGAGAACAGTGAGCCGATCGGCTATATCGTCACGGGAGAGAAGGTAGCGCTCTTCTGGGACGAATTGGGTGAAGCCAAGGCTACCGGAGGCACCCAAGTCACCAGTGGAGGCACGAGGCACAATGGAAACGCGGAAGGGAGTTAGCCCCGTGGAGGGCAGCAACGAAGCTACCAGTGCCCGCCCCGCCTCTTGTACCGCCGCCACTCGACGCTCAGGCTGCGAAAGCGGACTCGAACGCTTTGCTGCACCTGTATCAATACAATTGGAAGCAGCTTCTTAAGTTTCCCCCTCCCTTTCCTGTCCCTCCGTTCCTTTTCAAATTGTTTCAACACTCAAGGTAGCCACTTTTGATGGTATTCTCAGTATACCACAAAAAAGTCAAATGAGAGTCAAATTAAATTTCCACACGTTAAAGTGTTCGCATAGGCTAGAGATTACCGTACATCAGATCAGAAACCTGGCATTGCGACTTCCCCTCACAGACTGTTGCGATAGAAAGGGTCAGCAACAGAAAGGGAGGTAGAAAATGGGAATAAAATTCCTACCCGCGAGAACACGCTCTAAAGCGCTATCGAAATCTGCAACTTGAATGCCCTCTTCGGCATGGACACCTCTGGCCGTGATGAGGGCGGCCTCATTGCAGAGTCGCGCAATGTCTGCACCGGACATGCCAGACGTCCACGTGGCTAGGCGGTCACGCAGTGCTAGCACGTCGATGCTAGTGGCCAGTTTGTACTTCCCTACGGGTTGCAAAAGACGATCATTGCGATTTGGAGACACCGTCCTGTTTGGTTCAATTTTTTTAAACTAGTGAGCCTGTGTCGGCATTCATCTCGGCGCCAAATAGTAACGAACCTGTCTCCTAAGTACGCTGACTCAACCAAAAACCAGGAATACCAATTGCAACTACCAAAATCGGAATGATATTAACTCCTCGTCGCAGGCAGACAAACTCAACTCACCGAGATACATGTCCAGAAGTTCCTTGCGTTCAGCTATATTGGGTAGATCGATGAAGATGTGACGATCAAATCGACCAGCCCGTAGCAGAGCCTTGTCCAACAGATCAGCTCGGTTCGTTGCCGCAAAGACGATGGTTCCCTCGGTGGTGTCCATGCCGTCCATCTCCACTAACAACTGGTTCAGCGTCTGCTCCATTTCTGCCACTCCGCCACCACCACCACCTGGTCTAGAAGGGTACGAAAAAGAAGCCTCTGTATTACTGACAGTGCACGAATGAGGTGCTAGAGTATGTACGTCTAAAACTACACACAGTCTCCCTCCTCACTGAAACCATCAGCAAAACAGAAATGGTGATAACATGGAACCTTTATTATCGCATGAAGAGGACCCCAATTTGGATTTCAAATGCTTCAACTCGATTTCCCCTGATTTGGCCCTACAATGGCAAAAATTATGGAGGAATTCGACTAAGAAATGACGACGAACACACGATATGGGAAGCTTTGCTCGAAACAAACCCCAGCTAGATGAAGCAGGCAACAAAATATTTTAGGACGCTTCAATCTGACCTTATTCTTCTACACTCAACTCTTTGCATGATACCACTGAGTCTTGCATTTGAAGTAGTCTCGGTTACTGGTGATGGTGGTAAGGCACAGGATCGGTGTTATAGCCGAAGCAATAGGGGATTCATTACTATTACTATTTTTCTTTACCAAAAGGGAAATTCAGTACGTTTGGTAAAAAAACTCGATTCCTAACTAGAATCATCTTCGTCTTCCGCATCCATTGTAAGAATGACACCCATATGAGCGTCTGATGGGAATGGGGGCTACAGTTTAATGGATAATATATTATAGTGCGTACGTAGGACACCACTTGTCATTATGCCAATCAAAAGTACGAGGAAAACAAAGCATCAAGAAAAGAACTTATTAGCATACACCGAAGCGGAGCGTTTACGTCCGACGGAGTCGATCTCGTCAATGAAGATAATAGAGGGAGATCTCTGTCGAGCAGCATTGAAGAGTTTGCGGATTCGTGAGGCGCCGAGACCACCTATGATCTCAATAAACTCCGAGCCAGCCATGGAGTAGAAAGGCACGCCGGCCTCGTGGGCGAGGGCCTTAACAAGAAGAGTCTTGCCCGTTCCTGGAGGACCCAGCAGAAGTGCACCTTTGGGCAATTTGGCACCAAGGTCCTGGTACTTGGCGGGATTTTTAAGGTACGAAACGAATTCCATCACCTCTTCCTTCGCTGCGTGCATGCCCGCCACGTCCTACAGTATTGAAGTAACAAGAGGCTTTGAATGGAATGGAAAGATGTTTGTTACATTTTTGGAACCCAACAACAGTCATGTAAGCCACCAATTTAATCTTGCTCATTTCAAAGATCCGTTCATTGGTAAAACTCATACAAATGCTTCAAAAATAGTATGTACTTTCTACATCGAACACCACGTAAACCAGGCCAAGGTTAATTGTACAATAAGGCTTATCCCTAGCGCTCAGTTTATTGTAGATGAAGCCAAATTAACAGGCTTAAATGCGGAGTGCAACTCACATCAAAAGTGGTATTTGTGGTGATGGGCTGAGGCTCTCCCATACCAGGAAATGCATCAAGGAACGGCATCCCACTACCAAAGCCTCCAGTATAGCTGCCACCGACGCTGGGCTCATCCCTCGACAACCGCGGTGGCGGTGGCTGTCTCTGTGCTCCCTTCTTAGTACGCGCTTCGACATCGGTGTTCTGGTATGAGAGCTTCCGCAGAGCCACCATAATTGCTTCTTTCGGTGGCAGATCATGAGGAGCGTTCTTACGTATCCATATCAATGCAACTGTGGCAGCAACGGCTGAGGAGAGTATGACCGTGATCACGAGGTCATTGGTGTTCATTTCGTGGCTGTAAGCAAAATGATTCGGTAGCGTCCCAAGCTGAGAAGATCAAGTGACAACAGTTTCTGGAGGTGGATATAGACTCACGTAATAGTAAGAGGTATTCGATCGGATTGAGGAATGCCAATTTTGGCCTCAAATAGGCGCACTCGACGTTCAAAGTCAAGAGCGGTTTCGTTTTCAAGAGGAACACTGACTACCTGGAACATAGCAGAGGGTAAAAAACAGTCCTAACGTTAACAAATGAAAGTAATGAAAACGGTGAAGTATTAGTAAATGTATTCCCAGTCATGTTTGTAAGAAAAAATCAGACTAAAACGAATCTGCCTTACAAAAACAGCACTTCCATCAACATATTGCGCAGAATGAAGGAGAACAAGAGCCCTTTCACGACTCTGTGAGACTTGAATGCTGCGAACTTCTCCACGAGACAGGAATTCTTCAAGGACTCGCCACGATACTTCAACAGGTTTGGCGACTCTGTAGAGGTAGTAGGCAATGGCCAGTGAGAGGCCTGCTGAGAAGGCTATGAAAGGAGCGATAAACAATCTCTTAGGGGGCCGGCGGGGATTCATTCCTTCATCACCCTTTGGCGGTGATGACTTGGAATCCTGTCCAATCCGTCTGACTTGTGTGCCGACCAATCGAAATTGGCGTGGATAGATAAGATGAAATGTGCCAGTACTGTTTGAAGTGAGCGTGAGAAATCTTCCAGGCAAGCGCATTAGCTGGACGAACGTTCGCCGAATCGACGGAAGAAACATAGTATTGGTTATCAGAACGAAGAACAGCCAATCAGGAACTCATTAGAGCATTAGCAGAATTGAATGGGGACCCGCTCCAAAAAGGCTCTGGCAGAATTTGCGCTTGTCTAAAATCTCTACTTTGGAGTACACTAAAAGAACAATGTCTTAATTCTTCACAAAGTAGTACCAGTGCTCTGATTGGGTACTTCGACATTACCAGTTATTATACGATTGACTTAAACAATAATCTGCTTAATATCAGAAGTAAGTTTTGGCCTCTTAAACCAGCTTTTAATAAACCTTTTGAACATTATACGCTAAATTTTGCTAATTGATGGTACTGTTGGTAAACATTGTTAGAGCCTTGTTTAAAAATAGCACTCCTTCGTACTAAGTGGTTTGACCAGTCTCTGACGCCTAGTCCACATCAGCAACCCGACTCACCACGAAAACTACGCGTAAATTGGACAGCGCACCAACCATGTACCCGCCTCTAACCGACATTATAGAGACGACCACTCCTCGAAACCCAAGTGAGCCCTCCAGTTGGCCTAATTTACTGAGCGTGAGTCCCAACCGTCAGCAACCCACCCGCAAAGCACCCAGAGGCGCACACCTACCGCTAACTGTGCTAGAACAAGCTGCATTTACAGCCATCGCCTCAGAACAAACACGAAAATCACCGTAAGGGAACTGTACCCGTGGGCGCCGAATGTTACAGTCCTCACCCTTGTTTAGTTAAAGGGTTAATGCTACAAAAATTAAATCTATTTTATGTACACATAATACACAAAATTCAAATCACCTAAAACAACCATCGCAATGCAATACTTCTGCTACAATTCACTCCTCTTCCTCTTCCATGATGTCTTCAGCGTTCTGAGACGACCCCTCCTCCTCACCATCTTCCTCATCCACTTCATAGTAATGTCTCACGGCAGTGGCGGCAGTACGTCTAGGCCTCAATCGACTCACTTGCTCCTCCTCCTGCCTCCGCGAACGACACAGGCGACGCCTAGAACTGCGTCTTGGTGCCTCCGGGGTGTGGCAACTGCGCAGAGAGCGTCTGCGCGTGGAACAACCCACCGAGGCGGAAACGGAGGCAGAGGTACTGGAGGAGGAGGACGTGGTGCTGCGGGAGGTCCCATGGGAACGCAATGAACGTCGAGGTTTGCGACCGCGGCAAGCTCGAAATCTACCAACGCCGCCGGAGTGAACATCTTCCGTTGCTACCTCACCGTTCCTGTTATGCGCCCGTCCCACGCCGTTGGATATACTAATTGGTTCGAGACCAGCTGTCACGGCTTTCAAATAACAAAGAACACACACTGTTTGCTCCATATTGGAGGAAAAACACCACCTACAGCACCGATTAGAGCATGTCTAGGTATAGTGGGCTTTAAAAAGGACAAAATAAAAATGAGGTCAACAGCTATTTTTCTTCATAAACACAGGTGAATTAAGTCGACCAGAAAGTCACTTAAAAAGCAGAAACAGAGCTTACCACTGGTGTTTTCGCTGGAGGAGAGCATGAAACAGAAAAAAGATACGCAAAATAAATTTGATTTCAAGGGCGAACAGGCAATAAAAAGTGCAAAGATGTGTGTATCATTGAAGAACTATAGGGAGAAATTAATGGCACACCCGGTTTTCTATCACATGATGATGCCCTACGACGGTTTCGGATACGGTTCATTCCATGTGTCTCGGATGCATGAGGCCAAAACTAGTTTTGAATTCGTGCAATTAAGTATAGTTTTTTTTTTTAATGGTCCGAACCATCAAAGTGATCCGAAATAAAAGATCTCATGGGGAGTCAATCGCAGTTTCTATGATAATGATGTCAATATACAGTCAGTCAAACTCACTGGGATCGGCGCAGAGATGCTCTGGTGGTGGGCCTAAGGCTTTGCAGACGTGGGTGGACCTCGGTGTCGTCATTGTTGTCGTCCTGAGCTGATTCACCAGAGGCCGGAAGGGAGTCGTCTCCAAGGTAGAGGGAGAGACGCTTCCGCGCAACCTTTTTTATCCACCGCGACAACCATCGAGTGTCCGAGTATACCTGCCAACAATTACTTATTTTTCTCAATCTGAGAGACATTAACCCACCCTCCAGTCCTCTAACACCCTCGAATATTTACCTGAGTTTCAGAATCGCGATTGAAGAGGCGAGAGTTGTTGACGATCAACTCGAGATCGTTGAGGAATTGACGCGGCCCAGAATAGGTGCCAGCGTCCCCTTGGCGTGAATGCTGCAAGAGACGAGTCTGAACAGAGCCTAGGTCCATCGGATTTCGAATGATCTCTCTGTAGGTCTGAGAGGTAAAACACAAAGCCTTCAACTTGGTCACTGGCTTCAAAATAGCCAAAATTGCTAGATCAAAGGCTTGAGATGTCCGTTTATCATTCACTTGAGAGCACCTCTTATGCCACTGTACAGTTCGTGAAACTTCCAGCGCAGAATCGAAAGAAACTCAAAACATCAACAAATGATCCGGCCAACGAACACAAAACATGACATGGAGTGTAATGAATTGCCACTGCTTGTTTCGCATATCATGAAAGCAGGAATACAACTTCCACAACCATTTTTCATGTTCATGAGTCAACTCACCTCATACTGGTTGACGTTGACCGGTTCACGAAAGAAAAAACTGCGCCGATCGCGTTTCACCTCTCTCAGAAGTTGACGACATACCCTTCGCCAGTCAAGTGCGTCACCAGTTCCCGTTTCAGTTGAATGTGACGGTGGTGGTGGCGGTGGCGTTGGAGGAGGAGGAGCGGTGAGAGTCCGTAGAGGATAGCGTGATGCCCCGCTCCCATCAAGAGCACCCCGCTTGGATGCTGGAGTGAGGTCTGTCGAGTTCTCTGATGGCCGGAAACGTTTCGTAGTCGCAGCATTTGTGGTATCTAGGGCGGACGTAGAGGGCAGAGCAACATCTGGAACGTCGTCAACCAATGCCTCTTGTTCTTCCTCTGCTCCTTCTTCCTCGCCTTCTTCCCTTCCGCCTCCTCCTCCTCCTTCTTCATCTTCCGCCTCCTGCACTGCAGGCAGCGTTGAAGACGAGGAATTCTGTGGCACCTCAAATGTAGGGTCAAGTTGAGGATCCAAAGTCACCGCTGATGTGTAGTTGTCCATCAATTTGTCCTGCAGGCAATACAGTCAAAAAATTGAGTTCACGACAGTTTTATAGATAGACAGACAATGCTACAAATAATGAAGGCAAAAAAGTTTGAGCCAATGTTGATAAAAACAATACCAAATTCTTACAAATCCGTGAATGAAAGTGAGAGTCAGTTAGCCTGGAAGGCAGCAAATTATCATTTGGGAGCAGAGTGAACGTACAAACAAACACGACTCTTAGTTCGCAAGGCAACTCAGTCCTAACAAGGAGCTAGACCTCATAGCCATTAAGCTGGCGTTGCGGTGAACATCACAGCTGATTGGTGTTAGGAAAGGACTGGACAATGCAAGAGCGAAATGCAATTCGACGACATACCAGATTGAAACTCGCATCAGAGATGGCCTTGAGAGCCAGAGATGTGACCAGCTGCGCCTGACGTACAATGAGACTTGTCGGTTCGTTGTAGCGAAGGGCATTCTTAAAAATCTGCTCCAAGTCAAAGCGAATGGCTTCCGATTGCCTGGTGTGAGATGGAAAGAAACGAATGAGCGTGAAATAGACAAAGGAGATAGCAAACAGGAAACTCTTCTCCTACCTGTAGAAGAGGCTTTCCAAGCGATTGCGTATAAAGAGAAGGTCAACCAGATTGGGATTGACCACGATGTAATTGGGAAATGCTGCCAGGTCCACGGGACCGTTGAATGCCGCAGCGGCATTCAGTGTCATCAGCTGGAACAATGAACAAATGGGCAATTTCCACCTGGGTTGTCACTTCAGGAGTTTAAAATACGCCAAGATCCAGTGCTAGGACCAACCTTGTCAAGGACAGCCTTGATACGCTCGATAACCTCGCCAAATGTGGTGTTAGTGTGGTTGAAAGATGTAGACGGTTCTGAGGAGGGCACAGCCATGGGTTGGGAGCCCCGGGACCCAAAAAGCCTTGTCAACCGATCCACTGGAATCCTAATGTCCCCGCTGTGCATAAAGACCGAGGAAAACGTAGTTGTTGGATCATCTGAAAGAGGCGAAAACAATAGAAAGGAAGAAGTAAACCTAGGAATGACATATGAAGTTAAAGAACTGAGACGCACCAGAAATGGGAAGTCTACTGACCCAGGGATGCATATCCCAAGGGCTCAGGCTGTCCGAAAAAGTGATAACAACATCACCGTCAAAACCGCCTTCCAGAGACTCCACAGCCGGACAATCGGAGAGACTTGGTGGCAGAAGGGGCTCATGAGCAGCTCCCGTTTCGTGGTTTTCCAACCAACGGACTCGAACCCCTAACCATGGATCGATTGGGGATAGAGGCGGTGTGGACGACGAAGAGGTGCTGGGGTTGAAGACAGAAAAGTCGCGCAGAACACGTCCGCGCCACCAGACATTCTCCACAGGACAAATAAAGACGTCACCTAATGGTGGAAAAGAGAAGCAACTTAAATTGTTATTGGAGCATTGTAATTTACTCTAAACAAGGAACGCGTTGGATACGTGTGCTAAAAACCAGTCACTGAAATCCTCTCAAGAGAGCACTTAATGGTCTTCGGAAGCCCTATTTATCATCAGCCTACGCTAAGTGCATTGAGCTTAAACAACTCGACTACAAAAACGAAGTGATCAACTGTTTCTTTTGCTTTACTTCTCAACCACGGGACCGTGTAATAAACAAATCGGAATCCTTCCCAAAAAGGGGACGCCATTAATCACAAAATTTTGTCAAAGTAGTAAGGTCTACCTCCCATACCGTGTGGAAATGAAATAATTCGTCTGATGAAAATGAAGCACTAAGTGTCAAAACTGCGTCGTACTGCGATCGTTTGACTAGCATTTCGTCCTTCCGGTCCCCTCCAAAGCCATCATAATGAAGCCTTCACAACTACTCAATAAACTGCTGAAGAACGAAAAAAATCAAATGTTAAAGATGTAGGTCCCCTAACCGTAGCCTCTACACTCCTATTCCAAAGACAATGAGTCGACACAGATGCGTAACGAACCAGCACTCCAAGAACGATTGATAGCCTCGTCGAAGACACTGCGAAGGACAAGGAAGTCAAGCACCCCATCAACATCGTGGTAACGTATGAATATTTCCTTCGGCAGAGTTGTCTGAGACCTGGTTTCAGAGTCAGCAAGAGAAGCGTAGGGCTGTTGCCTCTCCACGATGAGGCGGAGGGACACGAGACGTACAAAGCTGTCCACGGCGTCTGTGACGTCGGTAACGCCGTCCATTGATGCTGGTGAAGCTCGAACTAGAGACTGCGTGATACGACTGGTGGAGGTGGAATTGGTAGAGGCAGCATTGCGGTGACGAAGGGAAGAGGAAGTGGAGGCGTTGGAATGGGGCCTCCTATTGCTGACTGCGTTGGTAGTTCGCATAAAATGCACTGCCATTTCGGAGATATGGCAGCAGAGATAGCCCTGGATAAAAGTGATTGAAATAGAATAAAGTGGGCAATTACGTTGTGGCAGGAAAATATTTGCTTCACCACCATGGTAATGGCAAGAAGCCCTCCTTTCAGTAAACTTAAATAATTGTTCCCATACTCCAAATTTACAATTTCTTCAGAATAGCTCAGATGCCACAAGACTGCGGCAAGATTGACGACTTTGTACTTTTTCAAGTGGCAATTGGAAAAACCAAAAAATTAAGACGTAAAATCACTCACAGGCAATGCGAGATTCTGTTCCCACGGTAGTGGAAGACGCCCTGCTTCCAAATAGCCACCATCAGGGTTGATGACATCGATGGCAGGAACGGATCCTTCATGCCAGGCCCGACTCAAGTATTCCTTGTGGCCACGCATCACGTAGACCAGCCGATCACCCAATTGCGGTACATAAGGTGACGCAGAGGGCTTTGTAGCGGAGAGCCAATCCAAATGCGGACCCAACCATGAGACGGATTCGGAGTCCAGAGGCCCCGGTGTCGCGTCTCCCGTGGGATTGGAGACACCGAGAAAACCGTTTGGTGGCGGTTCAAGAAGAGGCAAATCCACATGATGCTGAAAAAAAGTGCAACGTTGCTGAATAACCTGGCGGATTGAATGACTGATAGTGCCGTGAAAAACGATTCGCAAACAGGTTGCGATGTCTTCACTTAGAGCTTCCTAAAAAATATATTTTAAAAACGAACACTGCTTAAGAATTGCTTACAGAAGGTGGACTTCGAAATACAACAAACCACTCCTTACGGTCACCAGAACCAGGTCTTGTATGCTTTTTAAAACCTTTGAAAACATGAATAAACCCAACAAACCGTAGAAAATGCCCCTCTAGTGTTTTGGTACATCCAGGTCAACCATAGCTAGAGGATAAAAAGCTACTTCGTCGATTTGGCGAATCTTAAAGATTCTCATTTGAGATACAAATGAAGCCTGAGGCAGTTGAGCCCTTTGGCTTAGTGAAATGGCGGTAGGGCCAGATTCTGGATTGTACCTCCAAAGTCACGCCGCAGCAAGCGCGGCTGGATTTTAGACATGCCAAATGTCACGCTCCAAGTTGCAACGCCGATTGGACACGGTGACTGATGCGATGGTTGTAAGGCTAGGCCAAATAACATCCGGGGTAGAGGCAGAATCAAAGGGACTTCCAGGTCAGGCCTCAATAAACGTTTGATGAAGTAATAAACCTCCTAACAATACACGGCTTTTTCGACGCTCCTCTGCTCGATGAGCTAAAATGCTAACCTCGAACCGTCTTGAAGTTCACTCCTCTTGGCCCGATGGCCCCGTAACTTGAAAGTGCGAAAACAACGAAAGTGATGTCGGTAACGAAAATCCAAAGGACAAATTTTGGGGAGGAAATAAGGTGCAAACAATGGAAACACCCAAGTGGACTTGGTGAAATTACCAAAAAGGGTGAAAACAACCTTTCACAAATGCAATATTGAGGTACCCACCGAAGTAATAAAGTCGATACTGCGGATGAGTTGCTGCTTGATTTGTTCCCTGGGGTT
Organism: Taenia multiceps; assembly: GCA_001923025.3. Classification (NCBI taxonomy): domain Eukaryota; kingdom Metazoa; phylum Platyhelminthes; class Cestoda; order Cyclophyllidea; family Taeniidae; genus Taenia; species Taenia multiceps. The sequence goes on along the minus strand of CM010317.1, from coordinate 2,413,606 downwards.
AACAGGTATGGCGTCCGCCACCTCAACTACTTCATCGTTCATCTCGAGGTCCTCCAGGCTGTTTAGGACTACTGGCTCTGTCGCACCTCTCGGCATTGTAGCGCTCCTTCGTAGCATGGTTACCGTCTCCGAGAGGCCACGCTGCCGTCGGTATCGCCGTAGGCGTTCGGAGCGTCGAGCACGCCGCAGTGTGCGCACCGCCTCCAGTTGAGTGGCCAGAGAGAGTTGGCTTTGCCGCTCACGCCGGCGCCTCTGGCGCTGTCGTGCTGAACGACGAATTACGGAGTCGTCGAGGAGGCCGTTTGGTAGTGGACTTGCCAGTTCTACATTGTTGCGGAGACGACCCGTAGACGGCGACTTAAGAGTTCAAAACGAAAAACTTTTTATTAAGCATCCAATAGCTGTTCAGATAGCAAAAACTCTCTATTTCATTCCATTCCTGCATAAAAACACTTACAAGATAGCATGCTTAGTTATAATCATGCTAAGCAGGTATTCTGGGATTCCAACGTATGAGTTATGTAGGATATTTTAAAATATCTAGGCATAAAGAACATAGGAGAGGGATTACTTGCTCTAAAATGGTACAGTATGAGATGTAGATACCTGCTCAGCAGCCTCAAGCTGCAATCGCCTCGTTCTTGACCGAGTTGTCGGTACGCGACTGCGACGAGTCCGACTGGAGCCCCAACCAACCTCCGCGTCCATGTGTGCTGACCAATCTGAGTCGTTTTCTGAGTCGTCCGCCACCTCCCCACCATCTGCGTCCAAAAGCGAATCACTGGGTAACCGAAAGGCATCACCCCCGCCTCGACCTCCACCTCCCGCATCGCTCACCAAAATCACTGACGACGACGATTGCGTCTCGCCTAGAGTTGCCACTGCCTGAACAGTGCTCTCGACGGGCGCAATCGCTGCGCTGTCTACATCCCCATCGACGAGGCTGGAGGTTGAGGTGTTGAGGGGTTGCAATCCCTCACGAGAAGCATTCTTTTCACTCTCCTGCCGAAGTAAGAACTTATCAAGCTCCAACCTAAGAGAAATACAAAAGAAACTCAGTTGCTTGGATGGAGGAAGAAAGGACGATGACATTCAGAAGACTCACTTCACATCTTTTCTGGAGAGAGGGCAAATGAGATCATCTTTGCCTGAGAGCCAGTGACAGCACCAGAGGTAAGTCTTATTATAGTCTCGTTGTGCCGACGACGAAATGGGCGTGGGGCAGCAATAAGTGGATGGAACGTTTACAGCGAACTGGATATCGTCCACAACAACCTCCTCACCGTCTGGGTATGAGTGTAAAAAAAACAGGCCGACAATTTGGTGTTATTTATTTTCTTGATATTTATTTATTTATTTTCTTGATAGTATTCACTGAACAACCCTAGCCTTCTCAAGTATCGTCAATGTTTTAAAACACCATTTTTACACAATGCAAGAGGAAAGTAAGACCGTCCTTCGTACCGTTTCTCTAAGATTCAATTGCCAGGCCACAATGGGACAAACCCCGATTCAAAATTGGGAGACCTCCATGCAAGGATGAAGAACAAAAAAGGATGAGTAAGAGCCTACCATCATCCACCATAGTGGTTGGCCTGGCGTCGATTGGCCTGAAACCGCGTCTGCCAGGCACCTGGGCGATCTGCCTGTCTGAGGTGTAGGGGTAGCCCCTTAAGGTGGTCAGGTAGGCCGGTGGTAGTCGAGAGAAGGGCACACCGCTAGACTCATGGACGAGCTGGAAGAGTACACCGGGTGGTGGTTGAAATACCCCAGTGACGCTGTTGTCGTTGCTATTACTATTTGACGAATAGATATCCTGTTGCTGAGACTGTTGGTGCTGCTGGGGCTGATGAATCTGTGAGGTGGAGCCTGCGTTAAATGATTGACTAGAAGCTGGCGAACCCAGGGCCAACGCTACGTTGCTCGCTGGCTGGGTAACCTCCCGCAACGCCGCATTATCCATCTCCCAGTGCAGAAACTGTTCTTCGTAGGGTGGTGGCTTCAGAGTGAAGGAAGGAACGTGCTAATCCAGTAAGCAATGCAGCTCTTGCAATCTCATGAGCAATAATAATGGTTGTGCTAATGATTGGGCATACTTTCACAAACCTAAGCACTTGACACAATGCACATACTGTGGATTAGATTAGCTCTGATGTTCCACCGGTTTCCAAATTAAGCGTTTGAAACTTTGGTAATGAATCCAAACACAAGTCCCACAGTCAATCTGAGAGCTGTTTTCAAGAATGCAGCTACACAAGATTTCCCCAACTTAACAGAATCAATTCCAGGAGAACTAGCTCGATGCCAAGACTTAATCACGCATTTTTTACACCGAATAGATGAAAACCTACACTAACAAACTATGCTAGGCGAGACATAAGAGAGACCATCACCTCAGCACCGGATAGTCGCTTTACGGGTTCCGTCTCCTGGCTCGGAGCAAACAATGAGATGACACCAGCCTTCGTGGCCACCAGAAAACCTGGCCCACTGGCACTAGGCATTGCGACGCAACAAGTAATCCGCTGACTCTGCAGCCCACCATCTCCACGAATCCGACGTCGTTCTTCCTCATCCTCCACTGCCATTGTCAATGAACCTTGGAGCGAATCTGACATTGTCGCCCCCGTTGCCCCGACCAACGGAACCTCAAGTTCCGTGGATTGAAGCCAGGTGATGCCTAGATCGGTAGTCGGCTGGGGCGCCGGGAAGCGATAAAAAAAGAGAATGGACGGTGTGACAGATGCGGATGGGCCAAAGCGCCAGATGTAGAAGCGGCCGTCGGCACCACCGGTTGCCAGAACTTCCTCGCAGAGTGGTGAAGTAGCAACGGCGTAAACCGCACCTTCATGACCCTATACAAATGATGGAGAATGAATGGTCGCGATCACTAAACTAAAGAGGTACTGTTAGGAATCTGAAGAATTTAAACTCAGCGATGTATCCACACAACACTTGAATTGCCCTACTCTTTGTTGGGAGTAACAGAATCAGATCTGCTTGAAGTAAATAAACAATCTTAGGAATTGTGTATAAAGCTGAAAAATTAACTCTGAATCTTGCGAACCAATCAGCCTATCCCTAAAAATATTTGGCACGAAGAAATGAACTGGCTTATTCTTCAAAATCAACATCTGATTTTTTGAGGCGAGTGATTTCTAAGGGCAAGAGCCTACCCTTTCGTCATAGATTTGAGACTACTGCAATAAAGCGCTCATCAGAGGTGGCGTCTTGTAATTGATACAATTGCATAATGCTATGCTTACTGTGAAAATAGCAAGTCTGTCACCATTTCTTCCGTTGAAGACATTCACAGCCCCGCTCTTGAGACAGACGGCGAGATAAGTATCCTTGCAGCTCCAGCGCAAAACGCAAGGGCGGCTCTTTGGTCTGTGAGGATGAAATTCGGGAAAAGTGAGGTCATAAACTCCCACGTGCATATGTGTACGGAACGCAAACTCACCGTTTCCGAAGCTTTAACTCCATGCCTGTCCAAAGACCGGCCCGCAGGTTCCAGAGCCAACAGCTGCCTCCGTCGGAGGACCCGGTGGCTAGCTGCACCCCGGAATTGCTGAAGGCTACGCTATTCACGTCGTCCTGTGAAACCGAAACGTTACATCAAGTACAAATCAGGTCGAATGGCGGAGAAGATTAGCGCTCAAGATCAGAAAGGAGGCAAAATAACCAATTAGTTTCGATATTGTACGTAGAACGGACAAAGTAGAACCTCTGAGCAGCAAGAACGTTACCATGGTAGTGAGGCATCACTATACGATCTGCATTACCGAATTATACTGCAAGACTATGAAGTTATGTTCTTCCATCTGACAGCGGTGATGCCGTAATGTACCCATCTGTTATTAATGGGTATTATGTGCAAAAACGGAGAAGTTTTTTACCTTTGAAAGTCACCCAACATGCAAACAGAGAAATTAGCCTTAAACAGAAGTGGTGAATGAACAAAGACCAGGATTCATTAGCATACCATTGATAATTGCAAAGTGGGGAAGATGCCGATCATGTGAAACCAATCTGACTACCTTTCCTCACAATGGGATGAAATGCAGTTTAAACGAGTAGGAAGAAACCACTAGTGAATGCCACGTATTGCAAGGATCCTTAGTATGAATAATAAGAACATGGTGATGAAAACGTACTTAATATTGCTTGTCCACTAAAATAAGCACTCAAAAGCCTAATAAATGACCAAACCCGGTATAGGTAAATCTCAACAAATACTTATTTGTAGAGGATTTTTTAATGAGATTACAATCTTTCTATAAGGCATATGCTAAAAATGATGAGATGGGCAACCTTCTCATGAACCAAGAGCAATGACGACAAACGAAAAAGGCAGACACACACCTCATGAGCCGACAACCGACCAGCGGAAATGGGACATCCGCCTTCAGAGAAGGTAAACATGCGGACACTGTGATCAGTACAGCCCACTGCGACGTGATGCCCTCCTAAAAGGCAAATTAGCCAATTCAGGGACGGTAACAGACATCCAAGGGATAATAGAGATTTATAGCCACGACTTCAACTCACCTGGGCTAACATCTAGAACAACGGCACTTGTGCCACTAGACAAACCAGAGTCCGATTCACGGGTGGTGAAGGTGGTAGTGGGGTGGAGGCGGATGCTACAACAGTGTTCCACAAACCCATCCACTCCAAATCCAACTTCATTTTCGCTAACTATGAGGGTGTGTGTGTACCGAATGAAATGCAACCCACAGCCATAAGAAGATACCAAGAGCCATCCGTCTTTTTCATCTGTAGAGAAACTTTCGTGCTGTTAATCGCACGAAGAGGTGCGAGAGAATGATAACAAGAAATCGGAGACTCACTTGGAAACTCAGATGGCTGAGGAATAGGCAGGAAGCCCAAACCTGAAATGACTCTATTACGACGAGAACCACGAAACGAAACGAGAGGTTGACCGGTGCGCAGGCACCATATAACTAGAGTGCAATCTGCATCCACGGAAACCATCAAATGGTTGTCGATAGATACGTCAACCTCAATTATTTCCGCCAGATGGCCCCGAAGCGTGTGACGTAGAAGTGGGACGGAGAGACCCGGTTCGGGTGATCGCAGGGACCATATTTTTATGGTGTAGTCATCTGAAGCCTAAAATAACCAAAAGAGGAGCGGTACCATTCAAAGTATAAGTGACTTATAAATTCATAGACAGGCTAATGATGAAATCTGAACGTTTGAGCTACATACAACTAAAAATTTAATAAAAATTCACCGAGATCAGATAATCGGAACGGCGGTCGTATTTGAGGCAATAGATAGCAGAACGATGAGCCAAAACGTGTTGCTGGAGCACCATTCTCCTGTAGACGTCCTGCATTACCAGCGATAGAAAGCCAATGGGCTTTGGGATTGATCGGTAACTCCAGATGCCGCACGAATGTCCAGCCATCGCAAAAAAAGATGAGAAGTCGAGATCGCGGAAAGGTGTACTTGCCCCTTAAGAGTTAATTAACTTAAAATATTTCATACGATTGGATTTTATAAGAGCTAAAAGAGAGGATAGTGAACGAAGACAAGCCGATTTGTTAGTCGATGCAAAGTTGAAGTAGTCTCTACAAATACGGCTGAGACAATGTGATCCAATGTCATTGTAAGTGAGATCCTAAAGCATAGAAGGGAAAAGGGTAGTTACGATGTCCTCATAGGTTTTGGCTTCAATTCCATCGCCTTGGGCCCGTTCATCTCCAGCCTAAAAATTAACCTGCATCAAAGCAACCTACACATTGACTGTTCATGAAACGTTTTACAGCCTATAACAATAGAAAAAGAGAAGAACACGTACCTTTGAACCATCTTCGCACCCTAATGCATCAAGATATCTTGCTATAAGATAAAGAATTTCTATGAAATTAAAATAGCCAAATACTGAACAAACCACTATTGTTCATTAGCAAGTGGTACGTTGATCGTAGACAGCCTCAGTTCGCAAAGTTAAAAAGAATTTTATTTGTACAAATTCCAGAACATGCTCAATAAACAGCACAATCTGGGAAGAATAGCGAAACAAAACAGAGCTTATTACTATTTACACGTCAAGAGACACTAACTAAAACGGGATTCCGCTCCGATTGGTTTGAGCAAGCAAAGGTCATTTTTAATAAGCTCGCCACTCTCAGTGTTAAAACCAATGCAGTTTGTAAAGCTTAACGCAAAAAAAGGCTTTTGACAATAATAAAGTCTTCGTTTAACAGTGTGCATGCTAAAAAAAACATTTGGGATTGTTTAAACACAAAATCATTAAAGATCTTAAGGGTTTTAGAATCCAGCGCCAAGCAAATCAAAGGCCGATACATCGCTAAAGAAAGGTTGATTATTTATATAAAATGATTGTGCACAAGATTGCTCCATCCACATTTAACGTTGCTTGGCTTTTTACGAACCTTCTGCAGGATGATAAAATATCAAATGCATGATGTAAATGAGCCGAAGCAAATTTTGGCCGATGCTTCTACTTCAGATTAGAAATATTGTCTGAGGCATTGATTACCATTAGGGCCAACAAGCTCATCTGGTGCGCTTCTCCCTTTTGGCCTCAAGGATTGGTATTCGTAGCCGACCGAACCAAACTTGCAATTTTTATGCTATTTTAACGTCGTCTGGATTTCTTGATTTGTTAAGTGCATTCAAACTTGATGTTACAAAAGAATCTAATCATTCCTACTCAAAAAATTTTTATTTTTAAGAGGGATCTACTTGAAAGCTCAGAACCTACATACTGTGTGTAGCGTCCCGAGGTTCCCCTTAAGGTAAAAGAAGGCGCAGTACTAGGGCAGAATATATATATTCCAGAAACAGAGGGCTTGGGGGCTGTTGGCACGGCCCGGAGGCCGACCAACCGGCTAGAACAAGATGGCCATCCAAGTGACTTAAACCAGTAGTTCGAACAAACAAAGTATTACACTGTGCAGCGGCCCAAGACATCTTTAAAGTTAAAAGAAGGCATTATACTTGGACAGAATATATATTCTGGAAACAGAGCGCTTGAAGGAGCCATTGGCACGGCCTAGAGGCCTACCCACCGACTAGTACAATATGGTCACCCAAGTAACCGAAACCGGTAGTTTGAACAAACAAACACAGCCCCTCTCTTCGTTCGGGCGTCGTCCCCCATGCTCCCCTCAGCCAGCCTCCCGTGTCAGCCATCACAGCGCAATCAGTGCTGCGAGAAGCTGACCGTCCCAGTCATCGAGATTCGAGCACATGTGTTCCTGTAGTGCCATCAATTCCGCGTAGCACTCGGTGCAGCAAATGCGTATTTATTAGTCCTCCTCTCATACGATTATGCGTCCCAATGAAAGATGGGGTAAGTATTCAAGTTTTCGAATGGGTCGAGACACACGCAACACATATTGTGATTCCAGGCCTTTTTTATGCCGTAGGAGTAACGCGAGGGAATTGTAGAACCTTGAGCAGATAGGGGGATCGGGCCTCATAGGAACGGGATGCACGTGGTTCAAGCCTGCAACGCAAAAACTGATGCTACCGAATGGCGTCCTGCACATTCTACATCTGCTGATACACATTTTGGTGAGGGGAGGCGAGTTGCCCAATAACAGGAGAGAGAGAGATCTTACGGGGGATGCTTGACTACAACGTCGCTAGCCTCTCTTGGCAGTCCTACCGGACATGGAGTTCACGGCTAGTGTCGCTTCAGTTGTTAATAGCTTCTTTGCAGAACACGAGGGAGAGGGAGATGCCGAAGATGAACGCCGATCTCAGCCCTTCTGTTACGGGATGACAGAAATTTCCCCATCCAAAGCACATGCACTTCTTTCACACCGTCAAAGTTTGCCAGAAGCGGCATGGAGCAGGATAGAAATCCTCCAAAGTCGGGTCCGCTTTCCGCTACCACCAACGTAGAGTCCCGAGACTTCCTTTAAGGTATTAGAAGGCATAGTACTAGGATTGAATATGTATTCTGGAAACAGAAGGCTTGGGGGCTGTTGGCACGGCCCGGAGGCCAACCAATCGGCTAGTACAATATGGCCACCCGAGAGACCAAAACCGGCAGTTTGAACAAACAAATCATTACATACTGCTTATGTCAAGCTATAAGAATTGGATTTTAAGTTTTGCCTCGCAGCTTTTCCATTTAAGAATCGTGTGTAGCGTACTATACATGTACTTAATAGGCAACATTAGGCAATTTTGAAGACAACACCGTAATAGACAGTCACATATAGTTTACATCCAATAGACTCCTATTTTATCATATTTTCGCAGGACACATACGTGGTAGTTTCCAAAGACAGGCTAAATATATAACTCATTTATAAAAATCCACATTCCTTTCCAGGTGTACGAGACTTGCAACTAACACGAAGTTGCGATGTGGGTTCATTTTATAAGTCATGGCGAATCGAAGAACTGCTGTGGAGCGTACACTACTGTATTATGTTGTTTAAGTGCGCTTTGTAGGTGAGAGACGGGAGGATAATTTCAACCTGGTCGCGATTGAACGCGGTTCCTCCAAGGAGTCGGAGACACTCTCGCCATAGATACAAGCTTACCACCCTTTTTCGACTGAGTCATATCAAATATGTTTTGTAACACTCTGCCTTCTAATAGCAGGGCAGGAAGAAGGGAAGGGGAGGAAGAGGACGATTCCTCTACGCTGGTGGCAGCGTTGGCGGACCTGCCCGACTTCAAAGATGGTATGAACTTTGAAGACTAGATAAAAACCGTTGGGTTTAATATCCATTTTTATCCTGAGTAGCAGCGAGCCTTGCTGATCCTCCGTGCTCTTCCTTAAGAGGTATTCCAGGCAGCGTTAAACGAAGGAGTCACTGCTGACGCCAACATCGACCAATGCTACGATATGCTCTCCCAACTGGCCATCGACCAGTGAGAGCAATCGCTGGCTAGAGAGTTTTTTCACCGAGATCAAAAGGCAGGCGAAACGGCAAGGATAACGCTGGGAACCCGCGCCGCCTACAGGAAATAACTTCCAGAGGTTCTCCTCCAAACAGGGAGACCAAATATGTGGCCGTTCAGTTCCTAGCGCGAATTCGACCACCAACTATCGCAGCGAAGCTCCACGCCGTGAAGACCAACGATCTCAATTAGCTGGTCGAGGCTGCGACCAGGAAGTGTCAGGAACTCCTCTCAACACTGACATCCCAGACGTCTAACCGCCGGCCAAATCCATCACGTCCTCGTTAGCCTCCGTCGCGTTGAAACCCAGAAGCAGGCGACCCCTGCTATTTTTTATTCAGCCTACCCCCAAATGGTTCCCATCCATTCGTACGAATACCTGGCAAGCTGGAAGGGTAACTCTGCCGTTTTCTCCTTATCTCGGTCGCTGTCAAGTCATTAGTGAATCCTCAAGCTTTCTCAAATCTACGCAGCAAGTTTTGTACCAGCCTTTTCTCTATAAAACTACTCTCAGCTGAAGGGAGGGAAATAATAGTAGAAGAGGAGACGCCGTGGAAAGTCTCAATGAGGGAAGAAACCTGAACGGTACAATTTATTATTTGTCCAGAGTTAGTTTGGGACGTGATACTCGGCGCTGATTTCCTTCGCAAGAACAAAGCAGTCCTGAATTTCGCATAAGGTACCTTCACGGCCCAGCAGCACAAAGAAACAAACTCAGTCGTTTCTTCCCCTGAAAAAGATGCCGACAAAATTCGCAGTGCTCTTTTCGAAGCTGTGAGTATTACCGTTAACGACCTAGATGGGCTTTGCTTCCAGTTAACGCAAATCACCGATAGTAAAATGAAGGAACTGCACTCTTTGCTGAGTAGGTATCCAAATATGTTTGCTTAGCAGGGAAATAAACTAGGACGGACAAACATCGTTAAACATACGATCCACGGGTGATGATCGAAGACGAGGTTATAAAGCCATCCAAGTCACCGTGGGCCTCCCCAATCGCAATGGTAAGGAAAAGTGAAGGTAGCCTACGGCTGTGTATTGACCACAGGGAGCTAAATGCCGCAACCAAGAAGAATGCTTTCCCATTACCTCATATTAGTGACTCATTGGATCCCCTGCACGGATCAAAGTGGTTCCCCACTCTGAAGTTAAAATCCGGATACTGGCAAGTGGAAGTAGCAGAGACAGACAGAGAAGACAGCTTTCATAGTACCAAACGGGCTGTATTAATTTCAGACAATGCCTCTCGGACTCTGTAATGCCGCAGCCACCTTCCAGCGCCAATTGCAGATGGTACTAATGGGATTTTTTCAAAACACTGCATAATCTACCTCGATGGCATTCATATCTTTGGCAAAGACATATGGGAGCACAATGCCAATCTGAAAGCATTGCTAGATCATCTCCAAGATACAGGATTGACCTTGAATCCAAAGAAACACCATTTCCTCCAACAATCGGTCACTTCTCTGGTTGACTACTTCACGAAAGTAGCCAAAGCAGAGTCCATGAATTCTTAAGACTCCAAAACGGTCGCGTCAACTTTTTTCAACCGTTGGATTTGGCGACACAGAGTGCGCGAATCAGTTCGTAGCGATCAAGGTCCTAACTTCAAAAGCCGAATCTCTATTAAAATACACAAGATTTTCGGGATTGCCAAGACGCGCACGACAGCTGGGCACCCACAGAGCAACAGACGAGTAGAAAGATCGAATTGCACTCTGATAGGACTACTGAAGTTTTTCACCAAAGAGTCACAGCCTGAAGTATGGGATTTAAGCATAGGACGCGTCCTTCAAGCGTATAGAGCCGCGGTCTACGCATCAACGGGTATTTCTCCGTTCAAAATACTCAAAGGTCGCAAAATGAGACGCTCCTCCGACATCTTTCTACCTAGCAAAGGGGCGGCAACCGACAATGCCCCAGAATATGTACTACATCCAAAAGAAGGGGTAAGAAAGACATTTAATATGGCACGATAGCACTTACAAACATCTTGTGGTAGACAGAAGAAATACTACGACAAGCAACAAGCACAGTCGACCCAACACCTGCCACGAAGGCGATCTCGTTCAAATCTGCGGGTTCATTCACCGCCTGGAACGCACCGTAAATTTTACCATCCTTGGAGCAGAGACCCTTCCGTATAGTAGAGGTTCTCCCTCACACGAAATACCTCATCCGAAATGCAGAACTCCGTACCCATCCAATAACTGTCCATCATAATAGAAATCAACCTGCGAATGTGTAGGAAGAAAACCACCCGACAACATAAGTGAAGCCAACGGACAAGGATAGTACTGGGTTTGTGCTCAAAAAATGAATAGGTGTGTAATAATTATGCTTTTTAAATGCGCTTTGTAGGTGAGTGGCGGGAGGGCGATTTGGACCTGGTCGCAGACGAATGCAGTTTCTAGCTGGAGTCAGAGACACTCTCGCTATAGATGTATGCTTGCTACACTTTTCTGACTGAATAATACTAAAGGTGTCCTGTAGAACTCTGCCTTCTAATAGCAGGGCAGTAAGAAGGGAAGAGGGGGAGAGGGGGGCCTCCTCTATGTTTACCAAGCTTCGGAGCGTCACAATAGTAGCTGGCGCGATCAGATAACAGTGCAGAGCGGAAGACATGCGAACGTATCGCAGACGCTTTGAATGGTCCTGCATGTTTTTCCCCTTGAATTATATCACAAAATGTATCCAACGCCTTTATATTAGCAACGTAAAAAAACATCACCTAATCGGCGCTAGCGACATATGCGTGCGCCATTAATTAATTATTCTGAGGGTTGGGATTTCTCGCTTAGCACTTCGATACCTATTATGCATAAAAAAGCAATGATGGCGTAATAACTTTTGCATAATTTTTAAGCTTAGACCCTAAATGGCTCACATGTATTGGGATTATTAAGTACTTTGCAAACTATTTACAGAACAAAATAATTTTAACAATGGTTTTTAGTGCATTAATGACAAACTTTGCTTGTTCAATTTTGACAGTTGCTATTTGCCCTTGCAAATCATCCCGGTCGGTTTGATCCCAATTGTTCCTGCTGGCTCGTGTCGTCGTCGCTGCTGGGGTCATGGCTTCCAGAACAGTTTGTCTTTTCGATATCGATGGGACTCTTACCAAACCACGGCAGGAAAGTTCCTTACGTAAACCTCGTTCTTTTAAGGAATAACCTTAATATAGCTTTCACGCCTTTGTAGTTGTGCCTAGATTTGCGGCTTAAGTTGTTTCATTGGAGTAAAACTTTAGTCTTCTTCACGGCGTTGATTGATAAAATTTTCTAATTGAATAACTGCTTCGGATTCCATTCATTGCATCCTCCCAAATGATCTCTTGCAATTGTTGTTTATTAGATTTTGACATGGAAATTTCTTCGTCAAACATATTCTTTCGCATTGTCGCATATATCGTTCCATACCACTTAGTTTGTTCTTTCTCGTACTCTTGCAATACGAATTATTATTCTCAAAATCCCACTTGTTCTTGCCTTTATCAACGTATAGCTAGTTTACTGGATTCTTAATCGACTCTGTTTAATTAATTTTTTTAATTTCTGGTTTAGTCTGCATTTATACATGGAGTGTGTTGTTGTTGAACTTCTGCACATTTAGTCTTATCGGCTTTTAGGTTATTACTCCGGAGATGTACGAATTCATCTGCGAATTGGACAGGAAGGTGACGGTAGGCCTCGTGGGCGGGTCTGACCTGTGCAAAATTAGGGAACAGATGGGTGGTTCTGCAGCCCTGCACCGGTTTAAACATGTCTTCACCGAAAACGGCCTTGTCGCCTATCAATATGATCAACTCATCTGCACAAAGGTTCCCTTTTACGGTTGCTAAGTTTTTGCTCCATCCCTAGAAAAAATGTGTCTCTTTAGGTATCCTCTTTGTACATGCTCTTCCACTTCTGAATTCTTTCAGTACTTTATTTTTTATCTAAGTTGCGTTTATTGCCTGAAGTTGAACTTAGATCTCTGCGTGCTATGTGCGTCAAAAACCCCTACGTGTGTGATCTTCTTTATTGTGTGAAACATCAACTTTTGCTTTGCCGAAGGTGATGCTCAAACTTGGCACCATGGTGATAAGATGAAACGACTTAGAAAGGCCTCTTATTAAAGGAATTCCTTTTTGAATGCCTAGGACATTGCGTCACATATGGGTGAAGAGACGTTGCAAAGGTTGATAAACTTTATCTTGCGACGTCTCTCAGAGATCAACCTACCGCTTAAGCGAGGCACCTTCGTAGAATTTCGTAAGGGCATGCTCAATGTTAGCCCTATCGGGCGAAGTTGCTCTCAGGCCGAGCGGGAGGCCTTCTACGCCTACGACAAGGTGAGCCGCTCGCCTTCTCTTGGTCTAACACCTTTAGTCCAGCTGGGATGTTGGAGTTGGCTAAAGGCTAACTTCTAAGTTCATCGTTTGTAGCTAAGCTTTTAACTGTCTGGAGTGTTTTCTGGCAACTCACAAGTCAAAGTGGGTGCGTATGAACTATTATTAATCCATTTATCCCTCCACTGTCGTTTTCTGGGTTCGTTTACCTATCAGGCTGTTTAAATTATTATTGTGGTCAGTCAACTCAGGCTGCGTTGCGGTATTTTTTTTTCGGTGAAACTAAGGAAAATGTGTGTTAATTGGGTGCGTGTATTAGATGAGTTTTGTGGTTTTAAATACTGGTCTGATGACTCTTAAAAACTGGTCTGTCCAATTAGCCTTTTAAATTTCTTTAAGAAACCATTGTAACTTTTGGTGAAATTCCTGATCGCTAGCATGGTATTTTCTCGATTCGTTGCTTTTTCGTTTAAAACATCTGTTAGACTTTTATCAATGCCATAATTAACTGAAGTACTAGCATTAATCCCAGTTGATGTTTAGCATTAATCCACCTGAAGGTGTTTCCATCAGTGAAGGCTCATTTTTTGTCGATTTCTTTGCCTTAGGAACACAAAATTCGCGAAACTCTGGTTGAGGTGCTTCGCAATGAGTTTGCCGACTGTGATTTAGAATTCTCCATCGGTGGACAAATCAGCATTGACATTTTTCCAGCAGGATGGAACAAGTGCTTCTGCCTCCAATTCCTCGAAGACTACGACACCATCCACTTTTTTGGTGACAGAACGATGGAGGTAGGACGTCAGTTCGCTCATCCTAATCTGTCTTTGAGTGTTGAACAAACGATTTTCACGTTTGATGAGGTAATGCATTGGAATTTTTTTATTCAATTGCGTTGGATTGCTGAGGTCGCGGTGGTCCAATGCAGTTCTTACCTTGTCGTTAACACCGTTAGTCTGTAATTTCCTTACACAAACCAGCGAATCGATGCCACACTTCAACCCCGTTTGCCACTATCTGTGCCGATGAGATTTCTCGTGACAGCGTTTTGATTCGTTATCTCCACCCAATTTCGGAGCTTCTCACTATCTGCACGATTTTTTTTTCTTTAGGGAGGAAATGACTTTGAAATATTTTCTCACCCGAGAACTGTCGGTCATAGCGTTCTGGGTCCAGAGGATACGAAAAAGCAATTGCAGGAATTATTTTTCATCTGATTCTTTTTCGACACTTTTTACTTGACTTTTTTTAATGGAAAGCGCCTTTCATGAATTAGTATGACTGGTATGGTTGCGATTAAATGAACCTTGCAATAGCTTTGTTCACGGTCGTTGCCCGCTGCTTCGTGGCGAGGAAGTGGATAGTAGCCGACAATCTGCAGTTGGCTTCGATAGTGTAGCGTCCCGAGACTTCCTTGAGGGCAAAAAAAGACACAATCCTAGGGCAGAATCTATACACTACAAACAGGGATTGGAGCTGCTGGCACGGCCCAGAGGCCAGCCAGCCTGGCTAAAACAGTGCGGCCACACACGTGGCCGAAATCGGTGGTCAGAATAAACGAAGTGCGGCTGGTAGCCCTTCCGGTTCCCCTCTGGCGCTGTTGGGTGGTGGTTGCGGCCTCTTGCAAAAAGTGACTGGAGCAGCAGCCTTGTGGTAGCATTCATTTTGTGTCAAATAATCTGGCGGCTGCTCTAGATCAGAGCAGTTGTCAGCAGGCGAGATGCTGTTGACGGCGTGATTTCCTCCCAGTCTCCATCACGGCATGCTGGGTTCGAATTGTCCGACAAGGTGGAATTCGTTTCGGAGGGGGAATAGTCGAATCTTTTCCAAATCAGTTGACTGAAAAGACAGCGGGGCAAAAGGTGGACGAAGTAGATCTGGCTAATCGTGTGGGGGCTGAAGACGGTGCATGCTGGGACAATGAGGAGGAAGTTGGAAGTTTTGTAATACTTTGCTTGTTCGAACTGCCGGTTTCGTCACCTGAGTGGCCATATTGTACTAGCCGGTTGGCCAGCCTCTGGGCCGTGCCGACAGCTCCCAAGCCCTCTATTTCCAGAATACATATTCTGCCCTAGTACTATGCCTTCTTTTACCTTAAGCGAAGTCTCAGGCCTCTACAGCTTTAAATATCAATAGCTTTAACAGGTTTCTGATCCGATCTGCGGGTAAAAATTCTCGCCCAGACACATGCATTTCATTAACTTGATTGTTGTCTATTGCTAAATAGTTTAGCAAAGTACCAAGAAGCCATTTCCGAGCACTAATGAGCATGTAAATTTGGAGCTTTCGACGGCACACAGGGCTTCGACATCTCAAAAGACCTAAAGTATCAGTAAACATTTGCAGCAATGAATCTAATTCCATTAACAATGCATATGAGACTTGGCTCTTGTTGAAAAATCTTTTAAATAAAAAGTTACAGGTCAAAGACCTTATGCTTATCCTGTCTGGCAAATTATTTCTGACCAGCTCTATATTTGTTTCAATTCGTAAAAGCACTTTGCTCGCTCAGCCATTAAGCTAGATTGGGTGAAGGTATGTTATCTGACAGCGGGATACCTCGTTATCCTGTGTACTTACCGTCAAAAGTTTACACCTATTGTCATACCTGGCGTCATTAATGCGATCATTACATAGAATAAGTATTTTACTCGAAATAAACACCTTGACACGCATGTCCCCTTTACGTTCGTGATCTAAGCAACTGAGATTTTCTGCCCGTGATGGTGAGTGAAGAGCCTTGTGTCTGTTATTGTCGATATCTATACTAACTGTATTATCTGGGGGTTCTGGTGACGCCTAAGGTCTTGGTTTACTTCTAGAAAGGATGGGTGATTCTGATGATGACAACGATATCCGTAGAACGAGGGATAAGTTTCGACGCGAGCGTAGTGATGTTGACAGTCGTCGGGAGAAGCGTGAACCATTCGATGACCGTGTAGGTGCTGGACATTCTAATGCAACCCGGTCGCGTTCTGATCGGCGTCCATCAGATTACCGGTCGTTTGGTGGTCCGCGTGATCGACTGTCTTTCGGCAATGAGTTACCAAGCAAGAGGCCTCGTCGTGTCTGGAATGATGATCATCGACCAGCCTTTCGCTCTAGGGAAACTAGAAAGGAGTCTGTTGAGGATGAAACGAATTACAGACCACCACTGATGCCTTTCAAGCGGTTTCTCGAACCTCTAGATGACTTTGTTACTGATGAAGAAGCTGTAGCGAAGTACAAAGAATACAAGGAGTCATTCAACAAACGCTACATTGAAGAATTTTTTGAAGCGCATAAAAATGAGGAATGGTGCGTCTTCTAATTGCGTGTTTATTGTTTTGTCGCTTTGGAATCTACTCACCGAGTGTTTGTTGTCAGGCTTCGGGAGAAGTATCACCCGGATTTTATTGATGACACTCGTGAACAGGTCACTAAGAACATTCGTCAGCGTCTTGACGTCTTTCTGGATCTGTTTGACAAAGGTATGATCGACAACCAATCTGTTGATATGGAAAACGCTAAAAACCTGATCAAACTAATGGATGCCGTCGTGATAAAGCTGAATGGAGGGACTGATGATGATCTGGTAATATTGGACAACCCCGATACCGTAGATGACGAGTGTAGGAGTTCAAAAGGCAAGGTTAGTCTTTGAAAACGCATGCGGCCTGTCGGATGCTCTTTGTTCGTGTTACTACTCTTCTTTACTTCGTGTTAGACCTCTCGGTCCCAGAGTGGTCCAAAGAGCGAAGGTGAAGAGTCCGATTTTTACTCGGGTGAAGAACTGGATTCTCGCAAATTTACTGAAAAGGTCAGTCCTAAAGCCAAGACTTCCGAATCTAAGCCTGAACAGACGGCAGTCGGCAATGATTGGACTGGTGTAAGTAGTGAGAGTGAATCTGAGGAGAGGCCAAAACCAGAAGAAAATCTTCATGAAGAGGAAGAAGACTACGGCGGGGACACCAAAGAATCAGAAAATGAAGATGGGCATCCTCCATTGTTCTGTAAGCTTCTTAGAGGTTTTTTATAAAGCTGGTACGTTAACATGACGCTGTTGTGTCGTGCTTATTTTTGTATCCGTATCCTAGCTGAAACGAAAAGTGCCGATGAGAGGGAGAAGTCAGAGGATGCCAAAAAGGAAATTGAAGTGGAGGATCGAGACGTTTCGTCGTCGCAAAATGCGGATATTGCTGAACATTCGGCGGATAGCGGTGCCGTTACTGGTGGATGTTCATTGACAACGGAAATTGATCGACAGGGCGGTTCCAAGCGCCAGCCTCCAAGGCGAAACCTTCATAAAACCTCGTCAATATTTTT
This sequence comes from Taenia multiceps, assembly GCA_001923025.3. Taxonomy (NCBI): domain Eukaryota; kingdom Metazoa; phylum Platyhelminthes; class Cestoda; order Cyclophyllidea; family Taeniidae; genus Taenia; species Taenia multiceps. The sequence continues at coordinate 2,396,043 of CM010317.1, read as the reverse complement.
CCGCTGCCTGCCTCCAACCATAACACGCAAAGAACTGGAGGACATGTGTGCATCACAACCAGGTTTCATTCGTTTAGCCATCTACGACCCCATGCCAGAACGTCGGTTCACGCGACACGCTTGGGCCACCTACGAGCCCAACGCAAACATCAAGAAGATATGCTGGGCTCTCAATACAAATCCTGTCCTGCGGGAAAAGTGGCATCAAGGAAGAGACTCAAATGACCTCTGTGCCACTGTAAATCGCGATTTAGCTCAGCGCATTCGTCCAGTGTCCGCTGCACTGACGCGTCATAGACCGGTGATGCGTAATGATCTGCGGATCGCCTCACGACTCGTCGCGCAGTTGGATACCAAACACAGCCTCTGGTCTCTTCCCGGGGACGAAGAGGGTGATGCCGTTACCAATGCTTGTCCAGTTCCTGGTTTACCAGGAGTATTTTCTGCGAATCCCTTGATGCGCAATTTGACTGATTTCCTGATTGACGAGACTGCTTCGGAGGAGGAGGCTATGCTTAGTGAGTTTGGATCCAAGTGACTATCGATTCAGTGTAAAAGACCGATTTTACTTTTCTAAATATTTTATATAGATCGAGGTGCATCTAAAGGGATTGATGTCATCGATGGAGAGGGAGACAAGACTGCCTCTGTCATTCCCATTGACACTGACTCTTCTCTTTTGCGTGCTCTGGATCGCCTTATAATTTATCTTCGCATTGTTTACTCTATTGACTATTATGCTGCAACACTCTATCAGTTGGAGGACTTGATGCCCCATCGTTGTGGCATTTTCCACGCTCGCGGCACACTTGATTCTCGTGGCTCCGCCACTCCCACCGTTACTCAACGCGATGTCAACGACTATATCAGTGTAGGTGCTTCTGCTGTGCTTTTATTGTGGTTCCCATCACATGGTCTATCCGCATGCTTTTGATGCAGACGTTTAACGAAAAAATGGCTAGCTTACTGGATGTCCCCCGTGATTTGACTGATGAGGAAATTGAGGCTCTTGGTGCAAGAGATCCTGAGGCTGCGGCTGAAGATTTCATTGAGGCGAATATCCAGAAGCGTACAAGCAAGAAAAAGCCGTGTGTGCTTCACTTACTCGCCATGTTTCATGTTTTGGGACGATTAACATTACGCGTCGTTTTAGGTGCAAGGTCGTTTGGGTTTGTCCTTTGTCAGACAAGAAGTTTCGTGAGCCGGTATTTGTTCGCAAGCACATCCTCAATAAGCATATGGAAAAGGTGGAGGCAGCCAAAAAGGACAATGTGAGTTTTCCTTATGGGAGGCTTGGAAATATTTTAGTCTTTGTCCCTTAAGTAGACTTCAGGTTTTGTTTTTCTCCTCTGGACCTCCAGGGGGAGTGGTTATCCAGGCCAAATACTCATGCTGGAGGCTTCTTTTGTAGGCCATCTTTTTCAATAACTTCTTGCGTGATCCGAAACGCCCGTCGCTGCCAGAGGCTCCCCGTCATCTTATAAATCGATTCTACCCTCCACCTGCATCAATTGGTCCTGTTGGCGACACACCTGGTATGCGTGGTCGGAATTTCGGCGGTGGTTATCGAGCCGGTGGTGGTTATCGGGGTGGTGGTGTCTATCGAAATAGCTCGATGGCATACGGTCCACGCGTAAGCGTAACACTTCATGCTAACGTTCTGATTTTCAGGAGTATTTTGGGAGTGATGGTAGTCACCACGGTATGCCGGTTACCTCAGTGTCAGCGTCCGCTAATATCTATGGCAATACTAATCAAGCTGACATCTACGCACTTCCCGGTCACAATGGTGGTCGTGGAGGTAGTCCACGTGGTGGTGGCTACAAGGACTACAACGGTCGCAAGCGACCCTATCCTGGCGATGGGTAATTGCTTTTTCTCTCGGATTATTACGATGGATTTTGGGAGTAGCTCTTGTCAGTTGCTTTTTTCTTTATTTAGACCAAGATCTGGGGGACGTGGCGTCATTTCTTACAACGATTTAGATGACCCTGGAAACGACGGTTTTTGAATATCTTGTTTGTACATTACAAGTATGATCGATGCGCATTTCTAGCAGAGGGAGCTTCAACTGGAACGGTCTCGTTTTATGTGCCCTACTCTACGTCGGATGTACTGATTCGGTGTTGTATACCTACGGAATTTTTACACTTCGCATGTTTCGTATACGCTGGTTTGTGCGTTGTCTGGGCGTCCGGGTCGTCCTCTGTTTGGGCGGGGGTGGGTGGGTCTGCGGTGAGGGTTTGTACGGTGGAAATGCGGTGTGGGGGTCGCTGGGTCGCGGGGGCAACGTCGCCATCTGGTGGGGATGTCGAAGGATGTGTTGAGGGAATTAGTCAATACTTGCTGCATTCAAAGTGCAGATTAGACGTTACGGTTTGCAGAGCAACGCGCAATTCTGTTGATAAGTAAACACTTATCTATTCCTCATATGGTAAACCGATCCTGTGATAAAATTTGTAAATCGAGTTTTAAGAAGAATTTGTTAATACGCATCAGTCACAATAAACTTTGCCCCCTTTGTCCATTTTGAATGCGGGAATGTCGGGTGTTGCAGGAAGTATGTTGTTTCGTTACTGCTCTCATGAGGAAGGTTGTTTGTCAACAAGCCTTTTGTTCAGTCAATTTTCATGCGAAATTTTGTATTGTACTTTGGGTGTGGCTTTAAATGAGTGCCATGCTTCGCAGCTTATCCTAAGGTGGCTATTATTATTTGGCTACACAGTGAACTTTCTTTTTTCGATTTTTGTGTGTCAATAACACAATAAAACAACGCAGTTTTTGAACAATTTGTTCGTTCGTGTCGGCACATGGAGATAGTTTAGTAATGGCTGTCATTGACAGGTTTTGTACTCGGTAGCTGCATTGTCGATGTATAATTCACTTTTTTGACTTTATGGACAGCAAAGTTTGGCACATGTTTTTGACTCTTTTGGGTGCCTATGTGTTTTTGTTAACCCACTGGAATCTAATTCTGTAGCAAAACAGGGTGTACCATTTATATTCTTCTAATGTGCCTGGTTCGTGAATGCGTCGGCCGTAGTTCTTATTCGTATCCTTTTATTACTTTTTTTAGAAAAGGCTAGAAAATCAGTAAGATTCGGTGTTTTTACAACCTTCACTCGCATAGGCCTTGAAGCCAGTTAGTTTTCCTGATTTGGAGTCCTCCGGAGTAAGACTGCTTGCATTTTGTAACTTTTGCTTCATAGAAAGAGAATGCTCCTGTTCGGAAACGAGTTTCTTTTTCAAAACGAATTGAGATTCAGTAAAGCACTCTTCTTTCTATAGGCTATTTTTTTCTAGAGATCTCGGTTCTCTAACTAACGAATGTTACAGGTAACTTACATAATTTCTTACTTGTTGACTTCTCATTTCTGGCATGATTTCACTTAGGTCTCCTTTTCTAGTGCAATACAGTCCTCCACTTCTGGGTCCTCCACCTCAAAAGTTTCTGGTGCAAGTCATTCCTCACAATGGTCACGAAACAGTGCTCTAACCATTAACCAGTAAGAAATTTTTTTTCCTTCTCTAACCTTTTCCTAATGGTCATGAGTGTTCTCTTCATTTTTTTTCCAGCACAAACGCAGGTCAGCGTTCCTTTGATGAGGATGTTGATATGGATGTTTCGTGGGTTCAGAGCGCCGGCTCACCCCAATCTGTCACGTCGGACACAATGGATGTTTCCATGTGTATCAGCGAAACTGTTGAAGTGGTCGGCAATAAGCCAGAGCCCAAGCTTGAACCACAAGTTTGTGACACAGCTGACGTCAGCATGGGTTGTGATGCTAGTATTGGAGCTGATGGTTCCGTCGACATGGAAGCAGAGTCCATAATTCTAGAGGATACAATTAAGTTGGACTCTATGGAGCATGTTGCACCTGTCACAGAACCGACTGATTCGAGTTTCACCGAACTGGTCACGCCGTCTCCTACTGGTACTGCTTTAAATCCTGAAGCAGATGATCTTGGGGCAGAACCGGCGGATCCTTGCCTGAGTTTTGAAAAGTCCCTATTCGTAACTAAGAGTCGTACACCGGTCTCATCCCTTGACTGGGATGGAGAACAGGCAGCGAAGATGGAGGCTGAGGATCATTCACAGTTTCAATCTCCCGAGTCTTTTCTTTCCGACCCTCTGGAGGGGCTTAACCAAATCCGACCTGCTCAGATCTCTTTCGGTGGTCTGGGCTCGGCTACGCAACCACCACCGAGAACAATGGGTCCCCTATTTACTCCTCTCCTTACTCCTATGCTCTCTACTTCGATGAGGACTCCCTCAATGCACATACTTCCACTGGAGGAGTTTTCTATTGCAGGAATAGGTAAACGTAATCTATCAATCGCTAGGGACAAGAGGCTTACCGAGCCATTGTTACTGAACCTGGAATTTCTTCGCACTACCTCCTCGCATTCCTTTGATCAATTGAAAGTCGAACCACCTGTGGTAAATCTTGACCTTCCACTCTGTGTTATCAAGTGTGTGGATTAGTAACACCAACTTTATCTATCCTCCTCTAGGTTGTACGACAACGAGTGACTGTGGGGGAGTTCATTTACGATTTGTTAGGACTGAATTTATCGAAGGTTATAACGGTGTCATCTTTCGAGTCTATGCTAGAAAAAGTTTTGCCCATTGAGTCCTGGAAGGCAGGAAAGGTATGCCGTGTACCCTTTTCTAGCTGAACAATTTATACTTATATTGTTGTTTGTTGTTATGGCTGGGGATTATCCAGGCACTAATGTTAGAGCTTGCTATCATTCCCTTACTCTCTTGAATGTGGCTTTAAACATTTGCAAGTTCATTTTTTAGTTCACCGTACCGCCTTTTGCGTTATCGTTTGTGAAATAGTGGGTGGATTTTGGGTGTAGAAACCTCAAACCTTCATAAAACCACTTGTGAGTTTGCCCAATATGCGACCAATGAGCGCGCGTTGCGTGAATGTGACAGTTTGCTTGGATTAGTCCGTTCTGGCTTCGTAGTCAAGTCCAACAGGATCACGTGGGGTTCGTGAATAGATAAAAAGATGGAGTATTCTTCACTGGAAGCAGCACTTCTGCAACTTGTATTAGGCAGACAAATGCCAGAAGGTGAAGTAACTTTGGCTCTCTTGGCAGCCGCATAACTGGGTCATCGTTGTTTGTGCATTAACAAAACACCAGGCTCTCCTTTTCATAAACGATCTCTTGTGTGTGAATAATTGCCGCTTTTGATTCATTCAAGCTGGATCCAATTGTGGAAAAGTGCCTTCAGACCTTCGTGGATGACCTTATAACCTCCAATGGACTGCTTGCAAACAGGTTAGTCAAATTCTTTCTACATTTGATGTTGACTGTCGCGTTTGTCCTTCGTTCTGCAGCCGGACAGTGGCGTATAAAAGCCGAATGGGTCAGTTGGTAGACTTAACGTTAACAGAGGTAAGTAAACTGCCAAAAGGGATTTTCTTTCTTCAAGCACTCCATTCGTGAAATTGTGCAGCTAGTTTTTTCACTAGTCTATCCAGTTCAATTTTTCATCATTTCGTAGTCAATGTGAGCCTTCCATCCAACTGTTCAACACCGAGCCAAGTCCTAGATTAGGCTTTCCACTTGTCAAGTTGTCAACACATCACGTCTTATTAGCCCTCGGTCTACCGCGGCCTCGTGTCACGGTACGGCAAGACCTCCCTACCGTTCATCGGCTTTTTCTGACTTCTTTAGGAATGTTGAGCCATTTATAGTGTCTTACTTTTACCATTTTTTTGTCTTCACCTGTCCGAGTGGTTAAGTGGTTATATTATCCAATCACAAATGAAAAAAAAATCCGTGGTGGAACACAATGGTTACGGCATTTTAGGACCAAATTTGTCTTCTATGTTGTGTTAGTTTGTTTACGCTTCCTTTTGTTAGTGTTTCCATTGACTTGTGCTTTGTTGAACACTTGCAGAAGACCAAATCAACTGACTTTTGGTCGGAGTTTTTGATGGGGTTCAATGAATTGTCTGTTGATCAGGTAAGTTGCCATGTTTATCAGCGCCACTTCTATTGGTGAAGAGGATGTAGGGGACTGCAAGTGGCTTGTTTATTTCAGTACTGGGGTAGGCGATCAGGATGATTAATGCTACCACACTTTTTTCGCTAATCAGTAGTTTTGTGAACGGGTTCCTTGAAGTCACTTGGGAAATGGGAAAAAAGGTGGTGTTACAGGTTAGATTTTCAATGCCATTTCGAAGAGGGTCATTCGCCGCACTTTTTGTCTGTTGAACTACCGCATAATGCTATTGAGTACCAGAAGGGATTGCAAGTCGCTTGAGTCTGGAAGTTGCTCTCTTCTGAGGCTACAAAATGGATGGGTGTGGCAGGAGCGGAGCTCTGTACCACCGAAGCCTATGCAACCCGTGTAACCAACCCGTGCCTTGTAGAAAATCCAGCGCATCAACTCCCTAAGGGACCTCTTCTACGACCAGATATGTGCCACTGCTGTCAAACGAGCTGAGTCTAGCCTTCTGCTTCCCCTAGAAGTGAGTTGACTCCTCCCTTTTGTTGCCTACATACAACACGTTTTAATTCCTAATCTGGCATTATCTCCACGCCACTTAGAATTTGGAGCGTCAGTTGGAGGAGAAAGTCACGGCTCTGGAAAAGGAGGTTCAAGCCAAATCGAAGGAGATGGAGAAGCTTCAAGCCGGTGGGCTTTGGAACTTGTTAACTTCTTTTTTTTTCCTTCGCCATCTCCTCTACAGTCTTATCATTTGTGGCCTTGCAGAGCTTGATGGATGGTACGACATTTTGGACAATGAGGCTGTGTTTGTAGGTAAGCCGTGGTTATCTCCTTACCCTTCCACACCTGTTAACATTCTACATTCTGGCACTTCAATTACTCCCCTTCCAATCATGCTGCAGCTATAGCCAAAGCTTGCGAAAACATTGAAGAAACAAAGGCGGAGATTGTGGAGGTCTTGAAGGAGAGGAAGGAGTTACGTCTGCAATTGGAAGCACTGGAATGTTCTAAGGCGATAAAGGAGCACCAGGAGGCGTCATTCCATCGCCACCTGCCGACATCGTACTACGTGGGACTAGGTGCTTCCCTATTCCCCTTTGGACCCCCGGTGCCGCAATCCCGACTCGTGGAAGTTTGCCACAACCTGTAGGTCCTCCATTTCACATCCATTTCTCATATCTTCCAGATTTTCCACGTCTCAAGTCACCTGTGTCTCTGTGGAAGCCAACGTCTATCACATAAGCACTCTGTTGGGTCTGATCCTCGTGAAGGTTCATTGCAAAAGTCGGCAGCAATGCGGCATTTGGTCTGCGTCGAAAGAGGAGATTTTGGATCTCCACATTTGCACGCAGAAAGGTGAGTTTCGTGTTCGCCTCAACCTGTTTTCTCTCGCTGCATAGACTCGGCCCAATTGGATGCGATAAACGAAGTAGCTGTGTTTGCAGTTGACTGCTTGAAACAGAATTGGACCCTCCTGACGGGTTACCTTGTGGGTCGGACCTTGGAGGATGCTGTAGATGTAAGTACTGAACAGGCAGGCTTAGCTAGAAATGTTGGACAAAAATTTGCTTATTTATATTTGTTCAGTTTCTAGAGTACTCTCTACAGTCCTACGCCCTTCTAATAATGTTTCTTCGAGCTCTCTTCTTTGCTGACGTCTCGGTAGATCTGGAACTGCCCAGCGTAGATCTGGATTGTTCCTTGCCCGCCATAGACCAAGTCCATCCCACGAAAGCATGGAGATTCTGCCCAAGTTTTTACATGGTTGCCAAGGCTGTGTCACTTGATACGATTATTGGCTCGAAACCTCTCAGGTTGGTTGCATTCTCGATTCTAAAGTGAAATGCTTGAACATGCGCTGATGTACACACCATTGGAGATGCCAACAAAGTCACGTCCGAAATGTACTTTGAGGTAGTGTTCTGGCGAGGGGGTTTTTCGATCAACGGGACAGGGAACATTGTCGAAAGCCTCTCGGCACCTTCCTGTCGCAACCTTTCGACACGCCCCGGGCTTATTGGGCCTCTAGATTTCGAGTTGCTAGGCCATCCAACCGTCCGATATCTTGTTTATATTGTACGATTGCTTCTGGCCCAGAAACGCTAGACCGAAATATTCCTAGCCTATGGCGAGCGCAAGCAGTCCCAGTAACAGCAATTCACCGCAAGAGCAATCATCCCACCACCGCCACTCAACCAAGTTCAAACGCTAGCACTGCTCCTTTGTAGATTAATTGGGATTATTGCTCCAAGGGGAGTGAATGCCGTCCTAAAGACTGTCTCAAACGTGTCCTCCACCTCTGACCTCCTCAGTGCAGAAGCGATTTCATCCATTTCTCTGGAGGATCCCATCGGCAATATCAGGTAATTGACTCCTGCGACTCATGGTAGCAATTTGTCTGATTTAGTAAAGCATCTACTCCTCTCCACTGTAGACTTGAATGCCTCCGCCACTTATCATTCAAGGTGGCTCCTCATGCTTCAGACAATATTGTCAGTTTCCATGAGCGACTTGTCGCCAGCCTGCCCCAAACCGTGATTGCCGAAGAGGACGAAAGTGCCGACTAATCTGTACTCGACTTCAAATTATACGATGTATAGTAAAAATACCCTTTTTGATGAATAAGAGAGGCTGTGATAATGGAAATTTAAACGGGAGAAGGGCACTGCATTGGTGTAAAAACCTATGTATTAACATACGTACAGACATATACCGGTATTTGCATAAAGAATACACGTCTTAGTCCACGCTAACACCAAAGACGGTCGAGCAGCCACATATACACTTATTTAAATGAAATATGGGTGGGCACATAGTAGTTACGTTGCGTTAGATGACAATTAGACACCAAGCGGCTTCGACGGGGGCAGTTTTTTCCCAATGAGGGACTTGTGAATGTGGGGGATGACACCTCCACCAGCTATCGTCGCCTTGATAAGGGTATCAAGTTCTTCATCTCCTCTAATAGCCAGTTGCAAGTGGCGTGGGGTAATGCGTTTCACTTTTAGGTCCTTACTAGCATTACCGGCTAGCTCCAAAACTTCGGCCGTCAAGTACTCCAAAATCGCTGCAGAGTAGACAGCAGCGGTCGCACCGACTCGCCCATGACTAGTGGTACGAGTTTTCAAATGACGATGAATACGACCGACTGGAAACTAAAACAGAAAAGACGGTAAGATTTCAGGAAAGCAAAAGACCAAACGTGAATAAAATACGGACCTGCAATCCTGCCCGGTGAGAGCGTGAAATGGCCTTTGCCTTAGCCTTCCCCGAGTCTTTCCCCGCCTTACCGCCAGCCTAAAACCAAGTTCAGAGTACCGAACGAAGCAACGAACCATAAAAGGAGCTCTGTTAGTAATTGAAAACTGAAGGAAGCGCCTGTTTTATCCGCTGCGACTAATAGAAACAATAAGTGGTAAAAAAGATTACATAATCGGCATACAAAAATAAAAAAGAATTTTTGATGCGATTATTTTTACCAATTTTTTATGAACTTATTTTAATTGTCGTATATGCGATTTGGTGTAGCGAAGCGTATTTTGCTGATGACGTCCAAATAATTGCAACTCAAAGTTCTCTGGCATCCTTGCAAATAACTCAAGTAGTGCTTTTGTTTTTTTGAACTTTAGGCCAAAAATACACCTAAGATTTTTACTTGCTTTTGTCAAATGTGACACGCTTCTGCTACCGGTCTAATTAAAAATAATTCTTTGAGCATTAGTAACCCCAGTCGTCGTCGAAGTCGTGATGCATAGCCACTACCATTACTACCAGAGCCGGAGACCATACTGTAGGTAAAGCTCCAATCAGGCCACTCTATTCATGCATCTCGCTGGGTAGCGTAAACTTTCCCTGCAAACCCATACGCTCCATCGCACTTTTGTTGACGGATGTATGGGCGAAACACAAACAAACCCCACCGCTTAGCTCACTCGAACACTCCAACTTGACACAACCAGCCCAACCTGCCCATTTCTGACCAATAACTACGGGCATTGCTAACTGCCTCAGGGTTTCACGTGTGGCCTACTTTGGTGAAGCTTTATTTCGTTCCAAAAAATCTGTACAACAAAACCACCCTTGAAAACTAATCGTCTACGCCTTCATTTTCCTCGAAGGTAATGCTTGGTTCATCAAATCGATGAATAGACGGATGGAATATGTCATCAGCAAACTCATCAAACAAATCCTGTAGCCCTTCCTCGGACGAAGACGATGAGGGGGAGGGAAGACTGGGAGGAAACCACGTAGGATTCGGAGGAGGATTCTCGTCGCGTTCATGCCAACGATTGATCAGCCAAGAGTCGTGAATAAGGCAGAAAGAGTGCACTGGACCTGCTGTTGATCCCGACAGGTAAATCAAATTCAACCGAGGATTTATTCGAAGAATCTACAGCAAAAAAGAAAGAGGTTTACCACTGGTAATTAAATATAAAATCATTCAAATGTTTTCTTTTCAACCTGAAGGCCACGCGATGAACGATATCTATTGCCCATTACGCCATGCATTCGCTTGCCTCGAAGAACTTTTCGCTGTAAAGGAAACCGACGTGTCACCAACACCCATCACTTGGAGAGAAGGTGACTCAAGAAAACTCACACCACCACCAGCCAAACTGCCGATTCTTCGATGAAACTTCGTACTGCCATGAGCCGCAGGGCCACCGCTCATGCCCCAACGCTCGATCACACCTTGAAATCCGCGATTTATGCTAGAAATGGTCAAATGTGTGAAAATGGGGAGAGGTAACAACTCCTATCGCCATCAAATAATAAGGAGCATACGCTTTATCTGAGTAGCAAGGTTGAGATGAAATCCAGAGAGAAATAATTTTGGGTGGTTGATCATTCTCACTGATAGATACAAGCTATGGATAGAGGCATACTGTGACAGGTGCACAGCTTTTTGTAGCAGAGATAGCAATGAATACTTACGTCCTGGCCGTGACATCCACATAGTCACCAACACGGAAGTGGTTTATCGTGATGGGAGTGCCTAAAAAAGCAAGAAGGTTAAGCATTTCTTCCAAAAAAAACTAGAACAAAGGACAAAGGGTGAAAAACAATCTCACCAGGTTCAAGCGCAGCATCCGGACTGACGAGGAAGCGTGTAATTTTTCGTTTAGGAGGAACACCAGCGGAGGTAAAGAGACCACACCACTCGGCGGTAAATTCGACCGGATCGGCTGACATCGCACCGACGATTTGGAGGCCCCAGCGCTGCTGGTTGACCCACGAAGGCACGTGTCTATTGGTCAGCCAGTAGCCTCGGGGATCCTTCAAACTCAGGTACCGATCAAGGTCGGAGGGAGGAACGTAGCGGAGAGCATGATTGTCCGGCACCTAAGAATCGTACTGCTGTTAACAACCAAATAAGTTTAATACAATGATAAGCGGCAACACTAAAGAACCTATTAATGATCAAATACTAGGCTCATGATTAAAGTTCAAAACCATGGCATATTCGAACTCAGTCGCAAATTTAGAGAGTAAAGTGTCAGATCTCAACAGTATCTAGGCCTGGAACTAAGAAGAGTATTCATCACAAGGCTTTTATGCACTATCACTTTGCCTATGACAACAAGTGAAACAACCCTTGCATTGCGTCTTAAGTACTCAAGTGATTGTAGAAGAGTTGAAAACACAAAACAAACAATGAAAGGGTGCAACCCATAGTTGAATCCAAGGGGAAAGGCAACGACATTTTATTCGTAAATAAGAGTTGTGGTTCTTAAATGAAGTCTTGTGAGAAGTCTTGCGAGCCCCAAAATAGCAGTTAAGAGTCAGAAAATAAACAATTTTAGCCAAAGCACCAAGAGCATATCAGAACCCAATTATGTATCAAGACAGCTAATCAAAAGTAGATCCAAAGAAAGAGCCGACTCAAAAGAAATGACACAGGAACGCCGGCATAGGTATCATCAAACCATGTGTATTACATGCTTATAAAATTACCTGCAAAATAGTACAGTCGACTTTTTTGCCAGTTTTTGTCCACATTGGATAGACTCCCAATTTTACAGCCACTAGACCACAGCGCTGGGTCTGCATGGGAATCCATGGTCGATTGGCTTCTGATGTAAAAGTAGTGGGGGTGAATCGATTAACAATAGTCTTCTGGCGTTCAGCCGCGAGAAATTCGAGATTCTCATTTGACACATCTTCGTTACAACATGGATCGGCCTTCTGATCCACCCAGTAGGGCTTTCGTCGGTTCATCCATGGATAAACAAACTTAGTTAATTTGCCCAACTGACGAATGCATGAAAGCTGTGTAGTAAATCCACCTGCAAACAAAACTGAACCGAATCTACTTGCAGAAAGGGCCATTACATTTGGCAGGCTAAGTTGGTCAAGATTCGATATAACCCCATTTTGTGCAAACCAAAGCAGAGGTAACAACAAAGAAACTGCTATAGATTTTTATTGTCCCCCACTTCATTATAACAGCATCGCAATTGTTGCTATATTTTAAATCCGCTTAATAAAATAGTGTTTTTAACCACTAGAAATAGTTTGCTTTATATTTGAGGTCGTAGAGCATATTTATAGGGAATTATTCAAGTTCTCCTCACCTTTTTACTGTTTATGTACTGCAGTAATCGCAAGCCAAAACATTCAAAGCGATTCTGAAACCACATAACCATATAATTGAATAAATTTTGTGATGCTGCACTCCGGGACTCCCCTCAAGATGAAAGAAGGTATACAAATTAAACTGAGTGTAAAAATTTAACATATGGAATGACTTAAAGCTACTAGCATGGCCATAAGTCTAGTCCACAAAAGGAAAAGGCAAAAGATGGAGACCCAAATTTGACCTTTTGCCAAAATCACGAGCTAAGCATTCTACGTATGCAATGGCAGGTTAAATCAGAAATTTATGAGGGTTTTAGAAGTCTTTTTTTCGCTTGCATACACATAGTATACCATGTTCCAGTCAAAATCGCATGGAAATAATCGCCGATTATTTGCGTTTTGCTTCGTCTCTAGGACAGCCTCGAGGCGCTACTCCATTTGCGTGCGTGCGTGCGTACATATTTAGGCTCCGCGAAGTTACTGTACTGTATGTAGATTATCATCGTGAGGTACGCTAATTTCATCCCTGTAATTCACCTTTGATAATGGCTATTTCCCGCCATTAAACCACTTCAAGCCATACTAGAATGGAGGGAGGTTAGATGCTCCCATACAGAGGGTGAGATGAAAATTTGCGAAGTCTGAAGGTTCCTCATTGCCAAACATACGGCTGAACTAAAGAATAAAAATTCCATGCAATTAATCGATAAGGCGTCACTAAAGAAGAGAATCATGTGTACAAATAGTCATTTTCTACGGTCTTCGCAGAACTCATGCCATCACTGTACTGCTACTGACGAAGGAGCAAATTGGGCGGCCTGAAAAGTCTTTCCTCATTGATTTTCAACCTCTCTGGGCCTTTGATGAAGCCTCAGAAAGCCGCATTAGAAGGCCAGAAGATTTGCTACAAACTCACGAAATGACCAAGAGGCAAATGGCTTGCCTCAAAGGTCATGCCACTAAGCGGAACTCCAACCTCAAAACTTAAGTGACCGTACAAGTCAATGCGGAATTAAACTATTTACCTGATCACCAAGTTCTCCCAATCCCCTCATTTCGAGCGCCGGGGGTCAACTCGTGTGCTGACCAAAACAACGTAGTCGGCGCTTTTAACGCAACAGTACCAACGAACCGGCTACGCTCTTCATTAACTTTGCGTGCATCCTGAAAGATATTTGATTTCGACGTCGCTTATTCATCTTGGCAACCCAACCGAATCTGTGGTTTCGTTTATGCCGCTCTACAACGAGGACGTCAAGCATCCCCTTCACTAATTTTAGCAACACTAGCCTAAGAGCTGAGTCATGTAGTCAAAAGAGCATCTTTGGACAGTGCCATGGAGAATATTTTTGGCGTTCATTTCTTCTTCTCATTCGGTTGTTTCAAATTTGGTTCCGACTAGCCACCTTCCTATCCACCTATCATCCATCAAGGCTCTGTACAGGCCGTAAAGAGGTGAAGAAGGTTCTTTGTGGTTACATCATTAAATCCTTTATGTTAGTGCTGTAGACAGCTTCGTAAGGAACATATCCAAATGGTTTACGACTAGTGGCGCTTCATTTGTTATCGGCGTTTCCGCAAGTCACAGGATTAGGTAGATTAGCAAATGGAGTTATCGCTGTTAACGTATCCGCTATGAGGCCTTACAGGTTCTCCTATCAGTGGCACACGGCCTTCTTCTGTACCATTTTTGATAGGGTGTATTTGCCGCTGCCACCTATGCAGCACTTCAAGTCGTCCTCGACGTTGTAGGAGGGCGGAAAATACGTTGCTAACATAGAGAAGGTCTGGCTGCCTTGTTATTTCTTCCAAGTTTAATAAAAAGGCAGATTTTAGAATTATTTCTTTTATGAAACGCAAAAAAAACAATTCTACTTTACTCCTTTTTTTTCGCTCACTAATTTTTAACAACCCACGGTCAGCGAAGCGATTGCGGTCAAACACGCAGTCGTACCCTCATGTGTGTGCGTGTGTGTGGCCCGAACAGTTGTCATCGTTAAGGATCCAGACAACACGGCACTGTGGCACAGAGACAGAGGTGTGAAAACCACCAATCGTTTTAGCACCTTCACACCTACATAGCGATCAATCGTCGTCAGGGCTTAGAGGGGGGTGGAAGGAAACGGTGCAGGGGGGAAAGGGGAGGAGTGGAGGGCTTAATTCGGCAGAGGGGAGCGCAGCTGTTACCTCCTTTGCCTCTGGTATGCGCACGCTAATAGTCGTGCGGTTAGGCTGATTTACCTACACAGAAGATTTCTTTAAAAAATGAAACAAGCTATACGATTCCTCTTGCCTCAAACGTCTTAATCATCATTGGATTAACACCGTATCATATTTGGAAGGCCAATTATGTAAATGTAGAGGTCTTAGAGGTATTGTCTGTCGATTGTCTAACTCTAATGTTCGAGATATGGAAATAAATGTATCGTAGGAAGTGGTACCATCTTGTAGCCACGGATGGCAAGATGGCAGCTCTAGTAAAGGTGAAGCCACAGGACTCATAGCAGCAAAGGCACTTATCTTTCGAAATTTAAAGTCGGGAAGGGCACTTTGATTTCCTGTTAGACTATTACAGAGCCTGACGGTTATGCTAACTCTAAAACATTTCTACTGCGTTTGACTTTTGGCTTTGGTGGTGGGCTCACTTGGGTGCTCCGCCATCACATCTCCACCAAGCGGACTGACTTTCGACCTGTGCCAGTAGCTCCAAGACTTAACATAAGTCAATAAAGCATTGTGCTTTAATTTGTCTATAGGAAAGCCTCGTGGTGCTACAACCAAAAGATGCCTGACTTCGTTTTCCCTTTGACGGCAATAACAAATCGCCCTCAATGGCGGTCAACATTAAAATGACTTGACAAAGTGCGCCGATTTCCGTTAAACATGATTTTATTGCATAATAAAGTTTTACGACTGGCTAGATCAAAAAAATTCATTACAGTCCAAAAAATGTTTTGCTTGGTGTTAAAAATTATCAGATAATTATGAAGCGGCTTCTGATTATCCAATCCACTTGAAAAGCTACCCATTTCAATATCCAGGAAACAGGCTTGTCCAATTTGTAGGTCCTGAATCCAGCAACACACTTTATTTAAAAAAAACGAGCCCCCAAGAGCATCCATAGGCACTTGTTCTATAAAGATTCATTAACTAGTGAAGGAGGGAATCGGAAGTTATTATTATCACTGTCTTTGAACAAAAGGAAGTGGTCTGATGAACGCAGGATTTGTGAAAAGTTAGTTTATCTGCACCAAATAGGAAAATAAAATCAGAGTCCATGTTTTTTTCTTCTACCGACAAGCGCATTTGCATGAAATGAGAATCGGCTTCTGCATGCGGTACCAATTGCAAGCGCTCTCGTCCCTGTAAGGTGGACACACATACCTCAGCAGCACTACAGTGGTCTCCTCATAACCCACACAGAACATTCCAGGGGGCAGGGAACATGAGGTGCCACCGAGATTGACACATTGTCCCTCCTTTACCCATCGGGGCCAATACTGCTCCCCGTAGTCGCGCCACTTGAAGAGAATCGGGCAAGCAGTAAGCACGGTGGCTATTCGTCCTATTCGGCGCTCAGGAATTCCTCTGAGATGCAGTCTAAGGGCACCTAATCGCTCCTTTACTCCTCTGAGGTGGATCCCCTTCTGTTTAGGAAAGATTAGTTGGCCTTGGGGGTAAAAAAATGATTCCTGAGGTTGTGAGATTGCAAGAAGATTCGGATTGAAGAATCGAGGCCCCAGAATGAAGAGCATTTCTCGTGTAGAGAGAAAGGCTCGAGGAGGCACCGAGGGTGATCCCTCAAACAGTAGTGGATGCTCCTTAGACATGGAGGGTGTGTTTCGGTTGCGGCTGCGAAAGAGGTGCCATGCAGTTTCGGAGAGGGTTTGATTAATATCAGAGTAATGTAGGGTTGACTTTGCGATGATAAGGAAAGATGTGACAATGAGCCAAGATAGAAGGCGTTTTGACATGGTCGAAGGCCTACAAACTGAGATTAATGACAAATACGGCACATGGAGTCTTTTGACCAATCGGGTAACAACTTCGGTGCGTCTGATAGCCAATCAGCAATGTGCCGTTTTGGGCGGGAAACCCGATTAGACAAATAATAATGTAGGATTTAATTTGCTTTTAAAAGATTGTTCTTGTAATAAATCTTGCCAAAACTGCTACATTCCAGATGCCCACTTTGGTAAGCACTTTTCTAAGCAATAGATTGTGAATCAAGCTTTGGAGAAAATTTAATTTTCTATGAATGGGATGCACACGGCCCATTGACTAGCGTAAAGGAGTTAACTTGCAAGTAGCGCAAAATTTGGCATTAATTCCTTAGCTTGATTGCCTTTTTGAAAAAAATAATCAGAAAGAGCCAGCTACTTCCCCCTTTAACGTTTCAGATGTCCCTTTTTCATTTGAGTCGGACTGTTGCCAATAAAACCAATTCAAACACGGTTTCAGGGAAATCGCGTAGCGGCAACTTATCCATCGCCTATTCAGTCCGCAGGGTCCGTTGATACTTTCTTACGCAGATCCAGAATAGATCTTAGCCAATCATAATAGGAACCTAAGATTTTTATTTACTCAAAATTAAGTAAAATAAAGGAAAGGTGAAAGGAAACTTCTATCTGCGTTTCAAGAATCAAAAAAAGGAAGAAAGTAAAGGACCTCAAACAAGTGCTTTCACCACTAAAATTCAGCAAATTCCGCCTTAAATTTCTCCCTGTCGGCAATTTTTAGTTTCTCCTCATCCCACTTCTCAAAGTTGCTTGCATCACCGGGGCTCTTCACCTTCGGCACATACGGTGGTCGTACACTCTGGTTGAAGATGGCCATAAAATCGACGTCACTGAAGTAGGCGTGTCCCTTGATATCCATAATGCCATTACGGAGGTTCCCGAATCGCCTCGAGAGGTCAGTTTGAATGAGATTCTTGATGAGATCTTTTAGATCTGGACTAAATTGGTTAGTAAATTTTATTTTGCCCGAAATGATGTGCTCAAAAGTCTTCATCTGCTCCTGGTGCATGAAGGGAGGAAAGCCTGTAGTCATTTCGTAGAGAAGCACTCCATAAGCCCACCAATCCACTGCATGGGCATATCCCTTGTTCATGATAATCTCTGGCGCCATGTAGTCCGGAGTCCCACACAGAGTCCACGTGCGCTTATCCTTGGGCAGAAGTTTTGCAAATCCAAGGTCTGCAACTTTGATAAAACCCTCACCGGTTATGAGCAAATTCTCAGGTTTTAAATCTCGGTAAGTGATGGTGAGGTAGTGGAGGTATTCAAAAGCCAGCAGGACCTGAGCTGCGTAAAACTTTACCATACCCTCAGGAAAGCGACGCATGTTTCGCAACAGAGCGAACATCTCTCCTCCCACGACAAATTCCATTATCATATAAAGATAGCTGTTGTCCTTAAAACTATAGGCTAATTTGATGATTTGGTTGACATTGCATGCTGCTAGGATGCGTTTTTCCATTATGGCGTTGTCAATTTGTCGTGATTTTACCACTTCCAGCTTGGAAAGAACCTTCATTGCGTAGTACTTCTCCGTATCGCGATAGCGAACCAACAAAACCCGGCCAAATGCGCCCCGTCCGAGGGTTCGAATGCGTGTGAAGTCATCCCAAGTAGCAGTGTTCTTGGGCGGCGAATTAAAGACCTCAAAAAACCCTCGGGACTTGGCTTCGAGAATCTTTTCGAACTCCGCTTGCGCCATGATCTACTCACACGGACTGACCATGGACTAAATTAATTTAGCATCCTCCACTTTTCCTGAAGGTGTGGTCGGAATGTGTGGTGAGTATCTTTAACACTTCAAGCCCTTTAATCAATCGATAGAGGTGCTGGAATACACGTGGAATGCCAGTGTTGACATCACGTGACCTTGAAATGTCATTCGCCGCCATACGCTGGGATATGGCTGCTGGAAGTTTTTTTGCCATTCAATCTTAACCGGTAAGAATGGCATCAGTGTTATTTTTAACAGATTTCTCCCTACCTTTTTGCAAATCATGTTCTAGCAGGTGCTGCGAGGCATGGGATACAATTTTCCTTCCGTCTTAGCCATAGTGTATTGCTCCAATCACTTGGTTAATTATCGGTTTTGGTAGCGGACCACTTTGGAGCGCTGGTGTTGTACCTTCGATGGATGGCCCAGCCTCTAGGCAACGCAAATGGCCTCAAGCCTTCCTGTGCGTCGACAATACAAATTCTAGCAAAGTATTATTTATCTATAGCCTCCGGGAAAGTCCCAAAGCCCTAAAGATACAATAATCACATCTTTCAACGACTCTTTTTTTTGGCATTTCATCTTAGCCATATAGCATCAGTTCTACGATGGATTTCATTTTCGATAATTTGCACGATTTGAAAATTCGCTACGATGTGTGTTGCTATTTAGCTGCGACCGAAGCTCACATAAGGCGTATGCAAATAGCCACTATAGAGATCCGCGTATAAAAGGAAATTATCGACTTGGCAATTGGTTAGAAATGGGAAAACAAGTCCTCCCACACAATTGTCACTAGTCTAACAAAAGTCATTTCATTTGAAATGGCAACAAAAATTTGCTGTGTTGCTCTAAGTTGGTGTAGGTATGGTGCTCTGTAAAGGTGTAAATGCACAATTTCGCAGCGCCCATAAAGCGGATGCTGACTGTTGGTTTCACAGATTGGGAACCGGAGGAGGTGCCAGAGAAGCCTTTGCTTTCTTGTCGAGACTCTCTATCAGTGGTGCTCCCAGCTTCGTACTCGTAATTTTCTGGTCCACCATTAATTCCGACTCGATTATCTCAATTGATGGAGGGCCCTAAAGTTAATTGACAAAATAAATTTTTTACTCAACACATTCAACGAAATTAATGAGTGGAAAAGCTTTCGGGCAAAATGGACTCATAGAAACGGTAAATCGGAATCTTCGAATGACAAAACTCAACTTTTATTTATTTGGGAACATTTTAATCCTTGTTTAACGACGGCTTAAGGTCAATTAGTGTGAAATTGCGAAATTTTGAGAAGTCTAGCAACGCAGTTGAATGACACGTCGACCGCTTATTTACTCACTTGGTGATCTTTCCAAAATTTAGACTTTGTATGAGTTAAGTCGCTACGTAATGTTGCTAGTCAGGTGGTGAAATTTGTTCATTTAAAGTGGAACTTGCTGCGGTGCATACAAAGCAGAACTTAATGAGAAGGAATTGGAAGAGGCATGGATCTTATGAGCCATTATTGTAAGGTTTCTAGCCTACCTAGTTTAGTTGCCGCAATATGTAAATTGTCCTACGATGTGAGAGTG
This sequence comes from Taenia multiceps, assembly GCA_001923025.3. Lineage (NCBI taxonomy): Eukaryota > Metazoa > Platyhelminthes > Cestoda > Cyclophyllidea > Taeniidae > Taenia > Taenia multiceps. The sequence goes on along the minus strand of CM010317.1, from coordinate 2,376,192 downwards.
TCAATTTATCAAAAGCCTTTCAAAAGCGTAAGTATGAGGCAGTATCTATTTCGCTATAGTGAAGTACTGCATACCATAAACCAACCTTTTGGTGGCTTAAATCATGTTTGGTCAAAGTTGTGCGAAAAACTTCATCAAATAAAACTTAGTACCTTAGTCGGGGACTGCACGATTGGCGTGGAGGGTTTGGGAGGTGTGCGAGATGGTCGTCGGGGCGTCGAAACTTTCGCCTTTCGTATGCGTCGGATGGGAATCGGACAGCAGTCGGGTGGTATTGGTGGTCGAGTTCGACCTGTTACCCACCATGTTCGCATTGTACCCTTTCCCTTTTAGTCAAGGTATGCAAAAGCGAGGAAGACATACAATTTAACCATTAACCTTTAATGAATTATAGCAGTAGTAAAATTTTGCCGGTTGAAGACAAGGAATCACAGCGTCTACGTTGGATATGTTTACAACAATAAACAACTAACTTCAATTGCTGGAATGTCCTTACCTTGACCTCGATTGTTCCCCTTTCCTCGAAGTGGAAGCCACCAAGTGTACTTAGTATTTCATGTGTGGCATCACTGCAATGAATTTTGTACGCTAAAAATGGCAAAATTATCATTTGACATCGGATTGTTTTGCAGAACTCCTCAATAAATTGCGCGAACCTTCCCCGTTGCTCTCCATCCGACTTGCTGTATTGACGGTGTCGCCAAACAGGCAGTACCTTGGCATTTTTAAACCGACGACACCCGCACAAACAGGTCCTGTCAAAGAAATAGCGTGCTTATTCCACTAAGTATACTCAAAAAGCTTGTTTTTTTTGCTTTGAACACTACCTGAATGCAAGCCAACTCGAATTTTCAGTGGTTCGTTAGGCATGTGAGGGATGACAAAGGAGTGCGACACCTCGACCAAATCCAATGCCATGTCTGTTATGGAAACTGCGTGCCGTTGGCCATTTCTTCTTGGAACTCCCGAAGCTACCATATCTAGGATAAATTCAAGTTCAGGGTATTTGTTATGTTACAGGATGCAACATTTCAATATTGCTTTAGGATTAGCAGCTTAGAAAAACGTTAAATACATTATCAGAATTTCGTTTAAAGGTCTGCGTATACTTTTGAAAATCTGTGATCATTTTTTTGCGGATAAGTTTGACAACGCAATGTGAGAGCTTACAAGCGTCTCCGATTGTCTCCACTTTGTAGACATCATACCGGTCAATGATTTGATCGAACTCACTGTAGAGTTTATTAAGCAGCGCAACGACCTTTAAGGGCAAAAGCGAAAGCAGACCTTTTCAAAATCTTAAAAATAAAGGCCAGTGGTTTCGATGGAAGAGAACTACCTGAAAGGGCGTTGAATCCGAAGAAATGTTAGTGAAGCCAACAATGTCGCTAAAGTAGATAGTGCAGGAGGAATAGGCCTCGGCTGGAACTGCCTGTCCACTGCGCAGTTGATTTGCAATTGTCTTCGGGAGCATACCTTGAAGGTAATGTGCAGGTTTTAATCAAAATATTGCCAGTTGTATAGTTTACTAAGCATGTATTTTGAGTCAAAAACTGTCTCGCTTGTGGTGCTACAAATGAACGTTAATAACAAGTTATATGGTTCCTTGATAAGTATTAATTTGAGCATGCTACTTATTGCTTAAACAGTAGTATTTAACACCAGATTTTGTGTCGGATAGTTTGTGGCGATTTTACGTCTCAAAAAGCCTACGTCTTAAGTGCAACAGTTCTTTTTTACGATATTCTCAAAAAGCTTCCTATTTGTAATCACAGGAATTTCCTGCCCCCGTAACTATGTGCACATGATCATATTTGCTACAGTGAAACCGTCGCACGCAATCAAACACACTTCTTTGGTAAGTCAACACCATAAGACCTTTCTAAAAACGACAGTCAGAAGGCAACGTTAAAAATATAGAGAATAATCTCAACTCACTGTGCAATAATTCGTCTGTGCGTTGCTTCTCTGCAATGAGGTCTTGTGTCCTTTCACTGACAATGCTTTCAAGATGCGCCGAATATTTTTCCATCTGATAAAGTACAAACACCAGAAGCATACATGCGTATGAAACACTTTTACGGTGCTCTAGCTATTTGGGTTAATGTAATTTCTATTATACTTCAAGTAATTTAGTTGAGCAAACCTACGAGACTAAGAATGATGTCGATCGGGTTCTTCCTTCTTGGGTTAATGAGGTCCATCTTTGATCTAATCACGTCAAAAGAGGGTCTCACATCAACCGGACTCCAGCACAACTTGATAAGCTGCAAATAAATAAAGCACTTGTCAATTTTTTTTACACAATACTGAATTTCTACACAAAGAGTTCGTTGCTATGCCAATAGTTCTTACACTCAGGGAGTATGTGATCATCTGGCTTACGTTAAGGTAGTCGTTCATATTTGGGGTGCTGTCATCAGCCGAGCCTTCAAATGCATCCACATTTGGTAGAGGGTAGTCCCACCACTGGACCATTATTTCCTGCCTCTCTCCCTCTGTCAGGTCAGGCGCATTGAAATCTTCGGGATCCTAGAAGCGTTGAATTAGAATCCCTTATCAACTCGCCAATTTGTGTAAACCAAACCAGATTTAAAGTCTTGATTTATAAAGCTATTTTTAATGTTAATAGAATAATGGAGAAGGGAAATTGACGCGCTATTATTCCGCATGGCGTAAAAATGAATGCCGACATAGTGATCTGCAAAACTTACTTCACGAGGCTGAGCCACCTCACACATAATAGTTCCATAGCTGAACGAGTCCATGTGAATGTTTGGTGGAGCTGGTGTGTTACCTAGGTGGTAATAAATAAGTAATGTCAGCATCCAAATGGCTTCCAAGGCGCTTACCTCGATACTCGGGTGCAATAAATGCCCAATTTCTGGGATCCTCCAAAAAGGTCTCCAACTTCTCCTCCGGTTTGTTGTAGCGGATAGATTCCAGTCCAAAATCTGCACATAGCAGTGAGCCATGGGAATGGTGGGTGGAAGTTTTGCTTACCAGTAATTTTGCAAGTCAAGCGATCATCAACAACGCAGTTTTGCGAATTGAGACGTCCATGAATGAAGCCGTGGGTGTGGAGAAATTCAACTCCACAGACGATGTCTTGAATCAAGGAGAGTCTGGTACATCAATTTTGTAAAAAAGGCATAACATCAGGCTTACTTAAAAGCCCAACTGGATGGCATCACCTCATTGCGAAACACATCCCGAAGGCTTCGTTTCGGGCAGTATTCCATGAAGATTGCAATTTCAGGCGGTTCCAGACATACTCCAACTAGCTGGCACAAATTCCTATGGCTCAATTGCCTAGACGGTGGGACGAAGAGGCAATCAAAAGGGGAATGAAGAAGCTATTCAAATCGTAGAAGGCAATGAATTGAAGACTGCAACCCACCGCATTGCCTTGATCTCCTTCCTAATATTCTTTGTTAGAAGAAATTGTTCACGCTCAACGAATTTCACGGAGACAAGCGTTTCGCCGCTAGATGAACAAGTAAACATGAGCTGGATGTACTGTTCACAAGTTTAATTGCCAAATGGCAAAGAATGATGTGCCTTGATGGTTCACAATCAAAAGCCTTCAGTACTCTTGTATATTAAACTCGAAAATTTAGTAGAGGAGCCACTCGGGTGCTCCGCCATTGTACCTCAACCAAGCGACCTGACCTCCGGGCTACGTCAGAAGCCCCCGAGCCCTCCTGCTTTCTCTATTCCAGTTTTATGCCTTCTTCCGCCTTCAGAGAAGTCTCGTGGTGCTAGAGGTTCCTTAACAATTTTCCCTTACAATCAAGAGCTACTCGCTTATTGTAGAGGGACAGAAGGAAGAACAGGCTTGACGATTCAGTACCGATAAATGAAAAGGCAATGAGACTCACATTTTGCCATAGACAAAGGGTTTTCCTTCTTCCTCTTCGCTCAACTCATCTGTACTGTCCTCAATAATTGCATGGGAGGTCTTCTGGCTGTCATGTTCAACTCAAATAGTCAGAAACAAAGTGATTGTCATTTTTAGGAACAAAAAAACAGAAAACTTTGAGGGCATAATTACTTCTGGTAAAGTTTTCACGGGGAATAATCCAAGAGTTGTCCCACAGGGCCAATCGACTTCGTCGAAAGAAGAACTAAGGCGAAACAAAGTGAATAAAAAACATGGTCCGCAATACTTAAATCCATCTTTAACCACTCTTTGCCCTTTTTTATCAAAGTACTTATTAAATGCTTTTCTTAGATAATAAATTTACAAATTTAATCGCAATCGTCTGCTTCCGAGGTTACTTAAGGTTCTCCTCGGCGTCATGGCCTCTGAGCCATGCCTGTAGCCCCCCAGACCTTCTATACGTCGGCAAAACACTCTCCTATCTAATAGGAGTCGGCTGTTGCTATAAAAAATAATTTTTTCACTATTATTAATGCAGTTAAAAAGCGCGCAGATCATACCAAAGCAATGGCTCCACTGGTAATGACAATGAGAAAGACCACCGCGATGATTGCACCACCGACTCGAGCTTCAAGACTGCAGGCACCGCAGTCTTTTGGACAGGAGACACACGTCTCGTTTTGACTCGGATCGCACACACCATCACCACAAACTGTTAACAGTAAAATCACAACAAATAATTGTTTGCTTAACTCTTGGTTCTAATAGAGTATCACTGAGGGGACCCGCTGTTGTACCTCGGCCGGACGGCCTAACCACCGAGCCATGCCACCGGCTTCAAGCCCTACTGCAAGTCAACATTAGGTGTTCGGCTCTAGTGCTATGTCGTCTTCTAATAAGTTCCAAAAAATTACAAATGGATCACTAAATAACTTGGGCAACATATTTAAAAAAAAAATTACTCCACAGTCCCAATCTTTGGAATTGAAAAGAGACCTCTAGGATAAAAGCTAAATGCTACGTTCTTTGATTAGTGATAGAAGGTAACGCCTTTTCGTGTTTGAAGAGGGACAATTTGGAAAAGTGAGTTGAAAGCCAGTACTTTAATTAGTGACACCTTAAAGCGTGTGACCTCAAAAGTACTCACAGGTGTGTCATGACACACTATGACAGAAGTACTCACCCGCTCGTAGCACGGAAAATATTGTTGTGGAGGCAGATATCTTCAGTAGCCCAACAAAAAATGTCGCCATAATCACTGTATTTCCGGGCAAAATTAATTCTAACAAAGTAAAAATGGGTAAGTGAGGCATGGCAACTAAATCCTTTTTAAGTATTTTGTAGCACTGTTGTATTATTGGGGGGCTCTGGATGTGCACCGTTTCCAGGCGGTCCGGCCTCCAAACCAGCCAATTGGCCTCGAGCCCCTCTGTATGTTAAAACACACATTCAGTCCAAGTATTGTCGCCTTTTATCCTCAGGGGAAGACTTGAGATGCTACATTGGTGGCAGAGACAAGCGAATCCGATCTTAGAGGACACTAAGCACGATTCCTACATCTCAGAGATTAACATTAGTGGGGCTGCAAGAAGCGCATAGGCTATGACAATCCCCAGAAGAAGGGTTTAAATGACGTCTACCTTCAGCGCCTACTTTACTCGTCTGTTATAAAGGAATGGTGGCTAAACAAAATCCTCACAGATTTGTCAGGGCAGTAGCACAGTGATAAGGAATTGGTAGGGAGGAACGGACACAAAACTCTAACCCAAAAGCTGTGTCTGGTAACGAAGGGTAGGCTTTAATTTAATTCTGTGGAGGTAGAGTTCGAACTGCTAGCTAAAGGCAGGCAAAAGAGCCGAGCCACTTCCTTGTCTCCGAATCCATTTTCTCAACGAGAAATTACTTCCAACCTTGATTGTCAAGTATCCTCCCATTTGTCTGACGCTGTCGGCTAACGCGGATGATTCCTACCGCACCAACGTGATAGTTTATCCAAAGAGAATGCCTGCTATGTAAAAGATTTGTTGTTTTTTAAACTCTTAAGTGTGGCCATGGGTTACTGAGGAACTCCGCCATTGTACCTCCACCAGGTGGTCTAGCGATGCCAGTTGTCTTCAAGCCCTTCTCTTGGTCCACAATGTCTATTCCACTCAAGCATTATGTCTCTTCTCGTAGTGAAATAATTTTTAGGGTCGTAATAGCACACGTATTATAATTATAAGATTTAGTGTTGCTTTTTCTACTTCATAGATCTTTCAAATTAATTTTTTAGGTAATAAAATGAACAAGATTAGCTGACATAAAAAGTCGAAGTGGAAGACCTGGTATTGTAGCATTCCACAACGACTGGGATGCCAATCCAAATTTCGGTTTAGTGTGGCCGGTGATAGTGCCGTCAATTGGAAGCCAGGGTCTGCAGAATTCGCTGTCTGTGAAGTTCTTGGAAATTGGACAGGTGTTGACGATGAAACGCCAGATACAGCAAGTAGACGGGGTATAGGGCTTAGAACACGGTCCAGTTTCACAAAATGCTTGAGCAACCTGCGCCGAACTTTGTTATAGGGAAAGCATTATTTATTTTCCCTTGAGTAAAAGAACAGACTTACTTTATTTCGGCAGGAAAGTATCTATTTGTGACTGCCCAAGTATAGAATTCCATGCTGAGATTAAATGCAGCAGAGATTTCGATTTGCATGTCGGCGAAAGTGGAATTGTCTGACAGTTTCAGCACGTTAACAAAGACGCCTACAAGAAAGAAAACATTAATTTGGGTCAAAATTGCTCTTTTATATCATCTATTGTTTCGTGTAAACGGCAGCATTTTGTAAGACAAATTTTCTTCGGATGGGGGCATTCTGTTTATACCTGGACACTGTAACTCCATGTCATTAAGTGAATCAGCGTCGAGACTCCAACAGTGGTGTTCATTCCAGTACTGTAGCCTGACCGGAACCAAGAGCATTAGTATCACTATAGCCAAGGTCGAAATCATGGAGTTCAAGTCGAATACTACTGAAGTAAAATAAGTAGCATTTATGAATGCATCACAAGTTATAAAAATATCACATTAAAAAATTTGAACTGCTGTCAATTATTAAAAACAGCAAGATTGTTTTTGCTTGCTTCATTTCTAACTCTAAGCAGGAGCATAAGTTAAAAAAGAATTCGGAAGTCGTACCCGTGAAATAATAAAATAATAAATGTAGAACAGCGAAAAAATGACTTTAAAGAAGCCACCATAAATACCATACTGCAAAGATTTAGTGTAGATTGTGGCATACATCACTGCAGTAAATTGCTGCATCAACGAGAAACCTACAAGGCATGATTACTGACATTAAAATTGCAGGGCATCCACATGCGCCATCCCATACCCCATCTTTAATGTGACCTCCATCGGTTCCCTCTTATCTATAGGTTGTCATATCATAAAGCTACCATCAAGCTCCATGTGACTAAAGAGCTTTTGCATAAGGAACACACATTAAGTCGGTTTTAGAGAGGTAGAAGCTCCTCCAAGTAATTGTGTAACATTTGGGGCGGGTAGGTAAGATGGTACAAATAAAGAGTCCAAAAAAGGGTCAAAATGATCTGTTGCTATTGCCATTACCTATTCGAAATTGAAATCGAGAAATGTTGGGTATGTATAATGTGTGACAAATATACTGGATTACATTTGTGTCAGGAGACAATACAATTGCTTTACCGTCCTTAAGGGGCAGCCATCACCCTCGTTGACCGGCGGTCTAGTGGGTGCTAGTCTCGACTCACGCTAACGACTTATTGACACAACAATTATGGGAAATAATTTCTTCTCTCAGAAATGCGGCCCGTGAACGAACACATCATTTCACCCAACAAGCTTCGAAGGATGCAACCACTGCAAGGCAAGCTTATTTCATTCTCAGAAGTCTCTACTTGCAGACTCCCTCAATGAAATTGTTTGCCATGCCTGCCTTCCCGCACGCACAATGACTACTACTGAGATGTACGGACACTCTACGATAAAACTGTAATTTGCCCATGAGAACTCATCGTGGGTAACAGCTAAGACGGATTGGTTAGCCCGAGGGAGGTATTCAATCAACGCTTCCACCACAACACAACGCCTCATGCCCTCAGTATGGGGTGTGAGAAGACATGAGGTGTGGTATGGGGGAGCAAGACCGCCTCAATCTCGTCTTCCTTCTCTCGTCCTTCTAATATTCCACCATTATGTGTCTTCTGGGGCATGAGATAGGCATTGACAATGATTTGTTTACCCCAATGACAACTGATTCAACAAGTAAGGATTTCAAGGATCGTCTCACACTTGTCTGGTGTACTCTGTGTTAAAAAGTGCTAAATTATTTGGATAATGTTGGTGTGCTACTTTAATTGTTTGTTTTAATTCTCGATTATGGTTAGAGGGCACTAAGGCTCTCGACTATCGTAATCCCGTCCTAAGGCCCAGCCCCCTGACCCTGCCAGTAGTCCCCGTGCCCTTCTTTACGGAGGAGGCCGCTACCGCTGGAAGCGAGGAGACCCTCTTCGGGAAGATCCTTCTAGTAGATTGGGGAGATACCTACGGGGCTGGGCTACTGAACTCTTAATGACCAAATGTGCTGGAGGTACTAAGCCAGTAAGATATAAGGCAGCTTGGAATGACAGTGTCTGCCCTAAGAAATAGACATAGATTCTCCTTTACTTGAACTACTTCAGATAATTAATAGTAAATAAGCTTTAACTTGTGCCTTCTATTTTTCCCCTGACTTAATCTTAACTTTTTAAAATTAAATCAAAACATGCTTTTAAGGAAACTACATTTACAAAAAGTGGTTATTAATGTAAACTGAATGCAGAATGAAAAGCATCCATCCGAATTCGGGTGGAAAACGGAAATGGGAGAGTACAAACTCACAATTCGAAGGGAGGTACTCAAGCTCACGTTCAGATGCGAGTGAGGTTGGAAGAAAGCGTATCTGAATGGGGAATAATTACAACCTCTAAGTATGCTAGTGTAGGGTTGTTACCTTCACAAACGGAACCGCCCATAACCACTAAAATCTGACAAATCGGATTGAGACCGGGTAGTTCGTAGTGGCAATGGGGCGTATCACTTACACACAGGAGAGCGAATGTGTACTCACTATTAGGGAGGGGGTAAAAAGGGAGAGGGAGGGAGAAAGACTTAATTGCTCCTGTCTACCGAATCGCCTTTGACTTTCCTGGCGTCAGAGGCATCGGTCTATCCACCCTCTACCCTGATTTCCCCACTTCAAAATCGATCGCCTTCATTGATTGGTTGGAAGAGAGGTACCACGTGACAGGCTATAAAAATATTTACTTCATTTTTTGTTTTTAAATTGATTTTCAAGACTACTGGTTACGCCTTTATAATGGTGACTGATTTTACTCATGTAGTCGTGCAAATGCTTGATCGTTGTCTAAGAGGGACATTATTTTTTGCGACTGTCTGCTTCCCCATCAACTCAACACCCACAGCACCTGAAAATCATTAAGGAACCACAAAATTTTACGACACCAATTCAGTCCTATAAAATGCTTTCAAATGAAAAACAAAACGCGTTTCTGCTTCCCATCTTAGCACCAACTTTTGGACAGAAAATCTGGGGAGCTATTGGCAAGGTCTGGAAGGCAGACTGCCCAGTGCACGTACGACAGCCGAGAATTAAAACAAACAAACAATTCAAGTGGTAGACCAATGTTTTTTAAACAAGTTTGTGTGTTTTGATGCAGTATGCCTCAGACAACTGCAAGATGATTCCTAAAATCTGTACTTGTTAAAATAGTTGTCACTGGGGTACCCAATCCATTACCGATGATTGTTGAATGTCGCGGAGGCCACAATGATGGAATGTGAGAAGGCTGAGGGGAAGGATGACGAGAATGAGACAGTCTTGCTCCCACTTACCAAACTTCATGTCTTCTCACGGCCAATTTCGGAGAAAAGTGGTATTGCGTTGCCGTTCAAGACTCAGAAGAAGACTTCCTTCAGGCTAACCATTCGGTCTTAGTTGTTACTCACAATGGGTTCTCATAGAGAAATTCCAGTTTTAGCGTAGCGGTTGTGTGCACCCCAGTTGCAGTTGTTCTTACGCTTTCAGGAGGGCACCCATGACGAACAACTTATTTTGAGGTCTTCAAATTAATAAGTAAGTGCAGACTTCTGGAAATGGAATGGTGGGTGCCTTGGAGTGAGGTGTAGCGGTGGCATCATCTAAGTTTTGTTGAGTAAAGTGCTGCGTTTGTTTACCAGACGCATTTTGAAGCAAAGAAGTGTTTCCAGTTAGAGGCTGTAAGACGCATCCACTTGGTCTCTATGACACATTGTGATGTTAGAGTTTAAGAATAAAAGGAACTAGTATAGTACACAATGGTAATTACGGGTAGAATGGTCTACCTCGGTGTTTTGTATATTTTCCAATTTTCTAAAAGCGTTTCATTCACTAAAGTAAGAGCATAGGTAAGCGAAGTTGCTGTTGCCTCCAAAAACTTCCTTGGAGACGTGAGAAGGGGTTTTGTGGCTACTGACGTGGCTTCCAACCGACTGCAGAGACCGCAAATGGCTTCTGCACTGAATCCGAGAGTTAGCCATGCATTTACCTCTGTTGCAGTATGCTTCAAGAAAGAAATGACCACTTTAATAAGCAGGAGGATTTCTAAAATGAAATGTGGTAAGCTAATGCTTCAATTCAGCTTTATTTTTAACCCCGTGGACAGTTTTGGCCTCCTCAGGATGCAACTTCACCTTACAGGAGAGCCTCTGGACTATACTCAGTGGGCTCTCATTTCTTCTTCGCCTTCCTAATATTTTTCTTACTAATTGACTGGAGTATCTGCTTATTTTACATTTATTTTGCTACACGGCAATAAAGGGCACGGTTACCGTACTTCTACCCAGTAGAATGACCTTTGGGGAGAGGGAGAGGAGCATCATTAGACCTCCAGATCATCTGTACGTAGACACTGACTATTCAACCCCAATAAAATGTCATCTTTTGACTTTGGAAAGTCCCCGACGCATTGTGTTTCCCTGACTTGACCAGACTTCAGCTTTCATTAGGCTCTTTTCCACTTCAGCGATGCTCAGCAGAAGTCTGGTGTACGCAGCAATTGCGAATGCTGAATGGAAAGTTTGACAAGTAAGTCAAACAAATAATATGTTTTAATCGTTTTTTTACATAGCAGTAGTATATAGCTGACTGGTAAATTAACTCAATTTATCTCAAGTCTTTTGGATACCACTTGATATATGCGGATTGTCAGCCGTGCCAACATTGAGGTGCCACGCCCCAGTATGGCGTCATTACAATGCCGGCAGATCAAGTTGCTGACGATACAGTACTCAAGAAAAATCGCGCCTTGATTAATAGACGCAAAAAGTCACACAGTTCTGAGTCCGGATCTTCATCCCAATCGCTCTCCTTACTGACAGGCCTGAGTGTGCTCCTCTACTCATCACCGTCATGATTTACATTCTACCTGGAAAAACTCGGGGTTTTTATCTGTTAGCCCAAAAAACTTCTGTTAAAAATTCATGCATGTGACTGAAATAAGTCCGCATAATCTACGCGGCTTTAATTCATTGTCCTCTGTAACCCTTGCTTATCTACTTATTAATTAATGAGTAGATCATCATGGAACATATTTTGTGCGTATTATATTTGCACAGACAGAATGATGCACAAATTGTTCTTAAAATACAAAAAACGCATCACTTAAGCTGGAAAAATCCGCCAAAACTAACAAACGCTAGACGGCTTCTTAGTAAAATTTTTGCCCATTACTTAATTTATAAACACTTTTACTTAGTTTAAATTACCAAACGTAAGTTGGAACTTCAATGCATTCACTACTGTATCATTAGCAAAACCAGAACAAAAGTAAAAGGAGGAAACAAAAATAGATTCTTTTTTTTGCTGCAAGTTACAACCACTTTTTCCGCACAATTTCCTCTCCATGCTCCCTCCAGCGCTCCGCAGTGATTACCATTGAGGAAAAAGTTGGCATGGAGGCGAATATCTCTCCACCACGCCAAACTCCAAGGTCGCCAGCTGGATGAGTTTGCACACTGCAGTTGGGCAATGCAGCCTTCATTCGCGCCTCCAGTCCCTTAAACTTAAAATTACCACCCGAGAGAATGATGTTCTTCAAAACCTCATTCGATTTCTCGTCAGGCAATCGGTTGGCTGCATCTGAGATCACAGTCTCTATTGAAGGGACCCTTCTACCTCCATTCAGCTCTGGGTCAAAGATTAGTTCTGGTGCCAATTTTAGTTCTGGTCCCAGTTTTATGAGTTGTCCATCGGGCATCTGACAAGAATGCGTTTTCTTCGAATTCTTCGTGGAATACGAGGATGAAAGAGGTTTCGACGACACGTTGCAAAAATGCGACTTAATGTAGTTAATTTCAGCAGGTGTACAATTTTTGAGTTTTCCACCGGCTACCTGCTTCAAATACGCGTCAATGTCACGTCCTCCGAGGGAGTAAATGATTTCTGAAGAGCGTTCTGGATAGAGGTCGAAGAGACCATAGACACTGGTGTAGGTGTAGCCAGAGTCAATAACTAGACAGGATGGTTTGCCTGAAGCAAATCCACTTAGAAGGGGCTCAGAGGCCAAAAAGATGGATTTTACTCCGACGCGTTCGAATAACATCTCAGCCAGTTGATTTCGGTAGGCTAGAGTGAACGCCAGAGGCAGGGCCAGACAGAGGCTGGCACTGTGTGGATCACAGTGAAGAATTCTGAGTGCATGGTTTACATAGCGTTCAAAGTAGATTACGGAGAGCTCCGTGCTTTCAAATCGCGCTATTTGACCGTCCTCTTCCACTGCGGTCTACAATGAGTAGGCACCGAGATGCGGTAAACGACGAAGTGCCTGTGGATGTACTTAGAGGGTATTTTATGGGATATTTTATTCAAATCCACTGGGAGAACTTCATTATGATAGATTTATTCAGAAAAACCAAGTAAGGCTCAAGAAGTTTTAGACCAAATATATTGATGCCATTAGGAACCATTTTTAATTCTTTGAACCACCTGTGGCAATATTAATTGGTTGTAGGACATAATCGCAAGTAACTCCTCCATCACAAAATAATCTGGCCTTGTAAATGCATTACTAATTATTTAAGCAACTAGACTTGGTAGAACTCACGCCATCCAACATAGAGGTTTCAGTTAGGAAGGAGGATTTGGGTTTATCCGAGTTGGCAAATCCCACACGCCATCGGTATGTTCCCGGGTCAATGACAATCGGTGCAGTTGGAATCAACAGTTCTCGCATTTGTGTCAGCCTGAAATCAAAACAATGTCATTATAAATGCTGTAGACGCCACAAGTGTTAAGTGTGGTGCTGTCAGCTCACAACCGCGCGATCTGATTGGTTGTCAGCACAGAACCAATTTTACCACTTGCTCTGCCATCGAAAGTATGTAAAAACGCCACTCCATTAGAGAGATTACCTAATCCAAGTTGGAGAAGACTTTAGAATGTGTATTATACGATTAACTCCTTTTGAGGGATCAATAAAGGCAAAATGTAACCTTGGATGTCTCAGTTATCCACTAACAGCTAACCAATCCAATCGCACGATGGAATGTGTGTCAGCATTCAATTGCGCTAGGTGTGGCAGAGGTTTGACAGGCACTCAAAAGTGCGAACGCATCGCATGAAGACATCGGCTTTTATTCTTTTTTCAAGTAGTTGAAAAAAGTGAAACTAAAGAAATGAGGTTTGATTTTGAGGCATGCGTAGCCAGCAAATATGTTCATGAGAGTGGCGTGGTGATTCTGGCTTCCATTCCAAACATTATTTGTAAAAGCATGTGGCTCATTCAAGGTGTCATAATGACATGACAAGGTGATACCTTACACATACTCTCAGGCGTCCTTTAATGTCTGAATGATTGACATGCTGTAAGTCATATCCTGAGGTCTCTACAGTTTCTTCTCATTTGCTTCAGGACAGATTGGGATTGGGAGGTGGTCTGAAGACCTTCCTGGAGACGGAATAGGATGTTATACCGAGACCGAATATTTACTGCTGAAATACGGGTGGGATTGAGGCTACTGCCATGGCCCGAAGAGATAGCCGCAATTAGGGAGCTTCCTTTGGTCAACCTTCTGCGTAAGCCAGCACAGCATACTTGTCTTCTTTGGTCCTTACCAAGGTCTCAAGGCACTATACGATGGCAGAATGTGTATTCTTGAAGTAATGAAGGGTTTGGAGCCTAGTTGAATGGCCTGGAGGCGTCAGATCCCCTAATTGATTCGACATAAAGTGCCTCCACGTGATCATTGCTAAAGCCTTTTATTCCCTACAATTACGAATTTAAACTACACGGAAAAATCGTGCGAATGCTTTCCCTGTTCCCTTACTGCTTCATTAGCGACCAGCGAATGGCATCCAGAGATTGCAGTCATAAAACCACATTGGCTTTTCATGCTGGATTCCTGTGAAACCGAACCAAATGTGGAATAGCTTGCACTTCAAGAGCTCTTTGGTTCACATGCTGGGATTATGGGGGTAAATAAAAATAAGTGCTTCGTACACACTTCCAACCCTTGATTGAGTTTAAATTATGTACTTTTATTGTTGCTCTGTTGACAATTGGGGAGTAAAAAAAAATTTGTTCACTGTGCAATCTCCACTACCTAATGATCCCATCTACCCGCATTGTTCTGATTTTTCATTGTGAGCGAGACTCTCACCTTGAGGCAATTAAAAATGACTCTGCTTTTGTATTTTTGGTCCAAATGTTTTGCACTTTGGCAGATTTTACACCATTTTGATTAGATCAAGTGATTTTACTGTTGCAATGATCCAAGATTTCCCTGAAAACATAATAACTGGAGAAATTGTGTCCTGCCGAAAAATGGGGGGAAGTGAGATTACCAACACGGCTCAAAGATCTGGCCGCCAGGAAGAAGATCAAAAGCGGGGCCTTTAATGCCCGTGAAACTGAAACGAAGGGCTAAACGCATAACCGAAGCATCACATAGCCTCCATCTACCTTTACATCTCAATCTTGAAGTTTCGTTTGCTCAAACTCTCACGCTTCTCGTCAAAATTCCATGCAGCTCAGAAGATGCTTGACCACAAAGGCATTAAACCTGAGGAACTACACTGAACCTATAGCAGGGTTACTCTAAAACGAATGGGGTATAAGGTAATTTTTTGGGAGTAAGATATCTCGACTATCTCTTCTTGCCACGTAATTCTCATGTCAGCACTGTCAAGCCATAGGTAATCTACTTCGACCACCATCAACCTGGTAGAGAGTTGACGGAGGTATCAAATGTTAAATTAATTGACATCCATATCCAGGTACCATGGATAGCTCAGTAATAAACTTTTCCAGGTGGTTCACAATTGATGCCACTTCAATTGTTAATAGGTTTCCTGCAGAATACTAGACTGGAGCAGATGTCGACGTTAGACGCTATTCTCAACCATTCCGTTATTTGCCGTCCATGAGTCTTCAAATCGTGGTATGTGCTCTACTTCAGTCAAGTTAATGGTTGTATTTAGTTATAGTGACTGAGATCCAAGCCTGCCTTCTCCACCACCACCAATGAAGCGACCCAAGACCTCTCTGAAGACGAAAATGGCATAATGTTGGGTCAGAGAATGTATTGCTGGCGAGCAGAAGTTTTGGGAGACAGATTAGTTTTTTTCACTTCCATTTGCAGTTCCCTTCAGTTTAAGGTAAGCTTTGTTGATTCATACTGCCTTGAAAAAAGGTCCACTACTTTTATCCTGGAAACTATGCACTACCCATCAGCTTGACAATTTTCTCTCTGAGCATCAAAGCACTGAAAGTGGATTCAAGAGAATAGTTGTTGCATGATACAATGCCCGACGCCTATCTGGAACGAACATGGTCTTCGCACGGTATGGCGGTGGCAGTACTGGAGCTGGTGTATGCTCCGGCTTGCCGGGTTTTCCAAGAAGCCTTTCACTTCCCTCCACGCTAGTCGGCTGGAAGTTGGGTGTTCATAACTTTACAATCCTTTTAAGCAATGTCTAAGCAAAGACGGTTAGTGCGTTTTTATTTGAGATTTCACCATCTCATCTCCTAATGAATTTTAACCTCCCTATGCAGACAAAGGCGTTAATTTACATACCCTCCAAAAAAACTCATAATTAGTGACTTCTTGGCGCCATCACACTCCCTTAAGTGTCTCATTTGAGGAGGTCGGTAGTCTTCCGAAGTCGAGGGAACTACGTACAGAGCAAGAGCTTTCGGAGAAAGTAATTAACTACGTTGCATGAATCATCCTCTTGTATCTTCCATACCATCAAATTATGCAGACATTTCAGCAGCACTGGGGAGGAAAAATAGTTGTTTTTTTTATTGGCATAAATGCATTGCGCTTCAAAGCTTCCCTGATAACCATAGAAGGCGCAATACTTAAACAGTGTTCGTTGCCGACTTACAAGAGGATTGGAAGTCCACCAGCATGACTTTAACGCTGTGCCATCCAATGGAAGCATAACTGCGACGTAAACCCACAACCAAAATATTCTATAGCCCACTCTCCACACTCCATTTGCTCTACGCCCAGCGTCAGCCACCACAACGTAAAACGGTGATGTAATAAAATACCCGGAAATCAACCATGCCAATTAAAAAGAAGACATCTGACTGGATAGAAAGCCTTGTTTTTGAGGGGAGGGATTGTGGAGGCCGTCACGTAAATCCACCGCTAGTCGTGAGACCACTGCTCTAAAAGCCCAGCGCTTTAATTAAAAATAGTTTTATAGAAATAAAGCCTCAAACCTATTTTCCCGTGCTCTCTTGTCTCCTGTACTGCCTAGCTGGATATCTATGTGGGATCGCTTTGGCGAGGAGAGAAGTGGAGGAGGCATCATCAAACAGGTTGCGTGGACAGCTATGACAAACCTTTCCAGATGGTTTTATGCTACTTTAGCCTCAGTTGTTAATGGCTTTCCTGTGGAATACAGGATTTAGTTATTTAATGGAAATAGACAACATCGTTAACTTTTCTTCTGGAAGTCGCCCTAGACTTGCCCACCTATATTCAGTAATATATGCAGGGGTAATTGGCCTTTAGATCCGGATACGCTTTGCTAATGAAGTCACTCGAAACTCCCTTGGAGACGAAGGAAGACACAATACTTTGACAAAGCCAACGCACTACACGGACCGAAAGTCGGTGGGGCTGTAGGGGTTACAACATCTGGGTCCCTCAATGGCCCCACCACCAAAACCCCGAGTTGACACGATCCGGAGGCCATGCCTCCCGATGCCCGAGATTAAGGCAAAAATTAAGGAGTCACAAGTGCTTGTGTGCCAGTCCGGCACTTAATCCTGCAATTTAAGACTAGTTTGCTAAGTTCGTTTGACAGCTCACATGCTTCATCTGGAACCGAAAGAGTAGGCATTGTTTGCAGCCATCAAAACGATTCATTCTGTGAGGTTATTTGCAAAGCAAACATAGCACTAATTGCTGGCATTCAAAAATAGCTCAGCCTTTGTCCACAAATGCCAAGTCAAGCTACCCACTCCCATTCAATGTTGACTGTGAATTGTACCAAGCAATGTGGCTCTACTGGCTTGCTTAAAATTTGCCCTCTGATCGGACTACAAATGCTAAGCCAATCCCCTTGGTCGATTTTTTGTCTTTTATGGAAAAAATTACATTTATGGATTTGTATTATGGAGCTACGCATCTGCCGGAGTTCAAAATGTTGAATTAAAAATTGTTCCGTCACTTTGCAACGCTTTGGTGGCCAAGTACGTTGAACGTCGCCAGGCATTCATTGTAAATTCATTCAACGAAGTCGCTTAATGTACCCATTATCGGCAACAAGAGACCTCCCGAAGTGGAATTTGTCTCCCTAATGACAAAACAAAGTACTATAATAATAATTTACGCTTGTAGGACAGTTTTAGCTTTACAGCAGCCCTGCGAATGCAGTGAGGCGGAGCCTAAAGTACTCGTGCAACTAAAACGAAGCATTGGGTGATGGAGGACTTGCAAATTGAAAATGAAGTCACCCTTTTTACATTAATTCCTGCCTACTTAGCCTAAAGATAAGGAAGGTTGAAAAATTTTGGCTATCCATTACAAACCTAATGGGACACTGGGCCAGCATGCTCCCCATTTAGCACTGAAGAACAGCAGGCACTAGCACGCTTGACACATCTTTACCACTAATTCCAAAATATTTTGTGCAAAACACGGACATCTCTACCCCTCAAAACTCACCGAGAGAGGACTGAAGACGCATATGTATAGTCGGCTAACGGAAGGGTTAAGGGCTATTGGCACGCTCCTAGGGCAAATTTACCCGGAGGAGGTGAAATGGCGTAGCTCTTGATCGGCTCCAATCAAAACCGTGGAGTAAAAGAACAACCAGTTCGTGTAATAGCTCCTTCCCTCCTTTGATTGCCAGCTTCGGAGCTCTTGCATCATCCATCACAGCATAATAGGTAGTGGAAAAAGCAAAACGCCAACAATCCATCGGTGTCAGCCCTCAAAATTCCACCCACCTAAAAGGTTATTTGACCGGAGCGGCAAGTTCACTGAATCTAGGGTATTGCCCTGTAGAGAAATAAATTAGGCGAATGTGGGAATGTGCTGGCTATTACCCATTTTCATGTTTATCTGCAGGAATAATGGCCTAAAAGCAATCATAAAACAAACTACATGATTTTGCACATGTTTCCCCTTGTCACTCTGTCCTCGCAAAGGTACAACCAAGCTATACCTCTCTTTGGGTCCTATTTAGCAAGCAGAGAGGTGGAGGAGGTGCTGCGTGTTATCTCAATCACAATTTTTGTACTGGTAACTTGGACAGCTGAATATGGGGGCCAGGAAGTCCGGTGGAGGAGCACTAGTGGGTCCACCTAAGTAGTCCGCTATCGAACATAAGATTTAAATAAACGAATAACATGTCACGCCACTTCTCCTGACTTGACACTAAATTGTAATTCTGATGTTCACTTCTCATTATTTAATTGTGTATCCTTGTTAGGGTTTGATAAACTTCCCATATTTTCAAAAATGATGTCAGACAGATCAACCAAAACCAAGCCTAGTTAATACACACATAGTTTAATTATAACTATATTTAATTAAAATAATTTGTCACCTAACCATCAAAATAAAAATCTTATGGACATATTGCCCTTTAAAAGACATTAATTCGTAGAGCACCCACTATGCCCCCAGCCAGCGTCCCCTGTCAACCCGTAAAGGGCGCGGCGAGTAAAGTGGATGCCGCCGCCTCATTTACGCAGGTTCTGCGATCCTTCACACTAACATTTCGTATTTATGCTCCTGCGTAGCTCAGCCTCTGCGAGATAGAGGGAGAGGCTTGAAAAGACACACAAAGCAGATAATATCTCGCTTTGTTTAGTTAAAATAAAGTCACAGTCACAGGGCCTCCAACTGGCCAAGGTGATTGGTCCAAGTACTTACCTATTTGGAATAAAGGCCAAGAGCATAACCTGAAGAATTCTTTTTTTCTCCTTCTAAATTTTATCAGTCTCAGAAATGTAAGGTTGTGAAGTCTTCTTTGTCAGTGGTTTGGAAATTGCGTCACTGAAGAGGACACACATTTAGCGTTGTCTCTAGTCCAATGGTCTTCCGTTGGTAATAGCCAGGCGAATAAACAATCATAAAAGCCTCATTACTAAAATTAGAGTTAATCTTACATTTATTTAAAATCTTTTAAAGTTGAGGCTCGAGAGACTCCCCGCTACCACTTATTGTTCCGTCAATAGGTCCAGAAATGTCAAATAAAACGCTCCCCTTGGCCTCCACTAGAAGGCATAAAAAGCAACGAGTATGTTAGTGAAATAAATGATTTTTAATGCTCTATTTCTGGTAATCTTGAGGACGTGTTAACTTTTATACCTCTTTAATATTTATTACAAAGAAGCTTGCCCAACCGACAGCCTGTTTACGTTTTCGCGCCTTCCTATTGACTCCGCACTAACCAATGGGATTTATGGGCAGGGCTGTGCCTGCAGAGTTGTCCATACAGCAACTTATGGCCTGTCATTTGATTTTTCGAAGATGCTATTCAACCTCCACAAGGCATCGCTGTCTGACAACAATAGAGCACCAGCCTTTTGCACTAGCAGCAATCACAGGGACCACAATAGGCTCTATCCGACATTTAATTATCAAGAGGAGCTTGGCTACACCACGCGGCGTCGTAATTTTGGCAGGCGAAGTTGGTCTTCCACTGGAAAAGCACCGTTTCCTGAGAAACAGTGGCTCCTGAACCATTGCGATGGCAGTGAATCCCTCTTGTTGAATCAACAGTCACAACCCACTCGAAATATCTCGGTGGCGGGAATTTGTCGAACCCTATCTGACAGCTTAAAGGACCACTTTCGCGTTGGAATTAACAGGCCATCAACACCGTTGAATACACCCAATACCAAAAAGAGTGACTCTGTTGTGGCTCCCGAGTGCTCCACTAGATTTGAGGGCCAGCCGCCTTCTAGTGAAGACTGTGATTTTCACACGACCTGGAGGCACCAGTCATCTTACCGTTCCAATCATCATGAGGACGAAAGTCGACAGAAACGTCGCTTGAAGCACTGTCAAGCTCATCCAACGCTAGAAAGCACAGGCTCCGTGAAAATTTCTCTTCAAAACACAGACCCTCAAGTACCCAATTCCACAATTAAAGAAGGTGAGGATTTTGGAGACTCCAATGGATCGGTGCGTAGTTTGGGTGACGCTTCTTTGCGTCGAAATGACTCCAACTCCTTCACATCATTTGGCATCAAGGAGAAAAGGGTTTTACTGAATGTGGGTGGATCTCAACACGAGGTGCTGTGGAAGACGCTGGCACGACTACCCAACTCACGTCTCGGACGTTTGTGTCGTGTGAAAACCCATGCCGAGTTGATGTCCCTGTGTGACGACTACAACCTCGCAAAGAATGAATTTTTCTTTGACAGAAATGCCACGTCTTTCAACGCAATTCTAAATTTCTATCGAACACGAGTGTTACATTTGGTTGAAGATATGTGTGTTGTGGCCTTCAAGGATGACATGGATTATTGGGGCATCAATGAACTCTATCTTCATCCCTGTTGTCAACAGCGCTACCATCAACGTAAGGAGATGGTCGAAGATGAGATTAAGAAGGAAGAGCTTTCACTCCGCTGGCTCCAGGATGAGGAGGGCATGCAGGGCAGCAACTCAATCTCAAAGACTCGCTTGAAGATATGGCAAATTGTTGAAAAGCCGCACTACTCTATGACCGCTAGGGTGAGAAATAAGTTGATGAGATATCGTAACTCAAGATGTCCATCACCCCTTTCAGCCTTGATTACTCACCTCTAGACTTTATTGCTGTCATTCTCCAGTTCAACTAGTTAATGCTCATCGAAGATGCAGAATTTGAGGGTTAGGGCATTGAGTGACACCCCTTACTTCTCCCCACTCCCACCTCTCTGCGTACACACCCGATCACCGTGACAGTGAATACTTCTGGCTCAATGTTGTGATGGCTCTAACGGCCATCCTAAATTGTGAAGTTGTAACAAAATGACTATTCCCCTGTGCAGTGTAGCGAATTGTGACCATGTGGAGTCATAACCGCATCCACTTTCATAAACAGGCAAACAGAATTTGAGCATTTTAAGCGCTGAGTTTTTGGTGCACTGAAGCCTGGCTACCTCAAACCTGCGCTGAAGGGGCAGCGCTCTCACACCATCCAGACGGTGCCAATGCCAATGGGCCTCGTATTCTAGCCAGGCTTGGTCCATCCAGTTTACTTAGTTACAACTGAATGGGCCAATTGGCTTGATCGTT
This sequence comes from Taenia multiceps, assembly GCA_001923025.3. NCBI lineage: Eukaryota > Metazoa > Platyhelminthes > Cestoda > Cyclophyllidea > Taeniidae > Taenia > Taenia multiceps. The sequence goes on along the minus strand of CM010317.1, from coordinate 2,354,494 downwards.
CAACAATTTGATTTTCACATTTACTTTTCCCTTTTTTTTTGCATAAATGAGATCCACAGCGGCTAATTAGAGTGAGATGACATGTGACACTGCAGGATGTGCGCTCTTAGAGGCAGAGGCAGATCTGAGTCGAGATTCATTTAGAATATACGCAGTATACTTCCACAGTTGCGCAAATTATAAAAACTTGCTGTAGATCTTTGTACGCCCTTGGGATTTATGCTCCGATAGGCAAGTCAAAACTTGACATTAATCTGACTTTCACAGCTACTCCTGCAGTTGGACTTCGGTTTTCTGACAGCAGACCGTATGCTTCCAAAAGTGAAACTGCAGATGTCCAAATTGTGTCACACTTGGCGTATCATCACCTGACTTACTGCTTATTGTACTCTTTAGATATTTGCAGTTGTTTCAATCGTCTTCATTATCATCTCAACTGTGAGTTTAACAATCGGCACCCTGCCGCAATTCCAGCCCAATATCACAGAGCTTCGTCAATCATCTGATCTGTTCCTCTCCTGGTGTCAAGAAGTGAGTGGCAGTGAAAATGTGGATGACATTGTCTGTGAGAACCCCTATCTCAAAATTGTGGAGTTCATATGTATCGCCTGGTTTACCTTGGAGTACTTGATTCGTCTGTGGGCCTGTCCAAATCGATGTCGCTTCTTTAAGGATTCACTCAACACCATCGACCTGATTGCCATCTTCCCCTTCTACGTCCATTTGATTATAGTAGAAGTCGCCTCCAGGAATAAATTCAAGCCCCTGGGTTCTGTGCGCAAAGTCGTTCAAATGTTTCGCATTCTTAGGATAGTCCGGATATTCAAACTGGCTCGACACTCAACAGGTCTCCTCTCCCTCGGCTACACTTTCCGCAGATCCTACAAGGAACTAGGCCTGCTAATGACGTTCGTTGCTATGGGAGTGATACTTTTCTCCAGTCTTGTATACTTTGCTGAGAAGGATGAAAACGGGAAGATGTTTAAAAGCATCCCCTCGGCCTTCTGGTGGGCTGCTATCACCATGACAACCGTGGGGTATGGTGATATGCTACCTCAGACACCGATCGGCAAGGTAATTGGCTCAGCGTGCTGCATTTGTGGAGTTTTGGTAGTGGCTCTACCTATTCCCATCATTGTCAACAACTTTGCCGAGTACTACAAGGAACAAATGAGACGAGAGAAGGCCCTAAAACGCAGGGACGCCTTAGAGAGAGCTCGGCTGTCGGGAAGTTTCTTCTCTTTTGAGTCGGACAACATCTTCAAAGACGAGCCGAAGAAAAATGATGGGTGTGAGGCAGAAAAACAAACAACCAAAGCAGACCAACCCAACTCAAACCTTTCCGTGCGTCTTGAGGAGGGAACGGTGGAGGCCAAAGACGTTACGGTAAGGGCTATGGCTTCACAGTGTTTTACGAAGCTCCCGTTTTACAATGAAGATACCCAGTTGACTCTTTTCCAGGACTACTGAAGATTCGAAATGTTTCATGCTGTAAGTAATTAGACGTGATGCATTAGAATTTCCCGATTACGCCGTAGGGATGGAGAGAATTATTTAGATCAATTTAGCTAACGGGGTTCCTCCAAGGAGCCTTCCCACTTTAATAGAAGAAGCAAAGGCCAACAATCTGGGTGCAATGGAGTCTGTCACATTTGTCAAGACTATTTAAATAAATTTAAATCACTTAAATTACAAATCACAAAGTCCTTCCAGTAACTTTTGAGCAAGGGTAGTTGGTCTGACCTCCATATCCACGGTAGACAAACATACAACACTTCGTAAACTTACAGGAATGTCCTATTTTGAACGGTAGTGTATCACCCTGTGACCTCCCTGAGGATGTACAGTAGAAATTGAGGGGCTGTTGGAATGGCTCGAAAGTCAGACCACCCGTCACAGGGACAATGGTAGTCTGTTGCCAAAATCTAAAGTTGAATAAACAATTAATGCACTACAATTGATACAGGATGATGTCAATGAGAATCGAAGGGACAAGATCTTTTAGAGAGCAAATATCTTGAAGATTTATCATACACTCCCTAGTGAAGCAGTTCTTAAGACCTGTTAAAAATGTTTACTGTATAAACTATATAGTAGTATCTTCGAAGTTTCCGATGTTTTCGAGGGCTGCCTTATGGAGCTGGGCTATAAAAAATTAATAGCGATCCTCGTTCATCCATTTAGAGCCGCGTCTCCAGTGATCCCAAGACACCTGAAAAGGGTACAATGGTTGGACGGTTCCCATTTAGCATAAACAAGCCACTACTGCTTGCAATGAAATGATAAATTTTGTAGCAAATAAGCAATTACATTAATAGGTAGTCAAAGTGTGGGCACAATGAGCATAATTCCTCATTCCTCTATTGGTTCCAATCGCCGCTTTCTTTACCAATCAAATTGTTCCGCATTTAAAATCGTGAAATCATCGCAAAAGTAATATATATCTGATTAGACTTTTCAAAAAGGTCAGCTAAATCCGGTATATTTAAATTTACAACGTAAAGATTGTTTTCAAGCCACTTCGTTTGCCGTCATTCAATAGAATGGGCCCACAACGGCGGTTTTTGATTGGCTATGATTCAAGGTCAACAAGTGACATCTCTTCCTCTGGACTATCAAGGTACAATTTTGTGACAATTGCTTCCTACTTTTCTCCATTGGTATCCAAGTTGTGCTCAAGGTTGTTCCGAAGAAGAACCCAAAATTTCCATTATGCTACTGAAGTACTTATAAAGGTAATCGGAGCTGCAATAGCGAACTTGGCGAACTCTAGCCACTACCATATTATCACTCCGCCAGCAAATTAGCCCGTTTTCACCCTTTTGTGACCTTAAGATAGTAATCTACAAACGCCCTCACTAGGATTGGACTTCAGTAAAATCAAAATCTCGTGTTCCTCTTTTTAAAAAGGGACTGTAGGCGATGCCTGGCAGAGAACTCAGTGTGCATCGAATCTGAAATACGCCTTTTCACTCCATTTTTGTGGCATTTTCAAGTTTGATTTGACCAAGTGGTCAATGCTGTGGACAATGCTGCCAAACCACCACATCCTAAGTAGACTTGATGATCAAATAGATCTAATCAGGCTGCGTCGCGAATCCTGATTTACAAGTGGCCTGCATAGTTCATTACATAGGAACTGCTTTTTCTTGAAAGTCAATTCATTGATGCCGTACACCGTGCCATCTGTTGAAACAGCTTTATTTTTTGTTCATTATTAGAGTTCAACTTCTTACGTGATCAGAAAGCCTACAGATGGCGTATAATGTCGCTCCCACACATCACCCACATTCTGCCTACCCCTTCCCCTAAGTGAGAGCAAAAAATTATGATTGACCGTGCCTCGGAATGTCTTTTTGGTTATTTGGCAAGTGTTTATCCAAGCAGAAAAGGACAGTCGTTTGTGGCCTTTTTTGGTGAAGGTAGACACGAGTGTTTTCCTGTGGACCGACAATTGCTACCGCGACGAAGAGATCGAGGGAAGGTCTGGCGAAAACCTTAATGAAGTTGGAGCATGCTTTTGACCATGAAAATTTTAATTAACAGAGTTAGAGAATCTAAATGTTAAAGCAGATTCTAATGGAGAGGAGGTTAAAATTAGATCTCCTCCTTAGAGAGCTGTCTAGAGCAGTATTTGGCTCTCTTATCCCCTATAAAGGAGCTAATGGGATAATAACTAGATTTAATCCACTGCCGTCGGACCAGAGATTTACGTGCTCTGAAAGGTTATAATTTTGAGGGAGTTTCAAATACCCCTTGTAATAATTAATAAGCTCAGTAACGTCAGTATCCCGATTATCCGTCTCAGTGAGGCAAATTATACGTATTTAGAGTAGGTGGATCACATCATTAGCCCAAAATAGCCATTGCTAAGATCACCTTTATTTTACGAATTGAAAGGCTTATAAGCACACCCATAACTGATATCATCACCAAGGAGTTTAGAAATCCGCGGTCTTGCTTTCGATCGATTTTAAGTAGACGATTATTCCGGTTAGAAATACATTGGTCACACATAGTAAACCGTTTATTCTTTATTGAATGTGCAATGGAATAAATAGTGAAATTTTTACAATAATTTGTTAAAGCTTTATTTCAATTGAAGTATATATTCGTTCTATTTTTAAAAAAACAAAGTCCACCATCAAGCAATTTTCATTTTTGAATAAAGGCAATAAGCGGTCTGATCACGTCTGCAGTCTAGCAAGGCGTAATTTAGGAGTTCCAATTATTGCCAGTGCATTTTCAGTGCCACCAAAACGAAAACGGAAGCGTTTTAAGTGATTTAACACCATTGACTTAAGTTGAAGTGTTACAAACGATGCCCTCTTGATTCCGCCTGCTGTCTCCCCATTTTAAAATTTATAAGCATGCACAAGAGGAACTCAAGTGACCGCGTTGGGCGTCCTTTTGTGGGTCACAATCACCTGCCGCCAAACGATTTCCTCTTTTCGGTTTCCAACTGACATTACTGTTGCTTTGGTCTCGTTTGGCAAAATAGGGTGGAATTTGCAAGCTGACCATGAGTTCGCGAGCAACTCACATAAATATGGTTGAATGCCCTGGGTAAGCTAGTGTGGATTAAAAGGCAGCCACAGAATTGCAGGTCGCATAATGTCCAAAGTTCCATTTCGAAGCAAGTTCTTATCCCGTTTTAGTTTTTTTTACTGCAGATGCAATGAAGAGAATTTTTTAAACCTTCGATTCCTTTTGCAATTTTTATGCATTATTTGCAAGTTGTATTTCCTCATTTTAACTTTAAGCCAGGCCATTTTAAGCATCTAGCGGATTTTTCTTAATTATTTAAGAAATACGCCGCATTTACTGTATGCTCAGGACTAAAATTTGAAATCCACTTTACAACATTGAATGTAGCGTCCCGAGACCCCCTTTAAGGTAAAAGAAGGCCAAGTACTGGGGCAGAATATATAATCTGAAAACAGAGGGCTTTGGGGCTGTTGGCACGGCCCAAAGACCGGCCAACCGGCTAGTACAATATGGCCACCCAAGTGACCGAAACCGGCAGTTCGAACAAACAAAGTATTACATTTAAAATGGGATGGAGTGTCATGGAGGTAAATTGCAGTCTCTGCTTTTGTTTTGTCTTTTAAAGCAAACCATCTAGTTGGCATTACAGACCTAATTACATTGAGTGGAGCCTTCAGCATAACGTTGCCAACACCTGTGATGCGCTGAGTAAATTTTATAAAAGTTTGATTTTATTTTAGCAGCATATTTTTCATTATTATTGCTAACGCTAGGCCATCCACCCCACGTTCAACCTTTCGGATAGCATACAATCTGACGAACCGCAAACAACCAACACAGCTGCCAAACCCACGCTACCCATGGAAACACCCTCGAGTCCGCCTCCAACATCAACAAATTCTGCACCTACTTGTGCCTATCCTCGGATAGTAATTGAAGGTGAACAGCACCCTTCAAGTCCAGCTATTGGCGGCGTGGTAGGTCAAGTAGCTCGCATCGGCGACGGGGTTGAATCCACGACACAGACCCCTCTACGGGGCTTCTCCTTACCGCTGGAAAAGGAGGTTTACTTTCAAAAACTGCGACTCATCCATCTACGAACCTTCGGTGGACGGCGGACGACTCGACCCATTCGAAAACTTCGAAGACAGGAGCGGGTTGGTTTGAATATTTATTTTTATGCCATTATTGGGTGCGAACTTCAGCCTAAGAGGGTTCTTACTTTGTGTGTGCTTCTAGTTTACCGTGGAACAGAATCAACGGAGGTTCTCCTCCCCCAGTACCTCCCAAGGGCTAAAAACCGTCTTTCCTGAGGCGCGGTCCTATTCCACCTCCACTGCACCAAGCGGAATGAACAATAAAACGTTGCCTTAAAATAAGCACAAATACCGTTGATTTGTGTTGATGAAGAGCAGCCCTATCAATCCAATTTTGTACTTGTTTTTCAGCCGCTTTTGACAGAAACTTTTAGGGAATGAGTGCTCTACGCCGCGAAATAATTCATTTTGTGTCCTGCGCAGTTGCCTTCAAAAATTAGTACTTAATTAGGAATGCAGAAAATAGACAAGGCAAACAAATATTTCAATAAGAATTAAGAGTAAAAGGTAGTATATTACCACCTTAAACATAAGGACAACGGAAATATAAACCTACAAATTAAAGCCTAATTGATACATTTAACATAACTTAATTATCAAAATGGGTTTTGGTTTTGAAATGTAGGGGTGAAAACGAGCCACCCTCCTCCGTAAGTTGATTCCCACTTACATTTCTACTGAGTCCATTAAACCTCAAGACTAATCAACACTAGTACGACCAAATTTTGTCCAGACAAATTTGCTCATTGTGTTTTTTGGCCATTTAAAAACGACGGCGTTGAGAGATCTTAGGCCATATTTTAATGCTAACCCTGAATTAGACAATGTAGCGAACAGCTAGGCAACGGTTGAAATATATGCTAAAACGGCTTTAGATACGCCTCAAGCGATTATAAACTTATGTAGCAAACACTTAAATGAACACGCGCCGTTTACTTTACCCGTTTTAACATGATGGGCATGACCCTGAGGAATTCTTTTCAGTGTGTGTAATGGAGGCGTTGTAAAAGCTTCAGAAAGCCAGCGTTAAACAAGATCCTTGTTATTTTCTACTACATACATTAAAAACAGTCATATTTTAACCGCATTTCACACCATTGGTGATGTCCATTCTGTGGTTGATAGCATTAATTTAATAAATTTTATTAATTTTAGACAGTTAGTAATTATTACTGGTGATCATACCTATCTTCGATTAGGATCTTTTGTCATCACCACTGAAAGGTTAAAGTGTTTAATTGCCTATGGTTCTGAATTAATGGTGCCTTTTTAGTTTGCGATTGGGCGACTAAGTGCCAACTTGTCTTTAAGTCTGATTTTATTCGAAACTTCGCAAATATAATTTGTTTTAAAACATATATGTTGCGGTGTAACAATGCTGCCCACCAGCATGCCTCAGCAATTTCCTATCGCTCTTCTATGCTGTGAGCTCGCAACGGCAGAATTAACATCACAACTCTACAGTAGGTGATTCACGCACACTGCGTCAAGATTGTGACGCCAAACGCGTCGTACGAGGGAGAAGGATGCCATGAGTTTGCTATGATTGCTGTTAAATGGTAAATGCTGCGACGACTAATATTTTCCTTCTGAGGAATCTCGCCAATGTATAACTACTCACATAGTCTTTCATAATCCGCTTTATCTTTCAATATATTACTCAATTTTAGGAGGGTTTTATTCAAGAGAGAATTTGTCCATTAGGCTAACGTACGAAGTACCGCATTTTACTTGCTTATGGTACAATTTTAGCGCTCCAAGACTTCCTTGAAGGCAAAGGAAAGCATAGTGCTAGGGTAGAATATATATTCAGCAAGCCGAGGGAACGGGGCTTCTGGCATGGCCCAGAGGCCAGTCCACCCCGCTAGACCAATGTGGCTACCCAAGTGACCTTAACCATAACCGACAGTCAAACATACTAATCTTTGCAATAATGGGCTCACACCAAAAGGCTAGAATGTCTAGGTCAACACTAGTTGCTCGAGGCACATCAATCCTCATGCAAAAAGCGGCAAAAGCATACCAACCGAAAGGGCAACCGCCCTGCATTCTGTGCCCAAGTACTGTGTCTTAACAGGGCGGAAGTAAGTCGCCCACTAATGGTCGACGAGTCTATGAGGAGCCTTAACAGAGGGACTGAGAGGAATGACTTCATTCTGTGATCCATCTAATCCCATGGTCTGGGGGAATACTACTAATAATTGAAGAGACACTAGTCATGAGCTACCTATGGTGCCTTCATAAACGTGTCAATGAAGCAACCACAAAGCTCCTCCTCCCCACATTGATAGATATGTAAGTGAACCGTTTTAAAATAGCCTTTTGTTACATAGTTTTGCCCTTAGGCTAGTGTTCTTAATGCTAGCAAATGAGTTTGACGGCGCTTTTAATACAGAGCTGGATGGATGAAGCAAAGTTTCCGAGACGCGTCAGCGATGCTGGGATTGAATGTCCCTTCAATTACGTTCAAATTGAATGAATGATGTGGTGGCGGTCAACACGCGAGTTGACGAGGGAAGGGGGGAGGTGCAGCAGGATCGACATTTGAACGAAGATGGAGGGGTGATGTGGTAGCTTGGAAAACTCTTCAACTCCACACCTGATTGTCCGAGCACGAAAGCCTACGCACTTGTGCTTTCACCACGCGACACGCCCTCCAGAGCACGTTTATGAGGGAGGAGTCCCTCACTCTCTGGAGGAACCACGTGATTCCACGACCAGTTTGAAATTGTCCTCTCGCCTCTCGCCTAAATGGTCTTTTCTGCAGATGAATTCGGTTTAATTTGGCATGCACGCAGATTTGCTGTACAGATTTCGTGCATTTTTCGGCTTTGTAAATTAACTAGATTCGTTAATTCGTGGATGAGCCAAATTGAGAAGGTTAAATCCGGCGAATGGTGAGATTTGTGATAAAATTAAACAGACGTCCACCTCCGTCAACCACTACAGTCATGTTACCAGCGTGAATGCTATTAACGACTGAAGCAACACCATCTATGAAACATCTAGAATGCCCTTTTACAGAGCCGTCTACAACATTTATGTCCGGATGACAGTTGAAGGAATTCACGACACCTCCTCCGCCTCTCGACTAACTAAAGGAACCCGTCAAATATGGTAACAGGTACAGAGATTGTTTAACAGACAGGTAAATAGGTAAGTTGCTGGGTAGCAAGGCAACACTTGAGTGAGAATAGCGAAGCAAAACGAGGAAATGGAGGCAAAGCTTAGGCTCTATTACATTGTTAACTGCTAAATCTTACATCGAATAGTCCTTCATTTTCGATGATGGTTTTGCGAACAGAGGTGGGCGCGAATGATGGCCTTTACATTTAAGGGTCCTCTCAATTCTATTCACATACAAGGTAAAGAGTTTAGGCCCAGCGACTTTGCTGAAATGCGTAAGAAAAGTCAGAACTACCTGATTTGTGAATTGCACACAAAATTGTTCACAAAAGATACCAGTTTGCAGGTGTTGCCTTTAAAAGCACCGACTCAGCTGCGTTTACAGGGAAATGGGTTAAACAAGAAAAGTTCTAGAGGCGGCTTATAACAAAGAGAAGTTGTAAAGTAAGTTGTCAGTTCACCTAATCTTGGGCTTGATAATGCTTCCACTTAAAGAATCGCAGAGATTGTTTTCGCCAGGCAGTGCAATGTCTAAAGCTTGCAAGTTACATATTAGCTCATCTACAAGTAAGTAATATACGTTTCGCTCGCTAATATGGCTTCCAAGAACCTCTAGCAAATAAATTTTGTTGGGTAATCAGTGCGAAATAACCTCGAGCTAGCTTGGGCTATCATATGAAATTATGGTGCGATCGCTGCCTCCCAAAATCATCTTTTACGCCTAGACCGTTTTGTTAAGCATAAGTCTTGATATTAAACTGATCACATTATCCATAAATAATCTTGAGAAAAATTCATAAATATACTTTAAGCATAAGTGCAGTTTTTGAAAGATCTTGGCAAACCAATTAGAGTTGGGAGATATGTGTTTGTGCTTTGAATAGCGTATGCGATGTCGCCTATGACTTTATCGAGGGAACAAAGGTACGATCGTCAGTTGCGTCTCTGGGGCGATCGTGGTCAAGAGAAGTTAGGGAATGCAAATGTGTGCGTATTAGGAGCCAATGCAGTTGGGTCCGAACTTCTTAAAAATTTGGTATTACCCGGGATCGGTGGATTCACCATCGTAGACGATGCCATTGTCACGAAGAAAGACTTGGGTAGCAAGTTTGTATGCGTCTTAAGATAACTTTTGCTTTTAGCTTTTTCGTGACGTCCTCCTCCATCGGAAAGGTATCTATAACTTTCCCACTTTAATCACTTTAGCCTAGAGCGCAGGTTGTCACAGAATGGCTTTCCGAAATGAACACTGAGGTCCGTGGCAAATTTTTGGTCGAAAACCTCGATGATTTGATAGAAAACGATCCTGCCTTCTTTTTGGGCTTTGACGCCATAGTATATACAAATATTCTTGAGAGGTATGCTCGTGTTGTCTTCCCAGTTTCTCCTTTAAGCCAACTTCTTCGGATTAGTAGGATCGTTTCTCAAGCTCACATCCCAATCATCATCTGTGTCAGCGTTGGATTCATTGGCCTTCTTCGTGTTTCCGTTCAAGAGCATGCAATTATTGAGTCGCATCCTGATTCAACCAAGCCGGATTTTCGACTTGACAACCCTCCAGAGGCCTTTGTTCGTTTGGTCAATGACCCTGAAAACAATCTGGATTCTCTTCCTGCCAGTCAACTTTCTCAAGTGCCCTGGCTCATTATTATTTACAAATTCCTTTCCCATTTTCAACGCGAGGTAGTTCTTGGCAAGCACTCTTTTGTCCTCACTTCTTACTTTCAACATTTTGCTGAAGATTGTCCATTATTTGATTCCTCTTTTCTATAGAACGGTCGTTTCCCATCGTCGTATTCAGATAAGCAAGAGATTCGTAGACTTATAAGTGCAGGTGAGTTAGCTAACGTTCGTTACTGCTTCTAGCCGCTGATTCTCTTTTGGAAAAGTGTCGTTCGCGTGGAGAAGCTGTAGAGCCTAATTTTGAACTACTGAATTTCCAAGAAGCATCAAGGGCTGTAAACACGGCTATTTCTACGACAAAAGTGAGTTTAAACTTTTCCACCGCTCTGCTAACTTATGGACGCGAATCTACTCGGTCGTCTCTCTCATTCTGTGCAGATCCCACCCGAGGTTCTCCAAATATTCGAAGATTGTCGATGTCAGTGTTACGGGAGCTCCGATGATCGAGTGACCCTGGATCGGGTAAGTCATAGGCTTCTTTTACCCACTTTCTTTAGTCATCAAAGTCGACGAGATCCGCAGGGAACCTGACGATGTCGTCATTTTGGAAGATGGTCGGTGCACTGAAGGAATACACTATGAACGAGGGTGGCGGAAACTTGCCTCTTCGTGGAGATCTTCCTGACATGACCTCTAGTTCGAGTCGCTATTTGAAGCTCCTGGCAACCTACAGAGAGGCTGCTGAAACAGCTGTGGAACATTTGGCGTCTCGACTGTCTCACGTGGGTTTAAAAGCCCTCTCTTTCCATTGCATTGGTTATGAATGTCCAAACCTTAGGTCCAATTTGTCTTTTTGTCTGCAGATGGATGAATTGCGTTTGGAGGACGTGAGGCTTCTGGGTTTGGAAATCTTCTTAATCAATCTTGTTTGTTTAAAGTTTTCGTTGTGAGGAATGCCCTCTTTTTGCTTCAGCGCGCAATGCTGCCTACTTGCGTGTGATTAAGTGTCGATCACTTGAAGAGGAGCTCAAACTCTCACCAGCTCGTTCTGATGACTTGCGTAAGTTACATTTATGGTGTTTTGTTTTCGATGTCTATTTACTGACTCAAGGCTGCTCGTGTAATTTAGGATGATGCACACTGTGGTGTCGCCATGTTATCAGTTAATTACTACTAAGTTTATTTGAACGGTAAGCTTTGGATCTGAGACCAAAATTTTACTTAGCAGTTCCATCTTAGCAGAACTAGTATCTTGCATGCAACCCAAGATATTAACAAGGAACCTGAACAGTTAAACTATTCAACATGACTGCATTCGGAATTATTAGGGAGAGTTTAGATTAGCCTAGAGCTTGTAAGCACTAGGGCGGACAGTTTTTATTCGCTGCTTGTGAACCAACTGTTCTGTGAATTAGTCTCCGTTGGGGATTACTAATTGTTACGACAGCAAAAACGCTTCTCATTTGTGTGCTCTAACTCCTGATATTGGCAGGTGCATTACTCAACACTCACATCACTCATTTTAATCACTTTAAGCTTTACCTCCCAAAATCTAGTTCCTCGATGTTGTTAGTCTGTCTTTGCTACTTACTGGACCACCTCTACATCTCTGTAGAAATGGGACCTCTAACATAGCACTACCTTTGGCCGTCTGCAGATTTGATTCCCGCTCAGGAGGAGAACGATGCAATGCTGTGGTACTTCATGCTACGCGGTGCAGCCAGCTTTTACTCCGAGCACGGGAGGTGGCCGGGCAGTCCGTGTGGTACATCAAACCCGACGGCGGCCACTGCTGAGGGTGGCGATCACCAGTTCTCTCCTCACATCGTGGAGCTCGACATGCCTTGTTTGAGAGGCCACGTGAATCGTGTGCTCACGGCCAGTGGAGTAGCTGTGAACCGAGTCTCGGACGACTTTGTACACGTGAGTTCTTCCCAAGTGTGGTTGGGCATTTATACGATTTTCCTTTGAGGCTATGCGCCTGGGCAGGCTCCAACACACTCCACCAGGCCAATCTTAGAGGACAGACAGACCTGTGCCACTTGAAAATCGCCATGCTTTTCTAGAACAGAGGCTTTTGTGGTAGACAGCGCCATTGACGGCTTCAGCTCGGCGTCAGCTAGGTTGCCTAAATCCGCATTATCAATTTATGCAATTTAGACTTGATCCTTTTGTATCAGACTTTTCGACTCTCTCGAATCCCATCAAACCAGAGAGCACTAAGAGACTAAATACCAACCCACTTCTGCCTTCCCAGGAGATGTGTCGCTTCGGAGGCGGTGAAGTTCACTCCGTTGCCGCCTTTATGGGAGGCATCGCAGCTCAGGAAGTTATCAAACTCGTCACTCACCAATTCGTGCCCATCTGCCAGCCCCTTATTTACAATGCAATCACCCAACGGGTGACTCTCTTAGAGTTCTAACCATCATGTGCTTCGTCGCAACAATAAAGAGACACTCTATATGCACTATTTTTAATGTTAAGTCAATCCATTTTTTATCTCGGATACCGGGAAAAAAGAATAAACAACCTAGGTTTAAAAGCTGGCACAAGGGCGTGCACTTGAGGAAAGGTATCGTCAATTTTAGCTCTAGCTATTATCACCATCATCCGATTTCGCAGCCATTTGTTGATACCATAGGTAGGAGTAGTAGGAGTTGGGTGTATCGAGAAGGCTTTCGTGTGTACCCTCCTCAAAAACGCTTCCTCTGCGGAGGACAATTATTCGATCGGCGTCAACAATGGTACTCAAACGATGCGCAATCACGATGGAAGTGATGCCGGGAGTGGCTTTTGCTAGGCGCCGGAGGATCGTCTACAAGGGTCGGAGAGGGGAGAAAGTGAAATAAGGTGGTGGTATTCTAAGGTGGGTTTTGTAACCCTTGATTGAGGACTCACTCCTTCGGTGATAGTGTCAAGGGAGGAGGTCGCCTCATCGTAGATGAGGATAGGAGCTTTCTTGAGAAGGGCCCTGGCAATTGCGACACGTTGCTTCTCACCCCCCGAGAGCTTTAGACCGCGTTCACCCACTTGAGTTTCGTAACGCGATGGCATGCGTTGGATGGCCTGGTCCAAATCGGCGAGTCTTGCTGCCTCGTAGACCTCGTCGTCGGTGGCACCGAGGTTTCCATATTTGAGGTTGTAGAAAATCGTGTTATGAAAGAGCACTGTATCCTAAACTTGGAGAAGAAGGTATCCAGTGAAAATTTTAGGCTAGGCTTCTATTTCTATATGGAGTCGAGGCTAATTTGCCAGATTTAGACTCATGGACAAGCTTTGCACCAGTTTTAAGGCTAACATTATCGCGTGGACCGAGGTGGTGATTTCATCCAAAATTTAACCATTTGAGAAATGAAATGCTACCGAAAACACGAGTCTGGTCAAATTGGAACACAGGGTGAACCAATATTGAAGAAAATTTGAATAAGTTGCCAAGACGCACCTGTGGAATGACAGCAATTGACCTGCGGAGACTGACCAAATCAACATTTTGAATGTTCTGACCGCCGATGAGGACAGAGCCAGCATCAACGTCGTAGAATCGGTAAAGAAGACGCACAAGAGTCGATTTGCCACAGCCACTCTCCCCCACTACCGCCACTCGCTGACCTGGCTCCACCTATAAAGGAGGAAACAGGTCGCCGTAGAATTGATCAGTCGGGAGGCTAGTCCCTCACCTTGAATGAGAGGTTATTACAAATTTTCTGTGGGAAATCCACACCCTTCTGGTAGGAGAAGCAGACATTACGAAACTCGATGCTTGCGGTATCCTTGGTCACATTTAACGCAGGAGCGCCCGGCAGAGACTAAGAGAAAAGAAAAATAGTTCTCGAGAATTGTCATGTCTTTCGAATTCTAGCTGACGGGATTCGTTGGCATTTCTTAGTTCTAAGTTGATCCAGTTAAAACCTCCAAAGCCTTCATAATCCGATTTATCATTCCATTCACGAGGTCAGAATAGCCATCACTAGGCTCGCATGTTTAAACTTGCCCTATAACTCGAATGTGGCAAATCATTTCTCATTCTATGCATCGTTTCTATGCGTAAAGGCTAAAGAATTGACCACAGTGATGATGACGGGAGGAACTGTACCTGAATGCTTGGTTTGACCTCCAAGAGCCTGAACATGGTGGCCATGTCGACAAGAGACTGGCGGATCTCGCGATAGACGCTGCCAAGGAAGTTAAGAGGGACGGAAAGTTGAAATAGGAGACCATTAACCAGCACCAGGTCGCCGACGGTGAGGCCGGAATTGGCTGTGACGGCGGTAGCAGCAGCGGCGATGGCAGAAGGATCGATTTGGCCTGCCACCACGGCCATCGTGGCGGCAAGACCGGCGGAGAAGATGGCGACCTGGCCGAAATTGAGAGCGGCCAGACTAGTGGAGGTCTTGATGCTAGCACGCTCAAACTGACCCTGCAGTCCGTCGTAGACATTGCTTTCGTGTGCCTCGTTCCCAAAGTACTGTAGGGCAAAGTGCGATGGAAAAATAAAAAAATGCAGAGTAGCGAATTCTAAATCAGCCTTGGATTCTCTAAGTTAGGTTTCCAAAGTACTGCGAAGCGTCAATACAAATAGAGGTCTCGATTCTGATACCATTGGAGAAAAGGAAAACGAGCCAACCAAATTATCAGGTAATGGTCATTTACCCGTCCCTTAGTGAATATAGAACATCACGCAAGCAGGCGGTGAGAAAGCACTTACCTTGATAGTCTCATAATTAATCATGGCGTCAGTGGCATGACTCCCCGCCAGACTGTCGGCTTTATTCATCTCGCGACGAAACTCCGTTCGCCAGCGAGTCACAGCCAGAGTGAAAGCTGTGTATACGCTTATGCAAAAGAGGGCGATTGTACTGCACTCGAGGCCATACTTATGGAACTGAAACACATCATAACACAAGGTAAACGCGCAACCAATCCTTATAACAACGCACAATTAGAGATTGGATAGTGGAAAGGAAGCCAGGGATCACTCACAAGGATTGCAGTCACCAGACTGACTTCCAGAAGGGTTGGAAGGAGATTAAAGACGAGAGCTATAAGAACGAATTGGATGGCACGTGCGCCTCGATCGATCGCCTTGCCAATGGCACCCGTCCTTCTGTCGAGGTGGTAGGCGAGATCAAGAGAGAGAACGTGACTGAAAACGGCTGCGCCAACCTTCCGGATAGAGGAGTGGGCGGCTTTCGCAAAAACAGCGTTGCGAAGCTCGTTCAAACCGGAAGCGGCCGCACGCACAGCACCATCTATGCGAAGAAGCCCATTTCCCGTTTAATCAAACAGAGGCGTGGACTGAAGATCTTAAGCGAACCATGCGATATGTCAACTATGACCGAAAAAGAAGATTCTAACACATCACAGTAATCTGGGTCACGTCGCATGGTCGATTTTATGCCAGGTGGCTACTGCGCCGATCCTATGAAATGTATCCATCACTGCCACCATTCCAAAAGTCATGACATAAAACACGGCCGTGACCTGGTCAGGTCTCAAATCTGCAACGCTTTTATGCGATCATTTTGAATTCATACAGAGCCTTAAGCACCATTCATCCATACAATTACTTATCGATGAGCGGACATGCCACATCTGATTTTGTGGAATACGTTGAGATGATGCATTAAAAAAGCATAATTCCAGGTAGAGAGACTGACAAGTTGAAACCACAGACTTGCAATGCAAGGCAGGTAAACGATAAATCCTCACATTGGCCGGTAATGGGGTCCGATCACTTGTACAACTTTCTTGGCGGAAGACATCAAAGACAAAAGACGAGGTAATATCAGGATAGCAATACTAAGGTGGCTACTAAGCAGTCGAAAATGTCTAGGAAACCCAAAGAAGACTCGTATGGAATCGCAAAGTAAGCCCAATAAGAGGTCCACAATGTGCACAGTCTGATGAAAGCCGTGATAAGAGGTGCTAAAATGAAAATACTGAAATAAGAAATTCGCTTCAACAGGGACCCCTCATCCTACTTTCGCTTACAACGTAGGTGGTTAGGTGAAAAGAAGCCGTATGAAATACGTAAGTCTTGCCCGCTTTATAAAGCAATAGGTTGGATTTTGCAAACAGTACTACGTAGGAAACGGAATGCTACTTGCAAGTGAGCATCGCAGTGACTGCCATAACTGTAGGAGAGCAGTTGGATAGGAGGATTGGAGCATCACCGGAAATAACATCAACGCCGTACTTGAAGATGAAAGGAACAGCAACATTGGCCAGTTTGGCTGCCAAAAGCAGCCCAAATGCTGTAACCACCCGATAGCGAATAGAAGGATTGTCAGCAGGCCAGATGTAGCCAAACAACCGACGAAGTATCATAGCATCTGTTGCTTTCTGCAGAGAAAGGGTATTACAGACAAAAGCCGCACTACTTACATCTAGGGAGGGATTCACAGTGTCTGGATCCACCTGAACGTGAATGTGAAGCTGACGACTGACAAAAGACTGAGGAGCTGTGAAGGTGGCAGTGACGAACTTCTCTAGTATTGGTCGCCGAGTAATCCGACGTGTTACTGGTATCTCAACCAAATCACGATAAATGCGGAATGAGGAAGTCGCTCCGCGTTGCACAAAACGCGATGCGAGGGAAGAAAACATCTTTGATCACTTCAGACGTTCACAAGGAAAACATATATACACCCGGTTTTCCTGAAGTGTCCGAAAATTCCAATTCGGTGGCGTACTCTGAAAAAGGTCAAGGGCTCAATGAAAAAAGCTGCAGTTAGAAAAGCATATGAAATTAATAGACAGTGTGACGAAAGCGCCTCAGCATCACATACGGTGGGGGAGAACGTAACACATGAGCAAAAGCGAAACATAAAAACAAATAAAATGTGCAAATAAAGTCAGTGATGAAAATAGCATCCTCCTTATCATTTTGGTGTGGGGTACTTATGAGGAGCATACTTCAACCATTAATGGGCGAAATCGACGGGAGCTTCACAAATATGATAAGTAGCGGAATAGGCAATCTTACCAACACATCAAAATGTCCGCACATTTAATTAGCTTGAATGAAAAATACTTCGGGTGAGAAACTCAACACATATTTTTCCCTTCAAAACAAACTGATAATTAAGGCTGTGCAATGTTTTTTTTTCAGTTTTTAAGCATTACAACCATAGGAAGTCTAATGCTTTAAAAAGTGGAGCGTTTGGCAATGACTGGTTTATAATCGCGTCAAACAACTCAAATCTTTTGACTAGTTGTCCCGTATTTATTGCTGATAGCTAATTATAACCCGACTGCATAAACCCAATGCAAGATGCGTAAGGGTTTGTCGTACCTTGACTTACAGAAATTGGAGGAAAAATTTGTATCCTCATCTCTTTGTTAGCGTGGACAAGCCTTTAGTAGCCTCATTGATATGATGGTCACAAAATGTTGAATTCGAATAGCTAGTGTAATTAACCAAACATCAAAATTAACATTGAGCCTCCCCATGGCCATGTAGCGTCCTCAGACTTCTCTCCAGCCAAAAGAGCATTACACCTGGACCAAAAATGAAATGTCGGCACACACAAAAGCGATTGAGACTACTTTAATGGGTCATAGGCTCGTTCTCATGGTAAGGGCATCATGTCGGAATCCCTAGATGGCCTTGCCACCAAAGCCGAAATCTAAACAGAAAGCTAAAGTCTTGCAGTAGTGCTCTTTTAATGTCAAATGCAAAGATCGTACTGTAGCGTCCCGAGGCTCCCCTTAAGGTAAAAGAAGGCGCAGTACTAGGGCAGAATACATGTATTCCGGAAACAGAGGACTTGGGGGCTACTGGCACGGCACGGAGGCCGACCAGCCCGCTAGAACAAGATGGCCACCCAAGTGACCTATACCGGTAGTTCAAACAAAGTATTACACAGCCCCTCTCTTCTTTCGAGCGTCGTCCCCGACGCTCCCCTTCGTCCGCCTCCCGTGTCAGCCATCACAACGTAATCAGTGCTGCGAGAAGCACCCACGAGCTAACCGTCCCAGTCGTCGAGGTTCGAACGCAAGTGTTTCTGTAGTGCCATCAATTCCGCGTAGCACTCAGTGCAGCAAATGCGCGCCTCTTGGCCCTCCTCTGGGCTTTGAGTCCACGGCTAGTGTCGCTTCAGTTGTTAATAGCTTTCCTGTCGAACACGAGGGCGAGGGAGATGTCGAAGATGAACGTCGATCTCGACCCTTCTGTTACGAGATACCAAAGGTTCTCCCCTCCGTAGCGCATGCACTTCTTTCACAACGCCGACGTTTGCCAGAAACGGCATGGAGCAGGATAAAATCCATCAAAGTCGGGTCCGCTTTCCGCTGCCACCAATGTAGCGTCCCGAGGCTCCCCTTAAGGTAAAAGAAGGCGCAGTACTAGGGCAGAATACATGTATTCCGGAAACAGAGGACTTGGGGGCTACTGGCACGGCACGGAGGCCGACCAGCCCGCTAGAACAAGATGGCCACCCAAGTGACCTATACCGGTAGTTCAAACAAAGTATTACACGTACCAATACAGCGTTTAAGCTGATGTGTCTGGATCTTATGGAAGGGTGGAACACTAGTTTCCCTTAAAATTATGAAAAATTATAAGTCTCCATGTTATACAGCCTCTCGTCCTCTACCTACTTTTGCTAATTCAAAGGTTTGAGGAAAACGATTAAGTGATAGCAAAAAATCTGCATTCTTGTTAGCACTGGTAGACTAATTCGTTTATTTATGAAAAGGTCGATGTGTTCCGATCTAAAAACCATGGCCTGCCAAAGGAAAGTAGGTAACATTGGTTTGGAATAAGTCGCTCATGGCTATGGGTATGAAAACCTGAGTGATGGGATTCTGCATAAGTGCAGCATCGGTGAAGGATATGAACCTTGAAGGGTGATTCCTCACTCTGTAATAAATCTGTCTATAATTTGACAAATTGCATTTTCTTTATCCATCAAGAAGTCATAAACAATTGTCGATAGGATTCTCAATATCCCACACAAAATTGCTGCATCTGGAGCACTTTTCTTTAGAGCTTGATCATATCAATGGCAATAAAAGAACTTTAGAAGACGAATACAATGACGTAAAAATTTTAAGTTAAGAAGGGCGAGCGTCGAAGAACGCTCGAAAGAAACTGACACGGCTAGATCCATTCAACAGTTGTCAAGATGAATACCATCAACTCTACTAGAAGCAATGCGCCTAATTAACAAGTGCCCCAAAGATGAGGCCATAAGTTCCTTTTAACTACCAGAGAGTTTTAATGATTTCCTTGGTTAATAAAAGGTGTCAAGAGTTGACCGCTTAGCGCGAGGAACTGCAACAGTATCATGTCAATGAACTCCTCGAGAGCGGTACTAAACTTGGTGATGAAAAAGCGTTAGCTTAAACACTAGACCTTGCAGACAATGACGATGTTTCAGTGAATGACCTCTTAACAAATAACTCATTATCCTATAGGATAGAGCTTGGATAGATTTCCCGAGCGCTTAAGCATCTACAGAGAGAGGATATAGGTGTGTCCCCGTAATGGTAGATCCTTTCACGAAGTTGGCCGAGACAGAACCCACGCAGACTCAAGACAGTAAAATTATATCTTCCATTTTCTTCACTTGATAGACATATCAGCATGGGTCACTCGTTTCTGTGCGCATTAATCAAAATGCCAATGTTAAAGGTAACATGTACAGAGCTGTGTCAGGTCTATTGTGGGTTCAACGACACCCACAGCGTTTGCTTATTCACAAGGTATTGGACGGGTAAAATGGCCGAATCAAGGTCTAATAAGGGCTTTCACAATGCCTCCATTTTGCCAGTCTTTTAGCTCATTATTCTAGAAATGTCCACACGCTCTCTACGGCCTTGCTTCAGATGTAAGCCGGAAGCTGGCACTCCCGCTTGTGTGGAAAGGGTAACGACAGTCATTAGGCATCTTTTAATGTCGGATTTATGTGAGGAGTAGAGAAAAGGACCAATAAAGGTGGGATTCTAACAAATAAGTAAGTAAAGAAATAAAGAAGCCTTCTTGTTAGACATAGTGTGGCAAAACGAATCATTACGACAAAGAATGGGGAAGGAGCGCAAATCCACATTCATTCGTCGTTTCATGAATTCCTACAGTTTTGCGTTGGCAAATCATGTCTAGCATTGCTAAAAATAGGACAATTTGAGTTAGTTTAGGAAGCAAAAGTGCCAAGGTTCAAGGCAGGCAGAATTTATTTTGAACATTTCTAAGGTTTAGCTGAATCAAAGTAGCTTGACTTGCAGGTTAAAGGGCACCTTCCGTTCGACAGGTACATCTCTACTGTTCCTAACAATTCAAGCTCTACCTCTCCACACACGCAAGATTTGAAAGTGGTAAGCAGCATGGAGTTGCAAAAAGAAATTGTTTGCGGTTGGGAGCTGCCACGCATTCGTATGCCTACTCTCTCGCTGCATAACTGCAATCAGGCCCTCTTGCTACTGAAAGGAGACGAGTAGTATGATTGAAGCAATCCAGATAACCGAGATATTAGGTGTTTGTTTTAAAAATGCCGTTTTTGAAAAGCAAAATCTTCAGGCAAATGATGCAGCCTAAAGTCGCAAAAAATGTCTGACTTCTGGGATGGGTATAAATAGCGATCAGAGAATCGTAAAACCTGCTTTAGGGTCGGGGGAAGGATGTTTCCAGAAGGATTAAACAAAATTCAAGGTCTCCATTACGTTTCTACTCCAAAACTAGTAAAATTCTCAATTCTTGCCACTTTTTACTTCATTACCGTTAGGAATAGGAACTAAAATGGATTTTGATTTTCGGGTAGTAGTCATTTAAAATCATGTTTTTAGATTTTTGTTTCAAGCTTAAGAAAGTGCACAAATTAACTGGGTCATGGAAGAGTAACCTGAGTGAATTTCCCTCTCAAACCCATCTGCATGACCACTGACGCCTCGCTTCTGAACTCTAAGAAATTTGGAGACAATCTGGTGCCACCATATTTCTTCCTTCTGACTTGAACTAGTCAGTGACACTGTTTGTCACCATGTTGTGAAATCAGGACCAAATCCAAAAAAAAGCTTGAACTGGCATTACTTTTGACAGAGTTGCTTTCATAATGATCTGGCCTGATTTGTCGTAAAAGGGGTGGTGATGTAGTAATGAGGTTGAGAGCTCGCGTCCTCTGAATGGTGCCGAGATTAGATCGCCGAAGTGGAAAGCAAAACAGTTCACGCAGGAGACCGTGTTTATCACACTGTCATGCAGTGGTTATACAAGAGCAAATATAAAATCTATAGTTGAGCAGGTCAAACTTACGAGTCATCAGGGGAAGTTGCAATTGAAGCCATGTGAAGTCATTCAGTGATTTCAAAGTAGTGTGTCAACAGTAGTTTAGCCAACAATAGGATGAGGGAAAGAAGCTAATGGAAGTGAACACCACAAGGTGAGCCTTATTATTATAGACCCCCAAGAGGCTTCCTTGCCTGATGATTTCGGGCGACTCCATAGAAGCATATCCACTGCTACCTCAGCATCTTAGCATCAAACAATTCAAGAAGGAGTGGAGTAGGGACAGGAAAACTCGACCACGCGCGCAGTCTAGACGCGTCATCAGTCCTGGTAGTCAGTCGAGACGCCATTGATCCAAACATGGTTTCACAGTCATGTCTTTGACTTGACTTAGCATTTCTATCTGGTGGAAGATTGTCAGGATACACCCCCTGATCAATCCAGCTACGGCAGTGGGAAAAATATGTGGCAAACGCAAGGCTTTTTTTCTCCATGAATGTTGGTTAACAAAAGTGCAATTTTTGTGTCATGTGGAAGAGAGTTAAGCTGAGGCTTGGGTAATTTGACGAAGCAACCCATCTGAACACGTGCTTGCCTGCCTAATGCCTCTCTACTACCACTACCCGCAAGCACAAATCAAGCAAAGGCATTTTCGCCTGCAAATTTATCATAGTGAAACCTTTCATTGAATTGTCTGCAGAGATGGCATTGTTAATTGCTTGGAGCGGTGAGTGAATGAGACGCTATTCCACAAATTTGAGTAGTCGCGAATTCAATAAGTTATTTTAGATGATATGCATGGTAACGTCTCTTCTGTTGAAAAAAAAAAGGAAAGTGAATTACATCCTCTCTCAACTCCACCGTTCCATCTGGCTTAATGACAAGGCAAAGGTGGTCGCCACCTTGATTGAAGCACAGGAAGAGTAACTGCACTTCTACAATTTGTACTGCTGAACTGGTGAGGCCACAGATCCTTCCTGTGTGACACGGGACCGCCCATCATTTCTTCAATTACGTTTGGTAATACAGATTGGATTCAATTTGGTTGACCAAATTGACATTCATCTGTACAAATATGTACTTTGGAGGTGAGAGGCGGTCAAGTTATGTCAACCACATGACCCATCGGATGCCATTAACCTCCTGAGGAGGATACGAGCCCTGAACCCCCCTACAACCTTGTTTCCCCACTACACATTCAAAACACTTATCAAATGACCCTCTCCATCCAATCGCATCGGTCCAAGGGGAAGGAAAACTCTGGGTGGAAAATTGGGAAGCTCATAATTTTGCAGAAAAATCCGAAATCAACTGCACAATTTCAAAACGAACGAAATCACAAACGTGCTAAGTGTCTTCCAGAAAAAGTCAGTTGGTAAATATACCGTAACGGATCGCAGACTTGTCCAACTCTCGATTTTGGTAAGGGAACAAGGAGGGTCTTCGTCCCAATCCCTTCTGTATGTTTATAGTGTACATTCTGCTCGAGGATTACGGTCTCTTTAGTCTTTAAGGGGTGCCAGCAGAAGAAGCACCCTATTTTAAAGGCCAACTAGTTAGATCTCCCCTTCTGGGTGGGAAGCTTTAACATGAAGAAAGAAGTGCACATAGAGGAGACCGGAGAACAGGCATACAGGAAAGCTATTAACAAATGAAGTGACAATATCTGTGAAATATTATAAAAATTGTTTGCTGCAAAGCTATCTACCGAATCCGGATGAAGAAGTCACGTAGCTGGATGGAATCCAGATAGATATGGGTGGGCAAAGAGGGACAGGCGTGGCAACTTACCCTCACGGAATTACATTAAATTCCCATCCCTTGTCACATGACCATGCTATCAGACCCGTGTTGCTGGGGGTTATTGATGAATGCGCGTAATACCTAGCGCATTTCCCCAACCCCCAATGTATTTCCCATACAGATCGAGGCTGCAGATCTAGTAGAAATATCAAGGAAAATAAGTGACCTTTCGATGATACATCGCCTCAGTTACAAGAGTCATTCCTCACAGCACCAATTACGCTGTGATGGATGGCAGCGGAGGTTGACCAATGGGGCGCGTCGATTTCGGCAACGGGTCATTTAGGTGCCCCCATCAGGCAGCCCGACTTTTGGGTCGTATCAGTGACCCCAATTTCTTCTGCTAGTAGAAAAAAACTTATTCTACCCGAGAATTACGCCTTCTTTCGTCTTCTAGGAAGGCTCAGTGGATTCCAATGCTTCCATAACAGGATACCAATGCACTCGATGTGAGGTAAACGTGTCAAGTGGAAAGCTGTCATCAAAATGTCCAACACGCATGAAACGCCAACAAAAGTGCGACAAATGCTTTCATACCTCTCCCAATTAAATATCACAAGTCTGCTTCAAGAGATTCAGAGAAGTCATTGAAAATAGGCAAATATTCTAGGACACTTTTAATATGTATCTGAAAATATCGAAAATGTGAAGCCACTTTTAAGGCTAACTTAGAAACTAGGTGCGATGTGTGCGCAGTCCACCATCGCGGGCCCTTTAGCCAATGTCACTTTGCCATAAAAAATAAGCAAAGACTTCCATGTGAATGCACAAAATCTAGGGCTGTATGCGTTCCTAGTGAAAGCGTTCAGAGCAATGTAAATGTGTATACATGGAGAGAGAGAGAGAGAGAGAGAGTGAGAGAAAAGGAGGAGGAAGAGGGAGCAGGTGTAAGAGATTGCGATATAGGGTAAGAGTACTGACTGGGACGCAATCACTAGAAGGTGGAGGCGGTGTCATAGTCGAAATCATTCTACTCTCTGGCTGGTGTTGTATAGAGGCCTCAGGGCTTTAAATAAATGTACATAATTGCGACTTCTCTCGTGTTCATCTTTCAGTGCGCTGACGCCTTCAATTTGAGCAGGGATTTTAGCATCCAATTGTAGAAGGACATCCGCACTGTAGGGATGATGAAGTTCTGCAACAGAAACAGTCATAAAAGTTAAACTAAAAAATTCGAAGATTTGTAGTATCAAGCAATTCTTCAAACACGACTAGGCAGTTTTTGTCGAGGTTTGTACTGGTAATTGACTGTTTGTTCAATTCTCGGTTTCGGTTGGGGGTTACCAGGTGCTCCACCATTGTACCTCCGAGCCATCCTAGTGACCGTGTCTTTTTTCGTCTTCGTGAAAGTCTTAAAGCACTACAATGATGCAAAGTATAATTCCAAAGCCACTCGGAAATGTCCTCTTCAAAGTAAGACACACAATTCACCAACACGAATTACACATAGCAGTTCCATATGTCACCCTCTAGCATTTACCTTCGATGGCGCTTTGACCTTGACATTAAAGGCATTCATAAAATAGTAATGCGAGGTTCTGACACTGCATTGAGGTGACTCCCCAAGAGTTTTAGGTCATTAGTCCAGGCCTCCATGGCCAAGACCCTACGGTTAAAAAAATGACATATTTACACAATTCCTCCAACTGTAATCTAAGTACGGATTTGGTGAAGGAAAGCTCTTGTACAAGGAGCCATCCTCGTCTTGGTTAGGAGGATGGAGACGCTACAAAACAGCAGTGATAGGCACTGACAGTGCACAAGCGCCTGTATTGACCTACAGGCAGGCAGCATAAGTTGTGCGGACCACAACGACGTCAACACCCTCCTACGTGGTTCCGTGGGTGGGTGCGTGCGTGACTGCGGCTAGGCTTCATGACAGGTAGAAATGTTACCTTGCCTACGTAACTCCTGCCATTGCATTCACAATGTACATACAAGCCTGAGGGGAGAAAAAAAGAAGAGGGAGAACGCCATTTTCAACAATGCAAAGAAAACATTTTGACGTATTTCTCCAATTTAAGAACACATAACTTCAAACAGAAGGAATGAAAATTTGATTTGATCTCTTTAAAAACACCCAAATAGTTTTTACATTTTGTTTGTTTTGCAAATATGTTTCGTGCAGTTGACAGTGAATGCGACAGCAGCATCGACGTCATTGACAAGGGGCAGGGAGGGGGACTTAGCAAAGGCCTTACAACTGAGACACATGACCTACGTGCGCACGACCCTGACTAAAAATACGTCTGTCTGGTCTGCTTGGGATATGACGACAAAGTGTTTAATACCATTCCAACCACTTTACTGTCATTCATTTAAAAAGCTTTTAATGCCTTGAAGGCGACAGGAGGCACAACACTCGGACAGAATGCGTATTGGCAGCCTGCAGGAGAGCTCAGGGGCTGATACAGTAGCAGAACCCCTAAGTAGTCAGTCCTCAAAACCGAAAGTTAAGCAAGCAATTCGACCGTTCAAAGGCATCAGTCGCCCACCTTCGTGGTAATTTACCAAGGTCGCGTGTCATTTTAACACAGTGAGGTTCAGGTCATTCGGTCATAGGTAAAGATATTGCTGCCAGAATAAGTTCTAAATTTTATGCTTGCTCTAAAGGGAAACAAAGCTGACTCCATTAGCCATCAGTATTCGTACCAAAGGTATGGTAAATACACGATGATGACAACATCAAATTGGTAGTCATATTTCGGTAAGAGCTATGCAATCCTTTCGCATACCTTCTTTTCCTTCTTTCTCTCCTTGTTTCCCTCCCTCCCCCCCCCCCACCACCACCACCACCTATACTGCGCGCAAAGTTCCACATTTGCCACCCCCCATTCCCCACCGACAACATCCTACAATGGCCGGAATGTTAGGACCAATTCGAACAAGCCAAAAGCATGCATGCCTAGCAACTACATAAAGAGGGTCGTGTCAGTCACCTTGTTATCCGGCAATCAATAAGGCAGCATTTTATGATCGGTTAATGGCTCTTTGAAGTACAACCTTTTTTCCCCCCCCCCTTTTGACGGCGAATCTTGTGCCTGACCTTGACTAAAGGTCGAGGTGGGGGACTATAGAAGGTAAATGCTAGGACAGTCATGTAAATGGAGTGGGTCAATTCCCACTATAGCTCGAGGTAAAACTAATAGGAAGCTTTGCATAATTTGCCAACATAATCCACTCACACTTTTCGCATCAGTGCAATTAATGCACAACTTTGTAATAAAGATGTGTTAACACAGTAAACACAAAAAAAGTATAAACAAGGTTTCAACTCCGTAATGAAAATTGGCATGATAGTTTATTTTCAGGTTAATATTCTGCATCAAAAATGCTGATTAGCCTTTTGTTGAGATGGGCCTAAATGGTGCTGCTGTGGTTATGTCATATGACACTTGATTGCTTTTAATTCCAGATTTCGGGAACAAACCCTTTGGTGGCTCCGTCGCTGTATCTCCTCCGGGCGGTCTGGCCACCAGGCGACAACAGTCCTCTCCGAGCCATACCGCACATCCACAATACATATTTTGTCTAAGTAATATATCTTTTTCATCGCCAGGGAAGTCCCCTAGCGCCTCCCATTTGCTGCCCATCCCTCCATATACGATCACGAGGTAGTCCAAGTGAATATTGTCGAAATTACCGCTATCTACTCGACAGGAATTGTTTAGGAAAGTGGGCGGCTATCGCTTTAATGACGAGGTGTGCAAACGCATTAATCAAGACGGTAACTCACGTTAGAGAGGAAATTGTTCTTCCTCGAGGTCATTGTCACGGTGATTTTGCAGGAGCCTTTCGGTAAACTCTTAACGGTAAAATTCACCACCGTTTGCATTAGGTCGTTCAGTCCAATGGCGAAGCGCATTCCCTCTACGATTTCAAGGACTTCGGCTTTCATTTTGTTGTTCTCTTAAATAAAGAGACATGTTAATACAAAAATGTATCACAGTTTGCCTCTGACCATCTCGCTGTTGCGAAGTAAGCCAATGTTCCTACTGGTTCAACATATAATTTTCTTTAGAAAACGGAATTTATTAATTAAGTGCTGAAATCTACGTGAATTGTCCCTCGCTAATGCTTGTATTTCTTAGCAGTGCAAACAAAGCGCCTAGAAATAGGATGCGCCTAATGGCCTCCACTAGATGCCCACCGTCCATCAACTCCACTTTTGAACGCCCACATTCATTCCGTCTATGGCACATCTGGCCTTTGTTCTTGGTTATTGTTTCATATATTCCATGTAGCAAATTTGGCTGAAAGTTTGTGTATAAGGCTAAAAAAAAAACGCCAAGAGGACCTAGCCATTTACGCGCTACTTAAATGCTATTTAAGTAGCACAGTCGCCCATAAAGATCCAAATAAATAAAAATCAGCTTCTTTATTATTAGAACTACAAAAATGTTATTATTAGCCTCAATCGCATTCAAAGAGGCTTTCGACAGTTTTAAACGCTATGGGGAGTGAAAGATGTGACAAAAAATTAGGACTAGCAATGTATTCCTGCCTAAATGTTAGGAGGTTAAAACGATTCGATCACATAAACATAGTCTTCGCGCCAATTCTAGTCGCTTAATGGTAGATTAGTTTGCCAATTTGCAATAATCCCATTTAAATTCACTAAAATATAAAGCTTTACCAACATAATTTTTCGAGAAAAGCAGTTCAAATTCCGTTCCAACCATAGCACTGGAGGGATCGACATCCGAAGTGACAGCCTTGACTGAGTCTAACCACGAAGGATAGCGACTAAAATTGGTGACAAATTGAAAGCATCGCATGGCCTGTTGATTAAGGATGATGTCTTGCTCGAAAATCCTCGGTCCAGGGGTCACACAGAGGTAGGCCACAATTCCGGCCAAAATGACCACCAAGGGAAACCAGAAATTCATTCAAACGAACGTGCAGAAGCAACAAAAAGGTGATATGCTGCCTGCGCTGCCCTGCCTTCCTTTCCCCTATCTTAAGCTTGTAGGCCCCACCATCTCTCGACCAATGGCGTTAAAGTTGACGTCCAAGCATCAGGTATGCACAGACCAATCAGTTATCCGCGCTACAAACCAATGGGATGTCTAGTTTGATCTTACATTTCCGTACCTACTGAGCAACGATTCGACCGGGATTGATGGCTATCAGCTGTAAAGTAGTGCCATCTCTCTGTTCTTTGGACAACAAGATCATTCCCAAATCACGATTTTACATACTTGAGAGATGAACACATTTCGAGATCAAAAAATAGTCCACACAAATGAGAGGAAAGAAGTGAAGGCAAAAGTAGGGCGTGAAATGAGATGCAAGGTGCGGGTCGCAGGTGTCTGTATGTACAACAGCCAAGTTGGAGTGGAATAGCCCTTGGTGCAGGCGCCCATCTAGACCATTCTTCATCGGTGTAGACAAACGTTGGATGTCTTTGAAGTCCTTCAATGGTGCCAGCGCCCATCCCGACCATTTTTCAGTGTAGACAAACGTTTGATGTCTTTGAAGCCCTTCAATGCAATGTAGCGTCGATTCATCTCCCGCTCGCAACATCTACGCTCGAAGTCGGCTAAAAGGATTTGAGTGGACCGTTTGAGCCCCTTTAAGCAATCAGAGCGACCATGCTAAGTGGGAGAGGCGAGATTGAGAACTCACAACTGGCAGAGTCCATGTATGACTTCAGTTCTTGGAATGTCATATCGTGTGTTCGTAACATGAAGATCTCCATTGCTGCATTGGAACCAACGTCTGTTAGGGAATTTGTGGATGTCTAGAGATCCAATTAGAAAAAAAAGGATTTCCTATTCAGTTAGACAAACTTGGAGAAGTCAAATAATATGCTACATTACAGTCCAGTCACCTAATTTAGAACTGATTTTTCACCAAAGCCTCTGAGCATCACTCAAGAGGGAATTCACTTTGGTGTTTTAATCAGTCACCTTAAAAAAGGCGCGGTTCATGAGTACTGAGGAAATTAATGACTCGGTGCTCGATTTATTGATGCAAAAAGAAATGAAACTATGGGGGACAAAAATGGAATTAGGATTTGTGGACATACACCTTCACTTCTATCCTTGTAAATATCACCTATTCCATTCGTCTGGACCTGTCTGTTGCCGGTGGACCTAAAATCAAACGGGAGTAAAGAGAATGGTAAAATGTACTTCGATTTCAAAGCAATTGCAAAGATCAGCAAGCATTATTTGCATGTATGACTATTTTTAAACTGGAGAGTTTAAACTGGAGAGCAGTGCAGGTCAACTTACGAACTGACGAGGTCATTTGGGACGGCGGATTGGAGGTTACCAACATTGCGGAGCTTTATCAGGGGTACAGTGTCGAGAGGTTCTCCATTGATGTCTTTCGTTTTCTCTTCCTCCTTTTCCATCCCTTCCTTCCGTTTTTGCTCCTCCTCGAGACGTCGATGCTCCACTACCTCTGCTTGTACTTCCCTCACATTTGCCTGAAGTCTTTCAAGATTTGCTCTCAACTCCTCCTGTTCCATGGAACCGGGGCTCTGGCGGATGCGTTGCTCAAGGTCACGCAATTCAAACAGCGCCTGGTCCACCTGAAAGACAGGAGTCAATTCATACCACTGTCAGCAATCGAAACTGACATCTTATTTCCTCCGTTTACCTGTGGCTATAACCATTAAGCTGGGCTATTTTTTACGACAAACGACAAGCAATCATTTAATGATGGCATAATGGATTAGAAAATGCTCAAATAGTTAAAAAAACTGCTAATACTTGTTAGATTACCTACTATCTGATCAAGGGATTTCAACAGATGTCCACCACAAAGTTGGGAATTATCTAACTGAACAAAGTCGATCAACTGCTGAAGGAACAGACCTTGAAAACTCTGTCATTCATTCTTCACAGCTATTAACTAAACTGATTGGAAAGAGGTCACGCACAAAGAGCTATAAAAAGCGCTCCCACCACGCAAAAGGCCGTGACAGGCCATTGGAGGGTCTTCTCTCCGCCAGACTGGTCATGTCACGAGCAAGATAGTTTAGGCTGAAAAAAAGGAGGGTAAAGTCGTCCTTACATTGGCAAATCCCTTGCCCTGGAATTGTGGAAGGTGCTCGTAGGCCTCTCGCACATCCGCCAACTCCTTGCTCATCTTTCGAAGGGCTCGATTCACCTGAATGTAGTATTTCACACGTTTTCGTACCAACCAACCACGCGTGTAGCGCTGAATGGTGATTGCATTGCGACGACGATAGGCGATTTTCTCCCGCACTGAATACCGAGAAAATGAGGCAAGCTTACTCGTTCAGGTATTGCAATACCCCACCAATTGTGGGGCGCATTCTCCTCTCAGTAAAATTTAACACATGGTAGTGACAATTCAAAAGCAACTTTTTCCCATCAAATTTTCGCGTTATAATGCCCTTTTCGTGGTTAAAAACTGGGTTTGGCTGCCGATTGGAGGCAAATTCCAGTAAGGTGTTTGCAGAATTAATCACAATCTCCTTTTTGCATAAAAAGCGCAGCATTTCTGCAAAGAAATTCATTAATGCGTTAATCGCCAACCGAACGAAGGTGATGAGCCTTAAACAAGACATTCTAAAACAGCCCAGCTGAATGCGCCAGTTTGAACTTTTGACCTCGACACAAAATCATCCATCCCCATCGCGGATCTGGACTTTAAGCATGCATAGAATCGAGTTCTGCTGTAAAATTTCACCTTACTATTTTACAGAATTGAAATGGACATACCATTCATCGTGCACCGAAGTGGACTAAATTAAGGGGACGTCCCTTACCAAGGTACTGAAGTATTTTGGCAAAAATGGAAAAGTCGCTATATCCAAGGGGTAGTTGTCAATCAAATCGATTGTTCAAAATCAGCTACCATTTTGCAACACCCTGTAATCCCTTCTAGCGACCTGACATCCAAGTTATGTCAGTAGTCCTCAGGCCCTAATATACATCTACAATAGATATTTCTCCTTCTTTCGTTTTTGGAGAAGTCTCGAGGCGTTACAATGATGGTAGCAGAATGCAAATCCGGTCTTAAAAGACGTCTACCCTAATTATTTCTACTGGGTGAAAGAAGTGCTTTTGCTACGGACGGAGAAATCGGTAATTACTCCTAATAGCAGGACTGAAAATGGCGTCAACCTTCAGCAACAGCCCCAGTTCCGTGGTCCGGAGAGAAACTAGCCGCAAACTGTCTGGAAAAGCTAGTGACGCAGCTAACTACCGCACTTGTAGGACATAAATTGTGAACACGCGACACCTCCTCCACTCCCCGACTATCCGAATGAATGGAACCCAGATAGATATGATCGGGCAAAAAAAACACGTGGTAAGGGGAAATAAACGCTAGTTCCTATCCTCACTGAAATAGACCAAATCCCGCCCCCTTGTTTCATGACCCTGCTTTTGAGCCACTGATAAACATGCATGATAACCAGCACTTTTCCCTGTCTCCTAATGCAGTACCTGTGCAGGAAGAAATCCCAAGCTTAGTGGAATTATCACGAGAAATTTGTGACATTACGGATATGTATCTTTTTAGTTGCATGGAGCTTCGATGACTGGCGCGGATGGCTGGTGGATGTGATGGTTGACGTGGGAGATTTTGGCAATGGGCCACGTAGTGTTACTGTCATTGCATCTCGCCCCGGGTGGTCTGACTTCCATGCTATGGCAGTAACCCCAAACCCTTCTGTTCTTCAGTAACACATATTCAGCCCGAGCACTACACCTCCTTTCGTCTCCAGAGTCTAAAATCACTTCATTTGAATAAATAAGCCTTTAAATAATTTACTAAAAAAAGGCAACGTAGCCCCGAATGTAATAAAATTACGACTCCTAGGACATCACATACACCCATGAACCGGTACATTGGTAGTTTGCTTAATGCCAACGTGGTGTGAAGATCATTTATTCAATCTCTGTGCCGTAGGTGCCTATGTTCCCGCCTTTTTCAGAAGTCCGCTGCATTACCAAGAAGGAACCTTGAAGTATTCGAATCAAATTAGACATAGAGAGGCAATAAATACAGCGGTGGAGGGAATGGGTACAATCTGCGTGATCAAGAAATGATTTACTAGAAAGTGAGTTTATAAGAGGGGCATGAATGGAAATTCAAAACAGCTTCTTTCGATCGTAAAACTGTGCACTTGAGTGAAGTTTTATGTCTGGATTAAACACTTTTATCCCGATCCATGTGTGCAATGGAAGTATAAGTGATTTTCCTAAATACTTGCAAGGACGATTTTTAGGCTCACACAAGTTCAACTTAAAGTACTTCATTTAAGGCAGAAAAACTAGTTCAGATGATGCACTGACAGAGACAGGTTACAAGCCGAAGATTTGATGAAGAGGCCCATACACTTGATCAAGATAACTTAAACAGCTAAGAGCACCAAAACCGTCACTATTGTCACAAAACGTCAAAACTAACAAAGGTAAACAGAGGTAAATGAACGAAGGAAAGTTTTGGGACCTGTTGAAAACTGAGTACTTAAAAATTTTCTCCTATCAAAAGTTCATAATGAAACAGATGGCCTTCAAGGAATATTAATTCTTTAAACAGTGAATTTGGCAAAAATATTGTGAAGAACATCCATCAATTTAGTGTTACCCTGTGCAACATCACTTCATACCACTGTGACCATCACATTTTCCACGGATCGCACAATTTTCGGAAACACCAGTGACGTAAAGTTCCAATTTAAATGAAGAATTAATCACTTTGAAACGATTGCGAAGCGTTGTTTTCTACCATCTCCGTCAGTCATGAATGGGGCAATAGAGATGCTGGTACTGATTTTGCCATTTTGGAAACCACCTTAACGTGGTAAATAGTCTATGCCTTTTCTCAACAATTTCTTCTTAACTCAATTTACGCTGTGAAACCGACTGCATTTTGCCACACCCAAATACGAGTCACAAATGAAAACCACACCTGCTTGTAAAAGCAGTATTTTACGCCTGTTTTCTGTTAATGTTAGATTAACTGCTATGCAGTGGCATATACGAGATGATTTCAGTACGCTATGCAAACGTCTGGGCGTCAGTTTAAGAACGCGTGACGATCTGCTGCTATTAAAGCATTGATTTCAAAGGGAGTGAGGAGAGAACCAACTGTTAGATCTTTCTTGCAAAGCAAAAGAAACCTATCTTTGTGTGGGAACATATGAGCATAGGATTGGAAAAAAAAGGTTTAACAGTTTTTGAACAAAAACAGACATGAATTACTTAGTCTTCGCGGTCTAACAAGTGGTCCTTACCTTTGGTGGTCCTACTAATCAGGTGGCAAAAAAAGCTGAGTCACAACGACCATGCACAGTGCTTTCGATTAATTGGTAATCGATAATCAATATTCGAGGCTTATAAAAGTTAAATTAGTGGACCATTTTCAGGAGGTGGTTTCAACACTAGGTAGGAACGACTGAAGAAAACAACTATTATCAAACACCATAGGCGAGTTTCTAGAAAAAAATCGGACTAAATATAGTTGGACACCAGGATAGTAGATAAAGCACCAACGTACATCTGATAACGCTACGCGCTGTGTAAATAGCCCGTCGCCAACGGTAGCGTACAATCCACTTGCGCGCACGTTCAACCATCTTGGAGAGATTGTCTGGATTCATTCGAAGAATCTCATCAAATTCTGCAAATTTTCCAGCTCGAAAGAAGACCTTTGAGACACCAAACTTGTAATCATCGTCGTTCATTCCCATCGCGTGGAATAGCGCCTGAGAAAAAAGTCGACAAGTGATCATAGCGTTGCCGCAAGATATCAGCACATATCCAGCAAAATGACTGAGCACAAAACTAAGTCATTGCTGCAGTGCATCTACTTCATTTGCATGACTCGTGAATCTGTGGAACAATTCTTGCTTGCTTTTTGTGGGAAAAACGCCGAGGACTGCAAGAAGGGACGAGATTTACATGCATGCACAAGAATCAACACAGTAGTTCGCTAATATTGCGTTGTAAGAAAGGCAAAGGGATCTTCCTTCTTCGAAGCAAAAAGAAGGTGAAGGAAGCAAACACAACCGCAAATATTTTTTTTCAATGGCTAATTGGCCAACAAAGAAGCCGTTTCTACCTTTAATTGGGAGGCTGCCAAATCCACAACCGCAATATCAACGAAAAGAGTAGGATTAAAAGACCTTAAGAAAGCCAAAACTGGGTCTGGTTGAGAGGACCTCACCTTGAAGAACATTCGAGGCTCCAGGCGGCGCAACTCCTGCGGCAGAATGGGCTTGTAAGCAGAGTAGAGGTCGCCAAACTGGGTCCTCGACGGAAAGCCCTGTTGCATGAGCATTAGCACATCAGTGAGGCCAAAGAAGCGCAACTGTAGGAGGCAGGGACCGCCCTCAAATTCGTGATCTGCCATGTTGGAGTTCGGCTTCACACAGCGAATGAAGTTGGTACCCTAGTAAGGACAGTTGGATTGGCAAAAAAAAGGAAAACTAGTTGGAATGAAACAATAATAACATTTTCCTGTCAAAGCTGCAACAGTGTGGGAACATGTACCATGTGTGCCTTTAAAATTTTCATACCGAGAAATGGAATGTGTGGAGACAACATTTTGCATGAAGTTCAATGGGTTTTTTCATTCGGTCCAATAATAAGGCTTACTGAGGATCGAAGTTTCGTGATGAGGTCGTTGATTTGATCCTTGAATTTCCTTCCCACACTTATGAAGTTTATTTTACCAGCAACGTTCGATTGCAACTTCTTCAGCGTCCACGTCTTGGCTTCTTTGGGCTAAAGAAAGACGTCTAGCTCAGTAAAATTATCTCAGTCAGCCTGCGGCCTTCATGATATAAAAGATTCGAGGAGATAGTCAAGAGATACGTCGAACGATCAGCAGTATCAGAGAGAGAGCTAGGGAGAGTGTCCAAAGCAGTGACAACCAACGGAGCCTCACGTTATGCATCTTACGCAGCAAATCGTTTGAGCTGGAGTGCAGAAGTTCTTCAAGAGAATGGTGAAGAGCATCGTTGTTCTTGGCTATGAATTCCGCAGTTGTGTAGCAGACGGATCCAGCAAAGTGCTTTAGCAGGAAACCTTCACTGTCCCGAAGGTTCTTGAACTTCTTGTCTTTTCGGGGAACCTGTAATAGCGGTACGTGAGGTGTCAATCTGTCATTCCATCCGGACTATAACATAATGATAAAGGTGTCTACAGAATAATGTCCTGCAATGCCTCAGCATCAGCGTGGTGGGTATGGCCGACAACAACTACCCCTTCAGCAGTGTGCATTCTTTCGTTGATGTCTCACAGTAATCTTGCGTAGATGTAAAACAGTTGGTCACAGCACACAAAAAAGCGATCGGAAGAAAGGCAGTTGGCGAGAAATGTCAAAATCAGCAAGCATAGCAATGGAAAGGACTAAGAGACGGCACTGACTCCTTAAAACTGATTTCAAACTCAATTCGTAACTTAATCAATTTTCAATGTGTTGCACAGCTTCTGCAGCGAGAGGACTTCGCAAGGCCTTCACATCATTCCAAATGGATGATGGAATAAAGGCCAACTTACAGTAATACGTGGATTGTTGCCATGATATCGATGAACCTCGTCAGTAAAGTGTTCACTATTGGAATTGGGAAGGCGGCTTTCTTCATCCAACAGAGCCAGAATACCCGAATCCTTGGTTTCGATAAGATCTGAAATGCCAAAATATTTTAATTACGAAATGTTTTTGAAAGTGACCCCTATCAAGAGGCAGTAGTGGGAGTTCCGACAATGCATATTCTGCCTGAGTATTATATTTTCTTTTGTTTTTAGCGAAATCTCAGAACACTACATTGGCAGCAGCAAAAAGTGAACCCCAATCTTAAAGGATAACCATTCCGATTCCTAACGCTGGGTAATAAACCTTAACGAAATGACAACCCTTGACGGAAGGGCTAAAAATGATGTCCAGCCTCAGCAAGTATCCCACTTCCATGATCTGCTGGAAAACTACAAACAGCTGAAGCGATGCTAGCCGTGAATAGCCTGGAAAAGTTCGTTACGGGGATGGCCACGGTGTCTGTATGAGGGTGTCAATTAAGTGAACTGGAAATGTCCCCTTCGTCTCTCTACTGGTCGTGTGGCTGGACAGTTCGAAAATGAGAAAAGTGTGGAAACTGAGCTTCCACGAAATCGGGTTAAATCCCGTCCCTTGCTATTTGATCCTTCTTTTAGGTCAGCAGTCCCACGCCTGTCGATGGACATGCATGATGGCCAGCACGGTCCCTCGTCCTCACATCCATATTTCATACGGATTCCGTGGAGTTGTCAAGGGGGACCAGTGACGTTGCAGTCAAGCCTCTCTTAGTTGCATAAAACTCCCACTACTGGCACTATTGACCTGTTTCGGTGCCTTACGCGGAAGGGTGACAAGGAGTAACTCCGGAAGCAACACTCAAAAGAGGAGTGGGGCTTTACAGTACGTCGTTTGCTTGTTTATCTCTCGATTTCGGTTAAGGGCCACTCGGTTGACTACTGTAGTTTCGCTGGGTGGACTAGCCTCCAAGCCATGCCAGTAGCCGCAATCCCTTGAATTATGTCTCCTGACAAAGTTCTTTGCCAATTTTCAAACGCAAGTACAATTTTTAGTTCCATGGTGGTTCCATGAGGATTCAAACAATGGGGTCTCGGTTATGGAACCCAGTGGAGCGATCCAATTGGTTTCATGATGAGGCTAGAGCAATCCTCCACCATATGACCATAGCAACAAATTTTCTTACTTTTACATGAAGCAGCTTCTTGACAAAAAAGCACAACTTATGAGAGAGGAACTCGAGTGAAATCAAAAATCCCCCTTTGCATGACAAAGATTGACGTGAACACTGATGGAAAGTGCTACTCTGATGATGACGAGGAAGATCACCTACCAATACAGTCTTGGTTGTCAACGTAGGATACACTGCTGACATTTAAGCCCTCTCTTTGGTAAACAATTTGCTCCTCCCTGAGAATTCGTTCGTTGAAAAATTGTTGTAATTTCTCATTACAATAATTGATGCAGAACTGTTCGAAGGAGTTCACATCAAAGTGTTCTAACACAAATAAAGAAAAATTCGGTTAGTAAAACTGTCTCTTTTGAAGGCGAATTGACAAGGAAAACGCATAGATTGTGCCGGATTAAGTACGTTACTTAATAAGATACAGTAAGCATACCAAAACCGGCAATGTCTAGGAGGCCAATGTAGGTGAACCTCTTCGACTGTGGAATGGCTCTATTAACTGTGGTGACCAAAAGATCAAACAGTCGATCGTATATGACTTTGGCAAGACCATCTCGAGCGTTGGAGGTCTCCTCGACTCGAAGTGCAACGGTAAGATCTAGGTTTCCAGTAATCTTAGTTGTCAAGGCCTTAGCCATTACCGCGGCATCGATGCCCAACAACTTGGACGCCATGTTCAAGGAGGGTTGTGATTGTGGCGCGATCATACACCCGCCTAAAATGCAAAAGAGAAGATGGGTGGATGGGTGGGTGGGTGACTTACCAATTCCATCCAGAATGAAAGGCAAAAAAAGAAGTAGCTCATTAAATCATTTGCATTTCTTACAACCTAACCACATGATTTGCAGGGATTTAATGACGACAAATACCATCACTGAGTTGAATTAATCAGTGTGGAGACTCCACTCAGTGAAGATAGAAATCGATGTCACTGAATGACCTACACGCCGAGAAGCTGCGCAAATCTCAGGTCATCCAAAAGAGAAGTGCGTAGTGTGTTTCCATGTGTGACTTTGAAACGAGTCATCTTGGTGTGTCTGGTATGAAATACAAGCCAGACAGGCGAAATTCACTTTCACTTTCGAAGGTCCACTTTAAGGTAGATAAATAGGGTCGATTGGCTTTTTATATTCATTATTTCTTTTTCAGGGCTGCTCATTCAGTATTCAGAGGAGGAACCAACAAAAAAATGCAAATGGAGACGAAGACGCCATTTAAAAGGGTATCTTTTTCAACTGCACCCCTCCTTGACGTCACACAGAGAGAGCACACAAAACGCCATGAGGACTCGCATACTTATTGATAAGCTCGGAACCATGGAGGTGAGAAATTGCCCGACGGCCCTTGAAAGTCAACGACGGTGGAATCACACTGTGAATGCTGGCTGGAGTTGAAGCAACTTAGCACAAGGAGTGGCGTTTCAGCCGAACCGGTTCAAGTGGAGGAGAACAGGAATAGTGTAAATTATCATTGGTAATGGTAGAAGCACATGACATCAAATAAGGCAATCACTCGACGTGGGTGCTTAATCGCGTTGCCAAATGTGAAATAATGTGAATTTTAGAGAATGCCAAATATGGAGCAGGAATGAGGCATAAAAGGTGAGTAATGAGCTGAAGAAGATGACGTTAGGATTTAATAAATTGATAAGTAATAGAAAGTAATAAATGTGTCATCATCCAACCGCATACTTGGTATTCGTGGTCTCAAACACACCCGCACACGCGCACACACTCGATCACTGACATCGTCATCGTGTGGTTTTGTGAGGGATTACCTACTGCAACGTGTGCTAGGACTCAGACCTCGGCGAAACGCTCGATATGATTGACTTTGAGTAAAAAAGGAGAATTTTGGAGCCAGAGAAGCTTTAAGACAGAGTAATTGTCAAGAATTAATGTCTCCTTGGCATCGTGAGGGCACAAAATCCTCATCTCGAATGCACAGCTCGAAAAGAAGCGTTGGAGCCGTGGGCAAACCAAATTTTACCTGAGGATGAAATCGCTGGTGAACCAAAAGCCGAAGCAGTGCAAGTGGACATCAAGAGTGGGACTCGGCAATGGGTAAAGTCGACACGCTACTTAAGTATTGTAATTGATTACGGGTGTGGATCAAGAAAATCGAGAGAGGAGAGATACTACTCGTCCGAGACTGATGCATATCAGTAGCGTTGAGCCATCGATATGGATGAAATACACCGGGGTATCTTCCACACTCTCAACCATAAATGAAGCGTAACAATTCCACACCAAGGCAAGTACACAATGGAAACAGTAAACAGTGAAAAGTCGATTCTTGTGCTCCTACCAACCAATTATGAAAAAATTTTGACTCTACTTTCCTTAGGCATCACAAGCATTTTCAAAAACCACATACGTCTGGAGGAAAACAGATCTCTGCATCTGTTAAATGGACATTCTCATACAAATTAACTTTATTCCCATCGTGAGTTTCAGTGTGATGTAAGCTGAAACAAGGGAAAGTGGAAACATTCCCTTCAAGTCAAAAGCAGTTAATTCTTCTGCCCTTTGAAATTAGAGCACTTTTTTTAAAATACAGCAGTAAAATCCAGACCTTGGGAACAAGTGGCTGAAGGTAATTTCGAATATGGAAAGCACACTTTTAAATGCACCTACCGTGATTACTCAGAGACTCCTGAAAGATCACATTCCCAAGATGCAGGATTCCTGCGAGGATGGAGAAAATCGACTCCTGAGCAGTTTCGTCCAGGCCCATTTCTGTCATGACCTTGAGCGAGGTCTTAAAATCCTCAAGGTCATCCATTTTTATGTCATACAGAGGTCCTTGTTCTTTTTGCTGAGCAGCGAAAATACGATTAAGCACAGCCACATGACAACTACGCTTCACTCAATTTTGTCTGCCAACTCTCGACAAGGGTAGGTGAAGGCCACCCCTACCGCTGAGGATGCAACAATTCCAAAGAAGATGCAACCTAAGCATGAATTTGTTTGTGAGACGATGACAGGAGTTTCATCGAAGTTATCAACTCACTGTGTGCGTGTGTGTGTGTGTGTGGGTATACATGATTAGCACAGTGATAGCTCCCACCTACATCAAATAACGACTGTATGGGGCAGGCTTATAGGCAGACACGCAAGTGAACCCACATATCTCATAAGTACATCAAACATCAAGCACTGTGACTCACGCCAAAGTGATTCCACGTGCATACTCACGAAAGGGTGACTTACATCCTTACTCAAACGATCTTCTGAGAGAGCATTTCTGTTCTGAGGTTGGAGGAAGTAGCGCGTACAACCACATGAGAGGTACTGCAGACAGAAGGAAAGGTGCGGTTAAAAAAATGTGAATACAATGACCCTCAAGTTGGGGAGAGAGTACAGATAGACTACATCGGCAAGAAATGGGAGGTTTATTGAAGAGCGTGGAAAAAAACTTGATAGGTTATTTGGATTGATAAAGCTACTTGCGCCTCCACCCGGTGAGCTGACCTTGAGGTCATGCCAATGGCTCTAAGCCCCTCGATATGACGTTCCCTGACTGAATAGTATGGGGACAAGAATGAAAACTTTGAAGGAGAGCTTTTGTCTATGTTACTGCAAATGCGGGAAAAAATAGACGACCCGGATCGGCAGTGATTGATACCAAAATATCAGGCTCAATTGGGCCCCAGAGATCAGACACAGATTTATAACGCATAGAATAGTGTCATAGTGATGGCTGCAATCAAGTCAAAACCCGTCAGAATGCACCGCATGGATAGTACATACGCAATTCGGTGTGCAACTCAGACAACTCAAAAGTCACACATTTAACGTGAGAATCTACTGTTCACAATCAGTGTAATATGGTTGAGGGGTATATTCGCGTGATCATGACAGTCTGACTTCCCCAACTAAAGTGAGTTTCTAAAATTGGCTTGATACTGTCAGAAGTCACCAGTTTGAGGAGGCAGAGCTCATTCAAGGTAAAAACATTTGCCCACCAAAAAGTCATCCGGAGTGGTAAGTCCAAGTTTTTGTCTCAGAGTATTTGGAGCTCCAGCGAAAAGTTGATAAAAGAAGTGGAAATTCCTCTCCTCTGGTGACTGACGAACGAGACGACCCTTTTCGAGAATGTAGTGCTCCAGTGACCCACCGGAGACGGCGGTGTTTTTATCGAAGGCCAGTTCAATGAATTTGCCAAATCGAGAGGAGTTGTTATTCCTCATTGTCTTGGCATTCCCGAAGGCTTCCAACAAGGGGTTCGCTGCAAATATCAAAAATTCGGTTTCATTAGTATTCACTTGTCGATTGCACTCATCATCGCTATTGCTACTAAGTCGCCCTCCTTCAGAATTAATCAAGGGCAGAATATAACTTGGTTAGAACTACTGAATTTTTTTCTCAGGGAAGTAATATTTACCACACAAGAATTCTCACGCTACTTGAGTAGACTCAGAAGGGCGAATTTCCGACATCACAACTGCCTCATTTCAATGCCAGTTGGGTAATTTCGCAAAGTGGACCAATCATTAAAGATGGAGAAGTTAGGTTTGATTAGAGAGAAAGAGTCGGTGGGAGGAGGAGGAATCAGACTTACAGTCAATGATCCTTTGTTCGATGACACCAGCATCAGCACCATAGCTTTCAGTAAGATACCGAAGAACGTGCTTTGTGGTCTCCGTTTTACCCGCACCCGATTCACCACTCACAATGATTGCCTGAGACTCTTTCTGCAGTTTCATGTCACGAAAAGCTTTGTCGGCTGAAATGGGTGCAAAATGTGGATAGTTTTGCAGCAGACAAATTAAATTTCTATTTTAGTAACGCTCAAGATCCAGTACTTTAGTGACGGCAGAAGGAGCGTCAACTTGTTGTAAGAAGTAAGCATGGGAGTTTGCAATAATGCCTCGTTAAAAAACAGGAACATAATGGTGAAGGTCAAAATTTGATGGATCAATCATCCTACACTTGTTGAACACGTGTGCACGAGTACATTGGCAA
Source organism: Taenia multiceps (assembly GCA_001923025.3). Classification (NCBI taxonomy): domain Eukaryota; kingdom Metazoa; phylum Platyhelminthes; class Cestoda; order Cyclophyllidea; family Taeniidae; genus Taenia; species Taenia multiceps. The sequence continues at coordinate 2,312,476 of CM010317.1, read as the reverse complement.
GCCTCAATGATTGATGGGAAAAGAAACCACGTTTCGTGCATACAAAATAAATGGGACATTTAAATACAAAGACGAGCTATGCACCGCCTTCTGAACTCCCAAAAAATTTATTTAAAATGTAAAACAAGCTATAAAAGGCAAAGAGAGTAAAAAATGTTGTAAAATGGTAGTCGATTGAGGCAAAAATACAAAAAGGCGAATTCTACAAACCAATGGCAAAAGGGTGCGGTGGAAGCGTTCCCAAGGACATTCCCTTGTAAGTTTTAATCGTCTCCTTTGAATACAGTCCCTTGATTTCGTAGTAAGGATTTACGGCAATAAGAATATTGGCGACATATGTCTGTAAAGGAGAAAAACAAAGATTAAGACACAAAAGAACGACTATGTATAGCTTTACTTTGAGTAAAAATACCACGAAGAAAAAAATATGTGACACCTTAGGGACAGACGATCCACCTCAAGAATTCATCACAATAAAATATTTCAAAATGGAACATTAATTCGTGAGCCAAAGCAATGTTTGTTGCGGTAGAAATAACGTGTGCCAAATCGCTAAAATTAATGTGAATTGGTTTCTGACACACATAATAGCTCTAAGTTTTCCAGGCATCTTGCACAGTGACAGATGCAAAGGCAGTAAAAGACCTACAGACGCATAAATGAACGCAAACTACTTACGTAAATTTTATCCTTTAGATAGCGTTGTTTAACATTCTCTAAGAGCGTAGCCTCGTTCAAATTAATCAATGCACCTTCAAAAATAAAATTGACTAAAAGGACCCACAATTATCGTCGGGTTGATGATTATGCGGCTCCACAAAAAGGACATCCTCCACGGGTATCTCAAATGGCTAAAATGCATACAAATAGTCAACGAAATTGGGGAACCAGTGCTTTATATGCTACCAAGTTAAGGATTTAAGTTTTGCATGTAACCACCAGGACAAATACTAGGGTTATCAGACTGAAGTATTTAGTTGGCTGGGGTCACTTAACTACAATAGCATCAATATATAGTGTAAAACACACTTTTGCGAATAAACTTAGCAAAAGACCAACTCACATCACCTTTGCCAGAAGTGGGCCGACAAGTCGCTATCCCATTACTGACTTTTACCACCCGACCCAGTATGTAGCCATGAGTTTCATCTGGCAACCAGCAATCCTTGCCTTCCATTGAGATCAGCAATCAAAATTAGTTCATCAATTCCGCTGATGCTTAAGCAGCACATTAAAAGCATTCAAGGTTGTAAATAAATAGAGTAGGCTGACCAGACCTCTGGATTGAGGACACTTCTCTAATCCTATTAGTTATAACTTTAACGCAAAACAAAACAAAATAAATCACAGCGCATATATTTGCAATTACCATTTAGATCCTAACAATATCAAGAAAAAGAAAGCTTGAACTACACTTCTAAAAATCGCAACGTGCATGTTAGGATATTCTTTGGCGCAAAAATAGCCAATTTGAAAAAATATCATGCTCAGAGGATGAAGCATGTATCCATTAGCTTTACCTGCTTTTAGTAAAAATAGTTGCAAAATGCTAAATTTTTTACTTCTTTGATTGTTGTTTTGTGTTGATTTTAAAACTTACTGCAGAACAATGGAACGGGCGCATTTGTGGCATTTAATTTAGCACAATTCACAAACCACATGACCTTTTAACATGGTAGAGATATTTTAACATTCATATTGCATTTAATGATCCTATTTAATGAAGAGTGAGGTATAGCTTTAAATTTTGAGGGAGAGAAAGCTTAATGCCCCTAACGCTCCGTTGGCACACCCTTCTGGTCTTTATTTAGACGGTTAAACCTCTTTTTCATTCATCAATAAAAGTGTCGCCAAACAATAACTCTTCCTGAGCCGGAAGTACTTAAGAGTGTGAAGAGGTATGTTTGGGTTGTAAAACAAATACGTGCACGAAAAGCGAAGCTATTTCACCTTTATGAATTTCCCATGCATGTCTCTATGTCCTTTTATAATCCTTGCTACGAGTTTCAGAATTAATATTCTGAAATTTCAAATAACCTGACGCTTTTTGGGCTCTGTTTTTCGAAGTTTAGTTTAAGGAATTGTATAAATGTATTGTTTTTTCCGACTATTTTTATTGCACCACTTTTTGCTATCGCATCTCAAGAGCGGCCTTTGCGACCTTCTGGAGATTCCTGTGGGTGCTTGCTCATGGATTCGTCGTGTGAAATGGTTGAGATTCCTATTGAAGCTGCCCAAGAATACATAGCAATGGCGGTCGGATTTGCACCTCTTCATTTGTCAGATCTTAGTACGTTACAACTTCCTTACCTTATTCCAGTATATAACATTTTCACGGACACCTTGTGCGAACTCGTTGAGAAAGTTGTTGGCAGGCTCCACGTTAAAGTGAGTTATTTTGCTTTTGACCAGATAAAATAATTAGTATGAACTATGTCTTACGCAAGACAAAGTTGATGCCCTTAAGAAAATGATCAAGATCAAGCTGCAGGGTCAACAAAACCTCCTCTTTGATCAGTTCGATGTCTGATTCTCCGTTTCACTACTAATTGGTTCTATAGAACTTTATTATTTGCGAAGTTTTTAGTATTGGCGATGATGTAGTCTTGCCGGACGATATTCCGCAAACCACGTACTCTCGGAAGAAACACGACTGGATTAAGAAAAGCATTGGTAAATACGAGAAAAATCTGATGTTGGTAAGTTTATTGATTTTTGTGGTTATGTGACATGCCATTTTGATGCTGGAAGCTCTAAATATCCATGTTCCATTTGGGTCAAGGAATTTTTATTATTGCTGGGGCCAATCAGCACAACATCGTTCTGATTGTGAATGAGTGGCATAATCTTGGTGCTATGCATTCACTTTTTATCTAGTTGTCGGTCTTCATTTCAGTTGAACTTGGCTAAAAAAAGGATTAATGAAGAGCTTGCGGACGTTAAGGTACTTCATGAGGACTTAAAAAAGGCCTCGACCATAATAGGGGATGCCATAAAATCCAATTTTGGAGGGGCCTCCGGTGAGTATGAGGTTTTCTTGATTTAACACTTTTCAGAAACGTTTTGCCTCTCATAGCAAATAACCATTGTCCACACGCCTTACTTGAGAAATGACTTACTTTTAGTTGAGGAATTCCGTCTTTCCGTCGATGCTCTCATCCGTGGGAGGGAAAATATCGTTAAGTCTCTAAAACTTTCCGGTCCCCTTCCGTGAGCAATGTTTTGCACGTTTTTGCATGTGTTAATGTGTATAACGAATAAGGGACTATGACATTCCAATAAACTACACTTACGTGATATGAAGAGATTTCTGGCAAGTGTGCTTGGGCGCACAGACATTCAAGTGCAAATGGGGATGCTGTTAAATGGAATAATGGAAATGCGGTGAAGTTCGTGCTGTTTTTCCACTGAAAATTAAGAGGGGATGTAAGCAATTCAAGCAGGTTTGGCTTGAGAAAGGGCTGAACGAACTACTAACACAGACATGGTCAAGGTGAATCGAGAAATTTCAATAAAAGCGGCGGAGATGCTATCAGTGAAAATGAGGCTTATTGACAATGGATGAGAGCAGTGGTCGCTTGGCATGGGTTTGCAAGTAGAGGGAGTTGGATGAAGGGGGACGGTCGTGGCAAGACTGTGCGCATTACTGACACAGTCTCATCCCTGAGTTTGGCGAAATGAGTGGAGGATGACGTCAATTAGGTATGCAAGGAAAGAAGGTGAAATGGGAGCAAGGGTAAAGGCTTCTTTGTTGGCAATAATGAAAGTAATCTGCGCTATGGCACCAAGTGGATGTACTTTGCCATCGCTACTGTCTTCGTTTACTTGCTCTACCGTTTCCTCGACGTAGCCCGCCCAGTCGCCGTCCTGGACTTGAGTGCGCCGAAATTGCGGATTTCCCTGTATTTTTGTCACTGCACCATTTTTAAAGATAACTTGCTTTGGCTCCTTATTTTTCTACTTTATCTTTACCTGGTTGCTCGTACTTTTTTCGTCAGTCTTAAAACCCTTGTTATTTCCTCAAATGATATCAAAATTAAAAGTTCCCGATCCAAATTATAGTTCCTAATGCTTATACAGAAATAGATATGTTTCCTAGGAATGAATAAAGGGTTAATGGAGCTCGCTCAGGGTTATGAGAAGTTAGCTATCCTCCATTTGTTTCAATGAACGTTTTTAGTAGGCATTTTGAATGAGGGTCCCATTTCTCTTACAAGGCCTTTCTGCTCTTATAACTACCTAATACTTGATATTTTTTGACGAGTATCGAGATAACGTTGCAATGTTTCGTTGCTTAAATCTTCAATGAAGTTACTGTTGGGTAAGTGCTACTGACAATTGTGAGTAGCACCCGCTTTTCTCACCATTTTTACTGGTTGGTGAGTGGGTCAGGGCGGCAATTTTCCGCGCTCTTTCAATGTTGCTGAGATATACACATATCTTAAGCACTTTGAACCTCACCAAAGGTCTCCCAGCTAAAAAGAGGTTGCATAATAGCTACTCTTCAACTGAGATCTGGAGAGGTATCTTGACGCGGGCTTTTACAAATGTTCAAACTCAGCCAATAGATCTTGAATGAAAGCTGGATAGGTTTGGAATTTTAACACAAATTAGACTGGTTAACTTTGTTTTCACAACTCTCCATGGTCCAAGTCAGGAAGTGAGTAGAGCTGGAATTCACCTTCTATTGACATAATTTTTGGGCAAAATGTGCTTTGTCGACGTACTGTAGGGTGTGGGACTACTGGCTGATCGCTAGGTGGAGGTGCACTGGTGGAACTTTCGAGCGATCCGTTACCAAAATCAAAAGTTTAACGAATCATAAACGTATTACAGATGCCACTTATCAGGTCTGACACCATTGTTACCACTCAGCCGTGGAATCTAAGGAAAAGGTTTAACAAACTTTGCTGCATGATAACGCTTTAGGCACTTCGGATGCAAGACTCAACATTAATCTGCGCGTACAATTGTCAGGTACCGTCTCAATGATTAAGTGCACACACCTCTTGACTGGGCTTACTGTCAGGTCCATCGAATCTCAAGCTTGCCTTCTTACGTTCGGCGCGTATATGTATAGTGCGTCGAGACATCCAGACGGGCTGAGGGCCTACTGGGATGGTCCCGAGGCCACGGTGCTGGACGGAAACCCAATCGGTAGAGCCTAGAAAACCCCGTCACCAAACCAAGAAGTTAAGTAAGCAGTCACCCCCTGCTGTTGTTACATTTGCTTTGGGGTCATTCGTATGTCCGCGCGTGTAGATTTACGAGGTCATCACAAAAAGCAGTACGAACCAGCTTTCCAAGGTATGATTCTACAATTGGGCCTGATAAATTGTTGTTTGTAGACCCAGCTCACCTTAATTTCGTGCTCAAATATGAAATAAAGTGTTTTTTTCCTTTGACAATTTTGGGCGTTGAGGTTTACCATTGCCCTGGCCACACTCGAGTCGAGGTGGAATTCGCATGGACACCCTTCCAGTTTGCGCGTGACTTGCCGGACTGTACTATAGCTGCGTGGAAGTAAACATGATAGGAAGGAGGAAAGTCTACCTAGTTTCGAGGTCACAAGACAAGAGTTTCGGATTTGGTTGTCTGCTACAGTTATTGTAGAGTAGGAATGTGAGCGACCCCAAACCCTTTCTCGTTGCAAATTTTAGCATTTCACCAAAGGAGTTTGAAACTGTGCCGCGGGATCCCGGGACGTTTTAAGTGAGTAAATCTGTGCCAGAACTGGACGGCTATCTGTTCAATAGCCCTAGTTGGAAGTCCGTCACGAGAGGTTTGTTCCGCCATTGGCTTCGTTCACTGTTGTCAGCGATAAAGGATCCTCTGGTAAATGTTGCAGGCGTCTCAAGCATCTTTAGAAGTGGAAGACTTCAAATGTGGGACCAGGAACAAACATCACTCAGACATCACTGCTCACCGTGCTTTACCAAATAGTTAAACCCATCTCTGTGTCGATAATACATATTCTGTCGGAGCTTTGTGTCTTTTTTCGTCCACAGGGAAGTCTGAAGGTGCTACATTAGTGGTTGCAGAAAGCGAGCCGCACCCTAAATGACATTCACCCTGATTTCTACTACTGCGTGCTAACCACCAGCAGGGCGGTAGAAGTGTACGTGCTGAGGACTGAAAGACTACTGACGACCCATAGCGCCCCAGTCCCGTCGTCTGGAGGAATGCTCTTAACGCCTGACGCTGTACTGGCTGTGAATCACCTGAAAAAAGTTGTTACAGGGCTGTAGGCAGTACCTGCAATCCCAGTAGCTCTCTTCAAAGGATATCACATTCAAAACGCCTTTTTGTAGGTCAATTCCCTCATTTAATTGATTTATCAAAAATTTTATCTCACAATAAAAGGTTATGCAAGCACTTAATAGCCTTTTAATAACATGCTAGTGCTACGTGGTCAAACTGTCCAATTTCGATGCATCAAATTTTGTAGCAAATTTTTTGGTGAAAGAAGCGAAGCACTCAGCACCTTCCAACGCGATCATCCACAAGGGCTTCCGATTCCTGAAACCATGTTACTAATTATGCAATAAGTAGCATGTTCAACAAAGGGGTATTATTGACATTCATAACAAGTTTTATTAAAGTAATTTTGCTTTTTTTGTCAGCCAGATTCCACATTTAAACCATGCAATATCCTGGGAATTATAACTACATTTTTGTAGTGTTCTTCCTTTGATTACGCTTTGAAACTTGCATTGACCATTTACTAAGCATAACTTCTAGTCTTGGGAACCTCGCCAGGAATGGCTAAAAAATGCAGCGTCTTCTAACCTCGGCGCCTCAATGAAACTCCCTTTTATACAGTACCTTAACTATAGTTGGAGCAGCGATTGACCTTGGAAAGGCATCGTTCGATGAAGGAGGCTGCGCTCGTAGGAGAGGCTGCTGTCGCCTTGACCTTGACCCCCTTGAAACACTCTTGAGAGGCCATAATTTTTGTTTCAGCATTTCAGGCGCCTACCACAGCATTGAGTTTTCTAAACGATGGCATTTTTCGCAGGCTGGAGCTTAACTAGTAGACTATTTGAAGTCGGGAAGCTGAAAAGCACGTATACTTACTTCAGTTACCGACGGTCGTGATTATTTCTCACCATTTCACAATTTGTACCCAAGTTCATAATCCAATTTTCTATCGTGTACTTGTGTGACTGGGTTTGCTTTAATCAGTAATTTTCCCGGAAAAAGATAGATAGATAGAGAGAGAGAGAGAGAGAGAGAGAGAAAGCACCCTGAGGAGAGGTAAAATATGGTATACATTAGACACTGGAAAGACAGTTAATATGATGGTAGGATGCGTGCTCTGGTTGCATACAACCGAAATAAAATGCAATACACATTAAAGCCACCTGTCAATAGCCACAGTGGATCCGCGTTCCTTATAGGCTTCCTTAGTGATACAGATCTTTGGGTAGGTTTGTGTGGATGCTATTATCGTCCCACCCATCCACACAGCTTCAATGCCTTGTCTGTGCTTTATCACTCTTTTATTTATTCGTGGAACAGTCCTTGTGGCGATTCCCACCTGCATTCGTGACGCAGTTCCAGGGAAAGCCGTGTTTCCGCCTGCCAAAACAACTGTCTCCAGAACTGTGTAGGCGTCATTCTCCTCCAAACTCAAAGCTGAACGTATTGCCGCCTGATCAATTGGCATGACATCTGCCAGACCTCCCAGACTCGGATTAAAAAGCATTTCAGGAGCTAGGATTAGTTCCTCACCAAAAGTAATCTTATTTCCGTCGGGCATGGTGACTACAGTTCGTTCATTGTCACTGGATTTAGGAAAACTTGACGCTACAGAGCAGTAGTTGACCTTGATATGGCGTAGATCAGCCTCGTTGTAAGCAGCAAGTTTATTTTTGCTTAGGTGTCGCAAATACCGATCAATGTTCCTGCCACCAAAAGGAAGAACTCGTTCACTTTCTCCCAAGGGATTGAGATTTTTGACAGCAAGAATTCCTGTATGGGAGTAGCCGGAATCAACGACGAGACAGTTAGAGTAACCAGACGAATAGGCAGCTAGAAGTGGTTGACTAACGTAAAAGACCGACTGGAAGTCGAAGTCCTCGAACAGCACCTCCGTAAGTCGCTTTCGATAGGTGTCCGACATCTTCTGTGGAACTGCAAGGAGAAGGTGAGCCGACTTGGAATCCACCTTCAGACCAGTCAGACAGTCTTGAATGTGTTTGGTGTAGTAGGCGATGGCTTTGTGTGAGCCCTTGAATTCAAGCACAATGCCATTTTCGACCACCTCCGACTAAGTAGAAAGGAAGGAAAGCATATTCATCTTCACTTTGCGGTTCGACGCAATCAAATGGGCTCGTAAAAAAACAATGCTGCAATCTCTGTTTAAAAAGGTATGTTTACGGTGCTTAAATCATTCGAGTGCATAAAATTCAACTTATTTCCAAATCGTCAATACTACTTAAATCAGGGAAGGCTTTTGAGTAGATTAAATTAACTCGGCTATATTTTCCTTCGAGAAATTCAATTCGAAATTATACTACTGATCTTGTCGGAGTCATCAAGCAGATGTAACGAAATAACGGCAAAAATGGACTCGGGGGTAGACTTACGCCTTCTAAGCTCTGTAGAGATGGCACGAGAGTGACTCCTGGGAAGGGCTCATTCGCGAAGCCGGCTCGCCACTCCTGCGTGCCAGTGTCGATTACAATTGGAACACTCGAGTTACTCATCCGATCGAGGTTTGAAAAGGCAACTTTTAGCTCAGAAGTTTGACTCTTTGCTAGCAGATTGAACCGGGTTGTTAATGAGCTGCTTTTTGTAATTGCATTACACATCTACTGACTAGCCAATGAGGGCTTTGGTGCCTTGCACACATAGGCGCATTTGATTTGCTGCTTCATGATTCGACAATCACAAGATTGTGGTAATTTTAATTGTTGTTATTAAATTTATTAATTCATGTGAGTTTTGCTGTGTATAAGTGCATGAACACCTTGAAGGACCACCTTAAATGAGTTTGATCAAGAAATTGTGACACAAAGCAGTGCTAAGAATCATCCCGTCTGAATTTGAACAACGGTAACTTAGACTAGCCTGCCATTTTCGGTCACAGCTTCTACACAAAGTTTCATCTAACAGGGAGAACTGCTTAAAGGCCTAATTCTAGATGGATTGGGGTAGGGTCGTAACCCTCTTCTTCAATGTGAAGGTGTGCAAAGCACCTCTTGGAGCAGGATTGGCTAATTTGTGAGTGCAATTAGGTTACAAAAGCTAAATTACCAAAGCCTCCTTGTGGTAAGAAATACCTTGAGTGCCACATTTCTGTATGCATGTGAATTTTTGCAGACCGGGGATACACAATCTATTGAATAAACAGTGCATACAAACAACTGCTCTGAGCTGTTAGTATTGAAAGGCTTGCATAGTTTTTCTTTGTGGCAATAAAATCGCCTTCCGTTTGCCCCTAGGGTGCAATAATTGCTCTCCTCTAACCCGATCTGTCACATGATGGAGTAGGTGCCATGGGAGGGATCAAGTGCCTGAACTACCAAGATCGCTCAACTTTGGTGGAGAAATCAAACTGAACTTAGGTCTATTTAATTGACACCCAAGTTATCTTTACTTCTAGGTTTGTAAAGTTTGCTCATTTTGCCTGCTTAACCCTCGGTTTCGGAAAAGAGACGCTTAGGGGATCCTCCAACGCACCTTCGCCTGGCGGCCTGATCATCAAAGCATGCCCAAAGCCCCATTTCCTCCTGTATATCGAGTTTTGTGTCCTCTTATTTTGTCGTTAGGGAAGCCTCAAGGAGTAGCATAGCTAACTATGGAAACGATCGAACTCATAGTAGAGGTTTCACTAAAACGATTCAATTCTGTGCTTTCCTCGTACATTAACGTCTTGAAAATTTGGGGGATTTTACGAGTTTGAGAAGTTCTCACGAGAGCTCCACTAACACTCAATCACGATTTTTTCTCAGACCTGCAAAAATGTGCGAACTTGAAGAAGAGCGCAGCAAGTGTATGTGTTTTAGTTTGGAGGTGTTTTATGATTTTGCATGCTTTTAGGCATACCATTAGCGAAGAAATTTTACCAGTAGGAATTGCATCGACCTTTCTGGGGTGGGAGAAGGGAAGGACGAATTTGAAAACATAGCCAAATTGCACTAGCACAGCTTTAACATGGTGCTAGAGTGCTTCAGGCGAGTGGGTTGGATTTGTCTGGGGACTGAATACAATGAAGAGGTAGTTGTTGGAATTCAAAGGCATTCACAATACCCCGATTCATCACATCTGAGGTGTTCGTCACAGTCATGGTGGTACAAAAATAGCCTTACTTGAAACAGTTTACTAAGGATACTTGAGGTGTAAGGAGCTAGAAGGCAGCACTCCTTTTTATTTATGTGCAATGAAATGCTCCTGCAGCCAATTGATGGCTTCTACCGAATGTTAGGTGTTAAATTTTAGCCTGCGAAATTGTGATATTACGAAACTAAGATGAAAACGCTGACTTCAAAGAGGAACATAGAATTAACGAACTGCCTCTTTAATGCCGTACAATGGAGAAGAGCAATCGCGGGAGCGGAAGTAGTACACGCGGTGCTTCGAGAGATCATTTAGTTCTACTTTCGATTGCTTATGCACTTAAGTCCAGGCAGTTTGCTATTCCGCTAGTCGGAATGGTCTTTCAGCCAAACCACTAGGCTCTCACTGCGATTCTTTGTTAGCAGTATGTTTCATGCCATGATGCGGTGACTAATCAAGACCCAGATTACGTGCGTGTAATTTGGCTGAGACGTTTTTTGGACTTTTTAAAAATTATATAGCAGCCACTGTAACACTTTGTTTGTTGAACTGCCGGTTTCGGTCACTTGGGCGGCCATATGGTACTAGCCGGTTAGCCGGCTGGTCTCCGGGCCGTACCAACAGCCCCCAAGCCCTCTGTTTCCAGGATATATATTCAGCCCTAGTACTGTGCCTTCCTTTGCCTTAAGGGAAGTCTCGGGACGCTACATTGGTGGCAGCGGAAGGTGGACCCGTCTTTGATGGATTTCTATCCTGTTTCATACCACTTTTGGCAAGCTTTGGCGGTGTGAAAGAAGTGCATGTTCACAATTGGAAGAATTTCTTGCATCCCATAACAAAAGGGCTGAGATCGACGTCCATCTTCGACACATCCCTCGCCCTCGTGTTCTGCAGAGAAGCTATTAACAACTGGAAGCGAAACTAGTCGTGAACTCCAAGTCCAGTAGAACTGCCAAGAGGTATCGGCGACGCTGTGGTCAAGCATCCCCGTAAGCCCTCCCTCCCCTGTTATTGGGCAACTCACCTCCCTTCGTCAAAATGCGTATCTACAGATGTAGAATATGCAGGACGTCATTTGATAGCAACCTTTGATGCTATGCTCACTTGGATCGCCCCATTTGCTTGAAGTTCTACAATGCCCTCGCGTTACTTCTACGGCATCAAAAAAAGCCTGGAATCACAATATGTGTTGCGTGTATCTCAACCAATTCGAAAACTTGGATTTGTACCCTCATCTTTCATTGAGACACATTATCGTGGGAAAGGAGGACTAAGAAATACGCATTTGCTGCACCGATTGCTATGCGGAATTTAGGGCACTGCAAGATCACATGCGCCTCAATTGTGATGACTGGCACGGTTAGCTCGTGGGTGCTTCTGCTAGCACTGATTGCGTTGTGATGGCTGACAAGGGGGACTGACCAGAGAGAGCGTTGAGGATGACGTTTGATAGAAGAGAGGGGCTGTGCAATACTTTATTTGCTCGAACTGCCTCCGGGTCGTGCTAATAGCCACCAAGCCCTCTGTTTACAGAACATGTATTCTACCCCAGTGCTATGCCTTCTTTTACTTTGAAAATTTTTTGAACGCTATAGCTACTTTATTAGAATTATCAAAAGAGCCTTAGAACCCATCAGAATTTCTCAAAGGAGAAGCCGACATAATCAGCGCCACCATGTATGCATTATTGACGAATTACCAGGGTTGGGTTAGCATATGAGGAAAAGTTGTAAAATGATTATAACCTTTATACATGCGTACCTCATTGGTAACGAAAAGAAGGCAGTTTAGCTCTTTGTTGTGTTATTTTTCATGAAAATTGCATTAAAAGAAGCAGTAAAATGACAGCACCGCAAATTAAAAATATTTAATATGGTTCTTGTTGCAACGTGCTCTCAGAATGAAGTACTGTAAAAAAATTATTTTGTTTATATCATCAAATCAACAAGTTCGCTACTCGAAGTCCCCTGTGCGGCGTATCGTGAGGTATTGGTTGCACAGCAGGATTTGTGCACTTATTCATGTGAACGCCTGGAATCTAATCATTTTTTGCTACCGGTTCCGTTTTTATTGTAAAAGTTTAAGTTTTCACGTGTTTCTTCAAGCACATAAGTTAATGTTGCACGTGAGTTTTACGACTCACAAATCTCCTTAGGCTTTTTGCAGACAAAAACAGAAGTAAACGAGTTTCAGCTTTTTTGATTTAATGGAATAGCGTGCTTCAAGTCCACTATTTCAAGCTGACGTTTCAATTTTAGGATTATTCTCTTGCACCGTTAGAATTGCGATATTTCTCCAGTTAATTCTCCTAATTTTCATAGCAGTAAGCCTATTTTTTATTTTAATGCATCCTTGAGAAAGTAAGGCGCTACCAATGACTAAGCAGACAAAAAGGCGTGATCATGGAGGCTCTCAAGTGTCACCGAAGGTGCAGTTTTTTTTTCATATCACCTAGCAGAGTCTAGGGCTTGCACAATCTGGGAAACACATGCTACCTTAATTCCGCACTCCAGTGTCTTTCTCGTGTGTCGGGGCTCAAGGTTTGGATTGATAAGTTAATGTGCAGCGAGAATATGGGTCTTCTAAAGCGCTTCACCGATAAGGTGAGTTGTCCAATTGATTTTAAACGCCTCGTAGTATAAAGGATGATCTTTTGCTTTCTCTTTAAGGGGGACACGATATCTTTAAAATTGTGTCTTTCACCCCGCAACTCACCATTATCTGCTGCTTACCGTACTTTCGTTGGGGAGTTGCTTGGAGCACAGAACCCACGGACTTCCATCACTCCTAGGGTACGTGGTTTTTTTCCCAACAAATGTTTATTTCCGTACAAAAAGTTGTTGGACATTCGTACTCTCACACTCGCAGAGATTAGCTTCCTTTGCTAGGTTTACCTGAGCTGGGCAGATGGATTTGATTGGGATGCTGTGTCTATTCTCTCTGGTAGCGTCTCTTTTTTTCGATATCCCAAACATGTTTCAAGACTAGCTAAAGGCATGGTTGGTAGCTTTGATTGCTTTCCCTCCGTAGGGTTGATGCACTTTTAATCCGTTGGAGTTGTGAATAACAGGACCAAAGTTACCACCAGAAAGCCACTAAACATTGTAACTTTTAACATTTCTTTCAGCCCATTTTTTCGGAACTTGTCAACTTATACCCGCGCTTCAACGATTACGGTCAGCACGACAGTCACGAGGCGCTTCGATATCTGCTAGACGGCCTTCGTCAAGAAGAGTTGAGGCTCTGGCAGAGCGCCATTCTTACTGAACTAAAGTTAACCCCCAAGGTACTCAAATCAGCTTTATAAAATTCCTTTGGTGCCGTCTCGAAACTTACGCCTATTTTTTTCCTTTTTAGTCTACAGAGGAGACAAAACAGGAGGTACGTGCTTGGGGAAAATCTACCTCTCTCTGCACCACAGTGGATAGGATATTCGGCGGTGTCATGCTCACCTCTCTGATGTGCAAGCAGTGCAATCATATCTCTTTGCACTTTGAGGTCTTCCTGGACCTCTCACTGCCTATTTCAACTGATGAGGATGTTTCAAACAAGCGCCCTCCTCATAATGGTAAGTTGGTATCCTTTTAAGTGATTCGTTACCAAATAACCATTGAGCTTGGCTTGCTGCTACTATTATTGTTATTAAAAGTCGGGTTTTACGTTATTTTCCTATACTTGGGTCGGAATTTGAAGTAAAACGCAAAAAGCTTACTGTTGGCTCAGTAGCACTTCAGGCATACCTGCAGATGAGCCATAAAATACCTCATCCCTCCCATGTTCTCCGTTTCCAAAGTTTTTGGCCTCGAATTGAAGAAATGTGCTGACTGATTACGCTTTTTGTTACGCCTTTTAAGTCCTGTCTTTGCGCCACTAATCTTGGTCGTGTCTCCTTTCAGCAGATTCAGTACTCAAGACCAAACGTGAGCTCAAAAAAGAGGTAAGCTTTTTTGGGGTCAGCTTACTAATTTCTTCATTTCCAAATTGGAGCGTCAATTTGTTTCCTATGGGTGTGTAGGTGATTTAGCATCCGAATAGACTGCATTCGCCTATTAAACGGTTCTCCTTGGTAATTGACACTGCTATGATACCTTGTCGCCTCCCTTTAGCGCAAGGCGAAGGGCAAAAAGAACAAGAGAAAGGACAGAGACCGTAAATACCTTGAGCAAGCGACTGAGGACAACGGCGATATTGACTACGACGAGGTGAGTTCCAGCGTGACTCCCTCTTCTTTCTGGACAAAATCAAACCAAAGCAATGAGATGGATTGCTTTCACAATGTTGATGGGCCGGATTCAGTTATTTTTAAATTATTTTTAATTTTTCCTTCAGGAAATTCATAATAAGCATAAAAGCCGCGGCGGTAGGAAAGGGAAGTATAGTAGATTGTCTTGGAGCGAAGAATGGGACATGGGTGATGAGGAGGACGAACCTAAAGCAGTCTCAAAGGACGGAGAGGCGGCTGAAGTGGAGCAGAAACAAGTGGACACGAAGAATGAAGCGTCTTCAACTCCAGAACACACACCTGAGAATGACGAATGTGAGGATGAACCCTTTGACTTAGTTGAGAATGGCAGCAGTGATGGTGTTTTATTATCGCCTTTGGAAAAGGAAGCTCTAGAAGCTGACACAAAAGTCGCTTCCATTGAGCCTACTGTTAGCGTGAAAGAGGCTTCAGTCAAGAATGGAATGGAGAGCAAGAAAAATCTCCACGAAGGTGGAAATGATGCAGGCAGTGAATTATCCAGTTCCTCTCTGAATGGTATTAATCTAAGAAAGCAATTTTCTATGGTTTGTCTTCGGATCTTGAATGTTATTAAACTGTAACTTATTTTTGTAAAATCTGTAGGTAATGATGACATTAGCAGGGAAAGGGATTCAAGCGTCGGCTCCGTATCAGCTGGTAGGTCTCCAGGAATCAGCCAAAATCTACCCCGTGATCCGTCTTTAACTTATTCCTATTTACGTTCATCATCGTACTTTTCAGCGCTTCAATTTAGTAGTCTTAATTCTTCCTAGTTTTTTTTCCCTCCTAATATCCAAAGGTCTTGAGATATCTGTAAAGAAACCACGAACTTCCAGTCGTCTATTCTCAATTTTCCTGCTTCAGGAGAAAATGCGGATCTGGAAGACAACGTTGACGATGGCACCAGTCGTCTTTCGGACGGATCACCGCTCACACTGCCGGTTTTACGAGATCCAGAGGAGTCGTTGTGTAAGGACCTCGCCACAAAACTGCGAATCTCCTCGGCTGGCGACGAGACAACGATCGCACAGCCGGCCGAGGAGGCAGAAGCAAAAACTATCTCGATATGTCCGATTTTGTCGACGCTGCCCCCTGAGCCTACCGAGCTCGAGCGCTGCCTGGCCAAGTTCGTTGGGGCCACAGAGCTGATTGGTGCCAATCGAACTATCTGCGAACAATGCACGGAACGAGCTGGCGGTGGCTCGGACGACAGGGACACGGATGGTGTTCTTTGTGACACCGTAAAACGCGATCTCATCATTAAACCACCAGCTGTGCTCACGTTGCATCTCAAACGTTACGTCCAGGTAACCGATCCAAATTACCACTCCGGGTCAATGATGCCTCTGAATTCATTGGATTCTGGGTTGGGACTTTAAGGTTGCTCCATCTCCAGAATATGTATTAGCCTTTGGTTAGTGAATTCAGCATTTTAAGAATTCTTAAAAATGTAAGCGCATTCTTCTACTGTTCCGACAGTTACGTCCATTGTTTTTGGTAGAAGATGAGAAAATCACTTCGTTCAAATAGGTTTTTGGGTTGTAGCTTATGCATCTTTACGCATTGTTTTATGTTTTCAGTGTGGTCGTCGCTTACAGAAGTGCTCGAAACGGGTCACCTTCCCGATTAACCTCGACCTGCGACCCTATTGCTCTCGTTTGGCTCGGGTACGTGAAGCTGTGTGGGGTTTTTGAATTACCTGCAGCTCACCACTATGCTTATAAGGGGCTTTTGACAAACTACCAGTCATTCTAATTAAAGGATGGCTTACTCACCTCTACTTACGTTGACCAGCATTTATGTCCGGCCGTGGTGAAATTCGACGGTTCTCTTCTTCCATGAGACTATAGTTTGTATTTACATTAGTATTACTTGCAAGTTTTCGGAGCTCAAAAAGTCCAGGGTGTTTTTTTCTTCCACACGAATCGCATCGACTTACGGTTTCAAATTTTCCCGACTTCGCGTCCTCCACAAGGCTGCTAGGGATTTCTCCACTTGTTAAGTCTATAGTGTCCTGTTTTCAGAATTGGAGACAGTGGTTTAGCTGCTTCGTTTCTTTTTTGCAGTTGTCCTCAGGCGAGGGTCAGTACCGGCTCTTTGGCGTGGTGGAGCATTCAGGCCAACTTCGTAGTGGTCACTACGTCTGCTACATCGCGGAAGAAGGTAACATCCCCGCTGATCAATTCGTCGCGAGCCTTGAAAAACCCGATCCCTGGCCCCTTCACCTCTACCATCTTGTGTGCCAACTGCGTCGTGGTGATCAACGCGTCATCCACGGCGACCATGACGACACTTGCATTGACGAGGAGACAAAAAACGCTGACACACGGACTTGGTACTATATCAGTGATACTCATGTGACCCGCGCTTCCGTTTCCACTGTTCTCAATGCCCAACCCTACCTCCTTTTTTACCAGCGGGTTCGGTAGCCGTCTCCCTCCTCAAGTCAGTACTTCAGAAACAAAATATCTTATTTTATGTGCAAAGTAAATTTATATGCTTTTTAAAGAAAAGGACTTTCTCGAAATGATTAATTAAATAGGTGGTTTTTTTTCCAGTGGGTTCAAGATTCCTGATTGGTTGGGATATTGTTTTTTACCGAATTATTGTTGGTTGGATGCCCAAGTGTGAAGATCGTAAAAGTTGAGAGGGTCTGTGGAATAGCCTTCGTGAAGAGCTAAAACAACAGTAAGGCGTCATCTTGGTGGCGGAAGAGTGATTGTCAATAGATTTGGCTTGCGGCATTACCTGGGGTCTCGTCCGGAGACTGCTTACTATTCGCCTTGTTTGTTTGCATATTCTGTAGGAAATGAAACAGGGGTTCAGCATCCTGTAGTGTTTACTTTGAGCGTTGGAGGGGCTAAGATTTCGCTGATGTGTGGATTCCTTACATTAGTATTTCTCATTGGGGCAAATGCACACTTGACCTACTGAGCGCTGGCCTTCGCGTTGGGGGATTTGAATAATGTTTTATAAGCATGATAGAGTTATTGCTAAATGAAAATGACTTAAGAAGTAGTCCCATAATTGAAGTCTCCAGTGCTCTCAAAGCATAACCATACTTCAAGGACTGCCTTGGAGAAGTGTGATGCTTGCAAATCAATTTATAAGTACTTCTAAGAGTCAGTATCCTGTGCAACAGACTCATGAATTAGGATTGAAGATTCAAAAGGTACCTTCATAATCCTTGAACGTGGATTGTCTGAGAAGAAAGTCGTCGCCAAACTTAGTGTTCTGAAAGTGAAGAGTTTGGATCACGCTACACCGGTAGAGTTGTGCTTCCCATTCTGTCCTCTGGATTTGCGATTTGCTTTATTCTTGCGTTTTGCATTCTTCTTCCCCTCCACCTTGTTACTGTTGTCATTCTTCTCCTTTTCCACCTCCTCTTTTTCTAAGACACCCTTTTCTTCACTTTCCTTCTGTTAAAAAGTTTACCAACTTTTCAGGTAGGTCTAACATCACTATTTGCAGGCGATTTTAAATGAGAATGCGTATGAGATTATAAAAGATCACGGTGTGCATTTTTTAGCAAAAAACCCTCATAATGACACGTGTTTCTCACAATGCCTGCATAACAATATGTGCCTATAAACATCTTGTGTGATTCATTATTAAAAAAAGGCAAAATAGCCAATGCTAGCTAATTAAATTCAGTCATAAACGTTGCATTTAAAGCTTTTTCAAACAATGTCATTTAACTTGCCTCACTTGGTTCCTTTGTGAAATAGCCTAAAGTAAAAAGCATTAACATTAACAATAACGTAAGCCTTACAGCATAGAATTTTAAGATTATATAGGGAGAAAAAAAGCATTGACAAACTGCAAACATGAGTCTTAACTCGATAACTTACGAGTAATTCATCATGCAACAGACAACCACAAATAAGACAAGATAACAAGCCTATTAGAAATTGAGCAAATGACCAAGATGGAAAATACCTCAAAGCCCTCAGTGAATGTGAAGACAAACGCCTTATAGTTTAAAGAGGCCTGATGAGAACCATAAAATATTCTAATGAAATAGACAATAGCCAGATCTATACGTACAGCAGAGTGGTTGCAACACAACATAGTGCCCCTCCGAGACCGGTCCATAGCACAGAGGCTGGATAACATTAAACGGGGGGTTTGATGCACCATCAACATTAGGCGTGCAGTTCGTTGTTACCACTGGACAGTTTTGTGGCTGTGGATTCATCTGTTGATTTCCAAACGAAGGATTGGACAGTGACACTTGTGGGCCGATTTGGGAAGGAAGTGGAAGGTTAGATGGGTAATTAGGAGGCTGCGCGTAGACGTTGCTAAACGGAACGGGCGTGATTGTAACCTGAGCTGGCCAGCTGGCATATAGTTTAGCGCAGTTGTTTACCGGTCGACCAGACGCCGGCTCAAAGGGGAGAGTGGTGCTTTGATCTAAATGGGTGTCAGAGAATGGACAGACGTCTTCGATTTCGCGTCCTGTGGAACATAATGGGGATTGGGGTGCTTGTTGAAATGAGTTTCGAAATGGTGCAGAACCCTTCCCCATCGAGGGATCCATGCCTTATGAGAACCTGGAAGTAGAGGTAGTCCAAAATGGCCCACAGACGTAGCTAAAATTTAGCAAACTGGCGAGATTTTCTGTGCAAGCCAAATAATTTAAAAAATTTAGACTCATCGACCAAAATTTAACGTTTCTTTTTAAAGCTAAATTCTTCAAAACATCAAAACTTGACATAATGAGGAAGCGGCAGCAGGTAGTTTTAGTCCCAATTCAGCTATTTAGAGACGACAAAAAATGAAGTGCATTGCAGCATACAGTCCTTGTACCTTATATTCCACAATTTACAAAGATGAACCACAACAACAAATGGAATCCACAGAGCAGCAAAAGTATAGGGTTAATTTGCTAGCATTCACTCAACTGCTTCAATTATGAGGAGCTACTAAGCCTTAAATGGTACGACTCCGATATTTTAATCGTACAGAAATCGTAGAGATCCAGCAATACTCACTTATTAAAATAAAACTGAAAAACGAAGCTGCGAAAAGTCGGGTTTGGTATTTACAAAAGCAATCAAACCCTCGAAAACTAAAAAATATGTGGAAGATAGATATTCAGCGGCTTTTATCAAGGTTAACCTAAGAAAACATATTCTGCCATGGAAATAAACACATACAAACACGTAACAAATTAAGCCATAATGAAAGTGTTAAACTATTTCCTGAATACTATCGATTGGAATTTTCCTTAAAACTTATGTCTTTACTAATGGAATTCTTCGCGAATAAGTTAACGCATTTTTACTCATTAATATGCATATTTATTTATACATGCGCATCACTTCATAGTTTTATCTACCTGGATTGAATCAAATCAGCAGAAATTTGAGGAAGACGTCGAGGGTTTAATTGATATCCTCACATATGCACGGTAGACAGCGCCATAGCAAACATTTCCAGATGGTTCTCACCAGCTGTTAGCATCCCTTCAGGATACGAGACTGCGATGGATACCGAAAGCGGGCATCACTTCAGCCGCCCACTTTAAGGTCAATGCTGATCCCTTTTTCCCTAAAATGCTCCCTAAAAGATTTTGTGTAGTTGTGTCTGGAAGAGGCAACATTTGGAAGGGCTTATTCCAAAGTAGCGCAGCAAAGAAGTATTCACGGGATATAGTTGAACTAGTATTTGGCTTGATCCGTTGAATGCCAAGTAGGCATGCTGCTTAAGTTAAATTGTTTTGCCCTAACCACTTTAATGCTCTCATTGTAATACTTTGTTTATTCGAACTGCCGTGCCAACAGCCCTCAAGCCCTCTGTTTCCAGAACATATATTCTACCTTAGTACTGTGCCTTCTTTTACCTTAAAGGGAGCCTCGGGATGCTGCATTGGTGGCAGCGGAAAGCGGACTCTACTTTGGTGGATTTTATCCTGCTCCATGCCGTTTCTGGCGAACTTTGGTGGTATAAAAGAAGTGCATGTGCTACGGATGGGAGAATCCCTCACATCCCATAACAGAAGGGTCGAGATTGACGTTCATCTTCGGCACCTCCCTCGCCCTCGAGTTCGACAGGGAAGCTATTAACAACTGAAGCGACACTAGCCGTGAGCTTTAAGTCCAGCAGAACTGCCAAGCGAGACCTGTGACGTTGTGGTAAAGCATCCTCCGTAAGCTCTCTCCTGTTCCCAGATGTAGAATGTGCAGGATGCCATTGGATAGCATCGTTTTATGCTTCGCACACTTGGATCGCATGCATTTTGTTCCTGTGAGGTCCGACCGCCACATCTGCTCAGGTTTCTACGATGCCCTTGCGTTTCTTCTACGGTATCAATAAAGCCTGGAATCGCAATGTGTTGTGTGTGTCTCGACTTATTCGAAAACTTGGATTCGTACCTCCATCCTTCATTGGACCACATTGTCGTGGGAGAGGACGGCAAAGGAGCGCGCATTCGCTGCACTGAGTGCTACGCAAAATTGATGGCGCTACAGGAACATATGCGTTCGAATTTCGACGACTTGGACGGTTAGCTCATAGGTGGTTCTCACAGCACTGATTACGTTGTGATGGCTGACACGAAAGGCTGACCAAGGGGAGCGTTGAGGACGACGCTCGAAAGAAGAGAGGGGCTGTGTAATACTTTGTTTGTTTGAACGGCCGGTTTCGGTCACTTGGGTGGCCATATTGTACTGAGCCGGTTGGTCGGCCTTTGGGCCGTGCCGACAGCCCCCAAGTCCTCTGTTTCCAGAATACATGTATTCTACCCCCAGTACTTTGCCTTCTTTTACCTTAAAGGGAGTCTCGGGACGCTACAACACCTTCTTCATCTTACACAACTGTATAAGGTAGTCCAAAAGCTCTCATCGGTAAAGTGTATGCAAATTATTTTTTAGGAACATATCAGAAGAATTAATGAGAAACTCGTTGGATTTCCCAAGGTACAGATACTACTTTGTGACCTTCCAAATGTAAAGGTGTCGAAATATACTAAATTCTCCATCGTGTAGGTATTTAGTAGAGGTATGCTTTTTAGTCTTGCATTCGGATTTTTTTCACACCTAGATAAGTTTGACTTTTTGTTTAACACACAGCTCGGGTGGTGGGTCTCCAATGGGATCTGTCATTGCACCGTTGAGGGGCGACCTGACCACCGGACCAACCCAGTGGCTACACGCGCTACGTGTGGATCCAGGGCTAATTACGTCAAACTTTTAAATGAATTTGAAAAAAATGTAGGATGCCAAATTTGATTGGGACAGTTTTTCGGTTCAAATGCTCTCCATCCAACACTTTTATGGGCAGGGTTAGCAAACGATAAGCAAGGCTTAGAATTCTCGAGCTATCAGCTTAATTAAGATGTGATTTGGCAATCCTGATTGTGTAACATCCAAATTACCTTTTTATGTATCGATATTACAAAGTTTTACTTCAAAATTCCTGAAAAATTATACGTGGTTAGTACCTCGAAACAATATGGAGCAGTCTACGAATTCCATTGTAATGCCCCAATTCTCTAAATGGCAACAAACGGAATGGATTTCAGCAAGTTGAAAAGCCTTCTAGCTGGTTAGCCGAAGCCACTTCCTATGGAACATAGTGCACCAATCGCGAACGAAGTCCATGGAAAAGCATTTGCTTCTGTAGTTTACTTGTCTACGGCTGGGACCTACCGAGCATCAACCAGAAGATTGTCTCTTCGCAGTCAGCGTGATACATCCTCTCGTACTAGAGAATGGAAAAATGGTACTGGGGATGCACTCGAGGCATAACAAGACGCAAGTTGGTTCATACTTTTATAGAACTGCCATCAAAATACTAAACGATTAATGAGTTACCGAAGCCGAATGTGATTGGCAGATACTGACTGCCCTAATACTGTCCTTTGTTGCCATGCCAGCTAAAAGTATTTGGCACAATAAGTTGTGCTGTTCTAATTCCCACGGAGGGCATCATGTAATCTTGGGTTGTCAACACTGGCGACCTTGCTTTGAGGTCATCGCATATGTCAAGTAATCAATTTCAATTTCGCTTGCATTAAATTACGACTACACCATTTGCAGCTCACACATCAGCTTGCTAATTAGCATTTCACTTCCTTGTTCATATCCGTACCGAACTAATAGTTGGACGAAAAATGTGTCTGTAGGTGATCCAACTACCAACACACTGTACCACAGAGAACTCACTACTTACCTCATTTGACAATCAAGTACGTAGATTGTGAAGTGGAAGGGAGAAGGTCAGAATTCAATTAGTGACCAACCAACAAACTGACCTAATCAGTCATGCGCCAGCATCTGTGTTGTCGACGTAGGCATTGCCATCAAAATTGACAAATTCAAACACTCCAATGACCAATCAGACGTTCAAGAGGAATGTGTGCAAACTGATCTTCCATTCAGAGGTGGTCGTCACATGCCCGAGGTGAGCTGGAAGAAGATACCACCCACCATCATTTTGTTAGACCATTTTAGTTGGACATTTCACTCCTACTACTTGCATTTTTTTCAAAGCAAACGTATGCTCCTTCTGCCACAACCACAGAGAATTGGGTGACATTGAAGCGGAGTGGGATGCGAGCTTGCTATCGATGATGTGGTTGAGTGTTTCGAGTCACTGATGTGCGAGAAGACGTAAATCGAAAACAACTTATTCACCTTCATCTCTTACTTCCATCCTTGGCGGTGTACTAACTGGAAACATCCGAAATGTCACATGCGTAGAATTTGTCATAATTCTTGTCGAGTTTTGTTTTGAATTGAACGCATCGACTTGGAAAGAATGAAAGTTTGGCTGGGAGGATACAGGTAGGCGTTGGATGAGAGCGGAGCATTTCTGAGGGCACATTCCACTTGCCAACTCATCACTCCACATTGGTGGTTTAAAGCATGAGGTTCCAACAGCACTAATAGGCGGCCACACCGTGCGTGTGTGAAGTAAAAGGAGGAAGGAGGAGGAAGGGAGTAAGAAGTTTAAAAAATCAACTTTTCCTGTAGCCACTCCTACCTCTTCATGCGAAGATTTTTCACGAACCGAAGTCACCACATCACCTCAACCATCTATTGCAGGTAAGTGGTGACGCAAGCAGTGTCTGTACAACGCCGCATTCGCATCCTGGTAATCTCTTCAACTATGAAGACAAAATTTATCTACGTGGTTGTGGAGATCCTTGAGGTCAGGTTAGTACTGACCACAGAGATGTGGAGGGAGGCATAGTTGTGCACACCAAATAGGGAGTCATTGGCATCTCTAGCCGCGACTGCCATAGTCGTAAGTACACGCCTCAGCTGGACTATCGCATCACCCACTAATGAGAACAGCTATCCTCTGGCTTGGTCACGTCAGCATATTTGCGAGGCATAGATACTTGACTAAGTAGTTCTCAATGTTAGACAAGAAGCGTTCACCGAACACCATTTTTTGCTGCGGAATCGTTGCCATTCACCTTCGAGAGAGAAGGGTGCTCTTAGAACCAGTAGAACCCTTGTCATTCTGCCTCACTTATTTTATAAAACACCAAAATAAGGAGTTAAAGATGAATTAATAACACAATTTAATGGATTTGCTGGTTTCTCTGGCTGCATTGGCGCATTTTTTCCCTTGATTTACCCCACAGCTTTTATTCCCTTAGAACAAGTAGAGTGAGAGCAGGTAAGGGGCACTCTTCATTGGTGATGTGATGCTGGTTCAGTGAGTACTTCACTCACTTAGAGACAGATGGCGACACATTGGTAGCCAGAGGCGTTCATACTTTCCTCCTTGGCTATCATTTCCTTAAAGCGAATAGACTGAGAGCACCATTGATAATGTGATGATCAAGGCAGAGTAATGAGAGTGCTGCACGTAACAAGAGTTCATCTCTCCCTCGAATGACATTGACGAGGGTTCCGCAGCAAGAAGCGTGCTCGTCGAACGCCCCTCGGCTAACATTGAGGTCTACTTAATCAAACCTATATATTACAACTGTGCCGACGTGATGAAGCGGCTAAAGAACCATTTCGATTGATGACGTGGTGGTCAATCTGGCTCTTCAGATTAGCAGAGTGGTGCTTGTGCCTGCTCCTCTGCCTCCTCACAGCAGCACCAATCACGGAGACAGCGGCACCGCAGCAAGGGCACTGGTCATTCCCGCAGCGCACATTATCTTGACTACCCCATCTTGTTAATCATATCGCCAACGATATAGAATGGCAACTACTTGCATTCAATTTACTCGTTTCGCGGGAATGATGGACAAGAGGGAGAGAAAATAACCGAATCTATAGCACGTCCTCGCGAGTAAATTGCCACAAATCTGCATCGCAACCATATTGCAGCTCTACTTGGAACCTAATGAACCCTGTCAGTGTCTGGTGCCGCTTAAATCAAGAAAAGGTCTTTCCTCTTTGTCCATGGTGGAATTTACTGCGCTTTTGCAAGGTTGATCGTCATATTTGTAGCCGGTCTAATCTCACCTGCTTGGCTCCCTCCAAGGTCATAATGATCACGGTGACAGCTGAGGATGGCAAACTCGTTCGGGTGGTTCTCTTCATTCCCAAATTGGCAGTTCCTTACGAGTCTTTTCGGTGACAGTTCCATCAAGGACGAATTTTCACCATCTCCAGCGCCGACCTTGTCAGCTCTCTTGGTGATTGGTACATTTAATACCGCTATCGTAGAGTTCTTTTACTACTGCTTTTAATATTCTACCGTAACTTTTGAAGATCCTTGGATGTTGAGTGCAGACTGAAGGATGGTGATCAGGACATGGAGTACAAATTTCGACAGTTTCCGGGCCTGATCGCCTCTAGAGAGGCCGGACATAAGGTAGTTCTCAATTTTTTTTACTTTATTAGCTATTCATGCCTCATATGGTCCATAAATTTTTCGACTTTGACCCATGCACAATGGTAATCTGAAGACGGGCTTTAAGGAAAAAAAGCACCAGATTGACGTGTGCTAGTGTTATTTGGAGAGTACACGGTCTAGCTAGCATGCTGGTAGTGTGTGCCTATTCCCACGCTGCTGCTAACTCAGCCCTTCTGTTTGTTTGTTCTAAGACTATTTCTTCACTCGCATATCTCATAACATTTTTAAGACTGTCTCGAGCACTGCACATTGGTTACTGTGCGTAAGTTTATGAGTTGAACATGCACCATTCCAGAACTCGACCTTGGGAACAAATGGGTCACGTACCACTTAAATTAGCGCCTATTTGTGTGAAGAAATTAGAGATAAGAGTTGGGGAAAAACAAGGCTTTTTACCTCGGCAATGTGATCGCCAGGAGTACCAGAATGATCTTCATTCCCACTCTTTTGCATTTAGTCTGATGGCCTTGACTCAACTCTTTTGAAAAGTAAAACCCACCGGGGTTGCAGATTGATGGGCATTTTAGGATGCCGGGACTGCCATTTCTAAGAGCAGTTTCTTGAACATTTAGGCGAGAGTACTATCTGGAGGTTGTAGATGTTCCCACATGAGACAGACCAGGGTAATGAGTTGCGATGAGCTAAAAGCGACTATAGTGGCGCGGCATTACAGTTTGACAGTGTTGAAGCACTTCTCAATACTCTACTG
This sequence comes from Taenia multiceps, assembly GCA_001923025.3. Lineage (NCBI taxonomy): Eukaryota > Metazoa > Platyhelminthes > Cestoda > Cyclophyllidea > Taeniidae > Taenia > Taenia multiceps. The sequence continues at coordinate 2,286,410 of CM010317.1, read as the reverse complement.
AGAGCCACCTGGGAAAAAACACCTTTTACCGTGTAACTTCACCGAACTTCATCCTCTCGTTAGTTTAATTACTACTGGGTCCACAATAGCAAAATTATTCTGAAGCTGACAAAGGCCAACCCTTTGCACTCCTGAGATGATGAATTGGCTTCAAATGGGCTTGACTAATCGCTATTCTCCTTAGAAACCCCTGAAATTCTGATCTTGCCTCTTCCACTTGTTCTCTTTCAATAGAGTGTTGCTTTGATAATGGTGGGATTTTGCCTTTGTCACTACTTCCATGTTACCAGTCGGCCAGTCATTCTGGACGAGAAGGGCGCTGCACAGTCACTGAATGGAGTGCGGGCGCCTTTGAAACGTTTACAGCTACAAGTTTTACACATCTTGGAAAAAAAACATTCCATCCGTGACCAAACGCTGATGCCTGCACTTGACACCACCGTTACCAGTCACTATGATTGGAGATGTGAATTGGTTGACAGCACACGAATCAGGACTGAATACCTGTAATGCTGTGCGCTCACCGCCCACTACTGCATAACGCTTCGTCGCGGTATTGTCTTCTAAGCCTGAGAGATCGAAAGTCCTGGTCCAGCTTAAACGCGTTTCGCTTGTGTTCTGGCAATATCGCTTGTTTACTTTTTTTGTCCAGGAAGTAGATGATTTAGGTACATCACAGTAAAGTCGCCCTTGAAGGTGAACATCGGCTCCTATCTGTTACCTCAGCATCAGCTAATCGGAGACGGACGTCTAACATTGGTTGGAACACTCCCCTTCAATTTACTGGTTGAAGGTTTCCACTTTAACACTGAAAGCGGCGCCCGATGAGGCATTTTTGACACGAACACACAAACAACAAACGAGGAGCTGGGAGATGGGAGGTCATTCTCCCTATCTCTACATCTGCTATCGTAGGTTCTCCACACCCAATAAGTCGTGCCAGAAATATCGCTGAGCATTTCGAACCCATTGCAGTCTTTGATTATTCTTCCATAATGTGTTTGTTTGTGTTTATGCGCAGCTTTAGACGCCTTCAATGATATCACCCATGGAAGAATTGAATGCATAGACACAGAAAGATACATGTTTGAATAAATGGATGTAGAGAGGAGTTGGCTAAAGCAAGAACACCTTTGAGGACTCTGTCTACTTGATAAATTGTATGACAATAGCTCAATCCTGATTGTTAAGCGCTTTTCGTTTCCTTATCTCTGAGAGACAGTCGATCTATGCATTAGGGGAAGGAAAGGAAGAAGTGAGTGGCAGGTAGCCAAGTTGACCGATATCCTTCCAACTGGCGGTCCCAGTTAACTCCTATTCTTGGGTTTAACCTCATGTAGCCGCTCTTGCTACTAGCTGGCACTGAGAGCCAGGATTTTCTCACATTTGGGCGCACTCAATTCTCGAACTGGTGATATCCGTCCAACACCGCATCTGCTTCCTGGTAATTATTGATGTAACGAGGACAACACCTTGCTAAGAATTTTTAAATTCTTGACGTCGCTGTAGCACCAGGCGCAGAGGGAGGGGAGAGAGAGAGAGGAACGATCGTCGATGCCAATCCGGACATTACTGGCATATCTGGATGCAAGAGATGCGGAGACGAAAGCTACCATGGTGGTGGTGATGGTAAATGGGGACTCGCGAGCGGCAGGCACTGGTACAAGGTCACATCTCCCACTGGATTATTATCAAAGGGTAGGAGAATACCATTATTGACTTTACCATCACTTCGTCATAATTACTATAGTAATCAATGCTATTGTGAGGAGACATAGACAGGGCAAACTTTCTACGCTACTAAATGGGTCATCCGGATTGGTTACCGCATTAATCATTGGCATTGTCGAGCTTCAAGCCGCTTCGATATGTCGGCAAATTTGCGTATGTGGATATGTTTGACAGAGTAGTCACGGGATAATCGTCATCTTCTTTTGAGGAATAATAGTTCTCGCTAAACGAGCGTACCCCTCGTCACCATTTCAAAGAGCGCTCTCCAAGGAAATGAAGACAATGGCGGAAGTGACAAGTCTGGAGTCTACTCCATATGGCTCGAGGGGGCAGGCTCACGCCGCCCGGAAGCTGTCTTCTCGCTGTCCCATTCAAAAGTGGCATGCACATGATACGGGAATTGATAGCTCACAGGACTGTGAGTAGAGCAACTGTGGGTGGAGGCAGGGTGCTGGTGCAGATCTTAAAGACCGCTTTGGTATCAGCTGGCAATGCTGACGGCCTTTGCCAAAATTTTGCTGCAGTAAGCAAAGCTACTGACTTCGGGCTGAGTAGTATCGTATGCAGTGGGTTGGGAGGAATGACGCGTTCATCAACCATCAGGCCGTCTTCAGCGACACGGAGTAGATTTCGACAATGGAATAGTGTTTTGGAGACGTTAATAAGTAGTGAATGCAACCTCTCACCAACGTTTCGTCGGATTTTTTTCCTCCGAAGCCCGGTATACCTGATACGTGAAGAAAGAAGACCGGATGCGCGTAAATTTGCTGTGTCAGCGCGCGTACAGCCAAGCAATTGAACGACCTTGATCTTCGAGTTAAGTGGTCATCAATCTACTTCGAGTACACATCTACACAGTGTCCACCAATCAGAAGAGAGGGTGTGAGCGCAAGCATGAGCACAACTCCTAAAAGTGCTTTAAAAATGCAAAAAAATTAGTAAAACTTCCAGAACATCAACCATGGATCAGTATTCGAGTGCCACTTATTCACCAATCGAACTTGAAGGTAGAAAGCAAGGGACTTGCTGTCAATACTGCATGAAAGAGGATTCTTCAGAAGCGTGGTGTAAGTCGCCTTGTATCACTTTTATCCTACACAGACATATCATCCAGCAGACTTCGAGTGGACGACTACGCAATTCTCATGAAAAGAGGATGGCGTCGGTAGGGAGTAAAAGATGATTACAGATTTTTCATTGCTTAGGCGTGGAACGCGCGTATACAAGCCACTGAACGATATTACGTGTTGTCCAGCTCACCCAATTTGGTGTGACACGATGCGATTTAGGATCTCGAGTGCCCATAAGAAAGTGGTATCTGTTTTAGAAGCTTATTTGAGGGACGGCATAGTGCCGGAGCGGTTACCCTGTGGAATTCCAGACCCACAAGAGGCAGCTGAATTGAAAGAACCAGGCGAAAATGAGGACCAAACTCAACGTCAGATGCATAGACGACCAGAAGCTGACAAGGAGAACGGATACGACCCTGGAACAAAAGTCACGCCTGAAAATGCTAAAGAGCCTTTTCTCGCCAAAAACCATGAATGGAATCAACAGTCTAAAAGTGAATGGAAAAAATTAGAAGAACTTGAAGATTGCATGAAGCGGGTGGAGAAAAAAGAAGGAGATGTACACACCTTGGAAGTAAGTTGATTTTGCCTTTTGCTGGCTTGCCAATCCTGTTGGGTCACTTTCCGATACTGAGCCTCGCAATGCCGACCTAAATAGGTCCGCGTGTGTAGCTGCTCGCCTTTGTCCCCAGAAGTCAATGCAACTTTGCGTGATGAGCACGAAATGTTCAATAAGTGCTTTTACCGTGTCTATACCTTGTGTTCGGGTGGCATGAGTCTTGAGGAGTTCCAGGAAACCTACGTCAAAACCCCTCTTGTGGTAGGTTTAGTTCTGCGGGTCGCCTTGTAAAACATCAAGTCAATTCGTCGCACTATCAATCCTGGGTTTCAACTTAACTTCAGAATATCCACGATAAAAAAGTGGAAGCCGCTGGCGCTCCAAAATTTGGCACCTATCATCAGCAGTACTGGCTGGATGGAGCTAAGCTGATTGCTGTCAGTGTGGTGGATTTGCTTCCTGGTTGTCTCTCTTCTGTCTGCTTTTTCTACAACCCTCGTTACTCATTTCTCAGATTGGACACCTTCTCTGCTCTTTGGTTAGTTACTATCAACCTTGAAAGGCTTCTGCATAAAAGCAATTTTGCAACTCTATTACATGATTAAATTTACTTTGTTGCAGGGAGATCGCCTATGTCCGAAATCTTCAACGAACCTACGGAGGGACAGCACCTGCCTACGCCAATTTAAGGTATTACACCAGGGGTTACTACTTTTGTCCTCCCTCCAAGCTAAACTACAACAGGTTGTATTCGCCCTCCTACCTCACCTGCCCCCTGACTTATAACTTGGTGGCACTAGGGCGGTGCAAACGCCGGCTCAATAGAAACAAGCACAACCAACTCTCACTGGCGACTGTAGGGGATCCGCTACCCATACCTCCTGACAAGGAAGTGACGGTTCAGCTGCCCTTCTCTGAAAACCTGATCTCTTTATTGATCAAAGGAAGCTACACAGTAGAGGACGATGCAGTAGTCACTAAACTGGCTGTTGCTAGAGACCTGTTATACGAGAGTGATTTGAAGCTCATTGACCAGTGGATCTATCTCGTCAGGAACACTGGAAATATGCGTATTGTTTGTAGAAACTGGGTCGGTATGCTTTGACACTGTGATTCTGCTTTTCATGTGTATTGCCAGCGCCTTGTCATGTTGTACTGGTGATGTTGATGCTATGCGAAAGAGCTGTTGAAAGGCCTGCTATTCAGTGTGGGCAAGCATGGGGGTCACTTTAGCATTGGTTGTTGGAAAAGGGAAAGGTGATCAGCAAGTGCATTTAATGAGAAGTCTCATTGAATGAAGACTGCTTTTAAATGAAAATGTACGTCCATGTCAGCTTGTGCAAGTGGGTTGCTTGATACTCTCTTGCCGGTACACCAAACACTTACAAGTGTCGACTGCACTTACCTCTGTTGATTGTGTAGATGGAATCAGCAAGATGTAGACTTCCCTTCTTCTTTTACCGCATCACTGGGTCTGTAACTGTGAACGTAGCAACAACCTTTTTGAGGGCAACCACAAAGAAGCTGGAGACTGTCTGGCCGGCTGTCGGGTACGTGGCCTTGGGTGTGAGGGACTGCAGAGATGAACGGTGGTGCTGTGGCACCTAGGTGAGTGAAGGGCGGTGTTTCCGTTCCCTATCGGTACACACGCTGACATGTCGCATCAATCCACTGGTGGTGGGTTAGATTTTCATGACAGTTAATGCCCATTTCCCTCGATTGCCTCCAATCAGAAAACCAAACATCAAGCAGGCCTGCTGATCCTTGAATTGGCCTTCGCACGACGATGAAGTACTCGTCATAGAGCCGGACACAAGAACAGAATCTTTTCCTTGTGGTGAGTAAGGCATCGAACATTCCCAAGATTTAAGTGTATCACAGGAAGCCTTGAGCGATTATAGTTGACCTCTTGCAGTTGTTCAAGGCTGCCATCATCGTTTGGAAACCTCTACTGAAGGCTAATATTATTGGCTTATAGAAGTAGGAGGAACCTTAGATAAGCATCAAAAAGCAAAAGTAGGTCATGCATCAGATCTGATCAGATACATGACGGGAGTAGAAGAGAAGGGAGAAATGCGATTGCGCAGGCATTCGGTGGGATATCATGACGACGCAACCTACTGAAGTCTCATACGAACGGTGTCAAACGAGTAGCATGAGGCGCGGTGAAGAGGCCTCGAGGACGGATGACGACAGTTCCTTAACGGGAAGCAAGCTGAGTGAGCTCATATCGTCTGACTAAGAGAATGGTTCAATGAAAAGGTGTGCTGTCGTGGAGTAGCAGCTAGGCATTTGTAAAAAGCACCGGTCTCAGCGATAGCGGCGATTTAGACCGCAGCGTGAGCTCTAACTAGTACTCTTTCCTCAAAGGGCCATCATCGCGGCGGTAGCTACCGTCGTCTTAAGCTCACAACCCTAATTGTGCAGAATATGGTTCTACTAAAATCAAGGATCACCAAAACCATGTGAAGGGATGGTGTTCGCATTGCGGCAACGGTAACTGGGATGCAGACACAGAGTAGGACGAAAACCAACGATACCATCATCTAGTCGAGGATTAAATATGCTGGTGGGAGAGAACCGGTGGGTGAGGAACTGCAGTAGAGCTTATTAAAGAAAATCTCATGATGAAGGTGTGTAGATCTACGTCTGAATTAGAAATTTACCTAAGTTTTCAATGGTGACTTGGACTGCCAACATTGCCCACGGTGCAATCAGTTGACCAGTCAACCGATAGAACGGTCATGTATTCGACGCACTGACAACTGGGTGTGACTGTGGCCACAAGCTAACCAGGTACTGCCAACAAACGTCTCTCCCTTTCGTTGACGAATTCCCATTACCTCCTGCCAAGTTCTGCTCAAATGGAGGCCGAAAAAACACTTAATGAGACACAACCCCTGTTTGAACAAGCTAATCCTGCTCTAGGGTGAGGAAGAGGGGATTGGCTCCTAAACACGGAAATAGCGGTAAAGTTACCGAAGTCTGTTGTCATTCACGCAAGTGATACGTTAAATATTTACTAATCCTTCCCAATTTTGCACAAATAAAGCTCATCCACCCATGACCCGAGCGCAAATACAAACACCAAAGGATTCTCAGAAATACATTTATTCAACTAAACCGCGTGAAGAGCTGTCCCACGCAACAAATATACGCTGTTGCGTTCAGTCTTTTTTATGTTCAAACAGTGTAAAAACAGTTTGTCGATTTGCTCAAATTAATTAATAAAGAAAAAACACACTGCAAAAACCTAATAGAGGTGGCGAATTTGCATACATACTTATGCATATTTAGGCAGAAGTTTAAAACAACAATAATATGCATTCTAGAAGCAAAAGGGAGAAAAAACTAAAAATAAGTGACCGTTGTGGAGGGGTTCTTCTTTTCCTCCTCCTCTTCCCTTACCATCTTATTAGAAGAAGACCTGGCTTTTCTTGGCATGCTTTATTTAGGTGGAAACACTGAGTGGGTAAGGCTAGATTACTGGGCCTCGTTGTCCGGAGCCAAGGAAGAACACGTTGACTCAGTCTCGGCTACGTGCAGATTGTGTTCCCGCCTCCCACCTATAAAGCGTATATAAACACAAACATTATTACAACAGTTGTTGTGCATATTGGTACATTTAGTAGAGGTTACCTGTTGCCCTCATCAACAATTCAATGTTACAATCGCGAAAGTTTAAAAGTATTAGGGCCGAATGTGAGCTGCGCAGTTATGGTGTCGGTGGAATACATAACATGTAAGGGGTTCCTTAAAAAAGTCTAGTCATCTACTATGAGATTCGTTTGCATTTGTCATCAAGCCATATCAAATATGTTTGTGTAGTCTGCGTGACCAATCATGCAAACCGTTGCGCCAATACGCTACCTGACCTGATCCGACTTGTCCATTTCCCGACTTATATTCTACAAGAAGGTCCATCATACTTCAATTTGTATAGCATATTGCAAGGTGAGGACGCTGAAAATCAGACAAAGTTACATCCTCAAAAAATGTCACTTCATCATTTATGTTATTCCAGTACGTGGCACAGGATGGTGCCAGAAACACTGGCTGTTGTTATAACAATTGTGGTGTTTAAGTGTGCTTTGTAGGTGATAGACAGAAGGACTTTTCAACTTGGTCGTCGACGCATCGGAGGCTCCATCGTCGTAGACTGGCCTACCGTATCCGCCCTTTACCTTAAATAAAGAAATGTCTCGAAATATTTCGCCTTCTAATAGCAAGGTGGGAAAGAAGGAAGAGGAGGAACGGGAAGATCCCGCTACATTAGTGGCAGCGTTGGCGGACCTCCCCCATTTCAAAGATGGCATGAACTTTGAAGATTGGATGAAAACCGCCAGGTTTTACATCCACATATATCCTCAGTGGCAGAGAGTTCCGCTGCTCCTCCACGCTCTTCCGCAAGAGCTCTTCCCCGCAGCGATAAATGCAGGAGTTACTGCCGACTCCGACATCGACCGCTGCTGCGAGACTCTCTCCCAACTAACCATTAATCAGCGTGAACGATCGCTGGCCAGAGAGTTCTTCCATCGACACCAAAAGGTGGGCGAAAATGACAAAGAATACGCTTGAAACCTACAACTCCTAGCCGAAAGGGCTTTCAGAGTTTGCCCCCTAGCCAGAGTGACTAACTGGGTGGCGTCCAATTCTGCGCAGGAGTCCGACTATCTGCCATCGCCGCAAAGCTCAATGCCATGAAGACCAGCAATCTCAATCAGTTGGTCGAGGCCGCGACCAGGAAGCGTCAGGGACTCCTCCTGACATGGGCGCCCCAGACAGCCCACCACCGACCGAACCCGCCATGTCCTCGCTGGACTCCCTCGCACCAGACCAAAGAGCAGGTGAGGCCTACTATTTGTTATCTTGCTAACCCCCAAACGCCTCTCGTCCATTCTTACAAGCTCTCGGCAAGTTAGCAGGATACTTCTGTCGTTTTTTCCAGGACTCGGGAGGCGTCAAGTCTCTTGTGAATCCCAAAGCGTTCCCGGATCTCTTCCGTAAGTTTTGCACCCGTCCTTCCTTTATAAAACTACTATCAGATGGAGGGAGGAAGATGAAAGTGATCGGAGAGACGCCGCTAAAGGTCACAGTGGGAAAAGAATCGTGAACAGTACAATTTATTACATGCCCAGAATTAGTATGGAACGTGATACTGGGTGCTGATTTCCTTCGCAAGACTGGAGCAATCCTGAACTTCGCAGAAGGTACCTTTACGGTCCAGCAGCACAAAACAACGAAGTCAGTCGAGCCTTCCCCGGAAAAGGATGCTGACGAAGTCTGCAGTGCTCTTTTCAAAGCTGCGGGAATTCCTGTTAACAACCTAGATGAGCTTTGCTACGGTTAGCACACATCACCGACAGCGAAAGGAAGGAACTGCATTCATTGCTGGTCAGATACTCTAGAAGGTTCGCTTGGCAGGGAACCAAACTCGGACGTACGGACATCATTACACATGCCATTGATATGGGTGAAGCTAAGCCATTATGGCAGCCCCCGGACGCATCCATCCGTCCCTCTTAGAAGATGTAAATCGTCTGGTGAAAGAGATGATCACCGACGACGTTATACGGCCATCCAAGTCACCGTGGGCCTCCCCGATCGCGCTAGTAAAGAAAAGTGACGGGAGCCTACGGCTGTGCATGGACTACAGAAAACTGAACGCTGTGACCAAGAAGGATGCTTTTCACTGCCTCACATAACGACTCATTGGATTCCCTGCAAGGGTCAAAGTGGTTTTCCACTCTGGACTTGAAATCCGGCTACTGGCAAGTGGAAGTAGCGGAGACGGACAGAGAGAAGACAGCTTTCATAGTGCCAATCGGACTCTATGAATTTAAATAATGCCGTTTGGGCTATGTAACGCCGTAGCTACTTTCCAGCGCTTGATGCAGACGGCACTAATGAGGCTTTTTTCAAAGCACTGCATAATCTACCTCGACGACACTCTTGTCTTTGGCAGAGATATGCAGGAACATAATGCCAACCTGAAACTCGTGCTAGATCACCTCCGAGATGCTGGATTGACCCTGAACCCAAAGAAATGCCACTTTCTTTAACGTTTGGTTTCATTCCTGGGGCATGCAGTCTCGTCAGATGGGATGGCAGTTACCGAAGACCGTAAAAACCAAGTGAGAACCTGGCCGACACCGACCAATCAGACGGAGCTCCACGGTTTTCTCGGCTTGGAAAACTACTACCTACGTTTCGTAAAAGGCTTCTCCAAGATTGCTGGTCCTCTGCACGAATTAACAGAGAAGCAGGCGAAAAAGAATTTCAAGTGGGAGAACGAACATGATGAGGCCTTTAAGGAACTAAAGCACAGGCTCTGCTCCGCTCCGGTTCTGGCCTTACCCAGCTTCGAGAACAGTGCACCCCCCTTCGTACTAGACACAGACGCCAGTGACGTAGCCGTAGGCGGTGTTCTATCCCAACGGGATAAAGAAGGCAGAGAACACGTCATCGCATACACCAGTACCAGGCTCAACAAGAAAATGGGACAGAAAATTGCGACAGAACGCGAACTGTTCGCCATCTTTACAATAGTTCGGCACTTTAAACACTACCTGATGGCGAAACAGTTCATTGTGAGTATGGACCACCAAGCGCTGACCTGGCTAAGAACAACGAAGGAGATTGACCGCTCAGTGGCGCGCTGGTACGAAGAACTGCAGCAATACGATTTTACAGTGCAGTACCGAAAAGGGACTACGCATGGCAACGCGGATGCATTGTCTCGCAGACCTCTCTCAGCAGAGAGGGGAAGCGGTATAGTGGGCACGCTTTTTTTGAGCGAGCCTACTAGACACCAGTGGAGAAACACACAAAGTACCGATCCCGACACGGCGTTGGTATACAAGAGGTTCCTGGCATTCTCGCACAAACCCACTGCAGATGAGATGAACTCGTCCAGTAAAGCAGCCAAATGGATGTGGCGGCAGTGCTCCAAACTCACCCTGGAAGATGAATTTTTATGGTATCAAGAAGATGCCACGTCTCCCGAACGTCTTGTTGTTCCGGGTTCGCTGATACAAACAGTCCCCCAAGAGTTGCACGAGCAAATGGGGCATGTAGGTAAGGAGAGGATGGTGGAGGTCTCGAGTAAACGATACTGGTGGCTCTCTCTTACCCCGGACGTGCTCGAGTTCTGCCGAACTTGCATCACTTGTAGCAGTTTCAAGAAGCCTCATTCAACAGCAATGGCACCCCTGCAACCCGTGCCTACGGGATTCCCAGGCGAAAGGGTGGGCTTTGACATTATGGGTCCCTTGCTACTTACCAAAAGGGGAAACCAGTATATCCTAGTTATGGTTGACTACTTCACGAAAGTAGCTAAAGCTGGAGCCATGAAGTCTCAAGACGCCGAAACATTCGCTTCAACCGTTGGATCTGCCAACATGGAGTGCCCGAATCAGTTCACAGCAATCACGGTCCTAACGCCGAAAGCCGACTTTTTATGAACTATGCAAGACTTTCGGAATCGCAAAGACGCGCACGACACCAGGGCACCCACAAGGCAATGGACAGGTAGAAAGAACGAATTGCACTCTTGTAGGACTGCTGAAGGCTTTTACCAAAGGGGCGAGGCCAGAAGACTGGGACCTAAGCCTAGGACGCGCGTCAACGGGTGTTTCTCCATTCAAAATACTCAGGGGCCGCATAATAAGAGTACTGTCCAACATCTTTCTACCGAGCAAAGAAGCAACACCTGACAATGTGTAGGAATACGTACTGCGTCTAAAAGAAGGGAATGGCTCGGCGGCACCTACAAACGTCTTATAGTAGACAGAAGAAGTACTGCGACAAGCACAGCCGACCCAACACCTACCACGAGGGAGATCTCGTCCAAATATACAAGCCGATTCCCCCACCTGAAACTCATCATAAATTTTACCATTCTTGGAGCAAAGATCCCTTTTGTGTAGTAAAAGTTCTCTCCCCCACGAACTACCTCGTTCGGAATGCGGAATTCCGTACTCAGCCAATAAAGGTCCAGCATAATAAGATGCGACCTTACAAAGGCTCCCCACCAGTTGGCCACGAGGACGAAGTCAACGGTTTTGTGGAGGAAAAAAACCACCCGATGGCATAACTAAGATCAATGGATGAAAGTAGCACCGGGGATGGTGCTGAAAAAAGGTGAGGGCTGTGTAATAATTGTGGTGTTTAAATGTGCGTTGTAGGTGAGAGGCGGAAGGACAATTTTAACTTGGTCGTCGACGAGCCGGAGACTCCATCGTCGTAGACTGGCCTACCATATTCGCCCTTTACCTTAAATAAAGAAATGTCTCGAAATATTTCGCCTTCTAATAGCAAGGTTGGAAAGAAGGCAGGGGAGGAACGGGAAGACCCCGCTACAGTTGTTACCGACAAATTGCAGATAAATGTAGGTCCGCACATCTCACGTCAGTGCAAAGAACATCAAAATCGGCGACTCAACAACTCTACAATGCCAACCTGACGAACACGTAATTACACGCTTCCCTCCTCCTAGCATTTCACAGCTTTATACGTCAGCTTGCAAATAAACATCTCGATTCCACCTACATTTAAGCCCAAAAAGGTAATAATTTACTGGCTCATGTGCCACTGAGTTTGTTTAAATCCGTCCGCATTCACAGCATCTATTTTGTTTCCAGGCCTCTATTTGCTCAGATCGACCACAAAGTCTTACAAATCCCAGCCACTAGTGCCAAGCTTGCTCAACTCATTGCCCGCCATCACATGCGCATGTGCATTTCAAATCTCTCTACCCGACAGAGAAATCGTCTACTCAACAGTTCTGCTCACGTGCTTGTGCTTCGTGCTGTTCAATTTGGCGCCTCTTCTGTCATCTCAGTGGCTAGGACTTATTCCTCCCTCTTCTCTTTCTCCTTCACTATTCCCGTCTTTTTTCTTCACACCCTATAGCACGATTGTATCATCCTAACAAGTCTTTTGCCGGAGAAATGCCATTTTTAACGTTCCATGTGGGCTAACTCAGGTAGAAGGTGGTGTGACTAGAATTGGTGTTTTGGGAGCGTAATTGCCTGAATTGTTCTTCCCCGTTTGCATCTCTCCTCACCTCTCATTTTAGTATCGGCTGCCTATGATATTCCAATGTTTTAAAACTAATATATAAAGTCGTCAAAGTGCTACCATCGACAGACTGAATTTGATTGAATGTCCAGTCATCAAAAGAGCATGAGGGCATAGGAGTGGGTAAACCATCAAATGGCGGCATTCAGCAAGCTGACCTCTCAGTCTCACAGAGATACTTCTTTAATTACATTATCGAACCTTTTTTTTACTAAGCGTCCCAAACCTTGGGAGCAGGAAAGCAGGTCTCGAAAGGTGTCTGGTCAATTTGGGTGAAGTAGTGTAGCATTGCGCACCAACGGCCAGGACGCACCATCTCTCACACACAGCGAATCGCAAGAGTGGTCTCTCAGATCCTACAACACACCTGCTATGGCCTGACGACTGATGCCTGGACTCATTCACAGACTCTTTTAAACGCGATGCTTTCTAACGCGCTGTGAGTAGTCACGACTGGAGTTCACTTCGGTAAGCCAAAGCTAGATTACAAATGAAAATATCTTGTGCAAAGCAAGCCCTTTTCAGTGGCACCTATTTTCAGTTGCCAAAATATCCGGAAGTGTGCACATAACAGTCTTAGTTAAATTTAAATATCTAACTTTAAAATTCATGTTTTTGAAACGCGCAATGTTGTATCTGCTATTTCTGACTTACTAATACAGCTTTGCAAAATTTAGGGCAATTGAAACCCAAAGTGCATGTGTTTCAATGTTATCATTTTATCTAAATCGTTTTCCACTTTTAACTGCTGTCTCCATGACCACAGCTGACGCTGCTGGTCAAGGTGACCGCGAGTTCGTTTGATTGACATTTCTGCTCGTTTATTGCCACCTCGTGCGATGGTAAACACTTCTGGTGTTGAATCACTGTTGTAGATGAGCACAAAGGGCGACTGTGTTTCTAAGACGTGTGTGCATATTTTCTTTTGCGTCTCCAGGTGGTGCGAATTGATTTTTTAAATGCTTGCGCGCTTTCATGGAAGTTGGCTTATGTGTAGCAGATGAGTTGACAAAGGAACCGGATGTTAAACAGTTTTGAAGTGCAAAGTAGTTAAAGTATTCGGTGTCTAAGGTAGGCTTGAAGGTAGCTCAGTATTTTAATCTTTTATCGTATGTATGTTATTTGGTGTTGTGTTACAATTCGCAATAATTTGTTAAGTAAATTTAAACTTGCGTCACCCGATGAAGCTGTTTGTGATTGTGGAGTGCTGATAAAGATGAGGTTGAACTTAACAAGTTCAAGTTGACGAAATGCGGTTGTTCAACGATGTGTCGTTCAGGCAGAACCAACAATGTGAGTCTCGGAGGAGAAGAGTGACGATAGCGCGAAGCACTCGAGTCGTTGTTGTCAGGAAGAGGTGACACCATAAAGCTGGTTGCATTCGAGTCCACTGAAGCCGAAATCGTTTTCCGTGGATAGCGATTGCACAGTCTCGCCTGTACTCCAACTGAGCGCTGATGATACCCCTCCGGCAAATCTTCCATAGTTGTCACATCAACAAGGCAACAGGATTATTAGTTAAGTAGAGTGAGAGTAGAGGAGATGAGAAGGATGAGGCAAATCGCTGTCATACCTACAGTTGACAACAGCAACGAGCAAGCTTCTTGCACTGCTTCAATTTAGCAATTAAAAACTTATGCACGCACAAAGAAGCGTTTCGTGGACCAATGTTCTGTCGGATGACTTTGCAAGCAAGTCGCCGAAATGCGAAGATCGCGATGTTGCGTAGGTAATCAACTAAGAGGGCTAGGGTTCCGAGGAGTAAGCTTGTAGGAATGGGTGCGAAGATGAGAAGGGGGGCGAGGTGGGATAGGGGAGGAGAAGGAGAAGTAAGGGGTGCAGTTGAGTGTTTATGAGGTTGGAAGTTCAAGGCTGCTAATTCGTCTGATGTTTCCTCTTTCTTCTTCTTTGAATCTTCCAAAGCCAAAACGCTGATTTGTAATCAAAACGAGTCACGGAGGACTTTGGCTAATCCTTTGCTGTTTTCGTAGTTAGGAACCAATGCCCTTTACGCCTTCCCCACTCCACCTTCCCTGCTTGTATTCACAATCGCACGATTCAAATAGAGCTGATAGTCATATGCAGTGCTTCTTTACACCTTCTATGTGGGCAGAATCTGATAGAAGTTAATAGCACAAGCATTGGTAGTTGAAGCGAGTGTGGCGAGGGCGACGGTCGAACACTTCAGTTAGTCATTATTTTCCTTACGTGAAATCACCAGTGGGTAAGAAACGGCGTATGTTGACAGTATTTGGTCAGTTTGTGGTCAAAACCACACCTAGTAGCCAGCTAGTCAAGTTTAAATTAACTATCACTCGAACGGTTGAACAACTGACCAAATGACCAGCAGTCCTACTGGGGCTTATTGCCTTGCACGGTGAGGTGCCAGCAACTATGCCACCGTCTTCAAATCCTTCAAGTTACAAAGAGAACACCTTTGAGCCCAGTCACTCAGGCAGCTTCGACAAATTAGCATATGAGTATGTCGAGGAAGTAGAGAAGTACAGCGGAGGGTTCAGTGATTGAAAGAACGAAGAAAAAATGTGCACGTGAATGAGTAAAACGATGAACAAGATGAATACGGGCACAAATTAGAGGAGGAAGAGGACAAAGGAAATAGAAGAGAGGGTGGCACCATGCACAAAGAACACATTAGTATAGAAGACATCGATTGAGAAACCGAAGACGAGAGAAGTGTGTAAGATGATGATGGTATGGGAGACGCTGAACTTGACGATGGATTCGAAAATTACCTGATGAGCATTTCAACAGTGTGGTGAGAGCTTCGTCTGATTGCTCGTCGGCATTCTGGTACTTACTCTTAAGTAGCATGAACTTACAGAGCAAAATTCATTTTAACAGAGTTGTTTGCCCTGTTGTGGTGAAGTACCGCCTTGAGGTAGTGCAAGCAGCAAGGAAGTTGCTTTGTTTTAGGTCTACCTAAGAGCTTTGGGGTGTCAGGTAGTGTCATAACCCCATTGGCCATCTCGATGCATGATAATCTAGATGCCTTTCCCCTTATGCACCCAATTATCTGTCTATACTTTATCCATCCATTTCCTTCTTTACCCATCAATCCATCCTTCATTCCATTTATTTATCCTCCTGCTTTTCATGCGCTTTCATATCCATGAAACCACTTCATGATGCTGCAATGCTTTCTTCCTACTAGCTATTGCACTTGGTGAGGATCACTACCCCTAAAAGTCAGCTGGCGTTTCATCAACTTGAAAAACCGTCGCTCATCATTGGTCAAGGTCTACATTTTACGCACGAATTCCTACCAAACGTGGCCTCGATTTAACGCAAGGCTATAATTGAGGCACTGACACTTCCTATTCACCCTTCTGTGGTTGATTTTGCCTCTTTACGTAACTGAGTGCCAGCAAGAAGTTTACATGTCTTCAATAATCACTGACACCATCTGACTAAGGTAGGACATAATGGAAACATTTCCAAGGACATTATTTGTTTCTTCCGCAACAGTGAATTTGAAGGGGGTAAAACTCGAATGACGGTGGCAAAATGCAGGTGGGCTTTAAAATCCATCAAGCCTCTATGCCTGACCAGGGTCAACACAAAAAATTTTCCAACCCTCCAGATACTGTAGAGGAGTGGGCGGACCATGGCTACTCCCTTCTACAGTGCATGAGCTCGCTATTCCGTTTTTAAGTGAACGCTCCTCCAAAACAAAAGCAATGCGTTCGTAAAACACACCATGAAAGATGCTTTTCTTGTCAGTGGACTATTGGTTGGCTGTACGCCTAAGTTATTGAGGTAGAAGTGTTCGTTCTAAAGGCAGGAGCTTACTCCCCTGCCTGGATTAACTAAAGAGAAAATGTCGTATATGTAGGCACTGATAGGCGAACCTCGCCAAAATTGCCAATGCAATAGGCTTTTACACTGTCACTGCTACCAA
Organism: Taenia multiceps; assembly: GCA_001923025.3. Classification (NCBI taxonomy): domain Eukaryota; kingdom Metazoa; phylum Platyhelminthes; class Cestoda; order Cyclophyllidea; family Taeniidae; genus Taenia; species Taenia multiceps. Next base: position 2,270,050 of record CM010317.1, on the reverse strand, counting down.
CCTCACCACACTTGCAAGCTTCACAAGAAAGCATGTAAATCAAAATGGCCCACGTCCTTCTCTAGCCGATCCCCCAAACTGAGAGACGTGGCTCGTGGTCGCATCGTCACTTGTTTACACCTTCTCGGAGGCCAATACAAACCGAAACCAGCTCTCTTGTTCACACACGGCTAGGCAAAGGTATGATGGTGCCAATAGGAGTTGGATAGATGTAACAGTCACGAACGATTGAGCGAATTGCAGATGCAGAAAATAATTTCTAGTGAAGTTCCCACCCCATTACCCAACATATTCTGTGACAAAGGACGATGATTTCGCGTGGCAGCTTCGACTTCGAGGAGAGTTGACGCGTGTAAGTGGCTACAACTGTCAAGGACTCTAAGTACACGCGTCTTTTGAAAAAAGACTCTCAGTGGAGTTAAGAGATGTTGAAACTGCAGGTAAGACAAGGTCACGTCTCCATGATTCCCACGCAATGTTAAAATGCCAGTCCTGCTTCACGGAAAGGGAAGAGCTGCTATCGCAATCTGATGAATTAAATTATCCGGTCTCTAATACTCTTGCTGCACGAAATTGACCCTGCAGAAGACACGAAATTCGAAATGTGGGCCACATCGACAATGCTTTTCCAGCCTCTAAGCAAACGTTTTTCCCAAGTCAATGCATCACAAGTGAAAATCCTTCCATATTGCATTCTTACATCCTGTCTACAGGTTGGAATAGAACTTGGCAATCTAGGAGAGGATTTTTTATTCTCGCACTACATCTGTCATCGTTGGCCGCACGTAATAGCAACATGATTGACATTTCATCGTTAAATGATGGGCTTATGCGATCTGCTATCAAAATCATCACCATGATGCACTTGGTATTGCAGGCAAAGGTTATCTTTATACATACCTAGCTCTATAATGATGACAAAGTGTCGTAAGGGCAAATAAACGTAAGTTGAACTAAGATGGTGGATCCCTTTCCACTTTCCACGTCCAGAGTGTATTTGCACTGTTAATCACTGAAAAACGTATCAGAATAAAAATGCAAGCGATTGCTAAAGCCGATTGAAGTGGAACAAATAGATGGACTTGGAGGAAGTTTAGGAGTAGCACTCACAGGGAAGCGTTAGCTCTTTTATCCAGACAGCCGTCCACCTGCACCATGGTGATATGAACTGTTGCAAATTGGGGTGGTTTCTCTGACTGTGGAAGGAAAAGGAGTGGTGACGCATTTTGCGTTCCCACTGAGTGTAAGGGGATAGACGAATCATGGCTGCTGCTCACCTTCACTCTGCTTCAGAGCTTGAAATGAACTTGGATCACCAGGATCAGCTAGCTCTGCTATGCTGTTAAATGCTCTCACACTAATTACATGTAGTCCATAACACTGCCCTATAAGAGAACATTGTATGAAGAACGAAGGACAGAAGGCTTATACTAAGGCCACGCTGCACTTCCCTGCTCGTCAGCAGCCATCCATTCATGCAGCCGATCACTGACTCACTCGCTCGCTCAAGCACGCAGTCCATCGCCCGTTCTCACACCCATTGCTAGTGCTCTTTTCACTTTTCACCATCACTGTGCATGTCAACACTACGATCCAACACACAGGAGAGATTATCTGAAGGCATTAAAGGAGTTCATTGATGTGACGTAGGGAAAGGAGGAAAGAAGAATAGGGGTAAACCGAAATAAATATGCTGGATGCCCTGCACCACTTTGACCACCCACGCATCTGCATCACACATGTCACCAAATCCCTTACCTACCTCTACACTGCCTTGTCGCCTTCGGTGATGGACTAATGAAGTGTGAATGCGATGCGCGATGTGGTATTGAAGGTGGTCCCAATGAGGACCGTCGAGGAGTGCACACAACATGCGCAACAATCTCGCCATCCCTCAGCCCACCCTTCAGCTACACTGCCTGCAGCCACCAAAGGCTTGGAGGGTATGGTCCTGGCATTTGAGACATAGACCACAGTCATAACAATGACAGCTTTGCGTTTTGTGTCTCCTATCTACGTGACGGCTTTGCGGATGGCGTTGTGCAGGAAGACTTTCGACTCATTCATCATAGGCATTTATCACTTATGTAGTGAGGGTCAGAAGTGCGTTTTAAAGCTTACCTTTGCAGCAGTGGAATGATTGCTTTTGTCGCATTTTATTACAAGCACAACGCTCTGTGCTTGAAGCAAAATAGACAGGAGATGATTGTAAAATCGTAGCAAAATTAACAAAAGCCACCAATGGTGCTATTTGGGGAGGACACAAGCCCCTCGGAGGAGGCGAAGAATTGGTTGGGTGGCTGGTTGGTTGGTTTACCATGGCACATAGAGAGATCGGATTAGGACAATTCCCCTCTGACTTTACTCCGTTATTGCTTCCTGCAGTCAAATTGAGAGTCGTTGGGCGTAAAAAACGGTTACAGCTACCACACACCACTCGCTGTTAATCAATTGAGCTCAATATGCTCGTCTTCATAATGCCATCGGTCCCAATCCATTGCTATGTGTGCTTTTTACGAAGTGGTGATGGAAAGAAAAGTGGAAAATGAAAGTGGTGTTCTTTGAGACGAAGTTCTCTCTGCATTATTTAACACCTTTACTAACAAAGGACGACAAAACCGCGTGACAGCGTATAGTTGGATGCAACTGTCAAGGGTCTAAATGGCTTGCGCATTATTTTTAAAAAAACTCTAAGTTAGAGTTGGGGCAGCTGTAACTACGGATGGAACAGGACTACGTCTTCGAGGCTCGTGAATGATGCAAAATAGCTAGCCCTGTTTCACGAAGAAGTAATGGTGAAGGAAATTGTCCAATCACAACCATTTTCGTTAGATGGAAGCAGCCCTGCAGAAGACATGTAATTGGAAATTTTGAACCAGTGAGAGCATTTAATAGCGCTAGCTCCCAAAATAGCAGCTACTAACAGAAAGCCACGTGCATTGCTATCGGAGCCTTATAAAAGCACGCATCCTTCGTCCTTTCATTGGTCGTCAACATGTCAACATCGGATTTCGCAGGATCAGTCTTACCGGCGACATTGATACTGAAGTTAAGTGAATGACGGAAGGAAGACTTCCTCCACTGGAGCCCTGAAACAAATTGATGAAGGTGGTAGACACGTAGCCATTCAGTCATCCACCTCTCCATCCCACCCTTCTTCAACTTACCTTTGTTAGAACTGTGTCTTTATCCAGTAAATATCAAGATCGACAAAGAGGCATACGTTTCGACTCATTTGCTTCCACTGCCTTTCGTGATCCCTCTGCAATCTCTATGCCTGCTGGTTTGCGGTGCACATAGACAACCAGCATGCGCAAAGGAAATGGGGTCATAAGTAAACTGAAGGCACTTCCGAAGATGGTGATGTAGTAAAATGTGTGGAAGGAGAAATATCAATGCATGAACAGATACTTGTGCAAAAGGACCAGTGGGTGGTGAAGCAGGGCATTGATGGTGGATGGTGAGAGGACGAGGAAAGGAGGACGAGAGAGGAGGTGGCAACAGTGGATGAGTGAATGGCTGAAGAGGTGGATGAGCGGAGGGATGGATGTTTCAGTAAGGGGATGAACAAATCCTCATTCGACGAAATTGCTTTTACATTGAAGCTAGCACCCTCCCAACAAACCTCGAAGCTTACGTGCACTGAAGATTCGTCTTCTCCAAGGGCTTGAAGGCGAAATCGAGGATACAGTGCTCGTATGTAGGTGTCTCTACAGAGAAGGAAGGCGTGTACATTGAAGACGGCGAAGGCAATGCACAAAAGCAGGTGCAATGATAAGGCATCGAGGACAATGCACAGGGACGTAGAAATGATAAAGCCGACGAAAGATACAAATGTGTGCCAAGCGTCATAATTCGGTTTATTAATTTTTACAATTGCCTTCAGCAAAGCCGTGTGCAGTTCCTAACTTTCTCTCATGTCTCACTTTGCATGCCAGCATCGACAATCATATGAGAAGCATTTTCCTAAGGCTACCACCGAATCTTCCAGCTCTTCTGCTTCACAGCAGTCGACTAATTGTTTGGGGCCTTCGCACTGTGTGACAACTTGTTATCAAAGAAACAGCATTTGCTCGTAAAGGAGGAAGTTCTTTAAGATTTCACGTTTATTAATGCAGCATTTAAATTTACCACTCCCGTGCTTAAGAGGGCACAATTTGAATGGCTGAAATCCAGGAATGAAAGAGGGTAGTAAGGGGTTAAAAAAAGTGGCAAACGAATGAAAATGAAGATAATGGGCAAGAAGCCTAAGACCGATTCGCAGAATAAGTAGAGAACGAAGGCTTGGCCTCCGTGCAAATTTACACAAAAGGCATTGTGAGGCCGAAGAATAAAATGAATTTGCTGCTGCTGCTGATGTTGCTTGTGGGTGAGTGAGTGCGTGAGTGGATGCAGTGATTTGTGACACTAGGTGCTGTGAATTTTTGAGTAATTTGCTGCCTTCAGTAGCTGTGTTGAGAGCAAATTTAGTAGGTTTACATTTAGCCTTGAAGATTCTTGGTTTTGCCAGACATCCACCTAATCCACAGTTTTCTTGAATTTTTCCTAACTCTTTTCCAATTGCTTCATTACACACGTCTACCCCCATTTCTATGTTGTCTCCCATTCTAGATACCATTTTTTGCGAAGAATGCAGCCTAAATTTGCCAGATCCTTGTGCATTAATCTGCTCCATTGCACTGACGGCGCGGGTTTTGCGTGAAACCCGCTGAGGAGGATCGCAAGGAAGTGTAGTGGTGCCATTTGCGAAACAAATATGTTAACACCTGATTGCAATGATAAGCCGACGGAAGCTACGTGCTACGCCATGAGGAAGGCTTTGCCCCTCCGTTCATGGTCACGGAAAGTGCAAGTGGATGATTGCTACTATCAGGGCGGTGAAAGAATAAGGCGGCATGAAATCCGCAGTCAGGTTTAACCTGATTGATGAAGTCACATCAGTCGAGTCACTGACCAAAGGACATCACTCATATACATCAAATGCCAGCTACGTACTTCGAGGGCATCTAAGTCCTTCCATTCATATCTTGCACGTGCGCCATAGAAAATACTGTGTATTTAAAACTATTTTGTTAGATGGTAATTTGTAATTGGAAAGCATATTCTCACTGCAGCTTCCAGTTGACAACCAAGCAAGCTATTCAGTACTTCCAAAAGCAATTCTGAATCTGCAATTTAAACGGAGTTGTACGCCTGCTGAAGACCAGCAAACAGTAGCGACTGAGGCCTATCGTGCATACAGAAATACTTATCCATGTCTCTCCGATGCTGACACCTCAAGCAATGATTTTTACATTGTAGTCACTTCTTTGTGCCAGGAGACGATCTCATGCAACAAATTATTCTTTTAAACTGGGTGGATTTCTTGCAGTTTGTATGAGCAGAACAGACTGAGACGGTAGATTTATTTCCCAATCACTCCGTCAAGATGATGACCTCCATGCTTTCACAACACTCTCCACCATCGCCCATCTTTATCTCACACCTCACATAGTCTTCCAGTTGAAATGGAGCACAGACGTAGTTGTTGGCTTGGGCTCCGCATTCATCACTGAATGCTTTAATGTTGGCCGTCAACACACACACACACACACAAAGCAAACGGGCCACATCTGACTGGTATCCTGGGGTGGCTTACAAATGTGGCGATCTGCATCCTCATTGATGTGGCAAGAGGCCGAAGTGCTTTAACCGAACCCACTACTAGCTACCGCAACAAAGGTTAACGTGTCAATTGGCATGATGAAAGGTTTGTGCCGCGAGAGCAAGTCTAGCCTCCAGAGATTATTGCGCAGTCAAACAAAGAGCCGAGTTACTGCGCCTACTTACCAGTGACTGATTGACATCGCGATCAGAGTGAATGTTGCCGTTGCCTTAATGACCGAACAACTAGGATGAGGCAACCAAGTGAGGGGTGATTCTTAGTATGTTCTCGTAAGCAACCAACCAGGCAAAAGCTCCTGCAACTTCGGACAGCAGAGTCTCTCTGCATTTAAGGGCAGCCACGGTATCATGGTGCAGTCTGCACCCAGTGCACCACTAGCATCAGCTTATTGGTCAAGTAATGCATTCGTGGTTGAAGACGAATTGCCAAACACATCTGACAAACCTGAACCCGTTTTAGCATTAATAAGATTAGGGCAAAGTGTCAAGAGTTTTATTTTTCATCTAACAATAGTTATCATGGATGCTTGTGTTCACTGAGAGCACAAGGGGGATGTCCATCCGACGATTCTCCACAGTAATGAAGCCTGCAATGGAAGCAAACAGCATGTTGGCAAACACAAGTAATACTCGGAGCAAATGAAATAATTGATGAGATGCACAGGCTTACTAGGACGTGTATGCAAGCACTAGAGCCATGACAAGTAGCAGGCATGCTGCGGGAAAGCAGTAGATTTAGTTCTACCAGTCGCGGCAGCTGTGGGTGTGGAGGAGAAAGGTATTGGAGTAGTGATTGGAGCGTTAAACGCAGGTCGCCTCGTTGTAAGCATTGCAGAGGTCTCGGCAGATCTACTCTTCGTTGTGGTTGTGGGATTGGCGGTGATCGTTGAAGTGTGGGTAGGTTTAGTACTTGCTGTTGTTGTTGTGGTAGTCATTACGTAACTCCTAATCCCCACTGGCGATGTCTCCCCTTCAATCCATAACAACAAGTTCGCTCCACTAGATATTTAAACTACTACATGCCAAAAACTGGTAGCTGTGCACTTCGAGGCGTTGTGGAATGACTTACCAAGTGCATTTCTTACGAATTCTGCAGAGGATTTCATGGCAGAGGATAATGTGAATGAAGCTACGCAATCACTTAGGTGGTAGTAATAAACGAGTGGCATCGAAGACACTATGCGAGTAGTGCGGTTACAATCGAGTTCACCCTGTGTGCCACTGTTTTGTGCTCACTCGTGGCACCGATTTTGGCTGCAGTACGCATGAAGCCGGTGCAAACCAAACCCTCATAACTGCGAATTCCATCCACGAATAATGCCTCATTCCGTACACCCGCCATGTCTAGAGGATTCACTGAAACGCAAACTAAGCTGGATAGTCCTCCACTTACCACACGGTAGATGTAAATGCAATTCCACGCTGACGCTAATCGGAAGAGACGAGAAGGGAGGTGGACAGGAGTTAAAATACCAAGGAAGCAAATGAGGCTGCTTAGTGACACTAAGTTGATTTAACTGTGATAAGACGGAATGTGAATTGATGTGATGTGATGCGATGAGTTAATGCAGACAAGTCATGCATAGCCAAGAAATGCTTGTTAAGACTGCTGTATCTACTAAGTATGCAAAAAGCTCCCATTTGCCAATTGGTTAGACACGAGAGCCGACGGGAGTAAGGCATGAGACAGCATCTTACCCACTGGCGGCGCGAAACTGTCATGCAAGAGTGAAGTCGCCAACAATAAGGGTAGGGTAGGAAGGACATCGCTCCTCCTCTAGGAAAGACAGAACTTGTATTTGCGACTCACATACGTGTGCTTATAAGCATATAGTAAAGTGGTGTAAGCCAATGGAATGACCCACTCTCAATCTACGAAGCGAATGGTGCATTCGCACGCACACCGTGGAAACACACACACCATTGGGTCTCTTGAGCGATTGTGTTGGAGTTCTCTAGTGCAAATGCCTGCTCGCAAAACAGTCCTCGCATTCAGTCTCTCTTACAACTTCCTGCTTTCCACTGTGATGAGCTGTGACATGGTGAGCACTGGGACCACGAAGGTAAGCAGGGCAGCAGTGGTGGGATAAGCGAATGCAGATCTGCCAGTTGTCGTGATTGTACGACTTGACGCAGAGGCTTAAAAGTGGTCCCTGCAAGTTGTGACAGATCGTCTTCTCGGGTACTGTGCCCACTCCATCTAGGAAATAGCTTGTCTTGCGTGACATCCACAGATCTTGCACTGTGCATAATGTGGCGCTTGCGACCGCCTTATTGAGCTCTCGTGTCTCAATTTCTATGAACACGCTCATATAGGGCTGTAATAGTTAAAAAATTAACAAAAAGTCTGTAATAGTGGCTCGTTTAAAATTTACTGGGTTAGTTTTGGCCATAGGTCAGCACTTGGTTAAATGAGATGACTGGTGTGACATCCTTGCCAAGCGCTGCAGCCACCACCACAACCACTCAATGGGACAGGCATACTCATCACTCCTCCACACTTGCAGCTAAGTGCATACACCAACAATATCGGTTGAATACGAATGAGTGAAGTCATAGAAGTGGCTTGAAGACGAGAATTTTCACTAGCCAGTGATGGAGGTGTTGGTCTGAGCCAGTGGACGCCACGCCATATGCACCGAGTGAGAGGCGGCTACTTGCATTTCCACAGTACGCAAATTAGGTAGATCCACGCAAAGTAACAATTGGCATGCTTGTCTTAGTGTCTGGAGGTGAGATAAATCTCTGTCTATTCAAGTGCAACCCAGACAAATTCTTTTTCCTACGACACCAATGTACACTCAGTGCACTACTTTCACTACCTCCTTTCGAAAAGGAGTTACGGTTTGCCTGTTAAGTGAAAGCCTCAATAACCAACACTAAAAGACTCACGCATCAGAAGTCACTAAAATGTGCAGTAAGCAATTTCATCCCTTCTTAATCAGTGATGAATGCAGACTTAAAGCTAGCGATCACATGTGCATCCAAGTTGAATTGAAAGAGAAATTGAGAAGGGAATGAAGTAGATGAGAGTTGATAAACAATGTCATAAAAACGTGGAGGTTAGTAGGTGAAAGTGTGAGAAGTCAACGTGGACTCGAAGGCGTGTGTGAGCTTGTTATAGATGTACGTGTGTACACAACATGGTGAAATAGCAATTGATGGATGGCATGCTTGACTGCCTCTCTCCATGGTGCCAAAAAAACATGTTTCGACACCCATTCACTCACACATTCACTCACACATTCACTTAATGCACTGTCTCTTCACCTCTCACTGTCTCCATCCATCCGTCCTTCTATTTCCGTCCCTCCGACATTTCAGCACACATCCATCAGTCAGCCTTCCTTCTCAATCCCTCTCTCCCCCTACCTCCTTCCTTCCTTCATTCCTTCCTTCCTTTTGCCTTCATCCTGCCAACTTTCCCTTTATCTTAGCACTCGTCCCATGCTCTTGCATTAATCCACAGATTTCTCCCTCCATCTTTTCTTCCACCCAAATACCTTCCATTCGCACTACTCATTATGGAACCTAATTTGTGCAGTTAATTTCCTTCTTCCATGCACCATTTTCCACTGCATCCAATTCATTTGCCATTAACAGCAATCCTTGCGCACTGACGGGTATGGCTCTTTCGTCCCTGTAACTATTGACACAATGCAACTATCATATGTCCCCATGCCATCGCGATTGCTTGATGTGTTGAGAGTGAAGCTGATAGACATCGTGGAGAGGCACATGACCCTTCACATATCGTTGCCAGAACAGGCTTTGTAGTAAATGTAGTACGAGTGTTTCTGGAATCCTCCTCAAATCTACCCACGTTAGTACTGGCGAAAGTGAAACTAGCAGATTGTAGTCACAGCAAATTGTATCAACTCTATCAATCAGCCTCTCCCCTCTCTTGGGAGTTGTGCCCATGTCGACTTTCAGTGTCGATCATCGCGATGTGGTCAGCGCTGTAGGAAAATCACCCTCAAATCCAGCATCATCAGTCATGACATTGAATGCATCTAAGAAGACACTTGACTGCGTCGTCACTAATCCCTTTTGCCGTTCCCACAAAACCCAGAGATCATGCTTCACTAAACAACAGAAGCATCTTACGCCACATTACACGTAGTTGTGGCTATCAGCTTGCTGAGCAGCAAACCTGCGAGTCAGATTGATTAAAATAGCCTCCCTTACCCCACATCTCGACTGTCGATCCTGTCTTGTTATCACATCGGTAAATCAGGCGTGGTCTAGTCCTCTTAGACAAACGATATTGAACCAAGGTCTCAAAACAAAGAATGGCTTCAAGAAGCAGTGTTTGTTAATTCTACATTTGTTGTTCTGAAATGCAACTAATAGGATGAAATGAAGGCTGCCGTGACAGCAACGAAGGCATTCTCACGACCACGGTATGGCTGTGTAGTCGAGGCAAGAGGGATTAGCTTAGAGCATACCCCATACATTTTAGGAGCATGCTCTCGAGCAGAAATAAGGAGTACGAGGCGAGTAGCGGATATTCCACACCTCTCCACCCAAACGCGCTTTGTGGATGGCCTTTTTTGACAACTCGTCGCAACTTCATTTAATGCCCTTGTTCCATAAAATGGTAAAATCTCCACCTTTTGGTAGCACTGATATGACATTTCAGACAAATACACCCCAACTTCCTTAAGAGAGGAAAAATCTGCCTAAGACCAGGTTAGTAATTGCAAAGCACAGCACCGAAGCCAATGCTATTCGTCCACGATTGGTAATGACGTGCTTCTGGTCAACAAACGGTAACTACGATGTGATATCGCATTTTTTCCCGTAGAAGGAACACATGATGTTGATAAGCCACACCCCTAAAGAAGAAGGTGCATCCCTCATCACTCATGCAGCTTCTCTGAAAGAACCCAGTTAAGAATATTAAGCAGATACCCTCTGATTCTCCTTAATTTATACGGATGTGAATTTCGCTGTCGCATGCTAGTTTATGGGTTCGTAAGCATCTAACTCTAGTATTAAAAGACACTGGCATTGAATAGTGGCATGAGTTTTAGTAAGAAACCAGTGCCTCATGAGTTCGTGCTTAGTACCTCATCGTTTCCACTTGCATAGCAAGCATCGCAAGCGATTATTTGGAGTAAGGACAATGCGCAAATATTTGACGATCTCAGCTGAAGGGCCGTAGGACAAATTGGACAAGTTTCATTTATGCTTACTGAATTAATATCAGCGCCTATTTCTTTGCGTGGATACATACCAACATAAGTAATGTTTTACAAGAAATGCAGCAGAAGTAACAAAGCACTTGTTCCCCTTTGTAAAGCTACCCTTCTCTGATTAAAGAGCATTTGCAACTAGATTCCTGATTTGGCCAGCGAAAGTAGTAAGTCAGAATATTAACGGACAATCTGAAAAGGCAAAAAATGTACCCGAGATTCCGCTTACTTATCTTCGAGATCATCCAAAATGAAAAAAGAACATATGTTTGCACCCAAGAAATTCTAACGTACAGGGCGCTTTTTACAGATAAAAGAACATTTTGATGTGTTTGAGCACATTTGTTTCAACATTTCAGATTGTCTGTTAAAGTTCTGACTTCTTATTTTGCTGGCCAATTCAAGAATTCATTGGTAAATTCTTTTTGGGCAGGCAAAGGTGACTCTATTTTCGAAATGTTTCTTTTTTTATAAATGGGATCTGCGTGTACCATAAGCTCCGTTTACTAGCGAATCACACCTAAATGCATAATGGAGAGTAAAACTGCGGCAGAAACTCGGCAATTTAACCATTTAAAGTAAGTGACAAATTAACTTCTTATCCGCGACCTCCCCAGATGCAAATATATATAATTGTTTAGCATGCAGAAGTGCTGTTTCACAGGGGTTTGAGAAGGAGCGACCGCGACATATTCACAGCTCCGACCTTAATCGTAACCCTAAACAAGTGAATCAAGTCTTAACACTGTAGGTTTAAGTGATCTACTTTGTAGAAGGCAAGACTACATCAAACTGGCATACACATGTAACGGACGCAGTAAGCTTGGAAAGTGTGATTAATGGCGCAGTTTTGATACGGAAAACATTTGTATTCAAAGATAAAGCAGTCAGTATGTCTCAAAACAACTTGGGCGATCAAGACGCTTCTTCCTAATAAGAGCTGCACACCTCTAGGATACGATGAAGTGTCATGATGCTGCTCACCTTGATCCATCCTTCTACGCTGGGACTGGAAGATGCTGTTCTCTCAGCCTATTTTAAACTTTTTTTTTTATTTCATAATTGATTCTAGGTCAACGTTCCTGAGACTGTCGAGTTGCCTGACCTGTCGAAAATCGAGATTTAGTAAGCTTGATAAGAAAGTTCAGTGGAGTAGCAATCAAACGTCTTTTCAGCTTCGCACTACTTCAATGACTAGTACATGCAATTTATGTGTGCGCTTTTGCTTCTAAAGCACTGATCACACTGTGTTGGCCAGTGTGGGGTTGGTCGACGAGAATTCTAGTGGTGGCACCAAGAAGGATAGTGTGGCAATGTGATGTTTTGTTTACATGCTCAACTCTTTGTCAAGGCTATGTAGGTGCTCAAGGAACCACTCTTGCACTTCCGCCACGTGGCAGGTCCTCTGAGATGAGCCAAGAGCCCACCAGCTTTTCTGCGATCTCCGTAAGTCTTGGAAGGTCTCGGGCGTCGTAGCTGTTTGCCTAATAGACGCATTCAAACAGACTCGTTGCTACATCACTGCTATTTTTCCATGCTTTTGCATGTTCCTAAAAATTTTTTGTAAGGCAACAAAAACACTGCTCTTTTGAATTTAAATTTATATTAAGCTCACATTTATTAGTAATGCTACTAAGGAAAACCAAGGATTTCGCCACTACCCCACCTCAGAGGTATGTGTGAAGAGAAATTTGAAGAAAAGTGTAAAATCACAATTACATTGGACTTAAAACCCGGTTACTGACAAGTGGAAGTGGTGGAAACAGGCAGAGGAGGGACGGCTTTTATAGTGTCAAACGAGCTTTATGAAATTTAATATAAACGATCATTGGAATCAGCAGAGCTACAGAAGCCTTCTAATGCCTGATTAGGGCAGCACTGATTGGTCGTTTTCAAAACCACTGCACAAAATTGTAATGGACTATCAACAATAATGATGCGGTGGAACATTTGTAGTTGCTGCATCCAATTCTCTATTGCAGCGTGCTTACATTTTCCTTCTACTTCTTGAATATTTAGACGCCTCAGGATTTTGACAACCATCTTTTAGGCACTGCTAACACGAGACAGTTGATGTTTTCAAGACGACTGCGGGACATGCAGCGACTTTGAGTTCAAGCCGATAGCTCCAAGCCCTAAAGTATGGAACTGACACATGCTCTACCCAACTATTATGGATTTGTATGTCACCAAGGAAATCTCTGAGCTCTACGTCGTACACTACTCATCCGACCTCTGCGTCGAAATTTTTTATCTCCAGCAATGAGGAATGGACCAAAGAAAGCAGCAGCAAGGCATTTTGCATTATCCTAGAGGTACGCAGTCCTTACAATGAAATAGCACTCTGGTCTTTAAATTATTAGCTACATACTAGTTGCTGGATCTCAAAAGACGTTCATTTTCGCTTCCAAAATACGTCATTCATCACACTCGCCTAGTTTGTCCTATTAGATGTATGCACCAGCCATGTTGATGTCAGGTTGGCTTTGACAGAGGCCACCACCCACAATTATGCGACGAAATTCAATTTTATATCCTCCTGGTCACAAGTAAGGTCAAAGTAGTGGGTGTGTCACAGTCCTTTCTTCCTCCACCTCCGTGAAACACCACTTTTGTACACTGGACAATCGCGTAAGTCTTCACTAGGCAGGGTCAAGTGTATGTGGTCGTTTTGCAATTTACTCTTATTTGAGAGTAGCATCTCACAAGCGACGGCACATTCCATGGTCGGATTGTCCGGTTTCAGCCATAATTTTTACCGTTCGTTATGCATTTGAGTAAATGTTGCTCTTAACACCACAGAGTTGGATTTGAAGCGAAGTCCACTGATAAAAAACGACTTTGAAGGTAAAACCAATGTGCTTAAGATTCCTCTCACTCATCATTTAAAATTACAAAACAAGTAGTTGCACAGACGTTTTTTATTCTCACAAGTCTGTTGTCCTTAACGCCCATTCGGCAAACTTACACAATTAGATGGTACGAATACACTACTCTCCACACTTTAATTCCTTTTAAAGAATAAAAGAGAGTAGAAATGGAAAAATCAGTCCAGCAAGGTCACATCGCTCCACGACACACAGATGGAAGGCCCTGTACCATTGTTGGCATGTCACAAATTTCTTCTTCAACACCCGAATGGAACAGATAACTGTACGAGAGAAATGTCTAACTTCCACCAACTTTGACACAGACTTGAAGAGTTACTTCTAGGGAAATACTGACTCGGGAGTGCCGAACAGGCATAATCCAAACTTCTCGTACTCTGCCTTTCAGTGCATAACATACTTCGCCGAGTTAATCCACTGAAGTTGCTTGAGCGAGCAAAAGTTCTACAGTGCCAGCAGTTTTGTGAGGGGTTATCAAGTCAACCAGCGATGTATTGTACATATTTTGCTGTCAGAAGTAGAACAATGTTCGACCTGGCTTGAAAGGCACTGGAAGGGATGCTGCTCACCTCAACCCACCGGTTCTTGAGGCAAGATTGATGGACTGGCTTCAAAGCACGGTAACGTCAACTGCGTGGCTGAGGTGCTCCGTCAAGTGGGTGGAGACGGAGCGATGTACTCTAGAGCCTGCCAGTCGAACAAGGAAACAACTCGAAAGAGCAATTTAAATAGTAGATTGGTAAGGAGTGCTCAAGAAGTGCTCAGTGATTGCTGCTGACTTAGCAAGCCGATTTCTGATGCGAATTCATCACGTTGATAGCTCGCAACTCCACCTGAGGCAAGGCAAAAAGCACTTATTTAGCAGTTCGTAGGCTTCTCTTAACAATCCACTGTTTAAATAGCTTTTTCGGGTTAATTTTTTATTCAAACAGCAAACTCTTTAGTAAATCACTTTCATCCACACTCAGTTGACGGTTCACTTTATCCATGCAGTTGATGATGTTGTACTCTGAAGCCACTTCATCAGTCATGTCGACGGGAACCATGTCTTAATGTAGGCAACAGCCTTTCCAATTTTGTTCTACTTCTGAAAAAGAAATACGTACGATACAATGTTAAATGTCTTGACACAACCTCTCACAAAAATGCTGACAATGTGGATCCATTGCTTACCTTTTCGACGCTGAGTAATAGAACTCCAAAAGAAGAAATTGCATCTATCATCACCTAAGTAGTTTCCTTGAATGAACTCAGCAAAGTATGCTATGAAGATATAATCACAACTTTTTATGCTACCGCGGCAACATGAAGTGATAAAGCATTTTTGAGGTACAAATATTCATTGCTTCATTATTTTGCAGAGGGTATTGGTGATGAGTAATGCAACATTCCGGCGTTAGTGTGGAGACTTCCATGCGTTGTGAGGTTTAAGTAGCCTTACGCCGAACCATCAGCTTTTGCTGAATCAATCCTTCTTTTCTACTATTCTTTTATTCTTAAAGTTCCTTTAAATTTGGCAGTGCATTCTTGCTTACCAACCGTGTATAGTTGTAAAAATGGGTGTTAAGATTTATATGTCTTCGCGACTTTGTCGTTTTAGTTTGATTCTTTCTTTACAGGCTCAAAACACACAAGATATAGGTCTTAAGTGGCTTCAACTTGTAGGCATCATGATCAACCTCGTTAAAATACGAAATCCATGCTCTAAAAGCCTACACTTAAGAGTAAAAAGGGCATTTTAAGTTAGAAGTTCCTTTGTGCAAATATTTGTTTTAATTTCGAATGGGCGGATTCTTGTCTATCAGGCTTCTTTTACAAGCCAATTTATGAACCCAGGTGTGACTTCTTTCTAGACAGATTAGGGTGTCTCCGCTTCTAAAATGATTCTCCCTCCATAGATGGATATTAGAGGGTACGATAGGCCCCGTTTAAAATTTTCCATCTTCATGGCGACTGCAGGAGGGCTTCAAGTCCAGCTCGGTGGTGTCTACAGCACAACCTACTGACACAAGTTCTGCTTTGTTGTGACATCTCTCCACCTGCTGTTAATCTGACCTTCCCCATCGTACACATAGTTGCTCCTCATCACTGACATTGGAACCCGCACAACGGCGCCGAGATCGTGCGCATGCGCGCATGTTGGTGTTCTGGGTGGCACTCAAGTATACCAGATTTAAAAAGTTGGCCATTAATTAGATCTAGTTAATTAGTTGTTCAAAGTGACGATTACCTCAGAGAAGTACCGATCTCTTTCGCAAAGCCTAAGGCCTAATTTGGCGTGCCGATGATCCGAGAGGTGACATCGCCTCCTTATGCTAGTCGATTTGACGAAGCAGGAATGGCAAGCATCTAATTAGAATAAGCAAAAGTTGCCTTTGAACAGCGTTTGAATTTTTTACCGATTTATGCTAAGTGATGCGATGCAAGTTCTGCGCAAAATCTGTATTCGCATGCGTGGGGCTCATCAGCTCCTCTAAAACATTACCTTTTCGCAGCTTCTAATGTATATAGATGTTCTTCGTGCTAGAAAAGAAAGTGCGTTGCACATCGTCAGCATGAGGGCTTAATTCTTGTTGAAATTCCAGTTATTACTGCTGGGTAGATTTTTACTCTGCAACGAAATTCGCTGATGGCTTTATTTGTATCAGCTCACGACCTTTTGTGAATTTTATGAGGTTTTAATATCCGAAATAGCATCCATAATTCCGAATGTAAAGTTCGTTAGACAATTTGACACTGTTGAATTGCTTAATTGCCTTTCCTGACCTAAGTGTAGATCGTAAAGCCAAAAAATCTTTGCCTGAAACCACGGCAGAAGAGTTAAAGCTCAAATCATGCATAAAAGTGCCATTCACCTTACCTTAATTTCAATTTGCTTAATGTTCGCCGTCAAATAATTTTCATGTAATTGTCAAAGGAGATAGGATTAAACTTCGGAGCTGTGTAGTCATTCCTTTTGCTGAGTTTTCTGCTACACCAACATCTTGCAGAACTAAAGGATGGTCCCTGTGGTACATGACTGAAAATGCAACCTACTGCCATGATAAGGTACAGGTCCAGCAAGGACTTGCTTTGTAATTGCCCGTAACTTTGCTGAAGATAGATGCAGGCACAATGCTGAAGCAGATTATGTATTACAGGCACATGAAAAGGCAGAAAATTATTGCTGACACAGGCTGGAAGTCGAATTACCAACAAAAGTGCCGGAGTGGAGTTCTCTGAGCCAACGTCTAATAGTGAAGTGAACAAGTAATGTAAGCATGCAGTTTGGTGAACCACACTTCTTCCATATTACTTTAAAAAATTCATTCGGGAATTTTATGTTGAATGCACCAAAATCGTCGTTTCTTCGAGCTCAACACAAGCACTCAAACCTAGCCAAGATCAGAAGCGATGGCACATTCCATAAAATGGACTACTACGTAACATAAAGCAGAGGATATTTTAACCACACTTCATCCTCATTCTGTTTAGTAAAGCGCACTTTGCATTCGCCTCGATTCAATGTTTTAAATCCTTGATAATCTACCCAACCACTCTCTAAACTTCGCTGATCTAAGCCACTTGTTGCCCTCGGGCCCAAAAATCGTACCGCATTTGCACAACCCGCGATTTTAAAACAGGTCACGTTGGTCTCTCTCGACCCATCAATAGCCTCAAGGCTGGCCATATACCAGCAATATATATTCTGCTTAAGTGTTATGTCCTCCAGCGTCTTTAGAGAAGTCTGCAGATGCTGAGTTTTAAGTATTTAATTACTCCGTGCTGTTCTACCTACACACATTACAGTAAACTAGTTTTATGGGGTGGCAAAGAAGCATCCGATAATAAGTTGATGGTATGGATGAAATGCACAACGACCGCCGAAATACTTTGAAATGTCTTAGTTCTCTGGTCGTTGAGAATACTTGTGCTCAGTACCAGGAAGATGGTCCTAATCACACCTAACCGAGTCCATCGTGCCAAGCGAATACATGCAAATTTGTTGCCTTTTTCGCCTTTTGACAGAACAACCAACTCAATCCCACAACTCGTAGCGTCAATTTATTCCCTCATTGCATGAATAAAATCAGAGCAATGATAGTGTTATAGCCCTCGTTTGCCGAGCCTCTATGGAGCACTTAGTCCATGTGCGGGACTGCTATGTAAGCCTTCATTATGAACAGTCAAGTGTACCAAGTGGTTTCACCACTTATTCAGCATTAGATGGAGTAGCTCACAAGTGTTGCTAAAGCTGATGACTAGGTTTCTTAGTTAAAACCAGGAATTCCGTCCTCCCTTACA
This sequence comes from Taenia multiceps, assembly GCA_001923025.3. Taxonomy (NCBI): domain Eukaryota; kingdom Metazoa; phylum Platyhelminthes; class Cestoda; order Cyclophyllidea; family Taeniidae; genus Taenia; species Taenia multiceps. The sequence goes on along the minus strand of CM010317.1, from coordinate 2,252,016 downwards.
CATGTAAGTCTAGGGTACCGTTGATTACCAGATTTGATCTGGAAGAAGCCATGTGGCCACATTCCTCGTGGCATGGAATCATTGAAACCAAACTCTGTTATCTTCTGTAAACTAATTTTAGAGTTTCCTTTCAGAATTCGGCAGAGAATTAAATCATCAGTCACAGTGGCTATTTAAAACTCTTCATTCATGAGATGAGGTTTGAAGTTGGAAGTGATTCATTTGCAAAAAGCTTAGCTTTAAAATGCTGAATCGAGTCCATAAGTGGGTTATTTTTGTGCCACTTTTTATTACAGCTAGACTTCTGCCTTTTACATTTATGCTGAAACCAGTTGTAATTTGGCTTCAGCGTTGTTTAAGCGTCCAAATGCAGAATCGAAGGAGCAGGCTAAAGTTAATGAATAAAATCAAAATTAGCCTCGGCACAATATTTTGTCATGGTAGTTGAGAAACATACTTCGCTGACGAATCGGGCGTTGAAAAATGACTTAGAGCCTAAGATACAATTACAGCCATTTACATTAATCTTAATTCTTGTGTTCCACCTAAAATGTCCATCCACAGTGTTCTACTGTCTGGTTGTGCAAAGTGTTGGCAGCATGGAATGTCCTCCTCTCTTTCTCTTATTTAAAAAAAATCTCCCTTTAAAAATACATACTTTTCTACATTTTCTCTTTTTTCTTCATCTTCCTTTCATGTATTCATTTAATCAACCATTAACTCATTCAAGCATTCATCCACGCTTTCTTACTTTCTTTCATTTCTTCGATCATTCAATCCTCTCTGCATTCACTGAGAGGAGACCCAAAAATTCTCATTCTGTTAATTCTATCTACCAAACAAACAGTTTTGAAGGAGAGTTTAATAGCTTGCATTTAAATTAAAACCTTGGCTTCATTAAGCTATCCTTCACAATTTTCTCCTTCCATCGCAACTACCACCATGCACATGTGACGGAGGGATGTTCACTAATTACCCATTCCCCTTCCCTAATACGGCTCACAATTGTTTTGCTTTCTCCCTCCCATCTTTCCACCCATGTAAACTTACTTGCTTGTCTACTTACCTTTACCTCTTTTACCTTTCCATTACCACTGCAGCTACTTAAGGGGCTGCTAGGAAAGCTTCTTCTCCCCTTCTACCGCTACTGATAATGTTTTATTTTTTTCTTTTCTTCTTCCTCCCTTTTGAAACACTCCTCATTTTATAAATCTTCGCTTTTATTCACTGCAGTTATTCATTCACTTTCCCTTTCTCTCTTTTTTTCTTTTTATTTAATCAGTCGCCCTATTACTTGCATTGTGTTCCTCATGCATTCCTTATGTGCGCATATTTTCTGTTTAGACCGTACTTCTAGCTTGGTTAACTTTTATTTCACTATTTTTCATTTCATCTTATATGCCGTCACGTTATTTATCTTTTTTGGCCACTCCACCTTTCATCCCCTTCTACGTTCCCCATTTTTCATTCTCGCCTTCCCCTCTTCCCACCCAAGTAAACTTACTTATTTGTCATTTCACCTTCCCACCACTACATCCAAGATCACAACTGCTCAGTAGGCTGCTAAGGAATGTCCTACCTCTACCACCACCTATACAATAGCCTTTCTTTTTTCTGTACACCACCTAAAATTAGAGAGCACTCATGCTTAGACATGAATAGATGAGGCCAAATTGCCAAGGCGACGCAATGCTCTGCCATTGAGGAAACACATATTTGCAAGGGAAAAGGCGACCGCACTGGCAATGCTGCGTTTAAGAGAACATTTTTATGCCACATTATTAATACACAAATATCTTCTCAAAAATTAACGCTTTAAAGTCCTTGCCGTCCGCAAAATCAAGCAGAACTGGTCTCGAACTGAAGCCTTGACCTTATGAAGAAGTGGAGTTACGTGTTCCATACTCCTTCTCTCTCCTCTACAGAATCGCCTCCGCATTTCAGCCAAAAGCAACTTGGAACCCCCAATGCGACCTAATTCGGTAATGTCTTTACGAGAAGACATTAAAGAAGGGATTAAAAGCCGAATCTGCTATCAATAGGAATTTGTGGAGGTTATTTTTATGACATCTCTGCAATTACCATGCTTTTGCCTCCACAATGCATCTGTGCTTCAAATGATTCATGTGCGTGTGTGTGAACATCGAGAGATCGACTCCTTTGTTACAGCTGAAGAGCCGGTTCAAGAATGCAGCATGAATGATGGCCTCAAAGTAGTAGGGGAGCGTGTTTACATAAGTATCCACACTTCCTATCCATTTTAATTCAGGTAATGGCATTTGATTTCGAAAGGTTTAACCAGAAGACAAACTGCATAATATGACTTGAAATTACCCCACTTAACTCACGTCTTAATGATGCAGAATGCGACAGGCCCGATTAAGTTCAGCAGCAACAAAAAAGCCAAGTTGCAGAGGCATAGGACATAACACATCTCATAAACTAAAAGTTAGGATAATCTACAGCTCCATTCTCCCTCCACGTTATTACCACCATCGGCAAGCAGCGATGACAGCCTGGTGATGGCCATAAAAAGTCTCCCATAACCAGGAGTTGAGGACGGTGGTGTCAGCGGTAGACTATTTCAACACACGAAGGTACTGTACAGACTGACAAGACTGGCATGCAAAGCTTGCACCCAGTGCTGTGCTGACTGTGCTTCAGTCAGAGCAGATCACTCTCGCTGTACTATGGGTCCGCAATCACTTTAGCACCACGCAGAGCCAGATGAGTGGCAAGCTGTTCTCCCTAGTTAGAACACATAAGGCCTCATCCGCCACAACCCCTCCGCCCCTCCTCCGAGTGTCGGGTGATTTTGAATGAAACAACCAAGCAACAATTAGCGTCAATTCCTTCACATCACGTGCAGTGCGACAGTGAGTGGCAGCTGACCTTCAAATGGTGAAGTAATTTAAATAAATCAATTGGTTAGGTCACATTTTCAAGCTAAGCGCCGCATCGTGGCTGGTAATCTGACGCGTTTCACTGCTCTATTTCCGATCGTCTACCTCTCAAAGGCCCCTTTTGGCTCCCTTCCTGGCTCTAATTTGCGCCTTATTTTTTTTGTATGGGCTATGGTAGACATTGTGGGCATTGTGTTGATGCACTTACTAATGCCAATGACACGCAGGCTGCCAAAGAAGCGAAATTTGTCACGAGACAGATGATAATGTGGAGGAAGTGGAAGAAGAGGATTAAGAGTAGCAAGCGATACATAATTTCACCAAATTCCGACATATACCCAATTTTCTTTGCCTTAGTTAGAACTCGATTGATGCAGAAGCTGCGGTCGAAAGGAATGGAAGCAGCCACCACCGCAGACACGAAATATGGGATAGCTGAACTTACGGGTGAGTGCAAATGGGATAGAGGAGAGGTAATGGCGTAATAAAGGGCTGCGCTGAAAAGAGGAGAAGGTGAAAGCCAAAGGGCTGTTTGGAAAAGGAGGAGAATAGTGGAATGGAGAAAGAGGTGAACAACGAGAGGACTCACAAGGCAAAACGCCAGGCAAGGAAGACGTGTAGCAGTTATGGACGACTCCTGACCAACGCTATCGGTGGACTTGCGTAGTACCAACTTTAACAACTTCAACAACACAGGTTTTGCCACACCGTCAGACGTTAATAAGGGGATTGCTTGCTTCCCTCGTCACAGAAGGACAAGTTGGCAAGACCGCCTTTCTGGCTAATGCATATTCGTTGTTAGTGCTTTACGTGCTTGCACAGCTTGCGATTGGCGGAGCAGATAGGTGATGACCCAAGCCTTTCCTAAGTGCTTGTAACCCTCCCCACTTCACGTCGAGGGAAGGACCTCCATCATATCCCCCACATCTTTTCTTCTTTCATTTAGCGCTCGGTTGATAAGCATTGGTGCCTACAGCATACTGCTTTTGTCCACCGGAGTCGTCAGTGCCTCTGCTACCACTGCATACGCGTCCAGACCGTGGCTCGTGAATTTGAAGGGCAAATTGATCGCCAACCGGGTCGTGGACAGCAGGACAAGTAATGAAGGAGGCACACGCATAACGTCATTCCCTGCTCCTCGTTCTCCACTGCTTTCCCCATTCTGCCCCCTTCCTTATTCTTCTTCAAGTAGCTCTACACCTTCTACCTCTTCCTTTTTGCGTATTCACAACTCATCCCTCTTCCTTACATGTGCATTCATCCGGACTTTCAGCTATTTCATAGACTACTACATCGACATCTCTCATTTCTTCTCCCCTAATTCTAGGTAAGATGATAAACCTTAACATTTGTTAAATCTAAAAAAATTTTGATGTGCCTGGCGAGTTCTCTCTCCTCCACTTCTTCTACATGAACGTCTGCCTGATCAGCCTTGTGCCAGATTCTACTTTGGCAAACCACATGCTATTAAAGATCAGAATGCATTTCTTCTGTTGATTAGATCACCTTTTCACTAAGTCAATAGGACGGTGGTGCTTACTTGTAGTAAGGATTTGTAGGAGACATGGTCATTGAGGAATAGTGAGCAGGTTCGTCCTAGTGGTAATTTGGCGAGGTATCCTCCTCTTTCATTGCCAACCCAACACATCTGCTTCTCCGTCAGCTTGATTTTCTTCAACAAGCCAGAGAGGTGAAGGGAGAGTGTTACAGAAAATTCCGCCTTCCAATAACGAAGGTCTTACATGGATGCTTAATGATTTGCGCGGCAGTCCATATACCTACCGGATCGGTACTTCGGTCTAACGCTTATATGCCACCTCTTTTCCTTCTTCCTTTGTTAATGCTTAGACGTGGTCCCTCATTGCAGTCCTGCATGGCAGAATCTATCACTCATGCACTCACCACCTGTTTTGCCAACACTTATTAGCTGTGATCGAATAAAGCTAAAAAAGAAACCTTTTTACAAATGCAAAGACGAGATGTGCTGCACTAGAGCATCTCCTTTACTAAGTCATACATGCACACTACAGTGCCCCACCCAGCCTTTCTCTACTACCCACTACCTAACCATCGCCGAGGAAGACAAAAGGAATTAGACATAGTGATTGGGCAAATTACCTGTCCATTCCATACAACAATATCCACCTACCAACAAATCACCGAAGCTTTGCGTAATCCCTTCCGCTCCGCCTGCTTCTAGCGCTGCCTTCTATGCTGCCAGTTCATCCTTCTATAAAGAGATGGAGACAAGGCGACCTGTCGGATAAGGTTTGCAGCCAAGTTTATCCCATGATCTATCGCTATTTACATAAATGACCTGACGAAGCTCCCAGAAAGATGGTAAAAACTGCTGAGGTTTGGTCACTATTCTTCTCCTTCTCGAGTCATCAAATTATCCATTTCCAGCAACAGCCAATGCCTCAGCAGTTGACCGAATGAATTACACTGCAATCCACGCATGTTCAGCTCCATTTAGAAAGGGAGGGAGGCCTAGGCTACCAACACTTGCACATTTAGTCAAGTAAGTACTTCGCTCATCTTCCGATTCGGGGAGTGAGAGGACTTGCGCTTCCCATTTCTAGTTCAAATACGGGCATCTGGTTGTCAAAGACAGTGTTTGTGCAGTGTATGGTTCTGTGGCTTAGGTATAACAAATCTTACGCTATAAAGCGTCGAGGTCTCTTGCTTTGGTGCTTATGTTCTTTGCGGTCCAACAACTTGCTGATGTGAAATGGTTGATACCGGAATGCAAAAGTCAGTGAAACACTTCCTATTACCTCATGATTTGCTAATTTAGAAACAAAACAAAGGTGATAGCACACTTCGAGAGCAGAAATCTACCAATACAGGCTGCAATTTCCATTTAGTGACTTTTATTTAAACTTGGCAATAGGATTTTACCCGCGTACTTCCGTAGCGTATTGGTTATTAGTGTTTTGGCAGCGGTGCCCAAGAATATGGCAAGACTCATGTCTGTTTTTACTTTGAATGGATCCCAGGTTAGGTGTACTAAGGGGATCCTTAGAAGCAGGTCCTGTTTCGCAAGTTTTGGACACACCCACTGCACAGCACCCAGAGAGAAAGTATATAGCAAGCAGACCCAGCGGGTCTCCTTAAAATTTATATGAGATGGTTATGCATAAATATGCAGTCTGGACAAAGTAAATTGCATTATTAAATGCTGACCACCGAGTTCCTAATGAACAGTTCCGCCAGGCATATCCTCACCAACAAAACTGTTCAACAGGATCTCTGCGGTAAAGGTGCAAAGCATAAAAATTACGACGGAAGTTTTCACATCCCTAACTATGCATAAAAGCGGTCTGCCCTAACCTGAATGCATTTTAAATCACTCCTTTGCCACTAAATGCTTTTTGGTGGTGAGCAAAGGAGATATAATTGAACTTTGGAACTGCATTTTCTTTTCCTTAAAAATCCTTTGCATCTATATCATTCAAAGAAGCTGGAAATGGAACATTCTATGCAATGAGCTGCATCTTTTTGCCAAGTCAGCTGCGCTTTCATTTAAATAACTTGAATCTAGCCAAGAACAAAGGATTTGAGTAGCGTAAGAAGTCCGAACTTATGGCACAGCACGTGGAATGGACAGTCGCCTTTCACACAACATTTGTAGTCCATCCATTGGGAGAGTTTTAATTCTGTTTAGTTACTTAGTAACAATTTTATAGTAACTGACATTTTTCTACAAAAAGCTAATCGCAAAGCGCATGTTAGAGTTGAGTAGCAGATCAAGTCTATATTTCCTCCCCTATGAAAACGAAAAAATTCTTTTACAGCCTAACTTTAACCCCGAAGCGGCATTTTTGCCTATGGAGTGAGATGATCTGTGCCCCTTTTTTGTACTAAAAAAGCATTTCTTCTTACCAGCGCGTTAAAGCGACTTAAGTCGCAGTCCTTGCAAAGTTGAATTTGCAATTTGAATACAGAGGAAGGAAATAATACAAAACAGCAATTCGCTCAGCAACACTGTGGCACAAGACATTGTTGGGAAAGGCATCTTTCATTAGGAGATGTCATATGTGGAGCCCAAGTTGGTCCATGAGAGTAGGCAAATAAAAATGAGCCACCTTTGGCAATGCTCCATTTTCTTAGGATCATTGGGAATAAGTTTCCATGTGATAGAGAAAGCACAGCCTTCCGAATCGGTAAAGATGATCCCTAAATTTTAAATGACCTCCTTCTGTCACGTTTAACGTCGAATTAGACTGGCTTTGGGCTTTACCACAGAGGTAAATAACTTGTACAAGTCAGGATTTCATTGTAAGCAGACCCTTCAACATCAAATCTGAGCACAACATATGGCAAAATCTTACAAACGTTACATCGTTCATCCAGTAGTAGAGAACCTTATCCAGGTGTAGACTATCGTGAGACAGGCCACTTTCAGCTCGCTGGCGCTGTGCAATAATGGAACTCGTCTTCGATGTTAGTACTTGGCTGCTATGCTCTGCTTTTAGCGTCTAATCTCAGTAAATTTAATGAAGCAGTCTACCATAATCTGAAATTGGACCGATTGCCTGCATAGGTGGGTAGAGGATAATTCATTATTTCAATAGCTACTTGTTCTTAAGGGAGACATGCAGGCGATAATTGACGTTGCGTCACCCATATTCTTCCGTTAATTGATTTTTATTATTCGATGAAGCCTGCATCTTCAAGAGGCTGTTTTGCAGATCCAAGGGACATGATACCATGACAATAAGTATTGCTGGAGTATGAAATGGCTGGAAGCTATTGACATGGCGCAGAGGACTTGCCACTTATCAGAAGCATGGAGATGGTACAGAGTCAAAGTGCCAAAAATAGGAAAGGCTTTAAAGCGCAATCAAAACGCGCCAGATACCCGCTTAGGTAGATACCACTGATATTGAGAAGAAAACGAAAGTGGATGCCCTCTAGCTTTAACTACCTGTCCACATTTGCCGCACTTCTTAAATAAAGGATGTTATCTCCGAATCAGTTGGCTTGATCTTAGGCCATGTGATTCATGATGTAAAAGAAAAAGGCATAAATAGGCAGTAGTCATAGAGTTCGAGTTTGTAAAACATCTTATAAGTACATACAATGTACAAATTAAATTTGAAAGAACTCTAATCTCATTTGCATATAGGAATTTTTAAGTACTTTCAAATGAAAACACTGACCTTAGAAATTGTACCTACTTAAGCATCCCAAAAGTCTCATAGCTCAAACTCAAACATTTAATCTCCACTTTAATGATATTTTTCATTGTGGGAAAATTAAGTTCTACAAAGTGATAGCACAGAATGCACAGAAGTTTAGGGGAGTGACAAGACTAAAAGACACCTTCTGTGCAATGCAATGCAATCAGCCAGCAAACTCGGCCATGAGCGTGTACGCCCAGGACCACGACCCTGTGGGAGAAGCCAGACAGCCATTACCACCATCTCCTGTAGTTGCTGCTCTTTATTTTCAAAAACTCTGCCTTAAATTAGTGGTAAATGCCAAGGTACAGGCATCAGCATAGCAGAGATTTAGAAACATGGAACTGATTTAAAGATGTGGCTACCTAAAATGTCCTGAAATGGTGGTGAATCTACCCATCATTTGGCTCATGATGTTCTACCTCACATTGTAAACAAAGTTAGTGCTATGGGCAGTGGTGGTCTCTGAAGATAAGCATTAATTTCAATTTCACAATCTAAGAGGGCGACTGCATTTCTAGGCAAATAAAATTCTCGGAATATTCCAGCATTACTGTAGTCATATCATGCGTGCCCATTCATTCGAAACGATGCTGTTACCTAAAATACTTATTCCTGTCCGTATTTCATATTTAATAAATTTTTAAGCATGACAAGGTCAATGCTTTTCGCTCAAGATCAACAAATGTTGTCAGTCGGTGAAGGGACTGGCAAGCTTTCTAAGACTCCGCAAAGACGTCAACTGACGGTATAAGATTTCCTTTTGCTTAGATTGGAATGAGGTCCCACTGTGGTTACGGAGGTACAAAAGCGTATGCCAGTGATTGATCTGTAAGCAAAGGTACTGAAATGATACAATGACTGCTACTGGCTGATGTACTTCAAAGCCAGGGCAAATGTGAAGGTAATCCCATAATACAATTCCTCTTTGGCAGAGCAAAGTAGAAGGAACAGCATATTTAGTAGTATAAGTGATTTGTTCAGAAAATTGCATCCGAAGAAAAGCAAAAGTGGTGGAAAACACCACCGGCGCTTACTACAATTAAATGCTAAATGCTCTCCTTTCACTGTGAAGTAATATCTTTGGCTTTCACTTTAAATGCTTTGCTCATTTAAGTGGTTGCAGTGGTAGTCGAAAATTCACCTGGAGCCTGGGAATTTAAAAATTGCAGCGTAGTTACGGAGTTTAAAACTCAAAAATATAGAGCTTCTAATATCCATGGCGTGCTTCCTCCCAATAGAGATGCCCATTTCCATGCTTTTATGTGTGGAAGAGGCAAGAAATTGTGGGGCCATTAAGGCATTAATGAGCTTTTATGACTTTCACCGCTTTTGGGGGTAGAGAAATTGCGAAAACCTCTTTGCCACTTGTGATGATGCAGTGCCCTACTTTCGCTTACCTCCTCTTCACAGATAGGCACAGTATTTGTGACTCTATTGCAACTTTTCAATAATGCTGTAGAATAAATTACGACTTTCAGACTAGTTAAACAAACCAACAAATGCGAGTTCTGTGGAGTCAACACATTAGCAAAACATTTTGTTTTGCTTTATTAGAGAAATTGGCACTTTATTCACTGAAGGTTACCACGCATTGTACGGTTCGATGGCCTGGTAGAGGGAAATTTTACATGGCTTAGCATTTGCTGAATTTTCGGCTACATGGAGCTCTGCGTACACCAGCAGGCAATCTGCTAAGTTTGTTTTAACAAATGGAAGTCAATTTCTACTTAAGGCAGCCAGTATTTGTTCATCGTACCTTATCTTCATTAACCGCAGTTGTGTCTCACAATTGAATGGCACAAGCTTAATCTTCATTCAAGTGAGCAGAATGTGCTGTAGCGTCATGGGTTTTTTGATGAAGACAAAAGAGGATATAACTCTAGGTACAAAAAAAGTGTTTTCCACGCACAGTGGAGCTGAAAGCTATTGGTCTGCTCCGGATGCCAGACCGACCAGCGGAGATAAAGTGACAGAAACCTAAAAGAGAGTCCGGTAACGGATAAGCTCCAATGAGCTTGGAACAGCAGATGTAAGACTGATTGCAGAGTTGGCATTATCCATGTCCTACCTTAATATCTGAATTAAAAAAACTTCTGCTCCGGTCTCAAATTAGGTTTACAGTACTGCTACACACTAAATGCCAATTTATGTTAGTTCGCATTATCGCATGGTCAAAACCTAAGGAGAAGCTTTCAGCATGACGTAACAATGCCACCTAGAAGGATTCCACAAAGGGTTGAATTCATTAGTTGGTTGGGGTTTACGTTTTAATGAGTCTGGGGCATGTCTTGATGAGCATTTGTAAGTTATGAAGACACCCGTTTCATGGCCCTATCTTTTGGCGATTTGGAAAATTTTTATAGCACTCACGGTTGATTAGGTAAGGATAGATCAGGTGGCAATGAAACAGAATAAAAATAACTTGATGGATGTAGAGGTGCAGCTATAAAAGTGTCAGTAAAACGCGCGACTGCGATTGAAGTTGGGCATTCATTTATTTCTTGCTTCTCTTCTCCTACCTCCAAAGCAAGGCACTGATCTCACTTAAGTACTGCTACATGCTTAGAATACAAGAATGTGCTTGAGATTATGTTATCAGTTTAAAATAGCCAGGGGTGTGACTCCGTATTTTAACAAAATATATTAAATGCTTAGTCCGTTATGGATCTACCAACGATTTCAATGCATTTAGTCAATACGTCTACACGTTTTAGTACTCAACATTTTAATATTACTTGGTTTTTACTTAAAACTATGTCTCCGGTGGTTGTTCTTACATCTTTATCCCTCTTTTGCAAGGCTGGTTTAAGGATTTGCGTGGAAGATAGCACAATATAAAACAAAATTTAGGAGTGACTTGTTTTTAAATAAGGCAATGACACCCCATTGTGAAGCTGTCACTACCGTGGGCAGCTAGAAGGGCAGGAGGAGTAGTAAACTGCACGACAGAAGGAGAGGCCGAGTGACCCATGCAAAAATGAAATGACGAGATCATTTTCCATCCCCTATCATTTTACCTATTAAAATCTCATGCATGGGAGGGGCAAAGAAAAGAAACATCGCCAACTGAAAAGTCCCGTTATGATGGTTGATAACAAGCATTGCAAGCTTCACTAGTGGCACCATTGGAAAGGCGTCTGGAGATGAAAATTCTGAAGTAGGTTTGTTCACAATTGAAATGTTGGACCTAATTTTAAGTTGGATTAATGCGTCGCCGATCTAATTAATTGTGGTTTGGTGTCTCCATAAATACTCCGGCATGAATGCATTCAAATTTCGCACTAGCTAAGCACATTATACAAATTAAAATGACTACGGAGGAAGTCACCTTTTTACCTCAAACCATCTCCCAAAATGTTTCATAGGTTTTGGAGAACTTAACGTTCAAATTTAATTTTTAGGTACGAATCATGCAGTGGTTTTGCTCAACTGTATCAATTGCACCTTTCCGGGACACTGCAGTAAATAATTTACACTTGGCTAGGCTAAATACAGATCCCGAAATGGTCAGAGAAGTGCCTAATTGCAAATCAACGATCCCCACAGGGAAGGAAAAGAGATATTGCTGTGTGAATAGCTTCATACCCTTACTAGTTTTATGCTATCTGACTTTCAAGATAATTTCGTCAGCAAATATACGCGCCTAAAGACCTTTTTTCTTTTATCGGGATATCTGCTTCATATTTTTAAGCCTTCGTGCTCATTAGTGCGAAATAAATAAGTTAAAACTCCCCTTTGCATTCAAATCAGTGCAATATGTGTTGAATTCCCAAATATGCACGTGGTATGGAGCATATTAATATACACGGCTACTGCTGCCACGCCTAATTGCAGGTACATTCTTGATGCTGTGGTGCATAGCTACTGCATGTAACTGCCTCAGAGTAGAAGCGTTAGCTTTTATTCTTCTCTTTTGGCTTGACTGTTATGCTCTTCATTAAGAACTTTGGGTCATAGCAACTCGAACTGACCATTTCAGCCTCGTTTGCTACTAGAGATTTTGTATTAGATGCTTTTATGGAACATTCTACTACCACTGGAATACAAATTATGTGGCTTGCATTTAACTAATCGTATCTCAAAAGCACGAAGCTGTGGCCAAATGCGGCTCCTCAGAAGACGAGTGAGGGCATAATACCAGTAAAATAGCACTGCCGGCGTACAGGAGGGCTAGCAGGATTCTGACTCGGCTTGGTAGACTTGCTCCTCAGACAAAGGACGACAATTGCCCAAACCGCAATCTTGTGCCTCCCGGACCACTTTTGAAAAATCACCTTACCAAACAAAATGCAGCTTTTCTGCCACAGATAAGGTGTCAGATAAGAATTAAAAACTGGAGACAAAACACACTCACGGTCGCACTGTCTGTGTCATCGGCGAATGGGTGACTAGACGTTGCTGAGCGGAAAACGCTGACCCTACTTTCTGCTTACCAACTGATTCAAGGAACACTGAAGATAGTGATGAATATTTTTGTTTGTGAACAGTGCTGATTAAGAATGGAAACATTACATGAAATCGCCCTAAAAAAACAAATGAAGTTTTTATAAATATTTCACAATTTTTGGACTGTGCTTGAGCCATGCGAGATTTGAATTTAATCCACCCTCTTGATTGTAAATACAGATACTTCCGAGCATTCAACTTTTAGAGTCCTTCACACTGGTGCTTAAAGCAGGAAGAACAGTCATGAGTTAAATGACAACCGGATTGGCCGTGAGAGGATTTTCCCCAAAAAGTAGGGGCTGTTAGAATGTCTTGCAATTCTTTCCAGATAGGCAACACAGTTTTCCCTTTTTTCATGTTAAATCATTTCTTCCAGTTGCTCTGCCTGTTTCCAATAAGGAGCTCCAAATCCATATGACATTGCTTTTTCAAACAACTTGGGGAGCAAAAGGACCCTAATTTTGGTTTCTCTTCTCGCCCGTGAATTCACTTTTAGGACAGAAAAAAGGAATTTAAAATGTGAAAGCAAAGCAAACTTGTGGGAGTTTGTTGCGCAATGAACTTGTAGAGGTATTGAGCGAATCCATTCAAGTCCTTAGTTATACGCAATGGAGTTGGCATTTAAGTGATCCTATCGAGATACTGATGAAACAGCTGTTTAAAAGTAGATTTTCAACGGGTAGACTGAACTCACGCAAGCTCTCGCAGACATTAAAAGCTATAAAACTGGTAGCAATGGTTGCGTGGCATTTATGAGTTAATTTAGACTATGGAGGAAGAGGAAGTGTGAACACAGTCTGTGCTTAGGCTAATCACATACCACTCGGTGTCTGATCGTCGTAATTTTTGGGACGCCTCGTTTAAATGGTTTCAGCAATTACCTAGAGATTCACCTGACGCAAAGCAAACAGAAAATACCACCTGCATACTTAATATTAGGCTATATTCCAAAATTTCATAAAATTAACATTCGCATCACTTCCCTTATCATAATGGCAATGAGGATTCCTCTGGCTCGAATACATAAAAACGACAGGAGATTGCTGCATTATCAATGCATGTCTAGACGCAACGGTGAATGGAAGGCCTAAAACTCCTATTACTGTGAGGCGTTGAATAAGTGTGAAAGTTTGGTTTGTCAAATGCGGCTTCTCTCACATGCCGTTCCACTGCAGTTGCATGTATTCGATGTAGTATCGCAAACAATAGGCCACCCGTAGATGGAAGTTTACACCCACAATGTGTTAGAGGCTAATGGACAATTACAAATAAACTACCTGTTTAAATAAGTAAGGCCAAGTTAAGATGCAACGGTTTTGCACTTGCTTTTCAATTTCAAAGTAAGAATTTGGTCGTAAAGTTACGGTGTCCATGCATTTTATGGTAGGATAGCTCTAATATAACAAACCGCACTTTAATGTTGGCAACCTCATTTGGTTCGGTAGATATGGTCATCACGGTTGCACACTTCACGGTAGGCATTTCGAAGTCACGAATGTGGAAGCATTGAACGGCACTTGGAACACTATTTAGAGAACCCATAGGATAAGCTTATCTTTGCTGTTTTTCCTATGATTTTATGAAAACCACGACTGAATCAAAAGGAAGTATAGTTGGTTGGAGGTGTAGCTACAGCTCGTTTCCATTATTTAATCCCTGTCTTACATGAGGGCTGACGAGACCTACGGATTTGAAGGTAAGTCTTGTAGGCCACAACGTTACCGCTAATTTCTTTATAATCCTGTCCAATCCCAAGATGAAGGTACGCTGATAAGCAAACTACTGTTTTGGCAGCACCCAATTGTGTTCACCACCAGTCACGTTCTACTATATCATCTTCGGTCCTTACAATGGTACTTACACCCGATCTAAGGGTCGTCTACCAATTACTTTAGTAGACCCAACCTTGAAGTAATCACATAGCTCTAATCTATGTCGAAAGAAAAGCAATTATTGACATAATGAATTCCCTGGTACCCATTGGGTGAGGAATCTGATGTATTCTACTCATTAGTAGACTATCCTACAAAAGGAGCCAAGGCAGTGTTCAGGTGACTTGTGGCGTTAAAACGAATGTCTTCGTTAACTCTCATTGCTGGGCTTGTCCCAACGCAATACCTCAAAGAACAAAAGGCGATTTTGCCAAAGTGTATAAAATTCACTCCCAACTAACCTATATTTGTTGTTTATTTTTTCCTTAGGGCGTGCATGAAAGTGATATCTACTAGGTACTGGACTAATGGAATGAATGAATCACAATCCATGTGCCAAAGGGCGCTTCATCGTTAAAGAACTTTATGATAAATTAAGGTACCGATGGATGCCTTTTTGGATACGAAAATTAGTACCTGACAATGCGCTCAGTATGGAGCGTAACTCCACAAATTGATAGGGTAAACATCTAACATCGTAGAACTGTCTCATGGTTAACAAACGCGGACTAACGTCCATTGAGAAGAGAACCTAGAACAGTTATGCTTTCAACACTTATGGGGCAAAGATGCATTCCGCTGATGAAAGTCGTTGCACCAACAATCGACCTCGTCTGTGATAGAGATCGCCATGCTTAAGCAACCACTGTTTAGTACAACGAAATGTGTCATTGCGAAGCTATTCTTATGGTTAAATGAGTTCTTGTTGCTGAAAGAATTGATACCACGGGAATCAGCTTGTGTAGGCGTCAAATATAAAGCAGCACTAAGGCTAAATGAAACGCATTTATTTGATTTTACCCATCGGATGAGAAGTGGACGTTAAAAGTCAAGCTTGTGTCTGAGCGAAAGCCGTTGCCAACTGAGGAGGGGCGGGGCTAGACTCCCTATCAACCTGATTTCCCATCTATATACACTACAATTCTAAACTTAAAACGTCTTTTCTTATCCAATCTACTCTCATCAGAATCGTGGAAGCAAAGGTAGGTTTGTGAAACGCTAAAACGTTTACGAAAGTCAACAGAATTGATAACAGTCATGAGGATAATTTAATGTGAATGGATCCCTTACATGCCACTATTCCTTGCCATTTTATAAAAATCATGTTGTGAGTGATTCTTTCTAAGAAACTTGGTTGCATTTCAATTTTGGCCAGAGAATTTTACATGTCCTTTACATGTTGCAAGAGTTTAAAAGTAACCCTTTGGACGGTCTTTAAACCTGTGTAGATCGCTGAGACTTCCCTGAAAGCGAAAGAAAACTATTCTCCCACCAAATACATTATTGTTCTTTGTACAGACCTGAGGCCATTTGCAATGTAGTAGCTGTTTGATTACCGCTTTACCAAAATGAGAGTCGAACAATCAGATTGAGCGATGAAATGTTTTATCTACCAGTTCAATTAGTTAAGCAGGATAATGCGTTAGGTAAAATGCGGACTTATTATGATGATGAAATTGAGCTCTTTGAACAATAAACAATGTCATGATGGTTATATCATTAATGCATAGGTTAGTTTAGTACAATACTTTTGTGCTTTGAATGTACCTTGTGGGCGTGAGACGTGAGGACAAAGTAAACCTGGCCGTGGATGCTCAAGTGCGATTCCCAGAGCCAGGGTCACCTTCGTCTTAACTGTCATGGCTTCGCTACCACATACCCTTTGTGTACTCATAGTAGAGATATCTAAAAACATCCGACATTCTCTTAGTTGAAGAGGATGAGCGGGAAAAATTGTCCACGTTAAAGTAACAGTAGACTCAGTTATCCTATGCAGCCGACAGATTGCACTGCCACGAAATACTGCATTGTAAATGAACACATAGAGAGAAACGTTAAAACAAAGATTAATGGCAAGGAATCCGATGTCATCTGGGAGAATTAATCATTCTGCAGCTACCTTTTTATCGGCAAGGCATATTTTTTAGATATTACTGTAATCGAAATTGTCTATACCTTCTCCCGACACCCCCAAAGCAGATTTGACAGCTTCAAAGTTCCCGTTTATTATCTAGAACAGTTGGTTCTGCGATGTAAACTAAGCTAAAATTCTTCTCCAAAATCTAACTTTTACTGACAAATCGAAGTCAAAATTTAAGAGAGAAAGTAGAAAAAATGTTCAAAAGTGAAAAGGATTTTTAAAAGAGAGGGATTTGCACTTATTGTGGCCAAAAATTACTTCCTTGCAAAGTATTCTTAAATAGCAATGTTCCAACTCCTTGTTTAAGCCCTTCTGCACGCATGTGCCACATTGCTTAGCCCCATTGCGGCATCTAGTATTCTGCCAGCCTTTTATTTTCTATCAGAGCTGCTCGTGTCGCGGTCTCATATTGAGTCCTTTAATGTCAAATCGTATCACTCAAGGTCTTTCCTCTCTGCTTCTATGACTCGGAAATGAGCAGATTACTCAAAGTGATCAGATATTTTGCTTAAGATGCACAAGGGAATTTGGGAAGGTTAAGGAAGGTAACCAAGTCCGATTCGTCCCCAAAGGGATCAATTTCCTCTGCTCGAACAGGCGACGGATGGGATCCACTACTTTGTAACATATTTCTTGCTTTGGTTCCATCTTTTACTTCGCCCGAGGGCAAATTCCCTAAGCCAAGTGGAAAGTCCATTAATTCCTTTGTGCATCGGCAGTGCAGCGCATTCGTTTTATTATTTCTTCTTTTAAAGAGCCTTAGGTAGCCGCGGCTTTGTACCTTCGACACACATTTAACCAGAAGCAGATTACGTAGCATATGCATGGATTATGACAAATTGCTTTATAAAAGCAGCCTCTACAAAACCTGTGATGGTGTATGGGGTTTGAGTGGTCAATTTGGGGAGGTTCAATAAGAAACACCTGACATATTACACAGCTGCTAAGCCAAAAACTGGACGAAGGAAATCCAACTCTTCTGCTCCATGCTGGTCATAGCAAGTAGCTCTTCACCATAGGCCCAAAAATATGCTTTAAAGTAGCCGTGATGGTTGTAGCTGCTTTTTACTTGTCCCATTTTATGCTGAATGCTCCAAAGTCCCACCAACTAGGTTATCAATTAAGTCTTCAATACAAATCCAGGATAGTCTGCGAAAACTTTTTGATTTTATTAACGAGCTAGTGACTAAAACTTGATGAATACTTTGTGACAAAGAAAACCTGACTTCCCAAAGCAAGTTATTTTGGTTGCCTTTTAGCTTGTCTCCCAATTTTTCAGTGCTTTGAGTGAATAATTTACCACACGGACGCCAAATGGCAATGTGAGATGTCATAGAAGAAGATCAGTACTGTAAGGGTTTGCACTTGATGCTAAACAGTCTCCAGCTGAACAGCCAAGGCCAGAGGCAACCGTTTAGGAGTTTGAAACAAACTTTAAAACTAAGAGGTTAGCAAAAATGTTCAAGAACATTGAAGACCTCCATGGTTTCATCTTAACCTACCTAATTAACTTTAGTAAAAGTGATGATGATTGGCCTTACATTGTGGTTCGAGGCAACTCAATGGCCCTGACACCCAGACGGAAGTGAAATGCGTCGTCAAGTCAGGACACACGCCTGATGATTCTGGAGTCCACCAAAATTATCAGTCGAGTCAAGACTGAATTACCTCTCAAGCAGAAAAATGCACTTTTTCTGCACACATGAATGGAAGCCTCAATTGTCGGAGCTAAAATGCAGTGGAACGCCTCCTCTGGAGGAATAACCACTGTGGTAGCTGTTCAGATTGCTCATGTCTTGACAGGTCGGAAAATATCAGCATCAGGACGTTAACAATGAACAACTTTCTCACCGCAAGTCTCATCTCGCCTTTAAAAGACTAAATACACAATTCGCCGACTCTACATTACAGATACCTGGCAAACTAACAGCATCTAAGGCGTTGTAGAAGTATTGCAGCATCGTCGAAGATCAGTTGGGCGAACATTATTTAAAGTCGTATTCATAGGTTCCAGATTATGTCTTTGGCTGATGCAAGCTGAGTCGGCGATGTTGACGTAAGCAGCCGCACCGTGAATTCAGTGAAGTGTTTGATACCATAGTTGCCTAAAATTTCGATGCTTCAATACTTTAGGAATGCATCTACTTCGTTAGCATTATCGTCTATCTCCTCGTAATGTATTGGTGGCTGCGAATTGAAGTCCCATTCCTAAACAGAATGCGATGCAAGTTCCATCCATAGTACCTAGTTCCAAATCTGCGGAAGAAATCCAAATGCAACAGATAGGAGCATCTGTGCCGACCCCATCGACATAAGTGAAAATGAGGTCTATTCTATGCATCTGCCTGAACGTCGTGTTCTTTAGACATGCTGTTAACTAAAGACGCGATGCTAGCCCTGACTTACGCAGAAAAGATCGCAACGGAGCTGCTACCATGTCTTTTTACGTGGTTGTTAGCGTTACATGCTAAAATGTCCATTTGACGACTTAGTCAAAGCTGGGCTATAAATTTTATATGAGTCCGTAGCTCGTTATTTACTGCATATTAAAGCAAGCCTACAGCAGATATGGCAAAATTTTGGTTCGGTTGCGTTTTCAATGGATCTCAGACCAGAGCCACCAAAGGAGGCATTGGAAAAAATTTCTGTTTCGTAAGTTTTGGCCGCACGTGGTACATGGATCCCAAATTCTAAACACTGCTACTTGGTAAATTCAATTTTTGTATTTAATTTGCAGAACGCTTAATCTTATAATAATAGGTGCCAATTCTATAATTTTTATGAGGTTTTCATGCACAATCACGCAATTTGGCCAAAGCAAATGACATTAGAAAACTCACACCACTGTGTTCCTGATGAACTCCTCCATCAGACATTTCCACCCTGTCTCCTCGGTCAAAGCGCAAAGCACAAAGGCACAACGTGTTTGTTTGCAACCATGGCACACGTTTTTGTGACCCAAGCCGTGCATAAAAGCGTTTCGCACCTTCTTTATGTGCATTTTAATGCAATATTTTGCTGCTAAATGCTTTTATGCTATGAGTGAAGAAGATTTGACAAAATTTCAGAACCGAATTTCCTTTCTCGTGGGATTTATTCGCATCAGCATCAGGAATTAAACATCTGCGCAGTTCAATGACACTGAAAATGCTGCTTGCTGCGGTAATAAAATACAGATGCAGGAAGGATTTGCGTTGCAGCTACGAGAGACTCTTCTTGAGCCGGGAGAAGACAAAACACTGAGACGGAATATGTATTTACTATATGCATGAGGAAAAAGGGGTGATTACTGACAGCCTGAAGGCTAGGCTGCTAGCGATTGTTCCAAAGTGGACTTTGTTACCTAAAGGATGACCTAAGTAAGTGACAGAAGCATTTCAACTTTGTGGATTACACACCAACAAAGAATGCTATTTTAAATTTGTTAAAACTCTCTAAAACTTTGCGCTCCGTAGAAGCACACAGCTCAAAGTTGATGAATCCTCTCTCCGAAATCGAGTGAGCTTTTATTTACATCAATTAATCTTAGCACACAGTTGTGGCTTAGCATGTGGGGCAGACAGTCACCTAGACATAACTCGTCTTTGTTCCACTCGAAAATGTTCACCTCGCTTTCCCTTCGTAGCTGTACATTTGGAGATTTGAGATTTAGCTGTTTGCCATTTAAACTCTGCTAACACGGGCTAAATGACGCCTTCAAGCCTTGACAAAGCAAGATCCGTGAGTAGTGGGCCAGACTTCAACTTAAGGTGTTGATAAGGCGTCAGTTAGGGGCTCCACGGGTGTGATCTTGCCTCACGCTCATCCATGCGACAACAATGCATATTCTGTTAAATTAATATGGCGTCCTGCGTCTTGGCAGAAGTCGTAGGAAGTTAAAAGTCAAAATATAAAAAAATATAACTCAAATTAGATAAAACAAAAATGGTTAATCCCTTACAGATCTATTCGCATGAACGCCGAAATCGAATGGCCCTGGTGTATAGGAGATTCCTCAACTAAGAGGTGGACATTGTGCCGGAACTGCACATTGATCGCTGAAATGCCTTGAAAGTGTGTTTGTGCCTAGTTTTGGATAGCTGCAATCAAGCAATCTCACTGATCTCGTCGCATCAAACAGACGCATGACAGTTTGTTGTCCGTTTACAACAAATAAAAATCAGAGCTCTAGGTGTGACACAGTCCTCACTCCTCAATCCCCTGTGGAAGTCTGCTTTTTTAAATGGAGTTATTATGTAAGCTTTCATGATGAGCGCTAAAGTTCGATGACATGGTTATCCATGTTACTATGGGACTTTTGCCCTCCATCACACATTTGATTGGCGTGTGCTTTGACACCACTAACATTTAAATAAAGCGGCCATCCAAACACGTGACTTCTGTTACACATTCAGACTAGTGCAGCTCATACATTTGATAATTTTGTGCTAACATCATAACAACTGCAATTTAAAAACCAACCACGGAGTGGATCCTTAAAAGGTAGCGTTAAATTAAGTCAGCAGTTTAATTACCAAATGGAGGTGGGTTCAGTTTGCTGACGATTCCAACCTTTTCAAAATAAGCACAATCAGAATTTGAAACGGTTATTTTGCGTGCTGAAAGGAACGATGCGTCCCTTGTTTTTCTGCCGAGGAGCGCGTCTTTTTACCTACAGGTTAAGGCGACTTGAAACCAGGTTCAGGCAAAGCTGAATTATGTGCTTGAACAAAGATGGGATACAAAATCCAAAAATAGCAAATGAAACGGCAGTAGATGATGACCTTTGTTGGACATATTTATTTTGAATTAGTCTGACTCTAGGCTACGCATCGGCTTGCTTACGCACTCACCTCCCAATTTTCCACTTTATAGTGTTCCAGTTGCAGAGCTTCTGGTTAGTCCCTCCTTTTGCTTGAAATGCAAAATGGCTTAAAGACCGCATAAGAAACATTTATTTATGCATTAGATCTGAAGGATACATCAATGAATCTGTGTGATACCGCTTGGAGGCCTTTGATAAGGCGAACCGTTAAAGATTTCGCATTCTATTTTAAGAATATCCTGCGGGATAGGGAATGGACTTGTCTACAATAAGACGGGTTTTTCGGAAGTAATGCAAACTCACCTTTGATGCGCTCAGTTGTAATGGTTTTGTCCGTCTTTTTTATTCTCATTCGAACTCTAGATTTCTTGATCCTAAGGACCTACTAGAATGCTCTAGCCCGCATTAATTTTAACACGGAGCAAATGGCGCCTTGAGATTGTTCAAGTAAGACATAATTATTGTTTCAAATTTAAATCTTTATTCTGTTGGATGAATTCACTCAGCGCTCTGCTTTGCTGAGATGCTTTCCTCTTTATTTTGATTATGCATCCTTTGACAATGGGAATAGCTACCAGACCACTCCGCACGTCTGGAATGAATATTCTGCCCTTCAGTAATGCTTAAATGTCGACTAGAGGCCCTCTACTCAAAAGTGTGTTAATTTACATTGGTTCTTAAGGGGAATCATGCAAGCACTTTAGAAGTTCAATTGCAATTTAACAGTCTAAAGGATTCCCAAACTGTCATCTTGTTATCGACAGAGATTAGGACTGTCAGTGATCAAAGTGCGAGTTGAGAGATCCTGTCAAAGGTAATTACTTAAAATTGAATCCACCCTAGTCATTTTGTTTTTTATTTAAAGGCACAAATACTGGCAACTCTTTCCATGGTTTATTTCCGTCAAAAAGCTTCGAACCAAGATGTGTTTTTTGCAGATAAATTGCCACGAAATCGAAAAGTGGGAAAGGAACTGATAAAAAAAAAGCGTGAGACCCTTATCGTTCGCCTAATTTCCAGCCAACCTGTTTATAGACGATGCTTTTGCTGCTATTTCATTGACTTCCTAAAAGTTTAGGCAAGAATTTCGACTTCCAAGAGTACTTGCGACCAACCAGTATGGCTTCTGCTTACAAAATAACGAGCAGAAACCCTTTCTTCTGGAGATGATGTCTAAACAACAGTTGAACGATTGCCATTAGCCCTAGTCCATTTGACCGGCTCAAGTTAAGATCGGTCTTGTTTCGTTTTGGGACATCTATTCGCAGTTTCATGGTTTTCCGCCGTTTTATGCTCCTTGTTTCCTTACCTATTAGGTATAGCTGAGTGTGTAAATGTGGATAAAGCGATGAAATCGAATCGCATCTTCCGTCGAGGCTGACTGGTCATTGCCGACTGCTACTCTAGTCCCTTGCTTCATCAAAATTTGTAACTTTTCAAATTGAAGCACTTAAAGGAATAGTGACTGCATTTACAACCTTCAGATTTGTTGCCTTGATCATAGTGCACAGTGTGAGGAACGAAGACTGAAAACGGGAACTAAAGTTGCCGTCTTAGCATCGCCCAATACAAGGGTTCCGCCCCAACTACTTTTACGGGAATGTCTGACATCTCCAGAATATATCACTTTCCCCGTTTGGTGGGCGGAAAGAGACCCACAGTGTCAATGCTTGCCCTTTGCTCTGCCTTCCCCTTTTGATCATGGGCCGTTACACCTAAGCACGCAAATACACTTCACCAATCTTCCCTCATCTTCACTCATAAAGACCTGGAAATTCGCATCTCTGTTACGACAGAGCGGCTTCATGCACATAACATCTGCTATTCATTCTAAGATGACTTACAGCCAATTGTTTTTAATTATCAAGCAGAATTCCTCTCAAAGTTTGGGTTCATTGCATCCATAACAACTGATACAATCATCAAAATGGGTGCTGAGACCAAAACGGAGGAAAAGGGTTTGAAATTTGAGAGGCGGAACAAAACTCGGGGAAGTTGGAGACCATGCGACAGGTGATTTATGTGAGCACAGGTTCACGAATTTAATGAAATCGCAGCAAGTTCAGTCCTGTTTTGTACATCTACGAAACCTTTTACAGCTTAGCTTTTCGGATAACACCACTAATTATTTGCAAAATTTGCACATCATTGTGGTGTAAGTAGTCGTGACTCCATACCATTCCAAGGCACCTTAAAGTCTTAATCCGTTATGAATGATCAAGTGTTGCAATGCATTCAATCAATATCACCACAGGTTTTGCGGCTCAACAAAGTGTTGGACTTTCTTTTTTTTCACACAATAAATAATTCACCTGTTATTTTTGTACTATTTTTTACCTAAACTTAAGGGGATGCACAAGTAAAGGGCACGATATGATAGAAGACTCAAAACTGGATCAAGCTAGATTTAAATCATTTTTTAGAAAGCAATAACTCACACAGTCGGAGCTACCTTTACCGTAGGTGGAGAGAAAGGCTGAACTGCTATAGTGGAGCTCATGTCACCGATATGGAAGAGAAATGCCTAGGCGTTAAGGCGTTTGTTTCCAAAAATGTAATCATCAAAAATGTCCTGCAATGATAGCTGAGTTACCTACCATTTGGCACCTAACAATCTATCTCCTGTCGCAAATAGCGTCAGTGCTGAGAATGATGGTAATCTCCAAGTGTAGGTACTAATATTTATTATGCAACCAAAGTAGAAGACTGCGTTCCCAGGTAAGGTAAAGTGTTGCTTAAACACCTACTGCTGCTAAAGAGGCTTTCTGAACATTTCAGCGCAGCTGCATTTAATTCTTTTATGTTTATCGTTCTCAAACGGTGTTGCTTAGTAAACTATTCAAATCTGTCTTTATTGCATTCTTAACTAATTAATAACTCCGACATGCTCACTGTTTTGTGCTTAACGGCAAAAGATGCCGGCTCAGTGAGGGGATTGGCAGGCTTTTTACGACACCGCAAGAACTTTAGCCGAATGCAAATTATTGGCGGTTGCTTACGTCGAAATGACCTCCCAAAATAGTTACAAAAGTACAAAAGTGCAGACCAGTAATTGCTATGTAAATACAGGCACTAAAATTATACAATGTACCAAAAAATAGCTATATCAGTCAAATCCTCCTTCGGCAAAGCAAATCGAAACTAATTGCTGGCTTGGCTACAAGCAAGCTCCTTGAGCGAACTCGGCAGCAAAGGAGATTTGAACTGTGAAGCGGCAGTTCTAAGTACTGATGGGAGATTTGACATCATTGAAATCCCAGCATTTATGTGGTGAAACAATACGAATAGAGGGCTGGCAATACCTCGTAGATAAAGGATCCTTCGCTTGATTACGCAATGGGTGCTTCGCAATTGTGGCATCAAGCAACTGCGAAGGTTTAAAACTTTCGACTTATTGAAATAGATTCAGAACCAAGATGAGTTAATAACTATGATTACCTACCTATAGCTTTAGAGTGTGTTCATTTATTGTCGAACCGTAAAGTACCATTCTAATTGTGCATTTTAACAACTGCTCACCTCTTTCACTCTGCCTGTAGGCTGAAGCAATTTGCCTAGCAAATGTGCATGCATGGAGACCTCCTAGTTTTTTTGACAGAAGTGTCTACTTTCCACCGTAAAGTGATTAATTATAACCTCCTCTAAATTAAAACAGGGATTATGGGACGTTGCACACTTCTTCTCATTTACTTTACATGAACACGGCAGTCTTTCTCTAGGTCGAGTTTTATACTGTCCCTGTTTTGCGGCTAACCATCGAGTAACTAACAGTTGGCAGAGACATTGATACCAAAGTCCTGTTAAACCGCAATTTTTGGAAGAAATTTCGACTATTTTTTTGCGTTCTGTGCAACTTAGGTAAGGAGTCTGCATTCGCAAGTTGAATAGTTGTTCTGGTAGGTTTAGCTGGTGTAAGAGTTGATCACTCCATTACAAAAAATAAATGCTAGCAGTTAATGAGACTATATGGCTAAGAATGCAGACATTGACACTTTTAGATAGCTGATGAGAAGGTTGACTCTCAATTAGGCAGGCGACTATGCAATGCTGCAATTCTTTGCTAAGTTCATTGCTTCGGTTTCACAGACAATTAAGGCTCATCATTAGAAGCGCCACAATGATTGTTGAACTAGCTGTCGGCTACAGGTTGACAAGATGGATGTTAAAGCTGACGTATCATACTGACAGCAAAATCATGCACTCAGAGGGGTCAGATGTATGGCATGTGGAAAGCGGTTGAGAGGAGAATGGAGGTGACATTCGTTGACAGCTTGAAAGCGCTTCATTGCAACTGTGATGTTTTCACACCTCCTACGATGCACCGCTGTTAACATGCACAGTTTCGCAGAATGGATATTAGATCCTACCGATGTGTCTTCATTCGTTTTTAAGGACGTCCAGGGTAGCTGCAAAGAGAAGCCACACTGTGTCTTTAGATTATTGTGGTAACGGGATGTACTCATGTTTGTCTCCTCCTGACCTAATAGCAACCAAATTACCTCAACGTAAATGCTGCTCTGTTTAATTTTTGAATTGTATCTTATCTGACCATTGCATAACAATTTGCAGCATAATTGATGAAATATGGCCTTGGGGGAATGATCCCATTCGAAGCATTGCCTGCTTGCCATAGGCATCCACTGAGTCTGCGGTAGGATATTCTTCGCCTTCAGGCCTTAGACGTTAATGAAAGTGACACGGATCAGCAATAAGAGCAGTGTGGAACTTTCCAACGACTGGCCTACTTTGTACAAAAGAAAATGACAATCTTGGCAAGCTGCTAGTTTTATGTTAACTGTGTTTGCCACTTTGCTTGTGCTCGCCTTGCAATACGCTTCTGCACGCATATTGGACTTTCCTGTCCTCAGAGCGTTGACGAAAGCCGTGCTATCTCGTTGTTACCATTGGCAAAAGGAATTGCACTCATCACTCACTCCTGATTGCCTGAGGGGTAGTGATGCCTCACTTTTACTGTCATAATAGTTTTGCATTTACGATGCAATAGTCTCTAGTCATCTCCACATACATTTACACTCTGAGGTTTACATCCCAATCAGGGAGGAGCACAGTAGCCCTGTAAACGCTACAAATGTATCTCAGTCTGTGAACACGTCTGTCTCTTTGCTTTAGAGTGCAGACACCTTCTTCAGCCAGTAGGACAGGCAAGGGAGGAATCAAACCATAATTCACAGTGGAAGGTGAGCACACGACGTGTGTTTGGAATGGACACTGATTGTGCTTAAATTCACTCGTTATCATTTAGCAAACCACTGATAATCTTATTTAAGCCACACACTGGAAATTGCATGAGTTTGGTTGAAGGTCTAAAAGTTGCGAAGGATTTACCAAAGCTGTAAATACTTCCCAAACCGTTATTTACAGGATCTATGCAATGCTTAATCCACTATGGATCAACTAAGGATTTGAATGGATTCATTTTATGCCTCTACAGCTTCTGCTTTCTGAGATAATCCTAACAAATGGGAGTAAGTTACTTTCTAAGTCGTACACCAAAATGGGGCTATTTGTACTGCAAGCACGCAGAAGACAAGCTAAGTGACTGACTACCTACCTGGAAGTGAAAATGCAAGGCGTTCTATAATCCCTATCTTTCAGCACAACCATCGCACCTATCAGAGGTGCGAAGATAAGACAAACATTTAAAAATATTATCAACTGAAACCTCTCAATAAGTTGGCCATTTGACCAATGATTGGCAAAATTCATTATTATTCTAGTGATGGAGGCCTAGGGGCTTAAAATTAAGAAGTCTTCGTTTACAACCTAAGTGAAGGACTAAGTATATAGATGGACTGAGGCGCGACTAGAATAATCACCCACCGTATATACTTTCAATCAAACATAGTCGCATTCAAGGTTCCAGTTACTAAACAGAGCCACCCACTGGAGCATTTTGCCTATGCCTTCGCTGCATCCTGGATCAAATTTACATACATCAGAGGATGATTGTATGGTGTTTAAGAATGGTACCTATCAGTGTATAAACTGAGCACTTTTCTAAAAATTCGCATTTCTTTTTGCATTAATTGCCGTCTCAGTAAACAAATAGAGGGCTTTTCAGGCGCTCCAATTGTGCTGGCTGAAATGGCAGTAGAAATTTATTTATTTTGTGGCCTGTTAGCCCCGTGCTTTAACGTTTCTATTAAATCTTTTTTTTCTGTAGATGAAATTAATTGCTAGTCGGGCTCGGTGAAGGTTTCTAAATGGTTACGCATGAGCAAAAGTACAGAATAGCGATCACCAAGGATGCAAAGAAAAGTTGTGGCCATAAGAATGTCATCACATGTTGGCAGCATTCATTACGGGATTCAGCGATGGTAAAATGGTCGTTTCTGGCAAGGGTGCTCGAAACAGTCATAACACTTCTAAAATTGGTTAAACCAAGTTAATTTCCCCCATCAATACGAAGCAGTCGAAATGAGGTAATCAGGCAGCATCAAAGTGTCTTCAAAGCAAGGGTAGAAGTAACCACAGAAAACGAGGTCAAAGGATGAATTTTAGTGAAGGTGGGGAGCTAGCAGCACCCAGACGGATAGTAGCTTACCGCCTTGTGGATTATTAATTAATCCTGACTACTATAGCTGTGAATGCGGGATGCAAGGGGGGTTCTATAAGAGAGCCGAGTAACGAATAAGGATTAAAGAGGGTGAAGCAGCAGGCGCAAAACTGGCTGTGGAGTTAATATTATCGTAGTCCCGCCTTGGCCCAACCGATCAAATTTAAGTCAAGAATGGTCGAAACCCCTAAATTGAAGTAAATATTGTCTCATTTCAAAACAGGACTTTGAAAACTGCGTCATCAAGCAAACGCTTAAAAACAAAACTTCAAATTCACTGATTTCGATTTAAAGTCAGAATAACTGCAAAGTTGTTGACAGGAATTTTGTTTCCTCGAATTCTTTTGGAACATTTTATTTTTAACTTCTAGGTTATAGTGATTTGTTACCCAACTACAAAGTGCCCACTGAATTACAACTTGTAGAGGGAATATCAGGAGAAATACGGAATATTGTGCATTACAGCAACGCTTTCGGAGGATAGAAGCAAAAGTGTTAGTCTCCTTAACTCTAACAATGGCGGATGCACGAAATATTTGCTTGCTCTTAAAAGCAAGCGTTTTCCACCAGCTATTACGTGATTATGGAGTGGGATGCCCCAGATGGACTTTGCCCCTCTAAAAGTTATAATCTGTTTTAACAGAACATAGTGAAGATTTGTTAGTTTAACTGTACTGAGGCAGTGGAAGAAGACGAGGCGTTGCCCGTGTGTTTAAATCCCCACGGAGGTAGAAGCTGTGATAACGTCTATTTGTCATCAAATCTGCATATGAGTTAATGATCCAACAATTTCTTATCGACCACATACAGAAAAAAGCCATAGAAATAAGCATCTCTGTATAACACGAGAGCTTCTTCCATATACACTCACGAGCCTTAGGTATCGATACTTTTGCCATTTAATTTTAATTTTAGTGTCAGAATTTCTCCCTCATTTTACTTTAACCAAATATTTCTCGCCCGTTGCGACAATTACCAGAGCCACTATTGCAATATAAGAGAAGCATTGAAAGTGGAAGGACAATAACGGATTCCATAGTAAACGAGAATCACGCAAAATGTGATGGGAAAGAGCACTGTTTTTCTTGTAGTTATTTCACCCTTTTCTTCTCTAACCTACAAGTCAAAGCTATGACCTTCCTTACCTATTGGTATATGCTTAATTTAGTTTAACGCTTTTATAAGAATGAGCATTAAATTAGTTTACGAGTTTAAAATAACTATGCATTTGACTCCATTACGAAACGTCTAGGAGTTCTATTCGATAACTCTGCAGGTTTCAGTGCACAACAAAGTGTTGCACTTTGGATTTTATTTAAAACAATGTTTCTACTCATTATTCTTTTACTTTTTTCTTAAAAAGTAAGTTGTAGGAGGATGCAGCATAATAAGAACCGGAGAGTTGAATCAATTTGGTTGCTAAGGCATTCCTGGGCAAATCCATGCCATACTGATCTGAAGCTGTCACCATTGCGAGCGTGCAGAGTAGCAGGAAAAAGAGTATACCTTACGACAAATGATGAGCCTAATTCACCCATGTGGAAACAAACTAACAAGACATTTCGTCAGCTCCCGCCTTTGGCAACCAACATCGCACGTATAAATGGTACAAAGAAAAGAATTTATCGCCAAATAAAATGTCCTATTGCAGCGGTTGATCCGGTTGTCAACTGATATATAAATATCTATCGCACGGTGTAAGCTTATTTACTATCTCCGATGTTAGAGGTGTCTAGGGTTAAAGTTAAGAAATAGCTTTATTCACACCTGAAACGGTGGACAAAATTTCTACGTGGGTTAATGCGTTGCCATACTGATTACTCTTTGTGAAGAGGCTTCGCAAATAAATTAACACGAGTGCATTTAAAACTAGGATGGGCTAGGTACATTCTGAAAATAAAAAGAAAGAGGAAGCCAACTGGTTATCCTAAGCGATCTCCCAAAATGCTTTTTTTGGCTTTAAACAGCTCCAGTGTGTGCTTTGTCTTTACTTCCACTTAAATTAGTTATTAATTTTTTGGTGGAAAAGAGGAGCACCTTTTTGCTGCAAATGGGCTCAATACAGATCCTGAACTGCTGGCAGAGGTGCCAAAGCAATAATCAACAATCCCATAGGGACAGGAAAGAGTTGTTGCATATTTTATTGTAGACATTCATCAATGGTTACTTCTGGCTAATGTATTTAAAAAGTCAGTGTAGGTGTAAAATTAACTGCTTAAGGCAAGTCGCTTTTGGCAAGCAAAGCAGCAGAAAGGCAGTTTTCCAATAAGGGCCAAGGTCTCTGCAACGTTGTTTCTGAAATGAACGCAGGAAAAGGAGAAAGGTGAGGTGCGAGATGATGCAAATTACGGATTTGGGGTCGAGGTAATATGATTCAAAGTGGAGAACTGCTGGCACTCCTACGTATGACGAAGGAATTTCGCATGCTGCAGTCAAGATTTGGGGATGGAAGAGTAGGCTCTTTGAGAAAACTAAGCAGCGAAAATTAATGTAAAGCAGTAGTTTCGAAGGTCAAGAACTAGGGGGAACCTCAAAGGTTAAGGAAAGATCGTCTGAATCCAAAAATCAAGCTAGTCAATGTACGACATTAAGCAAATGCCATATTCCAGAATTTCTAACCATCTAAAATGGACATCCAACTAAATAGAATGCTAAACTATGCTCAGGAATATTCATTTTGTACTTTTTAGATTCATGAGTGCTGGCCTAGGCCCCATAGAAGCGTTACATTAAAACGGCATTTTTGCCTTTTCCACCTTGCCTGACTTCCAAAAAATTCATCCCGCCAATAGGCAAGCACAAAAACCTTTTGGATCTCGAAGCTTTCTTTTATGCGTTGTAGGATAAATGAATGTAGTTAAAGCTTTCCTTTGCTTCCTGATCGGTGCATTCACATTGACATTCTTAACATGCTACTACTATCACGGCTAATTACAAGAATATTCTTAGTACTGTAGTGTACAGCTACTGCATTTAACTTCCTCAGGATAGGAGCGTTAGCTACTAATCTTTGCATTTTGGCTTAATCGTGTGTTTAGATCCCGAACTGGCCGTTTCAGCATCGTACATTATCCAGAGTTTTGCCTCGGTTTCTTTAGCCAACAAGACTACCATCATCAAGATATGCTTTATGTGATTCGATGCTGCCTAAATGTGTCTCGTAGGCACGATGCTGCAGCTACATGAGACTTCTCGAATGACGACTTACAGAAGGAGGCTTACCTCTCTGCAAAGTACAAAGGCAAACTCAAAAAAGAACAGCATCAAGGCATTACGAAGCAGCGGACTATGCAGACCACCATTGCCGCCTGTAAGAGATCTAAACCCAGATGCCTCTTAAGCTATGATCACCTTTCCACGTATTTATCGTACTTCTTAAGTGAACGATGCCATCCTTTTGATTAAGCTGCTCATATCAGTGCCATGAAGGTGGACGCGGAAGACCGAAGGGTATAAGTGAACGAAAATTGAGGAAGTGTTCATTTAAAGTCACATGCTAACGATTTGAAACAAGGACTCTTGCCTTCTTTGTATCTTCTTTAGCTGATTAAAAGACGATTTTTAAAAACAATGAACGTTCTCTTGGGTATTTTTGAACTGAAAAATGTCCTTCTTGTAGATAAGATCTGATATTTTCTAATAGTTTGGTGATTAGCATCTGAAAACTGAAATGAACATCACAAAACGATAGCATTAACAATGTGGATGAGCTGAGAATAGGCAAGATCGAACGACACCTTCTAGACATTTGCTGCATTTAGTGTTTTTCCGTAAAATTTAATGCCTCAAGATCACGTCCCTGTTGGCGACGTTAGGCAACCATCGCCTCCTTTTTATGTGATTGCTGCTCTTTTTTGCTAAATACTTTGCCCTAAATTGACTTGAATGCTAAAATGAAACGTGCCAAGAATCAAAATGAGATTTTTGGCTAGTGCAAGTGGTGCTTTGGCAAGTTTGCTAATCAAGTGACCTAAGCTATGGCTTTGCATTGTCAGTATTGGAACTGTTTGTCAAAAAGAATTTTACATTAGTTAATATCACAAAGCTAGCTGTTTCGAACTATCCAATTTGTATACATAGAAAGCAACTTTGGGTAGGTTTTAAGAGTTTTGGAATGGAATAAAAATGCAGTAGCGATTACTAAAGGCAGCTGGAAGAGTGCTTAGCCTCCCAGATGAACTCAAAGCCATTCTCACTAATCCTAGTTTTGACATCTTACTCCCCGCATTTATTTGCGGTGCGGTACTTTATGGCAGCGCAAAGTGGGAAAATTCATTAAAAATAGGTGTTGATTAAATTTGCTATTTAAGTTGCAGAAACTGTTGCAATTGCTTTAGCTTTCTCATCCGACTGCTGCTTTCACGGCACCAAATCTAGCACCATGGATGGAGGAGGTCAGGGTCCTATTGTAAATGCATTGTGAGTAAGTCGATGAAAGTAAATCCGAATGCTTACCCATTAGATGGCGATCGAAAATATTAATGAGTTCCTTTAGCTCCTCACATCTCTTCATCGCTTGACAAAGTGTTGGACTTTAGCCTTTTTAAAAGCAACAAATTTGCCACCTGTTCACTAGTTAATTCTTGCCTAAAAGTGAAATAGTGGACATGCAGTGAAATGATTCAATGATTCAATTTGTTTTAATGCTAGCGTTGACATGAATGTGAATTGGACGAATGGTTTTCGGCACAGCTCATGCGGAAAGGCAAATTCAAGGCATTCTTTCTTCACCTACCTCTAAATAGAGGTATCCTAATTACCAAAGCTGTGTTGATAAAATAAACAAAAGTTTAATCAAATGAAATCGCAATCTATGTCTTTGCGTCTTAAGCCTTCTCTAAATGCAAAAAAACATGGTACTAAGACTGAATACGTATGTATTCTGTAAACGGAGGTATTGGGGCTGCTAACATGGCCTGGAGGCCAGCCAGCCCGGGCCAGAAAAATGCGGCTACCTAAGTCACTGAAACCGGCGGTCAGCACAAACAAGGCATTACGATGTTGGTCGACCTACTACTACCCGAATGCACATTGCAAACATCATCGGCGTTTACAGTGAGGCAAGTCTCTAGGGTGGAGAGTTACGCAATTAATACTGAGAAACTAAATTTAAGCTGATTGACGCGCCGCCAGACCAATTGTTTAAAGTGCTATAGTAAAATGCATGGTCCGACATGGCTGTATTCAAAAATTGCATGATTCGAGTGAAGCATGCAACTAGAGAAATCCTCATAAAAAGCACATTTCAAGATATCTCTTCAGTTATATTTTGCTTTGGCGCAAGATCAGTTGGTAAGGCATCTGCTTCTACTTAAGGTATTTTCATGAGGACCGGCAATTCAAAAAATGCTGCACTCGACAATTTCGCATTGCCAAAGCAGGGAAGCAGAATTAAAATATTTAATCAGCACCTAAGTAAGTCGCTACACAGTACAGGTTGAAGATGATGCAAGGAAAGAACAGGATGGGTGGGCATTGAGGCGTTGAATTTGCAGTCAATCAAGCAGGCGAGTAGCATAAACCCTTGCGCTTAATCAAGAAAATTTTACATGCTACAGCCGTAAAAAGAGCAAGCAAAGAAAAATATGGCACTGAACTGTGGAATGGAAGAATACTATGTTTGATTCCAAAACGGATTTTCTGAAATTGCATCGTCACGCAACAACAAAAGTAGTTGCGAAACTGCTCACAGACATTCCGTTTTCTTGAATGTTTTGACCACTTTTGATTTGCTATTGCTCTTTTGTGAAAATCTGGAAACAAGTGATAAAGGCCCTTTTAAATGATGCTTCGAATAAATGCATAAAATCTTCTCCTTTTTCTTCATTCCATCCCATAACAGTTATTTAAAGTTGCCACTGGCCTTCTAACTAGAGTCCAAGACAAATTTCTTGAGTTTTTCCACCGCTTAACATTCTAAAGGCCTAAAGTTCATTTTTTAGCGTTGGCGTGGGATATCCATCTCAAAAATGTTTTCCAAAATTGCTTCAAACAGAGACTATTGGGATACCAAATTTGGGATTCATGCGAGGCGCCACGACTTTGATTGCAATGCTTATCATTTGCAAGATGCTCACTTTTTGGGACGAAGTCCAACCGCAATGTCATGCATCTTAAACGTGCAAAGAATAATTTGTTTTCATACCCAAAATTGTTTTAAAAGGTAATAAGTATCGAAGGCTTAGGGCACAAATGCTTTCGGGTGGTAAGGGTTTAAAATAAAGGCAATTCCCTTTTGTGTCCAGACTGTGAATAACTAAGAATAGTACTTATATCTGCGCTTGGGACTATTAGAGAGGCAAGTTTTGTACTGGTCAGACACACACTGATATTTATGTTTAGTTTCCTTTCCATTCATCTTTTTTAAACCTCTGCGTTCCTAGCCGTAAAGAAGAATAGATGTAGGTGGATTTATGTTGCGATCCAAAATGGTCAACTCACTTTACTAGTGGGCTTTAGTCCTCAAGTTTATTTACCAGCTTTATACATTTGAGGTTTAACAAAATGGAGTCTGCTTTACAAAGTAGCTGTCACTGCAGCTGCGCTTACTCTGTGTCGCGTCTGGTCTTGTCAGAGGTCAGTGTAACGAATATGCGCTGTCGGCCTTATCAGCGCATCAAAAGCCACTTTCACAAGCCCTATCTCAAGACATGACTGCATTGTCATCGAAGACAGTGACAATTGGCTTCACTCTATGATTTTAAACCGCTTAAACCGGGACATTCCATTCAACTCAGGAGTACCGTTAAGAAGCATTTCAAACTAGCGACCACTGAATCGTGTCCAAGTCTACAGACCGCATCTCTGATGGCTCTAAAGCATGGGAACATACGAACAAAATACGGTTGGGCCTAGATTAGACTTCCCTTAAAATTAAATTTTGTGGAGAAGAAAATAACATAAGGACGTTTACGAACGCTCATCCGTTGCTTGATCTTCGGTGAATGCCAAAGAAATGTATAGCAAATTAGGACATACCTTTGTGGACTGAGTCAGTAATGTTAGTATGACTGACCGTGGCGTAGATCTGGTGAAGTGCTTGTTTGAAACTATGACTGCTTAGCCATTCGTTATGACTAAGTGACCGGACTTCGACCAGGAGGCATGACCTCTGGGCTATGTCATTGGAACCTCAACTCTCCACTGTTCTAGCAGTACGTTTGCTTCGGTAGCAAACCTCGACTTCATGCATCCATCGCAGTAGGTTGTATACCCAACGTCAACGGAAATGAGATCCAATTTCTAATGCTTGATGTTTAGTCCTTACTTTATGGAAGAAATACACACGCTGCGGATGGGCAGACATTGAGACGGTATCTGCCCTAATATCGTATTTCTCAGAAGCCCTGCTAGCTAATGAAGTGACAGTAGCCCTGAGTCAGGGTTAAACGCTCCATTACGGAGCTGTCTACGGTGCCCATATACACGGGATGGGGATGGTGCAATTGTCACACCTAAGCACTCATTGATATCTCAACAATCTTTTCTTATTTCCACACATAGAATTTTGGAAAATCAGCAATTCTTTTGTGGTAGAACCACTAAATGCACAAATAATGCACGATTTTTTCCGTGTTTTGAGTCCACCGAATCCTTGATAGTAGCTACAATCATTTGAATGAGTAGAAAGACCGGTATGGAAGGAGAGGTTTAAGACTTGAGAGACAAAAACAAACTACACCATGGTTGGGGACCATGTTGCAGGTTATCTATGTAAGCACAGGTACGCTATTACTGACTTACCTAAAAAACTACTTACTAAGTACATGGCACTGGGGAAGTCGAAGTCGTTGCTTACACACTGCCACAAGCTCAGACGTAGGTTTTACACCTACAGAACTTTGTATAAGTACAAAAAATCAAATAAATCGCAAAGAGTTTGCATAGGTCGCATAGCATTATGATGTGAGCCGTAATGACTCCATATTTTGACAAGAAACTTTAAAGGCCTAATCCATTACGAGCGACCAAGCGTTCTAATGGAGTTATTTAGTACCTTAGCAGGCTTTAAGGCTCTACACAGTGTTGTGCTTGCATATTTATATAATATCTCTTCCATTTGTTGCTGTTAACCATTTTTTCCATCTAAAAGTGGGTAGATGCATGCGCAAGGCACAGGGCATGACTAAAAACCGAAATTTCGGAATTAAGTTGGACTCTAATTAGCATTTTAAGAAAGCGATGGTGTACACGGTTGAAGCTACTTCTACCCTCGACTTGGAGAAGGGCTAACCAAACAGTAATCAGCATTGCAAAAGGAGGGCTAACGTCGCCTACATGGGAGAGACATGTCAAGGCACCAATAGTTACTTATCAGCGGTGTGATCACTAGATGTCGATCCATTAGCTAGTTGACTCGTAACGCTCTTGCTCATATGGTAGGTAATGAAAGTGCTGGGAATGATGGTGATTTCTGAAGATAAAAACTAATTCCTATTTCACACTATAAATAGAGGAGTGCATTCTCACGTGGCTGATATGTTGCGGAAATACGTACACGTAATAAATACGTGGTCGCCTTCAAATCATGCACGTTTTCATTACTGAGAGGTGCTGCCTACTAGATTATTAACCTCTTCCTGCACTGCATCCTGATATAATTTTATAAGCTTTGCAGGATCAGTGTTTTATGCTCAACATTGGCAGATTGGCAAACTTTATAAGGCGCTCTAAGACCGTCGACCGACGACACATGCTTTGATTTTGCCTAGACTGGAATGATTTCTCAAAGTAGTAGTAGTAGTAGATGGGCAAAAGCGCAGATCAACAACTGCTATGTAATTACAGTGGATAAAGTGATATAATTGCTGTTTCTGGCTAATGCACTAAAAGTCAGAGCAGTTATAAAACTATGTCATGTAATTTTCATTCAGCGGAGCAAGCAGTAGAAATAAGAGATTTAGTCGACACCAATGGCTATTCAAAGCAAAATCCGAGGCGGCTACAAGAAAAGAAGGAGACGGATAAAGTTTTGAGCAGAGAACAATCAGCATCCTAAATAAGATGTACCCTAAACTTCTGTACATGGTAAATTAAGCAAAGAATCTGAGTTGACAAGAAAAATCTTAAAGCAAGCTACGAAGCGAATGAAATTTAAGGTGCGGAGCAGCAGATCTAAATACTGGTGAAAGATATGGCATCATTGATAGGCGCAATTATCTTGCAAAACAAACAGATGAAGTACCCAAGTCTCTGAGCTAAAGGAATCTTCGTGCACTTGTAAAACAGGTTACTTAAAGCTGTGTCATTTTGCAGATACTAAAGTCTGAAACCTCCGACTTATTATAATGGATTCTGGTTATTAACTAATACCCATTTATTTTTGGAATTTAAGACCGCATTTAATTTGTAAGCATAATTTCGAATAATCAAGTATACATTGGCATGGTATACTAAGGCAACTGTCCATCTCTTCCAGGCTGCCTCTACGCCAAGGCAATTCACCTGGCATCTGTACTAAAATGGAGAGCTTTTAGTTATTTTGGGACGGAATAAACCAACCATGAATTCTCATTTACCTACTAAGTAAAATCAAGCAAAATCCTTTCGAAGTGGCCTCCAGTCGCTTGAGATTGCTAATGCTACAGGGCATTCATCTAGCTGGATGGAATACTACCACTTCAATAATGTTTTCATACAAAAATTGCAGACTTATTTACCTTTCGCCTCATCTACTATTCCATGAATAAGGCGGTCTTTTCCTGCCTGCTTTGCGATTTGCTGCCAAAAAGGTCAAATTTGGTAGGTATAGCAATCATGATTTGTCATCTTTAATTAATTAATTTCATTGAATCACGTCTTATGGAAGAATGGTCCGCAAACACAAAGAATCCTGTGCATTCAAAGTAAAATGTCTGCATGAGCAAGTTAAACATTTTGTTTGTTGAATTTTCTTTTAGCAAATAGCTATAAATCAGGGCCTGCTTTCTCGACTAGGAAATCGAATTGTGGTAAACCTGAAAGGATTGTAAAGATGAAACGAATCGACACCTTTGGCAGTGTGAAATTTTCAAACGGAGACGTCAACAGGTGTATAGTACTGATAGCCCATTTTTTTGCAAAGCAATGGCAAAATCTTTGGTAAACTATTGCATTTATGTCCTTTGTGATTGCTAATTTACTTGTGCTTCATTTCTAAAATAATATTTAAGATGCTCAAAAGGACTTCTCGTCCAGCTATTCTGACAGCGTTGACAGAGGCCGCAGCATCTCGTTGTTACGATTGACGGGAAGAATTGTGCTTATCACTTACTCCTCACTGCAGAAAAGGCAGTGATACTCCATTTTTATCGTCACACCTGGGCATGCATTAATGACCAAGCAAATTTCTCTCCTCTCCACACACACATTCACATCTAGACGTTTGCAACACGAATAGAGAGGAGTACACTACTCCCATAAGTGCCACAAAATTTTCTTAGCCTTCGAACCTACCTGTCTCATTGCTTTTAATGGTTGTGCCGAAAGACAGGGATTATAGAGTGCCTTGCATTTTGTTACTTCCAGGTAGGTGCCATGCACCCGTCTGTAGTCATTCACTTAGCTTGTCTTCTGCGTGCTTGCAGTATAAATAGTTCCAGTTTGGTATACGACTTAGAAGATAACTTACTCCCATTTGTCAGGATTATATCAGAAAGTTGAGGCTGCGGAGGCATAAAATGAATCCATTCAAATCCTTAGTTGATCCATAGTGGATTAAACATTGAATAGATCCTGTAAATAACGGTTTGGGAAGTATTTACCGCTTTGGCAAATCCTTCGCAACTTTTAGACCTTCAACCAAATTCATGCAAGTTCCAGTGGGTGGCTTAAATAAGATTATCAGTGGTTTGCTGAGCGATGACGAGTGAATTAAAGCACAACCAGTGTCCATTCCAAACACACATCGTGTGCTCACCTTCCACTGTGAATTATGGTTTGATTCCTCCCTTGCCTATCCTACTGGCTGAAGAAGGTGTCTGCACTCTAAAGCAAAGAGACAGACGTGTTCACAGACTGAGATACATTTGTAGTGTTTACAGGGCTACTGTGCTCCTCCCTGATCGGGATGTAAGCCTGAAAGTGTAAATGTATGTGGAGATGACTAGAGATTATTGCATCGTTAATGCAAAACTATTATGACAGTAGAATTGAGGCACCACTACCCTCAGACAGTCAGGAGTGGGTGATGAGTGCAATTCCTTTTGCCAATGGTGACAACGAGATAGCACGGCTTTCGTCAACGCTCTGAGGACAGGAAAGTCCAATGTGCGTGCAGAAGCGTATTGCAAGGCGAGCACAAGCAAAGTGGCAAACACAGTTAACATAAACCTAGCAGTTTGCCAAAATATTCACTTTGTTTTTTCATTATAAGAGAAGGGAACAAAGCAACTTTTACGATGGGAGTGTAGCATTTGATATGTGCTTGGAAGGGATAGTTGCTGTGTTTGCATTTCCTTTTTTAACTTTCAGCAAACTACCGCTAATGCTGTTTTCATTACCTACTGGAATGTGTATGAGTTTTGTTGATTAGCTCAAAATTGCTAAAAATTTGTAGAGGTTATATGTACTTTTCAGCCATGTTTTAAGAGGATGCATTCAACACTTACTCCGCTACAAAGCAACCAAGAATCTTCATGGATTCATTTTATGCTTTTACAGCTCTCATTTCTTAACCAAGTGCGGCGCATAGCTCAGTTAAATTTCAGTAAAGCAAACGTCATTTCCTTCATTAAGTACATATTCAGCACTATTAAAGGTTAGTTGGGTAAATGCCACTCAAGATCATATTTGCGAATCCGTTGTTTGGCCTCCAATAAATGCCAAGGAAATACTCAGCATTTTAGAATGTATTTTTGGGGACTAAGTTGGCGATGTTGCGACCGAACGTGACTTAAATCAAATGAAGCGTTCATAGATGCTGATTACTTATCGTTTCCTTTCGACCAAGGGGAAATTGGGGGGCAATGAACTTCGACTGGAAGGCGTGACCTCTGGGTTATGTCATTAGCACCTCAACTCTTCAACTCTTCAGCAGCACGTTTACTTCAGTAGCAAATCTCAAAGTCATGCATCCTTGGTTGTGGGTGGCAAGCCCAACGACAACGGAAATGAGGTCCCACTTACAGGAGCAACAACAAGTGACTTCTGCATTGAGCATCTGCTCATCCTTGCATGTGTTAGAAATTTTGTCAATTAATGAAGCAACAGCGGCCATGGCTCAGACTGAATGGTTCCCTGCGGGGCTGTCTACAGTGTCCTTATACATGGAGGCTGGTAATAAGTGCTGAGCTGCCCGATTGATGACCTGAATCAAAAGTAGACAATAAAATTTTATCCGAATATATCTTTAACTTACAGTCATTGATGGTAGTAGAACGATTCCATGAAAATATGGAAAAATTAAATTTAGCTGCTCTCTGAATAGATCGTAGGCCAGGTGTGCTGAAGAAGGCATTAGAAGCTGATCCTGTTTTGTAAGTTTTTCCCCACTTGCTGAAATTCTGCAATAAAGGAAGCAGATTGCGCATAGATGGCGGTAGGCCTTCGATCTGGTTGAAAACCAGTCATTAGTACTCGACCATTTTGAAGCCCGCAAGAACAAGGAATTTCAGCAGCTCAAGAAGCATGAGTTTATGGAACAGTGAGTAGGATGGACAGTTGCCTGGAATAAAACAGTCAAACATATGAATTCACCTGCCATTCACTTCAATCCACAATGCCCATTTCACTTTCCTTCCATTCCTAAGCATGTAACCGTTTATGACACGAGCTAGCTGGCGCCTTCGAGCTTTGATGAGGCAAGATTTATGTAGAGGACGTTAATTTTTCAACTCACGGCGTTGATAAGGAGCCAAATAGTGGTCCCGCTTTCGCGCATTTGCTTGGTGGCCTTGCCTCCTGACCTTGCTAGTGACTTTACGCTCCTCTGTAAGCCACCAGTGCACATTTCCCTGAGGTCGTGGAGCACTAAGCACACAAATTTCGGAACTAGCTCAAATCTGGTTAAGGGAAGTAGTTGGACTTCATGCAGTTCTACTTATATGAATGCCAAAAAGCAAATCCTTTTGATGCATAAGAGTCTACTCAACTAGTAAGTGGACATTGTGAGATAAATGCACGCTGACCACCAAAAAAACCTTGAAGGTATCGAAACGGTGTGGTCTTCCAAAATGTTTGTGCCTATGATATGGGAGGCATTCTAAATCAAACCAACTGATTTTGTCTCATTTGATAAAGGCATGATAATTTGTTTTCTCTTGCCTTCTACTAAACAAATGATTTAAATTTAAGGCCATTCGACCCGGTTCATTTTGTCTGCAGAGATAAGAACAGAGCAGTGAATGTGGCACAGTCCTTACCTGTCGAGCCTCCGTAGAGCTCTAATTTTAGGCAGGACTGTTATGCAAGACTTCGTAGTAAAAGTTCAAGCTCACAAGAGGTGCCACAATTAATGACCGGATTGCTCATTTTACCACCGGCTTCTTCTATCCACTGTGTGTTCGAGTGGCGTTTGTCGTTAACATTTCTAAATGTAAGTCAAAGCGACCGCCGACCACGTGCCTCCTACTACACTATCAGAATTGCGCAGCTTATACATCGAGAAATTTTTTGTCAATTTCAGAAGCACAATAATTTTTATTGCTAATTACGAAGTGGATTCATGAAGTGAGCAGCAAATCAAACCAGCAGTTTAATCGACAATATAAAAGGTGGATTCAGTCTGCCTAAGATTCCAAAATCTTTGAACATATGACAGTTAGTATGCAAACTAGATTATACTAAAGTGTAAATTTTACGTGTGGAAGAAAATGGTCTGTGCCTTCTTTACCGAAGGTCGTGGCTTTTATCTGCGGGCTAAGGAGACTTAAAATGCAGTTGGAGCAGAGGTTATGTCGGTAATTGAACAAAAAGGAAGAAAATGAAATGGGATCTTGAGTCAACCGGCAGAAGTTCATCACAAGGCATTGTTGGGAAAAAAATCCTATTAGGTGCTGCCCAACCTGAACATTGTGGCAATCATTGGGTTCAGCTCTCGTCATGTCAA
The DNA here is from genome assembly GCA_001923025.3 of Taenia multiceps. Classification (NCBI taxonomy): domain Eukaryota; kingdom Metazoa; phylum Platyhelminthes; class Cestoda; order Cyclophyllidea; family Taeniidae; genus Taenia; species Taenia multiceps. The sequence continues at coordinate 2,210,219 of CM010317.1, read as the reverse complement.
AGACTATCAAGTCCTCAGAATCTGCACGAATGGCTCTCATACACAAAATGAACTTTTCTCTTTATCCAATTTGCCATTTTTCAGTGCTCTTTACGCATAAAATGGTTTAAGGACTGCACAGGCGACATTTGTCTGCGCAATAGTTCTCAGTGACATATCAACGGGTTCGCTAGATTCCATTTGGTAACCTTCGATACGACAAGATGTCGAGAAATTCACATTGGTGTTTGAAGAATCCTACAGGAGTCAGTGTTGATTATTTCCTCCAAAAGCACGGCCGTATCACTCTTATGTTTGAGTTTGTACTCCTGCTCACAGTTTCTGTTGCTTTTGGATGCATTTACTCGATACTATGTCTCGATGGGATGTTTACCTCCTTGTGTTGGTTACGAATGCTTCGGACCATGCTACTTCAAGCGTTTGCCTGAATTTCAGCCAACACGTCCATGAACACAATGCGTGTTGCCTCTCTAGCATGGATCCCTTTAAACTTGAAAAAAGACTTCTTGATCTTTTTCGATTACTAAGTTTAAAAGCTTATTTAGCCTGTAGCTAGCTTCCCAGCGATACTGTGATCACTCGGTTTGAAATTCGACTGCAAAATAACGGGCCGAAAAACTGAACTAGACTATGTAGCAAATTGAGCATCTACTCTCCCTCTTAGGCGATGTCTGGTTGACCGTCGAATTACTGCCTTTAACCGTATTTTCATCAAGCAAGCTCTGGATGAAGTCCTTCCTGTTCCATCTTGCAATGGTAGTGCTCAGTCACTTGATTACTCCCACTTTCCTTTCCATTATTTCCTTACTTATTAAGTGAAGTCGGGTAAGCAACGCAGATTGGGTGTTGACGTCGAAGAACATCTTCCGTCCAGGCTGACAAACTACTATCTACTGCAGTTGCAGTCAGTCACTCCGATCGGCTCGTCGGTCGGTCATTAGGTCTGGACTGCGTTAAGCTGGCAGATTGGCGGTAGTTTGCTAGTCGGAATAAGCTTCGTGAAAACTGATATAAAGATATTTCAGACAAGCATTTGATTATGGCGGTACACCTGTAAATTTGCAATGTGCGTGCCTCAAGATAAAATTGACTACTTAATCTCCTTTTAAACTACAAGTGTGCGTCATGAGAATAAAATTCCTCAAAGCTTCAGCACTCACCAAATGGATGTTCAGACATTCGCTACACTAAGGTTGAAATTCCTTTGCAACTTAATGCAAACGCCTGGTTAGCTTGGCTCTCGGCCTTAAATCAATGGCAAATGTTTAAAAAAGTTAAAAGCAACATTGTGCGAAATTAGTACACACCTAAAGGAAGAGACTGAGGTCTTAACAAAAAGTAGGCACAAATTGGTAAAAGATGGCCTCAGATACCGATTGCTGGAGTGGAGTCGAACAGCACAGCGTAGGCATGTGAAGGAGCGAAAACAGAGAAGCAGTGTTAGAGCAAAACGCTAGAAAAAGGAAGTGAAAGTCTAGTGCCTAAAAATAACTCATATTTCCATAAATCTCTTCGAAAGTTCATCCTCACTACAACTTAGTGTCGGTAGGGCTAAGCCTTTTAAAGAAAAAATTCATTCAAACGAGTTTTGCAAAGTAAGTATCGCGGGCAAGGAGCAGACCGCCTTATGTTGAGTTGCACAAACCGTCCAAATTTTTAAGCTAAAGGGACATTAGGGTAAAACAGAGATAGTGGGGGATTCCATTCTTTAACTAGCAAAAAGGTGGGAGGAAACGATGTTTTGTGGGTCCTGGCAGCAAAAGGAAAATAAATTGACGTATTAGCCACGATGCGCTTTTAGTCCGCTAAGTTCCAATTGTTGTTACTTTATGATTTTAAAATTCCACAAAAAATGTAATAGGTGGCTCTATGGGATTGCAATGAACCCATCTTTTAAAACCTTGTTCCATTTTTAAGTAAGATTACACACCCTTGACATAATAAATTAATCAGCCGTCGGGTGCTGGCACAGTCGAAGTTGTCAGATTGCTTCCAAGTCGTTAAGGTCCAAATTGCAAAGGTGTAAAATATTTGCTTGAAACCTCGAAGGATTATATACATGACAAATGGTGCAATGAATGATTTTTTTGGTTCCCAAAGGCCATTTTTGCATGATTTTTGCTGCGAAAATGTTAGTTTTGCAGTCGACGAGTAAAATGCAATTAAAATCTTGAACTGTGCCTAATTTCTTATGAGTGCTTTTTGCTACATTTAAATCAGGAAGCAAATGCAGGTGTAACAAATGGAGCTACTAGTCATGCATTTAGCCTCTGAAACATCACAAAAATACAGCACGGATTTGCATTACAGCTCCCCTGGACCGTCTTGACGACGAGCAAAAAAGCAACATATAGACTTGAAATGCATTTTATGCGGAATTATGATGAGTTTTGGGAAATAAAGCTAGTGATAACTGATACAATGAAGAAGTACTCTCAAACTTGGTCAAAGTAACCAACTAAAATAAGAGCCAACTTCCATATTGGCGCCTAAATAGGAATAAATCAAATCCGCTCACAGAAAATATGCGGTCCTGACAAACATTAGGACTGGAGTGGTCCAAATTCCATGCCATCATGCAGAGGCACAATGGTTAGGCCTTCAATGTTGACGAAGTCATGACTGTGAGTTGAATGATTGGCCACAGTATTACATAGTCATATCTCTTTCCAAGCCTCCACCTTGGTGGTTTCTGTGGTCAAATTCCAGCGTCGGTGATCGCAACGTAGGTAATGCTGTAAAAAAGCTTAAAAAAAAGAATAACGTTGGTAAATGTGCGTGAAATCTCTCACTCATTCATGTATTTTAACGTTCTTATACACGTTTATCAAAACTAAATAAAAGTAAGTCAACTAAATGTAAAATGCATTTGATTGAAAGTATCTTTTAGCTGAGGTCTCCCTGAAGACAAGAAAGACAAAATAACTGAATAGAATGCATATTGTCGACGCGAATTAGGGCAACAATGGTCCGTCCAGTGTAAAGGCTCAATTAATCATCTCAACGGCTTTAGCAAACATTTACAGATTTGCATAGCCTCTCTTCCATTTAAGCACCGACTCTAGTGTTGGCCATTGTTGGCCTCCCTCACCGGCCTTCACGGCCCACAAATGCACTCCTAAGAGGACTACAAAGCTTAATTAGTGATTTGCATACGATTTCCAAATGACTTGTAGTGTATTTTAACAATGAAGACTGCTTATTAGAGAACAAGACACCATTCATTGGTCAACACTTTCCTTCAGGTGTTGACATGTCCCTTATGAGGCCCTTTGAGGTGAAAAGTCTCGCAGTTTAGATTGAGTACTTTTTAATGTGATGTCAATAGCCATTTATTTGTTAAATAAATTATTGCCTTGATGGTGTTGCCACCTGTTAAAACTAGTTATCATACACTGAAAAGAACTACATCACTTGTTTGAGACACCGACTCCTGACGAGACCAGGCATCTTTTAGCCACATTTAGAAAGCTATTTGATATCCAAAGCAAGCAAACAAACTTTGCGGCTAGACTTCATTAGTAAGGATGGTTGAATATCCCAAAGCACCATAAAATTATCTACTTTTACCCTCATTCGTAACTAAGGTTGCGATGCCAGTATGTGCGTGAAAGAAAGGGTTAAACGACTTGTCCTCACCTACATTTTGATACCCTTGTAAGCAGTTGTACTCCTCAACCATAAAGTATTTAACCAGTCACTCTTTAAAATGATTTAAGTGGAAGGTACAGCTATCGTATCCCACGTAGGCCCACTCTTGTGAAAAATTCTTTAAGATGAAGATGAATATTTTCCTTGGACGCTTATAATGCACGAGTCTGGAGCTGGCTGTCTTCAACACACAGTTTTGTAGATACAGTAGTTTTATTTTTCGTTCAACAGCAAAATTAAGGATGTTCTTAAGCTTAACTATTCAATGCTTTGATGCGATTCGGTAAAGAACTCAAACCGTAATTGTCATAACTATGATATGGAATTATGTCTACAGCTGAATGAAAAGCTGGCATAGTGTAAAATTGTACCCAAAACGAACCGTGCATTTCATACAAGATTGAGCAACAAGGGATGCAATTCATTCTGCATTCCAGGTTTAAATCCAAATGCAAACTACATTGAATTTGACGGTCATTTAATATTCCTGCAAGATCTCAGATCACAGCAACTTAGATGAACATTATCAAAACGAAGCCATCTTCTCCGGCTAAATGAATTTCTTTTGAGTAATGTAAACTAGCAAACGCCGGAGGTGACTAGCAGACAATTGGTGCTGTATTCTGCTCGTAAACAGTCGTACTGCTTATGCTCATCGGATACCTCAATAAGTCTGCTCATCAATCCAGATTTCTCGGCTGTAAAAAGCAAAATTAACTACGCTGAAGGGTATGGGCTACTCGCTACTTAGAACACTGCAAGTTTTCAAACTCAGGACTTTACTTCTTGTCATCTCTTGCGTATACTTCAGTTTACGCTCTGGAGGGACCCAAACTCCGAGTGAATTCCTCAGCTCCGCTGCTTAATTGACAAAGAAAATTAGCCTCATGGATATAATATTACAATTTCTCTCGCTTTATGGGTACAGTAGCCAGGAGCGACCGCATGTAAGTGTCCACAATAAAATACGCATGTAATGTAATGTAATGTGAATGTAATTTGACATGTGAAATATTTCTTTAGCAATGCACTGCTTCTTGGGTCCTTCCGGTGGTACACATCTGGTCGGACGTAAAGGCAAGGTTTGGGACACCAAATGTGGGTCCTTTACTAGCCACAGTTTAACCGCTTCAAAAGACCTCCCTTCGATGCATTTGCACTGATCTGACCTATGCTTACAGGACTGCTTCAAGAAAGAGCAGGTATTGTTGTCGCCCATCCTCTACCACTTATCAAGATTGCTAACTGACAAATTGTAATTGTAATAGCCCTTCTCATTGTAGTATTCGAGGCGGAACCAGTGAAGGTATGCGACGCCAAGTTTGCCATCATGGATGTCCTGCAAATAAATAACTTGAAAGAAATTTTGGAGCTTCTAAGACTATGCGTAGATGGCGAGTGCGAATGGCACATAGACAAGATAGAAAGGGGATTTGAAAAGGAAGTCGCCTAGTATTATTGCGCTAAAGGAAAAGTTTAAGTCTACAAGGCACTAAAACACTTACCGCAACAATAAGAAGGGCTGAAACAAGCTTTGAACATAGGAAGGGTACTCTCATGATTGAAATTTCTCGAGTGAAAGAGACATTGCCACAAGCGTAGTTGGTACAGGCTCTATCGGGAAGGGCATCTCGTATAGCTCTACAGGCTATTCCTAGACCTTTCTGTGTGCAACAAATTCTTACGCCTGTGGAAAAGAGATGCATTTCCAATGAGTTATCAAGATACCCCTTCTACAGCACACAGCAGCACCGAAAAGTCACCATTCAGCGCAAAAATTTAGTTAGAAGAAAAGCCGAAGTCGACACCCCACAGCAAGTAAAAATACCATGATTAATAGGGCAGTTAAACACCGCCTGCATCAGAGGTTATATAGATTGCATGCAAGAGCATTGTCTAGTCTTTTGAACGTTCGACAACCCTTGATAATTGCACTAGTTTAGAGTAAGCATCGTTTCAGATATCCCATGCCACTACCTAAATTCACATCCACGAAACACCATTTCGCACATTAATACATAAACTGAGATGATAAAATTAAGATTAATGTGAATGGCTTTGACTATAACCAAAAGATATAATCATTTAGCAGCAAATATGGGAAATCTGCGATGCCTTTATTGCACCCCAACAACATCAAAAATTAATCAAAGCTCCTCATACGCTTATACAAAATAGAAAGTTCACTGAAAAAATAATGTGGCTCAATTTTAGGTGAATTGCCATAATGGGTAAAATTTTGTCTAAAACATTATTATGTTATTATCCGGATTAAAAATTGGACAAAATTAAAAAAAACGGCACAAGTGTGTTCCGAGAATAAGAATTTACAGTCATTTAGCAACATGTGCTCAATCGTCGCTTTTCCTGCAAAAAACCCTTTTGCAATTTACAAATTTTGACTTTAAATAAATGAGTATATTCAACTAACTTTTCTGCAAATGAAAACTTGGTCTTCTGCATGACCCATTTGATGCGAGTCTTGACAGTCTTCTGCAAAACATTAAGCGATGTGGATACCATTGATGCCATTTGGCAAATATTTTCTAAAGTAGTCATTATATAATTCAACTATTTTGTCAGGGGTAGCATAGTAATGCCAAAACAAACAACAAATCATCATTCCGGTAGCCATTACTCGACAGGCTACCGTATTTACATTCACACAAGGCGAGTGACTAAACAAAAATGCAGTAACAAGGGGGTAATGGGAGACTTCGCTCGACTGCTGTGGTGTGTCAGAAGCGGTGCGACTGTTTTACAACGCTAATGATATGCTGTCAAGGCATTTCTGAACGCCAGCTCCTTCCTCCTCTCAACTGCTTACCACACGCAGTAGATCTGGTCGGCAGGATCAAGTGTCACTACAGATGAATATTCCTGTACTCTCACGCTCATGTTGTCAGTTTTTTAAGTATGTGCTACTTCAACAATCAGGTCCAACCACTAATAGTCTGCCAGACAGCCTGGAATTTGAGTCATGTTAGTGCCTCCTCAGTTCTGCTGTAGGTAAACAATGCTTTATTTACTAAGGATCAAGTCTTAGTTCGTAGTCAGAGAGATCACGATGAGTTAGGGCACAGATCAGGTATCTGAATGGGGCTTAGGAGTAAACAATGAGAATGAGGTATAAGTAGGTAAAGTGCGGTTAACAAATACTCACCAAGTGATTTCAGATACCCAATTCCGACTGAGTATCTGTATCTGAAGACAAAACTGAATGCCTGTTAGTTTATTATCTACTAAATGACTTTGACATTTATTTTGGTAGACAAATTTCCAATTTGATGGTAAGGGTCGCAAACCAATAAAGTTCTTTACCCGTAAGCAAAAGACGTTCAATAGAATGCCATAGGAATGAGAGCGAAAACGAACACATATTCATCAGAGCTTTGTTGGTGAATCCTTTGCAGAATGCTTTTCTTTGAATAATCATTTATAAAAGTATAACTGAAATAAGAACACTAAGTTATAACGGTGATATACGACTTCATGCTGAGGGTTAATGACACGGAACTAAGACTACGCTGCTGGAGCTCGTTCAGTGGCTGGGCCGTTGTGACAGTCAATAGCCCTTCTTTATTTAAGCGTCTACCTTACTGCTCCCAATGGCCAAACACCCGTCGAAAGTCCCATGCTTCAGTGACTACTTGTTAAGACGCGCTTTTGGAAAACTGTGCTAAAATTAGACTATGGTTCCTTCGTTCCAGATGTTTTGGCGATTTTTGGTTTTTGATAAATCCATCTAATAACTGCAGACATCGTTCAGATTTCACATCCACTGCTTTGCATTGTCTTTACTTCCCTAGATTTTCTCACAGACTCTTTCTTTCATCACAATTTAACGTCTGTAACATGCAAAGCTGATTTGTTGTGCAAAAGACTGTAAGCTGCTCCCTACTTGGAAGGCTGTGATCTCCTGTCCAAATGTTCAACTCTTCGCATTCTCTTTCCGTGGTGACTTCATATTCTGACTTGCTACGCTAATTATAATTTTCCTAGTACAGATGATAAAATAGTTAATGAATAGCTGGGAGTGGGCTTCCTATGATATCTAAACCCCTGCGATGAAATCTGCAAGTGAGAAAGGTGCTTATACAGCACTCAGTTTCCCTCAACTAAATTGAGATTGCTTATCTACAAAGCTACTCCTCTCAAACCACTTTAGGAACCTCACCTGGACAACTGCAGATAAGGCATCAGATATGGGGTAAAAAAACCCGAATTGAAGCATATTAACGGTTTCTCTATCGGAATTGGTTGCAGTCTCTCAGAAAGTTGGTTAGTCTATTCACAAACGAATAGAAACTGTGCTGTTGAGCATAAAACACCGACTCTCCCTTATGCCTAACAACTAATTCAAGAGACAGGAATGGCAGTAATGAATGTTCTCAACTGGTGCCACTCAAGAATAAAATATTACATGAAACCGCCTAAGGTACAGATTGTATTTTATGAATTTTCGCCCACTTATGGGTTGTACTAGACTCATGCGAGTTTTAAATGTTGCCATGTGGGACTATTCATTGGACTTCCTTAAAAGGAGCAACAAATTTGATAACTAATTAACCTCTTGACAAGTTACGTCACCTTCTTGAATGAGAGTACAAATATTTCCCACTGTCAGATAACGTACCTTCACCCAAAATAGCTTAATGGCTGGGTAAACGAAGTGCTTTTACAAAGTGAAATAAATATGAAACTGGTCAGTAATAGTTATCCAGACGAGATGAGCATAAGACAGTTAGCCTGTAATACTTATTTGGAAAATTTTTCAATTGGACCCAAGTTTCATATACATTGTTGATGAAATTATATCTATATGTGGAAATTTTTACTGACTCTTTAGTTCGTCTGAAATCTTGGCGCCTATGTGCTGTAGAAAGCTCTACCTTTACAGTTGGCAAAGTTTTACTAAATCATTTAGCCAGCAGACGACTACTTGGTTAATGAAGTACGTGTATCAGGGTGAGACGTGTTACCCGCAGATAGCACCGGAAATCGGTTTAAGCTGTTAATAATCAAAGCTCCCAACTTCCCTCTCATTGTTCCAGTATGCACCGTCTTCAGTTCCCGCATGATTATCCAGAACTACTTCGTCCACATTTCTCCTTAGTGTCCCCTGTCTATTCAGCCAACTGCTTTGAAAAAGATTTGACTATTCTTCCTCCAAAACAAAATCTACCTTGTTGGGCAACTCGAACCTAGCATGCGGTGATGGAGGTGAAGAGAAAATCTCGCTACCAGCAACATCTCGCCTGCGGACAACTACTCTGATCCAGAGCAGCTGCCAGATTATTTGACAGTGAGCGTATGCAAAACAACGCTGCCGCCTCGGTCACTTCTCGCAAGTGGCCGCAGCTACCACCCAGCAGCGCTAGAGGGGAATCGAAAGGACTATCAGTAACATATTTACCGTTTTGACTGCCGGTTTTGGTCACTTGTGTGACCATAATGTTCCAGCCGGGCTGGCTGTCCTCTAGGTCATGCCAGCAGCCCCAATCCCTCTGTTTACAGAATATGTGTGCACTCTACCCTGGCATTTTGATTTCTTTTGCCTCCAAGGAAGTCTTAAGACGCTATTTTGGTGACAGCGGGAAGCAAATCCGGCTTTATTGCACTTTTTTCTCGATCTCTACAGCCGTTGAAAAACCGTAGCCTTGCAAAAGAAGTACATGTGCCATGGATGAGAGAATCTCTCACATCCCATAGCAGAAGGGCTGAAAACGGAGTCTGCACTCGGCATCTCCCTTATTTCCGTGTTCTGTAAGAATGCTATTAACAAATGAAGCATCACCAGTCATGAACTATCCGAAAGGGTTTAGTTGTGAAGTTTTCCTTAATGAACCTGCTTGAGGGGACCGATGTCCTACGTCAATCTTGTCGAGCCGATGCTCGAAGAACCTTTTGCTCTGCATTTGGTTCCCCTCAGTTACGCTTGCATTTCCATGGTTGACACGGCTATGTCTTGGGTGTCTATTCAGCACCGATCACGTTGTGATGGCTGAAATGGGAGGTTGACTAAGGAAGGCGTCGGAGACGACGCTCGAAAGAATTGAGAGGCTACGTAATATTTCGTTTGTTCAGAGTGCCGAATTCGGTCATCTGGGTGGCCATATTGTTTAGCAGGTCTAGCCAACCTTAGGGCCATTCCAGCAGCCTCAATATCCCTATTTTCAGAATGTATACATATTTTGCTCCAGTACTGTGCTATCTTTCGCCTTCAAGGAAGTCCCAGGACACTATAAATGGATCAACCATGGGATGATTTTATCCAAAGACGGGGATTCGGCAAAATGTTTTGTCATAGAGATTTATATTTATTCGGCTTACCTGCATGCCTATGGTAAGACTCCAAGACTGTATAATGGTGCTTCTTTTAAAAACAAAGTAGGGACCAACTTGTTCCTAATTTCGACTTTTTGCATTCCTGCCAACTCAGTGTAGAGACAGAGAGTTAGACTAAACTAGTGAAAGAAAATGGGACCTGTTATACTTTGCTAAGTGCTAGAACCTGCAGAGGATTTAAATGAATCTATTTACATTCTTGGTGGATCTGTAATGAAGTAAGCATATAAATGATCTGATGATCTGATACTGATGGAAGACCCGTCAAAAGGTTGATTATGAACGGATAAACTAAGCTCACACAAATTCCTTTTGGCTTTTAAAATGGGAAGAAACTTGTGAAACTAATTATGCGATGCCTGTGAGTTACTCAAGACCATGAAGAAAAAACAAAAGTTGTGTATAAATACAATCCTTACTTGCCTTTATTACCTGCCACATAGTGTCCAATACTCCTTTCTCATGGTAGGTTCACAATTCATTTAAATGGTTGCAGCATTTGCCGGGGATTCGCGCTATGTAAAAAAGAAAGAGGACTACAGGCTACACGTCTGGCGCTGGGCTACATTGGAACTGTATATAGAAGCTTAGAAGGTAAAGTAGTTTACGTACATGATATGCCTTATCTTAAAAGAGCTATAAATTCCCGTGGCTTTAGTACGTGACGACTTTCAAAGATTGCCGGATCACCAGTGCGTGCCCAGACGTGACGATGAAAAGGGCGTGCTACAATTTCTGCCACTATAGACTGTTTTATGTGCACGAAACTCTAATTCGTCAAGTGTGACGTTTTATGCAGGCACAAATTAAAACTTATAAAGAGGCAGAGGTAAGTGGACAAATGTTAGCGACCTAATTTAAGCAGCTCAGCATCATCCTCATCATTTCTGCAATGTTAAGCTCAAAAGCACATGCTTGTGTAATCAACTGATGCTTCCGTTCATCCACCGAATTAAAACTCGAGGGAAATTGAGCTATCCACCTCTATTTTGAAAGCTAGCATCTAACTGCAAAATGACATTGCCATTGTATTGTATATTTTGATAGTTTTGACACAACAAAGTTTGCTTTTAAAGGGGACTATTCACTTAGTTCTGTGATTATGCAATTTGTAAATGCACGGCTTGTACTAAGCAAATAGAAGTCAGGAACATAGAATTGACGAACGAGGCTTAAAATACTACCTTGCAGGTCCATAGGATAGGTGTATCTTGAATATTAGAACTGACATTTTCTAGCATCCACATTTATATCGACAGGAACTGTAATTAATTGGTAGAGGAGTTATAATCCTTTCCCGTCATTTGATCCTCGTTCTATTTGAGTCAAGTCTGATAAATTTTTTAACACAAACAAATATCATATAGGCCGCAAATCATTACTACCTTCTACAGAGTGTTATGCGATCTAAAGGTAAAGGTAATCCGATCAGAAAACCGCTGCGTCTGCAGTACGCATTTCTGTGCTCGACAAATTACGTTCCATAGCACCGAATTAGATCCACACAATGGTGCTCATTAGCTCAGATATGAAGGCATAGTTACACGGCAACTATGAGTCATCTACCAGTTACCGATGGATTAGTTCGAAAGATCTCAATTCAAAGTGGTTACACAGACTTAACTCATGCTTACAGATCTGCTAGAAATTAAAAGAGTTGGCACCATGGGCTCTCTACTACAACAAAGAGGGAGAAGTAATCCATTTTACTTTGCGTCATCAAAACCTTTGCCCTAACCAAATTTATATGCTAGATTTGTCAACACAGTGTACCTCAAACAACATATAGTGATTTTGGTAAGATATTCGAATGCAAGCTCTTTGCCGTACGATATAGAAACTTCAGATTATACTAAGGAGCACGCAAGGCCATTTAGCAGATTTTGGGCAACGAATTAAAGGACTCGCAATTTATTTAATTTAATGAAACCTACCCCTATGCATAAAGCACGAACTACAGTCCATGTCATAAAGGACGCATTGTCGTTGAAGATTCTCACGGTACCAAGGCCAGTGTACCATTGAACGCTTTGAAAAATATGGAGATAATATCCCACAGTGTTGCTCGGTACGAAGTACAACTCCACGAAGTGATGAGGCGGACATTTAATATCCCGCAGAAACACTTGCGAGTGTTGCAATGCTGGCGAAAGGAGTATTTTGGCAAGCGCAGACTAACGTCTATCGAGAAAGAGATCTAGCACAGCTACGCAATCCAATTCTGCTCCACTGAGTACATTGCTGTTCCCATCACCCGTGAAGCAAAGCCGCATTCCGAGTGATGAAAGTCGTCCTGCCAAAAATCGACTTCGTCTGTAGCACTTAACGCCGCACAGAAGCAATCGCTGTTCAGTACAACAAAGTGTTTCTACACCAAGCCGTGCTTACGGTCAAAGGTGTAGACTAACTTTTTGTATTACTGAAAAAATCAAACCCACCGGAAGTGGCATATGCGATTGGCAAACATAAAACGGCACAAGAGCTAAATAAAATGCATTTATTTAGTTGTGCCCCTAGGTGAGAAGTGGACATTGAACGTCAACATCATGTCCAAGCGGATGTCATTGACAACCGAGGAGAAATGGAACTAGTAACCTTAACCGCCGTCCATGTTTGCAGCGCCTTTACCAAACCTGCTCTTTCCAGTAGTGTAACAGCAATAGCAAATTACTAGAACCTTGAATCTCTCACAGAAGCCATCAGAAGTAAAAATAACTATAAAGGCAACCTAATTCGGATCACTCCTGCATATGCTGTGATTTTATCACCATTTTTTTGCAAAAACACTCTTAAATTTTGAGGATTGGCTAGAAAGATTCACCATTTTTCAGTAAACTTCGAGTTTTTCCAATTTGTGAGCAGAGCGTTTCACACGTCTATTGCATGCTGCAAATGCTTTAAAGTAATCTTCTGGGCGGTATTTGACCTTACACGGATCGCTCAAAATTCCTTGAAGAAGAAAGAAGACAATACTTAGGTGGAATACACTTATAGTCCGCTGGCAGATGGATCTGGACGATTGGCATGAATTGAAGTCCGTGGAAAAGAGCTCGACTATCCGCAACTCCAAAGCCATGGGTTGAACAAGCAAACAAAATGTGATGCAATGACTTTTACTAACCTGTCGGTTCATTTCTTTAAGCAGAACTATGAGTTGGACAAGCTAAGGATATTTTTTTGCGAATAAATTTGAACCCTTCGGGCATCCAACAGCATCAGGATGGTTTTATGACTAGCACCTAGGTTAAAGCAACAGGCCACCTAGATGTTTTATGCCACCAACACCGCGCTACCACGAAGTACTGCATTGCAAATGAATATTTAGGATGAAACATCAAAATTAAGATTAATATGAATGGTTTTGATCTTATCTTAGGAGTTTAGCCGATTTCTAGCGTCCAAATCATCAGCAAACCACTAGCTTTACTCCTTTTCAGCACGCATAAAGAAATCGTCATCACACCTACGAAATAGATAGTCTTGAAGAGATCTTCTATTACCCAGAACAACTGCTCTTGCCACATCAGATAAAATAACATCCTCTTTAACAGAACTCAGCTAAGCTGATAATGCGAGGCTATAATTTGGAATAAGTATTAGAAGGCAGAAGTAAATTCCAAAAGAAAGGCATTTGCAATTGTTTCACAACACGTGTTTAAAACAACCTTTTCTTCTGGAAACTCATTTATACCTTAGAATATTTTTCCACATTACAGCATGACTAAAAAACCGTTTTTAAATGAATGAAATTATTTCGCTTAATTTAAGCCATTTTGCATGCATAAGTCGCACTGCTTAGTCCGCTGCTGAACCCAGTGTCTAAGGCAGTCCTTTACTGTCTTTTAGACCTGCTTCAGTTGATTCCTCTCCCGCCACTTTGCATAATTCAAAATCAGCTAAGATAGAGTATCCGGGAATAAAGACTAGCAATCACGCGAGGAGGGAGTCTTTGCCGAACATCCCCTACGGCGTCGAGGCTTTAAAACATTTGCTGTTACGACCGTGGTAACAAATAGTGTGCATCAAATCTTAGAGAAAAAAAACACTTAATTGACAAAACGCCTTCAAGGTGTCTTTAAGCCTTGCCTATCTTCAGCCCTACCATTTAGTGCGTGCTGTCATTTTATGACACCAATTGTGTCTCTTGGAGGCAATCATTAGATTAGTGGGAAACGTCAGGGCCTCAGCCGCAAGATACTAAAGAAGGATGTCTTCAACCTACTATTATAACATTTGCCTTTTAACTTAGCAAAAGAAAATCATAAGGAGGCCGCATTTTTCGGTTAGAAATCCTTTTAAATGTCAAGGCAATTGCATATTCCTTAAAACAACATTCAACCTAATGTGAAATTGCACTCAGTTTTACGAAGAATAATCCTATAATTTTTGTTCCTTTGTGCCTATATCAAATTGCTTACAAAGCCTCTTCATCACAAGTAATTAGTTTGGCACTACATTAGATCGCCTTAAAATTCGACCCACCATTTTAATTGTAAAATTGGTTAGCAATTTTTACTCCGGATGTCAGCATTGCATATAATAATGACGGCTGCAATATGCAACAGCGATTTATGCATCAAAGGACAGCTGGAAGAAAAATCGCAGTGAACGAATCAGTAGATGATTTTCCTTTTCTTTACATCTCTCATATGTGGGATAATTGTGTTTAAAGTTCAAGGCTGGTAAAAGACCTTGCTATTTCGTTTCCACATGGATGACCTGGGCTCCCTTTTACCGTGCAGTTTACTAATTTTTCTGCTGCTTTGCATGATCACGGCAGTGACTGGTCCAAATCGGTATGCCAATGGGTTTATTTCAAACCAAATTAGGATTCAACTCAACACCTCTGTTAAATTTGCATAATGTCCTGTTCTCCATGAGTCCTTTGGCCAATTTTGCAAAAGATAAAAGCATGAAGGCAACAAGTTCAAACATTAGTTTAAATAAAATTTGTAGCGCAATGCTTTGTTGAGCATTAAAACTTGCGGTGGCGTAAGATATAGCTCTTGGTCGTTTCGTAATGGAGTCAAATCCTTAGCTATTATAAACTGCTAAACCAATCTCATGTACAATCTTATAGGTGTGCTTAATGGAATAAAAATAAAACAACATTTAAGCGAGATCAGTGCTCATTCTCATTACATTCTACATGATGCTCTTATACCCTGAGATTTGTCATGGTCCTCTGCTCTTAACATCTCTTTTGCGTTTTGGACTCACTGCCCAGCTATCAAATACTTGCTTGACGCAAAATTAGAGAAAAATTCTGGTTATGAATTAAAAGACACCTTAAAATTGCGACTTTATGCCCATAAGGCTCTCATTCTTAATTAAGAAGGAGAATTCTTCAGCTTTTTATGCGTGCTGACTACGGAAAAGTGTGAGAATCATCAGCGTATACTAAGGTGTGAAGATAAAAAGGGGATGGCACGACTTCTACAGTTATGGGCAGTTAGACACATAGGCGTTTCTTTTAGTCAGTTGCTTTTCCTCCATGCTCCATCTCTCCCTACCGTCTTGCTACAAAACTGACTAGCACAGCTTCCATGTATCTGGTATAGTATCTCAATCAGTAGAAAACTCGTTGAATCAGATCAAAATCTTTTAAGAGTTGATACAAAGTGAAAAAATTATGAGAAAAATCAGCTGCAAATGTGTTCCTCCTTAGCTACATAGCGCCTAACAAAAAAAAAAACTTTTCTATTGAAGTGAGCATTATGCTCTGCATTATGGTGTTGAGGAGGCTTACACTTTTGATCTTCACTTTTCGAAAGTGTCAACTTAATTGTCAAATAAGAATGACTAAGCATTGTCCAAGTTGAGGGCTTTGTTTCAACAAATTATGCATCGTGAAGTGGTAGGCTCACTTGCTTTTCCGTAATTATTAATGGTAGCAAAGGTATAGGGTTTGTCCTATCTAAACAACTGGAAAGCTTCGCTAAAGTAACCAAAGACACTTTCAATTTCAGCCGCCCATTGTATCGACAAGTTTATTGCTTCGACCTTTACAACCAGTAGGTTACGGGTGCCACTTGCCCCTTCGATACTTTTAAAACTCACGGGAGAGTTTTAAATTGTATAAAGACCTATATTTACCTAAACAACTGTTAACTTGGACACCAAGACGTGAGGTTCCATGTAACTTCATTAAAGATTCACTCAAGCTATCGCGTAATGCCAAACTGCTTGGGAGGATATACTTCAGACTCATTGAATTCTAGTGATTGATTTGATTCTAAAGCAAACATTGTGGATGACTTTTTCACGGCTTGTCAAATGTTTTGCCTCCAACGTTGACTGCGCTTTGATGCAGACTAACACGCCTTCTGCCTACGAAATGGCATTGAACAATTTGCAGCACTACGCCCTTGATGACCGCATCCGCTAAGCAATTCAACACCACAATTTTATAAAAGAATTAAGCTCTAATGGTGTTTATACAAAATAGGCCATGCATGGAATGGTTTTTTGCCTTTCTAGGTCATTGCTACATTGTTTTTGTAATAGACAGGTAAGTTGTGGACAAAATATTGAGAACCCTTGACAACGAAAGAAGTCATTATTCGAATTTAGTGTTCATAGCCATTGCACAAATATGACGGCCCAAAGAAGATAGAGATAGCGACATATTGTGGATTTTTAGATGGAATTACTAAAAAATGAAGCAGGACCATTGACTGAAAACCGTCTTTGCAATCAAGTGGGCCAACTAAATAGTAACTCAAGTATTACTTGTATTTTCTTTGCAGCGTATTTTAAAATCAATTTGAGTATTCAAAAAATATACGCCTTATTGCATCTTTTTCTGTTTGCTAATTACGAAAGAAGGCATATTGTTCGGAGAGAATGAGAGATTTCGGCGTAGAGCAAAGCTAGAATGGTGTGGAGGGCATGTCATCCGACGAAAGCGCTATAGCTGCGCCTTAATTGTACGCGAGTGAGACAATCGTGGCATTGCATAGCGCCTTCCTCATTTGAGTGCCAATCGTGCTGCTCCCCATTGCTAGTATTCCCCCACTGGTCTTTGTTATGTGGTCGGTGCTGCAAACAAAAAATGATGTATTGTTTGACTATAATGCCACTAATCTGTCTGAAGAATTCGGCTGGCCTTAGAGTTCCTCCCTGTTTGAGAACTATGTTGGGAAAGGAGAATGTGCTGGTCATCTCGAGTGTGCGCCAGTGCTGGTAGAAACAAAGGCATAAAAGCTGAGTTGTCTAGTAAAAAACGGGCTCGAATATAGTTCGGTGGGTATGAAAATTGCCCATAGATTCTCACTTTATTACCTATGTGCTGTATTTACACAACAAACCATTTCAAACGGATATGAGTGACAGTTCTGCAGCCATTATTGGCAATAGCTTACGGCTTTTGGCGCTTCACTTGCTAGGGACTTTCGACGAATGGCGCATTTTTGGGGATCTGTTTTAAAATCAGATGATGCTTCGACCAGATAATTGAGTAGTTTTGGAAGCCACCAAATCCGCAGTCAGTTTCCATGTCTGTTGCTCCACTTTGCTAGCCCTCATTAGCTAATTGGCCACCTTATGGAGCCCCCTTCTGCTTCTTAATCTCACATCTACAACTTTCAAAATTATTTAATAGTGCACAAGGCTATAAACTACTCTGCGTTAAGATGCTTTGATCACCCCACCGCACTTGAATTTCATCCTTCGACTTCTTTCCCTCCAGTAATCCCAAATTTTCCCTTTGAAGACACTGTTGCGCCAGCAAATTACCTCATTTAGACTGCTTATTATTTATTACGAAAATTAACCTGATTAAATCGTTTTCAAAACTACTCTGTCCCTTTTGAGTCCTCTTGCTGGAAACGACCGTTTCATCGGCATTGAACCTTTTTATAAATTTTGGCAACATGTGAAGTTACTCATGTGCTGCCAACTTTCCTCCATCTCTTTTGATAGCACTGCATTGCGCTTTTGCTCCTACGTAACAATTTCGAAAGCCTCATCTAGCCTAATCAGACATTAATTATTAACTGAAGGGAAGAGATCCGATAAAAAATGGAAGAACGGTGCGAGCAGGCTTCTTTACTTACCATAGTTGCACCGTTTGAAAATGGTTCTCAATTTGTTCACTAAGGAACGGCAATTGCCACAGAAAGAAGTGTGAATTTCCAGAAACTTGATCAGTTTGTTCACTAACAGGCATCAGTATGTGGACATCAAACCACCATTCTCTCATAAATATCAATTAATTTTAAGATCCAACAAAGATAGAACTGATTTATTTTGTTAATGGTGCTAGTTAACCATGGGAAACAATTCGGAACTGCATGTGGGATGCGCAGTTGAGCCACTTCTACCGTGAAATCAATTTCGTCCTCTCCTCTCGTAATAGCCTTTCCTCACATGAGACTCTCCTTCTCTTCAACTGTTTGAAGCAATTATCTTCAAATGAATGCAATGAAGTAGACAGGCTGAAATACCTAAAACAATTTGTTGCGCTTGTGTGCTTAGAATTCTTCTTCCTATTCAGAATGCAAGTATCTGAGGAAGAATTTGGTTCGAGTCGGCAGGAGATTATTGTGTCAGTAATGCTTGCCTAGGTGTGACAATAGAAAAGGGGATTCGCTACCTTCTGTGAAGTGAAGCGCAAATGATAGGCGCGACTTTTGTTCGTTGTGACAACAAGACGGTGCGGCTCCCGCCAACGCTCTCAGCACAATTGGGCAGGATAGTCTTTTGTGTACCCAAAGTAGTATTTTAATAAAGAAGGCACAATTAAACTGACAAGCACAAGCAGCATAAAACCAACAGCTTATCAAATGCTTTTCCTTTGTCTTACTCACAATAAATCATTACTACTATGTCCCTGTTAAACCATCTATCAAAAATTCTTCACCGTTAAAATTTCCATTAAAGTTTGAGGCCTGAAGGCGAGAGAGAGATGTTTGGAATGGATTTCACCCTTCTAAGGCCATTCATTACTTATTTTGCAGCCCAATTTTTTGTAATAGGCTGGAATAATAAAGTTTGTGATCCTTCTCTTTAAGGTAATGATGCTGCATTTATAACAGGATTACATGACTGATAATGCCTGGCCGATGTGCAATTGTGTCAGTTTTTTCAGATTTTAAATACAGCATTAAATATTGCGAAAGAATAGAGGAATTTCAGAGATAGGACACGATCTTCTGTTTAAATGACAAGCCATCATTTCATCTTATCACCTCGTCAGGCACACTGGCACAGATCTTTGGTAAGATTTCATGGAGGTTTTTTAGCCTCGGTGTCAACGTTAACCCTCATTTTGAATCAGATTGGTGTCGAGTATCTGACTTCGATATTTGATTGCCCGTATGAAGGTGGTGGAACTCATTATATTTTACCATCTTTGCCTGTGATAATACAACATGGCCAAGACACAGATGTAAATCAGCCTTCTATCAGCCATTGTTAGACTCGTCCTGTTCCTAATTCAAAGGTTTTTCAAACGTAGCCCTAATTGCTCTAATGTACGTGAAACACATTAACAAAGGAGAAATAGACAACTGCATGTTTTAACAGCACTGCTTTGGAAGAGTAGTGTAAGCATTTCAATTGCAATAACACCCTCGGAATATCACTGAAAGGTGCCTCTTTCCTCCTCTCAGCCCCATTTTTGATATACATCGCATCTGACCAAACCGAATGTGTGATAATGTTTAGCTTCTGTTCTCACTTTGTCAATTTGTGAGCAATAGCCAGCATAACAAACATTTCGGCGCTTTTTGTAAAGGACATTTCAGAGCTCCGTAAACGTACCTCACCAGGCGGCCTCTCAGCTCTGCTGTGCGTGGAAAATATTTAATTTGACCGGGAACCATGCCTTGTTTTGCCTTCAAGGAGGTCTCGCGATGCTGCGGCATCTGCTCTTCATTTGAATGTGGGTCAAGTTTGCGACATTTGATTGTAAGAAAAGAATATGTTTAATGATGTTGAATTACGGTACCCAAATCAATTTTAAACTTTTGAATTTTCTAAATACAAATGTAAATTAAATTGTGCGTTCGTTTATATTACTTAATAACTTGTCTTGACGTACATCTTTTGTTAAACTGGGTCCTATTTTGATGATGGGATTATGTGCAATCAAATGTCGGTGATTAGAAGGATATCAGCAAATGCGATGAAAATAAGGTGCATACTCAAGCAGCGCTTGTATTTTCTTCGCAGAGATTTTTTCTTTTAAAGGAAATATTCGTGGCATTTTGATGAAACCTAGCATGATTAGGAAAGCATACAACGTATATTTGACGGAATGTGCTTATTAGGCGCATTGTTGCAGCAAAGCTAGAATTACGTGAATAACAAAGTAGAACAAGAACTGTGCATTCGTGACGCCGAACAAAGCTGAATGTCTACCAGCTCGGACCGAAGGCCCGATGAATGAGCCCCAATTGTCTGCCAGTATCAACTATTTTCCTCATTAACCAAATAAGAGCATCAACATTTGCAACTCATTTAATGCCATCACATCAACTGATGGCATTAATTGGCAGGGCAACGAACTGATCCACTTTTACATCGATCACTTCTGCCAGAAAATGATAGCTCACATTGAGCTGTCTGCCAACTTATTATTTGCTGCGAAAGAAATTACTAGCAATAAGAGAATCCGTCCAAATCTCTGACTTTAAAGTTAATTTGTCCATTAAAGTGGGCTTGATCTTTTCTTCTAAAATCCCTCCAATTTTTCTAATTCGATTGTTTTTGAAGAAATCAAGTCCTGTTTTAACAAATGAGAGATAGAATATATTTTATTTGACAACGACTTGCTAGGATTCTTGCATATGTGGATCATCCCTTCACAAGTTGTGGTTTGTTGTGATTAAGTAAAGACAGTAAGTCAAGATTGCCGTAGTGCGTCGTCAGCCAAGGAGCAAGCGAAGCACGAAACTGATCCCAAGAAAAGACCGCCTCATTCATGCGAGAGCAAGAAGACAGAGACGCAAACAATTATGTGACCCTTGTTTAAAGCCAGACATTGATGGCATCAAAGATTGTTTTCATCTGACAGTGCTGGACCAATGCCGATTAACACAAATTGAAGGGAAATTATTGAAGTTATTATGCTACTTCGAGCTTAATGAATTTGCGTGGACGTAAGCAATCTCAAATGGGAGAAAGTAACCCTCACAAAATTTGTGCTGCATTCTACTCAGGCTGCAAACAGAAATCCAAGTTAGGACAATTTGTTTTGTGAAACTCAAAAGCGGTCATGCACAACTGCTTTGAAATGGAAGCACTAAGAGGTCTCTGTGTCCGCAAAATCGCTAAGAAAATTTCTTTAACACGGAGATAGAGTGAAAGAGGTGAACAGCTGTTCAATTTACCATGCCAATGGGTACTTTATGATTCGGTAATAAATGACTATAACCTTAAACTTATAAATCAAAAGTGGTGCAAATCGCAAGAGAAAGGGATTTTTATTAATGGTCTTGCATTCATTTGTTTTCGGGAACTCTTTAGTTCACCAAAATCTCTGGACTCTAGCGGCCACCTATTCACAAATCTTAGAGAATCCGCTTTTAAAATCAAACCAAGTTTCCATCATTTTTGAGTTTATGACGCGTCTTAATTTGCATTTATTTTCCTAAATATCTGCGGAAATCCGCAAGGCCGAATCATTTTCAGCCTCCGGATCTGCTCAGTTACACTGAGAGTCTCATCCCAATCTAACGTCCGTACTATCATGCTTGATTTATTGTGTACAAACTGTCAAGGTGTACTTCTCTATCAAATACTCCATTCTTTTTCCTCTTTTCTTGTAGTCGCATCAGATTTTGCTTTGAAGGGACATTGGCACTGACGTGATGTATTATTTCCGCTTCTTTGTTCCGGCAATGGGGACCTTCGTGATCTAGTTATTTTCACAACTGCTCCATCTTTAAGGTGTGCTAATTAGAAGAAGCCATTACATTATTTTAGCCTCCGAATTTACATGGCAATTGCGTTCACACTTCCAAAACACTTTGGGAGCTTAATCCAGCCTAAGCAACGGTTAATTATTTACCGTTGGCTGACTTCCTTGTAGTGTCTAGGATTGCCAGTCTCTTCACCGACAGATAGCGACTGTTGATTTTAAGCATGAAACACTGACCCATTTATGCTAGGCCTGGCTCAGATGGATATATTGCGCCTTTACGCTTTGCACTGTGTTCAATGTCATTTATTTCGTCAAAACATTAAAATTTCTGAACTTGTGCGCATGACACTAGAATAAAGTCCACCACAAATATTACTGCAGACATCAAATTCACTAAGTGGTAATGACTGGGCTTTGGTGGAATTTTAAGCCTGCTAGCGGCTAAGTTTGATCTGCCTTCTTTATGGCTGGGATTTTATTAATTTTTAACGAAAGTTACAAATCAGCATTTATTCTGGCGCCTTCTTCAGCTCACCTAGCTTAGAATCCATTTAAAGTGCAACTGAACCTAAGTTTTGTCATGTTTTTATAGGACTACTTCTGATACACTAATAATTAACAGGTTACGAACTTACACAGGTAAATATTTATTGTCTAGCAGTTATTTTACATATTTAAGGTTAAACACCAAGTAAGAGGAATTACACTGCTTTCCATATAAGGTTAATTTTGCTATTTATTGCTTTTAATGTATTACTTTGAGACTACCTCAGGGACCGAATAGTGAATGAGGCTACCAAAGTAAATGTACTGCCAACGTAATGAAGGACTGGAGTGCTACTGACGCGGCCAAGATGCCATTTCTTCCAGATGAAGTGTAGTGCTCTCTAATCCCCTTGTAGTCATGGCAAAAATTCAAGCATTTAACATTAAACAAACACTTCACAAAATTCAGAGCATAATTGGTCACACTGACATCAGTGACTTAGTCCACGAAGTCAAGATGTTAATCTCAGATCAGTTCCTTAGCTCTTACTGAACGTCAAACATAGAATCAGCCAATACGGCTTTTGAGGATGTTGAAATACTTTCACATTGCCTCAAATAGCGCAAGTCAGCAAATCGTGCATCTAGCTTTCTTAAGACAAGTCGAAGCGAGTTATAAAGACCTCCATTGGAAAGGTTGTTTGTTGTAAACATAGTGATGCCACTATCCCCCACCAAAGCATGAGTCGACCCGGACAGCATTCAGGGCTGATATGTCTCCAGAGAAGGGATTTCACTATATTTTCGCTGTGGGAGTTGAGGTTTTTTGAATCAGACGTGGGCAAAACTGCATTTTCTTGTTTTAAAACCGATCGACTCTTGCCTTTACTGACATTTTTGGTGTGTTCATGTACTTTGCGTTTTCGCCGTAGAGATCCAAATGAACAATTTTATCGGTCTGATGGAAGAGTTAATCAGGTGCGTTTAATTTAATTTGTCGAAATTGCGCAATTATTTATAGGGGCCTCATGAAAATAGTAAAAGTAGTGGGTACGAAAATAGAATAAAGCTCGCTATGAATTCCACAGCAAAATAAATTAACTTTGTCGAGTAGTAAAGACTAGGATTAAGTAAGACTGAAAGCTAGCTGATGACTGCATGTAAACAACTTCCTTCCTTGGATGCTACGCATCAAGTGTGGCTAAAACCTAGAAGCCTAGATTTGCTTCTAATGCTTCCCTTAGCACGCCTTTTCTGAGTTCCATTCAAGGTGCAGTTAAAACTTGATTTCGCCGCCGTTTTAGAGACCTGTGAGTTACAGACTTATTAAAATGGAACAATACCTAGCCTATTTTGAAGCTATGCTGCTTCAGTCGTCAATTGGATTCCTAAGAAATTCATGGTTGGGGCAGATGCCGAATGTAGAATCCATTTCTACCGATTGTGATGAGATCTTCTTAATGTTCGCCTATCCGCAGCATATACATTTTTTTCGGGAATTCGGAGCTTAACATTTAGTAGTAGAAATTGGCTCCCAGTTCCGTTGACTTTAGGTTTGTCCTCCTTTGATACAGATGCTTGAAGCTTAGACTTGTCCGAGGACAAAAGAGGAGAAAATGCCATCGAAGCAAATGTGCTACTGGAGAATGGAAGAGCTGGGGCTCTACTGACATAGCCCAGAGGTCATGCCTCTTAGTCGAAGTACAATGCTCTCCATTCCCGCTAAGTCGACTAAAGGCTAAGTAATCACAGTACAAAGCAAATGCTTCACTGGATTTACATTGTGGCAGATCGCACTAACATCATTGACTCGGTCCAAAAGGATAAAATGTGAAATGTGGAGCACTTCTTTGGCATTAATCGAAGACCTAACAACGAACTCATAAATATGATCTTGAGTGTCATCTGTTGGTCTAACCCTTAATAGTGCTGAAGCACTTTCATGATGCCAGGAACAAAGTGTGCTGTACGGGAGAAATCCCATTTGTTTTGTTAGCTTCTAAATAAGTTTTTGCATTTTACTCTGTAACCGAGTTCCCAAATACCCAGAAATGAGGTGTTCCACTTAAATATGCTATCGACACCAGCACATGTATACCCTTTTGTAGTAGTATTTGAGCGACGCAAAACGAAGATAGCATGCAAGTCCACGAATCTTAAAGGAAAATGCATGGCACCTAAAAATGAGTGAGTTTTCTGGAGGGGTAAAATATAGGTTCAATGAAGTGCGTACCTAAACTTACAAGATGAAACTAGGCGTGTTGCAAAGGTCCTCGGTGGGAAGGCCATCCATCGTGAATTTCCTGATGCCATTGTCTTCCAACAGAATATTGTTTAAAGGACAGTCTAGTCTTAGCCTGACTCCATTCATTAATGTGTTTTCGCGTTTTCGATGAAGCAGGAATACGTATCGTAAACTCGGACACTTTCGTCCAAGTATTGATGCGTTTCCTAACGAGTGTACTGAGGTGATACAACTGTCGCAGTTTAGGTAGCTCGAGTCGCAATGTAACTCTAGTCGCCGTTGTCTTCGTTAACAATGCCAGCACCTTCTGCGAAAGGACTTGTCAAAAGTAGCCTTCGATGGGCTGAATAATACGACATCGTATATTTGTGACACCGACCCCAGACGTGATATAAAGTGAATTTAACAGTAGTAGCAGTTCCTTTGTAGTGGATGTAAAGCTGGCAAATAAACTTGATGCCAAGATCCCAGTAATAAAGTAATATTAAATATTTGGGACACCATAAAACCATCAACTTTTATCTCAATTCACAGAGAGGCTCGGAAAGGCCCAACGCAGGTGAATGGGATGGGTTTGACGGTGATAAGCAGTGCCTTTTACTTGCTTTGCGTCCGACTGGTCTCATTCTGCCCCTCTGGTGACTCAAGTACTGAAAAGGTGGCATTCTTTGTTGTGCGCAACCGATACACAAAGAAACATATCTTTAGTTCAACTATTCAGTACCTGAAGGCATCCGTGTTCGAAGCCGATAAAACTTGTCATCTGTTAGCTCCCAAAATAAAGTAAACGTAAAAGCAGATAATGGGTGCCTCACGAAAATTACTATTTTTCTAAGGAAACAACAAATTCTTTATTGCCAAATTAAAACACATAAAATTAAAGTTGGATGTCTTTGACTCGTTATTTTGTAGGCAGAAATTGCTCTGATAGGTCATGAACTCTCTTGGGATATAATTCGGAAGCTAAGATGGTCTTAAGCCCAATTGTTAAGGAACTTAGAAAGCTTCAGCGATTTTTAGTCCTATTAGTCTTTTCTGAAGCTGTACCCCGACTGGTGATTCGGTCAGCTCAATGCATCGTTTATTCAAGCAAAATCACACCCGCACTCCACATGTACGCTCAATGCCTCTGCTCTTGCTGTGACAGCTAATTGTATTTGCGCTGTCAAAATGTAGAAAAGCTTTATCTTACAAAAACTGGCACCAAAGTGTCTCTAGCATATATGCTACTGCTTTCCATTCAAGGTTAGCGAAATGAAAAAACTTATATATGCCAAGAATTAGGCATAAAACTAATATCAGGGGATTAAACGCCAAAATTAGTAGCATTGCGACTTAGGTCTTCATGGTTCATATCAGATGTAAAAATGTCGACGTGGAATAGGCTAGTTAGTCAACACAGTTTTGTGGGGTAATATTGGCAAAACGATTTGGAAAATTGCACAAAACCAACAGCTATTAATCTGGCAATGTGCGAGCTCTCAAACGATGTGGTTGGAGCTTTGATTCTGTCAACCACATACTAAGAACATCATTTTCTGTTGGCTAGCCATAGGCTAGGTTTGATTATCTGAACCTCTTACCCAAACTCTGCCATGACTCTATTAGAGTGACACGCCAATGCCTAGCAGATACTTGTGGATAGGCGTGGTAGGCTTAAGGTCCACCCTCAATTATGCTAGGTATGCAATTCTGCATAGCCAGGTAAACAAGTCAATGGAAGCAATATGTGAAACTATGGATGATGGCAGCTACTTAAAACCTTACCAATAATTTTTTTGGGAAATAATAAAAAATGGTAAAAGGTAATGCACTACTTCGTATGTTCGAGCTGCCGGTTCCGGTTACTTGGGTGGACATATTACACTGGCCGCTAGGCCGGACTCCAGGTCGTGCATAAAGCCTCCACGTCCTCTGGTTCCAGAATATGCATTCTGCCCTAGTACTACGCTGCATTGGTGGCAGCGGCTAGCGGACCAAACTCTGATGGATTTCTAACCTGATCCATACCGCTCCTGGCAAACTTTGGCGATGTAAAAGAAGTGCATGTACTATGGATGGGAGAATCTCTGACATCCCATAACAGAAGGACTGAGATCAACGTTCATCTTCGGCATCTCCCTCACCCTGGTGTTCTGCAAGGAAGCTATTAACAACTGAAGCGACACTGTTCAGAAGAACTGCCAAGAGGGATCAGCGACATGTGGTCAAGCATTCTTGGTAAGCTCTCTCTCTACTATTCTTAAACAACTAGCCTGTCTTCTTCAGAATGCGTATTTACAGATGTAGAATGTGCAGAACGCTATTGGATAGCATACATTTTGTTCCTTTTGACCCGATCGGCATCAAAAATGCCTGGCATTACAATATGTGTTGTGTGTCTCCATCCCTTCAAAGCTTAAATTCGTACCCCCATCTTTCATTGGGACATATTATGGTGGAAGAAGAGGACTAAGAAATGCGTATTAGCTGCACTGAGTGCTACACAGTATTGACACCACCACAAGTACACATACGCTTGAATCTGGATGACTGACACTGCTAGCTCATGGGTGCTTCTAGCAGCACTGACTGTGTTGTGATGACTGGCATGAGAGGCTGACCAAGGGTAGCGTCGGAGACGATGCTCGAAAGAAGAGAGGGGCTGTGTTATCTTTGCTTGTTCGAACTGCAGATTTCGGTCACTTGCATGGCCATATTGTTCCGGCCGGTTGGCCAGCCTCCGGGCCGTGCCAACAGCCCCCTAGTACTATGCCTTCTTTTACCTTAAAGGAAGTCTCGGGACGCTACAGGTATGAGCTCATTTTGAATAATATGATAACCAACACATTTCTTTGTAAATGAAGAATCCAATTAAAATAAGGGAGTTGAATATAACTAAATGATTACTGTTAGGCACTGTCCATAAAATGCAGTAGTAGATAATGCGTTGCAATCTTAAACATGGAATCTATTTCTGATCCGCATTTCAGCTCTTACAATAATTTTGGCAATTTAATTAGTCTATTCAGATTGCTAGGCAAAAACATAGTTACGCATGCTGCTCAAATCATCTATTTATGAGTGAGGTTTATGCGAGACAGGCTGCCATGACTGCATGCCTACCAAATGTAACATCCATAGTGAACTGCATTGGTCGTGGAGGTCACCTGGTACTTCTAAGTCATCTCCGATTGCTTCAACTTGGAGGAACATTTTCAAGACGGTCAAATTCCATCCACGTTGAATACAGCACTTCCGGTTTTGTAAAATTACAAAGTGGAAGAAGGCTCTCAGAAAATTCGCGATGCACATTACTCAGAGAGTAAATAGAAATCCCAGATTGGTTCATTTTGTCCTAAAACTAAAATTGGGGAACATATGTTGTAGCGTCCCGAGGCTCCCCTTAAGGTAAAAGAAGGCGCAGTACTAGGGCAAAATATATATATTCCGGGAACAGAGGGTTTGGGGGCTGTTGGCACGGCGCGGAGGCCGACCAACCGGCTAGAACAAGATGGCCACCCAAGTGACCTAAACCGGTAGTTCGAACAAACAAAGCATTACATATGTAACTCTCCTAAGATGGGATGCCGACACCCCTATGGGATAACTGAATTGTTGTTTCATAGCATCGTTTTAATAGGCACAAAATGATTTGGTCGACAATTTTGAAGGTTTACTTTGCAGAATATTACCTTACTGAATCTTCAGACAAAATTTTGGGTCGTGTCTCCTTTTAAATGAAACACACAGTACTTATGCAGAGTCCAAAAAACTTCACTTACTGCGGTGGTAGACACACTCCTTGGACACATTTGGCGTAGAAACTAGAGACGACTTCAAAGTAACAGTCAACTCAGATACTTCATGCTGCCAGCACCACCTTTAACTACAAAATATGGCATTGCACATGAATTTGTAGAGTGTAATATCGAAATTGAGATTGATGATAATGGCTTCATTTGCGTCTGAGGAGTGAAATTATTTTCCAGCACCAAATCATTAGTGAAGCATATTTTCCAGGTAGCAGCAGAAACGGACAGTACCCTAACTCCCTTCTAGGAATTACAAAATTTAACCTCATTCCCTTTATATTTATACAAATTAGATGGTTCTAACTTGGTTTTTATCGCGCAAAAGACCGGCTCCGATGTCAACTAAATTAAAATTCTGTTTGGCAAATCATAGCTATACTGACAGAGCAAAGGTAAGAGTTGACTTAAAAGTTGCAACAAAATTTTCAAAAGT
The DNA here is from genome assembly GCA_001923025.3 of Taenia multiceps. Classification (NCBI taxonomy): domain Eukaryota; kingdom Metazoa; phylum Platyhelminthes; class Cestoda; order Cyclophyllidea; family Taeniidae; genus Taenia; species Taenia multiceps. The sequence continues at coordinate 2,181,393 of CM010317.1, read as the reverse complement.
AAAGGCAATTTGTTAACTAAGAAGATTTGCATTTATTTTGCGGAGGTACTCAAACACCACCTACTCAAACTGTAAAATATCATTTCAATTCCTACTATCATTTAATATCAATATGAGGCTGAGTGCCTAAGGAAAAGAAGCAGCCGCCACAGAGAGAGGAGGTGGTGGTTGTCCAACTTCTTCCACGAGGTCTTGGATTTTGAGCATATGCGCGGATGATCGAGCCAACAAATTGAGAAAGTTTGCATTTGGTTCAACATGCACCTTGAAAGTGTCTTTCAGCCTTGTTTACCCCCAACCCATCCATTTAGTGTACTGCTTTTTTTGTGCCTAATTCCTTCCTTAGGTCATTGTCTTCAAGTTTGTGGAAATGTCAAAGCCCTAGCTGGAAGGGAATTACAATGCTCAAGAAGGATGTTTTTAGCCCAGAAATACTTGAGAGAAAGGGGTTTATTATTCGTTACTTTTAAAATTTGACCTTAAAATTAGTTGAAGCAAACAATAAGAAAACAAAAAGTTCTTCCTCAGACGTGCTTTTAAATGTTCCAATGAAATGGTCCTTGCAATCTAAGATGATTTTACAAAGATCAATGTGATAATTTTGTCCATTTTTACCTTTCTATCCCCATTTTCACCTCCATGACTCTAAATGAGGCAGATTAATTAAAATGATGACATTGTTTACTTAGGAAGTGCAATACAAATGTGGAGGGTGCTTGAGATTTAAGGATTATCTGAGTTTGGTTATTCCCCAGGCGCTAGTGGTTGTCTGCGTAGTTCGCTGCTTTGCAATGTTTTGATTACTTATCTGTCTTTTCGATTTAATTTATTGTCTTTTAAATATGTCTGAGTAGAAAATCCACTGAGTTAAGCCACAATGCTGTTAGACCTGTGTGTTAACAGTACAATGCATTATTAGTATGCCCTCACTCGTCCTTCAAGGATTCCCGTGTAGTTGCAGTTTTGTACCTTTGAGGTATGCTTAGCCAAAAGGTATGAAAGAAGCCGAGGAAGCTGAAATGACCAGCTCGGGATGCAAACGCATGGCATGCCTGATAGGGAAAATGGAAGTCGAGTCACAAAGGATGAATGAAAATACTAACACTTCAAATCTAGGGCACTTATGTGCAGTAGTTTTGTACCACGGCTGTGAAGTCATGCTCGTGATAGCCGTAGTATCAGTAGCTTTGCTTATTCATTTGTTCCATTTCAATGTGCATTACTGTAATCAGAAAGCAAATGGGAGTTTTCGAGTGCCGTTTTGATGGTGCAATTCAAGCGGCGCCTATCCTAGTACTCATAGATCCCAAATGCTGTATGAACGTACAAAAAGTCATTTTAGCAAATGTTTTTGCTTTTTCTGTGGTTTTACATTCGTTTTAGCTAGTTGAAAGTTATGGACCTTGTCAGTCGCTTGATGCCAAACTTTTTTCCTTCACTTTCGAGACATTGGAGGTTCTTGATTCACAGCTATACCGCTTCACAATTGCTCTTGCTACTGCATTGCTCCAGAGAGAGCCTGCTAATTCAACTTAAAACCTCGGCTGTAACATGCAAGATTCCTCAAATGTACACAAGGGTGTTAGCTCCTCCCATTTGGAATGACTTAAGTTTCTGGCCTCAAAGTCATCATTCTCATCATATCCATACTTCATTATTCCCTTTTTTCTTGTAGCTACTTCGGCTTTGACACATAAGAGACTTTGATCCTGACTAAATCTCCCCTTTCGCTGTTTTGTTTGCCAAAGGAGATTTGGCCTAATGTAGTTAATTTGAAACTATTTAGGGTACATTAGCAGGAAGCAACCAACGATGAGTGTCCGCAATTAAAGGTGCTAAAGTGTGAAGGTTTTTTACACAGCATTTATCTTTCTTGTCCTCATGGAGAAGTGTTGTGGCTGAGTCATGGTATTGTACAGCTTCTTCTCCATTGTCGACATCCCGCAGATAAAAGCGCCAACGAGCCAATTGCGTTGGCCATCCAATTCGACCATGATGTCATTGATCTCCTATGGGGATGTCGCTAAATTTTAAGGTTCCTTCCTATTTGAGAACTATATTGGGAGGGTGGATGTGCATCTGCTGTGGTTGGAGCACAGACCAAAATGCAGGGTCATTAAACAAGGAATCGGCTTTTAAGTGGATAGTGAACACAAGCTTTCGCAAATGTTTTAGCACCACTACTTCTCGGTCATATCTATCAAGGCTCAATTCACTTGGTAGAGAGGCGGGAGAAGCTATCCTATACACAAATCTGACTTTGCCAAATAAATACAGTTGACAACCTGGTAGCGGTCTTCAGCAAATGCTTCACAGATAGTCAAGCTTCACTTACTAACTATCTGCAATTTTAGCTATGATGTACCAGGGCCGAGGATAAAGTATTCCATCATCTACAAAGTATCCACCAGTTAGAAATCCCAATTAACCCATAGCAATTTTAATTAAACTTGCTATTACTCGGTTAAAGTGACCCATTGCAAACTTATGAAGTCCCAGTGGTAGTTTGGTGCGTTATGGTGTACCGCCAGCATGCTGAATATGTACAGAAGGCTTTACAGTTGCCATTAAAAATGGTGGACATTCATTTCAATGAAGTGAGTTGGGGTATCCCACCAAATGCTGCCATTTATTTGATTGGCAAGCCACTAGTCTTGGTGGAAGGTGCCAGCCCAGATTGATTATGATTTACAGCCAACCGATTACAAAAATTTGCAACTCCGAAAATACTATGTAGACTATTTAGCTCTCTGTGGATTTTTTTTAGCAAAAAATTTCATGATCCGGTAGCAAATTAACATAACCTAGCAATTATAAATGAAGTGGTCTAGGAATTGAGGAAAAATGATTTTTCGCTGACAGCTTTGCAGTTATTTTAATTTTAAAGCAAGTTAAGTGAGTTGCCTGGTGGCACAGTTTTCGGGACCCTGAAAAAGGCGAAAATATTTGATTTAGAGGTTTCGATGATTCTTGATTTGCTTTTGTTTGACAATGTAAAAGCGGTGTCAAGGATAACGTCAGCTCTGCAATCTTTCTTCATGTTTGCTGCTCCCACTCTCCTTAGGCCTTATTTGTTACTCGACTCTCTCGATGAGCTCTCTCTCGCAACCTAATATTGTAGCCATAGCGATCAAGACTATTAATGCACAAGATTATAAGCTACCCTCCATCAAGATGTTGTGAGCTCCCTCCTCCCTCGAAATTCATAATTCGACTTCTTTTCTGTGGTCACTTTGAATCTTGCCTTAAACACACTTCATTTTGACTGCTTCGCATTGGTAAAGGGGATTAGCTTGACGAAGTCGATTTAAGAACTCCTCTCACTCCTTCCAGCAGCCTTCCTGCAAGTAACCGTTTTATCGTCGTTGAATTGCGCAATATAGGCTGCTAACATGTGTTGACATTCACATGGTCATAGATTTCCTCCATAGCACTAAGATTCACTATTTAGCACTTTGTCACTGAGTTGTCATTTCGAAATCCTCATCAAGTCTAACTAGACATAAATCATTAATTGCAGAGAAGAGTTCGGATTAAAAAATGTGATTTTGAGATTATTGAGCCACAAAATGAGTAATTTTTTACTGCTTCTCTGGCTAACACAGTCGCAGTGCTTGATAAAACCCTCAGTTTATTCATCAATGACAGCGATTAATGTAAAAAGAAATGCGGAGTTTTAGAAAAGTGCTCAGTTTTTCCCTGATAGTCACCAATTTGTGAGCACCAAGCATTTACCTTCTTAGGAATCACAAATGATTCAAGATACAATGAAGGCAGAAGTGGGTACTTTAGTTAATAATGCCGTTTAGTAATGGAAAACTATTAAGAACTGTATATGAGACCGAGTTGAATTCCTTCACGAAGTATTCCTTATTTATGGACTGGACTTGACCCAAATGAAACCTGAATGCAGCTTTCTTAAAATTATAGCACTTGCGGTGAGTGATTGTTTTGGTGACACATCAATCTATCTAAATGCTCAATCCTCCAGTGCGTGCGGTGAGGAGTCATTGATCAAATGGTCAGCATAGCGAGACATTTCCTTTGGCCACATTTTAAAATGATTGTCTTATCCTCGCACCTCTGGTGCGTTCGATGGTTGCCCCGAAAGACAGAGATGATAGAATGCCCACTCCCACTTATGCAGGGCACTTATGAGGGCATTTCCTTTTCTAAATTATGGAAGCAGAGTTGGAATATGAAGAGGTATTGGTAGACAAAAGTTATAAGGCCGGCTTTTGTAAAATCACATGCGAACGCACACAAGGTAGAAATTTATTTTATAAGACATGCAGGACTAAATCATTGCAGCATTTGAAAGTACTTCTGGAAACATAAAGGAAAATTCTCAGAAAAGATGAATGTCTAACTCGTTTTCCTGAATTATTTTTAAGCTTAAAGACCTCCTCCTTATCATTTCAACCAGTTCGTTGCCAAAATCCTGGCAATTGTATTGATTCTCTGATGACCACTTAAGAGAGAAATTAAGTACCATGAAGTGGCAGCAAACACAAAATGGAGGAGAAGAAGGCAAACGGGGGTGGATGGCACCCTCAAGTCGAACGTTGCAACAAGTGAGCACTTTTCTATAAAATTTAGTGAACCAAACTTGATGGCTCAATCACGCACGCAAATGTCCGATAGTTACGGCTTCCTGGAAGAAGTTGGGCAAACACTGCCACCTCTTTCTGTGACTGTTGCTCTTTTTTAATAGGTATTCCATCTTTTATTGATGTCGACTGATGTAGAGTGACGTAGTCGAAATCAAAATGCGACTGCTACTCAAGTACGTCTGATGGAGAGTACAAGACTGCCCCACACACCAGATGCCGCAATGGGACTAAACATCACGATGTACGCATGCAAAAGGACTTAAGTAAGCAGATAGAATTTCGCCAATTAAAAATTATTTGTTGGGGAGCACTTGTTAGCCATACTGCAATGAAGAAAATAAGCTGAAGTTTTAAATGAGTTCATGAGGAGAAGGCGGTGCTTAAGCGCATGTAGCAAAATAATTGCAAATAACTTCCACTCACATTTTAATTTCCTTCCATAAATTTTGCCTAATTCTTATTCCAACTTTTATCTTTTTATTATCAATGCAGCTAAGATTTGAGAAAATGAATTTTAGCTTTTCTAATATCTCAAAGCTAGTTCTTCTGGGTAATAAAATACCGCTTTGAAGTATATGATGGAGGGAAGTAAAAGTAGTGTTGACTACTAATGTTAGCTACAAAATATGCTTCGATGGTGATTTATTTGATTGGAAAGGTTTAAATTCATCAGATAAAATCAAAGCTACTGACATTAATCTTAGTTTTGATGTCTTGCTTCACGCTTTTATTTACAATGCAGTATTTCGTGGTAGTGAAATGTTTTGACTGAGTTTACTGTTACTTTGAACTCACCTGTGTTTTATTGGTAAAACACTCTGACATTGTTAAACGTTCAAAGAGCTCAAGTTTGTCTTTACACAAAGTCCACACCTTGCCTATTGCATATTCTTTCCTGAATAAAAAGCGTGCAGATAAGTAGAATTCACTCTGCTTGTTTGTTTAACTCCCAGTGTTGGTAAAGCGGTCATTCGAGTGCTCTCCTATGGCCTCCTATCATGTCAACAGCTCCAGGTTCTACTATCCATGGAACTTGCGTGTATTTGGCCAGGGTGTTATTTGCTTTTGTCTCCGGAGAAGTCTCGGTGTCCTGCATAAGTTTGATATCCATGCAAATTGTTGCTTCAAAGCATTTGAATATGCAAAGACGTGTGACATGATCTGCTCAGAAATGAACTGCATCTAAGATTTCTGAAGAAAATCAGGTCAAACCCTACTTTTATAGAAGCAAACTTTTAGAACTTTGGATTATAATCTGTGATGCAACAGTGGAGAGCCTCGGCAAATGAGAGAGTCATTTAAATAAGATTATTTTCACAGTTGGCTCTTATAAGTAATTTTAGGATTTCACTAAAACATTTTTGAAAACATGATACTAAAAGAATTGATTGGGCAAGAATGGACGTTTCAGCCATACAATTGTTGTGAGTGTGGGCAAGGAGTTAGAGTGATAGGGAGTCAAGCTCCATTCCACCTCCGTTGTCAGTGGTGTTCTCTTAGACACGAGATTGACGTTTAACGTTCGCCTCCCACCTAAGGGTCACAATCAAATAAATACATTTTATTTAGCCTTGGTGCAGTTTTATGCTTGACGCTTCCATACATTGATTCCAGTTGATTTCAATTTTTCCAGCAATTTTTTATTTGGTTTGCATATTTAACCGTAAATATGGCCTTGTATAGCCACACTTTGTTGTACTGAACAGTAAATGTGTGAGTATGGCTTTGTGTACAACAGAAGAGGCGGACTGCTAGTAGGACGACAACCACCATACCGAATGTATCCTCGTCCCAGAGGTCATGGAAGCTGCGGTGTACTCAAAAGGCCGTGTCAAGTCCTGATTTTAGTAGAATTTAGTCTGCGCTTATCATAGTACCCCTTCTGCCAGCCATGCGACTGGCGTAAGTGTATCTGTGCTATGTTTAAAGGTTTGTCTCTTCACTTCATACTGTGCGACATTGCGAGGTGCCACTTCCGTGTTTAGGTGTCCATTACTACAAGTAATTATAACATTCTTCACCACTAAAACTTCCTTTTATATATGAACTATGATTCATTCTTTATGCATGGAGGCAGACTTCGTTTGTCAGTTCGGAGTGCAAGTAGAACAGTTCATTAGTCCAGCTCTCAGTTACTACCATTTATCGCATGCATCTTTTGAAAAAACCTAAAGAACCAACGTAGTTTCATTAGGAGTGGTTTTTGAACATTTCAGCAAATCTGGCGACTGTACTTAACTAAGAAAGTCATTTTAGCGTCTTACGTCACATAAGCATCGCCTTAGCTCCTTTTGTAGGGTAGTCAGCTGTTTATCAGAATATGTTGGTTTACTCATCTTATGGGATGTAAAGAGCCCACGATGTCATGATATCTATTGAGGTAATCCGCCGGTGATTAATAGATATCGCATTTGCATCTAACTGGATGGGTACCGTTGTAAGGACCCAATTTGATATAATGGAACATGACTGATGGTGCTTACATTTGGGTGCTGCTGACACGGCAGCTTGCCATTCAGGTTGTTCTCATCTTTGTACTGGATGATGCCATAAATAAAGCAGCGGTGGCACTTTGAACTGTGGAGGAATAATCCATGTATTATGTCTACTAGACTTCCATTTAGATCCGTCGGCTTTGGTTCGCCTTATGTTAGATAAAGACCAATCAATGGAATGGGCTACAACCCCACAGTCGAATAATTGCAATTCCTTTTTTACTGATTGTGGTTTTTGTGAAATCATAGAGTAAACATTGAAGACAATCATATCATATGGGCTCCTTAGATAGTACTTCAAGGGCTGTTTGCTACTTCCACAATCCTGACCTCGAAAATCCTACAATGAACCGCAGAACTGCAATGACCACAATTGCCAAAACGAATGACCTTGCCAACTTGTAAAGTGAGACTTGTTATATCGGAGCTGCCATTTAAAAGCCGAATTCCTACTAATGAATTTGAAAAGACGAGTGCAAGACCTTTGATTTTAAAGTGACGGGTGCACAAACACCCTACTTCACTGAACAAGCAAGTTTTTTTAAATTATTCATTTGCCTTCACCAATCTATAAGTTTAAACTTAAGTCTACGACTTTTCTGTTGTTTTTAACACTACATTGAGTGCATAAAATTGTACTGAGACAGTATATGGGAGAGGTCACATTTGATAGTTCACAGTTTTATGTGTATTTGTACAGAACGAAGCATTGGAGCCTGTAGTATCTCCTTTTCATCGACATGTCTGGGATTCCCACTTTGGTTGGGATAAGGCATGCTATGCACAGAGAATGCTTTTTCTTCTGTGTTTCTAAAAACTCTTGCTCTATGGCTCAATGTAAAATGTTAAATGAGCGGTGAGCTCAATACTAGAAAGAAGGAATAAAACTGGAGAAGCAGCCCAAATTTTACGGTGATCGGGACTTATTTGGCATGCACTTCTTTTTTCTTTCATGGTCCTTAGCAACTCATAGACGTCAAGTAATCATTACCACTACATTTTATCGCATTTTGACGTCTGCAGGAGCTTGCGCGATTTTAGTCTATCCACTGAAAACTCACTTTACGGCGGTTGTTGCATCAGTACCTTGACAAGATCATTTAAATACTTTTTGTACGAGTAGAACAAGGATTTTAACGGGTTTACTGAATTCCTTTACGGGTTTTATTGCTCAATGCAGGATTGCATGTTTGACTTTCTCTCACTTGTTGAACTCCACTTTTTTTGTCTTAAAAATAAGTTAGCAGGTGTGAAGAGAAACCAAAGCTAAAATCAGTTTGGGTTCCGATTTGATTGAAAAGAGGCGATGAAAGGCGGAAAGGCTAAGAGAAGTGAAAGCGTATGACGAAAGGAGAAAAGTGCCTCCTATCTGTAAAAAAATAGCTAAGCATTCTACCATCTCCTGCTTCTGGACGAAATCATCCCATGTTTGGTCAAGTTGTCATTTGACTCATGACTGTATCACCTATTGTAAGCATCATAGATAAACCCATTGTGAAGGACTTTTGAGTTTAAAACTAGGAAAGATTTTAATTCACATTTAGGGAACCGACTGACTTTCCAGAATCGTTTCTGTGTTATCAACTAAATTATCAATCATAGAGCCAGGTATCGGGATAGTCCGAAATGGTTGGATTCGAATCTCGTATGAGCCAAATTCAGCATGAAAATGGTGGAATATTCACAAAAATTCATCTATATCTTAAGCGATTCCATAAAATATTTCCATTTCCAAACAGTACTGCTTACAGAACGTATTCACTACCGTCCTTGCTGCCTCTTGAATTGATTTCTGAACTCAAAGGAAGATTAGTACACCCTACTAAACAGCAATAGCAATTGCCGTTTTCAGTAAAACAAATGGCCACCTTTTTGAGATACTGCAACTAACACAGGTAAAGTAACTGTAAATGTGTTTTGCTTTGGGTTTTTTAATTTTAATCTGATGCCTCATTTATGATGAAAAGTTGCATTTTTGTTAGGTTGGACAACTTTCTCAAAACAGTATGCTATAATTTCGTTAGCCCTACTGTATGTCGGCAATGTAAAGCAATATCACTATGCCCTTATTGAGACTCCGAGCAGTCTCATGTAGTTACGGCTCCGTACCTTCAAGGAATTTTAGTGAAATGCAAATCGCACAATGCATATTCTGATGATGGTAGACTAATTCCCTAAGGAAATCAAGGTGAAAGCTCTAACAGCAGTCAGTTTGAATTACTTCGGCCCCGAGCGCTTAATGTGGAGCAGAGCATTAAGCCAAAAGGGATGAATAAAAGCCAACTCTTTTACTTCGTGGTGGCTACATGCACCTGACACATGCTCGTAATCAGCCGCGGTGATGTTAGCCGTGTTTATTTGTTTGTCCTATGTTATAAACATACTTGAAAATCACAGTACGCATTGCACTGATCAAAAAGCGCAGAGAGTTTTAGCTCAGTTCATTTCTTCCCACAGAACATGAGAGAATGCTCTAAGGTAGAAGGCAGACATCCCTGTCAATGAACCAAAAGGTATTTAGACCAGTTCATTTGCCAGATAAATTGTTCTAGTAGTCAGACAGAGTGAAAAAGGTGAAAATTCCCTTTTTTGTTTTCTGTCCCGATGAGCGCCTAACTTAGAAGTCATAAATCGAAAATGTTCTGAAGACGTCCAAAAAATATTTTCCTGCTAATAATTTTGCATTCATTATAGTTGGTTAGAAGTTCTAAGATTTAGCGATTACTTATTGGTGCACTTAAGCGAGCCTGATTTTTAGAATTGGACAATACTTTCTTCACCTTCGAGGTGCTGGCGATTGTTGATTAACAGGCCTACTGCTACTACATCGTTGCCTAGTAACATGCAAGACTCCTCAATTATGCACGAGGATGTTTGTTTGGTGATGTAGACTTCAGGTCTCATATACATCAATCTCTTTGCTTCCATCTTCATTCTCCTCCTTCATTCTTTATAGGCACTTTGGCTCTTGCGTTGAAGAGAGTTTGGCCCTAACTAAATACCTCCTTTCTTCTGCTTTGTTCGCCAATGGGGATTCGGCCCTAACTTTTAGGATACATTGGCTAGAAGTACCATGTATGTGTGTCGACGATGAAAAAATGCTAAAGTGTGAAGGTATTCATGGAGCAATAACTCTTTTCTGTTTCGATGGAAATTGTTAATTAGCACCTTAGCACCTCTGTGACCATTAGGATCTGTATTTGGCCTAACCAAGTGCCAGTTACTAGCTACAGCGTCTTAGAAGGGTGTCTCTTACTTCAAACTTTGAATCAAGTGGCAATAAAGACAGAATAAACGCTGGGACTATTTAGAAACGCAAAATGTTATAGGTGATTGCGTAAGATATAGAGTTGGCTTCCCCCGCATTTCTTTTATTTGTAAAAGGTACTTGACTCATGCGATGTTTGAATGTACCCATGTCGTGGAGTCTCTCCACCAAGAGTTATTATTTTGGTAGCAAATTACAGTGCCTTTAATTTGGTCCTACCACTTTAATTGTGAACAGGACTAGTTCCTAATGATGCTGGTAGCTTGCGATGTATAGCAGCGGCATGTATGTTAAATGACAACCTATCCAACCGTTATAGCGGGATAATTTTGATGACGCTATTTCTTTTCTTTGAACCTCCTGAACGTGGGGCTATTGTCGAATGACAGGGATTGGAAAAATGCATTATCATTTTGCTTCCGTTTGCACCATGTGGACCCTCTTTCGGTCGTGCAGGTTGTCACTCCTCCTGCCACTCTGACTGCTAACGGTGGTGACAGTTCTACATCGATAAGCCATTACATTACTTTGGAAGAAATTAATTCTACTTTTAGGTTTGTATTATGCTAAATTCCTTACAAAACCTTTAACTGTCTTTTTAAAAAAGGGCCATTACTCTGAGATCAACAAGTGAAAACAGAGCTTTGCATAAAGTATGGGATTTAACGCTACGTTAAGCATTACAACCTGTAAATGTGTTGCCTGACTTCATTGAAATCATTGGTGGGTCCATAATAGACTAAGCATTTAGTGTGCCTTACCAAAATAAGGAGTCAAACTCTTGGTTATTCTAAGACAACAAGCTGGTCCCACGCACACTCTTCAAGTCTAAACAAGTAGCAGTGTTAAAGTGGGATTTGTGCTTTGTTTTGCAAGTTGGAGGTGAGAACAAGAGCTTAGAATCCTATTTTGATCTTAGCCGCATCTTGTGTCGACATTCTTATTGCTACAACCTCCACATCCATCAAATTATTTTTCTTTTTATTCTAGATGTAGCGTCCCGAGACTCCCTTTAAGGTAAAAGAAGGCATAGTACTGAGGCAGAATATACATTCTAGAAAAAGAGGGCTTGGGGGCTGTTGGCACGGCCCAAGGGCCGGCCAACAGGCTAGTACAATATGGCCACCCAAGTGACTGACACCGCCAGTTCGAACAAACAAAGTATTACACTAGAAGCGGTCGCCTTATCTTTACCTTGTCAATTGTTAATTTGGGCATCTAGACGTAAGTGTCTTATAAATTTGTTATGCATTTACTCAGCCATCTCACGAAAGCAAATTGTCAAAAGGTAGGGCTATGAAACGGGTGTCTCAAAAGATTATACGTGCTCATCAGACTCATTTAATTTCGCACCTCTGTTGCGTGGAACAGGTGTGTTGGAAGGCAGAAATAGTAGAATTCTATACAAATTCAAGTTCACATGGGCGAATTGAGCTTGCACTTGGCTGCTCTTCTGCACGGTTACGATACAGGTGGCTCCAACTGGGTATCCCACCTGATGCATTGAAATTAACTCAGGGACCAACTTTATCTTATTTTCGAGGTTATATTTGCTCTATCCTCGACGCGTCTATCCACTCACATTCTAGAAGAAAAAAAGAAAAAATTAACAAGCATTCATAATTATGTACTGCACTTTGTCACATACTCTTCTTTCACCGTGGAATTTGATTTGTCCTCTCTTCTTGTAATTGCTGAAGCAACTGTCTGCGATTGAAGGCAATGAGGCAAACAGGTCCAAAAACTTTGAAAAATGTGCGATACTTACGTGGGTGGATTAAGCTTTCTCAAAGGCGATACAAATGTCTGGGGAAGAATGTGTGCGCAGATGGCAGGAGACTGATGGATCATAAGTGGCTGCGCAGGTGTGAGAATAGAAACGATATTGCCTCCTCTTATGCAGTGGTAACAAAATCCCACAACCTCCACCAATGCAGTTAACCGGTATTCTTCCTTCTGTTTTAATTAAAATAAACTATCAGTACCAAGCCCTTGTAAACGCGTCCGTCAGGAAATTTTGACACTATCGTAATTATCAATTCGTCTTGCTTCCCTTAAAAGTTGAAAGTCTAAAGACTCAGAACATTCTACCTTAAGCACGCGGTGTTGGGAATAGGCTCCTACCTCCCTAAGGTTACCCTTTATCAATTTCGCCACAACTATTTTGCAGGGGCCAAGTGAGATATAATTAAAATAGTAAACTAAGCAGCCGACGTACAAACGTGATAGTAATAATTATGTTTACTTGTGTCACTTATTCATCACAGATCACTGGTGGGATTTCGCAGAGAGTTTGCGGCCTAGATGTAAAGTGCCAAGCGGTATCCTTATCTGATCACTGCCGAAATTTAGAAGTCGGTGGGTTGTTATCCACACGGATGTGGCGCACCTCATTCCATTCAATATTTTTGCCTGTAATGGCACAGCACGAAAAGCAAGCTGGTGAACCATCCTTCCATCAGCAGTTATTGAACCCGTTCTATTCGTGTTCCATGAATGCATTCAAATGCTGTCTTTGCTGCCTTCATTCAACCAGAAAGGACGCATCTAAACACACTAATAAGGGAGAGACGAGCGACACCGCATGTCAACAGCGATGAATGCACAGTTGCAATAACATGTTTTCGAGCGTCTTTTTTCTCTCTTTAGCTACTTCCCAAATGTGGTACAATTGAATGGAGAGGAAGCGCTGCTGTCCACCCTATCAAATTGTAGCCATCAGCTTGTTCGATCTTGTTCGCTTTTGGCGAAAAGACATTTTTTTAGGACCAGACGAGTAGTGTCCAGATCTACTGTGCATGGACAGTACATATTATGACCGAAAATTATGTCTCATTTTGTCTTTGGGGGAGGATTGAGGCGCAAAGAACACTCCTTTTTGAGTGGAGGTTAAGCTTGTACGGTCTAATGTGAGGCACAGATGCAATTAATGCATTTAAAGTACGATGAACTAATGCTAGATAGCCTATGTAGAACTCTTTTCGTAGTTGTTGGCATAAGCTAAGTCCTATGCAGCCATGAAGTAGGTATATACTGATCCACGTGAAATCACCACCTCTATACCTGGCCCTCAAACCGTACAATGCCTTGTCGCCGTCATCTCACCCAAGGGGTCAATTTGTCCGGTAAACAGAATGAACTATTTTAATGGTATGTTGGCGCCAAATAACTTGCCTTTGTTGGTTTAAGTTCACCAGCTTGAAAGTTATAACTCTGTTCTACAGCCTCTTGAGGAAGGTACAAAGGATGTACAGAGATGTGATTATCTGTGAAGAGAAGGAAGACGAGAGTATGACATTGCATCACCAAAAGTGACGAAGAGGGTTTTGCAATCCCACTACTTTCTGAACCGATGAAGGTCATAAAAGTTCATTTTTTTCGTCACACCTAATTGTCCAACAATCTCCTGCCTTCTCCACACATAAAGGTTCGGAAATTAGCATCTCAATTGGAAAGATCCACGCCATTAACATTAAGAGCTCCATATATTGGAGTTTTTGATGCCTATTACCTTTTTGCCATGCTCGAACTCCTAGGCAGCATTTTTCTGCTGCCTTGCCTCAAACGAAGTTTCGGTAGCTGCGGCAACCACTTAAATGAGCAAAGACAATGTTTCACAGTGGAGGAAGAGAAAGTGGCTTGCTTGTAAAGGCAGTTATTTTAGCCATTTTTTCCTTTTTACTGGTTATGATCCTCTAAGCTAATCATTGGAACTAATATAACAATGCGAAAGACGCTGGTTAAATATTTTGCTTTCATTGCTTTGTTCTGCCTAATAGGATTCGCATGATATAGTTAGCTTCACAAATGTCCTGACTTTTGTGCACATTAATCAGAAGTAGTCATTATATCGCCTTAGTCTCTTATCTTACATGACAACTGCTAGGCTGCACCTTCACACTCCAATATCTATTTTGAGATCTCTTCCCATCCATCGGCAGAAGTTCTTGCATTGTCTTAGAATGTATGTCTTTCTCTTTACCTACAGGCAGCAACTGTTGGTGCGAAACTAAAACGCTGTCTCTACCAAGCTTCGAGATTAACTAAGTTTTTGATATAGACAAAATTAAATATGCTAGTGCATGGAACTGTATAGAAATTGTGGACATGCACGACTTGAATACAGAGAACTTATTTATTGTGAGTAAGCATCTTGACAACACTTAAACTTACTTCAAACTGCAGTTTCCACTTTTAATTATAGGTTAATCCTTATTCTTAGGGACCATCATCGTTCATTGCACTAATGTTGCTAACAATGTGATGTAGATTACTACGTGCCAATGTGTTTCAGATAAGCACATTTTTAAAATGAATGCCTTATCGTTGCAATGCTGATACGTCTGGGCTTGGGTCTTTACATTTTTTTTCAAAATGAACGACATAAGCTCGCTCCTGGCAGTAAGGTTTACCTGCGGTAGAGGGAGCTCTGAATTTGGACGCTACTGTGCTCCTGGATAACTAACTAGGTACCAGCTTCATCCCATTCTTAAGTCTCCATCATGCTACGCTCTTTGTGCGTGCATCTATTTACTCCTAAATGAAAAAAGACAGTCAGACAACAAGTGAATTAACTGTTCTTTAAAAAGGTTAAAAGTGCAAGGATTTGTTAAAAAAAACTACGCAGCTATCAAATGATAGCATTTAAACACTCGGTCATTAATATAACGTCCCGATACTTCCTTTAAAGTAAAAGGAGGCATAGTACTAGGGCAGAATACATATTCTGGAACCAGAGGTCTTGGAAGCTGTTGGCACGGCCCAGAAGTCGGCCAACCGGCTAATACCATATGGTCACCGAAGTGACCGATTGCGGTGGTCCAAACAAATAAATTATTACACAGCCCTTCTCTTCTTTCGGGCGTCGTCCCCAATGCTTCCCTCGGTAAGCCTCCTGAGTTAGCCATTACAACTTAATCAGTGCTGTGAGAAGAACCCACGAGCTAACCATCCCAGTCACCGAGATTCAAGCACATGTGTTCTTGTAGTGCCATCAATTCTGCGTAGCACCCGGTGCTGCAAATGCGTATTCCTCAGTCCTCCTCTCCCACGATAATGCGCTCCAATGAATGATAGGGGTACGAATCCAAGTGTTCGAAAGGGTTGAGACACACCCAACGCATATTTTGATTGCGGGCATTTTTGATGTCGTGGTAGAAACACAAGGGTATTTTTTGGAACTCTGAGCAAATGGAGCGATCTGGTCTCACAGGAACAAAATGTATGCGATCCAAGTGTGTAAAGCATAAGATGATGCCATCCAATGGCGTATTGCACATTCTACATCTGTGGATACGCATTCTAACAAAGATAGGCTAGTGGCCCAAGAACAGGAGAGAGAGCTTACAGAGGATTCTTGACCACAGCGTCGCCGATCTCTCTTGGCAGTTTTACTGGGCACGGAGTTCACGGCTAGTGTCGCTTCAGTTGTTAATAGCTCCCTTGCAGAACGCGAGGGTGAGGGAGATGCCGAAGATGAACGTCGATCCCAGCCATTCTGTTATGGGATGTGAGGGATTCTCCCATCCGTGGCACATGTACTTCTTTCACGCAGCCAAATTTTGCCAGAAGCGGTACGGAGCAGGACAAAATCCACCAAAGTCGGGTCCGCTTTCGCTGCTACTAATGTAGCGCCCCGAGACTTCCTTGAAGGTAAAGGAAGGAATAGTACTAGGGTAGAAAAACATTCTGGAACCAGAGGGCTTAGGAGCTGTTGGCACGGCCCAAACGCCGGCCAACCAGCTAGTACAATATGGCCACCCAAGTGACCGAAACTGGCAGTTCGAACAAACAAATTATTACAATTATTAATGGCTTAGAAATAAGCTGTCCCATCAACATCTGGAGTCATAACTATGCCCTAGTGAAGTGGAACCTTTACAAATCCTCAGTAATTTTTTGATAACCTAAACTCATACAGGCCCTTGGAGGCGTATGATGCAAGAATAAACTTGTGGTAATGTCTGGGCAGAATTCATGATTTCCTTAATGCCATAAGGAAAAAGCAGCAAGTAATTGATAACACAACTTGTGTTTACCCAACTCACCAGCCACATGGTCTCTCCCCACCGTGGCATTTGTTTTGCCTCTCCGATTCTAATCCCTTCCATCTGCGTTGGTCTCATCACTCAACCAAGTGGTCGCAGTAACTGTCAATGGTTTGTTTGTGTATTTAAAAATAGGTCGCTAGTCAGAATAATTGAGCGATTTTAAAAGATTGCAGGTTTCCTGTGCATGGCATGCTCTATCCCATGAGAGTAGTGGAATTCCAAGATTTTATGTGTGATAATGAAGAAAATCTGTTTATTAATCAGCAAATGCTCATGTGTGGCGGTTAAAAGGAAACGATTGGACATTCCGTGAGGATCTGAAGGTGAGCGCAAATCAGTTCTTCATGGCTCTTTCCAGACGTCCAATGGCGTTTCTCAAATCATAGGAAAACTCAGGAAATAAATTGGAACTTGTCTAGAGGTAAATCTACATTAGGTGATGCAACTAAGCCATTAATTGCCTCTTTGTTTAAATTCAAAAAGTTTGGTGCAAAGATTCCCAATTGTCTTGTGTACTTTTGCCGATTTCTAATTTAAGAGGGCTTGCACTCACAAGAACGAAATTGTGTAAAATTTGAGAAAAGACTCATTGACCCGCCTATTTATTAATGAATGTGCAAACTACTTGTGAGGGGACAGTTCAGTGTGTTGACTCGAAAATCCCCCACAAATAACACATTGTTCAGTCACGAAAAGGCTACTTGGAGTGAGACATCAAAGTCATAATTAATGTGAATGGCCCAGACTTTGCCTGAGGGAGTCAGTCATTTACCGGCAGCTGAGTTGTTAGTGAAGCATGCTCCCAAGTTACCGTGGGAAGTCGACGCTAAATTTATTCTATCCTGGTGCCCTTAAAATTAATCAAAGGTCCTTTAAATGCATGCAAATTAGGAAGTTTTGGAGGAGTTGTATGAGGTAACTTATAGTGGTCTGCTCACTGCTTTAAAAAAGTAGTTTAAATAAGATTTTTTCCTTGTAAAGCCACAGGCACAATGAAGCAAATAAGTTAGAATTGGGGCAAAATGTCAATAAGTTGATTTAAGAGTGAGAACACTTAACAGGTAAAGAAATTTTGCATTTATTTTGCAACATATGCTCTAACACTGTTTCTCTCCGCCCCTTCAAATGCCTGTATTGTGTCGCTCGACTCCGTTTCAGCAACTTGTATCTCAGACCGTCTGCTGCCAACAGTTATGCCTTCCTACCGTTTGGATCTCATTTTGCCCTTTAAATGCGACTTTCTTTCACCAAACACTGTTCTGAAACGCCTGTTAAGCATTTGACATTAATTTGAGGTGGAATGTTTAGGGTAAAAAACAGCAGTTATTCTAATAGGTGGTGGTAGTTGTCTAGCTTCTCGCACAGGGATAATGGCTCTCCTACTAATACGTCCGTGGCTGAGCTTGCTATTTATGCACATTAAATTGTACAGCAAACGTTTCTAGGGTGTCTAGTAACCTTGTCAATCCCCAAACTTCCATGCACCCTGTGCAACCATTTTGTGGGACCTAATTCTCCACCATAGACAATTATCATTAAATAAGCAATTAAACGGTATAATTTGAGTCATAAGACGTTTAAAATGCCAAAGGAAGTATGATTTTAAGGGCAAGACTTTTCTTTCAAAAGTGCTTAAGAGTGCTGATATGCAAATGCGGTTGGGATTCCTTCATAATTGATTTGTACCTTGCATATAATTGCAAGAGGTTTCACAGACCCTAATCCTATAGGTATTTCCACTTGCAGCCTTTGATTTTACATCTTGATTCGCATGGCTAATGGTTGAGCTGATTAATTAAAAGATGACGTCCTTTGTTTAAGAATTACGGGGAATGTGGATATGCTTCCATAGATTAAGGATATCTACTTTCATTTTCTTCTCAGGATCAATGGCGTCTGCTAAGGCGAGTAGTTGACACGTCTTAACTACCCTTTAAAGGTTTTCTTGTTTAGTAAGTCCTTGTTTCGATTTTCTCTTTATGCTTCTGCTATGCTGCAAGTCCTACCTGTCAAGCCAACAGCCTCTAGTCATCCTATACACTGACGATGCATTTTATTCCCAGCATGATGGCCGATTTTGTCTCCAAAACAGTCTTATGGGGATACAGATTTCGCCCCAAGAAAGAAAATCTCTTTACAAGGGAAGCATAGGCAATAGGGCTAACGTTAATTCAATTCATGACTGCGGAACTTCCAGAAAGTCAAGTAGAGACTGACATTATGAGTTATCCACCATCCACTAAGAAAAGGAAACGGTTCGCATTCTGATAATGGAAGACTATTCATCAAAGACGCGGTGCATAGCAGCCAAGCTCTGAGATCGAGGACGCGGTTCACCATCGTATAGGACCAGTGGGTTGAAAGTGGCCTGTCTCACGATGCTCTAAATCTGGCTAAAGTTCCTTACTAGTGAGTGACAATGCAATATTTTGTGAATCCTGTCCAATAGTGCTCAAAGATCCGATACTGAAGAATCAGTTTACAATAAGTTCTTGGCTATTATAAGTCAGACAATGATGCATAAATTTTCGGATATCTCGTGTTTAAACTTGGACACTCTTTTGCTGTCTGTATTCGCACCTGCTTTATAACTTTACAGATGCACAGTTTCCATTTAAGCGCTTGTCTGTCGGCGCAGCCCAGTCAACAACTGCTGACCGACCGAAAGACCGACCAGAGCAGTGAGCTACAGCAGTCGCAGAAGCACACAATAGCTTGCCAGAATTAATGGAACCACACGAACATTAGAGAAGATTTAAGTTCATAGTGCTCAATTTTACGGAACAACTTGGGTTCCACTTAAGACAGCACTTTATAAACGGCTTCGTCCTCAGCAATACTTTGTGTCACACTGTTGCCAAACACATTACTGTTTTTGGATTGTTTTCTTCCTCTGTATTCAAATATAAGCTCAAACTTTACTAGGACTGCCTCTTAAGTTGTGCTGACTTACAGGTGAGGAGACACGATTCTTGGTAGAAAAAGATCTCTATTCATCTCCTTTTACACGATTGTGCCATTTTTAAAGGGAAGGGAAAGTGGGCAACCCGAATCCACCTCTTCATATGGTCTATTAAACTGCTGACTTGGTTCACTGCCCAACTCACGCTACCAGCCTATTGTAGGAAAACAACTGTAGCATCAGTATCATACTTCTTTGCCTCAAAGTTATTTTCGAGTAGCTACAAAGCAAACTCCGTCGGTATCTATATTTTATTGCGACAGACTGTTGCACTACAGACTGCTATGGACTCTCTGCGCACAAAGGATTCCTGCAAAGAAAGAAAACACTGTTCAAAATGTTAATCATTACCCCTTCGCTCAGCATAAAAGGGCATTTGTCGACAAATTAGTGGGTTAAGATGCACGTAGAAAAGGTGAAAATGGCTTTCATGCATGGTTTAGGATGTAAAATGCCTGCCGTAGCTTTGTGCTTTGCACTTTTACCGTATAAATCCAACCGAGCAGTCTTGTCAGTAAATGGATGTCCAACAAAGACGTACCTTGGGAGCACGGTGGTCTGTATTTAATAATGCTATTTACTTTATCTAAATTGTGCACTTATATTCAAAATCCTTATGAACATTTTGAATTCCGCACACACTACAATAGAAAAGCTCTCTACAAATTTTATTGCATACCTCAAACTCACCATACGGTGGTGACTGAAATGTAGCTCGATTGAAAGCCTGCATGAACTTTTTCTTTTTAGGTGCAAAAAAGGATTTGCTTTTAATGCTTTTTAGCATTCCTAATCTGAGATCCATTCAAAGTGAAATTAATCCCAGGTCTTGCTGTGTTTGGATGGCACCATTTCTAATGCACTAACAACAGATATGCTAGTTTTGGAATTCTATTACCTCGTTTTGATACTAGTCATTAGATGTATGGCGACATAATGGGCGGATCTGTAAAAAAGTGTTTTGCCTTACTTTAGGGCTATAATAGCCTCGTTAGTTAACAGCATGCCTAATGAACACGGGACTGGGACATACAGATAGTAGGCGTCATTTCTAACAATTCTGATGGAATCGCCATGAATTCCTTCATTCGCTGCAAATGCGGTTCTTTCGTACATCTAAGACTAAGCATCATGCAGCATGAATCGCATTGTTTGTCATTTATTTTTGAGTACGTGATTCGCCACCATTAATTTATGACGCTGAGGCTTTGCTAGAGACAGAAGAGGAGATAATGCTGTAGAAGTAAATGTACTACTGGAGTATTGAAGGGCTAAGTTGCTACAACGTGGCCGCGGAACCATGCCTTCCAGCCATCCGGCCACCCTTATCTAAAGCATTTTCAAAAATCAAATGAGTTCTCCAAAATGATTTGAGAGGCACGAGATTGCCACTGAATGACAACTTCAGCGCACTTGCTATACCAGAAATGGTTTATCTGTATAATTTAATCCACGCGATTTGATGGTCCAATCGTGCATGCAAATCCGCAGATTTGATGACCTCGTGGAAGAAGTTTGACAGCCACTACCTCCTTTCTCTGGTGTTGCCGATTTTTTCCGGATTCTCTACATCAGATTGATGTTGAACGATGTAAGCTGACCTGACAACCAAAATGGGACTGCACCTCAAGTGGGTCTGAAAGATAGTGAAAGACTTCCTCGCGTACCAGATGCCGTAAAGGGCTTAGGCAACATTATATATATATATATATATATATGTATATATATATATGTATATATATATATCGTAAAAGGGCTTAAGCGTAGAAAGCAAATTTCATTCATTAAATAAACAAATTTACGAGAAAGTGTTTTTAGACAATGCTGTTATAAAGCTAGTAATTTTAAGGTGTGACTGGCTCCCAGACGAGGGAATGGGACCTAAGTTAGTGTTTCAAAATAAATGTAGCTTCATCCCGTTCATAAATTACTTTTACAAATTTCGTCCCATCATTAACCTGAATTCCATCATTGCATTTTTAGCACAGCAAATGCTGGTGGAAAAGTATTTTATTTCAGTTACTGCTGCAAAACTTTAAAATTTTTCCAATTTGCATTGCATGAATCACTTTAGATTAAGTTTTGAGAATGACGAGAGGAATTGAAGTTGGTGTCCATACCTTGTGGTAGCTGAAAAGTATACGTCACTGATGATTTGGACGGTGGAAAACGATCAAATTCCCAGAGAAATTTGAAAATCATTCACATTAGTCTTAATCTTAATGTTTTACTCTACATATTTGCAATGCGGTATTTCATGGTAATGCATAGTAATGGCATTACGGGATATTTAAGTCCACTGTTACTTTAAACAAGACTCTGTACCAATGATAGGATATTCCAACATTGTCAAATGTTCAGAAGATCCGCGCTGTGCTCAGCACATTAACAAAGGCAAACAGTTTAGCATCGCATGTCACATAGGCACTGTCTTGGTCCCTTTTGTGAGGTAGTCTACTCATGAGCAGAGTATATCAGTTTTCTAAATTAAGCGGTGGTTGAGGATTCCTAACATCAATACTTGCTTGATTCCAAACACTCCTGTGGACATAGATTAAAGCTATTCGATTTCTTCAAAATTCGGCACATTGAAGTAATCTATCGGTAATCGGTGGTTGTCCCATAGATCAAGTGTGAGTTTGTCTTTGTATCCAACTGGGTGTACACCATTGTAAGGACCCAATTTGATATAACGCAACGTGCTTCTGATTCGCTTGCAATCACCCTTGGCTTGGACAGTGCTAAGAAGAAAGTAGTGGTAACATTGCGATCTATGGGGTAATTATGCATGCAAGATATCCATTAGACATCCATTCGGTTACACCGACCTTGGCTGCCCGAAGGTAATCAGGGATTAAATAATGAAGAGCCGCAACTCCAACTCTGACCAACTACAAGTTGTTTCGATCTCATCGTGCATTTTGTCAAAGCATAGGTCGAATACCAAAGGAAAACATATCCCATGGGCCTTCAAAATAATAGCTTGACTGTCGCTTACCTCTCCTACAATTCCAACTTCAAAATTTTTAGCGTGAACCGCGCATTCGCAGTCACAACAATCACCGAACTAAGCAAGTTTGCCACTTTGTAGAGTGCGATTTGTTATGTTATGACTATAGCGCCAAATAATGCACGGACAATGTCATTTAACGGCCAAATTCACACTTTTAAACCGAAAAGACAAGTGCAAGGTCCTTAATTTTTAAATTTGCAGGTGTGCAAATGACATGATTGAGCAAACAAGCTATTTGTATTTGCTCATTTATCCTCATTCTTTGTAAGTTTAAATTTACGTTCACGATCTATCTATTATTTGAGACGATAAGTGGGTGTCACATTTGACCAGACAGGCATTGGCGGTCCAGTAATCTCCTGTCACCTTTACTTGCTTAGGCCAAAGGAAGTCCCAATTCCGTTAACATGAGGCAAGCCATGCAAAAGGACTATTTCTACTAATTTTTTTTTGAAGCTGCTGCATTATGGCCATATGTTAGATTTGCGGGCAGTATTTCCTCCATTTTGCGGTGAGTTGTCGCCGTCGCTTAAATGAGGGCTGAGTGTAACAAGAGAAAGGAGGATTAGAAGTGGAGAGGCAAAACAATTTTTTGCGGTGGTTAGCGACCACATGGCATGGGTTGTGTGCAAGCATAGGTTGTGATCACACTTACTTCCTCCACGGCCTTGAGTGATTCACAGATATCATGTAAGTATTGCCACCACTTTATCCTACTTTAAACGCCTATAGGAATTCGCATGAGCTAAATTTATGCTCTGGAATCAACCTTTTGACAGTTACCACATCATTATCTCGACAAGATCATTTAAACGCTTATTTTATGACTGCTCAACGAAGCATTACGATTATGATCTTCCTTTCCTTAATTAAATTCCATTTTTTCTGTCTTAAAAGTTATTTGGGGATGTGAAGAGGAAGCATAATTAAAATTAATTTGCATTCTAACTTCTTTAAAAAGGAGGCGATGCCATACTGATTTGAAGCTCTCTACCCTAAGCAGACAGAAGGATTGAAAGAAACTTTTCAGAATAGCAATTTAGGGGTTCGAGTTGCCTACCGGGGAGCAAAATGGCAGGTCTTTTAATATCTTTTGTCTTTGGACAAAATCATTCCATGGTTGGCCCAGTTGTCACTTGACTCACGACCGCACCACCGGTTTTGAGTATCGTTGTTGAACTCGGGAGTTTGAAATTAGGAAACATATGTTTCCTCATCTAAGAGGATGGATTGACTGTCTAGGTGGGTTAATGCATCGTCAAATAACTACTTGTCATAAAGACGTTCATTTTATAAGCCGAAATTATTGAATTCAAATCCCGCGTGAGTGAAACGCAGTCTAAAAATTGAAAACCGCGCTGTTTTCGGTGGACTAACTGGCCTAATTTCTGAGACGCTCTAGCCAACCGTGAATGTGTTTCGTTTCGAGTTTTCACCTCTCACCGGACTTTTTGCCTGTGATGAAGAATTCCCATTCTCTTTGGTCAGACAAGTTCCAAAATGGTGTGCGGGTGAAAGCTTGCAGTTTTGGTAATCTTTGTGCCTTGTTTAAGGCGCAAACTCACCAAACCATGTCAAAATACCTTTAGTCATTCAGCATGTCAGCTGTGTAAACGGTAGTGTTTAGCCCCTGTTCGTCCTCCAAGGGGTCTTATATGGCTACAGCCTCATACATTTGAGGTAAATATAGCCAAAAGCAAATCATGTAATGTGTATTCCGGTTATGGTAGACTGTTCCATAAACATAATCAAGCAGAACCATCAGTAGCATGCCACGCTTGAGCGGCCATTTCAGAATACTACAATCTCAAACGGTTTTGCTTTGAGGCACTTATGTGCAGCATCTGTGCACCACAGTACCTGAAAATTGCTTGTACTTAATCGGGGCAGCAATATCTCTGTCTTTTAATCTGCTCCACATTGCATACATACCTGAAACTTCAATAATTATAACACTACTCACAAAGCAAAAGAGGATTTAAACTCTGTTTATTTTCATCCTACAAAATACAAGAGAAGGCTTTGGAGTGGAAAGCAGACACCCCGCTAAAGGAACTAGAAGGTCTTTGTGCCTGTGCAAGTGCCGCATAAATTGCCCTAGTGGTCAGGCGGTGTAAAATAGGCCAAAATGTCCCTTTCAAGGCACCGTTTTAAAGAGCTCCCAATCTAGCACTCATAAATCCAAAATTCACCCAAAATGTACAATAGGAATATTTCTGCCAGCAATTTTGCATTTGTTTCTATTTGCATTCCTATTAGCTGGTAGGAAGTTCCCAACTTGGGCACTTGCTTATTGACTCAAATTTGTCATTCGCATCACTCCATAATTCACTCTTCCACATTTTCTTGTGATCACTTCAGCTTTCACGTCGAAGAAACTTTTGCCCTGACCATACGCCTTCTTCCTGCTGCTTTGCTTGCCAAAGTGATTTGCTCAATGTAACTAATTTTACACCTGCTCCGACTTTTTGGGCACATTATCGAGAGGTAACCACTGATGTGTGTCCACAATGGAATATGCTAAGGTGTGAAGTTTTTACATAGTAGCATCACTTTTGTACCTCTGTGATTATTCCAGTAGCTGTAGTTTGCCTAATCAATTGTAAATTATTCACTGCAGCGCCTCGGTAAGGTGCGATTGCTGTAGATAAGCAATAAAGTCGGAACTAGCGTTAGGGCTGCTTAAAAGGCAAAAGGAGACTGCTTGAGGTAAACAATTGTCTCCCTTCATATTCCTTTCGTTTGTGAAATGGACTTGAATGCACCACGAGTGATAGGTTCGGTAGCCATGTTAATTGCAAAAATTGAACTATTTCTTAACTTTAGTAGCAGACAACTTAACCATCGTAAACACTGGTAAAGCCTGCAATCCAAATGTCAAATGACAGCAGAAGTAACCATCATAGCAGGACATTGTAGCTAACGATATTAGTTTTTTTGCACAAATCATTCGTGGGATTGTGTCTGTTGCTTCCACGTGGGCTACCTGGGCTCTCCTTCTATCGTGCAATTTACTACTCATCCTGCCATTCTGGCTGCTCACGGTGGTGACAGCTCTACATCGGTATGCCATTACCTTACTTTGTAAGAAAGTAATTCTACTTTTAGGTTTGTGTCATGCCATATTTCTAGCGCAACCTCCAACTAGCTTTTTGAAAGAGAGACATAAATCTTAGAACAGCAAGTGAATACATAGCCTTAAATAAGATTTAAGGTATAACGCTTAGTTGAACACTAAAACCTGCAGAGGTGTTGACCGAATTCATTGAAATCCTTCGTGAGCCCATAGCAGATTAAGCATTCACTGTACATTGCCAAAATAAGATTCAAACTCTTGGTTATTTTAAAACGATAAAAAATTTTATGCATATCCTCGTAAGCTAAGCATGCAGCAATATCAAAGTGAAGTTAGTGTTTTGTTCCGGAGGTAAGGAAAGAGAACCAAGAAATAACTACAAACCCAGTTTCAATCTTAGTTGTACATTGTACCAGCACTCTTATTACTACAACCTCCACAGTTTATCAAGTTAATTTTGTTCCTCTTTTTTAGCAGTCCACCTATCTTCATCTTGTTAACTGTTAATTTAGACTCTTAGACGTGAGTGCTTTGGAAAGTTACTATGCATTCACTCAAGCCATTCCGTGATGTAACATTGCCAAAGGGTAGGGCTATACAACAGTCGTCTTTAAAACTATACATGTGCTCATCAGGACATGCCTCAGACTCATTGAATTGCAAATTGTTACCAAATAATGAGTCCGACCCCAGTGGAAAACTTTTGGCCAGCATTACTACGTCATGCTAAAGGCCTGTCGGAAAGTTTTGACCGTGTTTTGTTGCAAACTTATACGAGTTTTGCGCATAAATTGGCATTTATTATGTTACAGTGCTGTAAACCTATTTTGCCATTGGATAATGATTTTCCGACTTGGCTTGGACAACGCCAACTTTGCAACTGATATTACATCCGCTGTTCTAAACTCTTTAGCCCTCGTCCATTACCCAGCTCTCTTTGGGAGTCCTCTTTTGCATTCCAATTTTAAAGCTGCAGCACCCAAGGGTAATTAGTAATTTACAAGAGTTCAAGCTACTCTTTTGCTGCACACTCCCCACCTCCCCTTAAAATTCATCCTTTGGCTTTTATCCTGTGGTTACCTCAACTTTTGCTTTAAAACCATTTTGGCGCTGACTGAATGTCCCATTTCAACTATTACGTTTTGATAAATGTAAAATAGCCTGTTTAGGTCAAGTTTAGAACTGCTCTAGCTCTTTTCAGTCCCCTTTTATCATAGTTAATTATCTCAACGGAAGTGGCTAATACGTGAAGATGTTCACATAGCCATGGCTCCACCCAACCCCTTTGTGAATGGCTAATCAGCACTTTCTCTCCCATGTCTAACCAGTTTTAAATAATTTTCTGATTGAAAAACATGTAAACACGGGATTAACGAGCCGCGAAATGCATGCATTTATGATGCTTCTTTGGCTCTCACAACCACTGTGTTTAAAAAGTCTCAGCAATTAAATCAGAAATAAGTACAATATCCAAGAAACACCCGTTTTGTAAAGATCAAAACTTATGCGCCTATGAAAAAATTGGTTCAAAGGCAATGAAGACAGAAGCGAACGTCTTTGCTATTTGTGGTGTTTGGCAATGTAAAACGATTAAAAACAGCAGGTGGTGTGTACAGTTGAATTTAGATTGCACTTGACTCAGGTGAAACTTGGATACAACAGTGTGTGATTATTTGTAGAATGCAGTTTCGGTGCGTAATCGTTTTGGTGAGGCATCAGCCCGTCTGAAAATAAATAAGTAAATACTTCTTAGTTTTAACCCTCGGAGACCTCCATCAATGAGATATGAGTATTATGGTCGCACTTCTAATAGGCGGAACGGTTATGCCTTGCATTTTCAAGTCCAGATAGACAATATGGGCTCGCACCTAGCTATGCACCTTGCTATCCTTCAGCACGCTTATGGTACAGAGAGCTCCAACGAAGTTTACCACTTATTACATTGAAACCGACTCAAAGTTTAAGTTGAGCTCATTTACAGGTTGGTGTTGGCCATCTTTTCGGCGTGCCCACTCAGTTACATTATAGGAGAAGAAATTTCAGAAAGCAGTAAGCACTAATCATTATGTACGCCACTTTGTCAAATTGTGAAGGCATAATTTGGTCCAAAAAATTTCTCAGACGCTTTTTAGCGGAGCAAGTATTGAATATGTGTCTTGTTAAAATAAGGGGTAGGGAAGGATTTAAAACTTTTGCGAATTCCAACGATTTTGAGCCAATCGACTAAACTCATGCACATTCCAGTAGGCAATTGGTGTGGAAATATCAGTGAGTTGTTGGAAGGCGAAAAAAGGAAATACAAACGCAAACAATGCCCATTTTAAACACAGGTCACGTGCTCCCCTTTCACCATGCCATTCGCTTTGCCCTTCCCCCTGTCATGACCTTTTCCCGCATGGGCTCTTACCTCCTTCATTTTAGCATTTGAAGCAATTATCTTCAATTAAAAACAATGAGGTTGACTAAATTCGGCGACTTGGAAAAATTTGCGACGCTAAATTGCGTGGCGCATTCTCTCCCAAAAGGAATGCAAACATCAGAGGAAAAATGGGTGCGAGGGTGATGAGTGATTGTCGGGCCATAAATGTATGCCCAACTGTGACGATGAAAGTGAGGCAAATAGTGAGTGTACTTCCTTTCGTAAATCGCGATAACAAGATGCTGCGGCCTCCGTTGACGCTTAGTATGTTTGGAATGGAGATCCTTTTGTGCATCCAAACCATCATCTCAAAATTAAGGCGCAAGTGAATTGGTAAACATTTTCAACGCAAATTCAACAGTTTAGTAAGAGTTTTGCCTTTGTACTACCTAAAATAGGCCAACTGTGCTATGCTCTTGTGAACGCATCCTTCAGGAAATTCTACACCGTCAAAATTACCGATTTGCCTCACTTCCGCTAACGTCTAAGGTGTAAAGGCGCAGAATATTCCATCTTAAGCAAGCAACTTTTTGAATGGGCTCTTACTTTCTTCATGTTAAGCTCCACTAATTCTGCTATGAATATTTTTACAATGGTCAGGCGAGGTATGATTGAAATATTAAACTGAGTGGCAGACGTACAGTTATGATGGGCTACTAGAAATGAAAATAGCAACAACAAGACACCTCTTCACATTAATTGTGGCACTTATTCTGCACAAATTACTGGTGAAATTGAGTGTGTTTTTGTAGCTTTGATGTCAACCGTCGACCGGCATTCCTACATGATCAGTGTAGAAAATCAGGAGTCGGTAATTGGCCGCTCACAAGGCTGTGACACCACTAATTCCGTCTAACATTTTCGCCACAAGACATCCCTTTACTTGTCCAACTAACCATCCATTGTTGATTTCAACTGCTGCCTCAGTTGCATGTAAAAAACACTGCATGTCAACGGCGCATAAATTGACATGCTTACGAGGTATCACAGAATAACATCTCTTTTCTCCCTTTAGTCGCTTCCCAAAAGTGGTACATCTGACTGTCGAAGACACGTGATTTTGCAATCTTGTCAAATTGTAGTCGGCAGCTAGCTTGACAATCAATTTGACGCTTTTGGTGAAGCGATATTATAGTTATCTGCCGCTTCACCTCCGCTGATTGGTTTGGCATCCGGACCAGTTCAGTGGCCTCCAGCTCTGCTGTGCGTCGACGCTATTCATTATGACCGAGAATTATGGAAGACTCAAGGCGCCACAGCACATTCCTTTCATTTGAATGAAGGCTAACCCTGTGCTATTGAATTGTGAGACATAAATGCGATTCATTCCGCTAAAATATGACTAATGGGACCGGCTATCCAGATAGAAATTGGCTTTCATTCTTTAAAATAGCATTAGTAACCTGCCTGTTGGCATAGGCCAAAAGTCGTTATCTACTGAACCACGAGAAATGCGTGGCTATTATCACATGGCAGGGTACCAATTTCTCCAGTATAGCAGGGTAAAATGCTTTAGCAATGCTTTGGCGTCACATGCCTCGCCTTTGTTTGCTTAATTTCTCTATAAGGTGAAAGTCATAATTTTGTTATGCAGCTTCTTAGAGAGGTTTCATTGGACGCATAAAAGTCGTGCCTGTCTGTGAAGGGAAGACAGGCGAAAGAAGTTCATTGCAGTATCACGAGTGGCAAAACGGGTTTCGCAATCTCTCTACTACCAAATGTGGTGAATAATACAGAAGATCGTTTTGGTCGACACACTTGGGCGTGCATTTATTGTTCAACAATCTTCTGCCTTCTCCATACACAAAGGCTTCATGAACATTAAGAGCTCCATATTTGTGGGTTTTTGAACTTTATTACCTTGCTGCCACTCGCTAATTCGTAAGCCGTATTCTCCTGCTGTCTTGCCTCAGACGAGATTTTGGTTGCCGCTGTAACCACCTAAATGAGCAAAGAATACATAAAGGAATGGCAAGGACAATAATTCTTAGTGTAAAGGAAGCATGTAGCATGCAATCGGAAAAAGCGTCGGTGGTGTTTTCATTTACTTTTGTTTATCATTGCACACAATAATCCGGACGAGTCACTAAATCTTTTATTTCTACTGATTTACTCTGTCAAAAGGGAATTGCATGATGTGGGTAATTTCACATCTTCCCTTACTTTTGGGCACATTAGTCAAAAGTAGTCATTATATCATCTTGAACTCTGTACCCACATGGCAACTGCTGGTCGGCACTTTCGTACTTTTGTAAATATTTAGGCGTTCTTTCTAGTCTAAGCAAAAGCAAATTATTCACTGTCGCCTGACATTCATGCAGTGTCTTAGAAAGTTCACCAGTCTCTCCATTAACAGACAGCAAACGCTGATAATGAGCAGAAAATACTGAATCAGCAAATATTATAAATTAAGTAAGGGTGCAATAAAGGCAGAATTGAATAGTTTAGTGCGCGGAACCGTTTAGAAAGGACAGAAATGGGAGGTTTGATGCAACCATATTAGATTATTCAGTGAACTTATTTAGCACCCTACCTTGCCCTGAAATGCTGTCTCCTGCTTAACTTGCTAACCAGAAATTATCTTTTAACTATAAAGGGCACCATCCAATAGTACTGACATCGTTTACAACATGAGGCGGAGATTCATGAGTCAAATGATGACTACATGAGCCATCAATGCAATACACTGGAGATGAGTACATTTTTACTTTAATGCAATATTGTTAAACCTCTGCTATGTTGATGCTTGTGCCTTAAAATTTTCCTTCTAAATGAGCTTGCCCTTCGCGGGAAAGCTTGCTATTCTTTCAATGCTTCTTAATGCCTACTGTAGAGATAGCACCAACTCCGGATGCTACTTCGTTCTTGGATGACCAATCAGAGACCATCTTAATCCCACCTTTATATTCTTTATCATGCTCTGCTCTTTGTTTGTGCATCTACTCACTTTCGAATTAAAAAAAAAAAAACAGACAACAATAAGTGCATTAAGCAATTAGTGGTTTGATGAAAAACTTAAAATTGCAACGCTGCACAAAGACTTTGAACCTGTGGAGGTATGAAATGAATGTATCAATGCAGTTAGCTGTAAGTAATACATTAGGACTTTAAGATATCTTGCCAAAACATGGAGTCACAACTATTTGTACTGCAATGATATGCGGCTTTTGCAAATTCTTAGCTATTTTATAACATAGCCTGATTTTTTCCAAGACCGAACTTGTGACAATGTTTAAGCAGCGTCCGTGGCCTCCTTGTCACCATGAAAATTAAACAGCAGGCAACTGATAACACAACCTGTGTTTACGTAAATCACCAGCCACGTGGTCTCCAACCACCGTGACATTTGAGCTGCATCTCCTAATTTAATACTCTCTCTCCCCGTGTTAGTCTCATTGCTCATCTAAGTGGTTGTACAAACCCTCACTTCGTTATTTGTGACAGCGCGACGTCATAGCTCTGCCAAAACATGCGTTAGAGTTTCTCATGTCACAGAAAAATTGAAGGCAAACTGAAACTTATAAAGACGTAAAGGCAAATCAATTGTTGTGTATAAAAAGGCATTAATTTCTACCTTGTTTAACACGAATTTCAAAATTCACTTACGTAAGGCGTAGATGAAAATCAAACAGCTCTTACGCATCTTCACCAGCTTCAAAATTGAGGGAGTCAGAACCTTCGGACTCTAGGCTCTAAATTGTTGCTTAAATTGTGCAATGAGAATGACGATGCAGTTTAGGACACGATGACTTGTGCATAACTAGCCTTACCCCATGAATCGCCGATCCTAAATGAAACAATGATAGCTGCCTTTGCAGTGGTAATGAGTGTGCCTTACGCCATCGAAGAGGCTTATCAGCTTGCCATATGTACCCGAAATCACATTCCCTTATTGTCGACAATCGTTGAAAATACTGACCCTTCTTAGAACAATGCATTTACACTTAGTCACCTACAGCCTCAAATCAACTCATTACCCACTCACGGTTGGTGCGATTCGGCTGCTGTGACACTTCTCGTTTACTAAAGGTACAACCATGGCTCCAGCCAAAGTACCATTATTTGTGAATAAAGTGGACAGCCGTCAGATGTCTCATTCCTTTCTTAAAGTGAAATTTGGACTTAATAAATAAAAGCGATTAAAATTTATTGTTTCCTCCCCAGCAAATAAATGCTTCTTCTTTCAGTTCATCGTAAGGAATTGTGGGGTAGACTAGTATTAGTGATTTAGGGAATCTACGGCATTGTTTTTAAGGCTCATCAGATGTATTTTTTGCGTTATTCTTTTGTCTGCGCCTAATTACATTGCTTCGAGAATCCAGGGTGTGTTACCGTCCCTAAAATGATATTTAATACAGGTTCTGATTTGATAATGTTGGTCACCTGACCTATAAGTTGCTTTGTCTGCACTTAATGGCGCCTACTTGCGTGCAATATGACTGTAGCTTTTGAAAATTTTCTTATAAACTTAGAACTAGAGTCCTTCAGTTACACACAGAGTGCAGTACGACTTTGACTATTGCACGGAAACACTTTCAACCGTCATGTGGCAGGCAAAAGAAGTGTTGTAAAAACAAAGCAATCAGGCCAACCTTTGGGGAGAAAGGAACCTACCACTCGGCATAACACAGCTCACATCTTCCGACTGACCTGCAGACCGGAGCAATGAACCACGACAGCAGCAGACAATGGCCAGCCAGCATTGATGGAAATGGAGGATTGTTAAAGGCAATTTAAATTCCTACTGCTCACTATCATGAAACAACTTGGATTTAGCCTAAGGCAAAACGTAATGAAGTGTGTCTTCCTCAGCAACGCCTAGTGTGATATTATTGGCAGGTAACTTACTGTTTGAACTAACTTCTTCCTCTTCGTTCAACTGCCAACTTAAACTTTACCAGGACTGCGTCTTAAGTTGCGTTAGCCTGCAGGCAAAAAGACACAATCCTTTGTGAAAAAGGCTCCCATCATCCTCTTTTGCACGCAAAAGCCACTTTGATTTGGGTTTGTTTTACAAAAACAAAATTTCTGCTTTCAAAGTTTTGGGATCTTAGACAAAACAAGTTCACCTTTGCATGTGCAATTAAGCAGCTGACTTGATTTGCTGCTCAATTCAAGCTTCTGCTTTGTAATCAGATTTTTAATAAAGTAACAGTTGTCATAAACTCGGCACAAAATAACGAAACGGTTACAACTTCCTCAACGTATGGATTGCATATGTCTGATCCCGTAAAGGAGGTAACTGGCGATTCCACGTACTGGACCATAAATGAGAGCTTCTTGCTCTACTGAAATCTCTAAGCCCTCGGCCAGATTTAAGTAACATAAATGAATGCACAATTGGCCTAGGGAAAAATTTTAAAAATTGAGTTGTTTGCTTGTGTTAAGCTAAAAGAAAAATAAGCCTTAAATGCATTTCAGGTATACCCCTAAATTTGCATCTTCATAGAAAATTAAAGAGGTTTAATCCACAATAATAGAACTTTATTATTGCCACTCCGATTTCTACCTTAGGTGGTGCAAGCCCCGCCCTGGAACAACCGCCACCGTTCAGGCCTACAGACTATAAGAACACCGTCTCAAGACTTCCTCAACTCGGCTGTGCACATTCTGTCCCAATACCATGCTTCTTTGTCTCCAGAAGTGTCGCCGGTAGCTACAAAGCACACTTTATCAGTATCTGCATCTTAGCTTGGCAGGTACAGATACAGAAGATGTCTGCAAAGAATGAAATGCGGTTCCGAATCCTAACCACATCTCCTATGCAGTTGACAGCATGAGATTGAGTTAAAACGCATTCAGGGAAGGTCAAACTGCTTTCATGCGTGACTGGGCAGGTAAAAACGTCTGTCGTAGTTTTATGCTCCATACGAATTCTACTGTACAAATCAAATCAGACGAGATTAAAGGCAGCAACTGATCTTTCATTGGACGCTATGCTTCAAGTGTGGCCAAAACTTGCGGGACAGGATTTGCCTCTGATTCACCCCTAAGCACTCTTGGCCTAAGATTTTTGTTCTAATTGAAGCTAAACCTAGGTCATGCTGTAGTATTGTGGGACCGCTACTTCATCATTAATAACTATTATGCTACGGACCTATGCGCGTGAACTTCTGTTGCTTGGCTTTGAGACAAGTCGTTGAATGGACATTTTAGCATGCATTGATAGATCTCATGCATAAAGGAAAAGTAGACGACTCTCTAACGAAGTCGTCCACCTTAGTCAGGGATAGCATCGCCCCATTAGTTAATAGTATTCCTAAATAGTATGTGATCGGTGCAAATGCATGTGGTAGACTTCATTGGGTCGTAATGGATTTTTTCCATCAACTGCATATGCATTTATCCCATACGTTAAAGACAAGATATTGCGTAGAAGAAATCGCATCACTTTCCTTCCTTGGGTTTAGGCCTGTAACTCGCTGCCACTACTGTGTTTAATGCTTACTCGGAGACAGAAGAGGAAATAATGCTACTGAAGCAATTGTACTGCTGGAGTAATGAGGAGCTGGGAGCTAATGACATGGCCAGGAGACAATACCTTCCAGTCAAAGTGCAGTGACCTCTGATCTTCGTGTGGCCGAGGCGAAATGTGACGAAATCACAATGTTAAGCAGCTTCATTGGATTTACACCATGGCAGGTCACATTAGCATCATTGACTTGGTCAGCAAATTCAAAAATAAACTTTTCGACTATTCCTGCAGTATTTACTGGAAAAAAACGTTGAATCCATGAATACGACTTTAGATATCTCCTACCTTACTGATCTTTGGAAATGCTGAAACATTTCTACAGCGCCTTAAATACTCCAAGTCTGTCAGTGGTGAGAAATTTGGGGTCAGTAAATTGTCCACTTATCTTTTTTAAGGCCAGACAAGGCGTGTTATGAAGTGCTAGCTTTCGTTCGTCACTTTTTGGCTTGCAGCTGTGCCCCGTATCAGACAGTCCATGTTAAAGCAACTCGAGCTAAATATTTCAACGCCATAAATCATCATACACTTTGCCTTGGCTACCATAAGTGGAATAGGTATGTGGTTGGCTTTTAGCTTTGTGCACTTCGAAGATACAAAGCCGAAGCACAGAGGGGTTGGTCTACCTTAGGCAAGGCCAAGAAGAGTTGCCTCTCAAGCGAATTACAAGGATGAAATCAAAACGAAAAGCATTATGGTGCATCAGATCACGCAGACTTCCTGTCTAAGCAGACGCTGATGGCCTTTGAGGTAGAACCAAACTGGGACGCTCCTTAAACCTTGACCATCTTTCTACATTTTCGGGCTTTTCAATTAAAAAATGCCATTTTACAATCGGTTGGCCTGAGTCGTATTATAAAAGAAGAGAAAGACCGTGGAGAGGTAAAGATGCAAAAAAATTACGGGATCGATCTTTGTAATATTAAATATGATTGCATATAAAGTGGAAATTTTTTGATACGTATGCAAGATCAAATTCAAACCAACGTTTAAAATTACTTCTTACCGAATAAGTTTACCTTTTTGTAAACTTTATTAACAAACTAAAAGGGAAATCGTAAGCCCGATGAATTCTTAAATGCCTTTCCTTAAGTATTTCTAAGCTGTAAATCATCCTTCAATAAGTTGATGACAGTTGCCTGGGAGAGGAATTAAGTACGCCAAAGTGGCAGCATTAACTAAGCGCTGGAAAAATTGACTGGCACCATCAAGGCGTGTGCTGCAATGAGTGCATATTTTTCTGTAAAATTTAATGCACACGATTTGTTGACTCAGTCGCGCATGCAAATATTCGGAACCAACGACTTCTTGGTAGAAGTTAGGCAGTCACTGTAGCGTCCCGAGGCTCCCCTTAAGGTAAAAGAAGGCACAGTACTAGGGCAGAATATATATATTTCGGGAACAGAGGACTTGGGAGCTGTTGGCACGGTCCAGAGGCCGACCAACCGGCTAGAACAATATGGCCACCCAAGTGACCGGAACCGGCAGTTCGAACAAACAAAGTATTACAGTCACTGCTCTCCTTTCTAGAGTTTTTAACATTTTTTTCAGATACTCCAACTTAAGTTGATGTTGAGTGGTAAAATGACACATGAGGGAAAATAAAGCGGTATTTCAGCTCGAGTATGTCTGACAGATAGTAAAAGACTGCCTCTCAAACCAGGTGCAACAATGGAGTTAAGCAGTACGATATGTGCATGTAATGGAGCTTAAATAAAGGAGGAAGATTTTGTCATTAAAAAGACAATTTAAAAAAGGCACTTTTATAATGTGTAGGTGGATTAACAAATGTCGAGTAAAAGTGCAAAGCTCTTCCGTCTACAATTTACTTTTTATTTGAAAATTTGTAAATTCTTGTCGTAGATATTAGCTTTGTCTTATCAGCACGTCTAAGCTTTGTTGGTTGTTGATTGATATCGCAAAACCAGTTGTTCTGTGCAGTAAAGGACCACTTTAAGGCATTCTCTTCTATGTGTACGCAAAGCAACTTTAGTTAAGTTTCGAGGGTAATGGGAGGGAGTGGAGGTAGTATCGGTTCCTTAGGATAACTAAAAATATGCTGCATTTATGAGTTTGGCGCTGAAAAATGTGTAAATTCCTTAATTTTGGCATTCTACTCCATGTATTCATTTACATTGCGATGCTTTGTTGCAACGCAAAGTCTTTAAGGTTACTACGTGTAAATTATGAAACAACCCTTATGTTGTTAAATGTTCAAAAAGCTGGCATTTACCCTAACAAGAGGTTCCCACAATCCTTAACGCATGTTCTTCTGTAAATAATTAAACAAGTAGGTAAATAAAAATCTTTCCGTTTGTTTGTTTAACTCTCGGTTTAGGCAAAGCGGTCAATCGAGTGCTCCTCTGCCTACATGGAAAGTATATGTATTTGGCCAGAGTATTTCTTCCCTCGTCTTCATGGACGTCCTAGACTCCTTGAAAATTACTTTAAAGTATTTGTAACATGCAATTGATGTGTGAATTGCTTGGTTAAATAAATGGAATGCACCCAAGTTCTCCGTGATTTTCATAGAAGCAAACTCTGTAATAAAATTGAGACGATTAATGGTGCATCAGGGAGTTATCAAAATAAGATTAGCCTCGTAGTTGTTTTTACGTCTATCGGATTCTTTGAGCGCTTTAGCTTTTTACTAATCCATCTTTACTTTCACGACACCAAAAAAGTAGACTGGGTAGAAGTGAGCGTTTTAATTTTGGAAGTGCTGTAAATGTAAATTGAGAATTAAGGTAATGGAGAGTTCAGTTTTATTTTTCCTGAATTATCAATGACGTCCGCTCAGACACAAAGTCCGCTCCTCACCTTAAAAAAGTAACCAAATAAGTGCATTTTGCTTAGCTTTACTGCTGTTTTATATTTAAGGGTTGAGTGTACTATTTTCGGTGGGTTTAATTCTTTTAGCAAAACGTAAATTTTGTCAACGCATTTGATCGTAGGCATGGCTTAGTATGCACACACTTCGTCGCGCCGAGCAGCAATGCTTGAGTACGGCGTCGTATATGACAGGCAGGTTAAATTGCTCGTAGGCCGACTTTTATCACTCGAACTGCATCTTCGCTCCGCTGGTGACGGAACCTGCGGTGTGCTCAAGAGGGTGAAATAGGATTGAATAGCTGTACAAGGTCTCCTTTTCGATAGGCCCTAGTCCGCGCTTCTTGCAATACCCCTTCTGCCAGCTACATTACAGTCGTAAGTGTTCTCGCTCATTGTCAAGTGCTATGCAACATCAAACTGTGCTACTTTCGTGGTTAAAAGCGTTCATCGCTCCTTTAATTCAAGTATCAATAAGATTGTTCAACGATAAGCTACCCCATAGCCTACGGATTGTAATTACTTTTTTTACCCATGGTGGTAGATTTCAGTGGTTTAGTCAGATTGCAAGTCACTAACCTCGCCAGTTTAATATCACTTATGGCGCAGCCTTCAAGAAATCTAAAGAACCAACATTGGTTGGTAAAGAGCTGACATTTATGCCATTTGGCAAAATTGCTATTTTCTGTTTGACGTGTTCCGTGTTAACAAATCTGGCAACTAAATTTAGCCGGGGCAAACATTCCAGTGTCGCATATAACATGGGTACTGCCCAGGTCCAAAAGGTGGAATGCACAAGTTTCCTCACATAGAGAATAGCTGAGAACCCGTGATACCAATACTTGCTTAATTCGCAGCAATATGCGACTGCCTTAAAAATGAGTCTGTTAAAGTGAGGTATCGATGGTTGATGGATGACCCATGTTTGGTATGCAAGTTTACCTTTATATCTGACCGGGTGAGCATCAATATTAGGACTCAATCTTTGGTGACCGAAGGCCATTCGTCTTTGACGGACTTAAATGCTGCCAACGCAACAATTTCTCGATCAGTTAGCCTCTATTTTTGGATTAGATATCACTGCTTATAAAGTGGCGATGAAGAATAATCTGTGGGATATTTGTTTGTGCAAGGTACCCAACAGACTCATTCTTAAATTTGTCCGCCTAAACTCGTTTTAAATAAACTAACGAGGAAACGATGGGAAACTGTTACGATTGTACTTCCTTTTGGTTGAGTTGTATTTTTTGTAAGGAACACAGACCCAAATCCAAAAGAACTTCCAGCATTGCTCGCTACTTCTACAATCCTAACTTCAAAATGCTTACCACAAGCCTAATAGAGGAGACCTCTATGCTACGGAAAAATATCTTATGGCTATTGTTCTACTCTTTATTTTACTAAAACCTCAGCATTTCAGATGCAATGGGTAACTTGATCTTGAAGCATCTTGCCGCTACAATTGAAGAACTGAAATTTTACACAAATTCATCATCCTACAGCATTAGAAGTTGCAATACCTTTTATTCATCGTCATGATCCAGCAGTCTTCCGTTGTCTTGGCATAATAAAGCCATATGAGTTCCCATTGTCGCTGGAATAATACATGCCATGCACACAAAATGCTTTGTCTTTTACTTTTTAGAAACTGCCACTTTATAGCCCAGTGTCATATATGTGGTCAGTACTTCGTTTCTATGCGTCAAATGAGCCCCTGACGTATGCTGTAACCATTTAAATGATCGATGAGTCCAACACGAGAAAGGCGGATCAAATATGGAGGGGCGACTGAGTTTTTGCGTCTCTTGGGAAGCATGTCATATTTAATACATGTAAGCTCAGGTTGCGACTACACTTCTTCTTTCTCCTCGGTCTGGTGCAACTCATTGATATCACTTAGGCATTGCCACCAGTTTTGTCTCTTTTAACGCCCAAAGGGCGTTATTGCACCAGAATCGTACCAAGATCATTTACGTACCTGATCTACTACGGGTTAACTAAGGATTTGAATGAATTCATTCTCTAACTCTACAGATTTCTTTATTTAACAAAGTTTTGCAACTCTGGTTTTTCGCCTGTTAACCTCCTTCATTCTATCTTAAAATTGCGTTGGTGGGTGTGAAGGGAAGCAGAAATCGGGATCAAGTTAGTTTTTACCTTATTTAAAAGCAAGCGATGGCATACTAAAATTTCCTACAGCACTGACCAAGTCATGATGGCGGATGCGGAACTTTGACCATGGGGAGCACCAGGACAAACGCTCAAACAATACGTTGGTGAATTTTTTGTTTCAATTTCACTGACAAATGAGACTCGGCCACTGAGCAAATAGCAGTGGCATAGTCTTGAGTCCATTGCATTCATCCCAAGCTCTGATCCACGCCAAATACGTATTTTGCACTAGCATGCTCTTTCACATCGTCTTGAGGGAATTTTAATTTGAGTTCAAAAAAAACTTTTCTGTTAGAACACTCTTTAAAGAAAGCAAAAGGCAATGCTCTAATGGATGCGTGTTTTTTTACTAACTGGCTTCTTTTGACGTTCAAATTAGCACCTTTTGTTTGCAGACAAAGAAGTTTTTTGGTTAACAACCTTGATTATCAAACCACAAACCAGTCTACTAAAAAATACATGTCAAGAAAGACTGGTAGATACCAAACTAATAAAGTCTCATTTTTATTTGCCTATATGCTCAAAGGAAACAATAAGTTAAAATGGATGTGTGCAATATCACAGCCAACATTAGGCTATCGTACTTTAATCGCATATACCTCATTTGTATTATACAATTCTATGATCCATCCAACCAAAATAAAAAGTACTATGACGCGCTAAAACCTTCCTGAATAATGAGTAAGTTACATTTTTTTGGTGAGAATAGGTATTGCCGTCTTGCAGCAGAAATGAGCGGTTACCTGAATGGCCCAAACCCCAAACTCCAAACCCTCAATTCGCTCGACAAGGAAATCTTTAAACTGACTGTTGAAGTGGCCAATGGTTCCAGAGTGGCAACAAAAGCAGGATTTTTTAAAAGGGATTTCAGTGAAAAACTGTGTGATCTTGCCAGTCAGAGGTGCTGGCGTTCAGAGATATTTTGACATCAATGTCATCGTCATTGTAAGGCATTCACGCTATTTCTGACAAACGAAGCTGTTGGTGATTTAATGTTTGCCTTTTTGACAAAAAGATTTATATCTTGGCTGGGTGACAACACATTTACCAATGTTTGTTAGTGTTTTGCAGGAGAAGACAATGAAGCTGGTACTTGTAAAGTGTAACTGTGTTTCGGGAGGAAAAGCGATGGCTGAGCACACATTGAAGTATAACTGCTCTCCCCTATTGTCGGGGAATAACCACACTCCAAAAAACTTCTCAATTTTGGTCAAGTTTTGACATTACAATATTTCTAACATGTTTTTTTGCCTATGTTAGATTGCCAACGTTGCGTAAAAAGTAGACCGCCTGAAGTTAAGTCGCATAAATTTTTATCAAACGTTTGGATTTTTTTGTGTGTAAGAGACTTTATTTAATTTTGGAGGGCAATTAGATAAAAGATAGGTGGTGTTAATTACTTATGGGTGCCGAAAACAATTATGTCTCTTGGATGCAGTCAAAGACATTGACATTCACCTTAGCCTTGACATTTCACTCTACGGTAGTTGGGTATCTAAATTGGCGGCTGCTACAAACCAATCCAATTGTCAGCCCTAGCTAAACATTTGATAATCTCAACCATACACTTGCATGCGATCGACACATTATCAAACGCAAATTTGACGTGCAACAACAACTTCTTACTTAACAGTTAAGTATAAATAATTACAAGTGTAATTTAGCCCTCTCGTAGTACTATTAGTAACGTCCTTGCGTTTGACTAGAGTTGTGAGCTGAATGGTGACCTTTAACTTTAGGGATGTGCATTTAATTTTACCGCTAAGAAAGCATCTTTGTTCCACAGGTGATAGAAATTGTGGTGTATAAAAAATTTTGGGAATAGTCTGTAGAGCTTTACGTAGTCCTTTTTCCGAGGGACTCTGCTCTGACTGAGTTTGTCGCAATGTCTTGACCGCCTGAGGGATTGTAGTCCTATGCGCAAAATGACATTGTCCAGAGCATTTCACAATCCCTTAGCATTGTCCTATCTATGTACTGTTCGCACTAATCATCTCTTCACTGACTTGTGGATGTCCACTTACACTCAATTCTTAGAAGCCTCGATGTTTGCCTTGATTG
The DNA here is from genome assembly GCA_001923025.3 of Taenia multiceps. Lineage (NCBI taxonomy): Eukaryota > Metazoa > Platyhelminthes > Cestoda > Cyclophyllidea > Taeniidae > Taenia > Taenia multiceps. The sequence continues at coordinate 2,139,963 of CM010317.1, read as the reverse complement.
CTGTGCCCATTTCTAGGATCTCCATGTTGATAAAACCGGTTTAACCTTGCCTACTGCCCTATACAGCCGACCATAGCTACAATTTGTCAGTATGCAAACTTGATGGATGGTGGAAGGTGGATTATGCCAATACCAGCTCTTTCTCCAGGCCATTCAGTAGATATGGATCTAAGTGGGATCTTTGGAAGTAGTCTATCTGTAACTGCCTTTACAGCGAACCGCAAAGTTGTGCATTGCTAATGAGGTGAGTTACTGGTCAGATTACGTTCACCTCTAAATTAAAAACTCGCCACGAGGAAAGTAGGAAGAGATGGTGGCATGATGGGCAATTAATCAAGCACAATAAACAGCACAGCTGCATTTAGATCCCTTAACCTTTAATTGGTTGATAGGAAATAAGGATTAAATAGCAGAAACCGGCTTGAACTTTAAGCTTAAGCAAAGTTTTTAATTAGGAGTTAGTTTTGTGAAACTACAGTTTCAAAAGCAATCATATGCATGTCTTGTGATAATGCCTTCCACTCCATGGATCACTACAGCATTTTCAAACTCCAGCTTCTTCCGATGGACTAAAAGTGAGGAAAGTTGTGCCAAAGAAACAATGCAATTAACTTATTTGCATGTTTATGGATTTGAAATGATTGCTTTATTTCTAAGGAAAAATAACTTACGCTTGCATCTTTAAGTTGACATTTGAGGAATATCCGAGATGCCTTCTGTTGCCTACTTTCGGGAAACAAATGTCAGCGTTCACGTCCCATCAGTGAGATCTTTTGTGTTTATGAAAAAGAAAGAAAATTATTTAACTATTCTAAAGTGGCGAATTCGGGTTGCCAGTTAGTGCTTGCCTAAAATTGGAAGTGACTTCTGGCGGTTAAGCAAGCGTATCAGAATCTTTGGCTGAATAAGGCGTACTCCATGCATTCACTAAATTCGTAATCACCGAACCGAGTGGGTTTGCCACTCCAAAAAGCAAGCTTCACTGTTTCTAATTCCCTGAGGTGAACTATGCTTAGCCATTCTCATTTAACAGTCAAAGTGGCGTTTTTGCGAATCTGGAAATCAAAAGCACAAGCTTCTTCAATCTTGAAAATGGCGGATGTAGTAAAGTTTTCATTAAGTTAATATGCAAGCTGTTTTATGTCATGGGTACAGGAAGATAAATTTTTCAATGCTAAACAAATATAACATCAATTAATCGTTACTCACATTAGGTAATTTACTTCCACACCTCTTTTTAAGTTCTCATTTCATCTTCACCCCATGTCCACTTTTTCGGAAACTACATCCCATGCGCAACTGTTTTGTCTGTCCTGCTGTGCTAGCACAGTGGGTGGGCGCCATAGCATCGCGTAGTCACAACTGACAACAAAGGTTTTGTAGATCTTTAACTTCCCACAGGAGCGGATATTGTCATACCTAAGCGCACATTTACAATTCATCAATCCGCCGTCGTCAGCATGTACAAACCCTTGGAAATTCGCATTATCAATGGGCAAGGAAGCTTCCCGTACACAAAAGTCGAGATGTACTCCTAACCATCTGTTTAGAGCTGTCTCGTTGTTTTTTTCCAAATCGCGCACCCCTTTTTGTTTTTATCTGAAAAAGATCTCTGACATTTGTTGCAAGCATTTGAAAGGGCGGAGAGTCCCACATGGGCTAAGTGTGCTGAAAGCGGAGAGACACAAACAGATCCCACGGTGGAGGAGGCGCATGTGGCATGTGTTCCAAATAAGCACCAATTATGCATTTAGTTATTCCTTCCTTCCCTTCTAACCTCTTGAGGAAGCCACTGATGTCATTTAAGTATTGCTAGATACCTAGCCATTTACAAAACGTTCACAAGAATGTGCGTGGGTATAGTATACCGGTGAAGAGAGACGCTGAAGTTTAGACGACGCCATTGCCAAGATACACCAAATTCTTGCTCTACTGCTAAGTGACCAAGGATTTTAACGGACCCTTTCAATGCATCCGCAGGACCTAATGCCTAACAAAGTGCCACGCTTTTCAGTGTAATGGAAAAAGCAGACTCATTTTTGTTTTTAGGTGTCTTTCGTTTGCAATGCGAGTTGTATGTTTTACAAATAATTCTTTATGATGTAAATCAAAGAGTAGGATTGATTTGGTCTCCAACTAGCCTCTACGAAATACAGTGGTAATTTGGAGCTGTTTGTGTGTTAGCATGCAGATAGGTAAGTAAAGTATTAATCTGCGCCGCAAAAGGCGAGCCTATGTTTCAAATTCGAAATCAACATTGCAGGTGCTGGATGTCTCTGGATTCACACGCAAAAATTGTTGAAATAATTGCTCGTTGTGGAAAGGCTCCTTCAGTAATCCAACATTAATGCATTCTGCACATGAAAAAGTGCGAAGGAGCCTCTGTCTGCCTCAATCGATCTGGGACCTTGCTTGTTGCTGAATGCCTCCAATTTCTGTTCTGTCTTAACTCTCCCCTGAATTAACTTTTAAGCAAGGAAGAGTCTGCATTTCTGCTTTACAACATTAACTACTGCTTGGTGGTGAAGAAAGTAGACGCATTTCCGAGACACTGAGGTTAATAATTTACAGGTGGTTAGGCTGGTTGGAATTGCAAAATGGTTGTGGAGGTGCCAAAGCGCACACTGGCAGTCCCCATTGGGATGAGCGGGAGATGTTGCCATGTGACAATCCTCACACGCTTGCATGCTTAATTGCAAACACTCATCTATGGTTACTTCGTGCAAATGTATCGAATAAGCAAGAGCAGGCGTGAAATTAACAGCATCAGACAAATTCGCTTTGTCAAGGGAAGCGGGAGAAGGAAGGTATCTCGTTGAGTCTGAAGGCACTTCGAAGCTGAAGCTGAAGTGACTAGAGGAAGGGAAGGCAAGTACGCATTTCAAGGCTGGAAGCTTGCAACGCTTTAGGCAGCGAAAATCTCATGCTCATTCCGTGTAGTTAAGCGTAAATGTTGCAACTGAGAAATTGAGATGGATAAGCAGGCTCTTAAGGCAATCGAGAGGCAGAAGCGATTGTGAAGTGGTAGGTCTCAGGGGTGAAGCGATGTCGTTGACGCTGTCGGAACGCACAGATCTTTGGCAGTCCTAGTGCAAATCATGAATCACCTCCACATCTTTGTAACTGCCTCCGTAAAAATGCAACACCAAGTAAGTGCTACATTCCAGAGCCCTTGTCTCAACAAAACGGATGCAAAATTGTAACTAACTATTCCCAAATCTTATATTTTTGGACCTCTTTTACCTTTTGAGTGCTATTTGGGGCAATTTATTATCAGATTGAAGTTTCTTTTGATACAGTACTTAAGAATTGCATTTCCTGCTTTTTTTCACTTTGTCTGCATTCCAAAACATTTTATCCACCCATTAATCTCTTTATTTCTTCCAAAGAAATGCCTGCTTTCCAATCTGAAGCTGTTATGCACGATTTTCATTTATGTTTTGAATGACAAAAAGTGCCGAAATTAAGTTTCCATTTTTTTTTGGGGAGTATGCATTACCAATTTCATATGAGCCAATTCCGAGGTTTGGGGTTCGTAATGCTCGAGAGCTATCCACCAAGTTGTATGAAATAGCACCGTTTCGATAGTGTCTATCCGAGTTGCAGCATATTCAACAGAGTTTGCATCTGGATTCAAACTTGGATTGCAGAGTGAGCTGCTTTCCTTTTGCTTACCCTTGTGTGAATAATGCGGTGTGTTTTAAGTCCACTTTTACACTCTGCATGCTTTGCATTCAGGCATTGACTAACTTCTGCTCGACAAGTATGCTAATCATCGCTTACTTCTGTGGTGAATCTTGTTGATTCTTTGAGTAAATAAGCGTAGGATCATCTTTAGTTTTAGATTGTCCTCCAAGTGATGGCGTGACAAACAAAGACTCTTTTTGCCTGTAACTTTACGTGCTGGAACGAGCCGACTTCGGGTTCATGCATTTTTAAGCATCCAAATTAGAACCATTCGTCTTCAGCTCATAAGTTTGTTCACAAACTGAAGCCTATGTGAGACGTACTGTCCCTTCTTTCTATTAGCTTCATTTTAAGGGGTAACTGGTGACTAGTCCCATGAATGTGGAGCTCAAACGCTTTTAGATAGTAAAAGGCTTTAAATTTTTTCTTATTCATTTGTGGCTGTTGAAATTTGCCTGCCACATAACGTTATGATGCCTGGAACTATTAAGGAGACGATTATGACTAGTCGTTTAACTCTTCCGTTCACCTGCGTTTTGCCTTTGTGGATGACTTTATGATGCCCAAGAATGTCCAACCCACTGTATTAGTGGCGTGTAGCCATAAAGTTTATTTACTCACTTTGGGCATCTAAAAGTCATCTAATTAAAGAACGCTTCATAGTGCAGCTGTTAATGCAGACGTCTGATCGCATCTGGGACCGGTGTTGTTAACTAGCGGTGTAGTCATTGACGACACATTGAAACAATAGCACGTCTGGACTTTGGCAGTTGATTCGCCTCAAATGTCTTCATCGGGAGCGCATCAATACCTGAGGGAAAGTAGGGTGTGATTATTTGTATTTAGGCCTCCGAGACGCAGCCTTCACGATTCTAAGGGGTGACACTGATTTAAAAATGACTTTCAATCCACTAATGAAGTTTCATAGCCCCTTTATAATCACATTTTTGGTTCGCGATGGCAGATGCCGGAGGCCGACGATGGACAGCGCCAAGATCGGAGCTTCAGTAGAAAGGAGGTTTTCTGAACTTGTAAATGCCTAATAAGTTCACCACATTGGTTTCTTAAGCAATTGCACCGGACGGGCCAACAAAACGTATCCTATCCAATAATTTCGCTTCTCCTTTCTTCAAGGAAGTCTCGGGATGCTACAGCTTTTCGCCCAAAAGTGTTCTCTCGACCACATGTATTTCTAATCCCTTTGTTTTAATCATATGTCTGTAGAATTTTTCCTAACACAAACAGGTGGAATAATTTTTAAGCTTGTGAGTGTATTCATTTTTCCACAATTATTTATATCATTCTAACTACCGTCTTTCTTTAATAGGGCATACTATGCATTCGTTTAACTTCCTTGAGGAGATCAGTTATGTTGTGATCGACTACCACCTTTAACTTGTGGGTGTTTTTCCTACGGAGTCGCCTACGTTGCAGTCGCCGAAGCTAGAATTTGACAGCTGAGATGTCAGAGTAAAAGTTCGAAAAGAAAGAAGGTTGTGCAATTCTATAGTTAGTTGTTAAATTCATCATTTTATTTCCTTGGATACTTAAGGCTTAATCATTGAACTATTAGGAGAGTCTAGAGCAAGCATCGTCTCAGATGCTAGCCGTGTTTTAGCGGGCCATGGAACCCAGTCAGTTGCTAGAGTTTATCCGCAGCATTTGCTCAGCAGTGGAATTTTGACCGCCTGTCCTTCAATATAGGCTATCTGGGGGGTGAGGGTGTACTGACATGATGTTAGGGGCATGCCGCTTAGTGTTCCCACAAAGACTGAAGCATTAGCACTCAACCGATCAAAAAAAGATGTTGGGAAATGATCAAGGCATTTCAAAATGTTCAAAACGCACCAATTATGTGTCTGAGGCGGCACTATTGAGCTCCGAGATGGAAAACTTATCAAATCGCCTTGAGCCTTGATTGCCTGTCCACAGTCACCGCATTCAGCGGACAAGAGTGCGCTTCCCTAATCATCCCTTACATTTTCAAGTCAAGAATGTAGAGTTGGAAAAGAGGAATGCAAAATTGTTTAAAATCTAGACGCGGAATCGAACAAATAAGAACTTAATTTAAAGCTGATACCAGTTGCAACGATGGATTTTAGGCGACGGACGTAAAAGTACTAAAGCATTTAAATAAAAGAGTAGGATTTACGTTAAGCCACAAACAAAGCAAATTTTATAACGCAGCAACGATCTGAAGAGGTGAGTTGAGTTAGGTTACATGCTGTAAAATTCTTTCATTCAGAAAGATGATAGGTAAGTTGATTAATAAATGTGTTTTTGAGATAGGTGTTTTAAGTCTTTTTAAACTTCTACCTGGGACTTTTTGTTGATAAATCTAGAGTTTGAGGTTAATAGGGGTAATTGTTTCATCGGGTAGTAAAATCACGTGTTTTTCATCTGCTGATTCCGCGAAGAGTTCCACAGTAACCAAAAGGCATCTGTTTTCCATCATGGTGGGTGGCAGAAAATCCACACTGCTAATAGCTGACACTTTCCTCGGAAAACATGTAATTATAGATTAGAATGGTGCTACCACCTTGATTGAGGCTCTTCGAAGTAGTCTATCAGTTTCATTTTCTGTCGTCGGCTGAGGGCCCACAGTTCATATGCAAACTCTGCATTCCCATCCGGTGGCAAATTGTATGCAACTGAAAAGAGAGCTTGCTGGTCAAGTGGTCTTTACCTCTGGATTAGAATTCGCAATCGAAAAGGCTATGAGGAATGGAGGCATGCGGGGTAATCATACAGGCAAAATTCGCATCACGGCCGTTTTTAGATCCATCCGAATTTGCTTAGCCTATGTAAAACAAATATTTGAGTTTAAAAGTGCGGATAACTATTTCTAGGCAAGCATGATTCATTTCCGGTCAACTTATGAATTATGTGGCATGCCTTACTTGTCTCACTTGTTCTGATCTCCAGCTTTCCACGATGGATCGGTGGAAAAGATGCTCGTGAAATGGAAGGGATGTTGCCACAGCACTTGACTCTTATTAAATTCATTAAAAGTTTCTCACTTCAGAGGAACCGAGCAATTATGACCATTAAATACTTCGTCAATGGCTAGTGAGAAGAACTGATCAAACTTGTTTGCAAACTCCATTGTCATTTTTTAATTAGCCTGCTTCGCTGTTCAACTTTTATATGATTCCACTGTACTATAGCTTCTCCGTAAGTGTCGAATATGTTAGGGAACCAGATGCTACCATTCACATCTCAGCACAAAAAGCATTATTGGTATAAAAATAAGAACTACAAAATTTCGGTGGCAAAATAGAGCACTGTGGAAGGAAATTGCATTGTGATACTTCAAGCGAGTTTATCGGCCTGTTTGTCCTTACAGTAAAAATAGCCAGCACTTGTGGGTTCAAGTAAGAACGCTGGTTTATAAGATAAGGACCGCTATGCTTAGGAAATTACAACTTGTCCTCAAACCGTATAGTGCGTGGTTTTTTGTTATTTAACAACCAGAGCATCACTTTCAAACTTGAATAAGAAGAACGACTCCCTTTAATCTTGAAATTGGCGGAGGCACGAGAAACCCATTTGAATAAGTAAACAGAACTTGTTCTGAGGATGTAATAAGTTTTGCAGGTAAAACAAAGGATACTGTTTTACCATGCTGTTGGCATTGTGCTACTTGTACTTGTCAAGTTACTTCCACCACTGTGATTAATGCAATTTGATTTTACAGGATATTTTGCTTTTACGAATCCGCGTTTAATGTGAGGAATTTCTTTCCTATCAGCTTAACTGAGGCGGTAGGTCGGATACGGTTGTCGCAGACTACTCTAATATGCCAAAGAAGTTTGGGTAAGTTCTCAATTCTCCACAGCGGTAAAGATGACATCCTTGTTTCTTTCCTCACACACGAGCAAACGAACCATTTCCAAAATATTAAACAGCCCCGTAATTTAAGGAAAAATATGTGTTTACAAGTAGCACCACCAGAAGGAGCAATGATTTTCGCCTCCGACTTGAGGACTTGTTCCTTAACTCTCTCATCCATCGCTTCCAGGCCACAGCAGTAGCCCTAAGCCCTACTGCACGTAGAAAATATGTAAATTCTGCCCAAATAGTAAGTATGCTATAGACTTTGGGGTAGTTATGGCAAATGGTTTAAGTTTATAACCATTTCAAAATGTTAACCTTAAATGTTCAAGGGAACTTTAATGTGCCTATATTTTCCTTTTTGACAGTTCCCCATTGATAAAGGATTGTTAGATGAAGATAACTTTAAACACCTAAGGTTGTATTAGGTCAGGTGACGAGGTATCTTCCACCGTCTTTTAATCTTCGGTGAGTTTTGAGCACATCAGAGGAAGGAAGTACCACCTAAGACATATCAACACTGAGCTCTTTGTACATTCACATATCAGATTAAAGCAATTTGATATTTGAAGGTGAGGCAGACGGGAGTCCTTCAAAACAAATGCGTGACCTAAGGAAAACTGGCATAAGCCAACCTCTTGCAGCCATGCTGGATAGTAGAATTTCCTATACTTGGCCCTCAAACCATACAATGCGAGATCGTTATCGTCTAACAACCAAAGTGCCAATTTAACTATTACCGTGCATCAAAATGTCCCAATGATGTGTTGGCGTCATATAGCTTGTCTTCTTTGATCCACCTCCCCTAAAATGAACGCCATTATTTAGTTCTACAACTTTTAGGAAGTTGCAATGAGTACACAAAGCCGTGTCTGTCTGTGAAGAGACTGTAGGTGAGAGAAGGGACATTGCATCATTACAAGTAGCAAAGTGAGTTTCGCAAATGCGGCGAAGGTTATAGAAGCTCATCTTCCATGACGCACCTAGGCATGCATCACTAGTGGTCCGCCAAACCCCTGCCTTCTCCACATACAAATGCTTCGAAAGTCTCATCTCTTTTACGATAAAATACACCATGAACATTGAGAGCTTTATACATATACGTATGTATTTTCAAACCCTGTAACTATATTGTCATTTCCTAACTCGCAAGTGGTACCCTTTTACTGTCTTGCTTCGAATAAACATTCAGTAGCCGCTCTAACCACTAGATTTAGCAAAAGGTATGAAAAAGGAAATGCAAAGACAATGCTTCACAGTGGAAGGGGAGCATTAGGTATCTAACTGGAATAGGCACCAGTGGTGAGTTCGGTCATTTTTGCTTTTCTCTGCGCATAATACTCTAAGCGAATCAGTAATATTAACGAAACTTTGCCATAGGCGCTCCCTAAATCTTTCATATCTGCTGCTCCACTCCACCAAATGGGATTCAGATGATGTAGTTAAAATAACAACTGCCCTGACTTTAAGTGCATTAGCTTGAATCAGCCATTATATCCCTTTACTTTCTGTACGTACAGATCTACTGCAAGTCTGCACTTATTCACAAATAAAACCATTTCGAGAGATAATTTTAGCTTAAGCAAATGGGAATCATTTACCGTCAACTGATATCCCCACAGTGCCTTAGGATGACTGCCGGTCTCCTCACTGACAAACAACAAGCGGAAAACACTGACACAGCGGATGTTATAAATTAATTAGAGATGCATTTAAGGCAAAAGTAAAAGATGTTTCAGTGAGCAGCACCGCCTAGAATTGATGGACGTGCGAGATTTGACTGTAGCCATATTGGATTATTCGGAGAACTAATTTACCAAGAGCGGGTATTCTGAAAACATGTCAGCCACTTGAAAATGTGATCCTCCATTAAGACTGCAAAATGACATTTAATTTTTTTTAACTTCAGGGGCCACTGCTACATAGCACTGACTATTTACAGCATAAGATAGAGATCCATAAGTTAAATGATAGGTGAACTAACCATGCCGTGCTCTTTCTGCGAGCATCTACTCACAGTTAACTGGAAAAACAGTTAGACAACAAAAAGTCATTCATTGTTCACTGAAAATAAAAGTGAAACACTGTGCAGGGTCTTCAAACCTGTGGAGGTATTAAATGAATGTGTCAAAGCATTCAGTTGTTCGTAATAAATTAAGCCTTTGAGGTGCCTTGTCAAAATATGGAGTCATAACAATAAATGCCACGATGACGTGCAACATCTGCACACCCTTGAGGATTTTATTGCATAATTTATGCTCATGCAAGCTACCGTATGCGTATAAAACACGACTGAACCCGTAGCAATGCTTGAGCAGCATCCGTGAGTTCCTTGTCACCATGGAGAAGGACAGCAAGTTATTAATAGCATAACCTGTATTTACATAAATCACCATCCACATGGTCCTTAACTACCATGGTATGTGTTTTTGTCTCCCTGATTTTAATCTCTTTCTCCCGTCATGTTCTCATCGCTCAACCAAGTGGTTACACCAACTGTCGAGAATTTGCTTAACTTAAAATAGGCGAGAAATGCTGCTTGTGCATTCAAAAATGGATCTTAGGACAGCGAGAATGAGGGTTGCAGGATTCATGTGGAGAGCCTGCCTTGTCCCGTCCGAGTTGTACACTCCCAAGAATTCTTTGTGCGAAAGTGGGAGGAAGTTGTTGGACACTCAACTGGTGCTCAGGTGTGACGATTAACAAAGAAGACTAAAGATTTTGTGAATCTATATGGGTGTGCCGATACGTCGTCATGACTCTTTTTAGCCATCCTGTGGAGTTGTTCAAACAAGTCGGAGCTTGTGAAGAGGCGCAAGTGCAGTGATGGATGTAAATAAGTTGGTAATTTTTACTTTGCTAACCTTGAAGAGTTTAACTCTAATTTTTCCTCTCCACTCACCTAAAGTCTAGAGAAAAAGGGTTTGTTCCCTGAAATAAGCAACCCTTGCGTGCATTTGCCAGTTTCGAAACATAAGGAGGTCTAAATCTTTGAGTTCCAGTCTCAAAAAAGTGCTGCTTTGACTGTAAAAAGAGAATGATCTTGCATAGAATGGCTTGAGGACTTTCGTACACTTGACCTCACCTTTTAATTTGGCGATTCCACTTGACTCAGTAATAACTACCCTTGCAATCGCATGCGGTGCAGCTTATACCATGAAAGAGTCTGGTAAGCTTGTCGTAGGCATCAAAAAATGCTTTCATTTTCACCAAGCACTTTGTCGGCAATCGCCAAGCACTGACCTCTTTTACAGCAATAAAGTCGCTATTCGTCAAGCACAGCCTCAAGTCAGCCCATTGTCGAGACGAGGCAGGTGCAACTTAGCTCATCTGACGTGCTCGGCAATTAATGAAAACCAGTGGGCCAGTGAAATGGTGTTTCTTTGCATAAAAACTGGTAACTAAAAGTACCTGACGTGACTCCAGCCAATCGCCCATTAGGTCATTTCTTCCATGTAGTCACTTCCACTGCTTCCTTTCTAGCGCATGAAGATCTCTGCTTTAAGTCTATTGCAAGAAGTTATGGAACAGATGTATAGCAGTGACTAAAGGTAAATAAGGCATTATTTTGTTACCTCTGGTTGGAAATTGCTGCACAATTTCTTTCTTCCAATCTACATTTTACATAAGTCGTGTAAAAGCTGCTGAATCCAAGAATAATTGAGATTGGTAACACTGCAAAGAGAACTAAATGCAGGTCACTGTCTTTCAAAACGTCCTTTATTGTGGATTCGGATTTGATGATGAAAGCAATCCGACTAGCAAATTGCTTTGTCAGCGGTAGAATCTGCTAAAACCAAGTGCGGCCGAACAAAGGTATGCACGATGAGCTGCACTAGTTCGAACATAAAGAGAAATTCCCCACACCAGCAGTGGGTCACTTATGAACAGCTACGAGACTACTTCAAAAGGTCCTACTCAAAATCGACCACATACTTGAATCCACAATTAAAGAGAAGTCAGGGAATAGAGCAGGCATTGGCATTATGGATTCTCTGCCACCCACCAAGCAAGAAAACCTGAAGTTAGGGCGGTGAACTTCCTCGCTGAGTGATGCGAACTGGTTACCTAGATGCATATGTTGAAGTTCCTCAAACATTTAATTGTGACCGAAGCAGCAATATCAGTAGCCAGTCCTTGATTAAGCTATGTAAGTTCTTCGTGCTACATGCTACATCGACGGAAGTAATTATTCGCACTCTGATTGGACTACTGAAGGCTTAAGATAAATAAGCATTAAAGTAATGCAGGGAATTAAATGCTCAACGGTGCTTCCTGGCCTGCAGTGGGGCTGTAGGCCATTTATCAACGAACATTTAACAGCTAAAGATCCTCGCGGATTTCAAACTGGAAACGATTGCCAAAAATCTTATAAATGCTAAGGCAGCTGTTTTAGCCTCACGCAGAACACAGTGCGACTTTGAACATCTCAAAGAAATACTTCCAAAAAAAGAGAAAGACTAGAATCAGAGGAGAAGAAAATCCGGTACAACTACGCAGGTTGATTCTTCCTCCTTGAGTTCACGCTATGTTTTATCACACGAAGAGCAATGATGAAGTCAGAGTGATGAAAGTTATCTCACCAACAAACCATCTCTTGCGCAACAAGCAACTCAGTACTCAAGCAATCGCGGTTCACTGCAGCGTACTACTGGAAGAAATAAGACTGCCAAATATGGTATGTGCAGACATCAGTCATAGAACTGTGGCTTTGTTTGAATGCAACCTTCGAGTAAATAGTGAATCGCACCTCAATTTCTTTAAGCTCGATTCCTTGTCAACATTCGAAACATCTTTCCTTCCTAATCTACTTTACCTAGAAATGTGTAAGCAGAGGTTAAAGAGAAACCTCCTAAATCATCATATGTGACTGCAAGACTTTAGGCTGCTGAGCTGATTATCTTGCTTAAATAATTTCTTTGCGTGATTTAACTCTTCACTAATTTGTTGCATAATGTTACCCCAAGTTTTGTAAGTATACGTTATAATAACTGCAATACTGGTCAAAAACTTCCGAAATCTTGTAGGGTTGGAGCAGAATGCGTACATCCTCCATTTAATAGAGGATGGGGCTACTGGCATAGCAGCTCGCAGATTGTACATGCAATCATTAGGCTTTCATTCGCTACTTTTTCAGGTACCAGAATGTGGAATTTCCACAACTGTAAAACAGTGCAAAATTAAGAAGTGACTCATTTTCCCACTTGTTCATTAATGCATGTGCGAACCACTTGCTAGGGTACACTCCATTTTCTTGGTAAAGAAGGTTTGCATTTGTTTAGTAGCATGGGCTCCAACACCACTTCTCTCGTTTCCTTCCTTATTGTGTCCGCATTGTGTTGCTCAACCTCACTACGGCACCTTGTATCTGACGCCGTCTTCCGCCAACAATCATGCTGCCTTTTCGTTTAGTTCACATTTTTCCACCTTAACTATGAGTTAACGCTGACTAGTACCACTTTGAAATTCCCTTTTTAAATAGCTGGTATTACATTAAGGCAGGGTGGCTGGAATAAATAGCAGCACCCATCCTAAAGAGCTGTCTTACTTCTCGCACAGGAGCCGTGACTCTGAGACGTTCACGTTCACAGTTGACCTTGCTAATTACGTACACTAAGTTGTACAGAAAGAGTGTATTTGATGCAGAAAATGCTTTGAAGGTGTCTTCCAACTTTATCAATCCCCAAACTTCCTTGCACTCTGCGCTCACCTTCCTTGAAACCTAATTTTTCACAATGGACAATCAAAGTGGAGAACAGATAGTTAACTTTGAGTCATAAAACGTCTGGGTTGCTTTCTCAGACCAAAACTCTTGCTCAAAACACTTTCAAAATTAATTCACATTTTATATGAAATTAAAAGAGATTTTATTAAATCGAATCTCGAATTTCCTGTCCATTTACGTCTTTTGCTTTCACATCTCGACCTTCATGGTTTAAGACCAAACTAAGTCGAGGATGACGTCCTACATGTAGGAAATACGCTAAATGGTGTCCAATTTATGTTTTCGTCGCAGGATCAATGGCGTGTCTGCTTAGGCGAGTAGCTGACGTGCTTGGGTTGCTATTTATAGCCCCATTATTTCATTTTGCTATTTGTTTCTTTTCCATCTTTAGGCATAGGCTGAGTAACAAGTCCTACGCGGCACGCCAACAGTGCCTCGTCATTCTATTCGCTGATAATGCATATTTTTTCTAGCATTCCAACCCATGCCCACAGGACTTCCAGGAGAATAAACAGCTATTGGCATCATGAGTTCTGTGTTGCACACTAAGGGTGGCAACCTGTTTACACCCTGATCATAAAAGACTAATACATTGAATTAATTTGCAAGCAGCCAATGAAGATATCAAACGTCATAACAATCATGTCGGTTTCTTTAACACGGAGCGCTTAAAACCGTGGAGAGCAATCAAGCACTAGCCTCTCTCATGGCAACCTGTGCCTGGCTAAGTTTTCCGACCGCTAGGTCAAATCTTGCGCAATATTTGACAAAGGTTCAATATTTAAGGATCAATTTACAATGAGTTTTTGACTTTCATAGGTCATTTTCGTAAGTGCTATTCAAAACTGACTACACTTTTTCTACCTGTGTTTGCTCTGAAAATCAAAAATAGTTTATCTTTTCTCCCACTTCCCTGCATTAGACTTCGGATATGGTAGAGATTAACCTAGTGCACCTACATTACCACCGCAGAGGTGTACAGCCCCAGTTAAATACCCGGGTGACAATGTCTCCAGACCGGTTTGCACGCAGCTTACTCTGACCGGTAAACCACTGTCCACCTGTCAGTGTAACGCAGCCCACATCTGCCGACCGATCGACAGACCAAAGCGGTGAACTACGATGGCATTAAACAATGGCCAGAAACGTTAAAAGAGATTTAACTTTTTACTGCTCACTATCACGAATTGACTTGAATTCCGCGCAGAGCATTGCGTAAAGAAGTACGTCTTTCTCAGCAACGCCTTGAGTCATGCTGTTGCCGGGACAATTACTGTTTTAAACTACTTTCTTTCTCTTCATTCAACTGCTAGCTCAATTCTTATAAGGACTGCATCTTAAGTCGAGTTCTTCTGCAGGTAAAAGACACAATCCTTGGTAGGATAAAAGACTTCGATCATTTTCATTTCCAAAAGATCATGACTTTAGGCATCCCAAATTCCCCTTTTATATGGTCATTTAAACTTCTGACTTAATTTGCACCTCAGCTCAAACATCCACTTTGCAATTAGCCTTTTGCAAAAAATAATATTAAATATAAAAGAAAGGACCACAATTTCACTAATGTATCGACTGCATCCATATGCATTAGTGGAAGGAGGTGATTGTCCTTTCCACGTGCTGTGTCATAAATGTAGTCTTCTTGCTCCACTAAGTTTCCTCAGTCCGCGGCTAGGCTCAAGCAGCATAATAAAAGCGCACCTGACTTAGGCGACAGGATGTATCAACTTTGAGTAGTTCACTTTTTTAAGCCCAAAGTAAGAGGTTTTCAGTGGATTTAAAATAAAGCCCTTTACTTGATCATTTGAAGAAATAGGGAAGAACTGTGTTCCATTAGGCTGCAATGCTTCCATTGACGCTTCAATTTTTTCCCTAGGCGATGCGGGCTACGTCTTGGAACAACCGTTAGCGGCCTGGCCCACTGACTGTGTCGAATATAGCCTCTAGCCTTTTTCGACATCTGCTGTAAATGCTCTGTTCTAGTATCATGCCTTTTTGTCCTCAGAAAAGTTCCGAGGAACTACAAAGCAAACCTCATCTGTGTTTGTATCTCATTGCGGCAAATGGTTGTATTTCGTGTCCCTTTGAATTGTAAAGATAAAAAGCCCTCATGCAGAAAATGGAGACGCGGTTCCAAATTTCAATCATATTTCCTTTGCCCAACGCAGAAAAGCGTATGGCGGTAAAATATTGAGTTGGGATGCATTCAGGGAAGGTACAAACCGCTTTTATGCATGGCTAAAGAGGTAAAAACATCTGTCGTAGCTTACATGATTTGCACTTTTACCGAAGAAATCCGGTAGAGCAATTTTGTCGGTGAGGAAACATCTGACAGAAATATTCATCAGAAGCGCGGTAGTCTGTGTTTAGTGATGCCATTTACTTTATTTAAATTGCTTAACTATGCACAAAAATTCCATAAAAACTACTTAATTCGTGTGCATTAAAGCAGGATGCAGCTCTCTACGAATTTTACTGCAGACATCAAATTTTACTGAGTAGCAATGACTGGACTTGAGTGGGATTGAAGACATGCTCGCAACCACTCGTAAAAAGCTTTCCTTTCAAATGCTGTGCTCCAATTGTGGCTAAAACCTACGAAAATGAATTTGCTTTTGATGCATTCCTTGGCACTCCTGTGACCGCCACTTAAACAACAATAGCCGATGCAATTCAAACCTATATGAGTGAGATTTCATTGCTCAGCTTTGCTACACGTCATCAAATGGGCATTTTAGCATGCATTGCTAACTTCCATGCATAGAGGCGCAGTGGTTAGCACTGTAAAGAACTTTCCAGCCTGAGTCAGGGCTAGCACCGCTTCATTAGTTAGTAGTATGCCCAAGTACCACGGAGCCGATGTGGATGCAAATGAAAGACCTCGCTTCCAGCTATAGCGATAAGATCGTCATGGATCCTTCCGTTCACAGCATGTTCACTTCTGTACATTCAAGACTAGGCAGCATGTAGCAGAATTTGCATCACTTTTCACTTGAGGCTAAGCCTTCAATTGGCGGTCACCAATGTAGTAAACTATGACATCCATGAAGACAGAGGAGGGGATAATGCTACCGACTTAGTTGCATTGAAGAGCTGGAGTTCTGCTGACATAGCTAGGCGACCATACCTTCCAGTTAAAGCGCAGTATCCTTCTATTTCCTTGTAGCCATGGCGTAATTTAAGCAGTAGCATTGTCAAACAAACACTTCACTTGATTCGCATTGTGACTAGTCGCAGCAACTACACTAGCTCAGTCCGTGAAGTCATAATTTACATTGTCGATTATTTCCTTGGCATCCATCAAGGACCAAACATGGAATTATCACGAATACGATGTTGGATCTCTTTAAGCTAACTGACCTTTGAGGATTTAGAAATACTTCTTCAACGCCTCAAACGGTGCGAACCCACAAGTGGCGGGAAATTTAAGGTCATCGAAACACGAATTTTGTCCCTATGAGGTTAGACGAGACGTTTTACAAAAAACTCTTACTGCTCTGTATCAGACAGTCTGTGTTGAAGCCATTTTGATGGCATGGTTAACCAGAGATCTTGCCTTGGCTACTTTTAGTAGCAGTCGACCATAATTAGAACATGCATTGTGTGATTTGCTTTTTGGCTACGTGTACCTCCAAGACATGAAGCTCTGAGTACCCAAGGCTTCTCGAAATACGAATCAGGAATGATTCGAACTCGGATACCCTTTAGACCTTGACTGTCTTTCACAGTTTTAGTGGCTCCTTAAATGAACAATGTCAACTTGCAATCAATAAGTTTGGTTCAGTGTCATCGAAAAAGCTATTAATATTGGTAAGGCACAAATGGACAAAATTATGGGATGATGATGATGATCATGCGTTCTAAAAGATACACAAGAATTCTTTCATTGCAACATATGAATGCACTTCTGAACGAGTACTCTTACCTTCTTGCTTCCATTTTTACAGATCAAAAGCAAAGTTTGGAATAACTAACTAGAAATTTAGTTCACTATGCTAACGAGAGTTATCTGAGAGAGGGGATAAGTACCATGAAGTGACAGCACACACTAAATAAGGGAGTTGAGGGCAGGTGAGGTTGAACGGCAACGTCAGAGCATTTGTTGCAACAAGTGCTCATCTTTCTGTAGAAGTTGGTGCGCACAATCTGTCGGCTTGGTCATCCATGCAAAGATCCGAAACTCACGACCTCGTGGAAGAAGTTAGATAACCGTTTGCTCCTCCTTTTGTGGTTACTGCTCTTTGACCTCAGACTCTCGGCCCTAGATTGATGCTGTATGGGAAATTGAAACGCGGGAGGAGTCAAAATGATATTTTAGCTGGAGGCGACTTGATAGAGAGTGAAAGACTGTCTCACACACCAGCTTCAGCAATGGACTGAGGCAACATGTTTTATGCTAACAAAAGGGCTGAAATTAAGTATGCGAATTTTGTTAGTTGAAAACAGCTTAAAATAGGTTACTTCAAGGCCAAACCACAATAAAGCCAACGAGTTCAAAGTGATACTGGGTTCTAAAAAAGAAAGTGGTGTTTGGACATGCGCTATTGTTCTTTTAAAGAGGTTGTCAATTTCTATTCCCAAATTTTGGTTTGTGTTGCCAGTGCGGCTAAATTTCGCTGAAAGGAACCATAGCTTAGTCGATTTTGCAAAAAAACATTTGTTTTGGGTGTTAGAGACCACTTTAAAGTGTTCTTTTTTACAGAGATACAATGCAAATTCGGTTAACACCCAAGAGTGGTGGGAGGGAGTACAGGTAGCGTAGAGCCCTGTGGTAGCCGAAAAATATGCTTCACTGATGATTTGATTACTAGCAAACGATTACAACCCTCAGATAAAATCAAAGTCATTCACATCAATCTCACTTTTGTTATTCCACTCTGCGCATTTTATTTGCCATACGGTACTTGTAGCGATGCAGAGCGTCGACTGTTGCTTTAAACTAACTCATGTGTAGTTAATAAAACCATCCTGATGTTGTTGAATGTCAAAGTGCTCAAGTTCGCCTTCATAAGGAGTCTTCACCTTACTAAACACATAATTCCCCATGAATGAAGGGACAC
Organism: Taenia multiceps; assembly: GCA_001923025.3. Classification (NCBI taxonomy): domain Eukaryota; kingdom Metazoa; phylum Platyhelminthes; class Cestoda; order Cyclophyllidea; family Taeniidae; genus Taenia; species Taenia multiceps. The sequence continues at coordinate 2,121,657 of CM010317.1, read as the reverse complement.
ATAGATAGATTTTGGTGAAGTGAACAATCGAGTGCTCTTCTGGGGCCGACTATTGTGTCAACAGGCCCAGATCCTACCGTACATGTAACGCATGTATATTTGACCCGAGTATTGCCTTCTTTTGCCCTCATAAAGGTCTTGGGTGTCCACATAAATTTAAGCACTATCTGAAGACTTGCTGTAAACATTCGTGGCACATAATTGACGGATGGCGTGCTTAGAAAAAACAAATTGAATGCTTTGAAGTTCCTCAAGATAAATAGGGATTCAGCGTTTCACTAAACTTAGCTTTATCGATGCTAAGGAGGGAAGGTTTGGTAGAAGGGAACACTTTAATTTTAGAAGTGCTGTGTTTGTGGATGGAGAAGTGGGGTAATATGGAGGCGAGCTCCACCCCTTCTCACTTGTCCGTTTAACGTCCGTTTCTCAACTAAAGGACACGATCAAATAAATAGGTCTTATTTAGCCTTAGTGTCCTCCTATGTTTAACGCTTGTTTATGCTACTTCCGGTTGATATAATTCTTCCGGTCACATAAAAACTTAACCTTCATATTCTACCTTAAGCATGGACTTCGTTGTGCTGAGCAGTGATTGCTTGAGCACGATGTTGTGTACGACAGGCAAGGTAGGTTGTTGGTTGGATGGCTTTCATCGTTAGGAATTCATCTTTGCTCCATGAGTGATGGAAGCTGTAGTGCACTCAAGGGGCAGAATCGGAGTGCATATCTGTGCTAGGTCCCTTTCCAACCAGACGTCAGTCCGCGATTGTAGTCATGTTCCTTCCACCAGCTTGGTAACAGTGAGATAGTAAACGTTGGTCTCATCACCTTGTAAAGTTGCACTTTGTAATGTGTGACATTGTGAGGTTCTGCCTCTGTGTTCAAAAAGGCGTCCATTTGTACCTTACTTTAAGTAACATGAGATTCTTCAAAGAGAAAGCGTCCTTTAGTAAAAAGATTTTGATCTTATTCTTTGCGCATGAAGGCAGACTACGACGGTCCAGTCGGAGGGCGAGTCACGAGGTAGCCCACCTTAGCTACAATTTATCAGTTTGCAATTGTGATGGAAGCTTTTTCTATGGACCACGTTGCAGGTATAGGTCAGATCAGTGTGGCTGCAATTAAGTGGGGTCTTTCGAAGTAGTCTCACTGTGACCAGCAAAGAAATTAATGTTGATGTCAAAGCTTCGCATTTTTATCAGACCGTATGCGTGCTACTGTGCGAATTTGCGAAGTTGTTTACTGCTGCCGATGTGAATCGCTGATCAGACTACATTCACCTCTGGATTAAAAACTTGCGATGAAGGAAGTAGGAAAAATGGTGCTTTGATGGGTATTTAATCAAGCACAATAAACAGCACAGCTGCATTTAGATCCCTCAACCTTTGATTGGCTGAGAGGAACTAAAATTTAAATAACAGAAACAGGCTTCAACTTTAACCTTAAGCAAGCTTTTTACCTGGATGTTAGTTTTATAAAAATGCAGTTTTAAAGGCAATCATGTGCATGTCCTGTGACCTCTCAAGATAATTTCCTCCACTCCATGCCTCACTACAACACTTCCAACATGCGGCTTCTCTTGACATCCCAAAATTGGAGGAAATCGTGCCAAGGAAAGGATATTATTATTTAACTGTATCTTGTAGCCAATACAAGAGGTAAACAAACACATTTTCGAATCTTTCAATTGCTTAATTTTTGTATTATAGTCCAGCAAGATGGTTTAACTGAATCTTAACCGAAATCTTTGATTGATAATGGCCCGCCATTTAGAAAACCGTCGGAATGCCTTCTACTGCCATTTTTCGGGAACAACTGTCACTCTCACATCCCATCAGTGAGTTCTTTTGTGCCTATCATATAGGAGGAAATCACTCAAATGTCGTAGGAGCAGTGAGCTCAGATTGCCTGCAAGCTTATCAGAATCTTTGGTTGAGTAAGGCATGCTCCATGCATTTGCAAATCCTTACTTACCGAATCATGTGGGTTCGCCACTTTACAGAGTGAGATGTGCTATTTACGATCCCTTACACTACACAATGCTTGATCATTCCCATGTTCCGTTCAAAGCAAAGCTTTGGAATCTTAAAATCAAAGGCTCAAGCCTCCTCAATCTCGATAATGGTGGACGCAGAAGAGGATGCCTTGGTTTAATAAGTCAGTGTGCCTACGCTGTGGATTGTGTGGTTCAATGGGTTATGGGGCGACGAACTTTTCTACACCTTTACTCACGTTGGACAACTTCCTTCCACCCTCTTATAAATTCTCATTTGATCCTTGCTTTATATCTACTTTGTAGGAAACTACTTCAGAAAATATGAAGTTTCGCTTCTCAAAATGTACTCATACGGTATGCGAGCGCCATAACATTGCGTAGTCACAACTGACAGCATGGAGTTTTGTACATTTTTACCCTCCCAAGCAGTAGGTATTGTCATACCCCCTGTTTATCGTCACACCTAAGCACGCATTGACGATTCATCAATCCGCTGCCATCAGCACGTACAAACCCTTCAAAATTCACATTATTAATGGACAAGGAGGCTTTAAGCACCTATAATCCGAGGTTTTTGCCATGCTTTTGGTTTGAAGCAGGCGCGTTTCCCTTTTTTATGTCATGCTAAGCCTCAACATTTGCTGCAACCATTTAAAAGAGCGCGGAGTGCTAAATGAGGAAAGAAGAGCCCATGTTTTTCATGTGATATCATCATTGTAAGTGCTGGATGCCTCTGGGTTTAAACTAGGTAACATTTCTATTCATATGCAAAGTGATGAGTTAAAATTTCTGGACAGGTTAATGCCTTCTCAAAATGATTGCTCGTTGTGCCTTCATTTTTCAAATGAGTCTAGTATGTTCTGCACATAAAAAATTGTGAAGGAGCCTCTGTCTGCCTGAAACGATCTGATACCTTGCTTGTTACTGAATGCCTCCAATTTCTGTTCTGTCTTAACTCTCCCCTGAATTAACTTTTAAGCAAGGAAGAGTCTGCATTTCTGCTTTACAACATTAACTACTACTTGGTGGTGAAGAAAGTGGGCGCATTTCCGAGACACTGAGGTTAATAATTTACAGGTGGTTAGGCTGGTTGGAATTGCAAAATGGTTGCGGAGGTGCTAAAGTGCACACCGGCAGTCCCCATTGGGATGAGCGGGAGATGTTGCCATGTGACAATCCTCACACGCTTGCATGCTTAATTGCAAACACTCATCTATGGTTACTTCTTGCAAATGTACCGAATAAGCAAGAGCAGGACTGAAATTAACGGCATTGGACAAATTTGTTTTGTCAAGGGAAGCGGGAGAAGGGAGGTATCTCGTCGAGTCTGAAGGCACTTCGAAGCTGAAGCTGAAGTGACTGGAGGAAGGGAAGGCAAGTATGCATTTCAAGGTTGAAAGCTTGCAACGCTTTAGGCAGCGAGCACCTTATACTCATTCTGTGTATTCAATTGCGAATGTTTTAGCTGAGTAGTTGAGATGGATAAGCAGGCTCTTAAGGCAATAGAGAGGCAAAAGCGATTATGAAGAAGTAGATCTAAAAATTGAAGGTGTTGACCCTATCAGAATGCACAGATCCTTAGTAGACCTAATGGGGATCAAGAATCTCCTCTACACCTTGATGTGCTATCAAGTAACCTGTAAAGTACAGAGCCTCTTTCTCAGCGAAGTGGCTGCAAATAAATGAACACGAAATTATTAATAGAAGTTCCGTAATCCTGCATTTTCGAAACATTTTTGACCTGTAAGTGCTAATTGGAGTGATTTATTACCTAATCAGAAAAGTCAATTGATATGGTGCTTAAAACAGCCTTTTTGCTTCTTTCACTTTGTCTGCATTCCATAGCACTTTATCTACCCATTACACTCCTTAATTCTTCCACCGAAGTGCCTACTTTCCAATGTAAAGCTGTAATGCCTGATTTTCATCAGCATTTTAGACGACAAAATAAGTCAACTTGAAGTTGTCATTTGCTATTGAGTAGAATACGACACACATTAGCCGCGAGTCACTTCCGACATTTAAAATTCGTACTGCTCAAAGGAACTCACCAAGCTGGGTAAAATGCCCTCATTTTAATAACATTCCTCCAAGTTGCAGTGATCAGAGACGGTGCAGAACTACTAAATGACCGCCTTATTCGACATAATTTTGCATCCAAGTTCAAACTTGGATGACAAAGTGAAATACTCACTTCTGACTGCCTTTGCATGAATAAAGCATGCTCTTTCGGACCTAGTTTTACTCTTTGTCTGTCTTACATTCAACTACCATCTAACTTCTACTTGCCAGAAATGGCAAGCATTGCTATCCGTCTTTACCAGATCTCGTTTTATGCATTGAATAGTTAAACTTAGAGCTTCCTTAGTTTTGGACTACATTTTGAGTGATCGCACAACAGATTAAGGTACTCGTAACCTCCAGAATGCAATGCCAGAAGGAGCTGGTTACAGATTCATACATTTTTAAGCTCACAAAGGAGAATTCGTCTTTATTTCCAAAATTATTATTCACATAGTTAATCCCGTTCTTTCCTTTTGCTTTATTTTAAAAAGTAACTGGTGACAAGTCTAATGAACATGAAGCCCAAATGTTTTAAGGTGGTAAATGGCTGAAAGTCATTCCTTTTTCTTCGAGTAATGGACATCAGCCCGCAACATGACGTTTTGATGCTTGGAGCTATTAAGAAGGCTCACGAAGACTAGCTGGTTAATCCTCCCATTTGCCTGTGTTTTGTCGCTATAGATGTCTTTTTAGTGCTTAAGAAGGATGATTGCACTTTATTAGTGGAGTTTAGCCACGAAGTTTATTTACTTGCTTTGGTTAATACATACCGTCCAAATGGAGGTTGCTTTAAAATATAGCTGTTGCTGCAGGCGCCTTGTTTTGTCTGGAGCCGGTGTCGTTAACAAGCAGTGTAGTTGTTTTCAGTGGTTATAAACTAGTCTTGGTAAGGCGCGCTATCATTTCGGCAATCAACCTTGCCAACGAAGAAATGAAGATTGACATTGCATTGGAATAGTAATACATGTGGATTGCAACAGTCGGTTTTATCTCGAAGAAGAGCGCTGTATGATTAATTGAATTTAAGCATCCGAGACGCAACTCTCCTGGTTCGAAAGTGGTATTTATATCATTAGGTTCTGTGTGTCGTGATGGTCCATGCGAAAGGTTAACCATGAGCAGCGCTAGGGTTGGTACCTGACTGGATATTTGTCAAACCTTCCCTTTTAAGAACTCACACTGGACATTCTATTGTTGCTCTACGCCAAGTCAGCAATACGCACCCTATCCAATTACTTTTTCTCCACTTAGGATAGTTAGAGGATGCTACATCTTCTCGTCTAGAAGGTGCTCTTAGTTAAATGTATTTTCCCTTAGTTTTTATAATTTTAATTATATTTTTATAAACCCCCCCTTAATACAAATAAGCTCAAATAACGGTTCAATACATGGGCTCAAGTTTTCTCTACATCTATTTTCATTATTTTAACCACCAACTTTTGCCGAAGAGTGCATGCTATGTATTCATTTAGACTCTCTGGGGAGATTATTGATGTTGTAGTCGAAAATCCTCTCTGTTGTCCACAAATTAGGCGACTGTTGCCTTTAACTTGTAGGCGTTTTTCCCACAGGACTGCCTGCGTTGCAGTCGTCGACTCTAGAAGTTGACCACAGAGAGTACCATATTAGAAGCTCGAATAGAGAAGGGTTTACGCAATTCTGTGGCTAACAATTGAATTTTATCGTTTTATTTTCGTAAATACCCAAGGCTCGTCTACTGCACTCCAGCTAAGTGGCCATTCCAGTCCTGCTGTGGGTCAGCAGTACATACTCCGCCCTAGCATTCTGGATTTTAATCGTCTTTTAAAAAACTTTCTAAGAGTTGGCTTTCACTTTCGCTTAATGTGTTGCCCAATTTGAAGGGCCTTCTTTATTTCATTAAGTGTTACCGCCTTCATTTCTAGAACACCATCGTATCTGTTTGTCGATAGTGCACATTAGATCTAAGTGATATATCTTTGTTCATCATAAAGGAAGTCTATAGGAGCCATATTATCATATTTTTATAACCGTTAAACGCACAATCAGCTGCCCAGCACAGAGACGCCATTGTGGCGCTTGGTGCTGCACCTCTGGTTGCGACCTGGTGTAGATGCAAAAGGAATGTCCCAGAAGAACAACCACATTGTTAAAAACTTTGACCGCATATTACTTGGAAAATGTAGTGTAAAAATGACCCTGAAGAGTCGCCAAATCATTTCACGCATAATCATCCCTCGAGGCTTTAAACAAATAAGCTGCGCATTGAGCTTTGGATTTTAACGGAACTGGGGCAAGTTGACAATGCTGGCCGTAGAATTGGCTGGCGGACGCGTTTAACAAACGCGTAACACTGCGCAGTATCACATGTCATTTAATTAAGTAGAGTGTCTAATTTTGTGTCAAAATTCGTCAAGATTTTGAAAGAATGGTGTGCAACAACTCTATATGGTCATATTATAATGTTAACTGGCGAGCTTAGAAATCACCAAGTAGCGGAGACAGAAATTTAACAAGTCAAGGGCGCATCCCAATTAATATACTAACGATGAATTCATTTTACCGCCAAAACCTACAAAACAGCTTTCACTGTTGCAGTTTGTACCAAGGACTCATTTAGCAGGGATCAATCGCACTAAATAAATTATAAGCTGCAGGTGAATTATGGTGCATATCTTATTTTCAGCTTTAACTAAGGCACCAAAATGGGCTATTCAAGCACGCGGTGTATTATGACACCGTAGAAAGCTCTGTGCTGAACTTTCTTGATAACTCATAGGAAGCGCTACAGGACACGGAAATTGTGTCAGTTGCTAGGACCCCTCGAGTATTCCCTCGTCCGTAGCGTTTGCTCTATGGTGGAATTGTGGCCACCTGCTTTTGAAGATAGATTTGGATCTCTGCTGCCAACAGCGTGTTCCTCAGAGGCTATTTTGAGTGTGAGGATTTCGCATTATCAAGGCAGAATATGCATTTTTGTCGTAGACGAAGGCTAAGAGTATAGTGGCATGACGCTAGAGGCATGCTGCTCATTTCTAGAACAAAGACTGAGAGATTAGTGCCCGTAGAATCAAAATGAAGAGTTGAAAGATAGTTAAGGTCTTAAAAGTATTAAAAATATGCTAGTTACTTGTCTGAGCTGGTACTATTGAGCGCTAGAAAGGAAAGTTAATCGTATCACCTTAAAACTTATTATCCTGTTCACATTCACCACAATTCGCGAACAAGGGTGCCCTTTTCTAATCAGCCCTTTCCATTCCAAGTGAGAGGAACAGAGATGAAAAAGAGAAATGCAGAAATGTATAGGAGTTAAATCTGAGGGGCGAACAAATGGGAGACTAATGACGGGCATATTCTAAGATACCAGTCGTAGCAGTGGAGTTCAGGTAAGGGGTGGAGGGATAATAAAGGATTCAAATAAAAGAGCACAATTTATTTTTGGTAGAGAACTTGTTTTACGTCATACCGCAATAAAGTAAATTTTGACTTAGGTGCAACTAAATTTTGAAGAGAAAATTGGTGTTTGGTCAAATGCTGCATTGTTTAGTCATCCGGAACGATTGTGGATAAGTTGTTAAATTAATTCTCCTGGGAGTAGAGAAGTTAGATTTTATCCCAACTATCACCTTAAATTCTTGTCAATGGAACTAGAGTTTGAGATTGAGACTGTTTCACCAGCTAGTGAATTTGCGCCTGCCGCATTATTTAAATTGGAAAAGCAGCCCACCTTAAACAAAAGGCGTTCATCTCCTTACCTTGAAGGGTTGAAGAAGACTTTAAAGGTAAACAACCATTATTTTCCCTGAAAACAAATGGTTGCATATTTAAATGGCATGACTGCCTTAAACTGAAGCCTTTCGAAGTAGTCCGTCGGTTTTGCCTTTCTGTTGTCCACAGATTCTGTGCACACACCGTATTCTCATTCCGCGTGATTTGTGCCCTTGTGTGGACTCAATTTGATGTGATATAATAAGCCAAGACACGTTGTAGGTTGTTGACCAGGTGATTTCCTTATTTGATGATCCTTATCACTGGATCTGAATTTGAATTCGAGAAGGTTATGATAAAAACTGCGGCATGTAAGATACTCATCCAAACAATATTTGCATCACAAGCGTTAAAGGCCCATTAAAATTGATTCAACCCATGTAAAGCAAAAATTGGGTTGTAAAAGCGTATAACAACAACTTTTGGATAAGCATGTTTTCCTTTCAATCAAATTGTAAAGTATGTTGGGTTAAACTGGAATGACGTAGTTGCTTATGAACAGTCAAGTTAATGCATCATACTTTTTACTGTCCTATGGATTTTCCATGAGTGTCAAACATGTCAGAGCAATCAAATGTCACTGTTCACGTCCCAGTCGTTGGGCAATTCGGCGCTATAAAATTGAAGAAATATAAAATGATGGTCGCAAAAATGCACACCGTAAAAGGAAAGTGCATTGTTGTGCTTCAAGCAAGCGTATCAGACTGTTTGTTGGCAATAACTATGGTACATACAGACCAAATAGCCAGTAATCACGAAATCGGGTGGAACCTCCAGTTGGTATGGTGAGGGTCGTTATGTCTATAATCACAATGCTTTCTCAAACCGTAAAATACGCCTTTATTGCCATTTAACAATCGAAGTATCATTTCTAAAAGTGAGCTGAAAATTGCAAGCCTCTTCAAGTTGGAAATTGGTGTAGGCTAGAAGAACCCATTTGGGCAAATAAGCAGACTTTTTCCAATGGGTGCAATAAACTTTGCTGGGTAAAACAGAAGTCAATGTTTTAATATGCTGTTGATATGATGTTACTAGCAATTGTGAATTAACTTTTACCACTTCAATCATTAGAATTTGATTTGCAGGCTTTTTCCTTTTAGAAAGCTGCATTTGATGTGTAAAATTTTGTTCCTGTCAACTTTACTGAGACGATATGTCGGAGATGATTGTCACATTGTAATTTCAACTGCTAAGGGGATTTGAGCAAGTTCACAATTACCCACCGCAGTTAGGATGATACCTTTGCATCTGCCGTCACATACGAGCGAATAAACCATTGCTCAAAGCTTTTGCAGCCTCAGAATTTGAACAAAATAAAAATTTGTGCACACAAACAATGTCACTTAAAGGAGTAGTGATTGCACTACTTAATTAAGTACTTATCCCCACCTCTCAGTTTTAGCAAGGCCTCCAAGCCATAGTAGTGGCACTAAGCCCTACTGCACGTAGAATATGCATATTTCGCTCAAATTTTAAGTCTTCCGTAGTCCTTAGTAAAGGTATTGCAAATAATTCGAGTTCAAGCCCTTCCTAAAAGACTGCCCGTAAATGTTCAAAGGATTGTGAATGTAGCTTAAGTTTCATTTCTGGCATTCTTCCATTCATGGAGTATGTTTAGATGGAGCAGAATCCAGATACCTAAAAACAGGGTTAATTATGCAATGAGATACTTTCCACCGCCTTATAACCGTCGGTGAGTGTTATACATATCGAAGGAAGAAATAGTCACCCAAGCCGCGTCAACGCTGAGTTTTTTTTGCATTTATAAAATGAATAAAAACTTGATGCTTGAATCTGTCATTGAAGTACGGTTGTTGACAAAAAGTGTATAGATTGAGCAGAAATTAACTTTTGGTTGCTATTGTAAACTAATTTGTCTGCTTGTTGGCGTGAAACAATCTCTACACAGTCACAAAATCAGCAAACTACTAAAAACAAGTAAAACCGCCAATTCATAAAGTAAGATACCTTGTATATAGCTCCTGAACCGTCCCGTTGTGTCTTCAGCTGTAATATTTGCCTTTCTTTGCATACGATATTCCTAAAACACTGTCATACGCGTTGACTTCATGTCTTATTTCTACTGCAAGCTCAGTCGAGGGAGATTTGCCAGAAGCAGTTATTAAGTCCTTTTAGTTTCTCTACCCGCAGGGCAACTGCCGGTCTGCACTTTTGTACAAATAAAACCATTTTGGGAGATAATTTTGGCTAATTTTTTCCATATACTTCAATTATTTGGTCTAGTCGACAAATTTAAGTACCACATTTTTAAAAGCAATCATGTGTATGTCCTGTGACCTTTTAATCGCTGAATTTTTATATTATGGCATCACAAGATGTTTTGAGTGAATCTTAACCAGAAACTTCGATTGCCATAGACTTGCATCTCTAAATTGGCATTTGGCAAATCACAGAGATGCCTTCTACTGCCTTTTCTTGGGAACAATTGTCATTTGTCACATTCTATCAGTGAGTTCTTTTGTGCCTATTAAATAGAAGGAAATCACTAAACGGTTGCAGGAGCAGTGAGCTGAGATTGTCTGCAATTAAAAGTGCCTTCCTATGGTTACGCAAACTTATCAAAATCTTTGGTTAGGTAAGGCATGCATTTGCAAAGTCCATAACCACCAAACCGAATGGGTTTGCCGCTTTGTAAAGTAATATGCGCTATTTCTAATTCCCTGGGACGTACGATGCTTAGCCATTTTCATTTAACAGTCAAAGTAGCGTTTTTGCAAATCTGGAAATCAAAAGCACAGGCTTCTTTAATCTTGAAAGTGGTGGATGCAGTAAAGCATTCCTTAAGTTAATATGCAAGCTGTTTTATGCCATGGGTACAGGAAGATAAATTTGTCCATGCTAAACAAATATAACATCAATTAATCGTTACTCACATTAAGTAATTTACTTCCATACCTCTTTTTAAGTTCTCATTTCATCCTCGCCCTATGTCCACTTTTTCGGGAACTGCATTGCATGCACAACTGCTTTGTCTGTCCTGCTGTGCTAGCACAGTGGGTGGGCGCCATAGCATCGCGTAGTCACAAGTGACAACAAAGGTTCTGTAGATCTCTAACTTCCCGCAGGAGCGGATATTGTCATATCTGAATTAAATCAAGACGCAATTATGGCAGAAGTGAATATTTTAGTTAACAGCACCGTCTAGGGTTAATAGACTTGTGAGATTTGAATGCAGTTAGAAATAATTATTTCGGAAACATATCAGCCACTCAAAGCACATCCTACAAACAAGATTTTAAAATAGGAATTAACATTTAGTTTATAAAGACCACCATCTTATAGCACTGACGTTGTCCACAACATGAGGTAGAGGTTCATGAGTCAAATGATGGCCAAATCAGCCATCGTTGCGATACACTGCGGATGACTACATTTATAAAACAATACTCTATCATCGCATCCCTAATGTGTACATGCTTCTGCCTTAATATTTTCTTTCCAAATGGACGACACAGACTCGCCTTTTGTAGTGCAGTTTACTGTTTGTTCAACACACTATCATGCCTAAGATGGAGATAGCTCTGACTGTGGATGTTACTGCGTTCTTGGACAACTACTCAGGAACCGACTTAAACCGCTTTCTGTATTTTTCCATGCCGAGCTCATTGCGCGTGCATCCACTTACTTTTAAATGAAAAAAACGGTCAGACAACAACAAACGAATTAGTTGTTAGATGCTAAGGCCTTAAAGCGCAACATTGTGCAGGGCCTTGAAACCTGTGGAGGCATTAAATGAATGTATCAAAGCATCCAGTTGTTTGTAATGGATTAGACCTCTAAGGTGCCTTGTCAAAATATGGAGTCATAACAATTTATACCACGATGACGTGCAACTTGTGTACACCCTTGGCGATTTTATTGCATAATTTATGCTCATACGAGCTCCCACAGGAGTATAAAACAGCGTCCGTGAGTCCCTTATCACCATGGGGAAGGACAGTAAGTAATTAATAACGTAACCTGTGTTTACATAAATCACCATTTACATGGTCTCCAACCGTCATGGCATGTGTTTTGCCTATCCGACTTAAATCTCTCCCTCCCGTGTTAGTCTCATCGCTTAACCAACTGTCAAGGATCCGTTTAATTCCAAAAAGGAGAAAAAAAGGCAGAGGAAGTAGGCACTCTTAAAATGCTGCTTATTTTATGTAATCGTCACGCCCCATCTTATCAGAGTCGCGAATTCCAGTAATGTTTAGGTGAAAATGAGGAAAGGCTGTTTCACTATCAACGGATGCTTTAGTTTGATAACAAAGGAAAAGATTACAGTGTGTGTGGGGATATGAGGGTGAGAGCAATTCATTTTGTCAATTGTGGTGACATGATTTCAAGGCTCCTCCAAGCCGTCCAATGGACTTCCCCACATTGTAGATAACTTCGGGAGGCAAACTGGAACCTACAAGGAGGTAAAAATGAAATAATTGAGGTGTATAATAAGGCACCACACTCTGCCTCAATTGTTTAAAAATAATTTAACGCAAATTTCCTTCTTGCTCACACAAAGCCTAGACGAAAAGCGATTGTTTCTTTAAATCAGACAATTCTTACGCCCGCTTGCGAGATTCGAAATTAAGTGAGCCTGCAACTTTGGTTTCCAATCCCTAAAACATTGATTTGATTGTGAAATGAAAATGGTGGAACACTGTAGAATACGAGAAATTGTGAATAACTAACCAAACCTTATTAATTGCCGATCCAACTTGAATCGGAAAGAACTGTCTTTGCGATTGTATGGGATGTGCCTTATGCCATCGAAGGGGCTTGGCATCTTGTCATGCGTATTCAAAAGCACTTCTGATTTTTCTCCCACGTTTTTTCGTCAATCACAGAGCACCAGCCATTCTTACAACAAGACATTTACACTTAATCACCTACAACCTCAAACCAACTCATTGTCCACTCACGACAATTGTGATTTGACTCCTGTGGCACTTCTTAGAACGACCATTTACTAAATGTATAGACGTGACTCCAACCAAACTACTATTATTTGTGAATAAAGTGAACAACTGTCAAGCATCTCGTTCCTTTCTTAGAGTGTAATTTGGACTAAGTCATCAAAAAAATAATCAAGACTTATTGTTTCCTTTCCAGTCCATCGTAAGTAGTTATGGTACAGAATTTTGGCAGTGGTTTAAGAAACAAAAGGCAATGTCATGAGGGTCTATCTGACATATTTTTTGTAGAGTTGATATCCGTTTCCGTTACCTGATCTCCAATTTGCATAAGCGATGCACAGGCTGGTGGATCCAAAAATAGTTGCATTTAATTGCATCGCTCAAGAAATTTAAGACATGTCGTCGTCCTTCGCAATGTCATTTATTACGGATTTTGATTCGATGATGAAAGTTATTTGACCAGCGAATTGCTTCGTCAGCAGTGGACGGTGTCGTTATGTGTGTTACTTTTAAACTAGAAAGCAATCCCCAAGCTTTCTTATAGACGTCGAGGCAGCGTCCTCCAGTCTCATACAGAACGCAGCGTGACTGACCATCTAACGAAAACACTTCCAACTGTCATGCAGTAGGCTAAATATGTTTCGACAATAAAGTAAACAGGCTAGAATTTCATGGAGATGGGGATCTGGTGCAAATATACAGACTGATTCTGCTTCCTTGAGTTCACGCCAAGTCCCATCACCCGAGGAGCAATGATAACAATGAGGAGGGATAAAGTTTTCTTACCAATAAACTACCTCGTGCGCAATCAACAACTTGGTATTCAAACAGTCGTGGTTCACTGCAACATAATACCAGAAGAACTAAGACCGCAGAACAGTTTTTGTGGTCACCATTCATAAAATGGCACGTTTGTTTGAATGCATCCTTTAAGAGAATAGCGTCTTAGCGTTCACTGTTTACGTCTGAGGTAAAAGATGCCTCAAGCTCTTTGGACTCGATTTCTTATCAACATTTGTAGCATTTCTGAATTAGCAAATGCTCTCTTCTGCTTAATCTGCTAGATCGGAATTCGTGAAAGCACGGATAGAAAGGAAGAATTGCATAATCTTTACATTTGGCTATCAGAGGTATAAATGAATGGGTTGATTATCTTATTTAAATGACCCTCACATGTTTTATAATTTTTCACTGCTTTATCAAGGAATATTGTCCAGTGATTTGCAGGTCTACGTTACAATAACTACCCGAACTTTTTCAACTTTGTAGGACAGAATACGTATTACTTTCACACAGCAGGGTATGAGGCTACTGGTGTGGCACAGAGGCCACAAAGGGGCAGCTAATTGACCTCTTTACTAAAATTGAAACCTAACCAAGCAACTCATCAATTATAAGTGCAATTATTGCTCCTTTAAATTGCTACTATTTCGAAAGCAACAAGTGGTGGAGATCCTATAGGTCTAGTCCTGTGCAACTTAAGAAGTGGCTCATTTGTTCACTTATTCATATGTGGACATGCAAATTACTTGTGAGGGTGCATTCCAGTACGTCGGTAGGTATCCTACACAGTTGACACTGCACAGCCACAAAAAGGGCTACTTGAGGTAAGACATCATGATCATAATTAATGCAGGTGGCCTAGACCTTATCTGAGGGGATTGGTCATTTACCAGCAGCAGATTTATCAGTGAAGTAGGCTCTCAAGTTACCATGAGGAATCGATGCTCCCTCCTTCCGTTTTCGTGTTCTCAAAATTAAGCAGAAGCCCTTAAATGCACACAACAGGGGAGTTTTTAAAGTTGGCACTCTTTATTTAAAACAATTAAGTTTGTAAAAGTTTTCCAAATAATATTGTTTCTTTGGTAAATCCTCTGGCATAATGAAGCAAACAAGCTAGTACTTGGATAAATTTTGGCAGCTTATTTGAGTAATCAGGTAATTCAGGTGTTTTTAAATAAACCAGTTTCGTATTTACTTTGCGACATGTGCTCTAATCCTGCTTCTCTACCATGGCCATCTCACATGCCTACATTGTATAGTTTAACATTACTGCAGAAACACGTGTCTGAGGCCGTCTTTTACCAACAATTATGCCTTCTTTTCATTTGGATCCCTACTTTGGCTAATGTCGAATCAAAATTTCTTTTTTAAGTATCTGGCACTACTATGAGGCAAAGTGTTTAAAGTGAAGAGCAGCAACCCCACGAGGTGGTGGTGGTGGTGGTTGCTGGGCTCCTTGCACAGAAATCTGGCTCTCCGGTGTTTGCGTCCACGACTAGGCTTCCTAATTGTGTGCATTAAATTGCACAAGAGGTGTGTACCTGATGCGACAAATGTTTTTAGGTGTCAATCGCCTTGTCAATCCCCAAACTTCCATGCGCTCTGGGCTGTCATTTTGTGGGACCTATTCCCTACAATAAACATTTATCATTAAAGCGAATATTAAATGGTAAGGCTTGGGTCAAAGGGCGTTTGGAATGGTTGAGTAGGTACGATGTCCAAGACCAAGGCATTTCATTGAAAAGTACTTTAAAATGCTGAGATGGAAATGAGGTTAGAGATCTTTCAAAAATTAGTTTGTACCTTATATGTGATTACAAGAGCTCTTACAAAATCAGACTCTATATTCTCAGCTCATATATACCTTTTCCTTTAACATCTTGACCCACATGGCACAAGTTCGGGCTGACAGACTGAAGGATGACATCCTTTTCTTAAGATGTAAGGCAAATGCGAATATGTAGTCGAATTTGAAGGGCATCCACTTTCATTTCCTTCCTAGGATCAGTAGTGTCTACTTAAGCGGGTAGTTAATGCATTTTGCTTGCTTTGATTAGCTTTGCTTATTTAGCTAGCTCTTTTTTTTCGATTTCATTTTTAAGTCTCTGTGGTGTGGCAAATTCTGCGCCCCACACCAACAGCCCCTAGCCATTCCATACATCAACAAGTCATGTTCTTCCTCGCATGATGTCCTTTTTTGTCTCCAAAACAATCTCGAGTCTTTCAATAAAGAATTCAATTTGCGAAGGAATTAGAAGTAACACGGTTAAAGCCATTTCAATTTATCATTACAGGGCCCCTAGGAGTAAAGCAGCTAATGCATCATAAATTCTCCACCAACCACAAAGAGAGGAAAACGGTTTAGATTCTGATTGTGGAAGACTACTTCATCAAATTAAGTGAGGCATAACTAATGAAGATATCAGACACTGGAACGGTCGAGTCAGTTCCTTCAACGTGGAGAGTCCGGAATAGTGCACAGCAGCCTAGCTCAAATATCGGGTTCGGGTATCGCCAACACACAGGGTCGGCTCAGCTTCCCTAACAGTGGGTTAACAATGCAATGTTTAGCAAAATTTTGCCTACTGTTGCTATCAGACATCAATTCACAATGAATTCTTGACTTTAACAAAACCATTTACCCCTATGACAACAATTCGACTGCTTTACTAACTGTATTCGCCCCAAAAGTTAGAATCAGGTGAGCTTTTGTCCGGATTCCAGTTAAACGCTCGGCTGACAATGTTCTCAGATCGGTCCGCATGTGGCCTACTCTGCCCCGTAAATCACCACCTACCGCTCGGCGTAACGCAGCTCACATCTTCCGACCGACCAACAGACCGGAGCACTGAACCACGACAGCAACAGACAATGGCCAGCCAGCATTGATGGAAATGGAGGATTGTCAAAGGCAATTTAAATTTATACTGCTTGCTATCATGAAACAACTTGGATTTCGGCTAAGACAACACGTAATGATGTGTGTCTTCCTCAGCAATGCCTCTTGTCATGCTATTGGCAGGTAAATAACTGTTTGAACTAACTTCTTCCTCTTCGTTCAACTGCTAACTCAAACTTTACTAGGACTGCGTCTTAAGTTGCATTAGCCTGCAGGTAAAAAGACACAATCCTTTGTGAAAAAGGTTCCTATCATCTTCCTTTGCACGCAAAATTCACTTTGATTTGGGTTTGTTTTACAAAATACAAAATTTTTGTTTTCAAAGATTTAGGATCTTGGGCAAACTAAATTCGCTTTTATGTATTCACTTAAACTGCTGACTTAAGTCCCTGCTCAGCTCAAGTATCGGCTTTGCGATTAGCTTTTTCTGGTAAAATATCCATTGCTATTAAATTGGTGCGGGGTAACTAAACAGAATTACGACCTCCACAGTGCGTGGACTGCATACATCTGGTTGTGTGAGAGGGTGTGACTGTCCATTCCACGTGCTGTGCCATAAATGGAAGCTTCGTGCGCTACTAAAACCCTTTGCTCGTGGCAAGGCTTACCTAACAACGCAAAAGACAACTTGATCTGGAAAAAAGGATTACCAAATTTGAGATGTGCGCTTGCGTCAAACTCAAAGAAAAGGAGGATTTGATGCTTTCTGAATAAATTCCTTAACTAGATTCCCAAAAAAAGGAGGGATGATGTGTGTCTCACCAAGCTGTAATGCTTCCATTGCCCCTGTAAGCCCTTTCTTCAGGTGATGCAGGCTCCGCCTTGAAGGTCTCGCCAGTGGTCTGACCCTCAAATTTTGCCAATTATCACCTCTACGTCTTCTTGACTTCGCCTTTGCATAGTTCGCTCTGGTGTAATGTTTTTGTTCCCAGAACATGTCCTGAGGAACCACAAAGCAAACTTTATCTGTGTATACACTTTGTTGCTGCAGCTTATTGCATTTTCAGCCTTTTTGAATTGTACACATGCAAAGGTTTCCCCATAAAAAAAACGCGGTTTTGAAGTTTAATCATGCCCTCTTTCCTCACCTCATCAAAAGCATTTGATGGAAAAAGTTTAACAAAAATGAAATCAGGAAAGGTCAAACTGCTGTAATGCACAGATTTGGACATGAAAGCGGCTGTCGTAGTTTTAATGCTTTATTCTTTAACTGTAGAATTTTAGAATGAGTAGCTTTGTCAGTAAGAAAGTGCCTGAGGGAGAGGTCTATCAGGAAATAAAGGTCTTAAAATGAAACAGCGCCACTGCCTCCTTCCAGACGGAGTAATTATGCATAAAAATCCCTTAAAAGTTTTAGAATGCGTGTGCATTAAAACAGGATGCAGTTCTCTTCGAATTTTACTGGGGACATCAAATTCACTGAGTGGCAATGGCTGGACTTGAGTGGGATTGAAGACATGCTCGCAACTACCCGTGAACAGCTTTCCTTTCAAATACTATGCTCCAGTTGTGGCTGAAACTTACGAAAATGAATTTGTTTTTGATGCATTCTTTAGCACTCCTGGAATAAGATCCACTTGGTGCGAAACTAAACCTAAGTCTTCCTGTATCATTATGGGACCACAACTTAGACACTAATCACCAATGCACCTCAGACCTATACGAGCGAGGTTTTATTGCCTAGCTTTGCTACAAGTTGTCAAATGGCATGTATTGTTAAATTCCATGCATCGAGGCAAAGTGGTTAGTACTGTAAAGAACTTTTCAAACTGTGTTAGGGCTAACACCACTTCATTAGTTAGTAGCATGCCCAAGTAACATGAGACCAAAGCAGATGCAAATGGAAGACTTCGCTTCCAGCAATAGCGATAAGATCGTCATGGATCCTTCCGTTCGCAGCATGTGCACTTCTGTACATTTAATACTAGGCAGCATGTAGCAGAATTTGCTTCACATTTCGCATAAGGTTGAGCCTTCAGTTTGGGGAGGAGTGAAGCTCCTTTGTTTGATGGATAACCCACGTTTAGTAATGTAAGTTGGTTTTCACATCGTACCAGATGGGTACCATTGTAAGGATCCCATTTGTCTCAATGGAATGTGACCGGTCAAGCATTCACGTAGGTGCTGTCGACACAGCAGCTTGTTGATCAGATCGCTTTCATCTTTGGCTAAGATATCACCACTAGGAAAGTAGTAGAGAATTATGGCCTATGGAATAAACAACTATGCAAGGTATCCATCATGCCTGTTTTTAGATCCGTCTGCTTTTGCCTGACTCAAATAAAGTGGAGACCAAATGATGCGAAAAGGGCTGCAGCTACAATTCAAACCAAATGCACTTCCTTTTGATGTAATTGTGGATTTTGTGAGATCATAGGGCATGTTTAAAGGATTATCACATCCTATGGGCTCTCTAGATAGTAGTTCAAGCAACACTTACCGACCCTACAATCTTGACCTCAAAATGGCTATCATGAACCTACAATGAAGGCTTTTACGCCAAAGGAGAATTAATTACAACCATTATTTTTTTCGCGGTTTAGTCACAACTTCTAAATCTAAAATGAAATGGGCGATTTAATCCTTAAGCATCTTACCGATACTCAATGGGACGAATATGCAAACTGTTTTATAGAAATTTAAGAGTCTTTTTTATGTGGCGATGTAAGCAAAACCTTGAAGCAAGTCGCATCGGTGAGTTTCTAAGCACCTGTAAAGTGTCTTCAGTTTCTCAAAGCAAATCCCTTGGACTGTTCTCACAGATTAGACAAACTTCACGGATCCGCGAGTGCCATACCCACCTAATCAAGAATAGTTACGACTGTATCGTGGAGAATACATTATATCTAGACTAAGGAACCACAGAGTATACAGGCATTGCCATTTAACAATCAAGAGCCCACTTTTAAAACCGTAACGGAGAGCGCAAGCTTCCTCAATTTCCGCATCGGCGAATGCATGAGGTGTTTGCTTGAATAAATAAGCATGTGTTTATGTACCAAAACTTTTGTGGCTCAGAAGGGCGATTTTTGCGGTAAAATTTAAGTCAAAACAAAGAAATAAGTCAGATCAAAATTTAATATATACGTACATTTGCTTCCACCCCCTTGCAGGCTTTACTCAAAGTCTACGAGTTCTCAGCCTTTGGAGATGCTATACTAAATGCATAAAACTACATTGACACGATGTGTCAGAGAGGCCACAATTGACAATTCGATGTTTTACACATGTATCACACACCACGGCGCGTCACGTTACATCTGGATGGCGATCAACAGATAAACCAGCGATCTCCTTTCGCCTTCCCCTACGAAAGCTATAGCACTTCCCATTACCACTGGAGGAAGACACATTTTGCACAAGCAATACCTTTTTGGGTTTTTAAACACCGCTGCTCAATAGCCCAATGTTAAATACACAAGTCGTTTTCCTTCTTTATTTTGTGCCAAGCAAATTCCTGACAATCGCTACAATCCTCTAAATGAGCTGTGAATCCAACACGAGAAATGTGAACAAAAAGCGGAGAGGCAAGTTAAATTTGTGTTGCTTGGGCATAAAATGGCATCGAATGCATGTAAACATAGGTTGCGCTCGCACGTCTCCTTCCTCCATAGTTTTGAGCAACCCATCGATATCACGCAACCGTTTTCCACTAGTTTTTGTCACTTTTTACATCTGCAGACGCTTGCGTGAGTTCAGTATACCCGTTAAAAATCTACTTTTGACAGTTGTTACATCAGTATCTCAACAAGATCATTTAAATACTTACTCCACTGCGGATCCAATGGGGATGTAGGTAAATTCATTCACTACCTCTATAGATTTTGTTGCCTAAAGGTGTATCAAAAGTTTGACTTTTTTAGCTGTTGCACTCCATTTTTTTGTCCTAAAAGTGTACTGGTGGGCGAGAAGAGAAGCCAAATTTTGGGACAAGTTGGTTTTAACTTGTTTATAAAGGAAACAGTGACATGTCAATTTTTCCTACAGCATCAAGATCTTGCTAGTTAAATGCGTTGCACATGAGAGGTGGTTGAGAAGAGAAGGAAGCCACCATCTAGGGATTCCTCGACAGCATATCATCGCCAAATTGAGGCAATCATGTCACTTCTGACGCACCACTGCTGGCTTGCCAAGTCTCCCATCCCCTCCCTAATGATGCATTTTTGTATGCTTACCCTCAAAGTAAAACCTAAGACAGTGGGTCAAATAATGGTTGGTGGGATGATGACTTGACGTTTGCCTTTTTGGTCGTGCTGCGTTATCATTGGCGAGGATGGTGGACAGATCGGAGTGTGTTATGGCTGGGTGGAAAATCATTTTAACTGATCCCGAATTTGTGAAACTGGATGATCATAAATACTGGTTTTTTGTGTGCGAAAGACTGTCAGATCTCACATGAAATAGATACATAAAGTGGCCAAATTAAAAGAGCGGATTTGTCTTTTTCGAAAAGGAATCTGATTAAAGGCATTTCATTAAAGCTCAAGTTTGCAAAATGTAACTGGTTTTCAGAGAGAAGACTAGCGTTTAAATAACATTTCTTATTGTCGAAAATTAGTCACCTCTTAATATTCTGCTTAATTTCAGCCAAACTTTACCATTACAATGTTTATAGCCACTTTACCCACTTTAGGGTGGGAAAGTTGCACGTGCCTATGAGATGGTTTGACGTGCTGCAACTATTTCTCACCTGACAAGTGCATTTAAGCAACCACCAGCACAGCACAGTCCTCTTGTCACTTTGAAGGTGATGTCGACATACGCTCTATTTCATGTTATTATTACTTATACTGGAGCACAGACTTCGTCTTTGCATCTGACTAGCGTCGTGCAAGTCGATGAGGCTTTTTCTTATTTAACGCTCCAAGTTATCTTCTGTTCCGTTGCCACTTAAGTTAATTTTTAAGGAGTGGAGAATCAGTGTTTTTAATTAACAACGACTAGTACTGTTTGCTGATGAAGAGGGAAGGTGCCTCTCTGAGACACTGTGCTTAATAATTTATGGTCGGTTAGACTGGATAGGGCTCCTAAAATGGTTATGGAGGTGCTAAAGTGCCGATTTGCAGTACCCATTAAAATAGGAGAGAGATGCTGCCATGTGACAGACTTCACACGCTGGTATATTTTATTATAAGCACTTATCAATGGTTACTTCTGGCCAATGTACCAAAAAAGTGAGAGTAGAATTGAATTTAACTACATCATTCGAATCAACTTTGACAAGGAAAGCAGTAGAAGGGAGGCATTCGGTCAAGACCAAAGTCCCTTCAACGCCAAAGCTGAAGTGGCTGGGGGAGGAGAAGGCAAAGTATGAATTTTGAGATTAGAAGCTTGAAATAAAATGCGCACTTATTGTTCCCGCATCAATGAAGCAGGTTGTTTTAGGTCCACTTTTACTCTTTGTCTGCCTTGCACTCAACTACCGTCTAGCTTCCACTTGGCAGGAATGGCAGGCATCGTCTTTCTTCTTCACTAGATCCCAATATTACATTAAGTAGTTGCGCCTAAATGCCTCTTTTGTTTTGAATTATATTTTAAGCAGCTGTAATGTAAACAGAGGCACTTTTGACTTCTAAACTAAGGTATCTGAGGAAGCCGACTTTAGGTTTATGCATTTTTAAGCGTCCAAAGAATAATTCATCTTCAACTCGTAAAACATGGTCACAAAATCAAGCCTATGTGGTATTTGATGTCTGTTCTTTCCATTAACTTCACTTCAAGAGGTACCTAGGGACAAGTCTCTTGAATTGGGAGCACCAATGCTTTCATTTGGCAAGTGATTGGACATCATTCATATTATTCAAGTCAAGAGACGTCAGCCTGCCACATGATTTTTTGGTTCTGGAACTACTAAAAAACGGATGGAAACCAGACGATTAGCCCTTCTATTCACCTACATTTTGACTTCATGGATGATTTTGCGGTGGTGCAGAATGTTGTACCAAACTTTACTATTGGAGTCTAACCATGAAGTTTATCTGCATTCATTTAGACATTAAGAAATCTTTTAAATAGATGTTACTCTAAATTGTAACTGTTATTGCAGACGTCTAATCTCATCTTGAGCCAGCGTCTCCAATGAGCTATGTAGGCGCGATTTCGGTAATCAACTTTATTAACAACTAACTGACAGATGACGTCACACTGGAACAGTACCACATCTGGATTTCAATAGTCCATTCACCTGAAAGGTCCTCATAAGGGGCGTAGCAATACCTAAAAGAAATTACAATGTGATTAACCTTGCTTAAGCCTCCGAGGGACAGCCTTCGTAATTCCAACGCACGAAAATCCATTGAAAGTGGTAATAAGATCATTAATAAAGTTTTAGTCCTTTTGATGCATATTTGTGGTTCGTGATGGCCGATGCGGGAGGCTGACTATAAGCAGCGCCAGGGTCGGTGCTTCAATGAAGGAGAAGCTGCATAAATCAGTGCATACTTGTTGAGAGCACACTTTCCGGTTTCTGGGGCCATTGTTGCTCTACTTCACGTTAACAATGCACCCTCTACCCAATTGTTTTTTCGGCATATTCACGAATGTCCCGATTGCTATAGCCTTCCACCTAAATGGTGCCAATAGTCAAACGTATTTTGCGCTCATTCTCCTCATTTTACTCATATTTTTCCAAAAACTTTTTAACACAAACAAACATAAACATCGCTTCAGTATATAAGCGTATTTTTCGCCACATTCATTCATATCATTTTAACAACCGCCCTTTGCCCAAGAGGGAATGTTTTGCATTTATTTAAATTCCTTAAGGAGATTAGTGATACTATGGTCAAGTGTCCTTCCCTCTGCATCCAAATTAAGCGACTGTTGCCTTCAACTTGTGGGTGTTTTTCCCTCAGCACCGCCTGCGTTGCGGTCGTCGATGCTAGAGAAATGACCTCGAAGAAGGAGGAAGCTATGTAATTTTGTAGCTAATCGTTTACCCAATTGTTTTACTTTTGTTGATATTAAAGGTGCAGCCGTTGTACTTCTGCCAAATGGCAATCAGTCCCGCTGCTGGTCGACAACACACATTTTTCCTAAGCATTTTTAAGTTCTAGTCATTTTTAGAGGACTTTTAAGTGTTGACTTTCAGTTTATCACAATAGTTTGCCCAAGCTGGATAGTTTTCCTTCTTGTATTAGGCGCTACCCTCTTCCATTCTGAGACACCATCACATCTGTGCGTCGGCAATGCACATCAGGTTAAGGTGAAGCACATTTTTCATCAGAGAGCTGTAGCCCTGTATTTTTATGCCAGGTTTTTGTACCAAGGACTTTTATCAAAAGAAAATCATTTACATTTCATGTTAACTTTTAAACTGAAAATGAACGGTTGCTAAATTAGAATGCATATTTTATTCCTTAGATTTCACTGAGGCACTCAAAGGGATTTTTAAAGTGCGTGTTTCTAAATATTATGCATGAAGATGCCGTCGGTAACTCTGTGCTGAATTATTCTGAGGGTCCAGAGCAAGCGTCGTCTCAGATGTTAATGGTGTTTTAGCAGGACATAGGACCTGGTTAGCTGCGAGGACTCCTCAGGTATTCCCTCATCCGCAGCATTTTCTCAGCTGTAGAATTGTGACCGCCTGTCCATTAATATAGGTTTCGATTTCTGCTGCCACCAAAAACTTTCCGCTAGGCTATCTAAGAGCTGAGAATTTCGTATTATCAAAGCAGAATGTGTGCTGTCGCCGTAGAAGAAGTCTGAGGGTGTACTAACATGACGTTAGAGGCCTATCGCTTAGTTTTACTACAGAGGTCGAGACATTAGTGCTCACAAACTCTTAATGAAGAGTTAAAAATGATTGAGGCGTTAAGAAATATTCTAAACAAACCAATTACTTAACCTTGGAAAGAAGTGCTACTCGAATCCCCTTGAACCTTCATTGCCTGTTTACAGTCAAAATAATCTACGAATAAAGGTACCCTTCTTTCAATAATCTCTTCATTTTGGGTTATGAAACCAGGGATGGGGAGGAAAAGTGCTCAAATGTTTAATACTTAAATCTTGAGAAGAGCATCTGAGGAATAATGACAAGTAGAACTTATTGATGATGACTGACGGCCACAAACACATAATGCATCAATAATTTTCAGGCGACTGCTGTAGAAAACACTAAAGAATGTAG
This sequence comes from Taenia multiceps, assembly GCA_001923025.3. Taxonomy (NCBI): domain Eukaryota; kingdom Metazoa; phylum Platyhelminthes; class Cestoda; order Cyclophyllidea; family Taeniidae; genus Taenia; species Taenia multiceps. Next base: position 2,097,121 of record CM010317.1, on the reverse strand, counting down.
ATAAAAGGGCGCGACTTAATTTATGCAAAGAATCTCTTTAATGGATAATATTTTCTTACGTCATATTGCACTAAATTAGGCTATTTTAAGATGCAGCTACGATTATAAAGGAAAGTGGTGTGTGGACACATGCTATAAAACTCATTTATCCGCAAAGAAGAACTAGGTAGCTTAATTAATAAATAAATTTTAGGGATAGAAATTAAGCTTGAAGCTTTTACTTTAATGAAATTGGAGTTTTAAATTGTCAGAAGTGATTGTTTTCCCAGCTAATGAATTTGCGCGTTCCGCATGGGCTGAATTCGCGAAGCAGTACACTCTAACAACCAGGCAGCTGTCTCCCAACTTGATGAGTGGGAGAAAACTAATAGCTTCTCTTTTCTCGAAAACCATAAGAATGTGGATTCGATTGGCGCGATCACTTTAAATTGGAATCTTTCGGGGTATTCCATCGGCTTCGCCTCTCTGTTGTCAGCAGAGGATGCATAGTTCGTATGCATACGCTGTATATTCCACCCAAAATGATTTGTGCTTTGTGTGGACTCACTTTGATGCGAAGAGCTAAGACGCGTTGTATTTTACTGGCTAGATGGTTTGCTAGTCAGGTAGTCCTTACCAATAGATGCGATATTGTATTCGGGAAGGTTGTGAGGAATGGTGGCGTGCAGCGTAATCAAGCAAACAGGATTTGCACCACAGTTGTTTCCTGATTTAACCGACTTTAATTTATTTTTGGCGAAGATTAGGAAATAAAAGTGTGTAACACCTACTTCTGGGAAAGCGTGTTTCTCTTTCGATCAAATTATGGATAATGTGGCATATCAAGTCAATTTTGAATGTCTTACTTGTCCTTTGAACAGTCAATTTAGTGCATCATATACCTATCGCTATGATCTCCACCTTTTTACGATGAAGCGATGGGGTGATATTCGCGCTATAGAAAGAAAGTTATCGTAGCACTTAAAATTTCATTAAAGTTATTGCAAGCTTCACATTGCAAATGAATGAAGAAGTTTGGGTGTTAAACACTTCATTAAAGGTTAGTGGAAAGAAATGAACAAAGCCGTTTTCAAATCTTAGTGTCATTTTTTAATGCGCCTACCTTGCCGCGTCAATTTTAACGAGAATTTATGGCTGCACCCTCCAACGCAGGCTCATCAGGTAATGAGATACTTTCCACTGTGCCATAGATTTTCCGTGAGTGTCAAACATGTCAGAGCAATCAAATGTCACCGTTCACGTCTCAGTCGTTGAAAATATAAAACGATGGTCGCAAAAATGCACAGCAAGAAAAGAACGTGCAGTGTGGCGCTTCAAGCAAGCTTATCGGACTGTGTGCTGGCAATAACTATGGTAAATACAGATCAAATAGCAAGTAATTACGGAATCAGGTGGGACCTTCGAGTTGTATGGTAAGGGATGTTATTTATATGGAATCCAAACGCGCCTTCAAACCGTAAAATGCGCCCTCATTGTCATTTAACAACCGTAGTATTACTTTTAAAAGTGAACTGAAAATTGCAAGTCTCTTCAAGTTGGAAATTGGCGGAGGCAAGAAGAACCCATTTGAGCAAATAAGCGGGATTTTTTCCAGTGGGAGCAATGGACTTTGCTAGATAAAACAGATGGCATTGTTTTAATGTGCTGTTAATAATATGTTGCTCACACCTGCCAACTTACTTCTACCACTATGATCATTGCAATTTGATTCTACAGGCTTCTTCTGTTCAGGGAGCTGCATTCCACGCGAGAAATTCCGTTTCTGTCAACTGTACTGAGGCATTGTGACAGAAGAAGTTTGAACAAGTTCTCATTTTTTCACAGTGGAAGAGATACTATTTATCGTTTCTCTTAGGAAAAGGATTCAATTCTTAAAGCCTATACATTTCTAGTATTATAAAAAATTAAAAACTTGTGTTTGCAAATAATGCTGCCTAAAAGAGTAGTTACTCCGTTTCCGACTTGAGTACATAGTCTTCGAATCTCGGTCTTGGTAAAGCAGACACGCCTCGCAGCTATAATGGTGGCACCAGGCCCTACTGCACGTAGAATTTGCATATCGCGCCCAAATTTTAAGCCTTCTGGGGTCTTTAGGAAAGTTATTGCAAATAGTTTGAGTTCATGACTATCCTAAAGTGTATCTTTATGTGTGTAAAGGAATTCGAATGTACCTGAAGTTTTATTTTTACAGTTTTCTATTCATAGAGAGTTTTTTGGATGAAGCTAAAATCTGGATGCTCAAAATTGTGTTTGGTCAAGTAACGGGGTACCTACCGCCACCTCGTAACCTTTGGTGAGGGTCAAGCATATCAGAGAAAGGAAATATCACTTAAGATGTGTCAACACTGGGCCCTTTATCCATTTATAAAACGACTGCAAGTAGTTTGGTGCTTAATGATATGGTAGAAATAAATTTGTCAACGAAAAATGCGTGCCTTAAATAGAAAGTGGCTTTCGGTAGTTGTAACGAACTTACCGGACTGCCTATTGACATAAGCCAAACTCTACGCAGTCGCAGTCGTAGGACTACTTACACCTGCCCCTCGAACCGTACAATGTGCAGCTATCATCATTAAGTAATCAAAGAGCCAGTTTTCCACTTAAAACAGGGTAAAATGCCTCAATAATACATTAGCGCTACATAACTCGCTTTTGTTATTTCATTTTCACTAATCTGAAAGTCATGATTTATTCAACAACCTGTTTGAGAAGTTACGATGGATACGCAAATTTTTGCCTGTCTATGGTGAGACGGTGGGCGTAAGAAGGGCATTCCACCATCACAAGTGGCAAATAGGGTTTCGCAATTCTTCTCCTACCGAAAGCGATGAAGGTCATAAAATCCCATTAATGGCTCACCGATCTCCTGCTTTCTCCACACATAAAGGCTTAGAAACTCGCATCTCTATTGGAAGGAAGCATGCCATGAACATAAAGAGCTCCATTTATTTTGGGTTTATATACCCTGCCGCTTTAGTGCCAGCTTTGTTATTCATAGGCAGTATTCCTCACCTGCCTTAATTCGGGCAAACTTTCGGTTGCCGCTACGACCACTTGCATGCCTAACAGGCTGGAGCTGTCTTTACGGCAAGTATAACGAAGAGCTTCAAGACGATGGCCAACACCACCCATGGGGGAACGAGGTCACGAGACATTGCGTCTTTTTTCATTCCATCCTACAGAGTTGCATTCGGTCGGTCTTGTTAAGACAATCCAACGAAAAGTATCAGAGGTGCGCGTCTGCAGGTGAAAACGAGGTCCGTACTGTACAGCAGGATACACCGTGCAACACTTCAATTCTTAGCCCATTGTTTGTTCATCCATTGTGAAGGCCTTCAGCAGGCGACTCAAAATGCAATTCGTTCAGTACCTTACGGAGATCCAGGTATCGCACACGTCTTGGAAACAAAGTGTTTTCCATCATACTTTTTACCTTGACCACTATGCACGGTTTCAGTTATTCTATTCTGTCAAATCCAGCAATAAGAGGAAACCGAGATAACTGTTTTATTGTTCCGTATCACACAGATCCTGCCTCTGCTGCTTTAGTGAGGAGGTCTTTTGCAATTAGAATACGATGGTTTCCGCACTTTTGTGTGGCAGAGGGTCCACGATGTCACTACCTGCTCTTCCTAATAGCGACCCTGTAACTGTAGCTCAGAGCAGTGCAGCAGCTTTAAAGTGAGGTCTTTTGAAGCAATCCACGGTTGGTAGATTACTTTGCTTTCCAACTTTGTCGGATACGTGCCGTTGTACGGACGCTATTGATGTAGTAAGCCGTGACTGGCCAAGCACAGAATTACTTGCTTTGAACCCAGTAGTCCGCTGATTAGAATAATTTCAACTATAAATTAGGAATTGCCATATCCATCCAAGCAAAATATTCACCCGAGTTGTTTTCAGATGCGATGGGTTTTGCTTTATTCACATCTAACAAGAGCTTAATAAAAGAGGTGGTTCACGTCTCCATTTTCAATCAAATTTTAATCTTTTGATCTATTTGTGGCTTTTCTTAAACTATAGGTTAGAGTGGTAATGGTATGCTTGTTTCATAAACTCTCAAAACAAGACCTCGTTCTCCGCAGTTATAACCCTCAGCTCCTCACGATGGACCAGATGGGCTGATTTCCTTGCCATAGATAGCTACTGTACTCCTTATTACCTTATTACGAATACCATATTTGAAAGGAGTTGAATAGTTTGGCAATTAAGCACAAGTCACTAAAGCATCTATTATTAAGCTCTGATTTGATAATTATTTGACAAGGTTGCATCTGAATACACAGCTGTAGAATTGGTCTGGTAACAAGGCATCAATCTCTTTCCAACAAACTTTTGGTGTGTCCCAAACATGTTAGAAGTATCAATTTGCATCTGCGACAGGACAACACTGAGTTCTTTTTGTACTTGCCATATAGATTGGCTGATAAATATGTGCCTTAAATAGAACTTCACCCATGGTTGTCAGAATACAATCGCAAACTCAGTAATTACGGTTTCACATAGGGTCGCTATCTTGTAACTCATGACTTCCTACCTCTATCCCTTGAAACATGCAACGCATGATCAAGGAGCAACCTTCTCAAGTTTAACTGGGAAGATGTGTTTTATTATGCTTTTAGCGTTCCATGACGTTCTTTTGTTGGTTAAATTCCACCATCGCAATAGTCATAATTTGGTTCTGTATCCTTTTAATGTGACACAGTGGATACGCAAAAGTTGTCTGTCTGTGCAGAGACGAGAGGCGGAGGAAACGGCATCGCATCATAGCAAGCATCGAGGGAGGTTTCGCAAGTCCTCAACTTCCTGCAATGATGATAGCGCCCTCTCATCGTCACACACGGGCACGCATTAATGATTTAACATTTGCTAGGCATCTCCACACCTAAGACCCTTGAAATTCATATTATGTCGGACAAAAGCCCCCAACCACACAAAAAGGGGTATTTTTAGGGTCCATGATCGCTGTGTTCTTCGCCTGCTTTGTCGCAGCCGAATATTTTGCAGTCGGTGCGACCATTGAAATGAGCGGTGAGCCTTGGATGTGCAGAGGCTATGTAAAGTGGAGGGGCAAACCAGCATTGACTGTAAAATGAAAGCATGCAGTATGTGATTTCAATGAGCGATAGTTATGCTATTTTTTTGCTTTTGTCGTATATTTTGCGCATAATCTTCTCAGCAGATCGCTGATGTCACTTCCTTTTTCCACAAGGTTAATTTTGTTGTGAGTGTCCAACGAACTGTATGCAAAATTGAATTCGCAGTAAAAGTCGCTAAGAATGTTAAAAGAATACCTGCCACGATGATGTAAGTGCTATGTGACCGTATATTTTGGAAGGAAACACGAAGTGTTTACTCCATTACGGAACGATTAAAAAATGAATGGCTTTTAAGGGTTACCCCTACGGATTTTAATGGCAAACAACATATTGTTCTCATTAACCTGCTTGTGGATTCTTTAAGTCCTATTTTTTCGCATTCCAGCTTCATGCTCTCTGGAGATGAATTGTAAAAGGCAGGTAGAGGTGGCTGTGGGTTAGGAATGCTGATGGAATTTATTTAGACTTTGAGATGCTTCAAAAGCAGGCAACAACTTGCCGAGTTGAAGCGCTCCCAGCTGTAAGCACAAAAAGCGCCTAAGAATGATTACATATGTAACAAAGCGAGATATTTGCGAGACACCTGACTACTCCTCATCGCCTTAGACATACTCATCAAATGAGGTCCTAGTGACCTTTTTCATTCTAGCCTGTGGAGTTACACCGGGCCACTTCGTTGGGACACTCGAGTAAATGTCACAAAGTCATAAAACTAGTCACTAGAACCATTTTGCTATGGCGAGCAATCTGGTTGTCATCCTCAGCACGGATCCCGTCCACACCTTGCAGACGTCATTAGCATTGACAGTTTTGTATAGCTTTGATGATTGAAACAAAAATAATCTTCTATTAATTGTAAAATTAACAACGAACTGAATTCGAGGTGGGTCAGTGTGTGACCAAAATAGGTACTCACATTAAAGGGCCTCCGTGAATGATTTGGTATTTTTAATACTACAGTCTGGGAGAATAAAGTGCATTTAAAAATGGCTTAGAATTAATTTGCGCTATCCAAGCGATCTCTTAAAATGTCGTTTTGATTCCAAAATACTATCCATCTGATTAAACACTCATTCTGTCTTTAGTGCCTTTTTAAGTAATTCTTAAACACGGAAGAGTCAGTGTTGTGTCCTCGCTAACAAATACTACGACACTTTTCTCTATTGCAGCTTACTAGAAGCGTACTTTTTTACATAGGATTTCTTTTTTATAACGGATGAGTTGTTTTTTGCTCAGGCTAGATGGAGCTCCCGAAATGGTTTTACAGGTCGAAAAGTGGAAGTTAGTAATCCTTGATGGAATGAGCCGAAGTAATACTTCAGCAAATACCTTCATGTATCTCACAGCAAGCACAAGACGATAATATTGTGATTTCTTCTGGCTACCTTATTTAAATGATGTGATAATTTGACTTAAAAAACAGGAGACAAATTTCTATCAGCAACGCAGGACAGCTAGACTGAGGCACCCACGCAGCAATGGGGCCTCTCTCTAGAACAAAAGCTAAAGTTACTGCAGGAAAAATTGCAAGTGATAAATTTCAAGACTGAGTTGCAGCGCAATTTTAAGCGGTGAGTACTCTACACCCCTGTGCATTATTAATCAGTCCTGCATGTTACCAGTCGTGAATTTGGGACGGAACAGCAGAATTTTTAGGGAGCCAAGTAATATAAGAGGTCTGCACAAAGTAAAGCAGTAGGTTTGAGACTAAAAACATGACGAAAATGATTCGTGACTGTCTAGTGGAACCGATTTAAATCAGGAATCTCTAGATCTCTTGGATGAAGACATTGTCCGACATTCGATCATGTATCCTTTTTCAAACACAACTGATGCAATGAGAGAAGCTGGAAAATCGCAAATCACTGAGTTATAAGGTTATTTCAAGGGCCTGTTATGGATCTTCCAGCAGATTGATCGGAAAAGTTAGGCGTATCCTTTTATCTCACTTTTTGCTAGTTTGTTGCCGAATCATAAAGCTACCTCTTTTATGCCTCCTGCATGTAAAAGCAATTCGTCTAGCAAATGCGCAAACTTGACATTCCTGAGTTCTTCTTTTAAGAACATCCTAAAATGTACATATTCGATCTAATCTCACAATTCCTTAGTACAAAAGTACCCGACTTAAATTTCTCCTTCATTTAGCACAACATTTTTCACGGATTTTGAAGAGATCGCCATTGTCTAAGGTGAATTACCCTTATAGGATATATTATCTCCGCTTCAATAATGATCCTTTAAGGTGAGGAAATCAGAGGTGTATTCAGGACACCAAATAACCTCCATATTTAACAGAGATTACTTCTAAATTCAGGCAAGGCTTACAGCACGAACTGCACCCTTTCTTGCCTGCTTCGCAGTTGGCTACCGATTAGCCTGCATTAGACGGATATAGCGATCGTTCAATGAAGTAATAGCAACCGAAAATGCGTCTGTTATTAAAGAGTCGGATGTTCTGATTGCTATTCTTAAAATACCATACCTTAACGTGCTAGATGAAGATCGTGAGCTGCCGGTTTGGGCATCAATGTTGACACCCAACAGAATGGCTAACGATGGCGTCAACCTTTGGCAACTGCTGCATACTGGTGACATGTTGTTAACATCTGAAGTGACACTCGCTGTGGTCGTCGATCGCCTCGAATAGGTCGCCGCGGAGGTGTGCATTGTACCGGTATGAAGATGTCAATTAAGTTTGCACGCAGTGCCTCCTCCACCACCTCTACCAGCTAGGTAAAATTTATGGAAATAAGGCTAAGCGACGAAGAGGTGTTAGCAAGTTGGCAAGGGGAACACAGCGCGAAGTCTTATCCCTAAGACACCATTTTAAATATCGTCTTGTAATACATGACTGCATTTATGACAGTGATGGCTTAGTATTACTCATTCCTTCCACCTAGTTCTCAAGGAGACTGGAGTTCTACGTCCATAGGAATCATCGTAAAGGGCTTTTATAACCAAGCTTTGGAGTGTCTGTACTTTGACATTATATTAAGAGAGACATTCAGACAAGTCAGCACACTTTCTGTCTGCAAAGTAATTAGTCGTGCGCTTTAGACGTGGGTCGGTGCAATTTAAGCACATAAGAAGGATCTTCTTCCCATTTTAAACCAATCCACTTGTAAAATCGAGATCTCGTTAGAAGTGGCTGATTTTTTAGTCACCTGAGAAGTAGTAACTGATGGTGGTTGCCATGGAGGGTGATAAAACTAATTATATTTTGGGTAATTAAAGAGTTAAATAACAGACACAACATTCCATGTGGAGTCCTTCCATTAACTTGTATGATGCCTTTATAACTCTGCCGATGAAAAAGAATGGAAGTCTGTGGTTTTATGGTACCTTGGAATGGTAGCTTACTTTATTACTTCATTAGCCAGGGCCGACTAACTGCAGTCGACTTAAAAAAGCCATTGCTTAGTAGCAAGTCTAAGCGCGACTAATTTCAGTATAATAAGCACGCGATGTGCTCCATTTCACTGCTATGGTAACTAGTCTTAGCACGTCATATTATTAAAGCCGACCGATCTGTCATAAAGGCACTAAGAGCTGGCTTTACGCTATGGTAGAAACCAACAGAACTGCAGCAGTTAAATCACATCGATGGTCCTGGTAAAAAAAGCGTCATTACCTAGAGGAAATTGAGGCACCAAATTGCGCACTCAAGCCTGTGAGATGCATTTCTGATGGTTTTAGAGCACTAAAACACATCAACGAACTCCATAACTGAACTTTGCATTCACCTTAGAGGACCACAATTAATTGGAAAACCGTAAAGCGTGGAGGCAAAGTATAGTGTGATTTCCCCTCTAAGGGTGTACTACGTGAGGAATTGGTTGGTCAGGGAACAATAACATCGAAATGTTGATGAGGAATGACCTTCTCACCGAGAGTCATCGTGACACTTCTCGTCTCGTCTTAAAAGGGCAAAAGACGTACTTCACTATTTGGTTACTTACAAATTCTGGCAAACTCACACCAATTGAGGTGTCATGCCTCTTACTTTTGGGTGGCAATGAGCATGACGTTATCGTGAGGTAGAAAATTACAAGTCAAATTCTAAACTACATCAGTTTAATCCTTCTGCAAGCATTGTTATGCTCACATAAATAGCTTGACCTATTGACAACAAATTCTGCTGGAGAAAAAAGGGTATACTGATTCCACTTTAACTTTTAACCCGAGTTTGAGTTATATGTAAAGTTTAGAACACAGGTGTGAATGCATCAAGCAAATGCTAGTGCTTGTGCGAAGGACGATTTCGGTCTTAGCGTCGTGGAAGCATTATGGTGCCGCAGAAGGTTTGTAAAATGAGCACTTGAAACAGTTTAACAAAAACGCTTAAATATATTTTTACAATTTCGCTGTTTACCTCTCGTAAATGCAAGAGAGACACTGGACATCTGGTTGTGGTTGTGTGCCTTCTCAGTTATTTGCAAATCTAATGACTGATGTCGCCAATCAATGGCTTTTGAAATCGCCTAATAAGTTCAGGAGTTTATGGAGTTGAAGTGCTGAGAATGATGCATAAAATGACAGGAATGCTCCATAATACTTTGATGCTCTGTTGCATAAGACTCCACAATTGTACTTCTACCGGGTGGTACCGTGTCCGGGCTATATTGGTAGTCTCTCAGTCCTACTTCGCATAGGCAGTATGAATTCTGCTCGAGTGTACTGCCTTAATTCATCTTCAGAGGAGTGTTGGGAAGCTATATCGATAGCGGTGGAATGCTACTCGGAGGCTTATCACCAAAAGATAAACCATAACGTCAAGAAAGGTAGGCAAATACTACAGAGGAGAGAAGCTGTGACGATCTTTGTTAATAGATCAAGTCCCGTGATCTGATAGGACGTTATTAACGTCCGAAACAACTATCAGAAAGGGTTCAATTTAAAGCTGCTTACAGCACTTTCTTTTATAAGAGCCAGCAATATGTGCTTAGAAGTGTCCATGTGACACCACCTGCCACAGATGAGAAATGATTTTTCATCCGTACAAGCCCATAACTCATTATCAGTAGGGTATTTTTACAACAGCAACCTAAATGTATCTTAATGGTAGAAGAGGAGTCATGGAGATACATGGATGCTGCAAAACAGCGTAAATGCTGCGTAAAAAATTTTTGGGCAAAAAATTATCAATCAGACATATTGGTGAAGCAAGTCCACTGCCAACCGCAAAACAGGATGAGGAAGCGGTCTTGCCGTACCCACCAGCGAGCTTTCAGTCTCGCTGAGTTTCGTCACTTACTACTTGGAAAAGCTATTTCCTGCATTAAACATCGTAGGTCACCTTTAAATGGCTTTTTATGTCTAATTATGTGGTTTTGGCAATTTAGTAGCCAGAGCTCTACGCTCCCATTAAATTCGTCTATCAGACATTTCCACTCCGTTGGAGTGTTGGGCATAAAGAACTAAAAATACTCCCTCAAGCTGCAACGGCTATTTTAATAACTTAAGTTGAGCAAGAATTCGTTTTTACCTTTCTGAATTCCATATTCATTTTATTTTTTGCAGAGAAAATTTTATTGCGACAGATAATGGAGATATCGTTGAAATATGGAATTATATGACCTTTTCTTTGAGGGGTTTTGTTTGTATTAACATAGAGGCGGATATTTGGATGGCTTCAAGCTTTTACAAAGATGGTTTCTTAGATACGCGAGTGGAAATGAAACCAGCTGCTGATAGTGTTTATGAGACTTTCCTGAAGATAAAATAGGGCATAATACTCGGGCAGAATATGCTTTACGAACATAAAGAAGGGTTAGGGAAGATTGCTGGCACAAATGTGAAGCTAGACCACCAGAGAGAGTATTAAGGCTAAGCCTGCAGGGACTGCGCAATCAAAACGAGGCGTCGAACTAAATAAGGAAGCGTTACAGCTTAGCAAAACACACTTCTCGCATCTGTGCAAATAGAAAGCAATTTTAGAAATTATATTAAGCGCAACGATTTCCTCTTAATCATCTGATGATAAGCAAGCATAAAAGTTGGTGCTGATGCAACCCTTTGCCCAGGTCAATTGTTGTTCTGTATCTACTCTAAGCCTAACCGAGCTCAAATGAAACAGTACAGCATCAGGTACATCTTATTTACACAGTATTTAAAATTAACTGCCACGTATAATAAAGTAGAGGAGGGTTTGAATCAACTTAGTCTACTTTCTATTTAGTGATACCCACTTCCCTGTCCTTTTGATACTGAAAGAAATGAACCGTTTAGGATTCAAGAATAACGGTTTTTGAGCTCTGCTGACTCGAGTTAACCGATGCCGTCAAGTTTAAAAAACGTGAAATGTTGCACTCAGAATGTTAGGCATTTAACTCATAGTTAAACTGGGAGGTTAATTAGGAATTCAGCTACTGCCCCGTTTCCTGGCAGCCGAGCCTTTGGAAAACGCCAGTAGCTTAAGGGTAGGCTGCAGGTAGCCAAGGCATACGTTGCCCTAGCATTATGTCGTCCTGGGCCTTGAGGGAAGTCGAAGGTCGGTAACTTCCAAAATCTCTTATCTCGCTGTCGTTCTGGTGTAGTGGATGGACAATGTAGAGAAAAGCACCACAATAGCCTAGCTATTTTTGTAATGTCTAGGATGTCTGGCATTTCGTAATATTTTTGTCCTGTATTCAAAAGATTTCAGACGGGTTTAGGGCAGTTTGATGCGTTTTTGCCTCCGACAAAGCAAATAGCCCAAAGTACGACGTCACAACTTGGTTCATTTATTTGTCCACACATAAACTAGGAAAGTGGATGGGACATATCCGTGTTCGCTAGATATTTGTAGAACACCTTTTTTTGCATGAAGAATTGTTATTAAGGCCTTCTATATGCACGGTCGAGGATGCATAGGCACTTACCGCTAAAGACAGATATAGCAGTCGGGTAAATTATTCACCACCAGAAACTCCTTCCATTGCCATGGAGTTAGTAGAGCGCACTGTTGACACTTCCAAGCTTGATTTGAATGAAATCTTTAAAAAGCTTTCATAAGAAATGCTTACTTTCGACATTTATATGTAAAAGGATGAGATCACGACGTCTGGTAGACGAAACAAGTAGTAATCGACGACTTCAGATGTCAGTCGTGGCAATAAGATTGAGCAACGAGGCAGTGATACGCAAAAATGATTATAAAAAAGGAATTGGGCCTTTTTGTTTGGAAAATGAATTGGCAGGAAGCATTTTTGAAAGTGCCTCTGTAATGCAGCAAAATATTTTGGTATGAAACTGGGTTCCAAAGAGGAAGGCAGCGTCTAAGGAAATGTTGCACAGATAAACAATAGTTTTGTTAAATTTAAATTGCATAGTTTTCAAAAAAATTTGCCGACTTTTGCCCGAACTTTGCCACGGTATTGTTGATGTTGCTATGCGTTCTCGAGGTGAATTTTTAATTTAGCTGATATCGTAGAACCGGCCATTCCGGATGATAGGAGGACCGTTCAACTTTGAGCCGTTTAATTCCTCAAAAAAAACTGTTAAACTTATTTTAGTGTAAAGCAGTGTTAATTTATGATGGCAGCTGAAAAATATGCTCCCCTGATTGCTTGGCTGTTGGAAAACTGCGAAATCTCCCATCTTAATTTACTGCCCTGTTGAAAGTACTTATTTACAATGTGTTATTTTGTGGTGCCGCTGCGTTAGCAGCATGGAATAGCTAAGGCGATGGCTGATGAATGCAACCTGGGACTTTTGAACCTTCGACAAATTCGATTTCATCCTTAAAACTAGCCCACACCTGTCCTATCGCATAATCCTCCACAAATAATTAAGCACTTCGTGAGAATTGTACGACTTTGGGCATAAGAGGATCTTAAAATTTGGAATTTGTATTCATTGGCATCTGAAGAAGTGGTCAGTCCATTCCCCAGCGTGAATCATGTTGGTAGATCCGGGCCTTACCGTACATGGGCCGTACACAGTCTGTCCAAGTATCGTGCCCACTTTTATTAGCAGGAAATTTTCAGAGAGCTGCGTAAGTTTATGGACCATCCCAAAGACTGACTTTAAAACGTATCAGTGTGTGATGTACATGTCATGGTTTATTTAGCAAAGTAGATGATATTTGAATTTAGTCCAAATAAAGTGTAGAACCACAATAATTTGCGAGAGAAACATTTAAAACTTTTGATCAGAAGTTGTGAAAAATTTGTGCAGTAATGTGGGAAAGCCATGCAAAAAGAGAAAATCGTCGCAGATGTTTTAAGATCTTCTCTAACCGAACAGATTGGATGGAAGAGGGACTTCTTTTATTTTACAAGTGGAAATAGAAGGTTGAGGTTTGTTTCCTCCTCATTTGGCAGCGGCGTTGACCCCGATACAAGGTTTGGGTACGATGACTGCTTCGCACCCAAAGAGTGCATTCAAACAAACATTCCTGCTTTACAAATTATGTTTGCATGTGCTATTCGTAGTTGTATGTAGATTTTGTCTTCGTATCCGATCAAATTTTCACCTCTGGATGCTCAAGTATGGCATTGTATAATGCGGACGAGGTGATGGAAATTAAGGTGTTCGCATGAAAGCGGACTGGGTCCTCTTCTTGACCGACACTATTCCGTCTGTGTGTAGAAATGTCTCTTCTGCTTGCTGCTTGACAATTCTAAGTATTTCAATGCAATGTCCTCAGGTTTTCTTATCCATGTGTTTGGACACAGTATGCGCTCTGCAACGTCGTGGGTTTGTACTTTCAGTTTAAGAATTGTTAAGTTCTTTAACCATAAAATGCCCATCGGTACATGGACGGCAGTACGTATTGTACACAGAAAGGCACCAGCTGTGGCTTTACTTCCAGTATTCCGTTTATGCGCTCCCATTGAAAGCCTTTAATTGCTCAAATGGAACATGATTTGCTCATTTTGACAATCTACCACCTAGCAAGCATTCTTATCGCGTGTATCTCTAAAAAACTTTAAAACGCTAACATAGTTTATTAAGATTTGGCCTCGGAATCCACTGCCTTGGTCTCAATGTCCTGTTTTAGTTGCTTCGAGTTGAAAAGCCTATTAAATGGAGAAAACCAGGACAATTGTTTCAAAGTTACGCGTCTTCATGGATTCCGCCTCACCCACTTTGGTGAGAAAGTCTACCATAACCAAAATATATCAAATTTTCCCTCTAATATGGTGGTAGGAAACCCACAATGTCAACCTGTAATCATGGCTTTGTGCGGTGCGATCGCTTTGAAGTGAGGTCTTTTGAAGTAGCCTCTTGGGGATAGATGGATTACCCACAGTTAGCATGTAAACTTCGCCCTTATATCGAGCTGGACGCGTACCATTGTGAGGATGCACTTCATAATGATCTTCTGCGCCTAGTTGAGCGCGGAGTTGAAGTCTACGGAGCGGTAGTTTGCTTGCTATGTGACTTTAATCGTCAATTCAGATTTTACCATTAAAAAAGTTGGAAAGAATTGTAGCAAATAAAGCAACTGTTTAGGCAAGATGCTTTTGGGACGGAAATTGTGTTGCAGAAACTTGTGTGCAGTGTTCTGCGACTTCTCTGTATGCAAAAGAAAGCATGGTGCTAGAGCAGTGCTTCTCTCGTCCGCCTCTGCTTCCACGAAACGACTGCAAGCATAAGGGATGGAGAAAGCCATGTTTCTCCATAAGTGATATGTTAGCGAATGGGAAATCAAGGTTGTAGGGAGTCAAAATTCATTTGTTCAGGCACGAGGATGGCATGAAGGGACTGCTCCTTATCTAAAAGACATTCGAACAAATTTATTTTAGTTAGCCCATCACCGTAATTGGGTTTTATATCGTTCGCTAACATGAAGACTCGGTCTTTGTCTTTGTGCCTTTGTACGGATGCATTTTGGAGAAAATTTGAATACAGGGTTGAACATTGCCAAAGGGATTATTCACTGGAGGAAAAGCATAATTGCTCCAACTTTTATGGAACTTGTGGCATGCTCAAAGGTTCAGAAATGGTGTGCACTGCTGAACTAGATCCACTTTTAATAGAAGTTCTCCTAAAAAGGGCTGTCGAAACGATTCGCTTGCCTGCTATTTGACAGTTGTGTTTCAGTTAGATGTTTAATGTTTAGCATAGCGCTTCGTTCAGTCCAACATTGCGTTAGTTTCTTCGTCTCAGGAACTGTAAGACTCTTGTACGATGTAATTCTTGATGGTACATGGACTGCATATCGCACTGTACGCCATGAGGCGCCACTCAAGGTGTCGATTCCAGCCCTCCATTTGAGCAGTTCCATTGAAAGCCCTCAGTGGTAAAATCAGGGTGCAAGATGTTTATTTCGGTTCTTCAAAGCCTAACAAGCATCTACGTATCGTATGTGCCTTGAAAACCCAGGAGCATCTATATGATACGACAAGTAGTTGATATTCATAATTATTGCTCTAATTGCCATGTCCTGTTCGAGGAAATCCGTTTTGGCAAATCAAGGCAACCAGTTCGATGCTGCGTGTGTCCTCAAGTTCTGTCTCTGTCTCCTCTCTTAATTGTTCGTAGGGTGCCCACAGTGTCAGTACCTGCTCTTTCCCCCGATAATCTCTTTAATCATGGTTTAGAACGTGTTATCGCTTTGAAGTGAGACCCCATGAAATTGTGTATCGGTGGTTGATAGAGAACTCGTGGTTACTTTTAAAGCCTATTATCTTTTATTACAAGATCTGTATCTTAGAAGGAGTGAACGGTTTGACTCTTACGCACGTTTTAAGTAGTTGGTCAAAGAGATAAACAACCTCGTTTCTCAATTTTAGTATAATTGTTGAAACTGCCTACTACGTTGCTCCACTTTATTGGGTCTGCCATTATGCACCGATTTCAGTAAATCTCTACCAAATTCCTTGACGAATTTATGTCTCGCCTTATAAAGCGACAGTCAATTAAGGAACGTGACAAGTTCCGCTGCCTCGTACCTTGTTGGTAAATGTCAAACTTGCCGAAGGACCAAATACTGGCCGTCACATAACACCATGAAGTCCTCTTAGCTCTTATACGATATTGTTCGATTCTCAAAGGCAAACCCTATGCATGCAGAGTGACTATAGTAACCATAAGTTTGTTCGCTACTGTACAAATCCAGATTTGTTATGCACGGACTGAGCACTCTCATTCGACACTCAAATCCCTACCTTCAAAAGTGAACTCAAAAGTGCAGATCTTCTCAATTTTGTAATTAGCAAATTCACAAACGACTTGCTTCATTAGAGAACTATTTTACCGCCATGCGTAATGCGATTGGAGAGGAGACATTTGCAATGGGCACTTTAAGTTAAGCAAAGGGGATATATTTTTAGCAAACTGGCAAAAATAAATTACCCATAAGTGCTCATTTGCTTTTACCCCATCAAATGCTTTAATTTATTGTTACAGGTCTTTTTGCTATTTGGCGGCACTGCACTGGATCCAAAGGTTTCGCCTATCAAACTCCACAGGGCGGGTAGTCGGGAGCCGTGACATCTCGTCGGCACGGTTGACAAAATGAGTTTCGTATGTATCCAGCATCCTACAGCAGTATAAGTTGCAGTTGGTCCTTTTCGCCGTCATATCTGGACACACATCGATAGCCCAGGAAAAGGGTGTCACCCTCACACACAAATAGCCCTAGGAAATCCCATCTCTGCTGGCACCTTGCACACCATGCACATAAATACGGCAATTTTTTACCAGATTCTGAGCCCTGTTGTTCTGTGGCTTGTTTTTTTTACCACGTAGGCAGTATTTCTCTCTTGTTTTACCCCAAGCGAATCACTGATAACTGCTGCAAGCATTCATCTGAGCGGCGAGTACAACATGAGGAAGGAAGGATAAAACCAAACAGACACAAACAGATTTCGCATTGGTTGGAGACCATCTGGCATGTGATTTATGCAAATACAAGGTGGATTTATACTTTTTCGTTTTCTTTCCTTCTAGAGCCCTGAGCAAATCACCAGTGCTGCCATAAGTTCAAGCTTGTTTTATTGCCTATGGGATATTATTAGCATTAAAATAGCTAAATTTGTGGTGTATTTGACACGCAATGGTACAAGTATTTATAAAAATCCTTTACGGAATGTTAGAGCTCCTTAATGGACTTGCTCAGTGTCTCCATATGATGTACTTTTGGTTTTTTTCAAAAGTCATTATCCACTTGTTATTCTCTGTCTTCTTCTCTTCAAAGTGAGTGGGTAAAGGCGCAACAACCATAGCTAAAATAAACCTAAAAATAGGATTCTCTTGGTTTCTAATTTGCTTTCGCTAGAAAATAATGGCAAACTTTGTTAAAACGACCTCTGCCGTGGGCAGGAAGAAGAGCTGGAAGAAGTGGGAATCAAAATAACAGGGATTTTTACCGTCCTCTGTATTCGGACCCGACCATCTCACGTGCTAGAGGGGCGGAAATATGATGTTTGTTCTAAAAATAAAGTTGAATTGAATCCGCTGCTATGACATTTAATCTAGCTGTCATCTGACTCTTGAATCTCTACCTCGTGTTGCAGACAACATTGCCGCTCTACTTGATAGAGGTTTTTAAGGTTAAAGGACAAAAAATTATTCTCAATCAAAATGGGGTAAAGGAATTCCAGGTAGATTAATGCGTCGCCAGAATGATAACCTGCAGTAAAGAAGTTCCATGAGCAAACCGACATGACTGATTTCCAACCTTGCATGGGTCGAGCAGAATCAACCGCAAAGAAAACTTCATAACGAAATTCAAATATGTATTTTAAGTGCTGTCCCTAAGCCTTTTTTTCCTAATCGGTATTATTTTTTAAAAGCGTTTTGTTCTGCCTTTCTGTTTTTCAAGGTACTTTCGAGCATGGGAGGCTCAGTGCTTTATATTCAACAACAACAGTTGCTGCTGACTGTTAAACGGACTGGACACCATTTGGAGATACTGCGGTATGTAAAATCATTTGGTTAGGCTGCATAAAGCTTCCAAAATGGTTACAGAGGCAAAAAAGTGGTAATTACCTATCCCCATGTGGATAAGGAAAAGTAGTTGCCGCGTAAATACCGCCAAACTTTGGCATTTTAAATAGTGGGACTTAACAGTGTTGAAATGATTACTTCTGGCTAGCATAACCATCAGGGCAGTCATCAGAGAAATTTTATATAAATAAACTATTTAATCAGTGCTTAAGTGCATTAAAAGGCTGTGAAAATGCAGCATTTGAAGTGGAGATTGGTTGCTATCTTGACTCACAATTATTCTTTCAGCGGGCTCTTTGGGGAAACTGAGTGATAATTGAGGTATAATGAGCATGGAAACCAATGAAGAAGTGTTGACTTTAAGGAAGCCCGCAGAAAGCTGGTAGAATCATTACAACATCTGAGATGAGGAAAACATCTTCTGATTTTAATGCAGATTTCTGAAAATGCTTCATTAAACACTTGCAGGCGCCCCAAATTTCCGACCCACTGAAAGGAATCTAGAACCAGAATAAATGCAAGCCGGCAAATAAAATCATTTAACTAGACTGAGTAGGGCTTTCAAAATGGTCATAGAGGCTTAGAAGTGCAGATCAGCTATCTTCACCTTAATGAGGAAATGTTGGCGCCCTGTGAATGCCTCACAAGTTGGCATACTTCAATAGGAATACTCAACTGGGCTAAAATGGCTGCCTATGGCTAATCTATTCAAATGGTTATGAAGTCTTCGTTGGGAAGGCAAAGCAAGAGCAATGAAACCTTTAGTCAGCGCCAAAGATGAAGTGTCTGCAAGAAAAGAAACATAAGAACGAAATTTATGGAAGGGAAGTTTAAAGCGCCGTAGGTGGAGAGCAGCCTGCATCCTTGTGCATGTAACAGACGTGAAAGCTGGCTTTAAGATCGGGCTCTTTGAGGGAGCCAAGCAGCAAATGAGGTCTGAAGTGTAAGAATGAGCGGGTCTTTACGCAAGGAGAAGAGTTAGCATCATCAAAACAAGTATCCGCCCAGCAGAGGTAATGCAAATCCTTAAGACGAAGGATTCGTCGTCCGATTTTGAAATAGGCTTCCTAAAAGCGCGTTACCAAGCACCGAATGATATCCATACCTTTTGATGCATACCAATTGGATCCAAAACCTGAATGAATGCAAACTCTTTAGTGTTCCGCATTCTTGACTTTTT
Source organism: Taenia multiceps (assembly GCA_001923025.3). Taxonomy (NCBI): domain Eukaryota; kingdom Metazoa; phylum Platyhelminthes; class Cestoda; order Cyclophyllidea; family Taeniidae; genus Taenia; species Taenia multiceps. The sequence goes on along the minus strand of CM010317.1, from coordinate 2,077,963 downwards.
GAACCGCTTTTATTTTTGTGTGTTAGTCTTTGTTTGTTTAACACTAAATCATATGCTAACTACTAATTCAGTGCATTTAGTCAACATTTTCACGCTGCCACTCCATTTCTGCAATTAAACAATTTATTCAGCGAATGTAGAGACATGAGGAACTTTTAAAGGAATGCTTATCTTCTACCCCAAAGCAGTTATGCAGTTTATTCGCTTTTTGAATAAAACGCAGTACAAATTTTTGAGACTTACTTCCTGCCGCAATAGCTGAAGTTCATTTATTAAGCCTAATGTAGTATCTTTATGTGGATAACATTCTTAAGCTGCAGTAATTGGACAATATTTAAGAAGATTATATGACCTCCGCATCCGACACAGCCCCTAAGCCCTCTGTTTTTAGAATATATCTATTCTGCCCTGGTACTGCGCCTTCTTTTACCTTAAAGGGAGCCTCGGGATGCTACATTGGTGGCAGCGGAAAGCGGATCCGACTTTGATGGATTTTATCCTGCTCCATGCCGTTTCTGGCGAACTTTGGTGGTATGAAAGAAGTGCATGTGATACGGATGGGAGAATCCCTCACATCCCATAACAGAAAGGTTAAGATCGACGTTCATCTTCGGCACCTCCCTCACCCTCGTGTTCGACAGGGAAGCTATCAACAACCGAAGCGACACTAGCCGTGAACTCCAAGTCCTATGGAACTGACAAGAGAGACCTGTGACGTTGTGGTCAAGCATCCTCCGTAAGCTCTCTTTCCTGTTCCCAGATGTAGAATGTGCAGGATGCCATTGGATATCATCGTTTTATGCTTTGCGCACTTGGATCGCATGCATTTTATTCCTATGAGGCCCGACCGCCACATTTGCTCAGGTTTCTACGATACCCTTGCGTTTCTTCTACGGTATCAATTAAGCCTGGAATCGCAATATGTGTTGTGTGTGTCTCGACTCATTCGAAAACTTGGATTCGTGCCTCCATTTTTCATTGGACCACATTATCGTGAGAGAGGGCGGCCAAGAAGCGCGCATTAGCTGCACTGAGTGCTACGTGGAATTGACGGCACTATAGGAACACATGCGTTCGAATCTCGACGACTGGGATGGTTAGCTCGTGGGTGCTTCTCGCAGCACTGATTGCGTTGTGATGGCTGACACGGGAGGCTGACCAAGGGGAGCGTCGGAGACGACGCGCGAAAGAAGAGAGGGGCTGTATAATACTTTGTTTGTTCGAACTGCCGGTTTCGGTCACTTGGGTGACCATATTGTTCTAGTAGGTTGGTCGGCCTCCTGGCCGTGCCAACAGCCCCCAAGCCCTCTGTTTCCAGAATATATCTATTCTGCCCTAGTACTGCGCCTCCTTTTACCTTAAAGGGAGCCTCGGGACGCTACATGAGAAATTTTTAGGGTTTCTAAATAATCCCTCTCCTGTCAGTACCTTCCTTAGTATCGAGTGAATATAATTGTTTTAACTAACTTGGAACGAGCGCTTGTGTTGATCGAACTGTGCTGTCAACTTCTATTAAGCAAATAGTTGACGGCAGTTAACAATTGTAAATGTTGATTCTTCCGAGTGGATTAGTCAGCTCCGTGAAACTGCATATCTCATTCATAGCCCCTGTGATGTCAGGCTGGCATCACTGGCACCTAATGCACGTCCGATGCTTAAGTGATTGGGCCAAAGCCTAGCTCAAATTTCTAATGGCCGACAGTCTTTTAGGCAATTAACCGTTCCGTGCTCTGCACTGTTATACCATCATCTAAATGGTGATGATGCGATGGATGAAGAATTTTCCATGCCATTACATCCGACTGCTGCTTTGGCAACCGGAAGTGAAAAGAGGAAGAAGTGGTTCCTAATTGGGAATGCTTAGGAGGAAAAGTCGTATGGCCAAACCACATGCCTCACCTTGTCTTGAAAGGGCTAAGTACGCACCTTACTGAACCCATTTTCCCTACCTCTGGCGAAATTGCACTTTTTGAGGTGTCATGCCACCTGCTTGTGGAGATTAATGGGCTTAGCTTTACTCTGGGGTAGCTAGTTGCAAGTCTTTTCCATTCCACATCACTCAGATCCTTTCGACTTTTAGGAGAGAATATAGTTGGGCTGAGTGGTAAGGTACAAAAATGGAAGTAAACCGTATAACCCGAATTAATGGCCAATGAAATGAATAACGGTACTTGTACAAAGCCTTACTTCGTTTCTAGCCTTGTAAAAGTGTTTCAGCATCTTTGAAGGTTTGTTAAAGTAACTGTCTGAGCTATTTTAAAAATATTATCAGTGATATTTAAGAGTTCTTTGTCTGGCTTTCGGTAAATGCCATAGAAAGGCTTCACAGCCCCATCATATCTTTGTGGATTCAATCAGTAATGTTATTGTGACCATCTACAACGTGGTACCAGTGCAGTGTTTGTGTATTGTTGTGACTGTTTAACTTTTATTTTTCCCAGACAGGTTTGGCTACTGTAATTAGGTAGGAAAACAAAACCTTCAGACCCAATCCTCCTTCATATCAGCAGTTCTTATGCTGCACTGGCTTTATCTCCTCTTTTGTCTTCAGTGACGTCTTCGCTAGATTACATCAGGTTTAAAAAAAGTGGCCTAATTTCTACTACTTAACACGAAGTCTTGCATGGGCAGAAAAAGTACGTAAGATGTGGGTGGGACAATTTGTTGCCACCACCACCTTCGACATCGATCCAGTCCCATACTTTCTTGGAATGCAGCGACTCTGGTCGTAACACAGTCTTCTACGGAACCTATACGAAGGCTTCAATGGGGTACACTTGCGGAAATTTCACTGCATATTTACTAGCTATATATGACCCACATGGATAGGGGTGGGCAGCGCTGGTGTGAAATTAAAGTAATAGGGGCAGACAGAAGAGAACCTTTGCCTCGTTCCTTATTCACTGAATCTGTAGAGAGACCAGTGTTCTTTTCACTGTCGCTAGACACACAAGACAGTCAGGATTTTGCCCGTCCCTCAAAGTAATTTCTTTGGAAGATAAAAGTCTAGGTTTGCTTGAAGACAGCTGGTCGTCTCATTCGTATGCAAATTCGATGACCGGCGTCACTTATTTGTGGGTTTTATTGCTGTTGTCGCGTTGTAGTGATGCACTCCACTGTTTAAGGAATAAATCGCTAATCATGATGCTTAAAAGGCGATTTGGACTATGTAAAACTTTAATTACTTATTTACTTTACAACCTTGCCATTGTATCTCCCTTGAATAGCATGACTTCGAGACCATAACGATAGCTCTTTAGACCCACTGCATGTAAACACTGCATACTTTGTCCCAGTACCATGTCTTCTCTCCTGTTCGAAAGAGTTTCAATGTCTTCAATTGATCGAGCACTTTGATAGCCTACTGCGGATTTAAAACACCAAGTTTTCATGCCTACAAAGTAAACAGATTCTGTTAAAGGGCTCCAGTTATTTGCACGGCAAATGACAGTGTTACCACTTGAAAAGCTACTCATTTGGTCAAGGAAATGTATGATGGAGCAATGATGGGAAGTCTATTTAACTTCCATATTTGTAAGGGCAATCTTCAAGTTTACTTCTCCACCCCATTTAAACCATCCCAGTGCACTTAAGGTAACCCGTTTAATGGCTTGTGTCCAAGCCACAAAATAAAATTTATGTCCGAATAAGTCCCTGACTATTTGCTTTTGAAGCGTTGAAAGAGCAGTTTCCCAAAAATGTGGACAAATTTACGTGCGGTTAAGCTTTGAACGGGTCCCTAGGGGCACTTGATAATTCCCTAGTAGCAAAAAAGTCATACCAATGGCTGCATGATGTAAAAGGCGGTAGCTAAGCAGGTATCTACTTTTAGTTGGAAAATCACTAGCCAGGCGCACAAACGAATTCTGTTTGAGGTTAGACGTAAAAGCGTATCGGATGTAAGTACTCTTCTCTCTAATTCGTTGAATAAAATCAGAGACTTGAGTGTGGAACAGCCCTTGCTTGCTGAACCCCTGTGTAACTTCACCTCTCGCTAGACAATTACGTGGGACTTCATTATATCCGATCAAACACAGGCAGTGGTTCTACCAGTTGGTCTAATTTATGTGGAATAACTTACAAATCGCGACACAATTTACGATTTGATTGTCTATTTAATAAAGGAATTTCCATTTTCTGTTAGGCAGTTAAGTGGCGTGCGTTGCTAGCACCACCGATTTGGACCTGGAACAACCAGTCACGCAATCAAATATGTGCAGCCCACACATGGGGAAAGTTGTGTCCAAGCTTTGATATCTTCTTCCAAAATCTTAGTCGCAACTACTAGAATAAAAAGCATTTAGACAGCATTTTGTTTTTTTTCACTTAAAAAAAGTGGCTTCAGCGAGCTTTAAACCCTGTGTTTTGCATCGAGATTAGTTGAAAATCAGAAAACTTAAATTTTTGCACAAAAATATTTGACTCTAAACGTCATTTGTGAGTGCGGAGGGGAACCGTCTGCGCATATTTTATGATCAAACGTTTTCGCCTGTTTTGTTGAAGATTGAACCTACAAACAAAGGTTGGCAGCAGAGAAAACAAAAAAGGATGCGTGGTGATTTTCCAGTCGGGCAGACACATTGTCATTAGCACTTCCTCGCTGAATAAATTTGGTTAGACAACAAGAATTTTAATTCTCGAACTCAAGAACAATTTCGAGTACAGATGACTAGGTCAAAAATGCAATTTATAAGCAGCTTGAACAGAAGAATCAATGCAAATTCTAAAAGGCTTTTATTAAATACGTAGGTAGCTAAACTAGACAAACATGGTGAGGCCGATACTAAATAAAATGAGCCTGTTTCTTCCAATGACTTCTCAGTAACCGCTGTAAGTGAACACCTATGAACCAATATAATACTTTTCAAATTGGTTTATTTTCGTGTGACACTCTTGATAGACGCTGAAATTAATTCAGTAGGGACCAATGTAACACACGTTCTTATTTCGACATTAGTATTTCTGTAGGTGTCTTTAACACTTTTAAACATTTTGCTAATTTTTTGGCTGTCTAAGCTTTTTTCTCTTGCTATTAGATAAGTGCCTGCGTTGTTACCTTTGCAGCTGGGACAGGTTGAGTACCATGCACGAGTTCCCTACAGTACCGGTCTTCTTGAGGCAAAAGAGTATTCCATGGCATCCTTGAATGCTATTTGGTCTCTGCTATAAGAGCCTTTGCAAAAGTACTAGATATTTTGCAGGCGAGAAATAACTACACATAAAACTAGGATTAATATCAGGTTTTTCTTACTATAATGAACCTATCGAATCTCCACGCGAAAGACGTCTGCAAATCAGGAGGTGTCTGCGGGCTCTCGTAGGTGTGCATCAAAAGCTCAAATACTGTCTCGGTTGGTTGCTTTCCAAAGGCATTACTGTCGGTCTCTCTCGTTCAGCTTGCGCTTAATATGGAATAAATTAATAGACGTAGCTGCTGTTGCTACTACTACCACGGCTAATTACAAGCATACTTCCGAGACTGCAGTGCAAAGATACTTGCTGTAATCGGCACAGAGAAAAAGTGTAAACAATTTTTTAGTCATTTCGGCTTAATCGCAGTGCATCTTAAGTTTCGACGCGTTACAGCCTACTAAAGCCAAAGGGTGTCGATTTTACCTCTTAGCGGATGGTGGAAAATCCATGATGTCAATGCCTACTCATTCCCTTTGGAACTTTATGGGCATGGATTTGATTAGTGTTGATCGCACCGCTTATGTTTTTGACTAAAAATGACTAATAGAACTGTTTTTAAAACTTGCATTTTACATGTAAAACATTTTTGGCGGAACGTGCTTCCTAAGTGAAGAGCTGCACCTCCCGAGACTCCTTTGAAGAGGAAATAAGTATTGTTGGGTTAGCGTATAAAGGAACCGGGGGAAGAAGGAGCTGCTGGCATGCGGGGCGTCATCTTCCATTCAATCTGCTCTAACCCGGGTCAGTGTAGATAGAGACGGAATAGGGAACAGAACAAATGACCTCCTTTCATAGGTCAGCTTATAAAGAACTACTGAGTGGGTACTATTCCCTTCGCATTATCTTGTTCATTAATTACAAGAAAAAGTTTAAAACAGTGAGCACCAAATTTTTCCCAACAACTATTTCCCGCCTAGAAGGCGTGCCTACCTAAGTAACTCGAACGTACCGTAAATTAAAATTTACTGAATCACCACCAAATTAATGATTAATGTCTAAGAGGGTGATCAAGTACCCTAAAATGCTAACCCACGGTAAATGGAAGGCACGTGGCACCTAGAAGCGGTTTATTGCGTTAGGTGCTCATATCACCGCGAAATTGAATGCACACAATTAATGGTCTCTGTTATACACGCAAATGTCTCAAAACTAGACACATCTGTTGCGCTTCTAGACTTCCTCGAAGTATAATACTTGAGCCGAATACATATTTAGCTAATGGAATGCACTAGGTTACCTGGCATGATCCAGAGACTGGCCCAATGGGCCATCTATATGGCTCTTAATCAATTTCTAGACTTCAACAAGCCTTTCTCTTATTTTGAGCGTCGTCCCCAGCTGTCCCCTTGGTAAACTCCCTGCATCCGTCACTGCAAATTAATCAGCGTTGAAAGAAAACATCCAGGAGACAATCATGCCAGCAATCGAATTTAAGCGCAGCAGAGGAGATACCTGATAGTAGCGGCACTGATTCCACTTGGCAGTTCTATTGCATCTGGTGCTCCGTCCGACTTGGGTACTGGAAACAGCGACGGTGAATTCAGTTGGCCTTCACGCCTGTCCATAGTCAGGTGCTGGAATAACGTCTTATTAGCTGATTTATAAATGGGCTACGAGAAACAACACAGTTCGTTGGAGGTGTTGTCTCACCGGCGGATCTCTGTGGTTGAGGTAGGCGATACACGGCTAGTGCTGCTTTCGTTGTTGGTAGCTTTCTTATTGAGCACGGGACTAAAGCGTTCGCCAAAGGTAGATCTCAGTTTTGACCCTTCCGTTAAGAGCCATCAGCAATGCAACCTTCCGTAGCAATCGCACTTCTTCCTCCTCGCTAAGGCCCATCACTTCGTAGTAAAAATTAGAATGTAAGTCCCTTAAGATCGGGTTCGCTTTCTGCTACCACCAATGTAGTGCCCCGAGACTTCCCTAAAGACGAAGGAAGATATGATGCGTAGGCGGAATACATATACTCGGTGAATGGCCAGCCTGCTTGTCAAAACCGAAAGCTAAACAAACAACTAACTATCGTACCTACCTCCTATTGGTGTGGTTTCTGTTCTGTTTAAATACTCTTTATCTAAATTTTAATTTTAAATGATTTAGGCTACTTCACTAAGAGGTGATAGGTAAGACTCGAACAATTTCGGAACTAGAAATCCACCAGGTCTAATGGATGGAAAAAGACGACCTCAAATGTCATTTGTTAAAGTTGGTTGCAACCCACACGATGTGGAGCCATAAAAGGGCCTTAATAAAGAGGCAGAATTCCATTTATTTGAAAAAGGCTAAATGCAAACTTTTATATATGTGAAACTAGGAACAAAGGGAACGACTTCAAAGTACAGCTGAGTCTCAGAGCGGAAATAAAATAGAACGCAACTCCCTTTCATTTTAAAAATCTCTTGCGCTATGAAAATTTTCAAAGCAAAATTTGCTTTGGTCATTGTTACAAAATCGCTTTTGTGTGTGTAAAAATTGAGTTAATTTGTGCGGAATGAAAGAAAGGTAATGCCGTGTCCAAATGGTGGCTGGATTGTTCGCTACGCCGATAGCTCGGAGGCTGGAGCGCTATCACTTCCCTCAGATAAAGTCAAAGCCTTTCACATTAATCCTAATTTTCGTACCTTACTCAAATTATTGCGTGGTTGGGAAAAGAGCTGGCATTGCTGGACAAATGAGCCGATAGTTGCTTTAACTCAGTCCAAATACAAATGGTAAAGCCACCCTGAGATTATTAAAACACTCAACAAACTCAAATTCATCCTCACCTGCTATTCCCTTTTTCCTTAACGCATAAGCATCCACAAAAAATAAACAATTTGTTCAACAAATTGTTTATTGGCGAGTTTACAGGTTTAGACTGAAAGGGATTATAAAATTTTTAACGGGTCACCTCTGATACAAAGCTTTTCTTTAAGTCGTGCTGCTTTTATGAATTTGAAACAAGCAGAGTGGTTGCTGGAGGTCAATGGCGCTCGCCTCAATACGGAGTCGGTGTCTGTTGACCTCTATCAGTGCTGCAGATGCTACTTTTGACGCTCTTATTCATTTTAGTAGTATGCTAGACGCAACTGTGGTCAGCTGAGTAAGGTTTTGTGCATTACAAGCGAGATGAGGTGTTGGTGAGACGACTTTCATCACCTGAAATGTATCCTTACTCCACAAGTGATGGAATTTGGCGTGCAATCAAGCAAGTGAATTTTAGCTCCACTCAACAGTCATTAGTCTGACTGTTTTGCCTGTCACATGGCATTCAGAAGTGTTTGCGTGCAGTGGTCAAAGTCGCACTATTTTTGGTGCAACCTTGTAAAAAATGTCGGACGCTACCTTTATTTCAGGAACTGTGAGGGTATTTTAAGATGAAATACTCGTTGACTGTAGTTTGCACTGTACCCAAGGAGATATCCTCCAATGCTTCACTTCCAGTATTTTCATTTGTGAGTCCCAGTAAAAACCTTTAGCAGTTCAATCCAATACCCAACTTTCGAATCTTTTGGCCTTGATCGCAACGCGCCGTTTGAGAGAACCGGAGTTAAAAATTTAGCGTCTCGTGGCTTCATGGGTTCTGCTCCGGCTACCTTCTTTAGGCAGTTCACTAGAGTCAGAATACATCAGTTTTCTCTCTCCGTGGGTGGCAGAGCACGCACGATGTCCATACCTGCTCTTCCCCTGGCATTCCTGTAATCATGGGTATAGGCGATGCGATCGCTTTGAAGTAGGGTCATTTGAAGTAGTCCCTTGGGAGCTATTATTATTAATATTACACCAACTTTGCCTTCATATTTGACCGGATGTGCTCCACTTTGCGGAAACATTCTCTTGTAATGAACCGTGATCTGTCAAGCACGGACTTGCGTATTACTGCCACGGTGACATGCTGATCAGACTGCTTTAATCCTTGAATAATGAAGTTGCTTAAAGAAAGTAGTGAGGAACGGCGCTGCCTTAAGTAGTTATCCAATCAATGTTATCAAGCTTCTCGGACTTCAATTAACACACATAAATGAAGACCAAATAATGGAAATCAGCTACAACTCGATTCCCATCCAGCTGAAGAAGTATTTGTCAACATTAAATGAGGGAGGAGTAAATTGTCAAGTGGATCAATGTGTTGCAAATTGGGAAAATGGCATGACGACCTACAACTCCATGTGTCAAGCGAATTCCCGGTGTGTCCTCCACTTTTAGGCAGCACGAAATCACTGAAATATTCATTGCCATTTTTATTGCCTCTTGAGTTAATTTTGAGCCTAAGAGCTTCATCGGATATGCTCAATAACAACAGCAACAACATTTGCTGCCTGTCGGTGGGAAAAATGGGCGCCTTTCTTAGATTCAAACGGTGAAATTTGGGTCTTTTGTGGTTCGTTAGTCTTGTGCTCCTTTTATATCACATATTTTCTCTGTGACAATTAATTTTCACTCGGTTAGGCTAGGTGAGGCTCCTATAATTGTTGCAGCAGGTCAGCGATCCCCACTGGGACAAGGAAAAGCCGTTGCCATGCAAATGTCTCCACACATTGGGATATTTCAGTAGGGGAACTATAATAGGGCAACATAGTAGCTCCAGAAAAGGTTATTCAAAAGAGTTAGGGCGGATTTGGAATTAGATAAACCAAGCAACTTATCATCAGCTAAACAAAGCATGCAAAATAAGATGTTCGGTCAGCGCTGCAATTAGTAGCATCAAATCGGAATTCAAATTGACTGCAGAAAAAGAAAAAGAAGGATGGATTTTGTGGTGGTGCTTTTGCAATACCCCAAGTTGAGAGGAGTTTATATCCTAATGCATAATTAATTCGTCTGGCATGACAAATCTGTGAAATTGGCATGCTAGGATGAGCTTCTTAGGGAGCCAAGTATTGAATGGAGTCTGATATGTGCGAAGCAGTAGGTAGGGAAGCTAAAGAAGAAGCACAGATACTTTAGAAACCGACAGAAATTACAGATCACTGCAATCACTGAGCTGAAGGAAGCATTGTAGTGTCCTGAGACTTCCCTGAAGGCAAGGGAAGTCATAATGCTGAGGATCGGGGCTACTGACATGGTCCAGAGGCCAGGACAATATAGTCACTCAGGTGACCATGACCGAAACCGACAGTCAAGAAAGCAAAGTATTATAAGCATCATCTTATGTTAAAACATGCATCAAATCTGCGTTACCCAGTACCCTGATTCAGTGCAATGGACTCAGAACGAGAAAGGATGCATAATTGTGAGTGGGCATCGCCTTTTTTGAATTTTTGGGTAGTTCTCTACTCGCAAGTTCTAAACTATGACTGTTTTTGCAGCTTTATAAAAACAATTCAGCAAAGTAATCTTCCCATCGCAATCACTATGCCTTTACTTCAAAGCAATTTGTTCGGCAAGTGTGCAGGCATAAGGACCTTTTAATTCTTCCACAGGAGTGTCCGAATTCCACCCCAGAGTAGTTATGCCCGGCTTTCTTTGAGATTTTTTAGGGTGGAGTAGAGCAACTTCGGATTCTTGTCTGCCTCCTGTGTAAAGTCTAAGACAAACCTTGAGAGATGCTCCCTGCTGTATGGGGTTCTTTTGCCGACCTGCAATGTCTCTCCAAGTCGCGGTACTCTAAGATGATCTAGGAATGCCGATATGATCTCCACGTCCAACAAGCTGACATCTGAATGCAAACAAAGGTTAAGAAATGAACTAGGCTTCTTATCCCTTACTTTGCCACACTTAAGGCTCCCTTCTTTGGGGCTCGGTCTAATTGTTTGCTTACCTCGTACTTATTTGCCAAATAACTTACCCTTGGCAGTCATGAATTGTTGTCGCTGTAGAATTCCATTGAACAATATTATGCGAACGAGAGATCAACGGACACGCACAATTCATGTTCAGTTTTTAGGATTATAAAAGCGATTTTATGTAAAATCCTGACCTGTTTTCGTGTCTGAGAAGTAGAATCTTCAAACTTGGAAGAGTTGTACAGTGAACTATCAAAGCTACTTCAAAAAATTGTGGTTATTTTTAAAATTATAAAAGAATTTTATTTTCCCACTACCTTTCAGTGATCAATTCGAGGTGTCATCTTTTATTAAATTCATTCGATCTGAAAAGTGACCGATCGGTTGCTAGGTAAATGAGTGGATCATTGTAATCATAATTCAGGTTGATGATTCCTTCAACTGTATCAGTTAGCTTCGTGGAATCTCAAGTCTTCCACCGCTTAAGATAAGCAACAAAAAGCATTGAATACCAATGAAGGATAATGGGTTCCCCTGTGGAGTTGCTGCAGTAGAGTTTTAAGGGATGTGTTTCAAAGTTTAAAAAACTTAGCTTTAATTTATAACTGCTGGTCACTTTGTAGGTAATATAACACCCGCCTTTTTGAGCATTCCCCTTACGAATTGGTGCTATCCCCACTTCCCTCGGTTTGATTGACTAGACAGCAATGGGGATTGACTTCCTCGCGGTACTCATAAAACCACAAAAAGAGGAGGAGAGAGGCTTTCCTCCTTAAGTTGACTCGTTAAATTGCCCCGTATTCCGCCCTAGTCATGCATTTGAGTTGGTTGGACTGAGTCATTGGTAAATGGCAAATGCACCATAATGCAGTCTCTGTCTACTCAAAGGAGCTTTGTTAGGGGACTACCTAGTGCTGCCAAGGCTAATTTTTGACTACCTCCAAAATGCAACTAATTTTATGGCAATCGAATCTATTTGAGGATGTCACTTAAGTAAACACACAACGCGTTTGTCACTTCTCTGTTATCTAAATGGAATTCACATAGATATGGTGGAAAAAAAGAATGTTTTCAGCAGTCTCTACTGAATTAATTTCAGCGCCCACCAAGAATGCAGCATTAGCATTATCCAATTTGATAAGTGTTATATTGGTCCATAGACGTCCAGTAATAACCGTTTCTAATCACTTTCTTAAGTGAGAAGCCAATGTATGAGGCAGACTTAAGTCATCTGATTCAAACCTCACTGACTCGTATGTTTAAGCTGATTAAAATCGCATTCTCTACAGACACCGTACTTGAAGCTGCTCTTAAGCTTGAGCATTAAAATTCTTAGTGTTGAACCAAGTCTATTCGGTGAGGAACTGTTAATGACGATGCCTCTGCCCGACTAAATTTTATCTCACATCCTTTTTTTGTTTTCCTAGCCGCCAACCTTTGTTTGGAGGCCTGAAACCTAATAGAGCTAAAATTCAAGCCGATTCAACCTGCTGACAAAAAAAGTTCGTGTATAAAGAGTGCGTAGACAGTATCCCTCCACACTCACAAACAACGCTTAAAGTAAAATTTTTGTACACAAACTTATTTTCCTATTTCTAACTAATATTAACTAAAAAAGGTTATTTTTGAGCTTGCTACAACCATTTATTCAGGTGGCATGCCGTTAACAACTGAGGCGACACTAGACGCTACGGAGAGGCGTACGGTACTTTTGTCATCTGTCTATTAAGTGGATGGAGTCCGGATGGATGTGGTGGAGCAGCGTTGAAATGAGGACAGAGCTTTACTGTCAATAGGCTATCTCAAGTCTCATTCCTTTTTAACTCATTCTGCTTTTAGGCCATTCACCTCACAGATACCGATGCAAAAGCGAGCTAATCAACCCATTCCCTCTCCCAGACACAGTTGCTAGATAGACGAAACCTCGAAATTCGCATAGCTATCAAGGTAGTTTAGTGACAAGGAGGTCAAAAGGCTGCTCACTTGCATGCAAATTAGGTGATCAGTACGTTTGGCTCATGGCTCGTGATAGCCGATGCGTATGGTTGACCAAGGTAAGCGCCAGGGTCGAACCTCAAAGAAAGAGGGAGGCTGTGAGATGCCTTGATTAAATTAACAAATTCATCGTTTCATTTTCTGCACTCACACAAGGCCTCCAGGAGGTTCCACTTGTCTTCCATCTCTGCTCTTCCGTCTGCTAGTAAGCTCCGAATCTCTACAGCTTTTCGCATGCAAAGTTACCTTGACCAAACAAATAGTGTGCATTTTGCACATAATTTTTACTTTAATTATGGCTCTGGAGAATGTTCTCTTAACGATAAATTATGCAAGGAAAAGGGAAACAATGCTTGGCGTTGTTTTTCTTGCACTCATTTATAGCATTCCGATTACTGCCTTTTGCTTCCGGGCATAGCATTTTATTAGGTGGCAACCCTTATCACCAATGTGAAAACCAATTTACCAAAAATAAAAGCCGCGGCAGCTTAGTGAGTGATAAAAAAAATGCAAAAATACACTTTCATTTGCATTTATGAGCAGGGAGGACAATTGGTGTAGTTGGGCATCTGCACTTCCGCAGGCAGCATTTGTTCATCGCATCGAACTAACAAAAGTCTGCAAATCCAACCTCCATTCAAATAAAAGAAATGTGTCACAATACACTGATACTTTCCTAAATGCAAAATACGACTTGATCTTTAGAAAAAAAAATGAATTGTAATGCTTTGTTCGTTTGACTGCTGGTTTGGATTATGGTTACTCAAGGCGGCCAAATTGCCAGCGCTGGGTGGGTCGGTCTCTGGATCGGGCCAGCAGTCTTAAATCACTTCTGCTTGCTGAACATTTATATCCTGCCCAAGCTTCATACCTTTTTTGTCTTCAAGGGAGATTGGGAACGTTGTATTGATGGCAGTGGTAGGCAAACCCGACTTTAAAGGCTTTCTATCCTGATTTATTCCGCTTGTGACAAACTGTAGCTGTCCGAAATAAATATATGGGCCACAAATGGGAGAATTGCTGGTATTCCATAATTGAACGGGGGCTGAGTTTTATTTCCCCTACCTTTAGCAGCTACCTGGATTAGGTTCGCTACAGAGTTCGCCCACCATACCTGTCTAAAGGCGACGACAATGTGTTTCAATGTCCATCTGTAATGGTCACCAGGATTAGCCGTCTCCTAAACTCTGTTCCAGATCCAGTAGAATCAGTGACGTTGCGGTCAAAAATCACCTCAGTTGCATTGAAATTGATGATTGGCGTGGTCGGCTAGTGGGTGGTTTCATTCAGCACCGATTGTGGCATGATGATTTGCCAAGGGGATTACCGAGGGCGCCGCTGGAAAGAAGAGAGGGACTAGGTGACACGCTTGTTCGTTTGATCGCCAGTTTCCGTTACGACCACTCAAAGCAATCACATTGCCTATGTCGAGTCGGTTGGCTTCTACACAATACCAGCGGTCTCAATCCAATTCTGTTTACCAAAAAATGCACATTCTTTTGTCTTTAAGGAAGTCTGGGATGCTAAAAAGTGTACTGCCGGCATAGCAGATCTAAGGCGACAATGGTATCTTTATCCCTAAATCTCACAGACAAAAATAGACACAATTCTTAAAACAAAATCTTATTTTTTAAAAAAATTACTTGATGAAGAACATTTTTAGCGCCATTTTGAAATGATTTTATAATGTAGCTGAGTTCTGTTGAGGAAGGTGGTGTTTGTGCTCATATTTCAAAGTCTATGCAAAACCCCTTTCTTCGGGATTCGCTAAGTAGTTAAGGACTTCAATCAAATTTTCATCCAAATTTTGTTTATTTTAGTGTGTCAAACAGCATTTTATTAAGTATTTATCAGGGTACTTAAAGCCGAAACATGCAGCTTCTTCAAAGGCTTTCTGTTTTGTGTGTGAATACGCATAGGTTGATACAAATTTTAGTCAATTTTTGGGAGCGCTGGAACAAAATAATAAGTGTTGGACACATACTTTGCTGATAGCTTGATTGCTAAAAAGTATTTGAACCTCTCGGATAACCTCGAATCGAACACGTTAATCCCACTAGAAACAAGTGGTGAGAGCTAAAGTTTGGTAGGTTCGAAGCCCATCCTCGCTTTTATTTTGGAAGCAGTGTACCAGAATTGCTTCCAGTGTTCATCTCGCCTGCTATTGGCATCAAACCGAAGCCAGCAGTGTCCATGACTTTTAGATCTTTTACAAAAAAATGACTCTTTGCATCAGCGCCTCTTTTTTACGGAGCACAGTCATAGGTATGAATCCGCTTCTACCAGCGCCTCCGTTGTTTTAGACTGCTTTTCAAGCCTTTTATTTGACTACGATTGTTTGTCTCAGCCTTTATGGTAAGCATTTTGCCATATATGGTTCAATAATTGTCATAGATATGACCCTGGTGAACTTTTCAAGATGGTTCACCACTGGTGTCGCCTTAGATCCCAATTGCATTCCTGCGGGACCCTAGACCCTGTCACGGATCCTCCAATCTGCAGCATTTGCCTAGCAACAGGAATCGGGCTAATTTCCCTCGATAATAGTGTTCACTTTCCCTTACCAACAATGTAGGTATAATACAAAGTAGGAATATGTTTTGCTTGCACACATAGAAGGGTCGAGGGTGTATTGACATAGCCCAAGGCCATACTCCTCGGAGGAAAAACAAAGACCAAGCATTGTGTTCTCCCGAAACCAAAACGAAGGCAGACAAGCATAACAAATACTTGTCTGAGTGGACATTATTTGACTCTGGGACAAAAATGAACTCGGATTTGATTTCAACTTTGATCAGCTATCCACATTAACCATGTGTCTCAAACAAAAGTTGCTTTGTTCCGAAGTTGCGAAAGCAGAGATGAAAGAATGAGGCAAACCGAGCTACGATGGTGCTTGAGCAACACGGCACAGGCTTATAAAAGGGTTGAAATAAAGAACCAGCTTTTTTTCGATTATTGAGTGGTAAATATTTTTTGAAAGCACCCTTTGAAAAGGTGCAAATGATTTCCAGAGGTGAAAGTAGTAAATCATCCTCATTCATAATTTACTTGTATCTTTATATATTCTGCTTAATTTGCCCAAATTTTGAATTCGTGGTGTTATTATAGCCAAGATTTTTAGAAGAAAGGATGTCGCTTAACGTCAAAAATGCTCTCTATTGCCTTAAGTTAGTTTTAAAGAGTAATAGGTTGGATTAAAGGTAATGCCGACTCCTCACGGTAACCTAGAAATGCAATTCACTAATTACTGGGTTGGTGATAAGTGACTAGTCCCCCCTCCTCTCCCCCCCTCTGACAACGTCAAAACCATTAACAATAATTTTGTTTTTTATATTCATTTGCAATGCTCTACTTCGTGGTTCTGCAGCATGGGTTCTCTGAGCAAAGTGGTGCAAGCCATGTAACCTCTCTGAGATCGTTGAATACTAAAGAAAACCCCCAAGGATAATCTTACAAGTGGCCCACAACCCAGGTAAACATGAAAATTAATTAATCATTCCTTATATATTATACTATTTTGAAGGTAGAAATTCTATAATTTGTCAATTATAAGTATTAGCGTTTAAAGGAGTAGTGACTGTCCATTTAACTTGAAAATTGTTAAGTTCACTCTTGATTTTGATAAAGTTGAAGTTCGTGTCCTCATTTAATTTAAAGGAATAAATCGTAGCGATCCGATAATTCTCTGTGCGCAAAATTTGACATGTTTGGCATAGGGCAGAGTTTGGGGGCCTAACAGCACGGTCTGGATGCTAGGTCATCTGGTCGAGGCTCCGTAGGAGGAGGAACTGGATGACCTCTCACCGAAAAGCAGCTGTTGGTTACAAACTGGTTCAGGAATTATGTCAACCTTAAAATCCCATTTTCAAGCCAGTCAGATGTACTACATGTGGGATGGGGTTGAGGGGGGAAAGGTGCTGCCGTTTAGTGATGCTGTGAAAGCATGTAATTGGCATTGTGATGCTTTTTCCGCTTCTCTTCTGGCACATCCCTGTTGACATGAACAGTCTCGCACTTCCTCCCTGTTAATGCCCATCACCTAGGCATGAAGACAAGTGAGACAGCACTTAAAATACCCCATACGATGAAAATCAGAACAAATTTAATAATGACAGCTGGAAAGATGGTTTGCTGTTTTTTTTTAGTTGTGCTGTGCGAATAGGCCAAAGTATGCCATGACTGAGTGGAACAACGGCTTTTTTGGCTCCAGTCAGATAAGAAGGCGATCTGCAAGAAGACCACGAAACCTTACAAAATCTTGCTCACATTCTGGGCAGAGAGAATGGCGCAAATAATTAGGAAGATGGCTTCTAGTTCGGTAAACTATTTTTCGCCTTATTCGAGTGCTTCGCTTTCAAATTGTTGCTATCTCCACTTCCAGGAGTCTATCATATCAGTTTCACTTACCTCGGTTTGATTGACTAGACAGCAATGGAATTATCTACCTCACAGTTATACAGGATTGACTTACTTAAAGTACCCATAAAACCACGAAAAGAGGAGGAGATGGACTTTCGTCTTTCAGTTGGTTCATTAAATTGCTCCGTAATCTGCTGGTTGTACTGAGCCATTGCTAAATAGTAAAAGCGCCGTGATGCGGTCCCTGTCTACTCAAAGGAGCCTTGTTAGGAGACTACCTAGGACTGCCAAGGCTAACTCTTGACTACCTCTAAAATGCATCTGTTGTTATGGCAATTAAACATTTACGCAGACTAAGTTAGTTTCCCAAATACATGATCAGGTTAAAACAAATTAAGGCTGAGTCACATATCTCAAGCTGTTTTTCTAAATTTTTGCGCATCTGCAAGACTTCCAGACAGTGGTCTACACTGTCCCCGTGTTTCACTGGGTCCACGAGGTCTCCCTAAGTCCTCCTACTTAAGAAGTGAGGCAAATCTCCAGCAGTATTAATGCGTTAGGAGAAGAGAAATGCTCAGCTTTAAGTGTATTGCCTTAGGTGCTGTGGCACATCCTAATTCCTATCTCTGGAGGAGATCGAGAAATCTCTACTGAGCGAAAAAAAAACTAAGCCGCAAAGCTCAAATGCTTCAATCTGTTTTAAGGCATAAGCAGGAGAAATGGATGCAATTTTGGGATTGCACTGAAAGCAACGTTCTGTATCAACCATTTATTATCCTTACTTTTATTATTTAATATAATATTTGAATGCACCACGACTTGTAATTCCACGTTTTATTGGCCATTTAATTAGTCATGGAAGAGAACCGGTGCTGAGCATAAAAAGTCTCCGTGAAAATGCCTGACACACAGTCATTTCCACCGAAGTCCTAATGTTTATTTTTTCTAGCAATTATTTATCCAGCCATTTGGACTCAGGAAAAGATCTCAATTCTGGCAAGCCCGGAGCACCGCAGTGGTGCAATGGTTATGCCTTCATTGCTCACTAAATTCAAAAGTCAAGCAATTTGGTCCAGCTTTGCTCTCCTCCACCCAAAGTTAGACATTCATTAATAAAGTATTCTTTAACAAAAATGGTTGTATGGTGCCAAAAAAGATTGAGTCCTGATGAGAGATTAGGACCCGATGTGTCCGTTTTTTTGTGAAACCTCATTTACAAGCCAGATTGATGTGGCCGGTACCTCGCTTCAGGCTGTAGTAAGTAATTTGCCAAGACCTATGCTGATCCTTAAACATTACTGATCTCAACGGCACAGACAACCGCCACATTTAAAACGCTGGATTTGCAAATAAATTTTGGAATGGGTCTCCCAACGCTCCAATTTTAAGTTTTAATTATCAAAATGGATGAAGAAAATTTAATTAAATTAAGTTCTCACACCGGATTACCGTTTGTGATGCGAGTTTCTTGTCTAGATCTACCCTATTCACCAATCTCAGCTACTTGACATTAGTAGAACAGTTGCGATATTTTTCAATTTATTTGTCACCACAGCATTTCAGGCAACCAAATAGACATTATTCCTGCTGGTAAAAGCGTTTAGGTTGCATTGTCAACCTGACAGCTATCGTGATGGAGGCTTTTTCTCACCCGTTGCAACAGCGCATTGACAAGGTTTGCTTACATCACTTCGGAGTAGTCTAAAATTAACCACAATTCTAAAAAAACTAATCTCTAAGTACTTTAATGCATAAGCACAAATTTGTTGTTTGCGCACTTCTCTGGAAAGTGTCAAAAACTCCATTTTTTACACTAGCGCTCCAGTCATTTGCATATCTAGGTGTGCCGGCTTAAATACATAACAATCGTGGGATTGATCTTTTTACCATCAAGAAGTGCATAATTACCTTTTTGGTACTTAAGATTAGGCAAATTGCAAAACCGCCGCAAAAGCGAAATTCGATCTGCTTTAAAATGCTTAAATTTTTTGCTTCATCATTTGACTTGAAAGGGGCTCCAAAGCGCCTGCCTCAACATCTTGTAGCACCACACTAGAAAGTTTTTTCAAGATTTCAGCGAAAAGGAAGGGATATTAGGAAATTAATAATTGATGACAGAAATTAAAGATGTTTTATTACCTTTTTTTATCGACACCGATTTCTTTCTGGAATGAATAAAGTAGTGTTTGGAGTGCGGCACGCTGATTGGCTCGGAGAAAGTCTTCCAACCAATCAGATGGCGGTATACAGTCCAATAGAGAATTGTTAGGGTCAGGGATTGTGATTTTTTTGTTTATCCGGTCTTTTGCAAGTCTGCGTGGCCCTATATCATCACCATCATCAAACCCTCAGATGAACGACTCTGCTACCGCTATTGAGACAAGTAGTCCGACTTGGGAATTCGCCCACTCCTACCCCATTATAGCCCTCCTCACTGTCTCCTATGCGACTATTTTTATTGCCGGACTGCTTGGTAATTTTGCGGTGATAACCATCGTTCTGCGCAACCATCACATGCGATCGGTGACAAACATCTTCATCTGCAATTTATCAGTAGCGGATCTACTTGTTACAGTCTTTGTGGAGCCCTTAACACTTCTCCAGAATATTGTTGTGGGTACGTCGATCGGGAATACTTTATCATTATGCAGTAAAGGCGAAAGTTCTGCCACACAACTACTAGACCAGACATCATTTAAGCTCATTTTTGACTGCAGCTAGAGTTTATTTGCATTATTTACCACCATAAATGTATTGTCAGTCCCATTTACCTGGAAAAAAACTTTTCCAATAAAACCTGACCTAGTGAATTTTATTGACATACACAAATAATTCACCACTCTTTAGGAAGTATTAAAAAATACTGTTGAAAATGCTTATTTAACATGGAAGGTGCTTTGAACGTTCACCCATCAAGAGTGCGCTCCCAATGCATTAGGCAAATGGATCAACAAACAATCTTTGGCTAAAACAATATTCTATTACTCCTACAAATCCAGTTCCTAATACGAGAGAATTATTTTTTAGCGTGTTTTGCTATTTATCAGAAAGTAACTCCAAACTAGATGGCTAGGAGGGTAGTGTTGTTTCAAGATAAAACTTTTTTCTCAGACAAAATGGCATTAATTCTAATAAATAGGTTTGCTATACCTACTCCGTCTAATTGACATAGCGAGTCTACATTCAATTATTCGCTCCTGTTTAGGAGCACCGAATCAAGTCCTAATGCATCTCCATGCTTTTTCCCCTAATTAACAAAAATGCATAGAATTTTCGGTCCGGCTAACCCGCCAAATTTAATTCTAAAAAAATATTTTAACGAATTTTAGCTAATGTGTACGCAACCTACGAATTAATGTGCAAATATTTTTTTATTAAGGCTGGCACTGGGGTGCGACCACATGTTGGTTAGTGCCCTATCTACAGGGTATTAGCGTCTGTGCGTCGTCTCTGTCTCTCCTGGTGATTGCTCTTGACCGGTGAGTAGTCCGTCCACCCACCATGTCTCCCTTTTGCCTGTAGGCTTTTTCTCCATCAATGAATTTGCGCTTGTACAATTTCTCCATCTAGGTGCATTTGCTTTAATTTTTTATTTGCATCTGGCGATTTCTAAAGGCATTGTTTTGTCAAAAATAATAAAGCGAGTTAAAATGAATGAGGGGTGGTAATGTCACTTAAAAGTGAAATCAGTGTGTTCAGTCATTTACTGTTGAAACATCGTTTACATCAGCTAATGCCCTTGTAGAGAGCCAGCGGCTATTTTTAAAAATGGGGGTTGTAAGGCATCGAGTTTACTGTCAACACAGGCATTCCAGAGATATTTTTACAAATAAATACAAAAGTTTGTCCACTTATCAATAAATCGTTTTCACTATTTACTTCAAATACTTCCAGTTAACGTACTGCCCGCTTGTCTATCAACCAATGCATGTATGTGATGTTGAATAAAATAAAATACCAGCTATAAGTTGGCCAAACTATCATGAAATGTGTGTCAACAATTGTAGAATATGGTCTAATTTATCGTTATCCACTATATTGTTTTCAGTTACCTGGCTGCTCGGTACATTTAAGGACTGGAGAATTAATTCGCCCATTCCACTCATCTAACCGATAACTACGAAGGCAAGTAGCAATGAACAAAAGACGCGCGCTTCACCTTCAATTAGACAACTAGTTCAAGAGCTTAAACATTTTAATTAACCATGTGCGGCCTTAAACCTGGTCTTATAAACGTCTCCGTCGACACATAATAAGAAAAGCACGCCGGTTGTCTAAGAGATAGGATCAATTTCTATTGCTGGCCCATGTGTTGCTATTTAAAAAAATTTAGTTATTTAGCTACACATCAAAAATAAATTGCACTAGTATGTAATCACGAATGTTTGGGGTTGCAAACTCAAACCGTGCATTGTATTAATCTCAGAAGTTATGCTCATCTGATCTATTTATAACCAGGAAATACCTGATTTAAACGGTCAGCACTATCTTTCTGGCATATTTATTAAAGTCAGGAAATTGTCTCCTTTTCCGTGGGTGACTATACGTTATGCGGTCTAAATTTGACGTGCTTTTTGCCTCATATTGATAAGTATGGCTTCTTAAAGTTGCTTTGAGCAGACCAAAGATCATTTCCGTGCCCTATTTCGAATTTGAACTTTCGAGGAGCATACCAGTCCTTTGCGATGGCCCAACAAAATATGCGCGAAATGCGAAAAAAATCAGACGTATATTGGGCGCAGCATGTTGCGTGCTGTATACATTAGGACGCGGATTCTCTCACGTAGCTTGTCTTAATATAAATCCCTTTGATATATTCTCCTTATAGACCAATTCAACAAATGCTTTGCTACTAAATTGATCATGGTTTGCGTCCTCCCTACAACACTAGAATGATTTACTAACCACCTAAATCGCACCACATGTTTTTTCGCAGTGGGTTCTCTGGCTTGCCTCTGATGAAGAATGTCTAGTCTGTAAAACAGCTTCTGTGACAGAAGCACACATGCTGTTAATTTTGTCTAAAACCTGCCCTGAGCAAATATCTCAGAAATAGGGGGCTCGCAAGTGGTGATCAGTGGTGCAAGATAATAAATTTTAGAATGGCTGAAGCACATTGGATCAACTGCACGCTTATGTTGGTTTTATGGGTAATTTGCCTTTTATTTTGACATGGTCCTTTATAATTGTAGTGTTCCAAGCACTCACTGAAGTCTTTAAAGGTTACAGCAATATGGAAAAATTTACACTACTGGTGTACAGAGGGGTCGAGACTATGGGTACAGATGAGTCTTTTTTTAAAAAACCTTTCGTCTTTGGTTAATTCGAAAATTTGGTCTTTATATGCAACAGCGCTAAGAATTACATACACTTCTGAAGGATTTTGCAAATCCCTTTTCCCTTTTGTATCTGCATCTCCGAAAAGTTACATTTGGTAAATATTTGTGCATTGCGATTATGGAATCAAGTGTGTTCTGTAAAGAATTAATGTTCAACTCGAGGGTACGTGACTTTTTTGCCTTCTGCAGCTATCTCTCGTCCATAGTCTTTAATATTTTACGAAAAAAGTAAACAAACTCTTTTTATTAATTCATTAATTGCATCCGCAGGCTTTCGTGCGTTTTCAATATCTCGTAGATAACATCATATTGTGTTCCTAATTATTGAAATGTGCCCTTGCCAGATGCACTATGGTGACACTGCCTCATACCTCACTTTGATTAAAGGAGGTCTTGATTTAACCCAGCTTTGGTTGTCTTACCTGCGCCTTACTCAACTCTAAAAGCACACACACACAATGAACAGGTTTTTTTAGTAGAAAATCATTGTTATTATGCCTAGAAAAGTCGTTTTTTGTAATAGCAACCCTAAAGCTACCATCGTATATCTGTACATCTAACCTTAGGAAAGCATTTTTAATTAGCAAAATATTGCAAAAATGAACCTATTTAAGGTTATTTTGTAACTGTATGATGTCTTTAGCGCTTGTTTACTTCCTAAATTTCTCCTTTACTTGAAAAAAGGCAAATTTGTAGATACAGTTAATCAGGCGAATTGTTAAACCCTAAGTGAATCCAGAAGTGGCACAATGAACCCATTAAAGCATCAAATCTGAGGATAGGATCGGGTGTGAGTGAGTGATTGAGTGAATGCATGATTGAATGTAGTGATTGTGAGTTAATGGATCAAGGAGTGGGAAAACTATGTGCGCGAAACCTCCTTAAACTTGCAAGTGCTCACCTGTTGGTTTAGCCTTCAGCGAAGGATTAGGAACATACAATATTTAGATGCTATACGTTTGGTTTTATGCTATAAAATAATAGCGTCATGGTATAAATAGGTGTAATGGCAATAAATGAATTCTGCATTGTCTGCACACAAGTGCTATCACCAGCGTAAATGTGAGCCAAGCGACTTTGGACACATATCATTATCATCCATGAGTGGAAGTATTTTTGAATTCCTTAGCAAATTTACCTACAAGGGTAGATGATGGCAAAAAGCACTCAAATTGCTCCCAGAAATATCAGTCGTATCCAAGTTACTTGATTAAATGCTTTGGATCTTCCCTTGATTAGGAGTCTGGGCCACATTTTCGTGCAGTCCTTCAACTAGGTTTTTTGCGTTTTTTCTAAATTTTGTCTCGTTTCAAAGAAAAACAGAAAGTACATCTTTAAATGCTTCAAAAGCTCCAAAGAGTATTTGTTGTCCACGGGTCCTCGTATTGCTACTCAAATGTAATACGCTCCCATATTTAATGCCTAGTTTTGATTAGTTTGAATGCCAAAATTCACATTTAAAATTAGAGCTGATTAACTTTCATGATGACTTATTCTATTGGACTTTGCGATTTCCAAGCTTTTCCTTTGTGCAGTCAGTCTACTTGGCGATGTTTTCTGCCTCGATGCATGGGAAGTTTCTGCATTAAAGCACACAAGTGATTTGTCAATTTAAATTTTCCTTAAGACTAAGCGATTATTAACAAGCTTTGATAGCATTCCCGACTTAAGATGGATGCTAGCCAAGCTTTTACAATGCTGCTGTAATAAATAATTGGGCGATTCGAAACAGTTCATTACCTTTTCAAAATTACTTTAATTACCCTGCATTTTGAATGCGCTTAACTATCTGAGCTTTTTTAAGCCATTCAAAAGGTATCTCAGACATTATTATAGCGCGTACCTTGCTTAATGTAGTTCATTATTCATTACTGGGCAACAAGTCCCATAAATTGTAACTCGAGATGTCTTTTTATGTTTTCTTAAACCAACAGCTACCTGGCAGTATGCTTTCCCATGAAACGTCTCATCCGACGCAGCCTAGCGAAGAAGATAATCGCGGTAATCTGGGTCGTATCTGCCGTGCTCTTTATTCCTTGGGCTTACTATTTTCGGCTCTCACAAGCACCAGATGGCCTTATCAACTGCCGCGAGTTCTGGCCCTCTGTCACAGCCGACAGGGCCTTTTTTCTGGGTGTCGTGACTCTACTGGTCTACACCATACCGCTACTTTTTATGGCCTTCTGCTACTGCTCCATCATCTTCCGAGTCTGGACGCGAGTGCGTAAGGATCAGTCCACCACGAGTGCCGCAAAATCTACCAATTCAGACGAGTCAAGAGCCACCAAGGTGGCCGGAGCTCTCTATTCTCCCCCCATGGAAATACCATCGGATCATGAACGAGGAACAGGTTCGGAGGTATCCTGTTACGTTGAAAACCAGCGCTCTGAAACAAAGACGATGAATAGCTATGCAACACCAACAAATTTCATTAAAGTGTAGGTCGGGATATTGTGCTGATATGTGGGGTAAAACCATCCTAATTAATCTATTTTAAGTTTCAACGTTGATTACTTATTTAAAAGGATAAGCAGGTATTACTTATAACTTTTCTTAGGAAGTATCAAGCTAATCTTCAAGTCTTTTCATTAAAAATCCCACTTTGGGGCAATTTAATTTGTGAAAAATGAAAAGACTATGTTTGTTTTCAGCCCAAAAATTAGAATCAAACTAATATTTATGAAAGCGATTTGATAGCGTCAAGAAAGTCTGGTATGCTAATTTTCAGCCTGTGTTTGCCTCCTATTTCCTCAGACATTTCTAAAAGCAACACTGCTCAAAATTATCGTAAAATGCTTTTCAATAAATGGAAATTAAGAAATATAAGGTAAAGCTAACTAAGTCGGAGTAGCACTAAGTTTATTTTAAAGTACTTAATTAATTCCAAACTGCGAATAATTGTGTGCGTAGCTATCCATTATTAGCCCCAGAACCGCAAAGCACTTTTGTTAGGACGAACGAATTCCACTTAAAAATCAGACAAGGCAATAGTTTTACAGCCTCCAAACGCGCTAAATGATTTTATTCGCACATTATCATGCAGATCCGTTTCGGTAAAATAAGCGCCTAGATGGCTTATCGAACTAGGGAAGAAGAGGTGGTCGGTTGGAGCAAGAGGTGCTACGTGTGGTTAAAAGTTGATTAGGGAAGCAACTTTATTGCACTTCAAGACGCATACCTCTACCTGGCAGGAAAAGATATTCGTATTCTTAAATCAAATGACTGGGTCCGGAAACCATAAGAGAGCTTTTCAGTATACTTTGAATTCAATAAAGGTTCTCACCACATGCAAATATTTTTATAACAAAACAAACATTTGTTTTTAATAGAAAATTCAGTTCATTTTGTTAGGATTATGTATCTGTTTTTAATAAGGTGACTGTTACATTTTGTTTCTTAAACATTTAAATTGTGAAGGTCAATCTAGGCGTTTGATTTGTCAACTCAGGGGTGTTTAAATTGTTGCAGAAATTTAGGTAATCATGGCATATAAGATGTGTAAATCAAAAAAGTAATCAGGTGAAAAAGGGTAAAGAATTCCTAAAATGGCATTTTGCGGTTCACTAAAGCAGAGTCAGGATAGGACATGGGTGTCTGTGCTTGAACCTGCTCCATCAGCCAATTCCATCTCTTTCTCCGATAAACAAACGGTAAAGTACCCACTCTTGATGTCCAAAAAGGCACGAGAGGTAGTGAGAAAGCTAGCCTTAAAGTTCAAACTGCTGAGGTGCCACTCGAGTAAATCTGTCATTAAACCCTTGAGTTGGTAAGATGCTGGTAATTTGTACTAAGAAGAGCTCTCAGCGACAGTTTGATATTTTAAACAAGTGTATGCTGTCAATTAGAGGGGTTTTAACAGTTTCTCCTTTTGTAAATTCCTTAATTAGGCTAAAGTAGAATCACTTTTTATCTTCCTCGTTCTTTAAGGTTCCATGTTATTATAATTTATGCACTCGACGGCAGATTAAGATAAAAAGTCATAGGAAATATAATCGTTGTCATTTATTGGCAGGTCATGTTTGCTCACATGAAATTGCGACTTTTGTCGCCAACTGCTTGAGTTTTATTGGGCAATGAAGGGTTTTGTTAACGTTTGCACAATGCTGTGCCTCTGATGTCAAATTGCATTTGAAAGCGAACCGAAGATCGCACCGAATTTCACTGTCACTTTTACAATCCGGAACAATTTTAAGAGGATCAAAAACGTCAATTAATGCAAAAAATTAAGACTCTGCACTTCTTAATGACGGTGACTTATTCACTGGTACGCAGCTTACTGTTGCCAAGTTACAAGGAGGATTTGAATCGCAAATAAGTTATGATGTCATTATACATTTCACTATAAGCAAACCTCTATTATTTATGCCTAAGTTAAAGCAATAGAAAGGCACGTAAATACGTTAGGCCGAGTGCAAACGCTCTCACTTCCTAACTTGAAGTTGAGACCAAGTTTTTTACTATTTTGCTATTGATCACCCTAAAAAAGACCTTTTTTAAATCCCAACCTGTATAGATGCCTTAACTTTCGTACTTTAGAATTTGACACTTTGAGAATGTCCAGAGGTTTGCGTGTCACCCAAAAAAGTAAAAAAATGTGAAAGCCTGAAAAGAATAGTTGGCGCTAAAAAGTAAATTTAATAGTCTTTTAGAATTATTAAATTGGTCATGCAAAGGGAGACTCTGGGCACAAAAATGGGAGCATAAAAGTGCAGCATGCATTTTGAATTAGAGGAAAAACTTTTGCTGTTCAAAATATACTTTGAAAAGTAGGCTTTTTTGTGCAACTTAGTTTTATAATTAAACAAACAAATGGCAGACAGTAATAACACTCGTCCATAATGATACGGTAGAGAATAGTGTGCATGCTTGTAGGGTTCGGTACTGCCAACATGGACCAGCAACTAAGCCATCCAGCAGAGCAGGAGCTGTACTACACACAGTCAAAGATCACCCAGTCTCTGGTCAAACAAACTATTTTGCTATGTCATTAGGGATTTCAGTGTTGCGAGCGCTAAAATCAAACAGAATAATACGTTTTAAAAATTGCTGAAAAGTCCAAGCGGACCCATTTGCTGTTAGTGCTATTTTCTTGCCGCTTATAGACCTATTTACTCGCCTTCGTAACCTAAACACTACTGCTGCTTCCTTCACAGAATATCAAAATATATTTTAACAATTTTTTTGCATAAAACCGCAATTCTTTGCTTTTATATCGTAATGCAAAGTAGCAATGTTCATTTTAAAATGGGGCATAAAACTAACTCTATTTTTATGCACATAATATATTACGCTGCTACCATTAGCATCAAGCCCTTAAACAATGATTAGAGACTTTTCTATTGATAAGTGCCTTAGGTTGCCTAAAAGTCTTATCACAGTTTTACTAAAGGAATATTTTTAAATTTTCCACAGTGTTCCATTTAGAGTAGCAACAGCTGCAAAATTTTCCTCTTGGGAGCATGTATTAATTGTACTTTGTTGGCTGTTAACCCCTACAGTATTTTGGCGTGGTTGGTATTGTGAGAAGGAGCATCGAAACACTAAATCGTGTCAAAATATCTGCGCCGAATGCAGACCTACCCCTGAGCGGATGATTAATTAGGGCAAAGTTTGTGCTAATTACTCAAGGTGTGTAGCTTACTACAAATGTAGGCAAAAAAAGGGGTTTATAAAATAGTGGGAAAGCTCAATGAGATATTATGATTTACTTCGAGCTAGTTCAAGCGGGAATTCAGAGATAGTAGATAAATGTTCCAAAAAGAGTGTGAATGTGCTTGTTTGCTTTTGAAATTCAGATTTTAATGTAGAGGAAATAAAATTTTCTACTTTTTCATTGAATTACTTCTGGCTACATAAATCGACACGATTAGATTTGATTTCACACCAAGTAACCAAAGCGTCCAAGAAATAGAGGGGACCAAGTTTAGTTGGTTCATTCAAACGAACAACTTGCATAATATGGCATAACGCAATCGCATATATCTAAATATTAACTATTCATTCTTCTTGTGGAAGAAGAATCTTATGGTTTGTTGGTGCAGTTTTAATCTTCCTTATGGCACTTCTTGCTACTAACGTTACAGCTATCCAAATAGTTTTCAGATTAAAAGAAACTTATTTTATCAATGGATTGGAAACTAATAACTACCATGGCAGGTCTCTTAAGTTTATAAAAATTGCACTTTGGTATCTGTATTAACATTTTGCATCCATTAACTATTTTTATTAATATTCTAAATGAAGCTTTAGCTAAATATGATGTTTGGGGTGCCGAGGTAAGATTGGCAGTCTACTGACTGAATACAGACAAATTAAAAGTTGTTCTGTAGAGTGTAAATTATTGTAACCAACTTTTAAGCTGTCAAAAAGAGATCTTCTAATAGCTTAATTTTCCTTTTTCTTTTTAGAAAAGATAAATCGCATCAGGTTCGACTGCATCCCGTGGGTGGGATAAACCGTGTCAAGACAGTGAAGATTATAAAAATGCTGGCAATAGTGGTAATCAACTTCTGCATTTGTTGGTTGCCCCTATTCACCATTTTCAACATCATCAAATTCTCACCCACCTACCTGGCAGTCGACTTCAACACGTCTGCCAAAGCGACCGATGAGGAGTCTTCCATGCTGGTGGAATCCAGTGACGACAATCTGATGCGCGTCATATTCCTCGTAGTACCGTTCGCTCAGTTGCTCGGTTCTGCCAACAGCTGTGTTAATCCCTGGATCTACTGCTTCTACTCCAAGCGATACCGACGCGGCTTCAAGAGAGTGTTTCTCTGCCGATCCATGAAAACCGTCTCTGTGAGACGACCTCCACGTCCTCAACCCACTACTTCCCATTTCCATCGAGACCATAACCTTGCACTTCGTAGTGTTGAGCAAACTGCCTTAGCTTGACTTCCACCGATTTTAGGTATTGTAAGAATTCATTCCGCTATATTTGCAGACCTGCATTTTTGCAGACATTTGTGTACGTCCAACTGGCTTAAAGAATAGGCACAAATTGACGAGGGACCCCTGAAAGATTCCCTCATTATTGCTGAAATGCCAAAAAAATTGAAAAACGGTTTTAAGTGTAATTGAATTCTAACCAAGTAATATGGTAAACACCACGTTATAAAAAGGCGGTGCTAGTAAGCTCTAGAGGAAATTCATAACAGAGCAATCAAAGGGTGCTAAGTCTCTGTCTGTCAAAGGCTCACATTAAATTTGATTAAAAACACTTTGTTTACATGATGGATACACGTCCTCTTGTAATGGTGCATACAAAGCTTAGTTTCTAATTCAAGGAAAGCTTTTAAAATCTTCATGAGTTTCTGTTCTCAAGAGGGACTAATTGAGATATCTAGTGATGGGATGGTTTTGTTATAACTACTGGTTATTATCACTCAAGGCTCCATTATGGCGTTAAAACAAATATTGTTTTAATGGCCCTTGTGTGGTGGCGGACGAGTAAATAGATGTTGTCCGCCTCGACTCTGCTGGCTAATCACGATTCCATTCACAGCTGAAAATCGCTGGTGGAAAACTACCATCATGTTAAGTTGTTGGCTGCTTTTAAAAAAACTGATTCAACTGCGAAGATTTAGGCTTTTTAAGCGGCACCTAGCAGTTATCACTGCCTCCAACTTGGTCACGAATGTGGCTTTACTTTTGAATCAGGAAGCGCGCCGTTCTTACATCACCTGACACCTCTCCAGTTATAGAATATTCCTGCCTGGTAATCAGATGAAGCTGGTCTAAATAACCCAGTTTAAAAAAAACATGCCTAATTCAGTGTATTGTTATGTAGATTTAAAATATTTTAAGTTATAATCACATGTACAGAAGCGGGTGCTGAAGAGGACCTTAAATTAAAAGCTGTTTGGAGTCCATTAACTTTGAACAGGTTCTCACTAATTAATTGTACAGTATCACAGTACTGTCTAATGTTCCTAATATTGATTTGATTTTCTTGCAATTGGAACGTTTTGATTGCTAAAGCATTTTCAAGCTTTTTTCCCTTGAAGATAGATACTGTTTTGATTGGCTGAACGCCAGTCAGCTGCGCTATTGGAAGTCGGGCCACGGTCGCCTTTGATTTTTTCCCAGTAAAAGTTATTATTTTTACTCAGCTTTTTTAATGGTCATTATTTTCTTTCAGATTGCAGTGCATTTTGTATAGGAGTACTTCGATTGCTGTGTTAACTTATTTTAGCTTGGGATATAATGCTAACTTCTGATAGGGCGCAAACTAGCTTGCGGTAGCACGGTAAGCGAGGTGAAATCATGGTTTAGTGTCCATCGTCCTGCCCATTTCTCTGCGCTTAACAGAGTTTAGAGAGGAGTTAGACCACTTTTAATTATCAAGATGGCCTGTTCCAAGTTGGTTGCTATCGCAACATGGCAAGTAAAGACAAGTAATGGTGTATTAATTTCCACTGCATTGGAGCCAGCCTGCTCACTAAATCGGCATTACTAGGGCAGCTAAATTTTTGCCTTCAAAATAAATGCTCAAGTGGTGCCATTGGAACATCTGGGTCGGGCTGCAGCATGTACTACTTATTTCTTTTAAGGACAGTTAAGCTTTCGGTTGATAGCAAATTCCTACACGTCTCTCACATATGAGCATCTTCGGGTCCTTTTAAGAACAAAATAGTGCTAGTGCATATAAATGGGCACAAACAGGTGTCTCAGAGGTTTCGCAATCATAAAAATTGCCAACCTAGTTCAGTCCCATTAACTTTCAAAACGATGGCAGTCGACTGTCCGCCTTGAGAAAGTGCATAGCCAAGGGCCAATAGCATGCCTAGCCATTTGGCATAGTACCAACAATCTTTTTTAAACACAATGGTAGTCACAACCTTTGGGTAGAAAATGCGTTGCCGACGTATGAAAGAGATGGGGCGGTCAGGCTGCCTAATGGAAGTACAATTGCAAAGCCTTGAGTGTCCGAGCCATTACGGTGAAGAGTTAAATAGACGAAGTTTCCCACTTTCATGACTTTTAGTGTTTTACAATTAAGTATTCCTTCCCATGAATGATGTTATAAAATGCACCTCCAAAAACGAACGACTTTGACCTAGCCAATGCCCTCTTCTAGCCCGTCCATTTCACGGTTCAATGTCGTCGTCTTTCCCATTCCGAGTTAGAAATGTTCTTAGGGCTACATTCAAAGGGAACGAGGTATGGAGCAGCCGTATTTGCTAGCTCTTGAGCATGGGCCTCGTTTTGAGCGATTCTGTGAACAATCCGACAGACATCAGCGGAAGTAAAGTCAACTTCAAAATCACGAAGTGGATAACGAGTAGGCACCAAAAATCAGAATGGTAAAAGGTGAGAGACCTTGAAAATGATTGTCACTGTGTGTGTGTGTGTGTGTATGTGGATAGGATCCACTCACTCAGTAGTTTCCACCACCGCTTTTACAGTCCGTGCTTTTGTCGGTGGAGTTATTTCCATCGCTCACGAATCCTTCTAAATTACGAGTGGGAAGTCTTGTTAACAGTATTTCTCCCTCAATGTCGGTGGTATGAGTAAGCTGGACGCAGAGGTTATCTAGGTTGCTCATGGGTATGGTTGCGGCCTTGAAGGGGGTGTTGCAAATGCCAACGACATCTATCCTTGGTACCAATACGGTTTTGCGCCAAAAATTCCGTCCCTAGCTTGATCTGAACGACTAGTACTTTTCACTCTCTAGGCTTTCTTGTCAGTACTGATCTTTACTGACGTCTCTCCTTCCACTACCACCGACCTTCTGTTGAACGCGATTTGCCAGACGTTGAAATACTCCTAATCGTGCGACATGGGATCGACAAAGACAAATTTAAAAGTGATATTGCATGACGTCCTTCTACTTTTCCTCGAACTTGCAAGAATAAATGGGCGATGTTTAAGAGTAAACAAGGCAAGGAAGTAAGCTCACCAGATTGTGAGGCATAACGTGAAGGGTCTCAAAATGCCAAAGGTTGGATTTTGATGCCTAGTGCGATTGTTATATCGTAGGACTGTGAGCGTCTTCCCATGCCCCTTGGTTACCAATCTGACCGGCTGGCTGAGGGAGTTGGTGTGTGCTCCATGGAAGTTCCTCTGAATTAAACAGTTATCCATCCAACTACTCTGTCTGAGAGTGAGCCATAAAAATCTCGTTTCCATTAGCGGTAGAAGAACTATCCGACAAGCGTGCGTTCTTCTTAGTCAACATACTTCAAACTCGATGTTTGGGCTTATCCTAGCCTTTGAGAGGCTGACAATAAGTTCCAGGAGGGAGGGCGCTCAGAATCTGCAGTTAGGTCAAATTTTATCAGAGAATAAGCAGGAAAGACAACAATAGACGTTGTTTAATACTCTCAAAAAGCATAATTTAAAATGCTGAAAATGGCAAACATATGCTGATTGTCCATTTAAATCCTTAGGAAGGTCCCTAACCCAAAGTAGACCATTCCTCGTTGTATGAATGCAGGTTTTAATGCGACATTCTCAGCTCCATTTCTCCTTCACAATGAAGCAAAGTTGCCTAGAGAATGCGCTGCTCCTTTTGTTTCCGGACAGCTCCACTGTTCTTAGTCATTTGTCGTTGACAGCACCCCACGACTTCTCTTACGTCGAATGGATCAGGTTACCCGGGTGATGTGAAACGGTGCGGGACTTTAGGGGTCCATTAACAAGGTAGTGGTCACCTTGGTCATCCTCAGCCATCACAACGTGGTCAGAGCTGGGAGAAAAAAAAAATCGCTTATCCGAGACGGCACATAACAGCAAGGTCCCTGATCCCTACCAAATGTGAGCTTTGTCCTGTCAAGTGTCCTGTCCTTGACACTTTGACTCCCTTCGTTGCTATCTATCTAATCCGATCTGAGTTCTGTCCAGATGGTAGAGACTTAGCTGACATCATGTTGGTATGGTAGTCAGCTTCTTGATAAATCATTCAGAAAGCTTCCAGTCAAGGTTGGTGTGAATTTACTTGTTAATATCTTTCCTACCGAGAATGAGACTGTGGCATTTGCCAAAGGTAGACGTCATTTTCAAATCCTCTGCTGTAGATCATCACAGCATATGGCCTACTGTTGTCGTTTATTACCCAGCAGCAGAAATCGGAATTTTTCGTCTACAAGCTCTCCGAGACTTCCCTAGAGACGACCGACAGATGGATTTGAGGGCTCCTGACATGGCCTGGAGGCCAGGTAAAACGGCGGACACTCTAACGCATAATTTTCCTTCCATTCTGAGTGTTGTCTCTGGGCAATTCCCTTGGTCAACCTCCTGCATAAGCCATTACGTCGTGTGATTGGATCTGGTGGGAAATAAGGAAGAAAGAACTGGCTTAGAATTGGAGCCATGTACCAACAAAGGACAGAGCTTAACATGGTTTCTTGGGAATAAGATTTGGCGTTCAATCTTTCTTGCCTTGTCCATCTGGCTTTCGTCCAGCTGGTAGGTAAGTAGAGGAGGTGCCGCGGGCTCATTTAACAGCTCTGTGGCAAGCTTTTATTGATGCTTCATGGCTATAATAGCTCTAGTTTGTAAGAACCTTCCTGCAGAACACAGAACTGGGGTAAGTGTCGAAAGTAGACGTCATTTTCAGCTCTTCTGCTAAAGGCTGCTGCAGAACTTCCCAGTCGTGACATATGACCCTCTTTCATCACGTCTAGACTTATTGCCAAGCGGCAATAATTAGGATGGATGTCATTTAAGATGGAGTTGGCTTTCCGCTGTCACTAATGCGGTGACCCGAGACAGTCTGGGTGAATGACATGGTCTGGAGGCGAGGCCTTCGACAGGGCACAGCGGCTGACCCCTACGCCAAAACCGAGAGTTAACGAGACAACTAACTCACCATCGGCCGGATTAAAAGTATTGTAGACACAAAGGTGCTGGTCTAAGTAGTTCTTTGCTTGTCAGGGGGGGTAGAAGGGAAGGGATTGCAGGTTTAATAAGCGCCCGTCAACATCTTTTTATTTATCCTTTCTTCCGAGTCATGGTAAACCAGTCTACTGGAGCTGATTTGCTGCTAGGCTTCCAAACTGTTTGTGGAGTGATTTAGTCTTCTTCTAAAATACTCGCCGTTTCACTAGGTTGAATGGCTAACCCCATTTAGATAATGAAGGGTCCCAGAGCGTGCAAACATTTCCATCGCGCTGTATGTTACGAGCGATCTAGATTTATTTAAGAGCAGTACCAACGTTTGACGCATCATTTTATGATGAATGTCACACCGGCTCTCCCATACCATCTTCATTCCAAAGCATGCAATGTAAACAGACGCAAGGGACATAAAGAGCGATGCAAACAAGGTTGTTTAATCTTTGAATTCGAATGGGTTAGATCTGTGCTTCCGTTGTGGTGCAGTGATTCGTGCATTGCAGTTGTTTTGCCCCCCATAGAAGCTGGAGGATACTAAGCGACATTCGAGGCCATAAATAAGTGGAGCGATGCTATAGAGGAAGGGGAGGGGGAGGAGACAGAGGAGGAGGATCAGGCACTCGATGCACAAAAGCCGTAGGGGTTGGAAACCACGCGGTAGTGTGATGATTTGACATCGTGCAAGAGGGTGGAGGAGGTTATTAAAGTGTTCTGCGTGTTACATAGCTCCATAAATTAAATGACTACTGCCAAATAGGCTTGCGCTACTGCCTTTCCCAAATCTTCTCCATTAACCTGGTAAATAGCCGTGTTTATTAGTGGCCAATAAAAATTACTTTCCAAAGTATGATTTAGTCGCAGTTTATAAGTTCATTGCTCAGTGAATCGTCAATATGCCTACAAGTTGAACTTGTGACCTCATTATTTCATTTTAATGCACCCTGGAATAGATTGCTCATTAATAGTTACTCCAAATGCATGAAACCTCCCTTAGAGTACAGCATCAGCAGTTTCCGCTGTACAAGACACTTCGCAGAAGGAGACTTAGTAATCCAAGCTGAGGTGAGATTTACGAGCTAAATATTTACGAGTGAGAACTGCTACTTAAATGCGCTAGTTAGTAGCATAAACTGTTTCCCCGATCTCTTTTCAAGCACGGTGGTGGTAGCAATGGTGGATCAATTGGAAGGTCCAGTTTAGTTCACCCACCAACTTTTTGGTGATACCATCCCTCAATGTTATGGCTAAGCCGAATGCTTTAAGCTTCCATGAGGACGACGTAGATCGCATTGTTATAAAAAAATGGGTGATAAAGTAGAGTTTTAAAAATGCCCTTAATGTTGAAGGTGTTTGGAGCACAGACACAAGAGTGATGTTTGTCATCAATATTGTGCAACTGTTGAGAGCCCTAAGCGCAAGTTCCATTTTCTCTTAACAAGAAGCAAAAAAATTAGAGGCTCTGCCTTCCATTGATAGGGGTTCAGTCTGCAGGAGGATTATATTTGCACGAACATTAGTTTGCAGGCAAATGCACATAATAAGGTTGTTTTCCCAAGGTTTCAGATCTTTATTTCCCTCCCTATCCAAAGGAAGTGCTAGCAATAATGTAGCTCTGTGGTATCTCTTGATCCCCTGATTTGGCCAATTGTACTAGGGTTCAGTAGACGTGTGAACACAAAAAAATTCTTAGAACGCTTTTGCAGGAACTGTAGATGAAAACTTCATACAAATGCAGTTCGACGCGCAAAATGGAGACAAAGTGGTGTTTAGGCTCCACAAGACTTGAGTTCATGCGTCAAATTGATTTCAGTAGCATGTAAGGATCAAGTAACGTTCGTAATACCAAATACAATAAACGAAACGATTAACTAAAAATATTTTCAGCACTTGCTCAGTTTTTAGGAACGAAATCTAGTAAATAAACTTTTTCATCTCATGTAATTATTCCACGCTACAATTCTCTTTCAGTTGCCTTATAGAATAATAAGTAGTATTCCGTCGCCAGGATCAGCTCAGCTCGGGACTTGAGGGCCCAAAATTCCAACTTAACTTATACCGCAGTGTTCATCACATAGAGTGGAGTGTAACGCTATCCGCTTCGAACCACATATGGTGGGCTGGTACAACACAATAGGACATCAGAGTCAGCCCCACCTCCTCACCAAAAAATGTCAGAATGCCACTAAGGGTGAAAGGGGGGTTTACTTTTCTCTAACTCGCGGAGGGATGTTGAGGCCGTAGATTCATCTGGGAGACCATGCCTCCAACGTCGGAAATGCTAGCCGGGGGAACCGAAGTCCGCACAATTCAATGTCCGTACGAAACAAAGCCTACATCTAACCTAATTTTTGTTCTCGGCGGTAAGATAGATTTGGAGTCCATCAGTTCCCCATGTAAAATCACCTTTCTGCCAAACTGGTTTTGGGTGAAAATTTTTATCAACAGTAGCGGAGACTACCATTATTTTTTAGTACTTTATCCCACATCTCTGCTTGTGTCATCGAAGTATGGTGAGGAGGAATAAATAATATCAATGGAAATAGAGAGGATAACAGGAGGCAAATCAAGCCATCCCATTTGCTTAGCACCACTTATAAGTTTAAAGGAGGCGTAAAAAACGGCACTCTCAAGCCCGTACAGTAAGCCAGCAACCAATCCCGACCTAAGCCAACGAGTTCGATGTCGTCGAGAAGAAATGCATCCGATGTATACCTTTTTCTATCACTGGAAACGTCTTCAACAATTGCATTTCATAAGTCGCAACTTCCTCCAGTTGAACTAATATCATACTAGGCAGAAAAGCCATCACGTAAAAATAATCCGTTCATCCCGCGGTGGTCAAAGAAGTATCGTAAACAAAACATTTATTTAGAATTCCGTTCACGTTAAAATTGCGGGTGTATTGGGCGAGTAGACAAGTGAAGCGACAATCGGTAGGAGAAGCAATGTAAAAGGGGGAGGGCAGGAGGAGTGTTTATAAAAGTCGAGGCATGAACGAATAGGACACTTAATCTTTGCTAGTTGAAGCCCGACGGTTTTGCGCCTTGGCGACCTTATCAAACTAAAATCACACATGAACTTATGCAGTTGGTATGTTGTAAAAAGTCTAAAGAGTTCCAAATTTTTCCTACCTCATGTTGACAGGAATCCCTAACCCCCTGTATAATTACGCTTCGATTGTTCTCTTTGTTAGCCATATCCTGAGTGATATCATTCATTTTTCGTTCAGCCTCTTCCGATAACGACGCCCGCACGCGTTCAACTCGATCAAACTTAAGATTTTAAACATATGAACGGTTAAATTAAGGTACTAATATTGCAAGAGTCAAAGCAAAGCATAGGTGAGGCACCCTCAAATGATAGTTACCGCACTAGTTCACAAGTAAACATTCAGGAAAAGCCCATACAAAGTTCACCGACCCTATGCAATTCAGGTTGGTAACACTAAGCACTACAATCACAACAAACGCACCATTTTCTTAGCTGTTTCAGCTTTTTCGTCCAGGGTCTGACGGCGTCGAAGAGTAGCCATTTCCAGACGCATTTCAGCGTTTTCTCTCATTTCCGCAATTTGGCTATCCCGTCTAGCCTTGACGTCTTCAACAACAGACCTCACTTTTTGGTTGTGAGCTTCATACCTCTCGCGTGTTTGCTAAGAGAGGAAAAAAGCAGGGATACAATGGAAAAGAGCAGACATAAATTAGGTCTCCTAGGCTTGCATATCTGTGCCACACAAACTGCAGCGAACGACTGTAATCACTGACCAAATAAGAGACACCATGTGTCGCACAGAGTCTCCATCTGATACCTGCAAAATGTCCGACTTCCTTCTCAAGACTTCCGCCATCCTTTCATCTGCAGCTTTCCCTTGCGTATCACTACTTTTCAGCAGTTTTGTAGAGGTGAATGGGCTTCTATTAGAAACAGAAGGATCGACGTCGTTGAAACCAATCTCAAAGGAGCAGCTCTTTCGATTTACCGACATTTCCATCTGTACGCAAGTCTTTCAAGCACTAGTTAATCAAGCAGCGAATTGCAATTCGTACTTGTTTAAACAAACGTAGTTATGTAATGAAAACACATACTAAACCAGTAGTAAACTAAAAATCGACACAAGTGCTGAGCTAATTTTCACTCCTTGAACATTTTATTATTTATGGGCACGAGCAAACATAAGCTTAATGCACACGGTCCTTTGATACTTAATGCATGACTTTTTCGAGTTATTCGACGCCTCTTACTGTTAAATCGAAGATCAACTAATTATTACAATGACTTTGTGAGCACAGTTGTTTTAAAAATGTCCAGGGGATTGATGGGTTTTATGTAAAGCAGTTACATTATAATCAAAAATGCTGACTTGGGCTTCTGCACGTGCTACGTTGCAACTACCCTATATTTGTTCTTTCTGGAAGACGAAAGAAGACAGCATTAAGGGGCAGTGCATTGACAGAGTCCATAAGGGCTAGGAGTCCACTGGCGTGGCTTGCAGTTTGTGCTACCCAGCGAATGTAAAATGGCAGTACTTTAATTACCCATGAAATCAAACTATGGCATTAAACAATTAACAAATACATTAAAGTGTTTTTTGTAATTGCAGTACCGTATAAAGACACTGTAGCGTCCCGAGGCTCCCCTTGAGGTGAAAGAAGGCGCAGTACTAGGGCAGAATATACATATTCCGGGAACAGAGGACTTGGGGGCTGTTGGCACGGCCCGGAGGCCGACCAACCGACTAGAACAAGATGGCCACCCAAGTGACCGAAACCGGTAGTTCGAACAAACAAAGTGTTACAGACACGACATGTAAACTAAGAGCCTGCTGACTTGAAGGCATTTTTTACGCAGTGATTGAGGCTGTGTGTTGATTTGTTATTTTTAGCTCTGCTTGGGTACGCAGGCACTGCAGTTTGTGAGTTTTACAATTTTAATCCTGCCATTGATCTCTGTCTCCTCTGTTTATTATTAGTGTGTGTTTTACCTTAGCACTTCGGTTTTGTACGCATAGAAGCAACATGCAGCGTCACCACAACAAAGCTGGGAAGCAAGATTGGCGTTGCATCATGAATCTTCTTGTGAGCCTTGGATGGGTATCTTACCATTGCTGGTTTCTTCATCTTGCATCCATTGGCTTTAAAGTGCTCCATGATAAAAGCGTTTTTTATCAGGAGAGACACTTAACAAGCGGTGGCTCGCAGTTGCCTCGCAACGCTAGCATTTGGTAGTTATTCGTTAGTGGTAAGCTTTTATCATTTTTATACTACCTGAGCATCTAACTGGACTTCGCTTAGCTCCTAGATTGGTAGCTTCATACGAGGAACTAAGGAACTTACCAAGAATAGACGCCATCTTACCCTTCTGTAATGAGTCTGGTGAATCAGCTCATCTCAGTAGATGCCTTTTATCTCTGACTCTGCAAATTGCCGTAGGGAATTGCAATAATTGTCCTTTCTCACTACATTTTCCTTCCACCGCTTTTAATTTAGCTCTTGCGTCTTCACCAAACCCATAATAGGGTAGGCCAACACAAAATGTATGTTATCAGCATGCATGCATGCATATGCAGGAAAACCGACAAAAAGAAATGACAATTAGTCATTAACTTTCGGTGAATATTATCGGATTCAGCAAAAATTAAAGTCACTGGACAAATACTACTGAAATGCCCTAAAATTAGTTTAGATGTGTCAAACGGTCAATTGGTCCATTTAACAAGAGTCATCGTCTCCGCGACATTCCCGTTTCTCGTAGAGCGGTCCACAGGCAGTGCCGCCATAGCGAGCAGGTCTTGTGATAGCTCTCAGACGCAACTGATGTCCACTCTGACTGGCGCATCTTGCTGAACATGGGCCCCACCCACCCCAGCTGGTCACACGACAGTCCTGTTTAGGGCTAACAGCCGCCTCCAATCCCATTGGCACGTCTGCATCTCCGTATTTGTCGTCTCCTCTGTCATTGCCTGATTTGCGCGATCCAGTAGCTGCTCTCACTTTGGCCAGCAACTGCGACTGACGCAACTCGTTGGGCATGCAGGCGGCCATGCAGGCCGTGTGGTTTGCCCAGCGATTGGGTGTTCCACCACAACCGAGGTAGAAGAAATCGCGGCAGCGATTTGTGCGAGTGCAATAGTACCTAAAAGACGTCTTGCATTGGGCTCAATCAACTACGACTTCAGAACCTCCCCGACTCAGGCTATAAGGCACGATAACCTTTTAAAGTCAAGCAGGGCTTGCTAACAAAAAAGTGGCTCACCAGTAGTTCCCTAATTCTTTGGGTGGATCGCACTCATAGCCCGTGTTGACCTCATAATGACAAGCTGGGTCCTGTTTCAACTCCTCCTCTGTAGCGTCACCTGATGACGCTGCCAGCTGGGATGTTTTGAATTGCAAGAGACCCATTCTTTCGCGGCGCCAAGCCGGAAGGGCTTCCACAGCCGGAATGCATAGTTTCTCACATTCTTCCTTCGTTTCAAACATATTGCGTCCGCCTTTGCAACCAAGGTACTCAAACTCGAGACATTCGTGGTCGATGGCACTGTGGCATTAAAAGTCAAAATTTATCGAAAGTGAATTCTACCATCACCTCCAGAGTTTAAATTCGTAAATCACCTATAGTAGAATCGTCTCATCTTTTCACCACAAGGATAACCCTGTTTGGGGCCCTCTCCGCAGATTGTTGCTGGTTCACAAGCCTCTGATGGTATGCGACACTCCTCAACCTCCTTCATGACACTCTCCATACCTCCCTCCTTCTCATTCCACAGATGCTCGCACTGTTTAGCCTCTTCAGGTCTCGCCAGCGCCCGCGTTCTACTCCTCACACCGACTTGTTGCTCACAGGTAGCGTTGCAGGGAGACCAAAGAGTCCAAGGCAGAAAGCTACATGGCGCACTGTAGTCGCACGTTCGTTTTCGACCCTCACATGACTTTAGAACAAATCATGAAAGAATTACGCTAAAATCGCTGAATTATGTGAAACTTACTTCTTCCATCACCAGTGGAACATGCTGACAGAGTTCGGGTTTCTTGTTTGCAATAAGCTGACGGGTTCGCGTTTTAGTACCAACACCACAGGTCACCGAACACGCCGACCATGCTGACCATTCACTCGTAATGCAAAGGAAAGTGGCCATTTGTGCAAGACTGGGATCTGAGAGGGGATTGTTGGTGCCAAGGGTTCCGCTTGCCCCGGGACCACCGAAACCAACGGACTTGGAGCTTTTACCACGACCCTTTCCTGTCACAATCTAGGTGGAGGGGGTGGTTTGTCAGACTTCAGCCTTAAAGTCGTATGACTACCTCTCTTTGTTAAAGCGTTTGCATGAGATATTCAAAGTATCAAATTTTGAGTTGGTTAATTTACTTGTTGAGTTGCTGACGCACTGTGCATTTGATCTTTTGTCTTCCCAGACTCCATATTGTCACTCTTCTTCTTTCCTGTCACATGAATGCCTCCACCCATCAAAAAGAGCTGCACTCCATCAGCATCCTTGTTGGTACATTCCCAGTCGTGTTTTGGAAGCACCCTTTCAATTTCCACTCGTGCAACTGGTTTCTTTTCTCTGAATGGATTTCCAGGCATCCATT
The DNA here is from genome assembly GCA_001923025.3 of Taenia multiceps. Lineage (NCBI taxonomy): Eukaryota > Metazoa > Platyhelminthes > Cestoda > Cyclophyllidea > Taeniidae > Taenia > Taenia multiceps. The sequence continues at coordinate 2,035,942 of CM010317.1, read as the reverse complement.
TGTCATCAATATAACGAATTGGGTCTGGAATCTCCTTCCTATCTGATTCTTTTGGCATGTATGTATTTCCTTCTCTAATTCCTGCATCCCAGGGATGCAAATATAGTGTCATATTCCTCACCCACGTACAGTCTGCCTTGCAAAGCGACTGGCCAGAAATTCCCGTGCACCAATCAGGACTCGGACCCAGCATTGTAAGCATTGAAAAAAGTGGATGGGTTCTGTTCACTGAGAAGAGTGTTGTGCGCTGCTCCATCAGCGTTTCCTCTCCCCACATCCCTGGAGTCGAAATAAGTGCTCGAAGGGGACTGACGTCGGTGGTTGCCGATTGGCTGCCCGTTGGAACTCCTGCAGCTCCTTCAGCCTTAGCGGCAGCTAAGGACAGAGCTTCACGAAGCACTGTAGTATCTCCATACGCACAGACAGATTGGACTCCGGCACTGGCTGTCTGTCCAATAGCATAAATCTGGAAGCTGGGTGCATGGCTGGCTCCGATGAGGTTCGTCCAGTGAAGAAGATTTGGATTTTTTGTAGGCCAGTCTTGAGGGTGCGTCGTTCTGTTCCAGAGACCCTGAAAAGTCAGTCTATAGGTGGCAGTACCACATGCGCAGCAGTCTTTTGGTTGCATGCTGTCTCGAGGCCTCTGTTCCATTGGATCCGCGTAGGGTGGCTGGACGCGCACTGTAGGATCGTTTCCGTCAATGTCAAGCATTTCACGCATTCCAGAGATTACCGGTTCCATCGGGCGCATTTCAGTGGGACAAAGTGTCTTCATTAGACCACCTGTGTGCCAAATCAAATAAGAGAATATTGGAAGTCTATAAATGAAGTATTTTGATGAAATTATTTTTCCTCAACTCAATCACACACTCACCAACTTCCTTCAGAACTGACGTTTGCGTACGCACCATGGCATGAAGCGTGACGCAGTTGTGACGGGTAGCATTTGGACTACGCCAAAGAAGTACAATCTGGCCCATCTGTCTAGCGAGTCGAGAGTGCCTGCCACCGAAGCTGTGAAAACCCTCCACAACAAGGCCGTGGCATCCGGGTCGGTTGCGAGTGAGCACTTGACCAGCGTAGCGACTGCGGTATCGACTGTGCCAGGGCAATCGAGAGCCCCGGCGGTAGAGTGTGTGCACCCACGATCCCACACAATTGCCTGGTAACCTAGCGCAGTCTTCTGTAGTCTAATGTGATAAAGAAAGAGGTCGGAAGGAGTTATACCACATTAACTCAATCTTCAAATCACGAACTAACATTTTTTCCCTCCGATTGTCCCATCATCGGTGGTTCAGTAGGCGTTAGCCAAAACAGGAAATCATCAAAGGTTACCAGAGGCAACTCATTCTTCAGTGTTATCAGATATTCCTTCTCCGGTTCAAACCAATTGCCAACTCTGGCTCCATCATGTGGCCTTCTAACACTGATTTTAAAACCATCATCGCTGTTGGCGGAGCTGCGAAGGACGCTTGAGGGACCCCGTGCAAATTGCAAACAACGCTCCGGCAGCACGAACTCACCGAAGACTTGACAAAGTGTAACCAAGAGAGCAAATGAAACGACCTTCAGCCAGGCCATTGAGCCGTGGAATGACCGAGGGTGCGGACTGTGGCATTAACAAATAGCTCTCCGTGTGTGACTGTGCCTTCGTGTGTTTATATGAAGCTGCCAATCCATGCGGAATCTTGTTTAAATAATTTTGTGTGGGAAGGATGTAACCTTTGAGAAAATGCACCGGGTGGATATAGTAAGACCACCAAAATTGTCCATTTTCATGCATGACATATTTGGTTTGCATTTTAGGCCAAATTAAGTAATTATTCTAACCAAAATTGATGCCTGGTCAATCAGTTTTAGAGCATATTTTGATTTTGATGCTCATTATTAGCATTTTAGTAAAAAAAGACCAAAGACTAAGACCTCTCTCGGGCAGAATGTGTATTACCGATGTCCAGTAGGTCTTGAGGTCACTGGTATGACTCAGAGGCCAGGTCACATGCCGGAGAGCCTAAACGATCACCGTCTCTTGCACTGAATTCAGCTTGCCTGCTTTATTCCAATCGGTTTCCACCTAGGTCTAGGCCGTTTGGAATGCAAAAGTGGTGATTCCGTCTTTACAAAACACTTCGCTTGTTGTTTTTCGATCCAATGGCGCCATCCAAACCCCGCAGTGAAACAATCAACAGACTCGAAATGCTAGCTTATAAACATTTTGAATTTCTTTGAATTAGTTTTCAGACTTACAATGACAGGCATATGGACTATCTTGATTTCAAAATTGCCTTTTAGAATAAAAGAAAGGAAAGCCAATTAAGATGGGATGTGGAAGGTGTTGCTGTTTGATGTGGATGAGTGAAGGAGTTTGAGCATTTGACTATTTGACCGTGTATAGCTTGAGACAAACTACCCGGATGGTATAGTTTAGCATTATATTTACGAAAGAAACCCTCAGAGGCAATATTTTTGGAATGCAGACCTTCTTGATACCTCGAAACCACGAAGAGAGTATCGCACCTGTCGCTACCCGAGGCGTTCCCAAAGACGATAGAAGCCGTAACATTCGGAGGGGCTTGTGGCTGCTGGTGTGGCCCAAAGACCAGACCGCCTGGCAAGATACAACAACGAAGCTCCAAAGGGGTCCATCACCAAAACCGAGAATTGAACACGCAACCAAAGCATTACATGACGGGTCAAAATGGAGCTCGAATTCCAAAATAATTTGCAGAAAGTAAAAAAAAACTCGTGCTGTGATGATTAAATTTAACTGATAGTGCTGAAGGGTGACACTGGCACTCGGAAGTGGGATGTACTAAAGTCGTAGACACGTTATGCTGAATGGAGGTACATCCACTACGCAAACGAATTACCACATGAAATGCTGAAAGGGTGTTTCAAGGATCATGCTGACTGCTAAACACAATCAACTGTCCTTAAGGTGGCAACCTTAATTGACTCTTCTATTGTTTATGGTTAGCGGATTTGCTACCTTAATCTGTGTAGATTGGATGCGTTGGGAAGGTATCCAATAAAGTTTTAAGCAGTTTACTTTACATTTCTAATTATGATAAAAGGGATTAAGAGGGCTCATGCTTCCTGTCGCTTGGAAAGAATGAGTAGATAGTTCGTTCCACTCTAATTTCGCCTTCGAGAACCCTCTAGCCTCCGCAGGTTGTACCTCCGCTAGGTGGAGTGGCCTTCAGCCCTTGCCAGTGGCCGCTTAGCCGTTCTTTGTGTTGGTTTAGAAAAGGGTGTGGGCTCAAAAATTTGATTATAAGAACAGCTACCACTGATTTTTGCTGCTTAACCCTAAGCCCTAATGTGACGGAAGAAGGTTATGTGCTGTGGATGGGAGAATCCGTGGCGATACTTAACAGACGGAATGAGAATAACGTCCAACCCTAGAAGTTATCCCGAGTCTGTGATATTCAGGACCGCTATTAACAATTGAGGTGAAACTGTTCGTAGAACATTAGGAAAAATTAGTTATGGAACTGTCTGTGATCCCTCCTCGAAGAAGCCATTGAAGTGAAGTAGGCAGCCCTAAAAAATTGCAAATTGTTTCTATTGTCAAATAACTCTGCTCTGGGGCCAGTGCTCTAAGACTAGCAACGGACACTAGTGATGGCCTGCACGTTCTCCCTTCCCTCGATACAGTTCCCAAGAGGACGAAACTCAAGGTCCAATATACTTGCATGTATGGATCATCATCGCCAAACATCATCTCAATTGTATCAAGTGACTGGCGCGGCTGCTTCATGAGTGCTTGTATTTTAAAACCACCGACTATGTTGTGCCGACCAACACAGGAGGTTGACCAGACCAAGAGCCGGACATGACTTTCAAATAAAGGGAGAGGGTTGTGGAATTGACGCTCCAGTTTTGTGGTCCTCTCAAGAAGCGCTTCTACACTTTATATGGAGAAATTTCCAAGCCATAATTCACAGTGAAGTTTTGTTAGGCGTAGTTGAAGACCGAATAATCATTGATGAAGCGGATCACAAATGGTGAGGACAAGGCAGGCGAGGTCGTCGTGGTATTGATCCCACCCTTGAACAACCGACCACGTGGATCCACGCCACCGAAAGCCATCTAAGCCGAAGGGACAATAATGTCAAGTAAGGCCGCATCCAAAAAGGGTGGAACAAAATTGAAGGACTCCAAAGGTTCTAAGGCCTCTGGAAAGGCAAAAGGATCCAAAGATTCAAAAGGCAAAGAAAAATCCACACTTTCACCAGAGGAATTGGAGCAACTACTTTTTGGTAGGAAACTCTATGAAGATGTGGATGCAGTTTTTACTAAAAAGTCAAAAAATTTGGCTCTTTTTTGTCAGAAAATTCATATTTATGAAGTGTGGAACCGTCTGCCAGAAATATTCACCGACATGAATCCACAGGGTGACAATGGTGGCAAAACAGGTACATCCAAGGCCTCAAACAAATCCAAGGGTTCAAAAGGGTCTAAAGGATCAAAGGCTAAAGATTCCGAAAAGTCCAAGGGCAAGAAGGCTACAAAGGGTGGCAAAAACAGTGGCAGCAAATCCAAGGGATCGAAAGAGCCAAATAAAGGTGATAAAGAACCGAAAGAGAAGTCCTATGATGACCCAATTGTGGTAGAGGATAGACCAGACATGCCGGAGTACGAGAAAGCCATGCTTGTCGGAGCTGTCGCTTTCCCTTACTGTCTGTGCCAAAATGGTGAAAAGATATTTGTCGAAGTGAATGCCGACTTCGTCTACTGTGACTATGCCAAAGTACCACCTTTTCCAGCCTCCGTGAGGTGTAAGACACGCTGCTACAAAGACATCTACTACATCTTTCCCCTTAACATTGATCGCATGCCACCCTTCCTCACTTTTACACAAAATATAGCTGCTAAAGTTCAAGAGGAGTACCCTTCCGGATGGCACATTGCTCCATTTGTCTTTGATCTTACAGGGAAACCCGATTCTGTAATCTTTACACGTCCCTATTACATGGAACAGAACACAGGCCTGTTTTGGACTGTACGAGCATTTGCTGGAATGGCGGAGCTCTGTATTCCACTACCTGAAAATGAAGTAAGCATGAATTTCCACAAGTTCACCATTGTCCCAGTTGCCAAACCCTCGCTTCAAAGACCTTCTATCAGCCTAGATTACAATCGGTGGTCATGTATGGAAGATCAAGGCACTCTGAGTCTTTCAGCTACCCTTAGTAAAGATGTCTACTACCAGGGTGAGGAGATTGATGTCACTGTCTCCATTTCCAACGATTCTGCTCGACACACAGTGGTGGCTTTAACGGTGTGTGTGGAGCAGACTTACAAATTGAATTCAGAAATACCTCACGACAACAGTATACCCTTGGCAACGACTTTTGTGCGCGCTGGGGAGATGGGATTACCAGTGGGACCGAAAAACAAGGGTTGGTTGAACACCTTCAACCTCCGTCCCGTCTACGACCCCACAAAGTACAACCTCATGGTGGATGGAAGAATGCCACGCGATAAGAAATTATGCCTTGCTGAGAGTACAGTTATTGTGCGACAGGAGTGGGTCAAGATTGAAGAACCGCCACCACCAGTTGCTGAAGGGGACAAGACAAAGTCGAAGAAGGAAAGCAAAGGGAGCAAGGGCAGTAAAGGGAAGGAGAAAGGTGGTAAGGATTCAAAGTCGGCCAATAAGTCGAAAAAGTCAGAGAGTAAAGAGAAGGGAAGCAAGAAGGGCAAGTCGAAGGGAGGCAAGACTTCAAAGGCGCCAGGAGAACCAAAGGATGCTGATCAAACGCCAGCTGAAGCTGAGGAAAAACCACAAGATAAGGAGCAGGAATGTAAAGCGCCTCGATATGTGCAGCGAAACACAGTGACGGATAGACAGGACTGTCGAATAATTGATGTCTCCTATCAAGTAGTAGTCCGATTGACCTTGGGGAATGAGGGAGGTCAACCGATGGTGCGAGTGCCCTTCGTGTTGACACGAAACTCTCGGTACATTGATCGATTGCCTTTGAGGATGCCGCCGGTATTTGCGAAGGTGACTATGCCCTAATTCCTCCCTGTGTTTGTTTATGTGCATGTGTGTTCCCCACGGGATCATGCCCAAAAGATGCCCTGATGTGCCGGCGCTGGTCGAAATAAAAACATTATTATGCCTCACTTGGATGAGAACAAATTGTTCAATTCAATTGGAAAGTAAGATCTGAACTGGAGCACTCGTCCGAGTGGTCGTCTATCTTGCCACCTCGAACCAGGAGGCCGTCTTGACCCAGGTGTTAGTTAGTGGGGCAACGAGTGATGAAAAATGAATTTCATGTGCAATAATTGTGGTCTCTGGGCTGGGTAGGTCATGTGGATTAGTGATAGTGCCCCCAGGGAATGGAGAAGTGTAGTATGTCGTCATATATTTGCATCCATCACTTGTCAATGTCACTGAAATCACTACTCCAGGGATGACAAGCTCTGTCCCTGATCCACGTTCGCGTGTATAAGTTGCCTTGCGTTCTGGCTAACCACCAGCCAAAGCGTCTAGGATTGACCTTTTGTGTGCTTCAAAGGTTCCCTTTTGAGGCTCACTGACAAGGGCCAAGATGAACGCATTCTAGGATGAGTTATATTGCCAAATGGAGTCCAGGTGTCCACTGGAAACTCCTGTTTGGTCAATGACTGAGGTGTTGCTTGATTGAAGTCGGAGATCGGCTTAACGAGAGCAGGAATTTTTCGAGCTCATCTCTGTAAATGACCTAAGGGGCTCCTCTTAGGTGAGAAGCGGCCAGTGCAAGCCAACCACGTGTTTGAGCTGAAATTGTTGATCCCTGCAGTGGAAGCAAACTCCAACTCTATGTAAGCTCGACTTCCCGTCAACCGATCAACTTGTCGGAAGGGTGTGAAATTGAACATTGCAACGAGACAGGTAAAGCGCAAGCGATGCTACGTTTTTTGGTACTCTTGGTTTTGGGTGACGAACTGCCCGGGGCTCCGCCATGGTACCCCCGCCGATCAAGCTAACTTGGTATCATGCCAGTAGCCCTAAGCCATACTCTACTTCGACAATGCATGTTCTGCCGCAGTTTCGTGACCTCCTTTAACCTCAGGAAAGCTTCAGAGCGGACCCAACACTACAAGACATCCATTCTGACTTCTACCATTAGATGATAGACCTTATCCTGACGCAATTTACGCATATGCTGAGGATCGGATAATATGTCTGCCTTTGACATATGCCTCAGTTCCTTGTTCTACGGTTCGTTTGCGGAGCTGTCAACGGTACCTACATGAAAATGCTAAGGGAACACGCAACACCCTTGCCAATTTTCTAGTAGCTGGATGAATACCGGATAGATAGATAGAAGGGCAGCACTGAGGTTTGATTAAGAGGGCAAGGGGAAATAATTGGCTTCGGTAATGGGTCATTTAGAGGCTCCACCACTGTACCCCACTGGTAAAACTGGCCCCGGGTCCATACTAGTTGGCCCAAGCCCCACCATGCGTCGACAATGTATATTCTACCTGATTAACATACTCTCTTTTAACTCTAGGAAAATCTTTCGTTACGTGATATAAACGACAACAGGTTGTTATTTTGCATGAGGAGATGGATATTGTCGACGATTCGGAATGCAGTCAATTCATACAAAGTAATGGACGCTCACCGCCCAAAGAACTGATACAGTTGAAGCATTCAAAAAACTGACGCTGCTATTCTACCTTAATTGTTTGTTTAACTCGGTGGGTGGTTGTGCAAGCTCTTAAGCCTCCGCGAATTGTACTTCCGCTGGCCGTAATGGCCCCCTTCAGGCCACGCCGGTAGCCTCCCAGCCACCCTGCATTACAGTTTACTATGGTGTCATGACTTTTTGTGCCAAAAAAAATTGAGGCACTACTATGTTTCAAAAATTATCGCATTTAATTGTCGAACCCTTAAAAGTAGTTTTGAAGCTTGAAGCGATGCTGTTGGTCCTTACTAATGCAGAGGAGCTTCAAAGAAAAGTGATTAATTTCGCAGACTTCGTCTCTTATAAATCAAGTCTTTGATAGGGTTCCCTTTTACCATATAATGCATAAAGATATCGCGACGCGACTAGTTGTGGTTGACAGATCAGTACAATTAAAATAACACCAAAATAACTTTCTTAGTTTGCTCACTGCATTCATTTCCACAAACTGTGTACGCACTGTGGTGTTTACTTATGGGCTCCGCCACTGTGCCTCTGCAGAGCGACCCGACATCTGGGCTATGCTAGCAGTCCCCAAATCCCTCTGGACGTCGATAAAACGTATTCTTTTCATATGCTGTCTCCATATGCCTTCAGAGAAGTCTCGGAGTGCTACAGGAACGTCCCATATGCTCTCACGAATTATGGGATACGGTCCCAGTACCATGAAAGTAATGTTGTTTGCTGAGGTGTCTTTTGTTCACTTACGGATATTCCGCACGTATTCCGGTCAAGTGCCTATCTGCCAGCAGATCTTAAAAGACGAAGTGTAACTTATGGTTGTAACATCAACATTGGCCAAAGAAACAAGGAATGCCGCGAATGAGGTAATCAAGTTTGTGTGTCACCTGTCACTAGTGAGTAGCTTACCGCAAATCAAGCCCTAACCTAGCGTGGCATTGCTCGATGATCCCAATTTTTGCCAAATGGACTGATTACCGCTGATAGCCCTCCTATTCCGCTTCGAATTCACCGGCTACTCAAAGAAGATAGTAGTATGGGTCACCGAGCTGCATGCGAGAGAACCTAGAGCCGAATGGCGCCCACCGACTCATGCAAATAACTATTTTGAATTTAACTTGACCATTGCAAAAAAGGATTAAGGCCAAAGTCCATTATTTCACAAAAAATCGCAAATGAATAACATTCGGATTATTCACGTTGGTAATTCACACCTTACCCGCGCCCTCTTAAGCACAGCCCAGTAATAAAGTGATGGTCCAATAATAAAGATGATTATTGCATTTATCACAATAGTCACACCGATAATAACCGTCAAATTTCCCAAAAATATGATGAATGGAGCTAAAAATACTTTTATGGCGCGGTAAAACCATTGTCAAGCCATTGGCTCCCGTCAAGGTCATTTTCTCTCCTCAATAATGCACACACCGCTTCTCCCTAATGATTGCTCAACGGATATACTGACATAGCGCTGCGTACTAGTACTTCCGAATCACATATTAACCCAAAATGGCTGATCACTTATCGTTTCGTGAATGCGATTTCGTCCTATTAGGGATAAATCATCCCAGACCAAACAGAAAAAAGAGATGGTGAGTTGGAAGTTTAACTCAACAAGCAAACACTTCCTCAACAAAACGGATAACAGAACACAGCTGAGACTGTTCAAACTGACGCAACTTCTGACACGTCTTCCAGGCGTCAAACAATCACCTCTCAACCCAGATTAGCCACTTCTGATTCGGGCGTACGCTAGTTCACTAATTGGTCGATTCGAGACAGGAAATAAACCATGAGATTTAAACACGTTACCTACCTATTGGTTGTCGTAGCAAGATGAGAACACTGGGTAAAGAATCAGCTTTTGGATTTTTTAGAGCCTGGGGTAGGGTCGGAAGGAGGCGAAGAAGATGAACGACGTTTAGAGAGGTTAGAAGGGTCAGAGCACCTGGAGCACAGCCAACCGGTTGGCAGTCGAGCAGTGAGAAGGGGCGGTGAGTGACAGAGTTTATGGTAGAGGCTGCGACATCGCGTACACTCCACAAGTACGTTGTTGGTAACAGGGTTTTCGATGGGAGTAGAAAAAGCCTCGTTGACATCATGATCTGCAGCCGCGGTCATGCGACCACACACACAGCACATGAGATCTGCCACGAGGTCCTCCATCGCCTCCATGCCGACAGGTGGGGAATTGGCTTCGCCCCCATTCCCATTGCCACCGACGAGGCCCGAATTTGTCACATCAACTGTTGAGGACTGTTCCGTGATTATAGTCTTGCCCTGGCACACCACCACTGGAATGATGGGCACTACGATAACAAAATTACTTGGGCTCTCACAGCGCAGATGACGAGATTTCATCCCAGCTCCATCAGAAATCTCATTTAAGAAACATAACAAAGTCCAATTTAACAGATTCAAAACACCAACTCACCATTTGCGGTGCCTGAAGGACTTCGGTTTTTCGATGAAACCGTTGAAGCATGAGTGGAGGAGGTAGCAGCTGTGAAATCGAAGAAATTAATCAATTTGGATGATTTGGAAGTTCCACCATCGCTTTGGGATGACTCCGATGACAACAAAGGACCTTGCGCTGAAATGCGCTGCCGCACAACTCCACGCTAAAAGACGAATACAAGCATGTTGACGAGAAAACAAACGGCTAAAAGGTTACCTCGCTACCAGAACTGTTATCCTCCTTAAGCCCTGAAGGTTCCATCCGAAGAGCCTCCGCGAGAGTTATGCGAGCGACGGCCGCCTCATTTTCACATGTATCCTTGTATAGCTTGCGCAACCTCGCAGTGTCCTCCGGTTTTTGGGAGTGCAGAAGTCGCAATGCCTTGATCAACCAAGCCTCCGATATGTTTGTTCCAACAGATGGACTCGTGGAGGAAGACATCTAGACGGAGTAGGAGCTTATTTAATTCATAACAGACCCATACCACAAGTATCCCAAATATGATGAATGTATCTGAGAGGCTACAAGGAAACAAGGCGGAACAACGCAATTTATTGAATAGATAGATAAAGGATAAGAAAAAGAGGAAGTAGAAGCAAAGTTGACAGTTAGTCTTCTCCCGCAAAGACCTCTTTAATCCGACGAATAAATTTAACGCGAATTTCGGTGTTCTTATCGCCACGAAGTTGGTCGAGAACAATTCTTGCATCAACCTCTAATTGCATCTAAAAACAAAAATTGAACGCTGAGCAAGAGAACAACTATAAGGAAGTTGAAACAGACAAACGTACGCTATGCAAAGCACCACGAATCGCACCAGCAAGAACGTTGCAGTAAAGAAGCTTCGGATGTTCAGCAGGAAGATCGACAAACTCTGTGAGAGGATTCGAATCCAGGAGGAGTGAAAATTCGTCTCCGGCAGGACTAAATTTGCTCACGGTTGGGGAGATTCCGAGGAAGTGCTTGAAACCACTTACTAACTGATTGGCGGTTTCCTTAAAATCCGCGCATCTACCCGGATTGCCCTTGGCGACAAAGTCTTCCGCTAACTTCTCGCCAATGTTGAAACCACTGAAAGTAGTGAAAATTGGAAACGAACTAACATATTATCCAGCTGTTCATTTATTGCGTCATCTGACTCAAAATCCTTGACTATTTGAGCCACTAGAGAGCCATACGTGAGGGTAAATAGCTCGGTGTTCTGAAAAAAAAGAAAAAATTGCGACACTTTAAAATAACACACAACAAGGTATAAAAACATGAAATAGGTGGCCCAAAGATTCACTAAATTCGAGATGCACAAATACTGGTGAAAAAGTAGTTCTTATACCATGCGAACCGGCTCCGGCGTCTTCGCCTGCTGACGAGCCATGGTGGAAGTATTGAGGTCAGCGCGTGTAGGCTAATTTCTACAACTCTGCAGTTAGCCTTTGCCAATCAAAAGTGCTCCTCCTCTTATTCAGGCTCCATGTCACAGCTTTTTCCAGATACTTACTCCAGACCCGCTTTGACATCTATCGAAAATGGGCTGCAATCTAGCAAATAATTATGCTTGCACATATTGTCAAACCAGTCGCAAGAATTCAATGTCCCGCGCTGCTTGCGCTGTTATTGGTCAGGACTCCGTCATTTGCCTGTCGCGTGTCCCCAAGATGAATGGTGAGTCCTGTGAGCGATTGTGTAGCAATGTGTGCTTTCCTTTTTTTTTATTTGGCCCTAACGCTGTTGCGAAATCATCAATGGAGTCACCTGTTCACTATCTTCACGCAGATTTTGACTTATGATCTGCTGTTTTTCTGATGCGTGAATATCATTGATTTGAGTAAACAATGAACCCATTTTTGTTGCGCTCATGTGCCTTTAGATTAACAAGTTAAAGTTCAGTTAAATTCGTCGAATTAATTTGTTGCTTGGTTTAACAGGCAAGGTTCTGGACTTGCATAACCTAGCTCATTCTCTTTAATAGCTGCTATTGTAAATCAGCCTCGGTGTTTGTTCACTAAGAGCTTTTTCCATGCATTTAGAGGCCCTTTCGGAACTTCGTGAGATTCGTGAAAATAATCTACGTAAAAGTGCAACAGTTGTGCGCCTATGGACTTCCGATATCGAGCCAAAAATCCATAGGCTTGGCAACGAAAGTTGGTTTGGAATGCTTCTTACTAGGGCCTTATTCTTCCGGAACCACTTATCTTTCGTTTGTTGTAGAATGGATAATTTTGGAGCAAGTCCTAATCGCTGCATTGGACGTTGGTAATTTGGATCTTGCACAGGTATTTTTCCAGCGATAAAATGTAATTCTAAGGCTTAACTCTGAATGAAAGTATCCGTTTGGTCATTACTCATTATCCTAATCTTTCGTCTTTTTATTTCTGTTGATTGCTCTGTAGGTTTGTCTGAATCACCTACGAAAGCGTTTTCCAGACAGCTCCCGCGTTAAACGCCTCCACGGAATGTACCTAGAGGCTTTGAATCAGTAGGTCAACGACTACTACTAATTAATTGTAGAACCGATGAAGCTCGTAATATTTACAAACAAATCCTCGACAAAGAAACAACGGACGTTGTAAGTTTAGCATTAAGTTTTTGTAATATGGATTCTTGATTGTTTATAAATCGGCTGATTTGGTCCCTCTCATGGAATGGAGTAACCACCCAGTCTTGTTGCAATTTTAGATTGCTCGCAAGCGTCTGATCACTATTTTCAAGGCTCAAGGTTGTATTAACAACGCAATTGATGAGTTAAACAAATATCTAAAGATGTACGTCTTTAATGATAGTATAATAGTTTTTCACCACTAATGTCATTTCTTATCCATGTATTGCCAAAGCTCCAAATCGTGTCATTGACGTCACATCACACTGCTTAGATCTGATATTTCAGATTCATGGCTGATGTGGAGGCGTGGGGTGAGCTGAGTGATTTGTACCTTGCCCAGGGGGACTACAAGCACGCCGCATTTTGTATGGAGGAGTTGATTCTTGCGAACCCCCATAATCACTTACTTCATGAGCGCCTTGCTGAGGTACGTCGCTTCTATTTCGACGAAATCCATGTGCATTCTCATTTCCTAGTTAACTATCTCTTCCTATCTTAGATCAAGTACTCTGAAGGCGGCGTTGAAAATTTGGAATTGGCACGAGCCTACTTCGCTCAAGCTTGCCGGATCAACCCACTGAACATTCGTGCTCTCTATGGGCTGATCTTGGTGAGTCGCCTAGTTTTTCACACAGGTATAAATGTATCTTGTCGCTGGCACTTTTTTGCATTGGCTCGACGGATTTCGCCTTTGATATCACCGAATTTTTCAGGCATGACATTAGAATTGTTAATTTGATCCAAGCCGCCCTTCGTTCCACTTGGATTTGGTAACGTCTGACATATGACGTTGAATTGCATCGATGAACTTTGCTGCTATTAACCCCTGGAATTTACTGTGAGTATGTAGCCTCATCACGTTAGTTAGCATGTTCTATAGTTTTACAAACCAATCCTTCTTAGCTCCATCATATGTTATAGCGGCAATGTTGGCTACTTCATGATTCTCGAGTCTAGGAAAATGTCATAATTCACATGTTGACCAAATTCCAACCCCCTAACGTCTCCTTCGGCATGTCTGCCGAATCGATGTTGGTCTTCACAGATTTCATCTTTCTGACTTGGTTAATGCTTTGAATCCGAATTTCCGCTCAAAGACTGAATGTCACTTTGCATCCCCTTCCCAAACTGCCTCGATTCTTTTCAATAAGGCAACAATCTCAAACCCTTATCCCTCTCATTTTTTGTTAAGTTACCCATAACTGTACGATTTGACTTTTAGCAGACAATATCTGATTCACTCTGGTTAACACGGTCGTAATTACCCCCTTATTTACCCCCGGTGATAGTAGTAATAAGATAAGTTAGTCCTCATTTCCTCCATCCAACTTCAGAGGATGTGGAACCCCTAAGGGAAATTTTTTAATGGTCCTTTTCTGGTCTGGACTTCGCTTTCATTCCGGATTTGTCGCCCATCTCACCATTTTCTATCGTTCTGGTTTGTAGGATGATAACTCAGTTTCCTGTACTTGTGTGGATAACCTCAACTTTTTGCCCTTTCAAGGCCGCCTCAAGCCTTTCGGGCAAGTTGACAGAAAAGGCTCTAGCCGCCATGCTTGAGGAGAGCAGTGGTGCTGCCGTACCACATCAGTATAGTCTCCCACCGCCAAACGCGGTCGCCCGTGTTGGTAGCGGTGGCAGTGGTGGTAGCTTTGACAGCAAACGCGAAAACCATCAGCTCATCATATGGGCTGTTGGGAAGTTGAAAAAGATCTACATGGTAAGTGGTCCCCAGGTTTAGCCATTGTATTTCACTTATTGAAAGAGCTTTCGTGGATTTTAATATTGCCTCCTTGAGAGTCGGTGTGTTTAACTGAGATATTGCTGCATTGTCACTTCCTCTTGGCCAATTGTCCAATTCAAGGACGCCGGTATGGTTGCGCCAATAGCACTTGCTAATGCGATCAAAGCGAAGGTGGGGACTGCATCACGAGAGACTCCCGCATTGCCTTCATCGTCCTCCCGTCAAAGAGGCGACTACACAGCCCTTCCTGAAATGTTTGAGCATCTGTCTACGTCTGTGGAGGACTCTCCGCGTCAACACAGGAAATAACACAAAATACTTTTTTAAAATTCGCTTGTGTTTTCCTGCTATTCCTCTTATCCCCTCTGCTAGTGTTTTTACTCCTTTTCTGTGGTGTGAACAGATTGTTTTGCCAGTGCATTGTTTTTGTGTCGGCGTCGTAATAGACTACTGTGCTCCTGGTCTTTTGCCTCCTCAGGTGGAAAGCTTTAAAATGGAGATGGGTCGTTGTGTGTCAGTCAAATGATGACTCAGGGGGTGTAGGTGACTGCCTGTCCAGTTATACATCAAAGAGTTCGGACAACTTTAACATGGTCGTGGACGCATTTGCTTCCTCTCAGGAGTCGGGAACGCTCTCGTTCTCGCTCTTGTCCAACAGACTTACAATAAAGATGTCTCGTAGCATTCCGCCTTCTAATAGCAGGGCGAGAAAGAAGGAAGAGGATGAACGGTAGGATCCCTCTACAGTGGTCTTACGTCTGTAATTCAATTAAACGATGAGAAATATCAGCAACTAGAGGGTGCTGGAGGATCTGAACTTTGAGAAAGAAGTTATAAATTGGGACTTGGGAGGACACGGTATCCGATACACATCGCAGAATGGACTCTAAGGCCGCTATTTTTGGTATAATGCTTCGGTAAGTGGTTTGAATAGTTGTTTTGGCCTCGTAAGCACAAAAGGCAGGATAATCCCAGGTTTTATGCCATTAGTTTCCTGATTCCATCCGCACGTCAGCGATGCATCTTCTGTTAGGGTGTTAAGAATTTATTCGTCTTCAAAAGTACACTAAGGACGTCACCCTGATTTCTGCTAGTAAAGACCAAACTATAAAGTGGTGAAAGAAGTGCACATGCTGCACATGGTAGAATTCGTGGCAATTCCTAATAAAATGGTTAGAAATGGCGCCTGCGCTTGGCAACCTCCTAGTCCTTCGGTTTGCAGGGAAAATACAAACAAAAGAAGAGAAATTATTCACTAAAGTTTGTTGCGGAGCTGTGTACGGTACCTGTGTGAAGGTCTCAATAATGTGGCTATAAGAAATCCTTCCTACACCTTCATTATACAAATGGAGCCCGACGAAAAGTAGGGGTTATTTTGGTAATCGCTTCTTATTAAGTGTCTCTACTTTGGGATCATTGTTTTCCGCCCTTCTCCATTGCAGTTCCCAAACGGAATCAAACTCCAAAATCGGCGATATTGCTAAGGGAGACCAGTAACGAATCGCAAAAAGATTTCAAAAATTTTTAAGTTCTTCAATGCGCTCGTTGCAGCACGTAGCAATATATTTCAGACAGTATCGAAAAGTTTATTAACATATTACCAATTGTTTTAAATTTCTTTGTTACAAGTCCTTCAATCAAGGCTGTGTTTGGTGGTGCTCTGCATTCATTCTGTGAGTATTCGTCATTGCGAGTTAGTTTGTTGGTTGGTTAGTTAGTTAGCTAAGATGATGGTATTAGCTGTAAGATGCTGTTATCACTGAAGTAGCAAATTGGTTTTTTGATGTCTGATTCGAGAAAAGTACGGCAAAATGCTGCTTTGCTAACATCCTGTATCGTTTATTTAGTTACGATGTCGAATCCTCATGCGGCTTTTTCGTATATTACGCTCGCATTAATAACTTGGGTGCTTATTCTTTCTGCCTCAATACACAAAATTGAGGAGGGGCATGTTGGTGTCTATTACCGTGGCGGCGCTCTGTTGAAAGAGACCAGCCAACCGGGCTTTCATCTTATGATTCCATTAATTACCACCTTTAAAGCTGTTCAGGTATGGTTCGTGCCCTCATTATGCTCCTGTTCTGTTCTTCACTGCTTGATCGTTTAAACACTCACCTTTTGGGGAATAATTCTGGTGATCTGTACTTTATTTATGTTCTGTACTTCTACCCTGTTGGGGTGTCCTTCGTTTTACTGATTGTTTCTGGTACCCAGCATTAGCTCATTAGTGAATTTTCTGGTTGCCTTTCGCTAAATCTGTTAAAGCTTTAATTAGCAAACCGCAGTCGTATTGCTCTGATTTTGTGTTTTTATTTAGACCACACTTCAAACTGATGAAGTCAAAAACGTGCCTTGTGGAACGAGGTTTGTTCTTGCTTTCGTAACTCTTGTCCTGATTTAAGTGGCGGTGTTGTAATCTATTTCGACAGGATTGAGGTAGTCAATCTACTTTCGGCGGAAAGTGGTTCGTTGATTAAACTTCTCTAGTCGTTGTTTAACCTGCCGCAGTCTGACATGTTTTTTATTGCTGGCTTGCACTTTACAGCCTATGAAATAGTGAAGAATTATAGCGCTGAATACGACAAGACTTTAATCTACAACAAGGTTCACCACGAGCTGAACCAGTTTTGCAGCAGTCACACCCTTCAGGAGGTGTATATCGATCTCTTCGGTGAGTAGCTGTGTTGCGAATTTGCGCACTTGGAAAACGATAAACCTATTGTCCGTCATCATTTTTATCTAGCTTAGTAGCCCTCTTATTGGACTATTCATAGATTTTTATTCGTATTAATTAATGAAATCACTTGATTTGACCTAATTTGACAAAATGAAAGAGTTGCACTCATTTTTCGAAAAGTTGATCACTTATCAATTTGTTGCTTGTGTGCAGATTAGCTGTTCTGCGAGGCCATCTTGTTATTAAACGAACGCTTCTCAGCAGTGGTCGAAAAGATTTTGAATACAAATCCATCAGTGCTCAAGTCGCTTCTGGGGGTCTAAAATGCAGGGGTTTATATTATAGCCATGGTATGACAAAATGAAAGCTTTGGAGGACTGGAACCACAAATCGTATCAGTGCAGTCGTAAACCGCTTGTGCTTAGGTCACAGTTTGGTAGTTTAGCTGCTTATGTAGTGTTATATAATATGGAGTTGCTACGGAAACCTATATCGATATAGTCAATAGTCAAACCTGTAACGTGAGATGTTTGCTTATTGTCTGACTATAAGAGTAAAGTAGTTTTGCACTCAATTAATTTTCAAGTAAAACATAAGGTCGGAAGCTGTCTGACATTACTCCTCCGACACAAAGTGTCCAGATTACTCGATACTAAGCCTGAAGATGGATCAGAATCGAGACTCCTACAGGCTTTAGATAACCTCGCATGCGAATCCACTGACTTTCACTCGGAATCACCTTGGCCTCCGCCAATCATACCAACAAATAGCTAATTGCCAAATCGAAGGAAACTGTTTCTGTTGGTCATGGTGTGGACCACCTTCTCTATGTCTCTCTGTTTCCTCTTTAATGCTCACAGACCAGATTGACGAAAACTTAAAGAAGGCACTTCAAGAGGATCTCAACGTGATGGCCCCGGGTCTCTTCATTCAGGCGGTTCGTGTGACCAAACCCAAGATTCCAGAGAACATTCGGCGCAACTACGAGTCCATGGAGGCTGAGAAGACGAAGCTGCTGATCGCCGAGCAGCGCCAACGTGTCGTAGAGAAGGAGGCCGAAACAGAGCGTCGAAGAGCTGTCATTGGTGCGTAAAATTGTTTCTGATGTCAACTCACTTCATCAACATTCAATTGACCTAATGTGTGTTTTTTGCTCCACAATGTTTTCCGCTTTTTTGAATAACACGGGTAAGCTGAGATAGCCCCAATTACCAGCTTGATGCTGCTTTACTTATTATCACTTGCGGCCCACTTTAAAATTATGAGGCTCTTGATTTGCCTCCAAAATTTCCCTTTCACTGTTTTCAGGTCTGTTTGCTTATGCATCCCGATGTGACTTCTTAGGTTATAGGGCATGTAGCTCCATGTTTCTCTTTGCAAGCGACTCATCAGAAAATGAAATTAATTCAATCGTTGCTTCTTAATTTACGGGTGTCATCCTCTGCCACAATGAAAACGTCCGAGGAACAAACCGATGGTAACAAAATAGCAGGGAGCGATTTTAACGCATCGTTACATTTTTTTGAGCCTGAGTCCATTGAGATGTGGCTAGCCTCCCATCTCTACTCCTACTATTTGGATATGGGTCGTTTCATAAGGATTGTTCTGCCTTTCTTCGACTTACCGAACCCAAATTTTTTGATGTACCCTTCTTTGTCTTTCCGCCTAGTTATTTACGGCAAACTTTCGTCTGCCGTGATTAATTGGTGAGGTCTTATGGGGTTCGAGTGGAGAATGCCAGTGGTGAAACGCCAAACCAACTCCAGCAGTATCCTTTCGTCGGACTTTGGTTCGACTCAATCGTTTGTCGAACACTTGCAACTGTCGAGAAATCACCCACTTTAATGCGTTATAGGCAACAAATTGTCCATATAATGGGTGTGTTGAATAGCGAACTTTGTGGCTTCGTGCTAGATTAATTTCTCCCAAAGCCATCTAATTCGGCTAACATTGCCGAAGTAATAAACTAGTTGGGCCTCTGCTGTCTCCGAGAGGCAAAAGTTTTACAATACGTTTGATTACACCACGACCTCCTAATTTGCCGACTCACTTGCAAAACAAAGCTGGCGGTCAGAACAGAAAGCCTATTTTTCTAGATTGCTGCGCCCTTATCGGTCACGATGGCTTAATTTTTCAAAAGAATTGATATTTAATTTCTACCCTCTTTACGATGCACTGCGTCAGTGGTGCTCATTGTAGTGCATCCACATGTTTGACTTGGTGAGATTGAGATCTCTGGCAGGGTTGCTTTGTCCTGCAATGCTTGTATGTCAGGAACCCTTCAAGCGGTGCCATCTGTTCTCAGTAACATGACTTCAATTCATCCCTCCAAAGGCATCATTTGATTTGCTCCTTAAATTCCCAGTTTCTTTGCATGGTCGTAAAGCGCTGCGGTGGTCTCTTGCAAACCCCATAATGACATCTTGGGCCAGTTGCTCGTCGTATCTGATGCCTGACTACCAGGCTTGGAGATATACACCTCAGATACCTCATCTTGGACTAGAGCAGGCGATTACCATGTCTCTTCCACACTCACACCCCATTCTGCGGTCATCATACCTTAAATTGTCTATGTGATTCTATGCGGAACTGCCGTTACAATACTAACACCTCTAAGTATCGCCTAGTGCTGCGTTCAACAAGACCGTAGTTTAAAAACGAAGACGTCATCATCGCTGTTCCAAGGATTTTCAATCCGGTGTTTCCATCTCGGAAACGAAATGAATGATAATGACCCTAAAGGTACCAAATGTCTCTTATTGTACTACCTGGCATTATTGCTATTAACTATTTTGTAACTGTGCAGCGAATGAGCGTAGATGGACGGAAAGCTCAGTCCAGGGGTGTCAAACAGCCGTTGAGAGTGTTTGCCACGTTGAACATAGCGTGGTGGTAAGTAGTAAACTCCATTGACATCTCAAAATTCGCAGTTGGTTTGGTTTGGCCGTTGTTCTAAGTCCGCGTCTGCCGCGCTGTCGGTCTGTTGATCGTACCTTTTGTTTATGCGACCGAACTCGACTTCCGGTTTGATTCTTGTCGGACGGTAAATGCTACCCTTTTGTGACTGCTTTAATAGACTTTGAAGGCTGTGGATTAAATTGACTGATTCTAAGACATTAGCTCGAAGTTTATGTCAGTTCTTCTCGGTGAATCAGGCGAGGACTCATCTATGTAATTTGATGATGGGCATGAAATTTAACGGAAGCGACAGTAGTGACTTCTAAGCAGGGTGTGCGCTTTACGCTTCAGAGGCGGAGCAAGCCGCGGAGGTGGCAGCCATTGAATGGCGCATGCGGTTGTCGGCGAAGGAGAACGAGCAAGCAATCGCTGCCATCGAAGATGGTATTCGAGCCTCCAGGGCACGCGCAGATGCAGACGCTGATTTCTACCGCGCCTCAAGACAGGCAGAGGCCGATTCGCTACGCTTGACGCCGCGGTATTTGGAGCTAGAACGCTATCGGGCGATGGCAAATAACGCCAAAGTCTACTTTGCGTCACTCAGTGGAGGAAATCCCTTCCTCCCGCCTTCCACTGACAATCCCTCATTGTCGGGATCAGCTAGTGACTTCCTCTCCTCTGTGCTTGAAAATGCGAGCAATCTGAAGAGTGTAGGCACTGGAGTGCTTACCCATTTGCTCAACTCAGCTCTCAATGCTGCTGAGGGGAATGGGGATGGGGGAGTGAATGCCAGCGCGCAGCAGGATGAGGAGGAACCGTGAATGATGCTTTTGTACCTATCTTTCGATACTCTTTCCTTTTTTTACGGGAAATAAAGTGGTGATGCTAAAATTTGTTTGTCTAATTGCCTACATGGTTCACCTCACCACATTTAGTAGCCGTAAGTACGGTCATTGTATGCTGAAATCTGTTGGAAGATCAGTACTTGCGTATTTTTACTGAATTGAGGGAGGAGTCAATATTCAAGCCGTCTATAGTTCAGCGTTCGGTTGGCGACTCGATCGAATTCAGCGGCAAGGCCTCGGCGAGCTGTTATGCCTGCTCGCAGGACGTTTCGTAAGTCAGGCTGAAAGTGGCGTCCGTTAGCGTCACCTTTGGTCCGAGGAATTTAAGTTAGCTTCAACTCTAACACCACCAATTGGATGGGACTGTTGCACTTACTTCTGTCAGGTTGGCTTTTAACTGCATTTTCGGAAGGGAGTAGATCGGGGAACAGGTACATCTGTCTTAGGAGCGTACAATGGAAGTCTTAGAGGCCTCCATGGGTTTACGAGTAAGAAAAAAATAATCCACTGTAGGGGGTAAGTAATCCACCCATAGTTATTAATCATTTTCTGGCCTTGGCTACTTTTTTATCAAAAGTGTTTACCACTTTACAGTATCACAAATTCATGTGTTAAATGGTAGGCAAAGGAGCGTTTATTTTAACCTTTACATTGAATTTTTGATTGATTTGGAGGAAAATTAAGGGGTGAAAAACCAAATTATGTTGCATTCCGGCAGAACTAGCAGTTGAGTCCTCCTTCAACCCTCACTTTGTAACACTCCATCCTCCGATCATTTCGTGCATGTTTAGAAACAAATCCGTTACTTCGGTTGCATTGATTTAGCATATCCTTTAACGCGGTGGAAGCTTTATTTCCTAGCCTGCCACTGCTCCACATGAGGGTGTGACAAATACGTACAAAAGCATTGGGTGTGCTACTGCCCTGTAGTTCAGGTTCAATTTAAGCGTTTAGCAATAAAAACCTCTTAGATTACATATTCAAGACAATATTGGTTTAGTCGTCCGCTTTCCGCAAAACTAAGCTTAAGCAAATCGACCTCACTTTCATATAAAACGCCTACGCTATGGTTTACTATTTGTGGTAGATTAGGTTCATAAAACAACATATAATCAACATATTACTCCAAGCCATGACCAAAGAATTTTATATTACAAAGTTTATTTTAAATAAGATCAGAAGTCGTGATGGGTGCTACTGAGTGTTCCTTCAGAAGAAGGATATAACAATGCTACCATGCAATAGAACTAAGGGTGAATTCAAGAAAAAAAAGCCTGTTACACTTTACAAAATCTTGGATACTCCGATGGAAGAAGCGCTAGGCATGCTATAACTTTAAGATCAACACGTTTCCCCGATTACTTATCAGAATCAGTATGCAGAAATACCGATGGTCACAAACTGAACAGTATCCGCTCATAAAAAGCGCTGACTCTGAGCAACAAAATAGGGGAAGTGTGAGTAAAATGTTTGTAAAATATACTACCGAAAAGAAGTCACGGGGAATGTAAACTCTGTATGAGGCTCTCTCTAGAATGAAGTGTCCTAATTATTTTTTAAATGAACCCCAAAATGTTAAAAGTTAAAAGACATTTACAGCGCGTCACATTTTTGCAAAGTAAATGTGCAAAATGCCTCTAACAGCTGTCTTTCACATCTTAAATATGCTTCTTCTCAATTCGATGCCTACAGTTGCCATTATTCAACAGCAAGTATCAGTCAAGTGTATTTGAGCGCCAAACAGGCAGCAAAATCACAAAGGCGTTTTATCCAGGAGACTCACAGTTTTTGCCACTGCAATACTTGATTTTTAGCACTCGATTATCATGCTCAAACCGCTGAGGCCGCCTTGAATGCCGTTGTTCTATATAATCTCGTACGCGTTTGCGAACTCGGCACCAGGAGAGCACGCCTATACTACTCATAAGCACAAAATAGCCTACGACCAGGACGAGAGCGACGGACTCCGATCGAAAGAGGCTTGGTTGCTCGAGAGCGCCTGAGGTTGTGGGTTCGCTACTCTCCATTTAAAAAAGTGGGAAGGAAACGAGAGCTAGTAAACGAATGCTTCACTCACACCCTCACCATGACAACGAGGACTTAGCGTAGATTGGGCGAGCAGCAGCCAGTAGGAAGACGCGTGGGGTTAGGTTCCTCCCCTCAACCGAGCAAGCCAGGTAAATTTAGCGCCAAGTCTTAGTCAAATTCTTATCTTGAATGGGGTGATTTTGATGTTCGCGGATGCCAGGCCAGAGCTTGAGACCCAAAAATCACCGGGCAAGGTCAGTGCAATCAATCTTCCCAGTTGCGAGACATAATGTCCATTCAGGTTTGAGCAATAGAAGTAATTTCTCCACAAAGAGGCAAATAAAGGTCTTTCCGAATAGGCGACTCATGTGTCGGTTATTAATTCATCCATCATTCTATCATTACTCAGTAATAAAACGAGTTGCAATATTAAGTGCATCCGTGAAGGCCTCATTTGCGAAATGGAGAGGCAATGTCAAGCCAATAGAACCCTTGTTTCGACCAAAAAAGTTTATTTATTTATAAAACAGCTAGACCCATTCTCTCTTGCCAGTGCATTTCACGTTCTTTGCCAGTAATGATGAAAGCGATTATTATCAATAGAGATTGAGTGGGGACATCACTTACCGTGAAATGGTTGAATTGTTGAGAATGGAGAAACAAGCCTACTTGTCTTTCAAAACCAGGCATCATCCATTGTACTGTAGTCGGAAAGTGCAATAGATTGAACAGAACAAAATATTTTGTTGTCTTCTGTTAGACCCTATTCATGCAACACCACTTATAACCTTATTTGTTACAGCAGAAGGCTCTTAATCTCGAAAAGCAAACTGATAAGAAGCATTGTCTTTGTCAAAGGTTCCTTTGCCATCACCCAGTTCTAAAATTAAGCATTCATTCTATGAGGCTGGCACAGTCTATTAAATCGAGATTCAAAACGCTTTGTTGCACGGGCGCTTAAGGTTCCGCGATTGTGCTTCCACTGGGCGGTATTTACATTTCAGTAGCCTTACAGTCGCCCGAAAGGCGCAGGGTACTCTCTTGGTGGCATTCGGTCCTGGTGAAAATCCGTTCTCATCTCTGTTGTTTTGAGGAAGAAGAACATATACCATGGACGGAAGAATCTGGGCCGACCTCTAACACAAGGGCTGGGAATACCAGTGTCACAGCGTCCGTAAAGCACCTTTAAAAGTTCGTTGCGAAGCTGTCTATCGTGCCTGCATGGAATCCATACGGATTTGAAATGGGTGAGCAGCAGTGGAGGGAAATCAATTGTTGCTGATTTTAGGTCAGTGGGCCTATCACTACCGGTGGGCGTTCAAGATGGTCAGCACATTTCACTCTTCCCCCCAATGCAGCTACCGAACAGGAGAAAACTTCAATCCCAGTAGAAATGCAAAGAGGCACCAGTAACCTTGTGATCAAATATTATCACACTTGCACAGTTCGTGAGTGTTTTTGTGTTGGAAGCACCGACTACCGTGTGATGACTGATGCTGAAGGTTGACGGAGATGCTGGAGAAGATGCTCACAAAAGATGAAAAGCAATGTGTTTCTCGCTGATTTGGTTTCGTAAGCAAATAAGAATACATCATTGTGCTTCCACCAGACGGCATCATCACCTCTGTGCCTCCTGAAGGGTCCGGGGGCGCTAATAATCACCTGGACCAACCTGTTCGATCTTGGCCGTATTTCTCGTGCGACTGATCGTTGAGGTATTCTTAACTCTCATTTCCTCATATTTCAATTAAAAGTGTACAAATGGATTCGGTCAGTAATACCCTCAAGCGTGGTGCCATTGTAAAACTAACCCGTTAATCTAGTTAATAATCTACCTCTTTGTCCAAAACCGCTGAATTCAGGGATTTAAGCGAGTGTTCAATTATTATTAGTGGTAGTAGTACTGTCAGTAAATAAGTGGGCAAACTGCAAGAGTGTCGGGGGTCTGAGTAGTGCCCTGTGAAAGGCCTTCAAGCCAGGCCGGCAATGGTTATGGCACCGCTGGCGCAACCGATAGCAATGAAACGACCCTCCAGCACACTATCGATAGTCTGGACCACGGAGTCTGTTGGAATACGAATAACGGGCTGGAAAGTAAAAAACGAACATTAGGTCAAAAGGAGATCAGTGGAAAAAAGGCCTGGAGAGATGAGTGTAGTAGTCATCGAACCTCTTACACCATGCTTGGATAATGTGGAAGTGAGCCAAAAGCAGCCTCAGTAAAAGTAAGGCTATCGAAAATGATGTAAAACCTGTCGTATTCTAGACTAATAAACTGCTTTATAACACCTTAGGGTGGCATATTACCCAATTTTATTGCATTCCGGCAAAGTTAAATGCAAAATATGCTCTTTGGTCCTACATTACTAACTTGTAAAGAAGGCACACCTACTAACACCTAGAAATTTGGGCTGGCGAATGGAAGTGCACTACATTTGTTACTTAGGGAGGGTAATACAGCCATTTTATGACTACGAGAGCAATTAATATATGGGCGCGATGAAGCCGCTACCGGTTCTACTATGGCAACCATGCGTATCATTTTACTGAAGCGTGAATACAATTAATGTGGATGCTCCCTGGACTTGTGATTGGCTAAAAAACTCACCATTTTAGTATCACGATGAAAAACTCGCACTTCATTGAATCCCGAGCCTCCACAGACAATGGCACGACTGGGTAGAAGACGTGCAGCGTACAGATATTCACCACCGCCAGCGTCTTTGCATTGCCCCTTCACTACATCCGCCACGTCAATGCACTCCGCGGGTTGCATGTAGGCCTGTTTTCGCAGCGTGTTCCCCACGTCACCGTTAGCCAAATTGCTGCCTTTCGGAGACGACTCGGTCGCATGCAGATTACGCAGATCCCAAATCTACATACATGCTACTTAATTACAGTTAGTAGGACAATTTATACGACTGGAGTTCGTACCATTTGCGCATTAAATATGATAAAATGCGAAAATCCAGAGCCTAGAAATAATGCCTCGAACCTCAGAGACAAGAAGTAGATAGTGCTGGTTCCATGCAAAGATGCACCTTTAGTAGAATATGGAGATGTACCAGAAACGGTGATTATGAAGACGAGGGAGCTGTGTTTGAGGTGAAAAGCAGATACAAGGTGCCCAACAGGTAATGTGCCCTTGGTCTCCATCCCAGAGGAGGATATGTACCAATAAAAAAAGCTTAAATTGTGGCATCCCTCTACTCCTTTACTTATTTACTGCTGCCCATAAAGCATGTCCTCATTCGCCTCGACTACCCATTGCAAGGGCATGAAGGCTGAGGATGAGAGAGCAGAGCATCGAGCTCATTGCACAACAACCTCGTAGTTTATGCACTCCGTTTTAGGGAAAAATAAATTCGCAATTGCATAATTGAGACACAAAAGCTTGACAAATGTATCAGTGACTAAAGAACTATGCTTCAAAAAAGAGCTTTTAGGCAAAATTTTATTTGATAACCACCTCACAGTACTTGAGATGGCTCCTTGAACGCACTGCCTTGTTAGAAGTGGAGAAAGTAGTTAAACGAGACCCGAGACTTTCAAGGGATTTTGTGACCTTGAAAGTGCCTCCATATGCATTCCAGACCTTGGTCTATGTTGAGGTGCTGAACTAATCAGCGTTTTGCGGTATCCACCTGTCCACCATTGGATAGGTGCTAATCGACTTCAAATTGGAGTTATAGCATTAAAGCATTATTTGGTGCTACTGTTTTGACCAACTTTATTACTCCTTCTCGTCCTATTGTCATTGCCTGATTTGGTTGGGAATTGACAATCGCACAGCTCCATGCTGCAATGAAATGGACTTTTCACCTGGCGAGAACTACTTGGCTCATCTGTTTGTGATGACTGTGTGATTGGAATCACGAGTTAAATGACTATTCTGCCATCACAAGATCCCACAGGTTGCACAACAAACGCCTCAAGGTGTTTACTTTCCTTTTGAGATTTGAATAAAAATTTAATAATGGAATTTGTGCATTTGGGCTGTGAGTGCACTCATCTACCATCGTTGCAAATTCCAATTTCTATTTAAAATTAACTACGCTCGGTTGAATTTGAGATTCGCAATCTACAACACGGGATTTGAGGAGGGAAATTGATGCAATTTTATGCGCACCCTCTCAAGCACATACTTTTGACGCCCATAAATGATGCTGGAAAATTGGGTTTGAAATGTTGCTAGAGTTCTCTGCTTGTAAAGGGGAAGTAATGCATGTTTCAAGCTTCATTCTAACCTCTGTATGATTTCCTCACTCAAGGAAAGCAGCAGGGAATGGCCTTCGAGAGAAACTAGTCTGTATTAGGAGGATAGGGTCGTACTTTTTGTTGGATTCTACGGAGATCTTAGAGATTTGCTTGACCCTAGAGCACCAGGTACCATCGGAAGTTGGGAATGTGTGATTTGAAGATTTCAAGAAGTTGCTTCAAGATTTTAAAGAAGTGTGATCTGATCCTCAAATAGGTTCTAAAGCAACCAAGAACGGTGCTGTTTAGTTGCACGAGTGATTGCATTAGGAATAACAGTTAAGTGAGGCAGAACTTTGGCATAAGGATACATCAAACACGTACCAGAAAAAAGACGCTAGGTTAAACGATCATTCCATTCCTACAATCACAATCCCTTGGCTTTGCCATTGACAAGGGCAGGTAACATCTATTTGTCCCACACTTCACATCTACTCTCTTTTGAGGGGACATCTGGTTGCATGATACCTCCAATGCTGCACTCGCAAAAGTTAACTTCTTAGAAGTAATGTCCACTCGAGTATGCAACCAACCTCACTTAGAGGTTCCAATTAACAGACTCTATTGAAATAAAGCAGCAAACCATTCTGCTACTTTGTCCACTTTTGCTAACCATTAATGGGTGAGTTAATTTTTACGACGGATTAAGGGATTAAAAACCGCGAACATCTTGGGAAGCCCGAGCGTAGGAACTTATTGTGGGCAATGCAGAAGTTGGGGCATTGTAGTCTGCATGATCGCTCGTCGGCCTCATCACACCACACCAACAGAGGACTTCGACAATGACTTCTTAAATGTGATCAAAGCATAGTGGCAAACTAACAGCATCCTAGTGCTTGCTGGCCTCTCCGCACTGTGGACTCAAAGCAGACCCAAGGATCCACACGCGAAATGGGCCAGCAGCTAAAATCTCTGGCATGAGATTCCAAAGCTCTGGATGCACACAGTGGCAAGATGAGGTGCACTAATGTTAGGCCGAACCAAATAAGTACTTAGCAGTCGCTTTTGTAATGGATTAACCTCCCCCCAAGAATGGGGCGAAGAGAAATAAAGCAAGAGCTTGAGAGAGACCAATGGACCCACAGGGATATGAGAATTTCTTACCTCGAGAGCTTGCCGTTTACGCCATGAAGCGGTGAGAAGTTCATCTCCTTCAACATCGAGGCCCTCGGGGCTACAAACTAGAGGACCGTAGATATCGTGCACTGGTCCGTTCCGTGTTCTTGTGTCCCAAACCTGTGGATTAACATACTAGACGCGTGTGTGTTGAATACGGCAGTGGTTTTGGACGACATTACTGGTAAAATTACAAACGACACTTCCCGCCAACACAGGAAGTAAAAACAGGCATTTGTCACTTCTAATGGCAAAGTTTGAGTTACCATCAATGCATACCTGGACGACAGTAGATGTCTACTTCACCTACACTGAACCGGACCTTATTTTAGAGACATGGAGGTTAGAAGACATGGGAGCTTAAGCAGTCAAATATGCTATTGGTTGGATTTAAAAAATCTTCAGGTTTCTTCATGCTTTTACGTTTAATTTGGTAGGATGCAACGAGAATCCTCAAAAACTCTGGTTAATCAACAAAAAGAACTCCACCACTCCTATCCTCGTCATCTAAGCATAACCAATTATTAATAATGGGCAACTACAGCAGTTCCTTTTATCGGTCTCACATCCGTGGGACACCACTGATTCTTTGACCTATCATTTGTGTCAAAAGTCCTCCAAAGCGGCCCACCAGAGGATGTAACTGAGTATGGGCCAAATTCAGTGAGTCTTAACCAAATGAGGTGATATGCCTCGGAATTCAATTTCACAGGCTCTTCAGCATCCACAGGTTGGGCATTTACTAAGCGGCATGGTACGTAGGCATGCCTATGGCCTCGCGCCCCTCCTATACATGAGTGATAACTTTCCTCACACCGCTGTAGGAGCCGAAACGCAATGTTCGAGTGAGTTCTTTTGCGCAATCAATTGTAATAGCAAAGACTGCTTAAAACATCAACAAAATGAGATTTGTCCCATGAGTTCGTTGAAAATGTCTACCTTAGACCTACCACTCATTCCAAAAAAGTGACTGTGAGGTCGTGGTGGAGACATAAGTTGATGATGCCAGCTGAACGTTGCAGTTATGGTTCGAAAATGCTACGAATCTGCAACAAGATCAGGCAGCTTTAGCACTTAAACTACCGTTGCTCACACGTGTCCAACCAGTGGAAATTCGCCTCAATGCGATACTTGAGGTATTGGTTGGTAAATCTAATATTTTCTTAAAGAAGACCACGGTCAGGCATTTCTACTTCGAAAACACACATCGTGGGAGATCTGGAACCCCTTATGCATAAATTACGATGATCTTTAAGGCCGTGATCCATTAAATCGACACGAAGTCAAGTCGGGAAGGCCTACAAAATACCGCGAAAGCTCAAGTATCTGTGGCTTGAAACTAACCCGCTATAACAAAATCCAACATTTCCAACCCACCTTTACATGATGATCCCAACTGGCCGAGATGAGAAGTCTGGACTGAGTGGGATGATACCTTAGAGCAGTTATTCGCATTGAGTGGCCTTCTGTATAATTGTCCGCAGGACCTGTGGGGCGGTAGCCAAGAATTTGTGGTCCAACAGTGTCAGTGTTCGCTTCCTCGGAACAGGGATCTTGTTTCACGTCCCCCTTGTAGCTAATCGGCACGATGAAGGGTTTGATGGATTGATCGGCTTTGCCTCCGGCAAAACGTTTGCAAGGTCCTAATCGTGTAGTCGATGATTTACTCAACTATCCACCCGCACCAAACAATGAACCACACAGAATTATGCGTTAAGAAATACACCAAAAACACTCTATACTACTCAAATATCAAACTCTTACACAGGTGTAAATTCAATGTATCGCCTATGTTCACTCCTAGCGATAGATTCACTTTCAGTAAACCGACCTGATTATGTTTCTGTGGATGTGCCAGATGCCACAAAGCCTTACTTTTTTCGGGTTTTCCAGAATCAGTAGATTGGGTTTCAAAACTAGTTGTCTTCTGTTGACCAAAACAGAGGCTGTAGAGACGAATCGCGGTGTCTGTGCCAGCTGTGGCCAGTTCCATTCCATCGGGTGATATATCAAAGCAATAGGTTTGCTGGTTCTTCTCCGTGATTAGAGTTTCGAAACCCTCACAGGTGGAATCAAGACAGAATATGTCACCCTGTGGAGTGCAACCCAGCACCCATTTAAGGTTGGTTGGTACATAGCGCAGACAAGTAATTGGCATACCCAATTTCCATGACGAGGGCCGCAACAGTAACTGCTGTTGACCCTCTATCACACTGATTATCTTGACAGAGAAGTAGGAGGCTGCATTTTAACTTAAAATGAAGCGTTTTTAGGCTTTAAGGAATTGTACTGACTTACGCGAACGCTTGTATTGGCAGATCCAACAATCAGTTGACGCCCATCAGCGCTAAACCTCAGTGTGTGCACACCAAAATCATCCTCCTCAACAATGGGACCTTCATGACACAGTGAATTGCTCATAGGCGCCTTTTTACAATCATCACGACATGAGCACTTTGTGCCACAGTGAGAGCAAATGGGCTTTTCAGGAGCATTGTTCAAAGCCATTTCTGAAGCAGGCTGGTATTCAGGAGGATATAGGGTGCGTTGAAATCTGATCCTCGTCAACCGAAAAACTGACGACAAACCGTTCTCAACTAGAGCGCTTGCCAGCAGAGCGGATTCTAGATGACGCCGTGACATCTCTTGGAGGAAAAGAGAGTCAGATGTTTAGACATGCTCCGATTTAACACTTCCTAAAGGATATACAAGAAAGAGTCGACAAAATTTTTGAAACAGGGTGGAATTAAAGGGATTCCACTAAGCAAATGTTGTAAAAGAAGTCGTAGACCACTTTACCTTTTGTTGTCATCCAGCAAAATACAAAGTTCGTGAACCCGTACTACTGATCAATCCGGGATGGGTGGAGGGGCGAAATCAATCAGTCGCCGACTCGCTTCAGGGATTTGTTATACTGTATAAGCAATAGAGCTATGTAGGGACCTTATTACTAGCTGCGCGGAACCCGGGTAGATTAGAAATGGCTGAGTAGATGCGAAATCATATCCCCACCGATATATGCTGAACTCCACCCTCCGCTATATGACTCGGCGTTTAGATTGGTATTTTACGATTGGCTATGGACACGAGTGATAGCCAGCACATTCTAGTCTCCCTGCAGAACGGAGCTCCACGTGCAATGGATTTGTCCAGAGGAACCAACAATGGTGCAGTCGAGAAGATTTCATGCAAACAGAAGCTCGATGGCTGGTATGGTGGGTGTTTTTCTTACACCACCAATTATGTCGTGAGGGTTAACACGAGAAGCCGACCTAGAAAAGTACCGCAGACGGTGCTCAAAAAGGGAGAGAATGCCTTAGGGAATCATCCATCTGCTTGAGCTATTGCCGACTCTTGTATTAAATTCCACCAACTCACTTCAATTTTCTAAGATTTCGTAACTATGATGATGTAAAACGATTTTCCTTAAGAAAAAGTTAAGCGTTCCTAACAATAGCATGCAGTTCAGGCACCCACACAAGCTCTTAGTTGCCTTAAAGAACCTGGTAGCTTAACAGTCTGGGGTCCAGAATTAGGTGAACCAGGTCAGACACCATCCTTCCATAGCCTTAGGCTTAAATCTTAAATATCAAGCGCCATGTCATACACAAAACTGCAAATAACAAATGCGGATTGAAATCTTGACCCACTTGGGTTTGTTTGCCTACTTTATGCAGTAGTTTGGTAATTTTTCAATCAAATACCTTACATCCATTATAGGAAGACATTTGCGGAAGGCTTTTATCCGTTTTTGAAGGGATCCATATTTCCTATTGATAATGCAACATACTTGAACACACTTGAACAAAAATTTGACGATTTGCTCGCCCAAAAGCATGCATAAAGACATTTGGTGATTAGCTCTTAAGGTGAATTTTAATGTGTACGATTATGTGTACGTATTCGGTGCGTACAAATGTGCGTTCCATTGGCAACCCACAACTGCAACGCAGACCAAAATGTTTGACAGTGGAGGCTACAGTCTTGAAATGAAGCATGAAAACCTGAAAACTTACATGATAGACATCACGATCCCGAAGGAGTGTGATGTAGAACGCGGAACAAAGTTGGGTACAACTCAGGGTTAATCTTTTGAAACTCTCTCTCCAAGTCTCAACTTTGTGAGCTAACATGCACTGCGCCAACGTACTCAGCCCAATCAATGCAGTTGATTTAGGAAAGAGATCACAGAATTACAGGTAAGACACTCTCAAACCCACTTTAACCACACTCAAACCAAAATCCCCTGATGGCACAAAGCATTACCAATTAACCATGGACACAACAATCAGCCTATTTACATGAAGAAAACCATTAAAGCAGCTTTGAACTAGGTGAACCTTTCATTCATGTCTAAGAGGCACATAAGCCCTCTGTGCTGACTCGCCTTCATCCAAGCGTCTCCCAAGTTGCTAGAAAAAAATGCAGTGATAACGGAACATCCAACTCTCATGTCAACGACCAACCTCAACCAACGTTTAAAACCAATGAATAACCAAACGATGGCAGCCCAACATGAAAAAAAACAGCGAATCAAAAAAGACACATGAAAGAGTCTGTATTCCAACTACGTGCAGTTTTACAAATCCTCATTCAGTGAGATCCTAGTTATGTCAACAGCACCAATGGAGGCATTGCCGCCAAGCGGTGGCTGCGCTACGCCCAGTCCCGCGGTTTCTTCAAAACCTCCAGCAGGTCCATATACCTCTTGTCGTCAGAGGGGTCATGGCAGTAAACCCATTTCTGGCAAAAAAGTTAAAACAAAATTCAGTGCATCATTCAACGAGTCCCATCAGATCAAGCAGCGTTGTTGCATTCCACAAACTAGTGAAGTCAATGCTATAAATTGCATTTTGTCGAAACAACCAAACAAAAAGACAGAATATATGCAACATAAAACCACTCCACCAAATTTCAGTCGATAGCATAAGATGATACCTCTAAAGACACCTAATCACCAAATTCTTAGATTGCATTTACAGTTGGGCTATGGAGCCCTGAGTATTTGGTCCCTGTACTCAAGTGCTTCACCGAGTATGATTCAAAATCCCCAGATTCAACAACTAACGAAAACAGTTGCTTACTCTGACCAGTATTCTAGCAGTGCTGCTCGGGTGACATAAACAAAGAAGCAAAAAAATACCAACTTAGCACCGATGCACTCAGCCAATGCAACAATTTCCAAGACCTATTTTTAACAATGGAGACAATTTATTAACTGGTTTCACCGAATTAATCGTGACTGAGGCTTATTTTGGACCAATTACTCTAACTTGCATCACCAAATGTGCCACGCTAAATAGGTCAAAGTCGTTGGGATTCCATTTCAGAAGGGTAAGTTAATACCAGCGCCCTAAAACCTGCAAGCGAAAACAGTGTAACTGCTTTCAATGATGCTAGAAGCTTTGAACAAACTGATTCGCTAGACTAGTGAAGAAGGTGTCTTCTACGAAGCATAACACGCCATCTGGGAGTTGCACTTAGATAAAAAGGGAAAGAATGAGCCTAAGCGAACTAATAACGAAGAAGTTTTAACCTGAGCAGCCAAGTGCCTTTAACTTGCTCGTGCTCATAGCAATCATGTAGGCAGTGACAACTGATGATAAACTCAAAGGTATTTAAAATCGGTTACTCACAGCGTACAAGGGCATCGAGACAAAAATGCTCTCAATCCTAGCATTGGGTGTGAAGAGACCAAACTTAGTACCCCTATCGTAGATCAGATTGAACTCCACATAGCGGCCACGGCGTAGCAGCTGCCACTGCCTGCGAGTGTAAAAGAAACGCGTCAGATGACCACATTACACAACAAGAGCCCAATACAGATGAGCAAAAGAAACCTAATATACACAGTCCAACTTTGACGATGCAGCTGCATCATTATTTTACCTAATAAGTCAGAAGTGGTAGAAACGGGAATGTTCGCATACCTCTCCTTATCGTTGTAGGGCGTCTTCAGCCGTTTCACAATGATTGGTAAGTAGGATGGTGCCACAGCAGCAGCACAGTCCTAAGGTGAAAGTCAAAGGACCAGTTCAGCAGGAAAGGAAGTAAACGGAAAGCGAAAGCAGCATACCCGAACAAACGAAAAGATCTCATCTTGCGAGGGGCTATCCAAATTATCAAAAAAGATGCCACCGACGCCTCGTGCTTCACCTATGAATAAGGCATCGAGATTAATTAGCTATCGCTGCCGAAAATTGTAACATTTTCTGCGATAGGGTAGAACGCCAATTTTTGGACAATTGCCCAATGGTATTAAGAATGCTGCTCAAAAGAAAGGTTTTTCGGGGAGTATAAACCTGACTGGGGCCCTATAAAATAAAGATCAGTTTCTAATCATTCAGAAGTTTTGCCAAGTTGCTTTGGTGATAATTTTGAAAAAGAATTAACGACAATCAAGAGAATTGCAAGATTCGAACTAATTCAGAATACCAGAAGAAAAGTTGTGAATCGAAAGGATAGACAAGTAGAACGAATAAGATCAAGGGAGCGCATTTTTATGCAAAGTTCTTAGCATTTATTCCATGACCTACTAACAGTGAGCTGCAAATTCGAATACACGAATCCATGGCAGTGAAGATGCTGGAAACACATTCGCTATGCACGCAGTACACTTTAATAATTTAATCAAAATGGTTCCGATAGATAAATCTATGAGGTATCTGTTCTAATGTCGTTACTTAGGAATAAAGGCTATAACATAGTGGCCTCCTCGAAGGCAAATTACCTCTATGTTTGATAAAAAAGTACTCATCACACCACGTCTTAAAGTCGTGGTAATAGGATGGACTGTGAGCATCACAGGCAGCCTTGAAAAGGCCGTGAAAGTGCTTAACATCCTCCTCGTAAAGGAAGGAGGGAGTTAGATCACAGCCTCCACCGAACCACCATATCTTCTGGCCTGTCTCCACGTCGGTTACCTCAAAATAACGGTAGTTGAAGTGCATCGTCGGTGCATGAGGATTTCGCTGAGAATAGAAAAGAATGGTGCCTGCTTATAGACTACGAGAGAAATGTTCAGGAAGGAACAAATCGACGCACTGGATGATTGACCGAACTGATTCCCACTACACTACACCTGTAGGGGCGTTCGTTCTCCAATTCCTTCACCCTAAACCAAAAAAGCAGAGACGGTTACCTAGAAGATGCACAACAAACCCGCCAAAAGTTTTATAGATTCAGTAAGCAAAAACGGACATGCAAAAGGATTCACTGCTAAGGAGATTTCCTCCTTCCATAAATCACAGAGATAAAGAAGAAATAGCACCTTTAATGGCACCCATGCCCATTGGCAAACCACCCAGCAAGATTCTGCATAGAACTAAACTACAAACCATAGTATAATGCTCAAACAAAAGTGGCGTTAAACAAGTGGAAGACTACCATACCCTTCTTTCATCTGCTTGATCGCCGAGTTGGAGAGACTACAAGTTATCACACTGATATTGATTGCGGCTTTTTCAAAGACCTTGCCTTCTTGGAGTACACAAGAGATGCCACCACCTTCATCCTAAAAGCAACAACATTCACTGAAATAGAAATGTTGAGCACGTTGGCTACCAAAATACGCCGTAATAAACGGTAGTTACGGTACATTTTCACGCGTCCAACGGTCAACAAAGAAGCGCGCCTTGCCATCAATAGCCTCCATACATCGACATAAGTGAGACTAAAAGGCATTTACAATAGCACTCTGGATGTCCAAGACATCGATCCACCCAACAAAATCCCACGCTGATTTTCAGGAAGTACACGCACCACCGGCAGATAACAACTGCACCAAAAGTTTCTTAACACGCAAAATATACAAATGCATTGAAATCGTTGCTAGTAGAGTAGATCCAACGAGACTCACTTGAAGATTCATGCAAAGTATTTCCATCTTCGAATGAATACCACCTGAATGCTACCGCATGTTAGAATGCAAAACATTGTACTACAAGAAGGCTTTCGATAGGTGTAATTGGATCAGCCATCCATTTCGATGGATCATTCTCTGTAAGATCGTTTTCAAAGGAGATATATTCACAAAATGCTTTCCGCTAAAAGCAATTAGACAGGCAGTACTTACATGTAGTACACATTGGTACGCCCTGTAGCCTACATATAAACTAATACATGTTTGGGAAACTAGACAAATGCTTACGCCACAGCTCCCACAGCGGCCGCAACCAGCACCCGACTCATCGCAAAACAACCGAATCAAAGTGGCGAATGATGTGACCACGGTGCAATCACAGAATTTTATGCATTATAACAACAGGTCTGCAAACACAAATTACTTGATTTGAAAAGTGCGGAAGAAATCTCGCCTAGCACATAATTTCGCTGCACATATTACTTCCGTTTTTCTTCTCTACTTTGAAAGAGTATGGAAGTAAGTGACTTCCAAATATTTTCTAGTTGTCGCCTATGTCTTGACTCCAGGCCATACTACTGATGTAATACTTTGTTTGAACTACCGGTATAGGTCACTTGGGTGGCCATCTTGTTCTAGCGGGCTGGTCGGCCTCCGTGCCGTGCCAGTAGCCCCCAAGTCCTCTGTTTCCGGAATACATGTATTCTGCCCTAGTACTGCGCCTTCTTTTACCTTAAGGGGAGCCTCGGGACGCTACATTGGTGGCAGCGGAATGCGGACCCGACTTTGATGGATTTTATCCTGCTCCATGCCGTTTCTGGCAAACGTCGGCGTTGTGAAAGAAGTGCATGCGCTACGGAGGGGAGAACCTTTGGTATCTCGTAACAGAAGGGTCGAGATCGACGTTCATCTTCGACATCTCCCTCGCCCTCGTGTTCGACAGGAAAGCTATTAACAACTGAAGCGACACTAGCCGTGGACTCAAAGCCCAGAGGAGGGCCAAGAGGCGCGCATTTGCTGCACTGAGTGCTACGCGGAATTGATGGCACTACAGAAACACTTGCGTTCGAACCTCGACGACTGGGACGGTTAGCTCGTGGGTGCTTCTCGCAGCACTGATTACGTTGTGATGGCTGACACGGGAGGCGGACGAAGGGGAGCGTCGGGGACGACGCTCGAAAGAAGAGAGGGGCTGTGTAATACTTTGTTTGAACTACCGGTATAGGTCACTTGGGTGGCCATCTTGTTCTAGCGGGCTGGTCGGCCTCCGTGCCGTGCCAGTAGCCCCCAAGTCCTCTGTTTCCGGAATACATGTATTCTGCCCTAGTACTGCGCCTTCTTTTACCTTAAGGGGAGCCTCGGGACGCTACAACTGATGCTAACACAGGTGTGCTAACGGCCAAAATTGTTAACTTCAGTTAGCTTAAAACTGTAACAAAAAGGTTTTTGAGTCCAGCTTGCCTGAATTGTTGAAAAATATTTGTCCCAAATTGAGGAAACGGTACGGACCTGGATAAACATCCATTTATTTGTAATGGTTTCCTTTGTATCACCATTGATAACATTTTGGTTAAGCATGTATTAAGTCTCCACACATTAAGATTGCACCCAATAGTACAACAGCTGGGTATTCTACCCATTAATATCCCATCTCCAAGCTGGTACGACCTATTACGACTTGAGGAAATGCTCGGTTGTGCGACGCCTAAAACACTTACTCTACACAGGGCAATAAAAATGTAAGGTTATGTGGTAATACAGACCGCCATTGACTACCAGCCCTTTGTTGCACATCCAACTGTGCAGTGGCTATTATATTTAAGCATAGACACGTTTCGGGAGGAGGAAACCTTGACTTTGCTCATTCCACCAGAAGGCGGATGTCCGTTTCGACCCCTTCTTGAAGTCTGGCGAACACTTTGAGTTGTGCTGTCTTAAAGGTATCAGAACACATTAACTTGATTAATTTGCTTTTCGCAAACGGCCCTCTTTAATACAAAACCTCAATACTTCTTCGATCATGCTACTCGCTTCCAATCAGTAGCAATCAGTCAGAGCAGCAGATAAGTATACATCAGGAAGATGGGAGGCTAATGAGCAGTTACTCAGACCCTAAGTCACGCATGAACACAGCATCGGTCATCAATCAACGCGAAACCTGCCTCTAATTCAATGTGCGACGAAACAAATGGACGTCCATAGTGATCACAACATGAAGTAGAGAATAAGCTTGAACTATCTAATAGGTCAACTGTCTGAACAGGCGATGCTGTAGAAAAGGAAGCTTACTGGTCGTGTACTCGAAAGCTGGCCAGTAAATCTGGTTCCCCGTCACCTTAAGGCATTTTTAAAGCAAAAGAAGACGAATTGCAAGAGCAGAATGTGGATATTAAACACACAATAACGCTAGGATCTAATGGCATGGCCTGAAGACCAATCCCAAGTGGTTTTTCACCGAAACTGAAAGCTCAACAAACAAGCAACGTATTGCACTAGCACCGTTAAAACTACCCTTGCTCCCCAAGTCGCGGTACGTCTTGTGGCCCAACCCGTCTACCCCTCGTTCGAGCAATTAGCATTTCAGTGTCTTTTTCCACCCACTCTGTACTCCTGTAGGGCATGGTGTTGTGTGTGGACATGCCATTGCAACCAGCGGTGCTTAAAATGTGACATTCACTGACCTTCCACTTTGGTCAAAGCATGTAAGGGAGGCGACTGCACTATAAACCATAATAAGTCATTTGGTAACAATTAGGTTATGGATATGACGACATTTTATTTTTTGGTTTTTATTGCCCACAACCTACAAATAGCATATCTGTGTAGAGGTGGAGTTCAAAAACCGTAATAAACAATGTAGGAGTGTCTGTCGAAGAAGGGACGATCTTCAACCCGTGAGGTGGTCTGCTTCACTTCAACCAACTCAATGACGTGACTGAGGTGGATTCAGTCCACCACGTCATCAAACGCTTTTGACTCCTAATTTGACCTTTTCTGGAGTTTTAGCAATGTCCTGCATTACTCTCAAACATAAAACCGTCGAAATGCATACAATGGAAATCTTACATGTTTTTACGCAACTTAGCAGGTATTTGACACATTATTTTTTGTATTTTATAACGATGCCTAGCAGAAACATTTCTCAACCTAATTTTATGTAGTAATGTTTCGACTGCGTCCAAACCCCATCTTAGCTATAAGTAGTGGCGACGCCGCCTAATACCCCCGCCACACACTATGGGTAAGGCTGGCGCTCTACTCACACCATTTCAGTAGAATGTGATGCACTAGTCCATTGAATTCCACCCGCATGCATATACTTTGCATATACTTTGCTTTTGAATTATGCTGAAGTTTGTGTAAGTCAAGCACAGGTGGACTTTCAGAGGATGAGCGATTAGCAGAAGTTCTCCACGTATAAGGCATTTCCCTTCTGGCAGGTGATACTGCCCTCTGTTACACAAAAGACACATCCGATGTCAGTACGATAGATTTGAAGTTTGTAGCTCATTTTGTGCAAAAGTTTGTTGCTTTTGTGTTAAGTGATCTGTTCTTCACCTTCTTTGATCCTTCTTAAGAGTACACCACCTACTGCTGCACAACTAGCGTCAGCGTCCGCTTTGCATGAAAGAACACTTGGTTTTGGATTCAGCAGCACTAGAATCGGTGCAGAGCAGAGCATCCG
The DNA here is from genome assembly GCA_001923025.3 of Taenia multiceps. NCBI lineage: Eukaryota > Metazoa > Platyhelminthes > Cestoda > Cyclophyllidea > Taeniidae > Taenia > Taenia multiceps. Next base: position 1,996,122 of record CM010317.1, on the reverse strand, counting down.
TTTCAGTTTCTGATACGCTACATCGTGCACTTTCTGTCGCCTAAAATTCCTGTTCGCCCACCTTTGCGTAGCGTTATGGGACGACCTTGGGATTATGGTAAAACCTTTTATGAAATATTGTGGTACCCTGCCAAGTCCCTAAAAGTACAAAGTTCTGCTTCCTTGCTTTATGCATTCTTTCACTAACCGCCATCCCATCCAGTGATACAGTGTGTCCCAAAAGTCGGCATTTCTTTGGGCTTGAGGTCAAGCCTGCGGCCTGTAGGCTGAAAGACACTAATCCCAGATCGTTGACGTGCTCCCACTCATCCCCACGGGAAACGACTGTGTCAACTACGTGTCATTCGTGCCATTTCCACTATCTAGTATGCCGACTCCAAGTCACTCGTAGCGAATTGTAGATGCCCTTCTTCGTCACTAAATCTGGCTTATGGATTGTGACACCCATAGCAATTTTGGTGGCTTTATGATCCCGTCTTTGAGCATCTATTCGACAAGGCTGTTCGCCAGATCAGGTCAGCCTTGCCGATGCCTGTAGCATGTTTCACAATGTTTGTTCTTCCAAGTGGCAGTTAATCACTACAGCCCAGAATTCCCTCCTATCCTTGTCCCTGTCATGAATATGCTGCTCAAGCAGGGGTCGCCTCGGTTGTTCTCAGGCGCTGCTGCGATCTCAATGTGGACATTACAGCTACCATCGACTATTATTTTCGTTGTCATGGCTTTATGGTCTTAGTAAGTGATGGAAATTTTCACAAAGGCTAGGACAGCAGCAAGAATCACATTCAAAGTCTATTTTGGACAAGCAGGAATTTGCCCCTACCATGTTTCTTTGCCGATGATCATGACCGTAGGGTTTACAGTTGGCTGAGCCTTACTCGATCGAAAGAGTAATGTGGATGAATGTCATTCAATTTGGCTAGAGCTTGCAAAAAATTAATGAGAACAAACCAGGAGCAGGAAAATTAGAGGAAGGGAGCGTTTAGCTAACTTTGGAGGTGTTGGATACGGTCGACTATTGCGGTCGTTGTAGTCAAACTCAATGTGTAGACAAGCTCGTGTCTAACCTGGCCACTTATCCATCCTTCCACTCTGATTTGAGGTGGGACGCGGAAGGCTCACTCTGCCTAATTTTGTGGGTTCTTCTCCTACTCCTTAATGTCTTCTTTTAATTTTTTTTGTCCGCAATGGAAGACCTCGCTGTTTGGCAACTGTTCTTCCTGATTGATGAAGAGTTGAGCCAACGTAGGTCTGGATACTTTCAACTCAGCGTCCAGGGTCATCACGGCATTTACCACGACCGAATGTATATCCTGAGGTAGAGCGCATCAAATTTGTAGTTTACTCTAAATCTGAGGAGTACAAACGAAAGTTAAAGCTGACTTAATCAAGCCACTGGTCAAGGTCAGTGGGGAGGGTCACCCAGCAAGGAGAGTGTGTAGAAAATGACATCTTTCTTTTATCGATGATGAGGGATATTACAGATCATTAAAGCCTAAAATAGATCCAAGCTTGTCTCCTCCTTTGCAATCAAAGACGCTTGCTCCGTCACAAGGCTGACGTCACATGATTAGTACCTACCCAAAAGGTACATTCAAACAAACACGCATAACAGCATCTCATCTCATCTGTGACGCATCTAGTCAAAGTGAGGTTGATATACGCAATGAGTGAGTGATTCGAAAGTGGGTCTGTTACAATACAGAGCAGGACTTTTCTGCGCTCCTTCGATTACACGAGGTACGAGGAATGTCTGAAGCGGACTTCTTCATCTGCGACTTCTCCTTAGAGGCGGATGGAATAGCCCCTTTCATCGGTGATGTTTCTGTGCTTCCTTTTTGTCCATTATCACCATAATTGCTGCTTGCGTCTTGGATGGGAGGCAAATTACTGAGCCTCCGATACCTTAAAAAGGTGGAGTACTTGGCCATGGAGAATTATGGTGGAAAAAGTGTCAAAGTCAGATAAACCTTGTTTTACCCTCCGATGGCGTGGAAAGTAATGGAAAGACGCACCTTTGCAATTGGTGTAGCATGATTCGGTAGGCGCCACTGATGGAATTCCTCGCATCATTATTACGTGGAACACAGAGGCGATCGGATGAGATCCCTAGGTGAAGCAGTAGTTTAGCTGCTTCAATCTCCGATTGCACGATAGCCTCCTCGGAAGCACTCACATTCGTCTTGACCTTCGATTTCGAGGTGGAGCTATTCACCGACACGTCGGCGCTTGAGTCGGCGAGAGTTATGTCAATTCGTGGTGTTGGTCCGTGCTGAGGACTGGTCCCTGGGCTCGTTTTGTGGCCTGGTGGTCTATTTGGCCCCACAGCAGTGGATAGGATTATTTGAGAGGCTTTTCTACCAGCGTCCGCCAGCAGTAAGTAGCCTCCCAGGCCCTGAGTAGGCAGCAAAAATGATTAATTTATAGTTGTTTCACATTTCCAGTGGAGTTTGATAGCCTCTCAGGATATGCACATAAAGGCTTAAGGGAATAACAAGGCTCTTGTGGCTCTCATTCTCATCTCATTACTATTTCAGCGTCAACATTTTAGTGTTTTTTAGCCTCCCACCTTTTCTGCACATTAATAAATAATCATCCTCCGCGTGAACATGCCTACCAAGTTGACCAGGACTGTTTATGCACGGTAAAGTCTTCTGAGTACTCACTCCAACAGAATCTGCAGCACTGACTTTGGGATAGGGAGAAGGAAAGACTTGGTGAGCCAACCAGGGCTCGCTCCTACTCCTGGACGGGGCGGCGCCGACAGCAACCAATCGATCCACAGACAGAGGTCGAGTCGGGGCTGAGGCCTTTTTAGCCTCCTCGATCAACTTTGCGGCACGTGGACGACTTTTGGGATTGCGTGAGAGTAGCCTTCGTATCAACTCTGCAGCGCCTTCAGACACCCGCGAGGGCACGGGAAATATGCCACTGGCGCTAGATTCGAGGATGAGTTTGCGTAGCTGTCCTACCGTTCTGCCACGGAAGGGCAGAAAACCCATCAGCATGTAGTAGAGTAGCACGCCCATCGCCCACATGTCCACTGGCGGGCCCAAATACCTGACCGTATCAAATCAAATATGGCAATTGCGCCTGTGATTGATAGACAAAATCAGGTGATGCATTTCCCTTTTGGTCCTTTTCTTTTGTCATGATGAATGGATTTGCTTTTGGGACTATGGAAAGATCGACTGGCAAGCGAGATGCATAGACCTATTTTAAGATCCTTGGAATCAAGTGTTTCCCGTCTTGATAACAAAAATAAATGTATGGCTCTCAGCCCTAGCCCTAGCTCAGATAAAGACTCTCGAGTACCGACTACCTTTCCCAAGACCAAAGCATCCTAGTGTGGCAACACCAATATCAGTGTATCTTATTCAAGGCTTCCTTACGAGGAAGAACTGAAGAGCTCCGGCGCGGCGTAGGGTGGTGAACCGCAAAATGTGGTGAGATGTTGGTCCGCATTAGCGATGGTTTTGCTGAATCCGAAGTCGCCGATTTTGACTCGATAGAAGTCTGGTGAATAGGCGAGTGTTTGATTGCACGTCTGTTCTGTTAATGCCAGAAAAAACTCCTTTGAGATGCTTTATCGGAAACTACAGTCATCGCCTCATTAGCCACCATTTATTTTCTACTGAAAAAAATCAGGAAATTGTCAGCCTTACCTTTGGTGCTATCGTCAGAATGCATTCTCGAGTGCACTGCACGAGCCTTGTGGCCCATTTTGCGGGTATGGAAATGGCTTCCGGGTGTAGGAGTCGCGACAGTATTGGTCCGCGGCGCTCCAGTGTTACTCAAGTTGTTAGTCTCCGTCATTTCTGGGTCCACTATGGGTGATCGCACTGCGAAGAAGACATTCTCCGCCTTGATGTCTCGGTGGACTATGTTGTTGTCATGCTGGAGTATTGTCAAGCCTCTTGTCAGTTCCATGATGCATGGTTTAATCGAGCAACTTGACAATGTCACTTCCCCTTACCATATGCTTAATGGCAGAGACCAATTGAGCAAAAATGATTTTGCCCTCGGGATCAGTAAAGGGGCCCTTCTTTTGAATCCTCGTTTCCATGTCTCCTCCTGCTGCATACTCCGTGACGATGTTCAGCCGAGTTATGCTTTCAATCACCTAGAAAAGGTACTGAGACGTGTTTTTGAGTCTCTTTAAGTTTCCTGCATCCCTCCAGGCTTGACTACCGCGTGGCCTCCACTTTCCTCTCCTGTCTCTAGATGGAGTTTGCGAGGGGGCGCACTGGTAGGATAATCAAATTCTATGTAAGCGGTGACAGCTTTTAAGCAATTTCGGAAGTCAGCATGGAACTGGTAATGGTATCAATGTGGCTTTGCTACTTCCTTCACGCATCAAAGACTTGGCAGTACAAAGTTTGTGCACTTCACATTGCGGGTCAAAAAGGGTGTGCCATTTGTTGATCCAGTGTTTGCGACTAACTGTCCTCCTGATGCTTGAATCAAGTGTTTCCGCTCTTTGATGGTGAACCCATCGAATTGAACCTGAAATGGTTTTCAGACCTCGAAATACGTCATGAGTGTGGTGTGAGGAGAAGGAGGCCACGCAAATTCAGATTTTGTCGTTAGCGACAGCAGTGACAACGTGTCAATTTCAATTCTACTGTCAACTTTACTCTTGCGCTTGCCTTTGGAAAGTCAGCTACAGCAGAGTACTCACCTCGTAAAGCCGAATGATGTTGGGATGATGGAGTTTGTCAAGCACTGCCATCTCTCGGAATATGAGACGTCGAGCTGCAGCATCGGTTTTGGTTTTGTCAATTATCTTGACAGCAACCTTTTCTAAAAGAAGCACAAGCACAAGGAGCTTTCTCTCCTTCCTTTTTAATTATTTATGCATGTGTTGGTTTTTTTTTTGACTCTCACATTTTGTCCAAGTTAGTTGTCACTCCAGAAATGGCTACTCTATGACTCAATTCATCAAGTGTGTTCAACTATCGAAGGAAGACCAGTAGTTTAACGTAAAGGCTTTGTAAACCACAAGCTTGTGATGACTATTCCCACTGCTCCAATCTCGCCTCCAATTCCACCCTGCCTGATCCATTGCATCGCCGCAGTTGACTGCTAACATCAAGAGAAGGTGACAATCACCACCCGAAAATATCTGCTTGAAACAGAGTAGGTAGAGATGAGGCTAAGGATGGAGGTGAGGGTAAGACGGTGTCTCTCATTCCTCCTTCCTCCCTCCATTTCCATCTCTCCCATTTCAAAGTGTGAGTTCTCCTTGAAAAGTCAATTTTGCAGCTACACGGAGTGCGGAGAAGTAGGCCTTCCTTTGTCTCCCACAAATGCCACTTCTGCTCAAGAGATTAATCAGCTTCTCTTGTTCCTGCGAAAAAAGCTTTTCAAGGTTGATAGAATCATGATTGACTGTCACCCAGTTGTGCCCTATAGGTATGCGATAGGTCATGGGTTCTCAGTTCACCTGACATTTAATTAACACAAAACCGGTGACCTTAGCAATGAAGTGGATCACATTGTACAACCGCGTTATGTACTGGGCACCGGTCATTTCAGCTCCCTAATTTCTGTCATTGCAGAAATTGTGACAGCTGCCTAGTAACAAACAACCCCTCAAACTCTGTATTTTTTTTATCGAATTTCATACTTTTGCAGCAAAAAAAAACATGTTTCCTCACAAAGAGGACTAAAGAACGCTCCATCTCTATGTTGGGCCTAAACTTTTGTCTGTTCAGTATATTCCCAACAGCATTATCTGTATCCCTCTATAAAATAAAAGTTATAACACATACAAGATATCCCATTTCTTATTTATTACTGCAATAACCTAAAGGGCCTTAAGCAGCACCAACTGTTGGGCACCCAAAGGGCAGGGAAAATTGCATGCCCTCACTCCATCCACCCGTCCAAAAGCGTGGCAGGTTGTGCCACAGTTGTAAGACCATTCTAATGCCATGACTACGGTATTTCAGCCACAGGGATAGCAGGAATTGGTGTGTTGGATCGTTCCATCCTGGTCGATGGTTATTTTAGGAAGGCATGACAATTAAGCCGATCTTTAGTTAATCCACATTACCGGTGTCATTTAGCGCCCAAATTAGAGATGTTCTGGCCTGCACAGGGGTCACGAACCCGCCCCTTGTTCTAAGGGCTGAGTGATTAATTTTAGCGGATTGTCTTAAACAAGATAAATGTTCCTGTTAATGCGTTTGTAGGCAAAAGGAGTGGATGAGATGTGAGAAAATACATTAGTTCTTGAATGTGCTTTGAAAAAAAGGGAATAGAGCTGAAGCGAAAATGCATTTTTGTACAGATTGATGCTGATCAACTGTAATATTTGAATTGGCCGTTTGGCTCTCAATAGCGGACCACTTGGCCTCCCGCCATCCTGCCCCCGCCAGACGGCTTGACCTTAAGACCGTCAAAGATACACATTTCACCACGATCTTATGGTTTATTCTGTAGTCAGGACAACTATCTTGACTTCCTTTAGCGAATGTTAGTCCTTAAAGGGTAAGCACTGTGACGACCCATAACAGAAGGGTTGAAAAGGACGTCTAACCTTGACAGTCACCTCAGTTTCTTGTTCTGCAGGAAACCTATCACCAAATGAAGCAGTAATAGCCACGAGCCGTCTGGAGAAGTTCCTTACGGAGCTGCCTACGGTAGATACATGAATATGTTAATTAAGTGAGCATACAATACCTCCTCTACCTCTTTGTTGGCTTGAATGAACTCAGATACATGGCTGGATAGGAAGCAGCGAAACCTGAAGCCCTATTCCGACAAAGCTATGTTAAGCGTTTTTAAAGGATGAACCTCCAAATCACTGACATTGTGGACAAGCATCTCCTCAGTTGCAGGTAAGGTTGATGTCTGGGGTGGTTGCTTTTCCTTACTGCATCGCATACTTTCCGATAGCCGACACGGAATGCAGCGCTGATTACTTGTTTTTCTCGCCATTTTGGTTTCGCAACCACTTAAGACTCCGTGGTTGTTCTCTCGCTGGGGAGGCAATAGCTCCGAGCCACGCCAGTAGTCTCTCAGTCCCTCTGTACAGCGGCATTACATATCCTATCAACACTTTTCATTTCCCAAATTGTCTCGTAATGAGTAGCTCATGATAACTTTCCGGTACCCTTTAGTGGCAAAGGTAAACTGGTGGACTTTTTCAACTGACCAGCAGGTCTAACCACTTAGCGAAGCACTTAGAGTGTCCGTGTCACAGAGTAGAAGCTAATGCGATGTGTCCAAGTCTCTGGCCACATTTAGTGGCAAAGCTAAAACAGCCTAGACAATAACAATCCAAGTAATGATTTTCCATCCTTTGGTTGGCTGACAAAAGTGCTGTTGATGGGGAAAGCAGACCGACAGGGAAAAATTGCAATCACAGGGTGCGGAGAATTCCACTTTCCTTCCCCAAATTTAGCCCAGGGCAAAGTATCTGTGGATTGTTAGCAAATGCTAACCTCCTAAAGGACAGAAGCGCTTTTTGACCTGCAGAGCTACTGGTCTCTAATTATGGCTCCAACTGAAATCAAAAAGCATTCGTTCTCCTATAGCCAAGACCGTTTTTCAGTAGATTGGGGATTTGACTTCTGTTTTAGCAGTTTTGTGATGCAAAAAACTAAAATGCCTCTTTGAAAAACTCAGAAATACAATGTATGGTGGTCACATTATCTCATTTTGTGACGCAAATAGGTAGTTTTGTTATCCAGTGTGGAAGGAGACAATCGAAGTCTTCCCCACGTCCAAGTTGTATGGAGTTTACTCCATCTTCTGGCCTGGTAGACGCCCAAAACACGGCGCCGGGGTGGCAGTTACACTCCTCTTTCATTTCCTTCCTTAATTTTATTAATAATAATGAAAGACAAGTATCCGCAGACATCACATGCCCTAACCGAGGACGGTGACGGGTACACGGAGCCTTGTACTTACATAATGCGCATTGACTTTCCACCGAAAGTTGGAGCAAAGAAACTTGCTCAAGCTCTTCCTTCTAGTCCTGTGATCGACCGGGGGGGAATCTTTGTCGCCTTCAACATCATCTAGCCGTGACCCATACAGTCCCTTTTCCCTACTTTAATTCGGCCAGCTAAAGTGCCCATCAGTTGCTTTAGTTTGGATGTTTAAAAATTTTCGCCTTTCTTAAATTACTATTAGTGTTTTCTGGTGTTGTGCGTTTCAACTTCCGCCTCCCTTTGGCCCCGGAGGTGACACTTCACCTTGACACCTGACGGAAATGGCTCATTTTAGCGCTTACACAGATTGGTACTGAAATTTCGATGATGCCAATTCGCCCTTTTTAAATTCTGGAGGCGCTTGGTACTAAGAAAGACCAAGGAGTGAATAGCGGTCGTCGTTTTCAAATTGTGCGCTCTTGCAGCGACCAGGGCTAGAAAGACCCACGCGTTTTACTTACTAATTTAACATATGAAAAAAATGAGGATTTTAAGCCGTTATCAAAACAACCAATTCGCCTGCTATGAGGTGCTAATTCACGTTGTATAACGGCGTCATAAAAAAGAACGGGACGGACGATTTGGCTTGCGCTTGCATGACGACGCAAAAAAGGCGCTACTAGCGTCGGATGAATGTGTTTGATGCGTAGACTTTTGGTAGGAAAGGGCATAATTACACCAGACCCAATCGCAGAGCCTATCAGTGCCCTGGTCGGACCTCCAATTGAGCTGAATGTGCAGTTTAGATATTATCCACCACAACCTCCCGTGCCAAGCAGGCATGAGCCAGCCCGGTGGTCAGGGCAATCAAAAGCCCAACTTTTCACATTTGCATTATAAAGTAAAAATCTCGTAAACTTGTTGCTTTGCGGTACAAAAACCCATTTGGTGCAGTTTTTTGGACCAGAGTTTGAAGCATAAACCTTTTTGTCTCGTGGCAACCTGGAAAACAGTATTTTTATTGTCTACTACAATGCACGCTTGCAAACACTTTACTGTGACTGTTTTCACCTTTTCATCAAATTAAGTGCTTTTATTTTCAATTATCGACTGTCTGTCTACTGTACAAGGGGAGAAGTGATGTCGTATGAGTTGTGACTGGCGGTTGACTAGAAGCTAGGCTCGCTCAAATACACATGTGTTCCATCAAAACCAGTGACATTCATAAGAAGCTGAATCCGAGCCTCTAGGATTATAAATTTGTGCTTTATCTTTGTTTACTAAATGTTCCATGATGGGAGAAAACTTTCACGAGTCGATGTTAAATAGACAGAGTACCCACTAGCCACTCCACATCTCCGAGACACAACTTTAGCCCTGAAAAAAATACACTACTTTCGGCGTCTGTGTGGGCACAAGGGTAAACGCTGTTCACCGCCCACTTCTCGATTGAGGATCAAACAATGACAAATGCAATCCGTTCTCTCTGGTGCAATACGATACACCGAAATTAAAAAAAAATAATGTTGTTTTCAAGCATGACGTTGACTAGTTTGTCTTGGCAAAGAAGGTAATATCTTGCAGTACGCTTTATGCCGCCACAAAGCCAGCCTACGAGAAGACCTCGTGCCGAACATCATTTAGAATGGGAGGGCGGAAAATAGGAAGGGAGGGGAGAGAAATCGTCTCATCCTCATTCCTACTTTCACTCACAACATTCGCATTTTCTCCATATTTTTCTAGGCTGCATAATTCACATTTTCTTGTCGCCAGTATTTGTGTTCGACAGTTTAAAGTAAAAGCAGAAATTCGAAAATAACGACCTCTAATTAGGGATGTCAAATTAAGGATATTTTATGATTTTAAGAATTCCAATCTAATGTTCCACAAAGAAAAAGTAATAAGCCTCAATGCTGAATGCTTAAGCAGTCAAAATCCGGCAAATAGAATTTACCTTATCTAGCGTGATTGTTTTATTTGCTGAACGAAATTTTATTGGAAAAGATCGAACGTAGCTTACCTTTTGTAAGTTGATGGGTAGCCAATTGGACCTTGGAGAAGGATCCCTTTCCAAGAATCTCATGCAATGTATATCTGCCTACACTGTTGTGACTTTCATGCTGAACTAATCGGCCCGATGGTGTGATAGATGTTTCAGATTCGCTGCGTCTTTTGATTTGTTCAAGAAGTAGATCATAGGGTGTTTTTGGACCGGCTGACAAATTGTCAACCGAAGGAGAGTGCCTGAGAGAAGTAGAGATTGATATGGGATTGATAAATTCACAGGTAGCACTGTGTTTCATTGATGAGCGGGAAGGTCGTCCTAGTGGGGCTTTGATTTTCGAGGTTGGATTGTGGACAAAGCTAACACGATTCTTCAATGACTCCATTTTAAAACAATTTACCTTCTAAAAAAGAAAGAGATGGGTGTCAGTAACGATCGGTCGTTGAAAGGAGCAGATAAAATTATAGCAGACATCAGTATTTAGAAACCTAAAAAGGTCTCATCATGAACCAGGTTAACCAAAACAGCTCTGCTTCAGCATGGCAAGACTGAATTCAAAGGCATGGTACAAAAGGCGTTGAAAAACAAAGCATGTTACAGTGTCAAAATAAGGCTCTAACAAACGTATTTATTAGTAAATCTGTATTCGGTGTTATTAGGCCCAAAGCAATTTACCATGGGCATAGAAAATCCAGTTATAAAAAGGTTTATGGACAAATACCATGACTGGGCACAAAGCTAGGATTATAGAATTTTCAGCAGTCGAGCCTGGACGTTTAATTGTTTATAATTTTGACTGTTTATTTCCAGATTTACATAAGACAAAACATTCATTCAATATTACTTTATCTTAATATCTTAAGAAAGAAAAAAGCGCAAGCATGCAAATATGGGGCATAAAAGTTTGGCTCAACTATTAATTGCAAATTTCAAGCCATGAAATTATTTCTAAAAAAGAAAAACCTTAAAGAGAGCGTAAAGCGTTCGAAATCGCAGCCAAAAATAGTAAAAACGGCAAATGACATTAACTCTATTTAAAAGGTTTACCTGCTTTCTCTATTTTTATTTGGAAGTAGCTTATCGAAATCCTGTAGCTCGACTTGAAAATTTTGGCACCACATTAAAGACCTTTAAGAGTGACGTAGAAAAAACAAACAAACTTTATTATTAAAGTAAAAATGAGGTTTTTCTGCGGCAAATTTTAGCAAAAATTGTGCTACATCTATTACGATAAATTTTATAAGGGCGGCCTAGTAATAAAGTCATCATTACTTACAAACCAATTTTGTGCAGGTTTCGAAAAGCAAAGAAGCACTATCATTTGCTTATTTAGCCTTAAGCAAAAAAAAATCGCTTTTATGTGCACAAGGACATGATGCCAATTGCATTGCCTACTTGAGTGTTCATGGAAAGAAGCCACCATGATCAAAAATATATGGATGTTGTCTTCACAATAGCAAGTTCTTACCCGCATCATAAGGCTTCCATTGCTTGTACTGCTCCTTGTGGTGGATTTGTAAGCACTTAAGTTATCCACTTTGTGCATCCTTAAAGGCACATATACTAAAGAAAAGACGTGTTTAGCCCTTCTGCTTATCTCGATATGTTTTCAGCACTATTTTAATAAATTCAATCGTCTTTAGCAAACGTCTTATCCGCTGGTGCATCGTGGTGCCTCATGATTCTCAAAAAGTTGAGAAGAATACATTTTGCAATTATGCAGATGAAATGGGTTTACTGGCATATTTTAGAGGCGATTTAGTGCACAAAGGCATTACCTATAGAAACGTAAGCGTTACGCGACATTCATAAAACTTTTGGTCTTGGTAAAGGGCCGATTTGCGTTTTGGGCTTTTAAACCTCGCCATGCGGATGATTTTAGAACATGCCAAATGCTTGTGAGATGCTTACTTCTCATGTCTACACCTTCAAGGTAATCAGGGCTAAGTAGGATCACCAAAAACCATAATCTGATAAAGCTAATCATCCAATTTTTACATTAAGTTGCAGAAGGACTCTAAATTTATAGTACAAAAGTTTTAAAAAACATTGTGGCGCCTTGAGACTTCCCTTGAGGTAAGAGAGGACATAGTACTTGGGCAGAATATATATTGTGGAACCAAAATGCTTAGGGCTGTTGGCACGGCCCGCAGGCTAGCCAATTGGTAGTTCAAACAAAAAAAGTATTGCAAATATAATACTTTGTTTGTTCGAACTACCGGTTTAGGTCACTTGGATGGCCATCTTGTTCTAGCCGGTTGGTCAGCCTCCAGGCCGTGCCAACAGCCTCCAGGTCCTCTGTTCCCGGAATATATGTATTCTGCCCTAGTACTGCGCCTTCTTTTACCATAAAGGGAGCCTCGGGACGCTACAGCAAACGCCGCCTGACTGTCTGGATGGTAATATGATGCACGTTATGTAGACACGCTTTTTAGGCGAGGTGCATTTCAGAAGTGGATGGGTCTTTAACATTCCTCCACAACGACCCCGGACAGACGTATATACACTTGATCTAAAGTATTTCAATCAAATTTTTAAAATGGTCTAATTTTTGTAATACTTCTGTTTGTTCGAACTGCCAATTTCGATGACTTGGTTGGCCATATTGTACTGAGCCGGTTGGACGGCCTTTGGGCCGTGCCAACAGCCCCCAAACCCTCTGTTTCCAGAATATATACACTGTCCCAGTACTATGCCTTCTTTTACCTTAAAGGGAGCCTTAAAGCGCTACAACTTTCTTAGTTTTAGGCTTGCTAAATGAGCGAAAATAACCCAAAATTGGAAATAGACAATAATCCTGTTGCAGGCATGTGCCTGTATTTAGGGCACCCTCTTCGCTTCTGGGCATGCCATCAGGGCCTTAAAATTAGCAACCTAGTTCTTTAATCCGCTAGCAATATGGGTTTTGCATTGGCACAAATGACGTTAAGAGCGAAAATGTGAGTTTTAAATGGAAATTACCGGAACCAAACTAAATTGGCAAAGGTTGAGTTTTTGGAAGGGTAGTAGAGTTTTTAGTCTGTAGCAAGATTTCTTCTTTTTTTACCTTCGTGTGCATTAATTTTTTTGTATAAAAACGTTGTTTTTTTAATCATTACGCTCTTGTTTTAGCTTGCATTAAGAAGCCCCTTTATTTGAGAGGAGTTTGGGGTACCGGTGCGTTCTGCCTTTGCCTTTCGGTCTTGTGTCGTCTACCAGTCGAGTTTATTTCAGGCTTTTTTTGTCGGTTTTTTAGTTATATAGATGGCAAAGTCTCCTACTGTTTTGCTAAGAGTAAAACGACCTTATTCAGAGCCTCCAGTTGAATTGTTCAGCGCAATTCCACCGAAGAAACGCCGTAATGATAACGGTGACTGCAAAGCACCCACCTGTTTTAGATACCTCGGTACGACTTCAAACCCTTCTGATATTAAACATTTCTCCGCTGATCATCTTCAGGATATGGGTGCTTCTGGAGAGCGAAAGTTAATCTGGTCGCAGAACTCTATTGCTCATGTCCTGGACTCCCCTCGAACTAAGATCCCCTGTACAGTAAGCGGTTTGATCGGAATAACGAATCTTAAGTTTGCAACCCAGCTAGGCAATTTATATCTCTGGTAAACAGCATAACGCCGCGTCGAGTATCTCAATTAAAATAATGTTATGTAATTTGGGTCCACTTAAGTATAGCTTGTTAAATTTTTTTGCATTGTTTTCACAGTGTAAATTACTTCTGGCTGCTAATGCGAAATACCTTGACTTTTTTTGCGTTTCGCCGGCTATTTGCCTTTTCGGTTGGATGGGCAAATTTTCCAATTGACCAGGCTTAACGTCATTATCCACGTCAGTTTATGCTTCGTTTACCCTTCTCAAAGTTGACCTCCCTTGCCAAATCATTGTTAGTAATAATGGCATTTATCCCTAGCATTATCAAGTCCATTGGCAGTTGGCGAACAGCATCGAGTCTATTTGAGCGCTTGGAAATTTTTGACTTCCTCTTGACTGGTGACAATTATGTTAATAATGTAAGGATCACTTGTAAAATGCCTTAGTCAAAGGGCACTCATCATCTAGCTGAGTAAATGTTAAACATATAGCTGGGCAAGTCGCATCTGTTGAAGTTTTTATGCTTTTATGCCTTTTAAATTGTGACAATATTAACTCATCTTCCTTATTTAACCAACTGGAATTTCATTTGACATCTATGTTTGTTTTTTGTGATTTTTTAACTGAGAGCATACGATTACTTATCCTGTGTTGTTATTTATGCACATTACCCATAAAATATGTCGTAGGTCTGCTTCTTTTGCTCCACGTAATGCTTTCATGCTGTTGTTGCTACTTAAGTTGTTTTAAACGGCGCCATGCAATCCAATTGATATGATTTTTCTTATCAGATTCGTGTTTCGACGACAGACACAACGGCATCGAAGAGAAAAGCGGAGGTGGGAGAGGGGGAAGAAGAACTAGAAAATGGAGAAAATGTTAATGTCACGGTTCAGGGCTCGTCCCACCCTCCTCCGGCCAAATCGCTTCGTATAATTGATCTCGCTTACCAGTCCCAATCAGATCCGTTGGCAATGACCTTAAACGGTCTCAGGTTGGTCCCAGAAAAAACGTCCAAAAGGGACACTGGTTCTCGTGACAATGAAAAGGCTGCGAGTGCATCGGATGACACCTTCCTCTATGATCTCTACGCCATTAGTACGAGTTTTGACGACGATATTACAGACGAACTAGGCGATGAGCCGCCTCTGGAGGGCGTCTACGAGGGCGAATCGGACGAGTTTGACGAGCGTTTTTTTTACGACGGTGAGGACTCCGACTCCAACAGTGAGTCAAACTGGCGCAATGACTATCCGGACGAGGAGGACTTGGAGTCCAGTGACGACCGTGATCGCGACAGTGACCTTGATGAATACGGCGATGACGACATTGACAGTGACGAAGAAAGCGACAACTTTTTTCCTTTCTCTTAAATGGCACCATGTACAAGCAGAAATGAGCTAGATTTACAACTTATGTATTTTTTAAGGATTTGATTAACCAGTTTGGACGATGTAAATATGATAGTGTTTTGTTGATGTGGCTTCTTTTTACTCTGTAGCTGGGGACACTTCGTTCATGGTTGGGCTCATTCCACCTAGCATTGGTTCCAATTAATCTAGCTACTCAGGGTTAAAGCATAATGGTTAGTCGTCGCCTTTTCCGCAATGCGAAATCCAGGGCATTAGCAGCCCTGTTAACAGATTACGCTCGATTTTGTGCCCCTAACATAGGCTAAGGTCGAAGAGCTAGGAAAAGCGCAACTTTACCTAGAAGTAAGGTTCAAGGCTGACGCCTGTGGTCTAGACGAACCTACAATCAGAGTGGAACAAATTGCCGACAAGCATTTCCACAGAGTGTGAGCTTCAAAGCGACACTAGCGTGGCAAAGGCACCCACACAGGCAGAAGAGATCCCACCCCACCCCACCCCACCCCACCCCACCCCACCCCACCCCACCCCACCCCACCCCACCCTCCCCAACCAGCTGATGACGCCACCACGAAGCCGACGTCTCGTCCACTCCTGCTCCCCTCCCATTGGCTAACGCTCACGCGCTCAAGGTCGATCGATTTTTCATTTCAAATCGACCACGCACGCGTTGTCAGCAAACTCGACATCAACACGACAACTCGCCTCGCGCACTGACTCACTCAAAACGCCCGCGTCATGATCTCACTCAAAACGCTCTTTCTACTCACCGTGTGTGTGTGTCTGGCCTTCTCGCAGGACTCCGAGGGAGGCGAAGAGGAGGGCGCCGCGGAAGCCGATGGTGGCAATGACACCGACGGAGGGAACGCGTCTGCACTGGCGGCAGAAGGTAAGACGAGGGTGCCCCACACCCCCATCGCCTGACGTTTGCTATGGCGAGTTGTTGTGCTACACTGAATGCGGTGTGTTTATGCTGTCTGTTGTAGACTCCGTCTGTGGACTACGTGTGAGCACACCGCTCATTGTCGGCAGTCTCATACTCTACAAGCTGCTCGCCTGAGGCCTTGATATAGGGATTAAAACGGCATCTTCTACAATGTTATAATCTATCTCACTTGCGAACACAACAATACAATACAAGTCTTATTTTAACCCTGAAAGACGGCTTTTCCCTTCCACTTGTGAACCACCTGACGCTTCGAGGAGGAGGATCGAGTCGCGTGGTGTTGGAGGTATAACAAAGGAGACGAGAACTTCGTCGCAATGCTCTGGGTTTAATTGGGCTAACTGTGGCTATTTTGATGTAAGGAATGTCTATCGAGTTGCTAAATACGATAGGGGTTAGAAATAAATTCGTGGTGTGCGATTTGCGTTGGGATGTTGCGCTTACGTTACCACAAAACTCCTTTCCGGGGGTTCCGAGCGGGCTATATATTCAACCCAACGTCAGTTTTAACTGAACTATGTGGGAAGAAGGCCGCTGAAGCTTACTTGACAGACTGAGCGTTCCGCTTTGAAGCTCTAAAGAGCTGAGACCCCATATTTTAATAAGTGACCGCAGTCGTCGTTGCATTAGCGAATGAAAGTCGTAAACCCTAGGAGCTTATTTCAACCCACAGTTGGTCACCCTTAGCACTATTAGCACTCCCATGGACGTTAATAGCACCTAATTGGCCAAAGTTGGCTTACACGAGCTATAGGCAATGTAAATACATCTTCAGCACCGTAGCATACGATCCTCCTCCTCGAAGCGTCAGGTGGTTCACAAGTGGAAGGGAAAAGCCGTCTTTCAGGGTTAAAATAAGACTTGTATTGTATTGTTGTGTTCGCAAGTGAGATAGATTATAACATTGTAGAAGATGCCGTTTTAATCCCTATATCAAGGCCTCAGGCGAGCAGCTTGTAGAGTATGAGACTGCCGACAATGAGCGGTGTGCTCACACGTAGTCCACAGACGGAGTCTACAACAGACAGCATAAACACACCGCATTCAGTGTAGCACAACAACTCGCCATAGCAAACGTCAGGCGATGGGGGTGTGGGGCACCCTCGTCTTACCTTCTGCCGCCAGTGCAGACGCGTTCCCTCCGTCGGTGTCATTGCCACCATCGGCTTCCGCGGCGCCCTCCTCTTCGCCTCCCTCGGAGTCCTGCGAGAAGGCCAGACACACACACACGGTGAGTAGAAAGAGCGTTTTGAGTGAGATCATGACGCGGGCGTTTTGAGTGAGTCAGTGCGCGAGGCGAGTTGTCGTGTTGATGTCGAGTTTGCTGACAACGCGTGCGTGGTCGATTTGAAATGAAAAATCGATCGACCTTGAGCGCGTGAGCGTTAGCCAATGGGAGGGGAGCAGGAGTGGACGAGACGTCGGCTTCGTGGTGGCGTCATCAGCTGGTTGGGGAGGGTGGGGTGGGGTGGGGTGGGGTGGGGTGGGGTGGGGTGGGGTGGGGTGGGATCTCTTCTGCCTGTGTGGGTGCCTTTGCCACGCTAGTGTCGCTTCCAAGCGCACACTCTGTGGAAATGCTTGTCGTCAATTTGTTCCACTCTGATTAGTAGTTTCGTCTAGACCGCTGGCACAGAATCCCGGCGTTTTGGAAGCCACGCAGGTTTTATTTTTTCTTCTAGCCATTTTATTTGCTTACTTAACAGATAATCTAAATAATGTAAACAATGTAAGGTTAAACTGTTGCGTTTCCGCCAGCAATCGTGCGTAATGAGCAGTTTCGCGTGCTCGTGGTACCCAATGCTATCAAGTTACCGGTCGGTGTATGTAAATGACAAAAGAGTCGGGAAAGGCGCATTCACTTGCTAACGAGTCCGGATTGAATGTATGTAAAGGACGTGCAAATAGCACTGCGAATCGGCCACATTGGGCTCGGTGAGACCACCCTTTCATTCATTTCAAGGACGTCATTGGCCTTGACTTCACCGTGTTCATTAGTTCAGTCAAATTCTTTATTGGCATTTTTTGACCAATCGGGAAAGCCGAATAAGTGCGCCAGCTTCGGGAGGCACAAAATTACTCGGAATCAATCTTAAAAAACCCATGCCACAGTGAAGCAGGATTAATCTCTGAGTTTCAGGAACTCCTTAGCTGTACGAGTGTGGAACTATACTTTTGAAAATGGAACACATTTAAACTCCTCACTTTTGTCAGGGACAGGTTGTTAACCCGTGCATTCCGTAGACAACTTTTACAGGAGTCAGCCTCACCGGACTTCTATTTCATCTCATGTCAGCGATCTTAATGTCATGTTGCGGCTAGAAACCTCTATTAAAGTCTAAATATGCTCATCATGTAACTCAGGCACGCTGTCGCAGTTACCAGGGCAACACCATGAGACAGAGAGTTGAAAGGCGTTGAACCACCAGTCTAAATGCAGATTTATGAGTTAATACAGTTCCGTTGGTGCACAATTAACGTACTTTTGCGCTGTCATCGTCTACATGAATTTATGGTAGACAAACACTGCAGCGAAACTATTCCAGATGGTTCAAGGCTAGTGACGCACCCTCAGTTAATGGCTATGATACAGAACACGGAATTGTATTAAATGCGAAAGTGGTGGTTTCGTTTCCAGCCCTTCTCTTACGGGACACTGGCGAATTTTAGCATCCACAGGATCTGTACTGCTTTCACACACTAAAGATTCTTTACTAGCTGCATTTATCAGGATAGAAACCTACCAAAGTCAGGCGCACCTCCTGCTGTAGCTGGTATAGCATCCTAAGACTTCCATGAAGACAAAAGAAGGCATAATACCTGGACAGGATATAAACGTTCTGCAAACAATGGGGTCGGAGCTAATGACATCACTCAGAGGCCAGCCGCCTGACTGTGGGAATATGGCTGCAGTACATTATTTTTTTTGAACTGCCTCCTGGCCGTGCCAACAGCCCCCAAGACCTCTGTTTACAGAATATATCTTCTGCCCCAGCACTGAGCCTTCTTTTACCTTAATGGAAGTCTCGGGGCGCTACAATGACCACCTAGGTGACCGTAGCCGAATTTAGCAGCCAAACAGACACAGCATTGTAGTAGTGACATCCACAAAATCATTATGATTTTTAGAATAGCCGGCAGCAGAGTTCGCAAATAACACTAAGCTTTTGGTTATGACAAGTATAGATACCTAAAGTATTGGCATAAATCGCCCTAAAAAGAATAGACCATTTGTAAACACGAGGCATTGCACATCGGTTTGATGTTGCACTTTTTTAAATGATCAAAGAACAAATCTGTGAAATTAGTCCTATCGATCAACAACCGCGCTACTTCGATTCCTGTTTACTTATGGCAAATTTTTTTGAAGGTTGCATTGTTTTAATTGCTTTGAAATTTCTGTCAAATAGTTGATGTGCCCGTCTTGTTTAAGCCCTCAATAACCTTACTTCGCACTTTAAAATTTGTCATTGGCGAGTGCGGTCGAATGCCGAAGGCTAACAAGCGTCGTAGGGTGGATTTCCCAGAGGTTAAAGGATGGGTGCCATATAAGCCCTTCTCGAAAAACAGTAGGTCTTTCGGCAACTTTACTTCATCCTCAAAGAGGAGGAGATACTTGCGGAATTTGATGCAAAATCTGAACGCGTTGATGTTCCCGAAAATTGGAAAGAACCGAAATTTAATCCGGAAGACAATCCTAATGGTCGTCTTTACTCACAATCCACTTTTTCAACGCTTTTTCCACAGTACCGTGAAAAGTATCTTCGCGAAATTTGGCCAGCTGTTGTAAAAATTCTGCGCGAACATGTGTGTTTGATTACTTGCTTTTGTCTTTTAAATTTGATTTTGTTATTCCATCTGTTCGTTGCTTATAGTTTGTCAAAGCCGAGCTGGATCTTGGTGAATCTACAATGTCTGTTCATACAACTCCAAAAACCTTCGATCCATTTATAATTTTAAAGGCACGAGACATGATTCGTTTGTTGGCTCGTTCCGTTCCTTTTGACGTCGCCGCTCGAGTCTTGAATGACGATATATTTGCTGATATCATTGAAATCAAGCTCAAAAATAGGGAAAGGTTCATTAAACGACGGAATCGATTGATAGGCGATGAGGGCAACACACTTAAAGCCATTGAACTCTCAACCCAGTGTTACATAATGATTCAAGGGAAAACCGTTGCAGCTGTTGGACCCTATGACGGACTTAAAAAGGTTAGTGGGTTCGCTTAAAAGTGTTGTGGATTTGAAGGTACAACTTTACTATTGTGTAATCAAAATTCATCAACTTCATGCACTTCGTTTTTATTTACTCGAAATTGTGGAATGCTATTATTCCGTCACAGGTAGAGACTTGCTCACTTTTGACTTCCTTTGCCTTTTTGATGCAGGTACGACAGGTTGTGAATGGATGTATTTACGATAACGTCCATCCGGCCTATCACATAAAGCGCTTTGTTATCATTCAAAAATTGATGTCTGATCCCAATAAAAAGAATGTCTCCTGGGAGAAGTTCCTACCGAATATCAAAAAGAAATCTCTTAGCAGACGACGAAAGCCTCGGAATGTAAGACATCCTTCTTGTCCACACCTATTTTTTTTTTACTCTCCATCATTGTTGAACTATTGAATCGAGGTTCTCTATAATGCTTCACTCATTAAAGCGGCCTGTTCGCGCATTCGCTACTTAAAATATGGTGCCATTTTAACTGTTGTATTGGGTAGTAGATTGAAGTACACATGGGTTGAGGCCTTGTGTATTTCTTTTAAGATGAATGGACTATGCTCTTGATTGGATGCAGTGTTCTCCCTTTTTGTGATATGGAACTTTCTCCGCTGTTACTAGGTGCGAAAGAAGGGCGAATACACGCCGTTCCCGCCACCTCCGCAGCCGTCAAAGGTGGACATTGAGCTGGAAAAGGGCACATACTTCTTGGCAAAAGCGGAGAAACAACGAGCCAAAAAAGAGACAAAGGTGACTACATCGGAGGAAACTTCCAGGAAGCGTCAACAAGAGAAGCGCGCCATTGCTTTTATAGAACCCAAGGAACGGAAGTAGTGTGTATGTATCTCTACGGATGGAGATGTTCTTGCCTTCTCCTTGTACCCTCTTGTTGTGCTGGAGTGGGAGGCGCGCTGACAATGTGCATGGAGTTTTTTTTGGAAGAGGTTGTATTTTAGCCACGAGTTCTTTTGGGTTCGGGCTGCATTTAGTTTAGGCTGTTGCCTGCTCGTGATAACAGCGTGGCAGAGAGGAACTTGGGGTGGGTAGGCCTTGTCCCGGGCGGGATCCCTCTTCCTGATATTTTTCATGTACAACTCCAAGATCAGGATTCAAGCTACGTCCATGGTCGTTTCTAGTTAAGATCGGTTGCGCTTTTGAAAGCTTTGAATATTATCCAAGCGATATACCAGTCAAAGCAATTAAATCGACTAAAGCGAATGCAAAGAGAGACGTATTCCAGCCACATAGGCGTTTTAGTCTCTACAGGTTCCATGATGTAGTCCATGAGCCATTTTAGTGGGAATCTGGTCATTCTGCGTGTTGTTTACATCTACTGTTCCATAATGCTTTGTCTCGGTAAGACGCAACAATGATAGTAAACAAAACTGAAATCAATCCCATTGGTAAATAACCTTATTTCCATCAGTGGTCACCGAACGTTGAGGTTGCATAAGGGAATTTGCACCAAACGACTGCATTTGAAGGGACCTTCATGGGACTTGCACTGTAGTACTTCTATCTAATCCCAATTTAGATTGCGATCACCTGGGATGGCCACATATCCTTGGCCGTGTGGGCTGACCTCTGGGACATGCCAGTGGCCTCGAGCTTTTCTGCTTGCTGTACATACATATTATGCCTGAGTACTGTGCCACCTTTTGACTTTAAAGAAGTCCCGGGACGATGCACCTGCCTTCCACATTTATTACGATCCTGTGTTCAGCAAAAAGTCTACCAGCAACTGAGGCAAAATCAGACTCGACCGACTTGCCATTATGGTCATGCGTACAATGCTAATGCCCCAACGTGGCAACCCATTTGTATTTCGACTTAAAAGGATTAAAATAGGAAAAAAAGTGACAGAAAGGAAAAAAAGAGATCAGTGCAACGTAAAACACATAATCGATTTAAAAGTACCCTGCTTAATGAAGGCTTCCTTAAAAATTGTAGTCGGCATGCAAAGAGAGTTTAATCTGAAGCAGCACGAAGTATCCGATACCCCATCCTTCCATAAAATCCAAGAGTACACCTCAAGTGCGCATATTGTACTAGCCAGTTGGTCGGCCTTCGGGTCGTGCCAACAGCCCCCAAGCCCTCTTTTATTCATAACATATATTCTGCCCTAGTACTATGCCTTCTCTTGCCTTGAAGGGAGTCTCGGGACGCCACATTGGTGGCAGCGGAAGGCGGACCCAACTTTGATGGATTTTATCCTGCTCAATACCGCTTCTGGCAAACTTTGGCGGTGTAAAAGAAGTACCTGTGCTACAGATGGGAGAATCCCCAACATCCCATAACAGAAGGGCTGGGATCGACGATCATCTTCGGCACCTCCCTCGCCTTCGTGTTCTGCAAGGAAGCTATTAACAACTGAAGTGACACTAGCTGTGAACTCCAAGTCCAGTGCAACTGCCAAGAAGGATCAGCGACGTTATGATCAAGCATCATTCGTAAGCTCCCTCGCCTGTTCTCAGGCAAACTGCCTCCCTTCGCCAAAATGTGTATCTACAGATGTAGAATGTGCAGGACGCCATTCAATAGTATCGTTTTATGCTTTGTACACTTGGATCACGTGCATCTCGTTTCTATGTGGCCCGATCGCCCCATTAGCTCAGGGTTCTACGATACCCTCGCGTTCCTTCCACGGCATCAAAAAAGCCTGAAATCACAATTTGTGTTGTGTGTCTCCATTCGTCCAAAACTTGGATTCGTACTCCCAACTATCATTGGGCCACATTATCGTGGGAGAGGAGGACTAAGAAATGCACGTTCGCTACACTGAATGCTGCGCGGAAATGATGGCACTACAAGAACACATGAACTTGAGCCTTGATGACTAAGACGGTTAGCTCGTGGGTGCTTCTCACAGCACTGCTTACGTTGTGATGGCTAACACGGGAGGCTGACCAAGGGGCGCGTCGGAGACGACGCTCGAAAGGAGAGAGGGGCTGTGTAATACTTTGTTTGTTCGACCTGCCAATTTCGGTCACTTGGGTGGCCATATTTTACTAGCTGGGCCGTGCCAACAGCCCCCAAGACCTCCGTTTCCAGAATATATGTATTCTGCCCTAGTACTGCGCCTTCTTTTACCTTAAAGAAAGTCTCGGGACGCCACAGCTACAATCCTTCAGCGGCTATGAAGTTAAATGCTTTTCCAAGAGAAGAAAATCTTAACAACTGATCTGTGTGCTTCAAAGATATTTTAGAGTAATGGCTATGCTGCAGCAGTCCACGACGAAGAGCAGCAACATCAAAATTTTAACAATGTGCAAAGCTTAGTTTGTAATACTTTGTTTGTTCGAACTACCGGTTTAGGTCACTTGGGTGGCCATCTTGTTCTAGCCGGTTGGTCGGCCTCCGGGAAGTGCCAACAGCCCCCAAGTCCTCTGTTCCTGGAATATATATATTCTGTCCTAGTACTGCGCCTTCTTTTACCTTAAGGGGAGCCTCGGGAGGCTACATAGTTTTTTTGTCCATTAGCAGGCTTTAACACTTGAGAGCTTTAGTACTTACAGACATTAATTCTGCTTAGCGGCAGGGCGCAGAGGAGATACAAGCAGCACCACCTCAGGAATCCGGAGGACACTGCTATTGTAATCATAATTTGACCTGCTTTTTAGCATAATTAAATAGTGAATTAGTGTTCCTAGGGTTTACATTGGATTCAACCATTGGTTTGAATCATTGTGTTGTTTACTGTCTTGGACAATGTGCAGCTTAGCACTTTTAAATAAATGTTTTATTTTGTTTTGGTCAAAAACTGAGAACCCTCTAAGTTTATTATTGAAGAGCCGGCGTTTGTTTTAATAGACCAACAATATTTAATTCGCAGGTCATTGGTCCCTCTATTTATAAGAGGGGACGAAACTAAACAGTTAGCGTTGGAGTCGTCAGTCGGCGCCTTCTGTGGTGCGGTTAGGTATTTGTCAGAACAGCGTTGGTAGTGGCAGCTATGCCTCCTATTGCTGATTACTTTTTCATAGCTGGTCTGAATCCAGAAATCCAGCTGCAACCTTATTTTCCTCGTAAGCTTGCATATCTTATTTGCCACTGTGGCACGGCAACTTTCCGATGCTCGCTTGAGGTAGAGAGCGGAGTCTGCCATACCTTAATGCATTTGTAAGATACATAGGTTTCAGAACACACTTCATTCGTTCTCATTTTCTAGTCTGCAGTTTTGTAATATCATTTTGCAGAGAGAGAGTGTTGTGTCTATTTTGGACTTTATTCAGTGACACGCGTTAGAGCCATTGCCACTTTTCTTGGGCATAATTTACTTGCTTCTTATCGTTTGTTACTTTGATGAAATGTACTCCAGTTTTGTATTTGGTGTGGACTTTATTTGTGGTGGCATTCTTAGCATTTGTGCATTTATCCTTTTTAACAGCTTTCTAACATCTGGTAGTCGCTATCATCCATAGTGTTCAGTTCACCACTATGTGTTCGTATTTTCGGATAGCTAAATGAGCCTTTGGTAAAATTGCATTCGAAGTAGGATTTCACATATTTGGCGCTTGTACCGCCGTTTGAACGGGTCTAAAGGCATCGTGTTCTTTGGCACACCTTGTTAACCCTTTACCCAACTAATGCCCTAAAACAAAACGGTTGCTTATGGCTTTTCGAAACCACTTAAGAAGCTATTACTTTACATTGCGCCTGTAAATCTTTACTACTAACCCTTGTTGCGACATTCTTCTATGCCTTCATTATCGATTTTAGAGGTCAAATCATCTGTTGAAAATCCTTCCCATATCGTTCACTTCGCGTACAAATGCCACATTCTTCAGCATTTTCCAGAACACTGTCGCAGTTTCCCTTTCTCTGATGACTCCACTGCCCTGGTAAGGATTATACTGGGCTGACCACTCCTTTTCCCATTTTCCACGCTATTGCATTCGTCAGCCATATCGGTTGATCATTCGGCTTGAGAAGGATCCAATTTGACCTAAAAATTGATTGTCAATCGTTTTTTTAACCTTGCTTTAGACCTGAAACCCCCGTTAAGGAATAATTATCCCTTTCATAATTTCTTGTCCAGTAGCACAGTCGATTGCCTTTTGGCATTGCAGACAACCCCGGCACCCAGGTGCGAGCTATTCAATGGCTTTTTTTAATGTTTCTTGATTGTAGCCTTAATCAATTGGACTCATGAAATGTTCTCTTTTCATCAAACGAGCAGGGTCATTTTTCGCACATCATAAAACGCTCCCAGACAATTTAGTGGCTGGGAGTTTTGATCCCATTCTAAGTATGTGTACTTCTACTACTCTTTCCCACAATCTGCGCAGGATGTAAGGAATATTGCAAGAGTAGATGATTTGCCTGAGAGGTAGCGGCTTAGGCTATCTTTCAACAAAAACTTGCCAGTGAATAAAATCATTCAATGTTTGTCCCCCAATTCGTGGTAACTACGGCTGGATGTATGTATCAGTTGAACCCGTGTATTTTTGACCTCTAATGTTGGTAGCCTAGAACAAAGGCATGTGCGTCTGTTTCGACCAAGGCGTAAACAACTTTTTGCAAGAGGTGAATTGAAACCGGAGAGGTGTCTCGAAAAACAATGTGGCATTTATGGTCGTGACTTTCCTTCTGTTCTTGATGTTAAAACTATGAGGAATAAAATTGAATTCATATTCGGTCATTATTAACGAAGGCAGTAGCCTAAGCAGGGATCGTCCTAGCTATCTAGGCATTACAGCTTTTGTCACCACATTGTTTCTTGCCTCCACTTTTACTACATTTGTCCAAAACTATTAGACGACTGAAATGTTTTGCCATCTCTCCGCCGTAGGTTGTTATGCCCAACGGTCTGCGTTTCTTCACGGAGACACATCCGCTGCTGCAGAAGGCACGTGGACCCTTTCGCCACGCCTTCATTATCACCCGGGAGGACGGTCAACGAGTTTTTGGCTACGCTCTTCTCTTTCCCGAAGAGGTCACTCACCCAGCAGTCAAGGCCGCCTTAAGAGAACGGCAGAAGGCTCTTGGACTACCCCTCGACTCTGAGTGTCGCTTCTTTACCATGAAGGTCAGCTCCCACATCTTCCTCTCTACCTCCTCCTTAATTTATGGAGTTCAAGATTTCTGTTTCCATTATCTCTCAACTGTAGGCCGTGGGAATTCTCTCACGCTGGGCATTTGCCAGTGGGTTTTTCGGTTGGTTGGAGGATCTCTGGTCCAGCGTGTACAGAGAGCAGATGGGTGAATTGACCATCGAGTCCTTTGTCTACAACCTCCTCTTTGAGGCACAACTCGCTGAGCCCGGCCAATGTAGTGTTGTCTCTGGACCCACTTGTCCTCATTTCTTCTTTCGTCCACGTTAGTTATAAACGCCCTTTCCGTTATTCTTCAATCGTGTATAAAATATCCATCCCACTGCTTTATCTTTCCTCTAATTAGCTCCGTCCACTTCCAATGATTTTACGGCCTAGCATAAGCATTTCGTTGATTAGCTTTAATGTCCTTGGGACGTCTCCTGCTTATCCAGCTGGTTACATTTTATTACCAACTCCTAAGGCCTAGAGCTATTTTTAGTGAACTTAACCTAACTACGGATTTGTTCTGCGAGCCCTTCCATTACAATTCCTGATTCCTCCTTGAAGACGCTACACAATGTCTGAGTCTAAATGTTTAGAATGGACAGATCACACAGTTCTCCGCCCTTAAACTTCGTCTCTGTAATCACTTCACAGAGTATTTGGTGCTTGATTAAATAATTCAGAGGTAGGAAAGCGATCGTAGTTCGGTTCTCTATGAAGGCGAGAAAACACAAAAACCAGATTCTAGTGATGTTTTTTTCCCCCCCCCCCCTTTCGGTGAGTTCAGGGCCATGTCCTCTTCGCGAACTGCATTGCGAGAACTCGTTGGCTTTTTGCGCCTCTCACTGCAGGTCAGTGATCTGCAGTGCGCATATTTTACGTGCCTTTCATCCCTTAAGCACTTTTTGCGAGTCTCCCTATCTTACGCTTGAATCTAGAGCCATCATGCTTCACTTGATGGCTAATCAACATCGTTATTGTCATCGCTGAGTCACCCACCGCTTCATGGCTTGACGTTTGATGAAAGCTTGATCACTGGTTCGGGGGTGAAATTTAACATCGCTGTCCGATTCATGTCATTTGAGGTGATTAATGCCACTAATGATGATGTATCATTTTAGTCGCCAACCCGTTGGCCTCCTTAAGACTACTTTTCATTTTCCTTATAGCTAATTACCACGGGGAAGATACGGTTCGTTGTGCAGTGTCCAGTTGGCTCCCAGTCTTTGAGTATCCTCTTGTTCAACTGCTTCAGCTCTTCTCCTCCAGTAACTTGATCCGACTCCTAACCTGCGCCTTCCTCGAGCATCGCATTGTCCTTCTCTCCGCTGGTATGCGTTTCCCTAACAAACTACTTAAATCGGCCTTAAGTAGTCTCACGGTCTCTAAGCCTTTGCCACCTTGTAGATTACTATCGTCTGATGGTGGTCGGTGAGGGTCTAATTTGCCTCCTACAACCTTTTGTGTGGCCGCACGTCTATGCACCCGTGCTGCCAGCCACACTAACTCACTTTCTCGATGCTCCTGTGCCATACATTATGGGGATGCGTTTTCAGCGCCCACCCACGCCTCCACAACCGTCAGCGTCGCAACTTGTTTCTGCTACAAGCACTCCACTTGGTTCATTGCCTTCACTCCCGTCCTTCTCCAGCTTTGGATTAGCTAGCGAGGTGCGCTAGCTTTAAGCTTTTCCCCATTTCCTCTAATGCGCATTTAATCTATGCAAGTAATCAACTGATTGGTTTTTTCATCATTGTGAAATATTTTTTCACCACTTTATGGGATCCTTCTATCTACAATCGTCAATATTTGCATTCCACAGGCTAACGTCTGCTATTTGGACATCGATCAGGGCGCGGTCCACTCCACAGATGTGGACTTGCCGACGTTTCCCAACTCCACTGAATTGCAACACAACATTGAGGCAGTGCTAGCCATCTACCAGCACCATCAACTCAACAATCAAAACTTGAATCGTTCTTTGGACTCCAATTTTGCTGCCACCTCCACGCCCTTATCGCGCAGCCAATCGGTCTCGCGGAATACAAGTAAATGCTGCATCACTTTTGCGGTCCACTTTTCATATTCTCTCCTCTAACACAAAAGCACTTATTGATTGCTTCTCTTTCCTCTCTGGGTTTGATTTCCTTTCGTGATTTTGGTGCTGCGCATGTGACACGCCCTTTGGCAGTGTTACTATAGTTGTGTTTAAACCCACTTGTGTCACGAACAACATAACTGCATTGAAGGTAGATGTAACCTGGTTGAATGAACAATAGTGTCTGACCGCAATTGTGCCTTGTCAAAGGACGGCGGAATGCAACCTTGGAGAGGTGTCTTACTGAACCTCTTTTTCTTCAAGGCTTCGACACACTTCCACGACCTCTGCCCAGACTCGCCTCAGACGTCTTGTCGACTTCCACGGTAATTAGACGACCTCAACTGGACCCAGATCCATCGGTTATGCGGGTACATACTAATAACCCGTACTTAATTAGTAGGGATTTGTACGACTTTCTATCATCTCCACATTCATCTACTTCTGTTGTAGCCAATTTCCGACTCTTCAGGTTTGTGCCAGCGTTGGAGTTGGCTTACTTTAACGCCTCAAACACCACATCGCTTTTGTGTGGTTTGCGGTGTGTCGTTTTTGTTTTGTCGCTTTCTCACTACTCGACCACAATGACACACATGACCAAGGAACCGGTTTCAGTACTTTTAACACCAAGTAAAAATTGTGACAATGATGCTTATCAATGTACTTCCACCATTTTTAGCGGTCTGCGTCTTACCGCTTGATAGAGCAAATTGCAGCAACAAATGTCGTCGATGTAGAAGGACGTCTCCCAAACCCTCTCACAGATACTGCGTTTGCTTCTTCAACGACCAGTTTTGATGCTCCAAGAAGTGGATCATATCCCTCCGAGGAGTACTTCTCATGTATGCGAGAAATTGCCAGTGAAATGGTCTCTCGAAGGGTACGTATTCAGGAATGAGGCTCTTGCTTAAGGTTATACTTTACTAGTTTCAATGTGCATTCTTTTCTCCCTCCTAGGAGCTGGCAGACTATGCTGAGCTGCTCAAATTCAACTACGCCCTGCGTGATATCTTTTTAAATCATCTTGCCGAAATATTTGTCGATTTTGAGACTTTTGTGGTGGCTGGACACAACAGTGGTGATGCCATGGAGGATGCAAGTGGACCTGGAAGTTCGGGTCTCCAGGCCTTCGATAAGGTCGGCTTTCTTTCCGACTGCCCTGAAACTCACATGGCCTTTCTCAGGTAAATATCCCACAATTGACATGCATATTTTGAAGCGGTGAAGGTCCAATTTACGTTCTGTTCTCTTCTCAGTGCTTTTTTGGAGACTCAAATGTTCGCCACCTTCTTGGACACCCATGTCGCAACGCTGACAGTAAATCAGTCTCGGCGTTGCAGTAAATGCGGAATGTTGCGTGGTGGAGGGCTTCCATCGACTGTGTCAATCTCTCAGCCGCTTGCGCTACCAGTTTCTGCATTTCTAGCCCGAATTCGAGCTCTCAAGTCTCAAGCCGCAGTGGATCATCAAAGACCCGCCACCGATCGTCTTTTGCGCAAGTCGATGCATCATTCAACAACGCATACTCCAGCTGTTGATCGTGGCAGGAGGAGAGATCGAGTTGTTGGAAGTAGGTGGTTTTAGAATGCATTTACCCTATCACATTATACAGCTAGAGATCTGCTGTCTTAATCGTTTTTATGCTCGCAGACATTCCAAAGTCTCCACTGGATGGCGTTCAGTTTTGCAATGTTCCATCGCCTCATCCCCTCTTCTCGAAAATAAATCCCTCGTTTTCCACCCTTCACCGTTCGCGTCAGGTAACCGTCAACCAACAAAACGATGTCAAATGCCACTCATGCATTTTGCCCTACTTGTGTTGACTGATGTTTCGTTTCTTTTTTTTGATGTGAAAGCCATCGCAACTACTCATCACAATTCGTGCTCCATAATAACTTCTCAATAACAAATTTATGTCAGCACCAATGTTTCACTCTTCTCATTATCTGTCATGATTATTAAATTTCAGTATCTTCCTTTTTACCATCACCAGCGGAATCTATCAGCAGTCGCTTAAATGTCTTTTTCGTTTTCTATAGCCAGGTCACTTTCGCCTTCTGGAGCGAAGTTTTCTCAGCAAAGCACCAGCCAATTGGCAGTGTGGAAGTGAGTCACCACCTCCTCCACCATCTTCTAGCATTGCCATTGTGCCCTCGCCATTCTTGACTGAGGAGACAGCAGCAGCAGTGACGACCAAGACAGATGATGAAGTGGTAGGGAAACCGTCAGTGACCTTTCATCTTGGCGGTGGTAGTGGAGATGAGGCTCCGAGGACAGTACTGTGCGAGCACTGCTCGACACCGCAAGCTCTGCCTCCACCCACACTGGAGCAGTCCTTGACCACTGGCCCTCAGTCTACCGCGTCTCGCACTATCCAGGTGAGAAAGCCTGCTCATTTGAATCTCTGAGTATCATTTCGAAGTCCTTCAGTATTGATGGCAGCGCCTGGGCCCCCCACGGCAATGCATCGAGCCTCTGTATTTAATCTATAGCGTTTGGATTAGGCTTCCACTTTGGGAAGTCAAGATTGTTCTCGCCTTAAATCGGGTTTGCTTCCCAATGGTGGTCCAAGTGGTCTCTCCTCGGTCGTTACAAGATGGGGGGATTTTTCCATTGACATTCTTAAAATGAGGAGGATTTTTGCCTACGAACGGCTCATGTTAATTTCAGTTGCGAGGTCGAGACGGACTAACGCGTCTACTGACAGGACCGGGGCCCAATGGCCTCGAGACGGGGTCTCTGTCACCATCGATGGCTCAGGCCCACTGGGATTTTGTTGACTCCCTCCTTGAGGAATGCAAACATCGGGTAGGCTCTTCTACACCTACCTTCACCTCTGAACGCCTTGGGTGTTTTTGAGGGAAGCACGATTGTTGTGACTTGGAACACCTCTCTCACTCTGATAATTCCATACGGAGGTCTTGCAAAATGCCCAAATTTCTGCCTACTTCTTCATGAATCTGACGAACCCTGAATTAAGATTTTTCTTTCTTTCTCTTCCATTTTAAAAGACAAAGCGGATGGTGATCCAGAAGATGGGTTACGAGGCGCTACATCTGGGACACAACTACCAATCGGTGTCGGAGGTGGAGGAGAACACTCTGGTCTCGGGGCTCTGTGACCTTCTTGAGCGCATCTGGTCCCATGGCATCCAGCGCAAACATGTAGATCTCTTAAATCCCTTCGATTCCACTCCATCAAAGACGATTTTTATCACCGTATTCTTTTAGGGTGCTTCTGCACTGTGGATGCACATTCTGGCTTTTGTGGAGCGGAATACTTGTCTCTCACTCTCATCCCTTGCGGTGTCTGCTCAAACTCCCACCCACTCACCCAGTCTTACCGAACGTTTGCCTACTTCTCCATCAACTTCCCGAGGTCTAAGGAAGTTTGACAGCCTGCCACGTCGCTTCTCGACGACGACTACCCCAGAGACCGTTGCTCTGGCATCGCCTGCGACGGCACGTGTGCGTCGTTCGCTGTGGACACCGACGCGTAGCCGGTCCATCACACCCGCCGTGTCCTCCTCCGAATCCCCGGGACCCTCACGTCTGCATGATAATGCATTGGTCATCTCGGTGTCGTCTCTCCTCGATGCCGGGGGATCTTCGGTTGCAGCGTTGTTGGACGACGTGGAGGCGGTTAAAAGTGTCGCCTCCTCTGCAGGCTACAAACTCCGCACCAACATCGGACTTGCTAGGGCTTTTGTTCGACTAGCGTTAGAGAAGAAACGGCTCTCAGCCTACCTCAAACTTCTCCTCTCCGATTCTGTGCTTTTAAGGTGAGCTGAACAGCCCTTGTTTTGCATTAACAACTTCTTTTCTTCAAAATTTCAAAAGTCCATTTCTATTTACCCTCTTTCCACCGGCAGGGAGCTCTACTCGCGACACGCCTTTCTTCGATGCGAGGAAGAGAGGGAGCAGTTTTTAGTCCATCTACTCTCCTTGGACGCGGTGGACTACTTCTCATTCACACGAATGTTGCAGAAGGCTGAGATGCTCTATCGAGTGGCTATTGTGAGTGGAGGAGGTGGACGTGCTCGTCTCGCCTTGGCCTTTTCAGCCAACGCTTGGGTGTGTCTGCGTGGACACCTTGGCAGTTCGGGTCATGTGCCTCTTCCTCGCGCTTCGCCATCCTATGTGGAGTTTCGGGTGAGTTCCCGCCTCAGTGTACATCTCACCTCCATAAAATCGCTGCCTGATATTCATAAGCAGCAATACGAAATGAATTTTGAGTGTCAAGTCAACAGTGGATGCTTTTAACTCCAGTGCTTGTTTTTCTCCCAGCACCAGAATCTGGGCATAATCAACACTCTCCTAATTGGCCATGACAACGCCGGTTTCTCACCAAACATGTTCGTGGAGACGGTACTTGTTGCCACCCCCTTGACCAACCATGTCTACCTGTGAGTGTCATCCTCGAAGCAACTCTATCAGTGAAATGTCTTACTTTCTTTATCTTCTTCCGATTCGCTTCAGATTTCCGTGTGGTCATTGGCTAGGTCGTGGGGTCGAGGACAACAGTTGTGAACGCCTCCTAATCGGCCAAATAGCTCGAGTCAGCAAAGAAGGAACTAGTGAGTTTACAATTCCTTTAAACATAACACTTCTTGTCAAATGTTTCCAACTCTGCGACGTTCATTTCCTTGCATTTAGTTGTGGTGCCCCGATCTGCAGGACGCACTTCTATGGAAAGTGAAGAGGCCGCCTCCAGCTTGGCAACTCCATTGATGCGACTGTATTCCGACACGATTCTCGATCCTAGTGAGTAATGTCACCCCTTTATTACTGCTCTACAAACCACTGCTCCTTCTTCGCTAACCTATCCAACGGTAGGGAAGCTCCGCCTGAACTGAATCTAACTTTTGTCTTTTATAGTGACTGGCGCGGTGCTAGATAGACTGGCGAATGCGGTGAATCGTCTGGCAAAGCACTTTGCCTGTACCAGTCGCGTGGAAGCTACAATGTCCCTATCAGCGTTGCTCTGCAGTAAGGAGTACGGTCTAGCACCCGCATTAGAGGCCGTCTTCACTCATGGCATTCGCTCTTCCGGTGTATTCCAACGACGTCGTCTCTACGCTTGGGACTTTTTCGGTACTTGAGCCTACCCTCTCCAAACTAGCTCTAATCTAATACCGTTTTCCTTGTAGAACGTTTTGTCGAGCATCAGAATCGAGGCACAAGCAGTGATCAAGCACAAACCAGGCCAGTGGAAATGGAAAGACTGGACGCCGCGCCCGTGCACATTGGTGGTTTCGATGTGAGCTTTGTCACCTCGCCAAGATTTGTCCGGACACTCCCACGCAACAGTGGTGGAAGCGGAGGCCCTCGCAATCTCGACAACAACCCCCGACGTGCGCCTCTTCCCGGCAAGACGAATTCTCGACTCTTGCTTCGGGGAGCCGCCCTGCCCCCAGTCCCTGCATCCGCATCAACTCCTCTTAGCGGTGGATGGCAGTCACAGCCCTGCTCACCTGGCATGCCACTTCAACGACGTCAGCGTTCCAGAAGTGCTCGTTCTATCTTCGCGCTGGATAACTTCATTTCCACCTTTCGTCAGGTCAATCTTGGCGGTTCTCACATTGGAAAACTCGGAAAGTTTCAGGTAAGATCTCGATTTCTTTCAACAGCTCACACATTCCTTCAGTAGCACTGAGCACAAAGTGTTTTACTCTTGCAGCGAATGGTGTGTATCGGGTGCCAGGACCACACGATAGCCTCGTGGATTCCAGTGCTCGCGACCACATCACCGGCTTTGGTGCGTCAGCTCTATGACACACGAATACCTAACTTCTTGTTGGACCCTGATCTTCGAGACAGCGTTCAGACACTGCTCTCCACACTGAATGATTTCACTTTTAAGTTGGATCCTGCTCTCCTCGGAGCCTGTCCAGAATCTGACATTTCAGGGCCCGCGGAGTAGTTCTCACAATCCGGAATCCAGCCCATTTCCGTCCATTCCTCAGGGCAAGGTCACTGTTTGTAGCATCTGTCGCCCACACTGTAAATGCACAGCTTGTCATTTAGCCTTTCCTAGAACACATGTGATATCATTTGATAATGTTATTTCATGTTACATATAACTTATGTGTAGTTCGAGGTTTTGAAAGCGATTTATTTACGTAATTGAAAGCTGGACGAAAGGAGAAGAGGCAAGATTGGCACAGCTTTCCATCAGCTGTAGCATAGATTGGGTGCCTTGACGATGACATAAGGTCACTGAAGTTCTTTTCGTTTTGATGGTAAAGATCAAGGATCTGTAGAAAGCGCTTTGGAGTGCTCTGTTCGTTACAATAATCGTGATGACAGGCTGCCATCCTTTATCAATGTGAATTCATTTTTACAGGACGACCTTTCTTCAAAAACAAATAATCAGCCTTATCCATTTTTATTTCTACCGCATGTTGATCCCCCAAGTACTTCTACTCCGCACGTGGCTGTCAAATGCTCAAAGGTGATAATCACTTGGAGGAATATGGGGAGAGCATAGGAGGCGAAGACGAAGGAGCATGGGATCCTCCCAGGAACAGGTTGCTTGAGAGTGTGATGCGGCACCATGAAACATCTCTTAAAATCCTGGCACACGTTCAGCCGTCGTTCGTGCCGCGGTTTACTACACAACCATCAAGTAATCAATCTCCTGCTGATGGGGTGGAGCGGGACTTAGAAGTGTGGGGCGAATCGCGTAGGCGGTGAATCGTTCATTCTGCTGCCAACACATGCAACATGCAGTGGCAGTTTATGCGATGAAAGAAACGGGGAATGGCTTGACAGCTTTTAAGGCTTATCGTCACTTGTCAGTGCATGTGACCCACTTGTCAAAAGCCTTCTACGACGTTTATCTCGGTTGATGTAGATGTGAACGAATTGCTGTGGCGCTTGTTGGTTACACTCAAGACCAGAGAGTGTCCATGGACATGATTTAGTCTCCAGCGAAGCAACATCAGAAACATTCGTCAAACCATTGTTTTTCTTGGTTTCATCCAAGACTTTGTGGCACGCAGGTTCAAGGCAAGAGGAAAGTGGGTATTGGCATAAAAAATCACAAGAATGGCTAGCCGAATGAAATGAAATGAGCGGCAAAGAGTGGAAGCCTTTAGGGTGCCCTAAGGGGAGCACTAACGCCTGCTGGAAACCTTCCTATTCAACTAGTGATTACAAGCTTTATAAAAGGCTTTAATACAAACACACATGGGAGTTGACACACAATCACATAATTACTGATTTAAAAACATTTTCCGGAAGTCCGCATTGCTCTTCGGTACTGTCGCGTCCTCTGATTCGGCAGACGTGGTCTCCGATGGCAAAGAAGATGGCTGAGACGTTGGCGCCCCCGCGGCCGGACGGTGTAGTGCTCTCGGCATGAAGGAGAGTTGAGTATGAGCCTTTGATCGTCTACAAGGGCACAATCCACGACAATGGGCATTCACCACAATCCTAATACGCTTCATTGTTCTACAAAAAAGATTAATGTGACTGTCTACTTACACGGGCGGGTTCAATGAAGGCTCTTTGCGTTTCGCCTGACCATGGGCAGAGCGGGCAGTTGGTGCAGCAGAGCGTGGCGGTGGGTTGCTAATAGCAACAGAAATTGCTTTGGAGCCAAAAATAACGCCGTCAGTAGCAACCAGAGCCCGACTGGCTTCCTCTTCCGTTGCGAACTCCACGTAGGCGTGACCCTTAGGCACTCCATTGCGGAAGGTCGCTATACGCACGCTTGTCACTCTACCATGCTAAAAAAAATTAATGGAAGTCAAAATTCAGTTTTCCTATTGCTATAAGCCTATCCGCATGACAACTTAACCATGTTGCTTGGACATCACCTTGATAACACGATGTTCCGTTCTTGTTATTTCTGCCAACAGCCTGTGAATTCTGTTTGTATGGCAGTCCCGTCTTCGGGTTCTATTTACCACTGAATTGATTAAAAGGCCCCCAAGAGTGTGGATAAAGACAGTCAAAATCAGTTTTCTCTATTCATTTTCTCCGGTTCATTTCAAACTTAGGTTCCGTAGTTACCTGGAATCCAAATGGATGTTACACTGAACTAAAAGGACAGGTGAATTATAAGACAGAGGGTCTGACGACTCAATCTCATGCGCTTCTCGTGAGTGAAGAGCCTTTCAGTGGCAATGGCTATTCAAAGGAGAGAGAAGGAGGAGAGACAACTGACCTTGCCGAAGAAGGTTCGAAGAGCCTCCTCCGTGGTGACTTTGTCTAAGTTACGAACGAAGAGTTTGTTGGGCTCCGGCATTCCAGTTTTGTAAGCGAAGGCAGACTTCGAGCGATTGGTATCGCACACCGAGACGAACATAGGCCGACCACCAATACCACCGGTGACACTACCGCCTGCACCATCGCCACTACCACCTCCGATAGGTAGGCGATCCAGTTCAAGGG
This sequence comes from Taenia multiceps, assembly GCA_001923025.3. NCBI lineage: Eukaryota > Metazoa > Platyhelminthes > Cestoda > Cyclophyllidea > Taeniidae > Taenia > Taenia multiceps. Next base: position 1,959,576 of record CM010317.1, on the reverse strand, counting down.
CCGCGGGCACGCTGTTCGCATCGGCGAACTCCACGTAGCCAAAGCCCTTCGATTTGCCAGCGTAGTCACGTACAAGGCGAATGGAGACCAGTTCCCCGCACTGGAAATTCATAAGTGCAAATACAACATCATCTTATCACTTCGCAAAAATCGTATTTGGGAAACACTGCATTGCGAACAGATTGATTGGGTTGATTCTCCCTGTTTTTTCTAGTTTGTAAGTGGTTTTAAGAGACTGTGGTGATCGACTTTGATGTGGGATCGCAAAAGCGAACGTGGTAAGCTTTCCACCACTGAGGTGGAACAGAACAAAATTTTACTTTTATGCGCTTGACCACCATCCTGATAGCACGACATTCCATTCGTGCCAATCCTGTTAACGGTGCAGCATTACTTCTCTCCAGTGATGAATAAGGTCACATACGGATTTACGGCCTTTATAACCCCATTGAAGGGGCTCAAAGTGTTGAATATGACAAAGAGGAGACACTCCTTAGGTGACTGAAGTGGCAGTGCTTTATAACAGTGGGAGGGGGCTGAAACTATACTCACTTTGAACAATTACTCCAAGTTCGTGCTTGGGTAAAACAGTTTAATTCGCCGGAATTCAGATAGATGGTTGAGTATCAAAGTGAGAAAAAGGGCAGGAAATGAATCCTACGATGCTACTTTGGAGTACACACTGGCTGGTACTGGTTTAGAACAAATATTGGCTAACTTGTCCTGAACTGCAGGCAATTCTACGCTTTTAAAAACAGCTTTGATGCTACAACAACAGCTCTCCATATGCTTGGCACACTCGTCAATAGGAACCATGACGCGTTAAGCAAGAGGTTAGAAAAATAAATAGCGAGTATCATTGTTTCTCTTCGTAACTAACCTTGGCGAAGATGGATTTCAATTCCTCCTCAGTTGTGGAGAAAGGGAGATTGCTAACAAAGACGGTTTGATCGTCCTTGGAGGGATCGTGGATAACGGTTTCGCCGTGCTTCGGGCGACTGGCGTCTTCAATTTCACCACCGCTTTTTTTCGAAGCCTCTTCAATATCCGCCTAAAATTCATTAAACAAAGAAGTTCCTCTCTTTCGCCTTCTTGGATGCTGAAAATGACCTCTTATTTTGCGCTTATGAAGCGTTTGAGTTGAAGCAAACATTTGTGAGGGACGCTGAAGCCGACCCTGGACTATCCATGTTACGATTGAAAGGAACCGGATTCAAGGAGCTGAAACCCCATTCGCTCCTCTGTATCCGAAGCTTTAGTCAACACATGAAAAATCCAGAACATCCAAGGTGTTTTGGCATCCAGCGTACACTCTCCGTTTGGCGTTGCAAACACTTGTGTTTGTGAATCGCTTTGCACACCACGACGCGTCGATTAGACGTCTGGAATCGGGCAGGCGTTCCAAGAAGGAACTTTATCCTCACAAGAATGACTGCCCAGGTTGTGAACACAAAACTCTTCGCATCAAACTATTCAAGCGTCTCATTGCCGTGTGACTGAGCATCACCACCATTGCCGCCCTGTCTGTGCTTTAAGTCTTCCGTACCTACAAATAGATATCCACATGCCCGGACCCTACGTTTAAACTGACAAGAGGCTTTGATTATTAAAACGCGTGGGTGTATGGACGCATCAGTAAATCTGTTGCTTAGCAACTTGATTGTTGGCACCCTGATCCAATCGTGAAAAGATATGCACCGGTTTGAACGCCCCTCCACACGCGAATTCGTACAATTCCAGACTTCAGATCTGGTGTAGGGAGGATGGTGCTGAGAGAGTAGCTTAAAAAGCACTTCCACGGCTAACCGTACCTTCGGACGTTTGGGAGCTGCTACCGTTGAGGAGGATGCATTTTCGTCAAGTTTTCGCTTTCCTGTTTTCAAGGCTCCATCTGCTGAAGCGTCCGGATGGTTGCGTCGCTATGAAGAAAAAAAGAGTAAAAAAATAATCCAGGTGATGCCTTTGTTAATTTTAAAATAAATATTGTCTGCACAAAATTAAAGCTTTCAGCCAATTATTTTAAAGAACAAAAAAGTGGATTTAAAAACATATTAATCATAAACACGTGTGAAGTAACGCCTCTGTTGGACTCAGAGAGGTCAACACCTGTCGAGAAGGCATATGATCTCCACCATCCTCCTGCTCCGCCTTTTTGGCGGCTCCCAGACTAGCAAGACGGACTCGGCGTTGAGCAACCTTGGCGTCGAATTCGCGCAGACGTTTGAGCTCCAGACCGCTTTCTGCGAGACACCTGCGCGCCGTCTGAAAAACCGTCTCCGTGTAGTCACCGGTCACCGAGTTGACCGCCATTCCTGCCACACGCACGAGTTGATCTGCTTCGTCGTGATTTCTGCAGAAAAAAAGTAAACGACAGCGACACTTGGGCTCCGTTTGTGTTCTCAGAGCAAAGCTACTGCAAATCAGCATGAGTAGGAGCTTACTTTACAAAATCCAAATAGGCAATCCAAAAGGCAGGTTTGTTACCATTATTCCCCAGCTTTAGCATCGTCTTCCAGAGCTCACGACAGCGCTCCATGTCACCGAGGAATTTCGCCTAAAAGGGACAGAAAGAGCTAGGTGGGACACCATCTCCTTAGCCTTAAAAATCCATTTACAAGTGCTGAGTTTGCCTACCTCAACGAAGGCCCAGTAACGGTAGATCGGGCAATCCTGATCACATTGGTCGGGGAAGGCTAGAGCGACATTTTGATGGTTCTTAATGAATAAATTGTCCTACCTGCGGATGTGTGATTTTGAGCCCTTTCGAAATTGTTGCGCAACATTTTGGTGCATCGTTCTGCATTAACAAAGGAGAAATACAATCAGATACAAGTCAGCAATCCCAGAGCAAAACGAAAGCACATTAGCTAACATTAAAGGGAGCACCTTTGAGGTTTGAGTCCTTTGAATTGCGAAGAACACGTAGCAGAAAATCACAATAAGCCAGCCAAACAGCAATCAGATCACTTGCTGACGGAAAACCACACTTGAGGGCGTTTTCGTAGATGTCTAAATGCGATAAAAGTGTGTAAAAGCACAAATCAACATAATTCACGATTTTCAAGGCAGAAGTGACTGTGGCCTTGTACCATTGTGCTCCTACGCGATCAGCAGACACGATTTCACTACAGAACATCACTTTACAATTTCAAAATCATGATTGTAAACGAGGCTGGTTTCAACCCAAAGCCTATTCTAAATGGCTGGCACGTCCACTACTGGAGCATTAAAGTCAGTGCAAACAAGTCAGAAGCCAGGGTGAAAAAGTACCGACTTACCCTTGACAGGATCGAACTCTTCAGAGAGATGAGACGCCAGCTGTTCGACTGAAGCCTCGTCCGTGCTACACGAGGAGTTCGCTGCAGTTGCGAGGTCCCACGCACGCGCTTCACAAGCCAGTGCATAGCGGCACCACAGCTCACTGCTCCAGGATATGTTGCGCACGGCGCGTGCCAACGTAGTGATAAGACGTTGCCGATCAGCGGATACGTGTGCCTCCAGGTAGTCAGCCATCTGCAGCCATACGGAGACATGGAGGCAGAGGTCGGTGATGGACCGTTCGAAGAGACAGATGACTTCCATAGGCGTAAAGGCGACTTCTGCGTCGGCAGCGGCTGCCTTCTTTACGAAATTCGCGCGAGTGCCCTTGCGGGAAGCATGCTCTACCGCCCAGGAGAGGTAGGACTGCCAAGCTGAGAGAAGAGCGTTCTCGTCAGTACTGTCAGCAACAGCTGCCTCGTAATTCTCCACTGCTCGCCACTTCGCTTGAGCTGATTCAAAGGCTGCCTTGCAGTCATCAGATAACCCACCATCAGTGCTCTCTGCTATTCCTTCCAGGAAAGTCTTGTACTCCTCCATTGTTTGATCCATATCTAGAAGCGTTCAGCTATTTCACAAAGTAAACGCTTACCAATACGTGGTATGCTTAACTGACGCTGGAAAAGGTTATCAATTTTCTTCACTTGATTCGCAATCGCGACAGGATCCTACCGAAAAAAATTTTAAAAATGCATTCAAGAATGGATAACCTACATTCTTAGCCTGCAATTGGGCAAGACAAACCGTCTCGAACTCGCGATAGACCTCAAAGAGAACTGCGCCCTGGGCGAAATTAAGCCCCTGGTTGGCCACAGCCTCCTCCAGCACGGCGCGGATGCGATCGAGCTCTGTTGACTCACCCGAGTCAATTCCACCGATAGCAAACTGACAATATTCCAACCACACGTCCACACCTGCAGACGAAAATGCCAAAAACCTGAGCAATTGAAGCCATGGATGTAATGGATAGTTAAGCGAAACCGAGACCTCTGTTTCTGTGGCTTTTCGATGAAAAAGCACGCGAATTTGGCAATGGTACTAGCAAGCGTCAACCATGTTCTACCACTGGTTCTAGCGATCGGTGTGCATCTCTTCACAAGCGACAGCGTTACTGAATGCGTCCATACGGTCACACAATGTAATTATCAAAGTGCCTTATCTACTAAAACTTAGAATCAGAGCCCGCTGTTATCCGCTTGTATCTACAGAAAACTTCAAGCACACACAGAGCGGCGATAGTGCTGACGCTCAGTCATACAGCCGTGCGACACTTGAACGATTTGATACTGTAAACGTTGCATTTGTGGTCCGTGGAGTTCCGAGTCCATAAACTTGGCAGTCATTCCTGTGAATGTGTGATTAGTGCAAGAAAATCCTGCTTAATCCCAGAGACAGTTTACGCATAGCCTGTTGCATGACGAAGTTGATCAGAAGATGGATTTCTGTTGTAATAGTGAGTGCAACGATTCGCAACTAGAAATGGTTGTAATTTAATCTATTCTTAGACTAAGAGAGTTTTCCACTTTGACCTGCACTGAAAATTTGATTGTTGCCTCTCTCAGTTGAAGGAAGGAACTATATAACAGGGGAGATCACGATTTTCTGAACGTCTTCTTGACATATGGCGAAGCTTTGACATTAGATATAGCATTTTGATCGAGTGGGAAATAAGTATCAGAGCACTGGAAACTGTCTGTGGGTATTTTCGCTGCACTGTCAATCATTTGTGTCGGAATTTCTCAAGCATTCGTTAAATTCTAAAATGCGCTCATAAAGATTTGGCCTTAGATGTCAGATCCAAAAGTCGGGGAAAAAGGTGCGTGCGGTTGACAATTATCCCAATCGCAATCCACGAGAAATGGTCATTGATAGGGCAAATTTAGCCTTCAAGCAATCAGTCAATGCTCTTGGCAATTCACTTAGTATCAAACGCGAAACTCTTCCCTATGTCATTTCCAAAACGATTGGACTACAAAGTATACTCATGAATTCCAAATAAAAGTAGGACGTGAAAGCACTAATACTTGGGTTGGATTATCCCATTTATTATGCGAATTCATGGCATCGCCTTCACTCTCTAACTCAATTGACAAGAGGACTGTCCAAGGTCAAAGAGGAAGAGCGATCACAAGGAGTAGGGATGCAAGGTAAAACAATACTTAACCACAACCTTTATTAGAGGAGCTCGTAGGTCTAGGTGGATTGCACCACTAGCCAAGTATCGTGGCTTGCCATCCATAGTATTACCAATCCCATTTTGGCGATGGGATGTTCTATAACAACTTAAGAGATGGCTGGGAATGCTGAAGATCAATCACAGAGTGGGGATTCTGTGATACCCCTAGAAAAAATCACGCGTCTAACATCATAATCCTAAAGATAGACATGCACTACCTTTCTGCTTAAAAACAAAAGCTCACTATGCTGCTGGATTATTGGTTCTTGGCCAATAAACCGGGGTGAACAGAAATGCAGGATGAAGCATGAAGCTCACTTTGATAGTCAGCCAGAGCTCTTTTAAAGAGCTGACAAATAGACTCCCGGTCATCGGCTTCTGTGAGAAGAAAAGCTTCATCTTCAGTCCACTGTAGCCACAGCTCTGAAAACCAGAGAGAGGCCTATAGCCTTCTTGTAACATCTTCCTTGTCATTGAAAAATAACATACTGGGTGTGAGAGGAAAGTGCTTGGACATCATCTCACGTGCCTCACGGAGCTTGTTAATTTTACCAGCTTTTCGGAGAAGGGTTATCCGACGTACATGAGCGTCATAGAGATATGGATTTTCCTCGAGCTACAAAGAAGGCAGAGAGGGTAGGTGTGACTAGCAAGGAAAAGCCAGCGCAGGCCATAAAACACCTAGCTAACCTGCCGAGTAAGTTCAGAAATCTCAGCCTTAATAGCTTCTGTATCAAGCTCCTCATCATCGAAAGGTGAGGAGCTGGAGCTCGATGGTTCCTTTGGGTCTTCAGGGTACATTCCTAACGCATCGAAACACTAGAAATTCTCAGTGGGATAATAAAGGCCATTACCACAATTTCGCAGAGATCAAATGGGCTTAATGCAAAGTTAGCCTGCAAATGCAGGAATTGGAGAAAAATAAGGTAAACACAGAAACAACACAGAAAACATCAAACACTCTAAAAAAATCACAACCATGCTATAAAACCATCATTTTGTTGCTAAAATAAATTGACGTAGCTCATTCGACACAAGACTTTAGTCGCAAAATACTGTAGTGCCTGTAGAATTGCTGCAAATACCCCAGAGACACACACCTAAGTCAATCGCGAGAAGAAACAAGGGAAATCATTCCACTTATTTCCACCCTCACCTAAAGCAACCAGGCTAGCAGCAACAAGAGAACAGGGACGACTCCAGATACAAAGCTGTCCATATATCCGGCCATCCTAACCAACATATAAATTCCTTCCCTAAAAGGACGTGGAAGAGCCTCAAATAAGCCAAGCCCTCGATGGAAGTCCTGATTCTTCCCCATAGTTAGGGCTTGTAAGAATAAAATGTTTTCCCTTTCCACCATAAAGTGTTCAAATGATAACTATAAAAGGCATAGTAATAAAGCCGATGATAAAAACTTATACAAACATGCTAACTGTTGAGCAAGATGCCAAATCTTAAGGACATAAATTACGTCGTAGAAGGACCACTTATCATGACTAAAAAGCTGGTTTTAAAACCCAGTTTGTACCTTTAACAAAAACCAGCACTCCGCGGACTGAGACGCAAAACAGCCACGATCCGCACAAAGCGCTATCGGATGACCTCATAAAAACATTCGAAGTTGGATGATTTTTTAACAATTCACTACTTTTGTTAAATGGTGTACAGAATACCGAGGCACCTTCCTCGTATGGGTAAATAAGATAACTTACGTGGCCTTACTGCAGTTATTTAGAGTCATGTCTTTTAACATCGGAATTATTGTCTGCTGGCTACTTATGTTACTTTACCCCCAAATATGTTCATAAGCATGTTTAATTGACACTTTATCACTCAGCAAATGGCCATAGAGCAAGATTATCGATATTGTTGTCTCGCTCCATAGAATCTTTACCTCTGCTAATTATGTGTTTTCGGGTAGAGAATATTTCTAATCCAAGGCCTGCAAATCTGTTGTACAACCAAAGATCCAGCCAAACAAACCTCCAACTTGGGTTCTGGGTACCAGAATAAGCACTGTGAAAGCTTGTAAACTTCAAGATTAGTTTAAGAAATTGCAAGGCTACCTCGTTAAACGTGCTTAAAGACCGCATCAATTTTATCATGTGACATCGAAATCTCGTGATCTAAGTCGATAGAGTCACGTCGTGACTGGTGGTGATTGGTATCTCGAGGGGAAGGGGATGGGTGAGTCTAAGTATTGCGGTCCAAACATTTCGTCGAGACGTAATGCAAGGGCTGCAAAGCGGCCAAACGTGGAGGACACCCTACCGCCGTGCCCTTCAACTCCTGTAAAAAAACACAGGACCAGCAAATCGAAAGTTAAACCAGCTGCAAGTCAACGAAAGCTGCAGAGTGTTTCCGCAATGAACAAACTGTTTCAACGACTCAAGAAACGCACCCGTAACTACTTGCTTGGTTACGCTTCAAGGAAATGTGGCCATCCCATGAAGATTAGAAAAAGACCCTTACTGGTGTCAGGGAAGGCACGAGTTAGGAGACAACGCGGATGCATAAAAAGAACAATTCCTAAGAGACGGATCAGCTGCCCCCCTCGTAAGAACGCTAAGAGGCAGCCGAGGCTATGCCGATCTTCATCAAGTCCACCTGCGTCTTTGTCAAATTGTTATGCACCGAAATTAACAAGTTGCGGAAGTGAGCCTCCAAAGTGTAGCCCCGCCTCCTCCACTCTACCCCGACGCAAAGCAAGTCGTCAGCGAGTTTGCGGTCAGCATAATTCGGGTGACTGGAAGTCAAGGCTCCGTCCACGACCGCTAAAAACCAACCGCTACCCCAATTACCGCTGTCTACTGCAAGGTCGTGGATGTGATCGCAACTGTTCCAACACCTCAGTTCACCTGCGAGAGTACCTGCGATCGAGGTTCCAACACGACATCTCCAACAGTGAAGAGGTTGACAGGGCATTGGAAACATCTCCAACGTCTGAAGACGTTTTGGTTAGCCAAGTGGTGGTGGAACCAATTGTTTTAGTTAATTCTGTCTCTGGAGATGCTCCTGACATTGATTCAATTAAGAAGGAACAATAAAATTGAATTGTACATTCTGGATAAATCTTGTTGATAATTGAGCTTGGAATAGATAGTTCTAGTGATCAGAGGGAAGGTTTCCACCTCAGGGGATGTAAAACCCTAAATTCGATACGCTATCCCATTAAATATAAATTTCTCCCATCTACCGTGCTTAATGCCTCCGCACAACGACGATGGAAGCGGAGGTCTACTCAAACTCGTCGACAACTCCCGACGTGATCCTCCGCCTAGCAAGACGACCTCTCGGGTCTCGCTTCCAGAAGGGTCACAGGCCTGTTCACCTAGTATGCTACTTCAATGACGCCAGCGCTTCAGAAGTGCTCGACCCATCTTCGCACCAATAGCGCTATTCCCACCTCCCAACTATTCAACTGCTCTGGGCATCAAGTGTCCTCTCCTTGCAGTGAATGGCGTGGATGAGGTGCCAGAACCGCACGATAGCTTTGTGGATTCCGTTGCTCGCAACAACATCACCAGCTTGTTGGATCCGGATCTTCAAGATAATAGTGTTCAAGCACCACCCTCCACACTAAATGAAATCACCTTTGAGTAGGAAATCGCCCTCCTCAAAGCCTGTACAGAATCAGACATTTCTGCATCCATCGAGTAGATCAAAATATGAGATATTCCCTCCCTACATTCCATCGCACCATCAAAACTACAACAAACGAAAAGTGTATTCTTCAACACTTACGTCTGCATCTCCACGGTTTCCATAGCCTATCACTTCAGTCGCCATCGTGACGTGGAATACCCCTTTGGCACACCTAACTGTCGCCACATTCTCAAGTGTGGAAATCCACGAAATCTAGCTGAAGTATAAAGATTTGAGGAGACGAATTGGAAATAAAAATGCCATTACTAAATACACATTCACAATAAAGGGGATAAAGGTGGTGCTGACGTGGCATCACAGTCGTTCCGAATGGTGGCTGTGGTGTTGGTGATGTTTGTACTCCAAACGCATCCTTCGTGGTTGCGAGAAGAATGCCATGGAAGCACCGCCCTCTTCTTCCCTGCTATCATCATCTGTCGATGAAGAATAGTATTCCTCATCCCCCACCTCCATCTCCTCCTCTTCACGAGTCAGCTCTTCAATGTCAGGAATATGCCGATCGTCAAGAGGCTCCTCGCGACGTCGCCTCGGTTGCGGACGATTCGTGGGGCGCCGGTAGCCACCTCCAGGATAGATCTGGAAGAAGCGCTCGCGTTGGTAGGCGATCTGGTCTTTGTAGAGGCGACCTAACAAGTGCAATAAATCACAATTTGAAAGAAAAGTTCTGCCGAGAAGTACTACGAGGGGATCCCAAGAGAATAGCACATCTGAGAAGTCCTGAACCAAAAACACCACCAAAAAAAACTAATAAATGGACTTTTGTTATCAAGGGTGATGCATTCAAGCACAGACAGCTGTTTTTATTCATTGATAGTGACATATTGAGTTTCAGGATACTCCTAAGAGATCGCCCGGAACAGAGTCCAAGCTATGAGAGTATGACGATGCCAGACCCTCCGAATGAACTAGCTTTTTGCACTTGTAAACATTTTTGTTCGTTCATATTCGCGTTTCCTACCTTGCACAACTTCATCGCACAACAGGTTATGGGTAAATTAGGCGGCTAGGACTAGACGAACGTTCCAACCACTGATTGAATGTCCATAAAAAGGATCATTAAAGAAGTGGCCTGGGGGTTCTAGTATCCACCAGCAAATGTCGAGAGGCCGTCATCGGGACTTTCATATCAACCAAATGCAATTGAGTGTGTCAACAGCGTGCTTGAAGCCCACTGTATACCCAAGCATCTAAGAATTCGACATCTTTGTCCAAAAAAGGCTTCGTTCAGCACCATACCCTGCTCTACGCACGTAGACGGTACCGCTACTGATGCTAGTGAGTGTTAAAGGTGGCGAATAAAGACAAGTCTGTAAAATTAATAGACTCGTTATAGCTTTAAACGCCACTTATATGTGGGTGCGACTTACAGAAATCGGGCGGAGAGAGGTGCCGGAATCGGTAGATCCAGAGACGCTGAACAGGGTCATACATCACCGGTGAGTTTGCTCCCTCGCTTTGCAGCCTGTCAAGAGCTGAGCTGATGCACTGATTTAACTGAAAAAGTGTGAACAGGGTAAGTCACATGATCGTGTAGATAAAGTCGCGAGAAGTGCATGAAACAAACCTGTTTTGGGCTAAAGGAGGCGACGAGAAAGCCACTGTCCTGCACCAGCATAGCGATCTCGGGTCGAGTGCCTTCACCATTGGGTAGCCGAGCTACGGCATCCCTCACAATCTCTGAGAGGGACACCCAGGGCGGGCGGTTGGGGCGTAGCAGGGGGTGCTCACGTGCCGACAACGCCGTACGCATACGACTTCCGCCTTCACCGCCCACAGCCCGTAGCACTGGACCCACCACTGCGGCGTAGCCGTGCTGGTTGTAGATGTACGGCTCCCAAGGACGCGAGTAGCGTTCCTCCTCCTAGGCATCCGAGTGCACATGAATAGATATTGTATCAAACCACCATTTCTACTACCAGTGCGTTTAACTACGCAAGTTTAACAACCTTCGTACATTTCGGTCATTATCTCGATGGTATGGAATGCCATTCATGCTATTTCTTTCACTAGTATCCGCGCTTTTGTTTTGAAGCCCTCGGCCAAGCCACAATCGCTTAGCGTCCCAAGAAATGAATGGAACCCAGATAGACGCCCCAAAATCATTGAAACGAGAACAGAATGGCAAGAAGGAATAAAAGATATAAAATTCCCAGAACTATCAGGACATGAAATGTACCCGACCCGCCTGAAGCAGTGGAAAGCCCACGAATTCCTTTACGAGAGAAAGGGGGAAGGAGGAGACCTGGATCCGGCAAAACCTATAGCAATGGGGTCAAATATGTTTTCGCCCCTAATCCCTACTCAAGGATGAACTTTGAGGTACTGTGTTGTGAAGAGTGACTATGGGAATTACATGACACGAGGCGCGAAATCCGGAGACCACTTCATTCGCTGGAGGGTTCGACTGTCACCTCGATGTCGCTGGAGTTTATAATTTCCCTTCTGGATTACAATGGCCTCTAAACTAAACGCGAGTAGGACTCAAGGCATGATCCAACCTTGTGAAATCGAAAAAAATAGTCAAGTCAAAAATTTCAAATCCCAACTTCACTAGCATTTAACAATTCGCCAGCCACACTCTACACCAGATGGTGAGTAAAATTAACCGTAGACTGTTAACCCTCGTAAGTCACCGGAGTAGCCCTAGTAGTCAGGAGTAATTAAAAAGACCAACCCAGTAAGGTGATAAATAATGGGAAGAAAATCGGGTTACTCAAATATAACCATGTACTTGACAGTAGCGCTGCATTGACAACGCAACACACATTGAATTTGTGCAATTCTGCATTTTACTTGCAAGAAAAATACTTTCCCACCACCTCCATAACTCCGCTTACCACTCTACGGTGATAAGTATGCCTTCAGCATGGTTTCGGACTCTTGGACTTTTTTCTTTTGGGAGAACATGCATTCAAATGCGATTGTTTTATTTTTCTCGGCTTAGAAAGCCGACGAGACCCGCAACTAGCTCGTTTAGATCTTCTTCGCTTATTAAATGGTGGGTACTTGACGCCGCTACGCTTACAATCGAAGGACCCATAGGGGGAAGGAGCTCTTCTGACTCTTTGCGAGCGCCGTGGTGTAAATTTTGAAGTCGATTGCGAGTTACTGGTGCACGGGCTATTGCTTCGGCGTCTGCTTGGACTCCCACCGCTCCTCCATCTGGCCCCGCTTTCGGAACCACAGGGACTGTTCATTCTACTTCTGCTCCTGCTCCTACTCCTGCTTTTATTTCTGTTTTTACTTGAACTTCCACTTGGTGGCGAAGGCGAGCAATCATCGGGTTTTTTCTCTGGAGGTGTGCAATTGCCCTCTGACATGGCTGTCACCGCTCTCGCACACTGGTTAGAGAGCTCCACGCAATTTCAAAACTGCCCCTCTCCTCTCGCCCCAAATCGATTGGCCTTGTGGAAGGAGTCACGCGAATGCCGCGTCACGGGGATGGATTCCGAGGTGAATCGTCACAAAAACCACTACTAAGTGACCACGAAATTGTCACACACAAGTTACAGTGCAGAGCAATTGACACAGAATCGTCGTAGAGGTAGGTGAAACGATTACTGCCCTTGACATACCTGACATATGTCCTTCACCTATAGGAACATCAAATCTTACATCGCAAAAAGCAGTGAACAGGCGCAACATAATTTCTAAGTGAGAATAACTACGCGCACTTAGTATTTAACACTGATACCGAACATAGCAATAGAGAGTCAAAGAGGCAGGATTCCTAGTGTTTGCTGACAAACCATGGATCATGTGCAAGCACGGAGACTTCGCACACAATAAAATACCCCGCAACAATCATAAATTTCATTTCTTCTACAAGGCCTTTGCCAAGTACAAAAGTAGATGTTTAGAGATGGAGTCCAGGCACGACTTCTATAACAGGTGAAGTAGTAAATGTTGTAAACTAACCTGAATTTGAAAGATGCGTCGCTGTTCAGGGGTGGACAGCTTACATTGCCAGTCCGTGGCGCTGCAACCAAATATGCAACAGTTGAGTAACTACCGAAGCTTCTCTTAGCCTTGAAGAAAATGAAAATGGATGCAGATCATGTGAAATACTTAGTTGTTACCTTGACCTAGCGTTTCGGCACATTGTCAACTAATTTGAAATGGATTTGGTTACTCCAGTGCGTCTTTTCAAAAACAGCAGTGTTTATTAAGTAGCCAACGTCTTTCCGAATAGTTTGCTTTTTTTTGCAGAAAGAGTAAGACTAGCACGCAACAGCACAAATAAGGCATAAAGTTTCCAGACACATGTGTAAATAGCACAGTTATGAGAAGTGTGGTGGTACACTAAGTTCCTTGTCAACGAAGCTGTAAGGGAAAGCTTCGCTGACATCTACAGACTACTTCAAGAATATATGGCGCAGTGATAGTTAAATACTCGCCTACGTTTATAAGTGCGGCAGGAAATTCTTCCAAGTCCCAGTTTGGCACACGATCTCGACGCGTTACGTAATGAAAGATCAAGCCTCGCAAAGTTGGGAATTGAATCACCATTAAATGGTTAAACAAACTGATTTAAAAATCTTTTAACTTTGGGAACCTTTTCTGTTAAAGGTGATTGGTAATAAAGGTCACAGTCGTTTAAGAAGCATGGCTTACAAATGAGGTGGGGGTATGCGATCTATACGCAGTGCTCTCCGTCGAGATCTGTCCTCTTCATCCTCGTCTCCATCTTCATCCTCTACTTCCTCCTTGTCTACTCCATCCAAATGAGATCGAAGATGCTTCAAGGTACCGTTCTTCTTCAACCACAAAGCGAAGAGACGAGCAAGGAGGCTCGCTTCATTCTCCTCGTCCAACCCATTGTCCACCCAACACCACATCCGCGTGGCCGCGTTGAATACCACGAAAGCTGGAGGCAGGAGGCGCTCCAGGTCTAGCGATCCAGCACTTTCCTTTGAGGCAGTACGACTCGGCCCGGTCAAAGCAGATCTGCCGGAGAGAAGAGTAAGCGCCGGGCGCACCAATTCTGACCAATCGGCACACTGGCAGGCATAGAAACTGACTTAGATAAAGAGTCAGAGACAACCCTCATGCAGACGTCAGTGGCTATCACTCATCCTCTGCATCAATCACAGTCAGGCTATCGATCGCGATAGGCATTAATTGCAGGGCGCAACGACCACCACCCAAGGTAGTGACCAGGAGCTGACTACAAACGGTAGCGAGGATCCATCTATATTAATGGCACGGAGGACGTCTAGCACTGGGGAGGTGGGATATTTACCGGAAACTACTCTCAAATCGCTATTATTAGTTGGATAAAGCATGGGAACTGGGCTCATTAAGCTATCTTCCCTAACACGGAGGAGCGTCCACCGAAGGGTTTTTGGAATAGCATCATCAGTTGGTTATAATGAAAACGTGGCTATTTAGTCAAACAATAGAAAAAGCAGATTTGCCGATGTATGACCACTTCAGCTACTGCTTTCAAGTGTAGGTGAGTCTACTAATTGTGAAGGTCTAAAATGTTTGTTTCTCAAGGACAATCGGCTGCGCCATTTCAGATATTGTGTCGACATAATATGAGGTCAAATGTCATTGAAAAGGATTTGCATTCAGGTGTGTGAAGAAGAGCTTAAGTGCTAAAATTCAAATTCTGAGAATGCCGGATGGTGACGTGCCTTACTTATCCACGGCGAGTTAGTTCGTTGGACGCGAGGATTGAGATTCCAGAAATGAACGATGTCGCAGAGGTGTTCCGTAGACAGACCTCCTGCATCTCCCAAAGTGAGTAGAATAATTCGAAGGACATTAAAAAACCCACGCACATATCTAAAATGAGGGGTCGAGGAGGAAATCAAAACAGTTGCAACATGATGTCAGAAAAGTAAAAGCAATAAGACTTACTGTGTCAGCACGGGAGGCAAACTTCGCAACTGATTTCTTCAATGTAAAGAAATACATTGACACAAAAGTAAAACGGTGATGCAACCACGTCCTTGGATATTGATGTCTTACCTATTTTTCGCCTTCTTAGCCGGTAATTGACTATTCCGCTTAATTGCACCTTTTGTTCGACCAGTCTTCCGCTTGACTTTTTTGCCCGCTTTCGAATTTCCATTTTCCATATCAACGGCTGCGATGATATCAGATACACGAATGCCCTTCAATGCCTCCCCAAACGAAACGTATTGACCTTGCTGAACGTAATCAGCGATCAAATTTTCCACGTCCAGTTCTTCACTTTTCGGTGAAGGTGGAGGTTCAACCCCTAGCACTTCGTAAACTTATCCGAGACTTACGAGGGAAAAGCTCAATGTTAATGAGTGAGTCGCCATCCTCTACTTCAGCAGCTCTGATTATTTTGTCTGCGATTTTCTTGGAACTTGCCTCAAGTGCATCGATGTCATCGAATACAAAGGAAAAACGCTCGAGACACGCTAGTTCGCGCTTATTTACTGAAATATTGCGAGCCTGTGAAACAGAAATAAATCACACAAAAAGTACCAGTTTTATGTCAACGATACTTTTGAGACGCAATAAGCGTGAGCGAATCTCCTTCAACAACACTTTACGCTCGTCGTTAATCATACAGGAGAGTTCTGAGGCATGACTGCTCCTTAACTCAGCTGAACCACGATCATTTTGATAAATAGATTCGTCAGTTGTCATACTCTAACTGCACTTGCCTACAAACTCACGACGTTCACAACTCGAAACTTGTAACACAGAAATACAACTCGCAGACACTTCCCATACGCGCACGACCCCAAACTCCTCCACTATTGGTTTTTTAGGTTAACACAACTTCTAACAAATTATTTTAACGGATAAATAACTATTAGCCATATGAGAGATCAAAACGAAAGGACCACAGCATGCTGAAATATAGGACCTCTTATCACAATTCTTGTGCAAATATTGTATGCAACCATCTGATCTCATTAATTCAATTACAACGTTTTCATTGGATTAAGTGTTCAACGAAGAAAAGCTTAATGGACTTTATGTTTGCAAACAGTGGAGTTCTAGGACGTTTTCAGCTAGCAAACATGGACTCGATTTCAAATAGAGATTAATATTAATGCAAGATTTTGCTCCAATTTTTAACCTCCGGGTGAATGTAACATGTGCTGCTGCTGTTCAGGATGAGTTCTTTTTTCTGCCCACCCATAATCAAAAACTTGCTGTGCACAACAGTTTGACTAACGCAACTCTTGCCTACGATTTTTGCACGATTTTGGAACTTGCGTTGCGCTTTCCCACTTCCTTCGAAATTCTATGCCAGCATGCTGTTGCTGCGACTCCTTCATAAATAAGAACATGAGCACTCAAAAATCACTGACAGTTTGTTTTATTCGTTTTAAACGTTTTATGCGTCCAATTGAGCTGTCAACCTTGAAACTTGCTTTAAAAACGCCCTGTTCGTGCTGTTGCTGGAGTTTTCGGCATGTCAGTTGACGGTTCTACAGTGAAGGAAGGGTTCGAAGATGCAGCCGACGGGCCCCAAATGTGAGTATATTCTATTCACGATATTCTTCTAGAGTCGCAGCAAAAGTTCATTACTGGACTCTGGTAAAAGAGTTCACAAGCATATATTTTAGATGAAATATGCATCTCTGAAGGAAATACTGATTCTATCGTTTGGGATTTTAATGAGCTGTGGTGTCGGCTCCGCGATGCCTGTCACATTCTTCATTTTCTCAGATCTCGTCAATGATTTTTTAGAGATTTTGATTTCCGGCAATTTTACCTTTCTGCCCATCATTCATAATTTTGCCATCATTGGGGCAGCCACGTTTTTTGTTGGATTTCTACAAATGTTTTGTTTGCAACTAAATGCGAAGCTGCAATCACGGAAAATTCGGCTTCTCCTCTACTCAGTATGTTCCAAGTTTTAATAAGTTAAATTCTAGCAAATACTTGAACAAGATGTTGCCTGGTTTGATGAACAAAATGTTGGAAGTCTAATCACAAAGCTTACTGAAGGTGTTGAAAAAATTGAGACTGGAATCGGTGAAAAACTCGGTATATTTATTCAGTGCATCATAGTTTTTGTCAGTGGACTTATTATTGGATTTACGAAAAACTGGAGGCTTTCGCTAGTTGCCTGTGCTATTTTCCCGCCCATCGCAATTGGTTTTGGAATTCTCGGTTACGTTGTGCGCAAATATACATCAAGAACACAAAAAGCCTACGAGCGCGCCAACGGCATCGCAAGTGAGGCCTTGGGCGCAATAAGAACCATATTTGCTTTCGAGGGCCAGAAAACTGAACTAAAACGCTACTCCTCTGAGCTTGATGAGGCTGAAAAGTGCGGGATAAAAATGTCAACCAGTATCACTGGAAGTGAGTTGCCTTGATACCTTTTATCATGGGCTCTTTATGATCTGTATGTTAAGTTCTTGTTTAAACTCTGTGTTATTTCTCAGGTCTTTTTTTCATTTATCGATGCGCATGTAAAGTGAATTTCAGTAGTCAGTAGCTGTACCTTTTTGTTTAAAAACTCATTTAATGAGTAAACTATCCATTTGCTCGCGAAGTTTTAGACCGGATTTCGACACTGACATTTTTTTTGACTTCTTGCATAGTTCTTGGAATGTCTGAAGCATTCATCTACATACTGATATCCGTAACGTTCTATTATGGCATGGTGCTCCTAACGAATCAAAATTCAAATCCGGGCGACATAATTATGTTAAGTCTCACAAAAAATGCCTCTAACAGCCAGCATTATGACATAACCTTACTGACCACTGACTCATATTCACAGATGACAAACGATGCCACGGCTTAGCGCTGAGCTTTAGTTTTTTCACGTTGCAACTCTTTTTGCAGGTGGTATTTACTATGCTGATTGGTGCAATTACAATTGGACAAGCCTTGTCTCAGCTCGATTCCTTCAACATTGCAATGACATCAGCTGGTGAAATATTTGCCATCATAGATCGCGTAAGCTGTCCAGTTGGAGCAGCATACCGCTTCTTATAGATACCACCTATTAGCAAACATGAAAAAGGCATGGTTTTGGAGCAATTTAGGGGCGATATCCAGTTTCAAGATGTCCATTTCTCCTACCCTACAAGAAAATCTGTCAAGGCAAGCGGATTGGAACCTTGAAATTTACGCTTTGCTGCCTCTAGGTGTTGGACGGCTTGTCTTTGAACATCAGAGCAGGTCAAACTGTTGCAATTGTTGGGGCCAGTGGTTCGGGCAAAAGTACTGTTGTTCAACTGATCCAACGTTTTTATGACGCAGATGAAGGAAAGGTACAGGAAAGTTGAAGTCTTGCTTTCCAATTCAATTTTTCGTCTCCGTCAAATTTTTTTGCCTAGAATGGCTATATGCCTAATCAGTAGGGCATAAAATTCTCGGAGTATGCTTCAGATTCTCATTGACGGAGTGGACATTCGAAACTTGGATCTGGCCTGGTTCCGCGGGCAACTTGGTGTTGTTTCACAGGAGCCCGTGCTCTTTGCGGGCACAGTGGCCGAAAACATCCGACTTGGTTTTCTCAACGCGACAATCGAGGAGATTGAGGAAGCCGCGAAGATGGCGCTCGTCCATGAGTTTGTCGCCAAATTGCCAGATGTAAGGCGGGTTCACATCTACTGCATCGTTCGATAGCCTTATACGCTTTAAGAGGACTCTTAGTTACAAGGGAACGAAAAAGCTGGTGGACTGTTAATCGAACCTTTGCTCAGGCAAGGCATTTAGACATCCCACGATGTTATATTGTGTTGCTTCAAGGGCTACGACACTTTCATCGCCGAAGGCGGTGGTGCAATGTCTGGAGGTCAAAAGCAGCGTCTAGCAATTGCACGCGCACTGATTCGCAAACCACGTATTCTCCTCCTGGACGAGGCGACTTCCGCTCTTGACACGCGCTCCGAAAAGTATGTCCAACGAGCTCTGGATAACGCCAAGATCGGTCGTACTGTTGTCATGGTGGCACATCGTCTCTCTACGGTTCGTGACGCTGACACCATCATTGTTGTCAACAAGGGCTGTGTTGTTGAGGTCGGCAATCACGATCAACTCATGGCTCTCGAGGATGGCGTTTATGCCAAGTTGGTGAAAATCAGCGTACGTCTCTGCGTTTCACCCTTCAATAAAATATCCTTCGGTAGCTTTAATGAATAGAGGTTTTGACATTTTTCTGCAGGGCGCTGATAAGGGACCACAAGATGATTCCGAGGAAAGCGAAGAAGATGAAGATGACAATACTGTCGCCAAGGCGATGGCCTTAAAGGAGGAGGTATGTCATTTCCATGAAATAGCTTAAATTTCTCCTTTTTGGCACGTGTGTGAGTGGTGAGGTGAAAAAAAAAACAATCACGCCGCGCAAATGTTGAACAAGGTGAAAGTAGCACAGGCTACGAGGATCGACAGGAGCCTGGTGCTCATTTTCCTCTTTAGGGTTTGTGTAAACTGATCTCTTGCCGCCACGAAAGGGGTGCTCAAATATATTCAGTTGATGAGGGACAACGTCACGTCTTTGTGACATTAATTAACAGAATAGCTGAGCCTCTCTGCATGCCAAAGCTTTCATTTTTTTCCTAATTTGCCTGATCTCTTTAAAAGACTGGGTGTTTTGAGATCCTTTTAATAGGATTTTAATGTGTATATTGTATTTTTACTCTTATTTTCGGTGTTTGTTTGCAGAAACACGGGCGAATGAATGTTTACGCGAACCTTGCAGTACGTTGTCTGTCAAGTATGACCTTTCTCTCTGATTGTAGACATTCAGAATGTGGAAAAACATCCCCAAAAAGCTAGTATTTTGTCTATTTTTAGTCCTAAATACTGCATAAAACCGCTATAGTACGTAAAATCGAGAAACTGACGAATTTATTGTGGTTTGCGATGCAGCTTGCAGCAGTAGCTTCCTGTGACACCTCGAAATTTACGCACAGCCATTAGTTCCTTACATTATGATGTGCGACTCTTCCCCGTTTCCCCTCCACGGCTTTTATCCCTCTTTTGAATCTTCGTTTTATGGAATATCGATTGAACCCGGTGGATCTGGTTCCAGTCTGTCTGCTCAATGAACCAAATCCTACTCGACTTCACGGTTACAGAACTTCCTACAAGGTCTTATCAACTTGCTCTAACATGGAGTAAGGGTACGATATCCACATTTGCCGCATGGACCGGAGGAAGGCCCTCTGTTCTAGATCATTTAGAAGTACCTATCACTACTGGCACACGGGTTTGGGAGCAGCATGTCAGCGAAGTTTGACATTAAGCAGGCGATAATTGGTAGACAACCACATCGACAGAAAAGTCATGATGGAAGACGCTAGGCAGTTCACTGTGGTCTACCCATCCCTCAGGAACTATGCTCCTGTTCTTCACTTCTTCCACTGCCTTGTGCGGGCTTGTTTTCTATCGTTTGGTGGCCCCCCAAACATCGCACTGCCCGCTTCACACCACTTAGGCGGTACGCAGCTTCTCACCCGGAGGACATCATCCATGCTGTGGATTTGAGACGCAGGCGCACATAGCCCCGATGGAATTCAAACAGCCACGCAGAAGCGGGCAGAACTTGTTACCCCTACCACAATCTCATGGAGGATAGCTGCTTTACCCTCGATCTTCGTGTTCCCCTAAGTGACCTCCAGCTCTACTTCCATTTGCATTTGGTTGTGATTCTTTCATCCACCCACAGAGGCTCGTCTATGGGCTGCCTACTTTGTTTTCCCTTCATGTCATTTGCTTCCCGTGTGATTCGGCCAAACAGGCTTCCTTATTCACTTTAATTAATGTCCAAATCGTTTGCTTTTTTCAGCCCGATGATGTCTCCAGTGCTAGCGATGGCAAAACCATTGACTCCGCTCTGGTACGTTTAAGGCTTCCTAACTTTCTATCAGTTCACTTCTCATTCTTTATGAAGCCTTGAAGGGAAAAAAGATGTCGTATGTACACACCACTTCACAGCACGTACCACAATTTTGCATGTCATTCAATTCATCTAATTATCTCACGCAATGTTGAAGACTCTGACGTCTCTTGTCACTTAAATTTTCAAGACAAATGGCGAGAAGATTAAAGTGTCCTCAGAAATCTTGCGAATGAATGCGCCTGAAATACGGTACATAATAATGGGTCTAATCCTCTCTCTCATCTCCGGTGGAGTGCAGGCGAGCTTTGCTGTTCTCATTACGGAAATCTACAATGTAAGTTGCAGTGATTGGCCCTCATTTCAATAGCAGACACTTAACGGGTAAACAAAACTTTGCTTTTTTCCAGATATTTCCCATGCCCGATAAAGAAGAGAAACTTCGACGAACCTCCGTTCTTTCCGGCGTCCTCGCTGCCATGGGCATCGTCAGGTTTCTTTGCCTTCTTGGAGGGGTAAGGCAACATTTCTCCAACAACTACAATCCCTCTCTTTTTCAAGGCATTGAAAGTTGGGAAACAGTTTGATCCACGCTTCTATTGTACAGTTGACGTCTGCCGTCACTTATGTGTGACGTGTTCTTAACCAGTTAGTGACAAGTGACTAAGCCACTTTGTGGGTCACAAGAGGACTGTTTTGAGGTGCTTATGATAATAGACTTTGATTTTTTAAGTTCTATCAGATCCAGGGTCCCCTTACTTACTTTACCATTTGATTGACAATGATCTCTGTGTGACAAGCAGGCACACTTGAAATTCACATCCTTTTCTAGATGGCAAGGCAAATGGAATGCAGTATTATCACCACTCAACGTCCATCGTCTTTCTTCTTGTAGGGTTATCTGTGGGGCGTGGCAGGTGCTCGTCTAACCAAGCGCTGCCGAGTCATCCTCTTCAGTGCAATCCTAAATCAGGCATGAAAGACCCTCATTGCCACATTTTCGATCCTCCTTTGGAAATTCTTTACGGTGTCTTTTCTTACCCCAGGAAGTTGGGTGGTTTGACTCCTCTGACAATCAGCCCGGTTCCCTCACTGGCTGCCTAGCTGCTGACGTGCCGACTCTGCAGAACATCTCAGGACGTCGTTTGGCCTCGCTTGTAGAAGTTCTTACGCTGATTATCATCTCTCTTATCATTGCCTTCGTCTACAGTTGGCAAATCGCTCTTGTCGCCTTGGCTTACTTCCCTGTTCTCATTGTTGTTGGAGCCTTCAATGTAAGCTTATCCCAACTCGTGGTTCAGTGGTAGCTATCGCAGTACCCCAGACCATTGACGACTCACGATTCTGATCTAAAACTGGTGGATTCAAATCAGGAAGGTTTGTTGGCTCACCAGAACCACCCTGCTGTAGCTTGGTTCACTTTGACCTCGTGAACGGTATCCTTTAACATTACTCCTCGTGAGGTTGCGCGTAAACCTGATGTGCAAGATTAGCCTGGTGTTTTCAGCCCTGAGCGAATGTCTGGAGAAAGGACCGTCAAGACTGTGGACTGGGGATCCGGCTAACCGTCATGCGAACGCTGACACCATCTTGCTGTTAGCCCACTGGGCTTAATGATTGCATGATTGAGAAGTCGTTTTGCTTATCAAGTTCTTTTCCATACACGCGTGCAGTACCAATGTTGCCTTCCATAGTCATTGGGAGTGTATTAATACAAATGGGAGGAAGTAGTATGAGCTATTGCTATTGTGGCACACTTATTCCTCCTGCTTCTTGGACTTATTTCATTGGTGATAGAGCCATCCCACTGTTAACATGCCCTTGCACACTTCCAGATGACGCAGTACACGAATGACGGGTCCAAGGCGAATGTTAAAGGGGCTGGACTCGCCTTTGAGAGCCTGTCCGCTGCCAAGACCATCTTCAGTCTCGGTGCAGAAGACCACTTTGTGCAACGCTATCAACTCGAGGCTTTACCTCCTACCAAGTAGGCCTCGATACAACAAACCCTCCTCCTTCCTTTGTACCAAGATGAAGTTTAAAATTCGGATTTTAAATAATATTTCCCATTTTTTCATAGAAAAATCCTTCTCAGCTCCACGACATATGCAATTTTCAGTGGATTGTCAAACTCTCTTGGATGCTTCCAGGTGGCTGGTGTATTCTATGCCGGAGGAAAACTGATGGAATCCAAAAGTGTTACTCTTGTCGGCGTCTTTCGGTACGCACTTATTCCTTCCTTTTGACGGCTAGAATGGTTGCACTCAGTGTCGTCATTCGGTGACCTTTGGGACCAGGTATATTATCAGTAGACTGAAGATTATGCCATCAAGATGACGGTAGAATCTATAAAGCTTGAAGGAGCGAGCAATTGAATTGCAGTTCTGTTACTATGATTACTCCTCCGCTTCAACTGTAAGTAGTCTTCCTGGCACATCTAGTAAGCGCTTCGAATTTGATTGGTGTTTTCGAAGACCTCGAGCCCTGCTGGACAAGTTGCATCAAGGATGGGTGGAAAAAATTGGTCTAATAAACAGAAAAAAACATTTTTTACACCAAGTTGTTGTTTTTGTTACAGTGCTTATTCAGCAATAACCTTTGCGGCTCAGCAGCTTGGTTACGTGGCAGCCTTCGCACCCGACTCGAGGAAGGCGCAAGAATCCGCAGAACGGATTGTTGGAATCATTAATCGTGTACCCGACCTCCAGCCCGATGAGGGCGAATTTCCTGCGGTCTCATTCAAGGGCAGTGTCACCTTCTCCAATGTTCACTTTCGCTATCCAACGCGACGAAAGATTAAGGTTCTTCAGGTACTCCCCGAATTGAATTTTCCATTGGTGGGAGGAAGTGACTGTTAAGCACCTACACTTATTTTACTTCCTCTAAAGGGCTTCACTTACACAGTAACACCCGGGACAAGTGTGGCTCTAGTAGGTCAGTCAGGCTGTGGCAAATCAACAGTGCTTCAGCTGGTGCAACGCTTCTACGATCCAACTCTGCGATCGTCCTCCAAGAGCGGAGCTATCTTCTTGGACGATATGAACCTGCGCGATCTCGCGCCCACGTGGATCCGTCGGCAAATTGGTGTAGTGTCACAGGAGCCGAACCTCCTCGATCTCACTATCGGTGAGAACATTGCTTACGGCCTCACCTTCGAGGAGAACCCACCCTCCATGGAGCAGATCATAGAAGCGGCCAAACAGGCTAACGCGCATACTTTCATCATGAATATGCCTCAGGTTTGTTGCATTCCTTTTCTAAAAACCTAGCAACTTGAATCGTGGTGAAACTGTGGTTGACCGGAAGCTCATTTCCCATTCAGGGCTACGACACACCCGTGGGACCGCGGGGTTCCCGCCTCTCGGGTGGTCAAAAGCAACGAATTGCCATCGCGCGAGCGTTGGTGCGTAATCCGCGGCTACTGGTGTTGGACGAGGCAACAGCGGCACTGGACAATGAGAGCGAACGTGTGGTGCAGGCAGCACTGGATGAAGCGATGCGTCGTGGTGATCGCACCACCCTGGTGGTAGCACATCGACTCACCACTGTAGAGAACTGTGACTGTATTGTTGTGCTGGAGAATGGCCGCTGTGTGGAGAGCGGCTCTCCTGCAGCCCTTATGGAGGCTCGGGGCGCCTATTACTCCCTTCACAATATCAACGCCTAGACCCTAACTGCCAGCAGTGTCATTGGATTTGTCAAAGGTGTTCACTCAATACATTATTTTCTGTCATCATGTATCATTTATTGGTTTGACAGCTTGGAATCTGGTTGTGGCTCTTTAGCTATTCACAATTTCTGAATCATCAATTGTCAACGCCATCCACTAGGTGAGTGATCACAGAACCCCTTGACGACCTTGAATTTTCACCAATATAGGCAAAGGCCTACCATTGAGGTGTGGAAGGGCTGAAACTCAAAAGACGTGGTCAGTTTTATTCCATGGAACCCTCGGAGACTAAAGGACTCAGAATTTGAACATACCGTCTTTTTTTATTTCTCATTTAACTACACCTCATTGATAATTTCTCTTGAGCATGCAATCTGGAGTTCCGCATGTGACCTTAAAGTGGTGTTTGATGTTTTTCAAGTTTTTCGCAGTACATTACCAACAGCCTTTTGCATCTTGACGCCATTAATGTTGAAAAAAGTGATGATGTCAAAGCAATGGAACTTCGGTAATGTAATTAGAACGTCAAGTAAGAACGAGACGTTTTCCTCTCCACATCATTCATTGCGTAGGCTCTTTCTTCCTTCTCTTGACACCATTCTAGCAAGTCGGCAGAAAAAAAAAACTTGGTATTGAGTGTGTGTATTCATCCTCCAAATTTCTTTTACCCTCATCCGCTTCCAGTTTGTGGCCATATCCCCGTTGGGGAACTCACGATCGGTTAGCATCACCCTTGATCCTTCTAACTTCTTTGTGCCAGACGTTGCGTGGTCTCGAAATGCGAGAACTCTAGTATGTGGTTGGTTTGGGTCCCCTCCTATCCTTCCACCTCAGGAAGACTGGATGGAGGAGGACGTCTTGTGTTGTGTTGTCGCCGCCTCAAGATCGATGCCGTCGCCCGATCCCCCCGCCTGTCACCTCAAAGGTGCGTTCAGGCACACACACGATCTGCGTGACAGTGTAACCGGATTCCTCTACATTCTACTTGTCATCTCTTTAGCCCTATCCATCACCTTGCTATAGCATTTTTCTTCAAGAAAAAGATATCTTCAAGTACTTTCCACGTGATTCTACTTCACCGCCTTTATTATGAGGTTCTGTAAAAATCTAATCCAGACTGAGAGATGTGGTGACTACCTGCGTTAAAATAGGGCGTGGTGGAAAGGAATTTCTGGAAGAAAAAGAAGAAACATCTACCGAAAAGGGTAGCAGCCGTCAGCGTCTGCTACCGAATTGCACTGGTCCATTCAAGAGGAGACATGCGTACAATCTTACCACTAAGGTGGGATACATCTGGCATGGGATAATTAAACCGTCTGATTGACTAGTTCTGCCTGCTTTCGATGTAGTGTTTCTTGCCCACCCTCGAGTTGCAGACATCAAGTCCACGTAATCACCTCGCACGACATGGATGATGTCCTCCGGGTGAGACCCTGTGCGCCATCTAAACTGCGTGAGACGGGACAGTGAGATGTTTAAGGGTCGCCATAATAAGGCACACATGCTCACACCTCCACAAGGCAGCGGAAGAAGTGAAGAGCAGGAGGATAGTTTCTGAGGTGTGGGTGAATTGCTTCCAGCTGCTTGGCATTCTTCACCATGACTTTGTCAGTTATGGTTGCCTGCTTCATGTCAGACTTTCCTAAACGTTGTCCTTTCACATTACAATGTTGACGCATGGTTCAACACGAGCTGGAATGGGGAATCTTTCTGAGAGTAATAGACCCGTTCCCATCATTTCATCGTCGGAAACACGCCTTTGTAGACGCTTCCACAGCTTTGATTTCGAATCAGCTTCGTTTTGTCAGGCAGACAAGCTTCAATCACCTACGCCAGATGCAACCGACTTTTCAAACGACAAAGGATCCAAAAGAGGCGGAGAAGGAGAAGGAGAGCAGTGGAGGAGACAGAGCATCACGAGGCAAATAAAATTATGGCGGTGTACAAGTTGCTAGGTGGTACAAGAAGCCAGTGCTGAGATCTGTCGTTACTCACACCAACACCCTAAGTCGGTTAATGTGAGCATTCTTGTTTCATCATATTGTGTCATCGTCACTTTAAAAAGTGCGTAAGTGACAATGGTGTTGAGAAGTCGACAAGCATAATGCTCAATTGGATACTTCGACTATTAAGACTTCATGCCAACTCAAGCCTCCATCTTTATCAGAGGCAAAGACAATGTAGAAGTCGCATTTATTTCATGAATTCATCCCACAGCTTTCAATCAGTGACTACAATACACCTGTGTCACAGAAAAACTTGACGGAAGGATTAAATCTCTTCAATGCAGCCCATTCCACACCCTCATGGACAGTGCGCTCCTGCCCAGATTCTATGATATGTAAGAAAGTGATCTTGAAAGCCCTCACCTTTCCTAACAAGATGATCCCTTAACTAAGTGCAATGACATTCACTCCTCCTTTGTTTATAGGGGGTTAGGAGGGCGTCATGGTCTTACCTGTGCAGCTGCAGGGCAATGTTGCGTTCAGGGAAGTGGCTGCTGAGGCTGTGAACTGAAAGCTAACACGGTCTGGACCCCCACCAATGTACAGACGTCCGGTCGCCATCCAGTTGAGCTATTTGTTTCCAAGCTGCCTCCTTCATCCACACAAGTTTTTGATATGTCAAAAAAAAAAAAAACTCGAGATGACATTTGGCAATGAAATTGCTTTACCTGATCCTCTCCAAGGTCTCTCACCCGCATCCATGCCTTGTCACTAAGGTTTCTTTTTAATTCTCCAAGACAATAACCACGTTTACTAATGTCGCCTCGCACTCCACCACCCTTCTCCATGACGATCAAAAAGTGGGAATTAATAAATGAAGTGGAGGAAGAAGTGTATATAAAGTTAAAATTTAATACATGAGATTTAAAACACTTCATCACAGACGCACTGAGTGAAAGAGATAAAGAAGAGAGATACGGCATGTGTATGATTGGAAAGTAGGAGGGTGTGGATGGATGTGTGGGTGTTAGACCATCAAACCGCCACAAAAATACTTGTTGATAAAACACACCTTAAGAGCAGGAGACAGTCACACCTCTGAGTCTATGTACACTGGTCGAGTTAATATGTACACACGCATGAACCATCACAGAATGAGAAAAGAAAATGAAGCCGGAGTTAGAATCTCAGTGAGCCGTGGTGGGTGAAGGAATATCACAGCCAGCAGTATTGACATTGGTGGTAGTGCTCGTGTTTGGAGGCTTCATAAGGAAGGGCGTTCTCGAAGCTGAGATTGTTGAGGCCACTGCTTGACTAAGCACGAAGCCGTAGTGCTCGCTGAAACTCAGTCCAGGAGTGTTGCGAGTCAGAGGCATTGGCTGCCTTCCACCACCACTACCACTACCACCGCAACCACCACCATAAAAGGAGAGACAGGAAGAGTTAGAAGAGAGGGAGTCTGACGGCGTTATGAGAAGGGAGCCCCTTAGGGTATTTCGCATCTCTGGAGGTAGCTCGGTGGCAATGTGAGACGGGTTCGCCAGCGGAAAGTCCATTTCTACGTAGATCTCTGAGTCCTGTAGACGACTTTTATTCTGTTGCAGATGATGACTTGGAGAAGTTGTACTACCCACCAGACCATCCCTTTCTTCCGTGGACCGAGGTCTTCCAAGCACGTGTTCTAGAGCTCGCCTGATGCTTTTCGATGTTGAAGTTGTAGAGCTTGAACGTGAACCCAACTGCACACATCCATTATAAGCCTCACTGGAAGGCACTCCTTCTAGATCCTTTACTCCAATGGGTTGGCTAAGCGGTTTTGTGGCTAGCTGTTGAGTTAATGAACGTGCCCGTGGACGGGATATGGCGTCAGCAATCTGGCTGCTCGATGGCAGGAGTCTTATGGGAGCGGTTATGCTGGTCTTCCACTTCGTTCCTGCATCACTGGCAGTCCGTGGACGCTTATGATCCTTCCCGTCATCATCAATACAGCAGGATTCCTCTAACATCGACATAGTTCCCGTCTCAAAGGAGACTGATGACCGCTCACAAGTGGATCCCTTCGACATTTGCCAAAGGGTGGTGTGACGCGAGGAGGCAGAGGGGGCATAAGTGAGGTCTGCAAAGAGTTCATCGTTGTCGCGATGTGAGCAGATACGGCTACGATTGTTTGATCCAACACTCCCACCACTTCCACCACTGGAAACACCCAGGCTACTGCTACCCTGAGAGGTATAGCCAGTGAAACATCGCTTTGGCCTACGCAGTTGAACTCCCCCGCTGGAACTGGAGGTTTTTTTTGTAGAGGAGGTTCTACTAATTTCGGAGGATTGGGAGCCTACCTTTGTGGTAAGTCGATCAATGCCAACTATCAGTGGTTCCACATAGAATCCATCTTGGGTCTCTGAAGAAGCAAAACATGTGTAAATCTCCAGTGTTTCTTATCAATTTTCGGGTACTAAAATCGTAACTTACGATGAGCAGGAATCATAAGAGGATTGGGTAAAAACTTGACTGTTGGCTGTCTTGATGTAATGCTGGTTCTAGAGGGCTCGCTCTCCACATTGACGGCTTTCGAAGGGCGTGTTATGCTGGAGAGGTAGGCTAGGACGTGATGAATTGTTTCCTCTGACGGCATCTCATCTTTAAGACCTAATCCTCTCTCGTCTCCCCCGCTAGCACTTCCTCCTCCTCCTCCACCACCCGTCACACCGCCTCCTGCATCCGACACAGTGTACTTGGCAATGCTCTTGATATGCGTGCCCATTAGGTTGTCTGTGTAAAAGGCACAATTTAGTGTGCTACTTAAATAATTAAGTAGAGCTTTTAAATGCTAAGCATTTGCGTTACTGACCAACATTGAGTTGAAGGTAGTGGTTAGTGGGGTCAGCTGCGCTGTTGCAGTTGTTATGAGTCGGTGTTGGAGGGCTTTCGTCCGTTTCCAGTGCCTCATCAGAAGTTGGATTTGGAGATTCCCTTAAAAGTTAGCGAACGGTTGGATAAGATACTTTGTGCTGGAAAAGGCTATATGCTGTGGATGCAAGTGGAGGTATTTGCTTTCTCCACGCAAGGACAGCTTTTTTTTGCAAGAATACAACCAAAATCGAGATATTGTGAGTAAACCATGACGGAACAAAATTGGGGAAAGGGATTGTTTTGCGATAACATTATATTTGTTCTGAAAAGAGGCATCTTATGCTTACTCGGGGTCGTGAAATCCCAATCATGGAGGGTTGAGGAAGCAAGTATCTCAATGGGTTATCGCATTAACCTCGCCTGCACCTTTAAGGTGACTCAGAAACCCTATCCATCTGGATAGATGTTCCAACACTGCAAAATGCAGTTAAATAATAAAGGATAGCCATAACGGCATGTTTAACAATACATTACTAAGAATTGCAGTCTATACCACTCAGTAGCACGTGTCACTTCCGATTTAAGTCAGTCTCGGATCGCAAAAAAATTCCACCACGTAGGTAAGTGTACTCACAGACCAGTTTCCGTGGTGTCACCAGCGCGTTCGTCAACGACAACAACTTCAGGAATAGGTTCAGTGCACAGACGGGAGGGAAATGAGTGACTCTTGCGGGAGAGCGAGGAACAATGATGAATCCGTCGGCCTATCAGATGAGATACAGAATGCGAGGAGAAGGCCACCGAAATGATGTCGGGCAGTGGTAAAAGCGGTGCTGGCGATGGAGGTGGCAGTGTGGGCAATGCCGACACGGGAGCGATCGATGCCTCGGGCACGATGGGGAGGATGGTTGGCGCTAATCGCTGCTCCGAGGTCATTCGTTGTTCCTCCGTCGGAGTAGTAACGGCAGAGGGAGTAGTGTTTGCGTTCACTGCAGGTACACGGGGTAACGGAGGCCCCGCCAGGTTAACACCGGTAACTTTTCTTCTACAAGCATATTAATCAATCATGGACCTGGATCAATGGCAAACTCTCGCATAGCAATCCTTGGAAAGAATTAGCCAGACGCGATGCGCCAGTTAAGGTCAAGTCGAGGTCAGGTCTATTTCGTCGGCGGTGAGTGAAAACTTACAATTTTCTTCATCGTCCAAATTTAAATAGCCCGAAAAGGAAGATAAAACGGCATCTATGGTCTAACAGCCACGCGTTTTTTTTATCCGTACCATACACGGCGACCAAGACAGAATCGTCAATGAACGGGAAGGACTATGAAGAGAGGGCAATCTTCCCTATTCTACTCCACTTTGGCAACCCAAAGCAGTTCACCACCTGTGGCCTTTGATATCACAAGTTTACCATTGAGAGGTATGTTACCGCGACGGCACTTGATGTGGCACCAGATACCACGTTTACTTTTTTGGTAGCACAGATGCCATCGTGAGCCACTCCCAGACGCCGCTAATCAAGGCACCACACAACAGTGATGGTGCGAGTGTGTATGGAATACCATGAGGTGAAGAACGCAGTATCACGTGAACGAAGGCATAAAACTAGCGGATATTGACTCATCCAGGGGCTTCCAATCACACCGCAATGTGACGGCGGGACGCTCACCAGTTCAGCCGTCTCATATTTGACTGATTAATCTCGGTGCGTGTGTTGAAACAACCCGTACGGATAAATGTCAGTGACAATTTCAGCTCCGGTGGCTCCGTTCCCATCCTTGGCGGTCATTCCTGAGGATAGAAATGCCTCCAGAGTGTAGAACCTTCCAGTAGACAAGAAGCCAATCTTTCTGTGGCAATAGTGAGTTCAATCATCTATGAATACGAAGACGCTAACCTTGAAACCAAGACGGGGTTTCATCATCAGAGAAGAGGTGAGTGCAACTTGTCAATGAAAACTATTTTATTCTGGAATCAAATCGAGTACCAAATCAGCCCGAGTTCCTTGGAATGATTCAGGACGTACTTACAAATCTTTCCGCATAAAAACTTTCCATGGCGGACTGTGGTGGGAGAGGCGATTTCCTCTCTCTGTCTAGCTTGAATACGCCTTATACTTGTGAAAGGTAGCTAGAAGGCCATTTCTCAGATGAATATTATCACCAAGGAAATGAGAAAAGAACTTCACAAGTTGTGTACATTAACTCACCCAAAGTTTGGTAGCGTACGTCTACGAGAGCTGGGTCCATCTCGTCCAAGTTTCAGCCAAGTGGGACACTGCCGCATTAGCCTAAATGATGACAACGTGATGTAAGTAATTCAGCCCTTCACTCACCCACCAGTGCTTGTTTACATGACCTTGCTGCTCAAGGTCAACTGGCGTTGTCTAGCCCGTTACAAAAATAGGAGAGCAGTTGGTGTTTATGTTTACGCAGTTGAGTGGGTCTGCGGTTTGAAGTAGTTTGTAAAGTGGTTTGTTGTCACAAAATAATGGGAAAAGAAACATTTTACGTGCAAATAAACAGCGAGGGAGAAAGAGACAGGACCCAACGACCTCCTTTGCCACGACTTGCATTTCAGGCGCTTGTCCACATAACTGTGGGTTTATGGAACAGCGACGTCTGGAAGATGAGCTAAAGTAAGCCAAATAAAAATGGCCTCCTGTGGTAACAATGGTGAGGCCTGTTTGACTGTCAGTTCACCCCCTTACCCTTTCAAAATTGAAACAGTGGGCTTGAATAGGAAATTTTTGCAGTCTATCAAACAAACGTGAGGAGGGCACAAAAGACTGCGGTGCAAAAAAAAAATGCAGAGCTGTGTAAAATAAATGGTGGTTGTGAGTGTAACCCAAATACCTGATACGAGAACCAATGTAGCGCACGCACACACACACACACACACATACGGGCAAATATATGATCTATGGGTGGCTATTGAAATTTAATGCCTCTCTTTGGAATGCATGTTAAATCAAGCCATCTCCTACAGTCCTACGTGTTGGAAAGAACCCATTGATTGGATGCTGGCCCTCGGGACCCGGAAAATGCTTCTGGAGGTTGACTGGTCCCTTCTGATTGGTTACTGCCTCGGTGGCAGGATGTTCTCCCCCTTCCATTCAGACTTGTAGCAGCTTCACTGTCTAAAGGTGTTGTGACAGTAACCAGTACATGCAATTAAGATGAACAAGAATCCTGCTTCCATTGCCTGGCCACCAAGCAAAAAAGCTGCGCATGAAGATGGGTCATTGACGGATGAATATGTGGAGCCTCATGACGAACAGACCATCAATATCGGTGGTACACAATCCAACCCGATAACTGCCTTTGAGAAAATGGGTATACAAATAGTGTCTTGCAGATGAAGTGAACCAGATTTGGAGCATGGACCAGTCTTAAACAGAAGGGTTAAGAATGGTGTCTGCCTTCGGTAATTGCCCCAATTCCGTGTTCTGAAGGAACGCCATCAACACCTGAAGTGGCATCACCCGTGAACCACCCTGAAAAGTTAGTTACGTATCCGTATGAGGACGTTAATGAAGTGAACGCGCAACACCTCTTCCCCTTCCCCACAAGATAGATAGAACCCGGATATATTGGATATGGCTGGACAGCACTGAAGTTAGAGTAAAGTAGTGGGGAAGGGTCCAGAAGCGAATCACTGTCGCCTCTGATTTTGGGTTAATGCCCCTAAGCCTATCGACGGACATACGAAATGACCGCACATTCCCCCTTTCCGCAACACTGTTTTCAAACAGGACAAAAGTCCTGTTCCAGTGGAATTGCCACGAGGGATCAGTGACGCTGCAATCAGACCTTTTCTCAGTTGCACACAAATGAGAGGAGCTTTGTAACTCTCTGACTGCTGTTTACTTTTTAGTTTTGTTTAAGCACGCTCAGTGCCATGGCTCCTGCGCCACACTGCTTGCCCCTCAGCCTAGTATTACGTCTACAACACATACTATGCCTCAGTATTATGTTTTATTTCGTCTTTAGGAAAGTCTTAACCCAGAGAGAACGAAACTTCGGATCCACTAAAACCAGCAGAATATGCAGACTTTCCGTCTTGACTGAAAGTCAACATTTGGTCTTCTTCCAAACTCTTGGTTGCTTTGGAATCATTGACAGACTATACGTTAAGGGCCTTATCATATCTGTACACGGTGTTCTGCTTCTGTTGATTCCGTTCCCCGACTCACACAACTTAAAACTTCTTGGAGAATGACTGAGGAGTTGCATTAATCTATTCGGACCAGAAAATTATAATGGCTAAGTCGCTGTTAAGAATATGGAACTTACATGATACACCGTGTGTGGGCAGCCTTCGCCTCTCGAGCGTTGGGCAGCTGGAGAACGAGTTCACATTCCCCGGTCGGTGCCGCTCGGCCGATATCCAAACACAGACGTCCATCGTCCCTTGAGGCGCAATTTCGCACGTAGGGGAACTGGTTTTGAGCACAAAAACAAGGAGACTAACACATTCAGTTGGTGGAAGATAATTCACTTAGTGTGGAAATGTTTCACTAAAGCAGAAAAAATGGAGGTCAAAAAAGCTGTAGGAAAGCGAAATCTTGTCTCGTTCCCTTAATGAGTACACCCTCAAGGAAGTGGCGGCACTAAACTCAGCCAAATTCCTCCTCACAATGGCAATTCTGAAGATCTTCTTCTCTGGTTACACCTAAATGTGATTAAAGCGTGTCGTGGTGATAAATGGCGCTTAATGCCTTCTGAGACAGGGGACAACATGGCAAATCTTTGGTTAGCTATGCGAGTCGCCAAGCCCTTCCATATTCCCACCTTCGTTCAGTCCGCGGTTATTTCGGGAGCCTTTGGTTACAGAAGCGGCCCTAAATAGCCTACTTCGGTACCTTTAAATATGGCTTTTTATGATATTTAAGGCAGTAACACGCGTGTGAAGCCATAAAACAGTCCTCAGTCACCTGCGTAGTGGGTGGAGGAGCATCAGGACTGCTGATTCATTGTCGACTGTATGTGCATGTGCGTTAATCGCCGTGGCTTC
This sequence comes from Taenia multiceps, assembly GCA_001923025.3. NCBI lineage: Eukaryota > Metazoa > Platyhelminthes > Cestoda > Cyclophyllidea > Taeniidae > Taenia > Taenia multiceps. Next base: position 1,925,125 of record CM010317.1, on the reverse strand, counting down.
ACCTCCTATTTTGTGGGGCATGCCCGCTTTCCAAGGTTTCCGTGGTCCAAGTTTATTCAATCATACATTAACAACTGTCACACATATTTACGGTTATCAATGACTAGGCACCCTTAATAACGGTGGTGAGCACATGTTTGTATTCAATGGGAAGGCCAGTCACCAAACTCAGAGGTACCTTCTCATACAGGACACTTTAAACACAGCGCGATGCAACACTGGCACTTTCAGTCGATGAGCAGAAAGATGTTTAATGGAATTGACCGTAGAGGATCTACGGGCTAGTGACAACAGGTCGGCAGTCGGATCTGTGAGCATTTCATGCGCGGAATGCCTAACTGAAATTCGAATTTTCATGTGGAGGAACTGCGCAGGAGGAAAACTTTCCTTTAAATCGCAAGACCTGATACTTGTATAAGTGTCTTTTGAATACTAGCAGTAGATTAACCACTCTTATCAACGCTGTAGCTTGAACTACAATAATAGCAGGCACCGGGAGTTGAAAAGCAGTTCAAAGCATCTCTGTGCATTAATGATAAAGTGACGTACGCGAATGGAGAGATCGGGCTGTTTGATATTTCGATTAATGAGAAGGACGTCCAATTTGGAGAGACAGAAGAGACACTCCCCCTTTATCTTGGGAAAGGGACCCGAGTTGAATTCCTTTGCCTTGAACCTGCACGTCACTGTTGAGGCGTATTCTAGAGGGAGGATGTAAATGACGACAAGGTTTCTGTGCGTTCATCAGCACCCATTCGGTAGCGTGGAGTGATGTGACTCAACGGAATGCACAGACTGAAAAATGGGTGGTGAGATAAGCATTCCAGTTGCATTGATAAATTCACATCGGTTTTCGTAGGCTATGGTATTCACGAATTAAGACAACTTATACGTATCACTATATACGGTTTTAAAAAGCAGGATACGTGGGTTTGTTTCAAGTAAAGATGTGGCTCCGTAAAAAAAGAAACTTTATGCAATCCAGAAATACAACCAGAACCTTCATTCTTGCTCCACAATACCTAATTCATTCCTTCCAGAGTCACTGTTTCACCTATTTAGTGCTATTCTATTTACCCATTCATAGCATATTCATTTATTTCAGCTTAGTTGTCGAATAAATTATTAATGCAGTCCTTCCCAAGTCATCATTTTTTACTCCAAAATGAGCTCAATTGATGCGTGTCTCCGTACGAATATCCCTTGCTTCCCTAATGCGTGGAGGCAAAAAATTCGTTGCGGTGGGAAACCGAAAACGCAGATCCACTACAGCGAAGACGGCAGAGATTGAACTTTGATTCAAGGGAAACGAAGGAGTGACGTCAAGCACTGCTTTCGCACATACACACCGTGGTCATCCTCTCCGCATGCCTCCCTGCTTCCCCCCTGAAGCCACGGTAAGTGTCAGAAACAAAGCCTTCATTATGCTTACTTTTCAAAGCGTGGAAAGGGACTTATTCAACAAAACTAAGAAATCAAGAGCTATTCCGCATAGGACCGGCCTATGCTGGTTCTGGTCCCACCCGCGGGTCTGGTATCGGTAAAACAAAATCTCCCTCAGAGCCCTCAGCATGTCACGAATGCATCTTCTATCACGATGTAGTAACCTATCAATGCTACAGACTCATTAAAATACCATTATAAGGCCAGAGGATACAAGGAAGAACCAGCTAAGTGCGACTAAAGACGGCATTATGATGTTCACATCGAGACAAATCTTTGAAAGGTGTGATAAACTGTTAATAGTTAGACGAATGAAGAAGTAGATAGGTTGATGAACAGCCAGGGACATTCTAAAGACGTGGAACAGCCAGAACAAAGATTTTACTCCACCCCCGTCCGTGCCTATTCAACCCTCTCGACGCCCTGTGTAATAACTAAGGTTGTCAAGGGAACACTTTCGAAAACTTTGTTTTTTACACTCGAGCTGGTTTGCCTAAGCCCGTCTAAAGGCAAGGGAGAGACAAGACATCAGGCAAGCACAAATGGTGTGTGCGTGCGTCTATATGCAAATGAGAGGAGGACTGCTCTTATTGGTGCACCTCAAGGTCACGTGCACGTGGTGTTTTATGTATGCGTGGAGCCCTCTAAGACATGTCTGTTCGCCAAGCGTGATGACCTATGAGGCTACTCGAACCACATGAATGACAAACCATGACCAGTGCTTCCTATCACCCTAGTGGTCATTGGTAAAGGGCAAAAGTTCCTGGAACTCCAATTTCGAATGCGGAGGGGTGACCACTAGCTATGCTCCGAGTATTCTCCATTGCCAAGACCCCTTCTACACATTAGATGATTAGCTCATTACCACTCAATCAAACACAAATGTCTCATACCAGGGGGGATATTCTTTTCCCAGTTAAGGGGGGAAGAAATACCTGAGGGGGCATTAGGTGCATTAGCCTGCACAAAATCAAGATGTCATTTACTGCGCACAGGTCGGTATTAATGACCTCCTCCTCCTGCAGACTTTGTGTGCACACCTTCACATGTGCTTTAAGCACAGATTTTTTTCCTTCTTTCTCTGTAGGTAGACAGCAGAAAAAAGGCTTGCTCTACTCTTGGAGCTCGATAACGCAGGAAGTGATTCAATGCATTCTAAAAATTCCATTCACGATCTAAGGGATGCAATGTAGTTTCACTCCACTTACCAATGTGAGGATACCCAGATCGCGACCGATTAGTACCAACAACAGCAGAAAGGAGCCGCAACCAATCTTCAAGGAGATCAGGGGTGGGAAAGGACATTAGCGTGGAACTTCCGTCCTGGAAGTAAAGTCCCAAGGAGGTGGGTGAACGTGATGGATTAGCTGTAGTTGAGGTGGCGGTAGAAGTGACACCATTCAGTGATGGCAATCCGCAGATCGATGCCGGTCGCTGAGAGGAAGCTGAAGCCTCTATAGATCCGTTAATTGTTCCCGGTGTTGATGTGGTGGATATGTATGACTCCTAATCGAAAGACAAGGTGATGAAGCCGATCAACACGGAATTTCACCAGGATGACCAAACTGTGTTTTTTAGCTTACCGCACTTCCAGCAGGGTCTAAAGGATTTTGATGCTTCTGCTTTTGATGATGATGGTGATGATGTTCCTGGTTCTTAGATCCTACCACGAGTTTCCCAAAGGCCGATTTTATTGCTGCTGCGACAGACAATCGTCCATTGACGTAGACATGATTCACTCCAACATAGAAAAGCCCCTCCAGTCGAACAACGTATTTGGCACCCTTGCGAGAGCCATCATCAGCTTGTAGGAGATGCTCGAGAGTCTGGAGGGAGGCCGATCCTATCTCAGAGACAGGTCGAGGAGGAGAAGAGGAGGGTGTGGGTGATGGTGTGCTACAGGGCGAGGTCAGGGGTGGATTGGATGCCACCCACTTCGTCTCGTTTTCAAAGATTAGAAGGTGAGCTTCTGCCAATCCTGGCGTGGCGACTAGGCTCACATACCGTCTTCGCATTCCCTATAACCAAAAGAAAGGGAGCTCCTGATCTTCACGCACTCTACTCGGTTGGTTTCAGGCAAGCCAATTTTGAACCATTTGTGAGCACTGAGCGCTGGGCCTGGAGACCTTTGGCCCAGTTGGTCGCGTGCTACCATATTCTCGACTCCGGCTTTTTGAAGAGTCACTAAATATAGTCTTCAGTTTATTGCCTGATCAGAAATAAGGATGGAATCTTTATAACACTACCACCCGATTCTACGACTGAAATGATTGTGCTAATATAGGATGTAACAGCTCTCATGTTAATTGCCCTCAAATAATAGCATAACATAGGGCTTTAAATAATACGTAGAGCATTGACTCTTTAAAAAAGGCATCGTTTATGGCTTGTTGACGTGTAGCGCTGCGAAACCCGTCAGGTGTATGCAAACGTCTGCGTAGCAGAAGGGGCAGCTAATTGCACGCCAGCTCTCCTGCCTGACTGCCCTAACGCCCGCACACATACACACACACACACGCGCACGCACGCAAATACAACAACTGTGGTGGCTAGTGGCACGGGGTGACACGCGTGCACACCACACACGTCAAGGTCATGCGCGCATGGCGATTTATTATTGTACGCGCCGGGACCACGCGCTCGCTTGACAGCCAATGCGAGGGCTGACACGTACAGACGCACGAGTGAATGCATGCACGACGAAGTAAACAAACAAACGGGGCACAATCGATTGACATGTTCTGTGTACATTAATTGGGGAAAATAGGGCTATCGACTTGAGACTCCGATGTGTGTTAAATTGGGGGAGACATTTGCTAATTTGACAAGGCATTCGACTGGGAGATGGCTGCTGTAAAAATAGCAGGGAGGAGGAGGAGGAGGGAAGGTCGTACACGCCAGACCGAAATGTCTATGATTATAGGGCTGGAGATGACGTCGCGGCTACACTATTATACTCGCAAAGAACGAATGATTAGATGAAGGGCAAAAGCTGCCTCACGAGGTTATTCAGCTGGACAGCCAAACAACTGACTCACGTAAAGTGAACTGGAATTTGGACAGGAATTGGAAAATACGACACTGGAGCCATCTCCTGAAAACCTTAAAACTGTACTATAGTACTTTTGGAAATGGAAATTGTGGAGTATTTTTAACTTATATGCTGTCTAAGTTTAACGTAGACATTTGCCTGTAATAGCAATACCAATGAGGCGCAAAAACAATATGTGGACAATCACACCAGGAATCACTCAGTGGTAGCCATTAATCCTTGCAAACAAAGCGGAGGATTAGCCACCGGGAATTATAAAAGGCTAGTTGGAGGTCTTTACAAAACGATTACAACTACGTTCATCGAAATTTTTTCCCTCCAGAGTTGATTTGCATTAATGCATCAAACTTAACAAAGCAGATATGCACATAAACTGGCCATTATGAGCGTAAAATTAGCTCGAATTGAATTGTAGAACAAGAAGAATCCTGGTGTCTATCCTTCGTGTTACGCACATCAAATCCGGCAAATTGAAATAGTCTATTCTGCAAAGCACCTATTTGACACTCACAAATCAACAACAAGCGCAGCATAAAAGTATGCTAGAACTCATATAAATAAGATATTGTTTTCTTTTTTCTCCAAGATAGCCATTGTGCCATTGAAATAATCAATACGTATGATCATAACGCACCTTAATACATGCGTAGCTATGAATTAATGTGGCGAACTCCATTTGTTAGGGAACCCGGTGCTCCGTCTTTGAAATAATGCTAGTAAAATAAATAGCTTAAATATTTTATCGCAAACACGTATCCCGTGCATTAAGGCTTATCACTGCCTTTTAAAACTGCTAAGATTAGAAGTGCAATTGATTGGTACGCTTAAACGAATGCATCTTGAAGGAATGCAAATTTGAGTCTTCAAAGTTTGGTAAATTAGCAAGACTTTAAAGTAACAAAGCATTTATAATGTTAAAGGGTAAGCACAGAACTTGTTTAGTTTAAAGCAACTACTTCGATTTGTATTATGTAAATAAAAAATAATTGATCTCGAGATATCAAGAGCTGTATTTGTCATCTATAAATAATACTACTAATATGTTTGCGCTTCATTAGGGGATATTGGGACTAATTGTAGAACTTTTTAAGTCGAAGTCGAAACCCCAAATTCACTTTTTGTAACTTTGGCTTTTAGTTATTTTTACGGCTCTTTTAAGGTCCTTGCTCTGCAATAAGTTATTTAACTTTGCTTGAATTTCCATAACACGTGCGTTTTTAAACGCAGATTTCTTACACTCCCACAATGAAGCAAATTGTCCATATAACACCCGTTTGCAATACTTTGTTTGTTCGAACTACCGGTTTAGGTCACTTGGGTGGCCATCTTGTTCTAGCCGGTTGATCGGCCTCCGGGCCGTGCCAACAGCCTGCAAGTCCTCTGTTCCCGGAATGTATATATTCTGCCCTAGTACTGCGCCATCTTTTACCTTAAGGGGAGCCCCGGGACGCTACATTGGTGGCAGCGACTTTGATGGACTTTATCCTGCTCCATGCCGCTTCTGGCAAACGTCGGCGTTGTGAAAGAAGTACATGTACTACGTAGGGGAGAACCTTTGGTATCTCGTAACAGAAGGGTCGAGATCGACGTTCATCTTCGACATCTCCCTCGCCCTCGTGTTCGACAGGAAAGCTATTAACAACTGAAGCGACACTAGCCGTGGACTCCAAGCCCAGAGGAGGGCCAAGAGGCGCGCATTCGCTGCACTGAGTGCTACGCGGAATGGATGGCACTACAGGAACGCATGCGTTCGAACCTCGACGACTGGGACGGTTAGCTCGTGGGTGTTCCTCGCAGCACTGATTACGTTGTGATGGCTGACACGGGAGGCGGACGAAGGGGAGCGTCGGGGACGTCGCTGGAAAGAAGAGAGGGGCTGTGTAATACTTTGTTTGTTCGAACTACCGGTATAGGTCACTTGGGTGGCCATCTTGTTCTAGCCGGTTGGTCGGCCTCCGAGCCGTGCCAACAGCCCCCAAGCCCTCTGTCTCCAGAATATATATACTCTGCCCTAGTACTGCGCCTTCTTTTACCTTAAGGGGAGCCTCGGGACACTACAGCCATGACTAGATCAGATCACCGTATAGCAGATGGCATTTAGCAGAATAAATGGAGTTACCAGTAAGAGGGAAACGTGATTAGAAGTCAACACAGGAAAGAGTTCAGTTGGGCAAAGCTAAAATCGTTATACGCTTAGTGGATACCGGCGAATCTGGACCAATGTGATATCCAGCTAAGAAGGAGCAAGCCACCTCATCAGAGAGATTACCAGAGACGTCTGATAGGGAGGAGCGACAGAGGTCCGCGGCTGTGTATCGACTAAAGGAAACTTGTCGTACTGACTAAAGAGGTTGCTTTACCTCCACTCCACGTTAGTGACTCGTTTGATCCCCTACATGGGTTAAAGCAGTTTCCCTTCCTAGACTTAGGATGAGGGCAGTGGAGTGGCAACGCTTGTGTTGCCACACAGCCAATGTCTTTCGGACCTTGTAACGCAAACGCTATTTTCCAACGTCCTAGGTCAGCTACGCTAGTAGGATTATCTCCTAAACATTGTATGTGATACACCTAGATGTCGTATCAGCCTTTGGATGGGATGTTCCAGATCATGACACCGATCTGAGATTGGTATTGGGCCGCACAAGACACGAAAATTTGACCCTGAACCTAAATAACCACCCACTTCAACAATGGTGGGTCAAATTTTGAAAACAGGTGGTGCTGCAGAGTCACAAAAATAGCGTTGTCGAAGTACGATCTTCATACGGCTTCTTACGCCCTTTTACATACGCACAGCGAGGGAGATGACGTCGTAAATCAGGGTGGCGAGGCGGAGGTGGCAGAAATGTTCGAAGGTGGTGAATGTCCTAAGCGCCTGGTTGTCCAAATCCTACTGGCACACGCACAGCTGGATCACATGGGTGGAAAGGAGACACTAGACGCCTCGAGCGAAAGGTGTTAATGACCAACCATTGTCCCAGACGTACTCACGGAGTAGTGCAAATCAAAAGATACATTTATTTCTCTTATGTGAGTGCGGAATGGCCTTTGCGACCCTGTGCTATCGAAATAATGACATTCGTTTGTTTAACCTTGAGCTTAAGTGATTTCAAAGACCTGACGAAAAAAAGCGCAGCTAAAGTCAGAAACAATGAAATTCGGATGTTAATGTGAGAATAGTCGTGGGATTCGAATCCCACGCACACTCATGCCACTGGTCAGAGAAATATTCCCCCTGGAGCGCCATAAGGTCATGTAAGGGGCGGTGTTTGAAAGATTTAGACTATGTTTTTGGAAGTGGAACCAGGCGGAGGCACCCATGGGGTACCATCCCGGATCTCGGGGCATAGGCGTTTAAACCGTCGAGGGAGAAGGGACGACCAGATAAATCGTTGTGCAAATGATGATTCTATCATCGTAATGCTTTGTTTATTCTGACTGCCGGTATCGGTCACTTGGGTGGCCATACTGTTCTAGCCGGGCTGGCTGGCCTCCGGCCCATGGCAGCAGTTCCAATCCCTCTGTTTACGAGAATTTTTATGCTAAAAGTCGCTGAAGAAATAAGACATTATAATTCTTACACACCAAGAAAGCATTCTAGTGTGTTAGGATTCTAATGAGAAATAATCAGTATCAAAATGTGAAAGAGCTGGAACAGTTAAGAAAACGGTTAGTGTAATGCCCACTTGCAATCTCATTTATAAAAATCCTTTTAACTGTAAGCTTATAAGCTTATTTTTATCCAGTCATGCAAGTGCTTTTGCTGCTATTTCATTCTTTGCTATTTTAATCTCTCCCCCTCTTGAAACATGGTAGAATCCACCCAGTTTTTGCATTCAACTCTGATATTTTTCAATAAAAGAGTGATCTGTGCAAATTTTTTTGAAGCCTTACTTGATTTCTACAGTTGAAAGTATGTTTGTTTTATTTACCGCCGTTACGTGCTCAATTTTTGATGTTATTTTTGCAGTGGTCGGCATGTTTCCACCTCCTGGCTTCGTGATGCTTCCCGAAAAGAAGCATCAGTCCAAGGGCTTCTTTTATGATCTTTATGAAGATCCGTTTAAATGGTGGGAGATTGTTGGCTTATTATTTCGTCTAGGTCTTTGATCAAGAGCGTCGGTCTTTACGGACTGGGTATTTTTGGATTCTTTGTTGTAAAATCCAGTATCGAAACTCCTCTGGAGAGTCTGTAGACTTTTCCACTCACTTAATAAATCTTTCTCGCATTTTCCCACTTTTTGGTGTTTGATGGTCTGTGCAGTATCTAACATGCGTTAATGCCCAGGATGGCGAAAACCACCTACCTTTCTCCTTCCGATTCCCTGGACTGTTATCGACTGCGTCTTGCTAATCGCCGTCGACGTCAAACTCAAGTTCGGCAGCTGATTCTGAAACATTTGGCTGGGGACTCTAGTGTGCTGTCCAATTGCGTTCAACAGGGTGATAGCTTTGAGGAAACTTTATATCAATGTGCCTTATTGAAAGCCCTCAAAGATCGACTTAAGTATAAACCGGTTGGCATCGGTTCTTTTGATGAGGCAGCAATGAAGAAGTCATTAATTTTGTGAGTCAGATTTTCGGGATATTTACTGATGTCTTTAATGAGCGTTGTTACTAGAATGTTTTGATTGTAATGCAGTAAGTGTGATGAACGTGGTTGGGATTTCGGTTTTATGTGTTGCTGATAGACAGTTCACCACATTCTCTTGCTTGGTATACAAGTATCTACTGCCATTGTTCTACTGTGCCATGGATTATCTCTAATTTTTCACCAGTTTCTCTGCTCCTCAAAAGTTAACGAAAATCGATTTGTCCTCACGTTAGAAAAATTGCATTGCCGCCTTTATTTTTTCATGCTCAGGCGATCTGCTTGTGAAACATCCTGGAGGAGTTCAGTACCTTGCTTGAGTCATAGTTGCTTAGTTTTCTACGTTAGTGTCCCTTTTTATCAGACCTACCTTGAGGAGTATTCAAGCATCCCGACTCTCTAACTCCATTCTCCGTCTCCTCTATCAAGGCCTCGATGGCCTACCGCTATCCCACGGCTATATTCTCAGCGAGGGTCGTCTAGTCCGTCGAGGTGGTGAAAGTCATGCCTCCTGTTTTTCCACTTCATCCTCCGATCCCTCACGCAATCCGGATTCAAGAGAAGGTCTCTACCTCAGCACCTCTACCTTTCTAAAGGGTACACAGAGTGCTAATCCGCATAATGACTACTGTCAACACTTTGTTGACACGGGGAAACGGCCTCAAAATTTTATTCGTGACACCGGTAAGCACTTTCTTGACTTCTTCCCCCATCGTTCCGAGTTTTGAGTGCCTAACAGCCTCCTTTTCACAAAAATTAATAGATTGAAATCTTGATTTAAAAAGGACCAAGTACCGAAAATTGTGTTTCTGAAGTCATTCATGAATAGAATGCCATTGCGCCTGGGTGCTTACCGAACCTCATAACGAATGAAAGTCTCGTTTAATTATAAAACTATCTTCTTATTATATTGGCTCCTGCCCTTTTGAGCTTTATCTCCAGGAAAGAATGCGCCTTCATGTGGACTTCAAATAAACGCAAGTCATGCTTGGAGATGCTGTTACCAAAGTCGCATCATGGGGAGAATTGTTGCCTAGCCCATCAGCGGTAGCACATACCGTGCATTTAGTTGGGGGATTGTGAATATCACGCTCCCTACAAGACGAATCACTCAGTTAAGTTTGCTTTGGGGAATACTGTTGAAGGCTAGACACTGTTCTAAAGCGAGTATGTCCGACTCGTCATCTGTTCAAAAGCAGCATGAGGAAGGGGGTCATCGTGTTGTTAGGTCCTCATATATCTTCGCTTTTGGGCATAGTCTCGTTTAAACCTGTCCTCTCTCCATTACTTTTTACTCTGGCAAAAGTTAGTACTGTTCCCTCATCCCTCTGTGGTGAGTCTACAAAATCAGCTTTCCACAATGGCAAATCCATTTTTATAAGGTTCAGTTTTGATAGGGATTCGAAGGAATCCGAATTACTGTCTGCTTGAATTGGGGTCGCCTACCAATGTCACTAATGGGGCGCTCCTAGTCATCCAGAAGGGCTGAAGGATTGTAGACATTGATGACTTGTCACGATGCCATGTAGTCAAACAAGTATCATTGATTGCAGCTAATTTGAGGGACATATCAGAGGAAGCTCTCTGATAGTTCAATTTTACTACTTCCAGGACTGCGGAACCGTTTTGAGGAATATCCGAAGTTGAGAGAGTTAATTCGTCTCAAAGATGAGCTCATTCAATCGCGAGTCACGCCGCCCATGTATCTCCGGGTGGATCTCCGTAATTTCAATCTACAAGAGCTAAATTCCGTCTTTGATGTCATTTTGGTGGAACCGCCGCTTGATCGCTCCTGGTCGTGGCAGGAGGTACGTCAGCAGATTTTTTCCCTTAGCTCAGCCTTGTTCCAAGGTTTAATGTGTCCTCTTTAGATTGAGGCGTTGGAAATTGAGAAAATTGCTGCACCGCGTTCCTTCATTTGGATTTGGTGCGGCAGTGGTGAAGGTCTCGATGGTGCCAGAAAAGTATGTTACTTTCACATTATCAGTAGCATACCTAGTTTGATGTCTTAAAATCCTGGCGAAAGCTATCTGCAGCTCCTTTGCTATTATCGTTAATCCCACTTATCCAGAAGATTCTTAGTGGCTAGTTATTAGGAAAAACATCTTCTCCTTGGATATGTTATGCCCCTGGAAATGTGGTTAGTGAATTGCGTGATTGCGCTTCTTTTGCTCCTCAAAAGTGTCTGAAGAAGTGGGGCTTCCGACGCTGCGAAGACATCTGCTGGATAAAGACAAATAAGACACGGCCCTGCCACGAGCAACTGGAACCAGGTGCAGTGCTCCAGCGCACAAAGGAACACTGCCTCATGGGCATCCACGGCACCGTGCGTCGCTCCGTCGACGGTGATTTCATCCACGCCAACCTTGACATCGATCTCATCATCAGTGAAGCCAAAGCTCCTGGCACCTATGGCGACAGGGACAAACCCACCGAGATCTTCCACATCATTGAACACTTCTGTCTTGGTCGCCGTCGTCTCCATCTCTTTGGTCGTGACAGCACTCTCAGAGCTGTGAGTCTTTCCTTTCCTTTCGCCATTCACATTCTTGATTATAATACATCATTTGCATCCTGGCAAAAGGTAAACTTCAAGTACGAGAGGTCTTTTAAATCATGTCACTACTTTCGACTTTCCTATGAAGAGTGAAAAGCTTGAAGCAGAATAAGACGCACGAATTTTTCATGTGGGCACCTTCCAGCGTTTAACTAGTAATAGAAAAGCAGGAAAAAGACTGATCTTTGAGACTCTCTTTTTTGGCGACCCAAACAAGTACTGTTTTCTTGAACTGAGATCTGGACCGTAAGGCGGGTGTGATGGCATCTGACGGCCGAGTCGCGACACTGGGGTAGAAAATCCATGTCCTGCATGTACCAGCTTCCCGTACTTTTAGGAGCTCGTTCTTGGGAATAATCGCGTTGTCATCACCTTATACTTTTGGGTATGAAATATGCATCGGCTTTTACGAGTACTGGGACACTGTTGACTCTAGAGAAACTCCGATTCTTCAAGAAACCTTTTGAAAAGTAAGTGTTACGATGACGAATAAAGTAGTGTGTATATTTGATGCGTGGCAGGGTTGGTTGACTGTGGGGAGTGAATTGTCGGCGAGCAACTTTGACGCACAAGTCTACACCAGCTACTTCGCTCGCGAACCCAACGGTCACTTGGTGGGCAGTTCGGACGAGATTGAACGTCTACGGCCTAAGTCTCCCCCTCCACAAGCCACCGCCTGGCACTCCGGGGTTGTGAGCACTGTAGGGCAGCAGGCAGCGCGAACCGTTCTTTCACAGCCTAGCGTCACTCCCTCCCTCCTCGGCAAACCGACTGGCTGTCGCCTTCAGCAGACTCTACCACGGACACTATCTCATCCTCGAGCGATAGGTGCCGTCGAACAGACCGCCCTTCTTAATCTTCTCTCCCTCTCCGCGCAGAATTGTCTCACGCATCCACTTTTGTCCTCTCTTGGTAATAACTGAAAAAGAAGAACGCTTCAAGTTGCATTTTAGCCCTAAAATCTCGCATACCCTTTTCTCTTTATTGCCTATAGTGGGTCAGCCGTCACATACAGAAGGTGGTGTTTCGGCGGAAAACTTGGCCTCTCTCCAGACAGCACTTCTATTGCGGCATCCCTCGCAGGGCCTGCCTTTGCAACTAGCACCGACTCCAAGCTGCCTTGGTGATGGGGACAAAATGGCCCTGGCAATGCAAATGTTTGCCGCTGCCGCCTCGTCCCTGCAACCAGGTGACCTTCGTAATCCCACTGGTCCATCTGCTTCCTCTGCATTCAAGTGATGCCTTACTATGTGTGTATACTTCTTCACTGACCTACTTTGAATAGATATATGTATCCATTTTGATACCAGACTTGTCAGTCATTCATGTGGTGATTTGGCACGTCGATTTGGAATTGTAGTCTGCGAGTCAAGTTCATCTAGAATGAATTTATTCAAAGCTGTTTGATGCATGCTAGCATATGACGCCCAAAGAGTCTGAGGATTTAATGATTTGAACGGCTTCTGTCCAAGGGTTTCTGGCAATCTAATCTTTTCATTGTCTATTTTTCGATTTCAAATACCCTTTTCATCACTCCGGTGAAATGTATGGGTCTGATTTGAAATGATACCTTTTATTTCCATAACTAGTTTTTTCTTGATACACTTTGACACTCGTCAAATCCTTTCCAAAGACGGTAGAGTCTCTGAGGCAGGGATTGAAGCGAGGATGACTGACGTACTTCCAAAAGTTGGCTTTTTGTTTTGGCTCTTTGTAAACGCGGCCATCTGGAGGAGTGCCCTTCTTCGGTAACGGCTGCATTTGGCACCCATGATACACTTACTTCCAGCACTAATGCACTTCCTGAGTGGTGAACTGAAGTAATAGGAGTAGAGCGCTTTGCCATTGGAGTTTGTGACCGGAATTGGTGTAACCTGGAGCGCTCCTATGTATCTAACACCAAACAGTAAGCAAATGTTTTTCGTTATTGTTCTGTGTAGGAGTAGAAACAAGAAATAAGAACCATTGCGGTTTGTTTATGCGTGCGAGAAGGTGTCGATGATAATAGCGTGGTTGCCATAGGCAACCCCTCAATGGTGTGGAACATTATGTCCTTCCTCTGGCGCCTCAGAGGTAATGCTATTGCAGCAATTTGTTAAGGCGTTTGGGCCGGTATGACTCACTCATTTCACCGCAGTAGCAATGAAGTTGACAACCATGGTTCAATGAAATTTATCCTAGTCCAAGAACACATCCCCTCCATTCCCATGTTTTAAACTCAGCCATTCTGTAAGCTACGCTTGATTTGGTGCCGAGCATGCCAGATATTTGAGGGAACCTCTGGACTGGTGGTTCGAGACGTCGTCATGAGGCTTAAATGTGTCTCTCCCTCCAGTGTATGAATCATTGGTCGCACACCGATGTCATTTTTCACCATTTCACTTATAAACAATGGTCATTGATGGTGTATGTGTGTGTGTGTATGAGTGTGTATGACCGTCCTACCTGCTTGTTCTCCTTCAATAGTTGGACGGTGATAAATTTGTCAATAACTAGACCGGTATTTTTAAGTGTATACGAGTCTCCTTCCGGGACGGGAGGTCTTTATGTTCGTCTGGCTTTCAAGTTTACGCTTGTATCTTGTCTCTGGGGTGTGAGGGTGGCTTGGTGTCTGTGTTTTGGTAATGAGACGTTTCATTCATATCTCTTTACTGAGACCTCAAGGGATACCAATGGCAACTCAAAAAATCCATCTAACCTGAGACTAAACTTGCCCTAAAGACTCTCTCAGCTTTTAGGCGAGGGGATCTGCCAAACACGCGCAGTTGTTGATGTTCTCTATCACCCTCGCATTTTGGACCCTCAAATCATGAGGTTTTGGTTGGACCACGTGTACTTGATGCTCGTCCGCTTTGGCTCGGCTTCAAAGGTGGAGGGGATTCTTATGCATCCTCTTGTGCGGAAATTGGAGAAGGTGCAGTAGCAGAACGCGTTACTCGGAAATGACTTGCACATTGTGCGATTGTGGTGGTGAATCACTCAGGATTGGATGTATTAACTTTAGGCCGGCCTTCTTTTCCCGATCATGGAAGCTCTCAAGGAGAATAAAATCGCGGACATGAACTTGTAGCATCTCCAGGACATACGAGCAGTGAAGAGGGGTTTTTCTACTGACTGAAGGCTGCAGTTATGATCCGAGGACCATTTCAACTCACTTTCTCTGCTTGATCCTTCTAGCAGCGTCTTGTCTTTATAAGTAAGCAAATAACCCTTGCCACCTCCAGTTACATCCCACTTTTATATCCCAGCTGTCTATTCTGTCATGTACTGACATTTAAAGGTGACAGTCACTTGGTGAAGAACTCCACTAAGAATCTTTTCGTGTTGGAGGGCAATTTTTAGTAACCTGTGGAATTCACTGAGGTCGCATCTGATTGGTCACGCTTGGTTTCCCTCATGTCAAAATTCATTTGTCTTGTCAGCCCACTTGACATTGCATCCAAGTTTCAGTGATAACGATCAGCCCACTGATAAACCATTCATCTCTATTTGTTTACGTTGTTGTGAATTCAAGGATGACTCTGTGCACCAGATCGGCGGCAGGTGTAGGCGATCTCGATCCAAGTGTAAAGGTCTCTTAATTTTGTTATCTAGTAAACACATCTGTGTTGTGGACCGCTGATCCTGCAACAGCTCATAATAAGAGGGATTGAAACGATGTCGAATTTGGTGAAAGGTACTGCTTGCTTCTGACTAGCAATTAGCATCTGGAATGATCGCATCTTAGAAGATCATCTCATCTCTGGCACTTCTGTTATAGTTGGCTGGAGTTCGCTAGAAGAGTGACCACAGGGAACACTGAGAGCTATGTCGTTAATTCGCTTTGTTTGACTACATGAACAGTTCATCTATTTCCATAGTCTCTTATTCTTTCTTTCGATACGTCTTCATTTACAACTTGAAGCATTGTAGATGTCAAGATGCTTGCTTAGGAAAGGCAAATCAACGTGACAGCAACATTTGAATCATTGAAATGACTTCAGCCATTGTTCTTCGGTCCAAGAGACCCCTATGCGTCCTGGGTCTTAACCCAACCAATCACAAGGCGAGGAGCACTTGTCACACATTTTTGACACGTGGATGTAGGAAAACAAATCGGGGCCCATCACATGCATGACGGTGACAGCAAACGTGTCAATATTTGGCAGCCTTACACTTTTCTCTGGCTATTTACTTAAGTCAAGACTTAATGCCTCTACAAAGACCAGCAAATTGCCTGTCTGCAATTGTAAATCGTCTCTAGTTGTTGTAATGGCAGCCGCCGAGGCAACTTTGACAGTCTCAAGTTGTGCATTAATCACTGTCAACATTTACATCTACCCTTCGCCAGATAATTGTTCCACTGCCATTCATTCCCTCCGCCTCCTCATCCTACTATTGAGGAAAAAGAAAATGTGTGGATGTTTCATCCTCGGTCCGGTTTTCGCACATCCGCCTCCTCTTGTTTTTTTTTTTGCCTCTGTTTAACCGGAGGGAGGAAGGAAGATTTGTCCTCCCTCCCCTCCTCCCTCCCCTTCCTCGACCTAAACTTGGTTAAGCACAACAATAACTGCTGCATATGGCAAGTAACAGATGTTTAACACAATATTTTCAACAGTTTAATCGAAAAAAAATGTGTGTGTGTGTGTGTGTGTGTGTGTGTGTGTGTGTGTGTGTGTGCATATTAAAATTTTGGAATGAATCAATTTGGCGCGCAAGGGTGGAGACAGCAACAGGCTAGGAATGTCAGAAGGTGCAAACAATTTGTCCAGAACTGTCAAGATGCCAAGCTACAAAATGTCATTCATCCAACCGAAGGGGATACACGTCATCCCTCCTCTGTTATGAAAGGCCATTTTTTGTGTTGCTGTAGGGTTGAAAATAAAACAGCCTCCTACCACGACTATCCAACTT
Organism: Taenia multiceps; assembly: GCA_001923025.3. Classification (NCBI taxonomy): domain Eukaryota; kingdom Metazoa; phylum Platyhelminthes; class Cestoda; order Cyclophyllidea; family Taeniidae; genus Taenia; species Taenia multiceps. The sequence continues at coordinate 1,908,589 of CM010317.1, read as the reverse complement.
GCTTGGACCTATCAAAAAAAGCATTAGGCAAGTCCAAAAGCATCACTATTGTGTAGGCGATGGAGGTAGGAATTTCCACCTTCCCCTTTTTTATTACAAATAGCTAAATTTGGCCATTTGTGGGTCAAGAGAGTATTGAAGAATTTGTCGCTGGCATCGACCTACATCGAATAGTCCCTGTGCCAGTCTCTATCGGTCTGGCGTGGATTCTGGCTCCCATTCATTGGATGCATGGGCAAGACTATGGCCTGGACCATTACTGTCGTAATTACCGTAGTTTGTCGGTGATGGGTTTAAATTCTTCACCTCCTTGGCCATTCACCCTCCCCTCGCCTCCGCTCTCTCCACATTTGGCAAGCGCATGCAGACAATGATGAGGCCGCGACTGCGATGACGTCAAGGGATTTGCTACCAGTCGGAGGGCGGTGTGTGTGTGTGTGTGGATCCCCTTGCTTTCACACTCCACCACCCCTGGGACGATGATTAATGACCGAGGCCAAGAGAGACAATGAACAACCAATTTGATCGTTTTCAAATGGCGTGACTTGGGTCCCTCCGGTTCTTGCTTCAAGAAGGGTAAATTTTTTGTTTGACAGCTAAGGCAATCCTCATTCCTTCCTGAAAACTGTGATCCTTTCGACTCCGAATCGAGGTTTTTGAAGATGGAGGGATAGTGACTGAGGCCCCCAACGACTGAAGAGTCCGTGCGTTTGAAGTTGAAGATGGCTAGCTTGCCAGGTAAGACCACAATCTTCCCTACAAGCAGTGGATCCACAAACTTCGAACAATGTCCAAAATATTTGTGACTGGGTGACGTCATTCGAGAGATTACTGGGCTGCATTTACACCCAGCCCTGTCATATTACTTGCTTTAGTGTTGTCCGAGTCATGTCTGCGTTTATTGCTAACCATAATTAAACCGAACCATTTAAGGAGTTCAGATCCTCGACTGGAAGGTGATGAAGGCGGTTTCGTTTTGCTTGCAAATTTAAAAAGAGGTAGGGTTGATGCCAAGAGTACTAGCGGTCCGTCATCCCACAAATAACAAGCAAATGAGGTCAAGCATTCCTTTTCACGAAGTTGCTGTGAATTACCGACATTTCTCCCCATCCATTTTCTCTCTGTTCGTCCCCATGATCTACTACCGCGGAGGTGCAACAAAAGGACGAATCGCCTGTCTTCACTTAATTTCATTTACCTACCTCACACAATGTGGCAAAATATCACCAAAAGGAGTCCCTCGGTGTCTGTAAATGTTATCTAATGCGAGCCTTTGCCTTGGAAGTTCAGGAATCCGCAACCTATCATCAAGATGGCCGCCGAATAGCAAGCGCAGAGGCGCAGAAAGGGGAGATGACGTCAGTCTAATATGTGGGCGAGCTTGCGCGCGCTCCACCACCGCGCCGAGACTTCAAAAACACAACCAACGGTGAATGGCAGAGGTGCTGGCATTGCAAATGCGCTATCGCTTGCGTGTGTGTTTATATAATCCTTGCGTAAAAACAACCTGGACAAGACCTGGCATAATGCCAAATCGTGGCAAGGCGCCTGACACCGCAGTCTCTTGGGCAGGCACCACCTTCATTACATGACAAGACACTGCTCAGTCGGCGTGGCGTTATGCTCCAGTCGCTGCCGTGGACACTCCACTAACCAGATCCAAACAATCCACTATCTCCAGGACGGAGCGAATCGCGGACCAAACCCCGAGACAAGGTTAACCCACGAAACAGCCTGGGGTGGATTCATTGGCTAAGCATGAAAAAGTCATGAATTTACAAAAAAAGGAAGTAGTGATTGCTTTCGACAAAATTCCAAAAGGTTTAAGTGTCACTTAAGCACTACTATAATCAGTAGGGCTCGCCAATAGAGGGCAGGTGGAAAGGGAAGGAGGGAGTGAAGGGGCGGGGGGGAGAGCCGGCGAGAACACCTGAAAGACCTCGGGTGGTAGGAGGGAGACATGAGAGTTGGTCGTGACTAGACAGGCGTAAAGCGGGCGGGCGAACCAACGTAGGGATACCCGGGTCGTCGCTTACAGGGTTCAGAGGTGAGCGTACCTGTTCGTGAATCTATTGTTGCTGCCTCCGATCCCGCGGAGTGTGGATCGGATACAACATAGTTTTCAAAAAAGTCGCATAGAAGGCCAAAAGATGGTCGAAGATCAGGCGTAGCATCCCAGGTGTGTTGCATCACCTCGTAGATGGCCGCTGGACAGGTGGGAGGACAGGGCATACGGTAGCCATTGTTTACCTGATCAAGCGTCTCCATGGTACTCATTGAAGGGAAGGGCTCCTGCCCATGCGTTATGATTTCGTACATCACCACGCCGAACGACCAGACGTCGGATTTAATGGTGAACTGGCCCCTGTACGCCGCCTCTGGGGCTGTCCACTTGATCGGGAACTTGGCTCCCTACAAGTTAGATTAAGAATATCTTCAATTTGGTGATCCTTATACCCTCGAAACACTGGTGTAGACACCATTGGACGGATCCTCGGTGGTCATTCTGTTGTCTATAAATCGCTGGAAGTCTAAAGCGCTCAGCATTTGTCACACCAGTCTGGATGTTTGCAAATTTTTCAATCCAACTGCGAGAGAGTCCTTCCTCAAACATTCACCCCTACCGTGGACTCCCTTCACAGGCAGTCATGTGCCTCTGGGAAGGGCGGGGTGTTACCCTTTGAAAGACCAAGGTAATAAAATTTACCCTCGAGGCGGCAGATACCATCTCCAATACACAACAAAGGAGAACTGCTTTCAAACCCACACGTACTGGAATTCTACGCCGATCTTATCTATGCAACCGGGAACGGAATGAATGTAGAGGCATCGATTGCCTCCCCTCAATCCCTCAACGGCTCGCGGTTGGACTTCTAATTCTACAGGCAAGTGTGCCCTATTGATGTGTAAAATCAGACCAATCCAAACACCCTCAACCAAGATGAAATCAGAACAGCTTTCGATGAACGAGAATTTCAAGCTGAAGGCATTTGAGTGATATCAACATTTCAAAGACGGCTCCCCACATACTTTGCTAGCGATGCGCCTGGTCGTGACGGTTTCCGTTCCACAGCCTCGACAGTCATTCCTTTGAATTAAAATTAATCCCGCAAGTAGAAGGCCTGGCTGATCCTTGACACTTGATCGAGACTAATCTTTCTGTGCCCACGGTAAACACAACAGCGAATGCTGGACATCGAAACAGCTTTCCACCTCTTTCGGGCACTGCATTTAGAATAGTCAGGATTTGTGGGTTCCATAAAGATGGACCTCAAAAGGAGGGGGAGCCTGCTGATCCACCACCGAAGACGACTGCTATGGCAGGACGAACAAATCTGTCCACACCGAAGCTGAAGGGTCGATTGCACCTGGCGAAAACTTGGACTTATTTCCCACCCCCCCCACCCCCCCCCCAAAGTGAGTTGCCTTCTTTGTGCAGACCCCGAAGTCCCAGATGGGCTGCAGCAGCCTACTTAATCCACAGGGGATAAAGTGGTGGAAAAAAAAACAAGTGGACAGGCATTTGCTAGGCCAAAGCATCGCAGTTCCGTTTAAAGGACATAAAAACTCGCTCCCACGAACAATAGAGTCGTCACAGTGCAGTACAGTACAACACAACACAATGTGGGACGGTTAGTCACGCATTGAAGCCCCTGCCAAATATCCACCTCTCTGACACAGGAGTGAGAATTTTGACCGACGCCCGTAATTGTTTACGTTGGAGAGGTCTCATTGGTAGGGTAAACAGAGTAGTGACACTCAAAGTCTGTGCTACAACCAAACTAACACCACAATCGTGTTGGACGACTTCAAAGAGGAAAAAGTAACGCACCTGTTTGGCGGTATATGCTTCGGTGGTGGTGTCAATGGCACGAGTAAGACCGAAATCCGCGATCTTCACTAAGTTGTTGTCACCAACGAGAACATTCCGTGCAGCGAGATCACGATGGACCAGACACTTTTCCTCCAAGTAGGCCATCCCAATAGCGATCTACGGAGCAAAACGGATTTGCATTGTAGGTTCTACCAAATGCAGCCTTCAAAGCGTCAGGAAAGGGAATGCGGACACCCGGTGCAGACCTACCTGTGACATGAAATCAACGAGGTCCTTCAATCCGAGGGTCTTGTCAACATCGGATCGAAGGAAGGCGAGGAGACTGCCATTGGGCATCAACTCGGTGACGATGTAGATGGGCTCGGTGGTGACCACTGCAAACAGGCGAACTAAGTGCGGGTGACTGAGAGTCTTCATGATCCGCGCCTCCTTTAAGAAGTCCTCTTTGGTCATGGTGCCTTCTTTAAGAGTCTTAATGGCGACTGGAGTGGTGCCCTTCCATTCACCTTAGAGGAGATAGAGGGAAGAAAAGGAATAGACAGTGCTTCGTGGGAAGAGAATAGCCACTACAGATGTCGTGACAAGGACTCACCACGCCACACTTCACCAAACTGGCCAGCACCAAGACGTTCCTGGAGGACGAGGGAGGAGCGCGGAATCTCCCAGTCGTCTTTAGTTCTGCGTGAGAGATCCGAAAGGAAGGGTGGAGGTCGTGGATAGGGTTGAGTGAGACGGCAGCACAGTCCATCAGCATGTGAAGTGTAATGATTGATCAGGTCCACGAGATTCGGAAAGACTAAAGTCGTGGTGATGCAAATACCCCCAGTTGGAGGATGGGGTTTGATTTTGAAGTGACACACCACTGCTCCCACTTTGGGGTCGTAGTCTCGCACTGAGAGTGAAAGCCCACCTACAGAAAGTGACACGATGTTAGCTCGACTCCGCTCCAAACCATCACAGCCCCCTCTACTGTCCACAGAACCTTCAAGAAAACGACTCAGCGCCGCACCCGCTATGGCGACTCAATGGAAGGGACATTAAAGTCACGTCTCCTTCCATCAATAAGCTGTAGGTGGAAAAAGGACGATCTAGTCCCCCCATAAGGCCATGAAAAGGACGAGATTGGGGACTGAAGAGGAGGAGTGATTAAGCGCTGCCGACTGGCTGCAGCGGAACTGATGAAAGACTCTTCGTGTGTCGTCACGAATTTCAGACACACACAGAGATTGAGATAGAGGGATGGAAGAATGTATGAACGCACACAACACGTACCATGCTTGTGTGTCTATGTGGCAGTAATTGAGGTCAGCATGGACAATCTGGAGACTTCATAGCCACCAGCTTCCTTCATCACCACCACTGATATAAAAAGCCATGCATTTCAATTATTCACCTCTCCCTCCCTCACCCCCTTCTCCCTGTCTTGTTTTTACCCGTTTCAAAACCTCCCTTGGAGGATGCGGAGAGTAAAAAAAGATGTACCAACCAATCGTGCACGCCTGCCACCCCAATAGGTCTGCTTTGGGGTGGTAGTGGAGTGGAGCATCGCAGAAAAAAATGAGGCGCAAACAGTCTCGTAGCTGTCACATCGACTGTCAGATATCGCATCGAATATGGAATATTGGACAGCAGAATAATGACAAGGAGGGGCCAGGGAGAACTCGTTTTTTCCCCAACCTAACAGGTTGAAGTTAGAGAACAAGGCCCTGGAGACCGTTCAAGAGTAGGACAAGTGCGTGATTCAACGAGGCTCTGGTGACAGGTGGTAATAAATGGAATAAAATGAAATCTGAAAAGGATATACAAGTAAAAGCAATTATACATAGAGGGGGAGTCATCGACCCTACTACTTCCTCCTTCCCCACATTATTCATCAAGAGACTTGAGTAGATTTGACAGTCTCTACTATTAAGGAACGGGCGTCACGTATTTGTGACGTGGGGGTTCTAGAACAAAAAATGTGCTAATAACCTCCAGCAGCGACTTGGTAAAAAGAAAATTCACATATGGGAGAAAAGGAAGAGAGAGCGAGTGATACGGGTGTTTGTTTGCACGGTGCATGAATGGGTATGTATGGATGCGTGTGGGAGAGAGGGAGGGAGTGTGCACGATGCGTGCAAAAAACCCTCCTCTCTCCTCTTGTCCCCTTCGTACCCCTTTCTTCAGCTCCCCAGCTCGCGCACATATGTGTATGTGTGTGTGCCAGTTGGCAGCGCCAAACGAAGTGAAGCGAAACGAATGCAAATAAAGCTGAGGTAGGGGCAGGGTCGCCCTCTGTGTCCCCGAACAGGATTAGTCCACTCGCTCTCGCTCTCTCTCTCTCTCCTGCGCGCGTCATTCTTTGCCGCGGCTCGAGAGACCGGCCGGCTGAATGCACTAGGCTGGGGCTTTTTCACTAACGCCACGCGGAAAGGTCAACAGCACACTCGCACTAGGGCCAAATTTGGAGGCCAGAGATCTCCCTGAACCGAACTTTTTCAACCGCCACGTTGTGAAAGTGATTAATTAAGCACACAGACTAATTCAGTGGTCATTGGCAAGTAGGCTGATGATGTCCTCGCACAATCGCCTTCTGGACGGACTATCAAGCCTTGCATTCAACTATGCGACCTCTATAGTCTCATCTCCGGCGGTACTCAAACCCAATCCAAGTGGGAAGTCAGCTTGATTGCATCCGCTAGGTACTAAATCCATGTTGTAGTAGATACTTGTAACTGAGGGCTAAGTCGACATGGAAGCGATCGAAGCATGAAACGCCCTCCACATTTCCAATGTGCCAACAGGACGCAGCTCGAGACCCACCAAAATTGATGAGATGGAACCGGTGCCGACTGCGCTGTGATGGCCAATGCAAAAGAGTAACCGTGGGGGACGCCAAGGTTGAAGCTTAAAAAACTTTGTTGCAATTTAGATCTCAAACTACTCCGTTCAGGCCTTGGGACTTTGTTCCTAGCTGTGGCCCAACTTCGGACACTTGTGGCACAGTTCTATTGAGAATGTCCTACAAACGGTTTTTGAGGAAGAAGCGCTGGACGCAGTAGTAGCGGTGATAGCGTGAGCATGCCAAAGGCATGCTTGCAAGGCTACGAGTAGCCTGGCCGTTGGACAGACGTCAGAGTGAGTGAGCGGACGAAAGCGGTGTTCTGACAGGCTACGCGGGGTGCGGAGCCAATCACTTGCTCTACCCCCCACTCCGCTCCGCTTCGCCCCACTCCGACCGACCGACCGACCACGCAAGCCTAATAAATCGACGCACCGCGTACACATACACACACACACACACACACACACACACACACACCTTGGGTTTATTTTCATTCGTGAGAAAGAAGCGTACACGTACAGAATGCCGCCTGACATTTCTCCCGCCTGTTGGAACGACCGGTGGAGGGGGGGAAAGGAAGGGAGGAAGATGTGGAGGAGAAATCGCGGAAAAAAAAGGTTCCGCATAAGATGCATAGAAGGAAAGGGGGAGGACGAAGCAGTCTTCTCGTGCCAAGTTACACTACAACTACTGTTGGTGCCGAGAATTTGTTGGCATCAACATCAAGAAGGCCTTTAGTCATGGAGTACAGCTTTGGGAAAAATACTATCTTTCCTTTAGGACTTTTAGAGGCACTTTCATACGTGATCTCTACTGAATTGCGTGCCACCTCAAACCCTCACGTTTACATTTTTTTTCACAAGGTCCCGCACGTCACAAATACGTGACGCACATTTGTTTATCGTCTTGAGGTCTTAGTACCAATGTGAAAAAAAGTACAGACAGCGTTGAAATGTTGGCAACACTTTCGCGACCATGAAAAAACGGAAAGAGCTTCGTTTGAAAAAGCAGCGAATTTGCAACCCGGTTTCAACTTCAATGCACTACTTCATGTCTTCTTTCAATGCCCATTTTCGGCTGTCAGAAGGGGTTTTGTTTTATGGACTTGGCAAATGCTAAGAGTCAACTAATTATCGTTACAAATGGCTGGATTTGCCTTCTTTTTTATGTTGCTACAGCAACTACGATGGTTGGACAATCGAACACGAGGGAGTAAGGGTAAGGCCAGTAAACCCACACGGGCTGGTGTGATAAAACGCCCGCTTTTATGAGGCGATTGAGGCGAAGCGAATCGAGCTGTAGGGGATCACGAACATGTGGACCCAAACCTACCACAGCGACCGCCTTGGCCAGTGGCCAAGGATTTGCTAAACTAGAAGCTGTGAGAAAATATCCAACCTGTCCGATTACCAGGATTCCAAACGAAACAGGTGTGTGTGTGTGTGTGTGCGTGTGTGTTTGTATGTGGTTGCGTGCCTTGTTAGACTTAGAAACCGGGACACACACAGACCCACAGAACAGAGGATGCAATAGGTATGGGTAATAGAGTACCGAAATGGGATAAAAATGAAGATGAGTGAGTATCAAAATCCGCGCCAGTGGGTGTTTACTTCTTGCCAAGAAAAGGACGACACAACAGCAGTAGTAGCGTAAGGAATGATTTATAAGGCCAAGGTGCGAGCCAAAAAGCATATTTGATCGTTCCAATAAAACGTGGGACCGCGCCACCCCAACACACACGGGCATGAGTCACGCAGGGACAACAACTGTCAGAGGGCAGCGCACGCGGCGGGTCAAAGAACGCGCTTCGTAGTGCAGAAGGGTGGAGGAGGGGAATAAATATTAACAAGCCAGCCGAAAAAAAGAGACAGAGAGTGAGAGAGAGAGAGAGAGAGCAAGCACTTCTTCCTAGCTCAGCCGCTTCACTGGAGGCGGGTTTTGACACTCGCCAACAGTTGTTTCGATGAGGGGCGGTCATGTGTGTGTGTGTGTGTGTGTGTGTGTGTGTGTGTGTGTGTGTGTGTGTGTGTGTGTGTGTGTGTGTGTGTGGAGTGTTGCTTTTCTGTCCAGGACTTTCTCATTTGCACAATTCGATCAAAGTGGAGGGAGAAAGGGAGGTGACTAGAGTCCGAGGCAAGCTTCTTGAATGCATCCAACGCCCCAACTATTATTCCATGTTGACTGAGGTGGTCACTTTGCCTCTGACACTCTGGCAGCTAATGTGTTAAAACTGGGGAGGTAGTTTTAATAATCAGTGATGTTTACTGACGATCTTAATTGCCGAGATGGTAAGGGCAAACTACTAGACCGAAAAGGTCACGAAGAAGTGAATCAACCGAGTTCGCAAAAAGGTCACGTTCGTTTAGACGTCAATCAAACTATAATGGGTCATAGAGGGCACTAATTGTAGGAAAAAAACAAATTAGACATACTTGACAGGAGGGAGAGGGAGAAGCGGAAGATAGGGACGGCCTGAAAACTACCGAAATGTTACTGAGGAACTAAGGGAGAAAATCTACACCTAGTCTAATTTAGATTTATGAAAAAAAGGAGAGTGAAGTGAATGTACCCACATACCCCGAGTAGTTTCACTGGGTCGGACAAGGAATGTGCCAGTGGGATTGCCTTGTTGCACAAGAAGTCGCTCCGAGTCCTTTCTGGATATCTCCCGGAAGTACCACCTAGTAGTGTAAACAAAAGGTTTGCCAAAATGTCGATGGAACACACAAACGGACTGAAATTCTGGAGAAGTTACTATTTAAAGTAGCTACACACGCACTCACTCCCCCAAGGTCCTCGTCTTGTCTAAACAAACTGGTTGTAACTCCCCCAACCTGTTCGGTACCAACGTCACACATGACGCATTCGCTATCAGTTTACGAAGACCACAGTAGTGGAACCAAGGCATGTATTACCAACAGGCAATATTGGACCAACAAAGGATCTGTGTGGAGGTTATAATGGTAGTCGATCTCCCTATGACATGTTGCACAAAGTGGGATTAGTGATGCTTCGGATGAGGCTGTCATCTGTGAATCAGCTAGGCCAACCGACGATGAGGACACCTTCATCGTCCATCACCCACGCGTATGCACATATACCGGTGCCGTTGTGGTGCGCACACAAGAGGCCTGATGTGAGGACACAAGGGTGTGGAACAGTACAGAACATGGGCAGGACAGGACAGGACAGGATAGGACAGAGCACAATTGGATTTTATCACTGGCAGTGTGGAGGCGGCGTGTCCTGACAAGTGGGCCAAATTGCAACGCGGACACAATGACCATCACCATCTGGCAGTTAGAGAATGGGGCTGGGTTCAACTCAGGCAACCTTTTGAGCCTACGATCCAAAAGGAAAGAGGAGAGGGGGGGGGGAGGGGGAGACCACCCTACTGGATGGGGAGATGAAACGGTAGACAGCCTAGTGAATCTTACAGAACCGTTTGTTTTACTCTGTATAGGAAGCAAAACACTAAAAGAGCATAATGATCCAGTAATAAATCACCACTATATGCATGTGCATTAGATTTATGCCCACTCGGAGATAAAATCAAAGGGTAGATGACTCTCTCTCGCCCTCAGGGCGGAGTGGAAAAAAAAAACAGAGGGAACAGACTGGTCATCAGTGAATACCGGTCCAAAAGAGGGGAAGAAAGAGACCCTTTTTGACTTGTTTTTTTACCCACGATACGTAGAAACATTCCAGGAAATGGAGGGCGGAAGACACGCCCATTTGGCAAGCGAATGAACAGGAGAGTCGCACTTACTCAAAGACCTCAATTGAGTTCTCCTCCGCTAGGTAGGCCGAGGGCACGTAGCCATGCTGGTGGGTTGTTGCATTCTCCACCAACCACCAATCAGTATCACTGAAAGGAGAAACAACACTTCCACAGCAATTGTCCTCCCCAAATGAGTGAATTAATTGAAAGGCGCCTATTTAGTACTGAAATTTTTTATAGGGACGCATGAAAGGTATTTCATGCGAGCCAAACGTTCGCACATCATTGACCGCAGCTTGGTGAAAGACCTTGAGGTGGCCAATCAGCGGACCCAATCCAAGGACGAGCAAGCCTGTAATGTGCGATCCTGTGCCAAATCCCGCAGTTTTAAAATAAGAACACCGCACCAATATATGCGTATACACACACACACACACACACAATAGGGTACGCGCACGCGGCTTGTCAGAAATGAATAGTGATGCGTTGCAGATGGTGGGAACGGGGGGAGGAAGGAAGGATAGTAAATTATCGCCTGAGGTTAACGCAAACAACGTACACACTAGAGCACTAAATAAGGAAACATAAAACGATATTCGCTAGATAAGGAAAACAACCTCCAAAAAGCAAAAGATAAATGTCTATACGGCCTCTTTGACTCCACACTCCTACGACTAAAAATAATTGCGTCGAGCTAAACTGAAACGTGAATGGAAACAAACTGCAAGTTTCAAAATTAAGCAATGGTCCTAAAAAATTAAAGCCACTTGTCATGAAGGAGAACACCAGACTTTGATTGTTTCCAACTCATACTTGCCCCCTTTAAACAAGCATCTGAATAATAAAAGGTGGTGCAGAATCGAAAAAAATGTGAGAGAATAGAGAAATTCGTAAAAATGTTAAAACGAAACCCACCTGCGATCGAGCATAGCGACAGCGTCGCCCTTGTGAACGGTTAAATCCCCTTCACAGCGTGCCTTGTAGTCAAAAATTGCAACAAAGTATTTGCTAGAACTTTTGCCAAGGGAATGATGAATAAGATATTTCTGTTGAACCGGTTTGGGGGCCATTTTTTGCGAATACTTTTCGTTATTGTTGGATGTACGGTGTTGCATTTGTTTGACAGTGGGTGAAGGACGGCGATTTCGTTGCTCGTTTGGCGGGCAGCATGAATTAGCACTTGGAGAGCAGTTGCTGCTGTTGTTGGCGTGATTGAGGCCATATCGCAGAAGATGGGAAGCTGAACTGGGTCGTTGCTCAAGTTGATGACGCCTCTCACTACTAATACTGCCACCTCCCTTGTAGCTGACGGGAGAAGAGGAGCCGTGAGCTCTGGATTCATCCAAGCTGGGGCATTTGACGTAACTTTTCGGACGGATGCCAGAACTTGGTGTTGTAGAACGCGCGCTCGGGACATCACATGGCATGTCTGCGTTGGAAATCTGGTCAAAAGAAGGGTCTGTAGCCGCACCATGAAGGGATGGTTTACAAAGGCCCGAATACCTTGTTCCGTATTTGACAAGCTTGTTTTGAATATCTAAGCTAAGTTGGTCAAGGTGTTCAAGAGACATGTCAGAACACTGTTTAGCCTCCCCAGCTTCATCAACTGCGGAAGAATGCGCCCCACAGTTACCCATTTTATTGTAGAACAGATGAGCACAGCCAATGGGACATCAACGCACCAAAAATCACCAGTAGCAAGACGTTGATTGCGCGCACTGGCCACTTGCATCCTAATGTAATACATTCAAACAAATGTCTCGGTCAAATAAGATTATGCTTTTAATCTGTAATAATTGTAAATAAATAATAAAAAAGAGCGTCAAATTTAGTTTAAATATTAAAAGTTACTTAAATTTGGCATGTAAGCAAAATATGCACCCCAAAATATAAGTTAAATATTGGTAAACAGCTATGCTGATCTCCACACGAATGAACATTGTTTAGTTAAGCTCATTTGCTTAAACCGCTATTCGCTATTGGAAGACAACAAAATGGCAGTGGTTTAATATAATTTGACCAGATTTACAATGGAATTGTTTATGTCATCCATCATTTCACTTAAGCATAATTTCCTGTAAATTGACGGATCCGGGATCAGATGCTGTCCCTGGCTTTGTTGCTGCTAGCCTTCTGTAACCAACACTTAGTCCTGTACCTTAAAGTCACACATTTGCGGGGACTTATTTCCGCTTAGTTTATAGAGACTCTAATACTTTGTTTGTTCGGACTGCCGGTTTCGGTTCCTTGAGTGGCTGGCCTCCGGGCCATGCCAGCGGCCCCCAGTCCCTCTGTCTCTAGAACATATCCTCTCTGCCCTAGTACTGTGCCTTCTCTCACCTTAAAGGAAGTCTTGAAACGCTACAGAGGCATCTATCCTTAGCCTTACCCATTGATTATCATATTGGTGGTCTAGGTATATACCACGTTTGTTGTTTTTTCAACTCCCGAACTCGGTCGTGGCGTTTGCTTGACCACTTTGCCTTTACCGGATGGGTCGATCTCTGGACTATGCCTTTAATCTCAACCAAATCTGTTCGCCGTATATGCTTATTTTTCCCGAGCTTTGTCTCCTCTGTTGTCTTCAGGCCAACTTTGGGATGCTCTACTGTAGGACGCAGACAATGTCAAGTCTATAAATGTTCTTGTTAATGGGTAATTAATGGTTCCATACACTTTATAGATACCTATTTTTAATGGTCTGTGTAGCGTCCCGAGGCTCCCCTTAAGGTAAAAGAAGGCGCAGTACTAGGGCAGAATATATATATATTCCGGGAACAGAGGACTTGGGGGCTGTTGGCACGGCCCGGAGGCCGACCAACCGGCTAGAACAAGATGGCCACCCAAGTGACCTAAACCGGTAGTTCGAACAAACAAAGTATTACAGTCTGTTTCTAAAATGATTCCAAAAGATAAAAGTATGCAGTTAAAGACTTTATGGGAATGCACTTCTTACTGGCGCGCGATGAAAGTGCCTGTAATAAAAATAACTAAATGTTGTCTAGTAACAAAAAAGTAGCCCATCTGTCCAGCAAACACTGCTCTCCATGGAGCAAGCATTAAAGTTCACTCCGTAATTTTCAACTATTTTGGTAAACTTTCTAGTGAGATAGTTATCCTAACATGGAATTACCCCGTCATAAAAAGGCCTGTTTTTATTTCACAAACAACATCCCACTCTGAAATGGCCTGCCCAACTAACCATCCGGCCCAGGGTGGGGGAGTGGAAATGAAGCTGTGGGTACTGGCAGGAGAGGAAACAATCAACTATGTCACAGTTGGGGACCAAAAGTGTGAGCTATTAGCCCAATCGCCAAGTCATTGTGTGAGGTGTAGGATTCAAAATAATGCACCCCAGCTATATTATTATTAACGTGGCTATTGTTAAGCCGTATTGTTGGCACAATGGTTGATAGCTAAAATAATAACCACTAATCTGTCCCATTCATGAAATCACTTTTAATGTCACCTTTTATCTCGCCGTTGAGGGGCAACTTGCCCTTATCACCCTCGTTTCCCCACCTTCCCCCCCCCCCCCCGCTTTTATTTCTCAATCGCATATACTGCTTCAGGCGTGGGCTTGTAGCTGACTGATGCCATTCAAAAGCGATATTACTTTGTAAAAGAGATATAAGTGGCTACTTCTACGTGACAACCAGTTGCCAAGTGGCTTTTACGACAGTGCCCTCCTAGCTATCTTGCGTGAAAGCGAATTGCTTTTAGATATTAACTCGTAAACTTCCTCATTTTCCGTCCTCATTTGTTTAACTAGTGAATTAGCCTTGGGAGGATCGCCAGCTCGTGTTGGTAGGGTCCGACGATTCGCTGCGTCGACAATGCACATTCTGTCAAGGTATGAGATCTCCTTTCGATCTCAGGGAAGCCTCGAGGCACAGAGGATAGCGGGCTCAAGATTGAAAGTCGGCTATCATGATTTCTTTCATTGGATACTGAGTCTTCATGAGGTGGAAGGGGGGAACGCGCTATAGTTGGGAAAATCTGCGACGACTCCGAGCAGAAGGATGAACAATGGTGCCTACCTCCGGCAGATACACCGGTCGTGATGCGCTAGGAAAATCCTGCTACAAAACTATCCACGGCACCGAAATTATGGTGATTATGAAGTGGACGCTCGATAACCCCTTCACCTCTCTACAAGCTGGATAGAACCCAAGCAGAAGTTTGGCTGAGCAGCACCGAAGTGAAAAATGGTGGCGAAAAGCATTGGACGTGAATCTTATCCCCATAAAGCGACTAGCAATTGGCAAAAGAGATGGCCAACGCATTCCCTTTCCCGTCAATACAGGGCCCAAACAGGAGGAACTCCTGGTCGAGTAAAATTATCAAGAGGAGTCAGTGATGTTACTAGCAGAGGTCCTTTGAGCTGGACGCAAATTCGGTGACTGATGCGGCCAACGCGTGAAATGGCCAAGGCTGAAAATTGACTAAGGGAAGCGTTGGAGAAGTTATTCAAAAGAGGAGGTGGGCAATATAATACGCTACTTGTTTGCTTGACACTTCGTTCCTATTTCGTCAACACTTAAACCCGTCTTTGTGCTTTGGATAGACAGTCGAACCTTCTGTAGGTCGGCAATGCATATTCTGAGCCCCAAACACTCGAAGAGCTTCACATTCCACTTTATTTCTGACGATTTTGAGATGTTTATGCATAAGTGCGAGATGAAAATTTATTGGCACAAGAACTTCCTAAACGCCACTGCGACTGTTCAACAAGGAAAATATTTAAGGTGATGGAAAAAGGAGCCTAATTTTTAGTCTGAAACATCTCCTACACGGGTAAAATAAGTTGCTCTTATCGTACTTTCATCTTAATTTAAAATGAACACATAGTCATTAAAAAGTGTAATGTCCATGGGACGATAGCAGCTACAGCTACGAACATTCCAATTTCGAAGTGAGTTCTCAGCGCGCATCACTTTTACCATATCCAACTCTTGAGTGAGCGTCGTCAGCAATCTCATCAATTACGACACAGTGTCTACAGATTAAACTTGTTCGGTGAAGACACGAGAATATACTACTTTAGTCAGGAAATCAGTAGCTATCTGCGTCATTAATTTGTGACACTTGTTTCTTGTCGCTTCATGGTAACTGTAGTTGCCCAACTGGTGCCGCAAATGGACTGTCTGACTTTAAGACAGTAAAATGAAACTCGGTTATTGTGAACTGTGGTTGGTCGTCCTCAAGTTATCGTTTCCTTCCATTAAATTAAAAGTGGAATGTGAGAAAAAGGTGTTGAGAACACGTTGCACTGATATTTTAAACGGCTGTAACAGTGCGTTGTACTTGCAGACAGCACTCACACATTCTTAGCACATTTCTATGATCGTCCGTGGAACAGCTACTCAAGCACGTTGGTGAAACCTCTGAGAGTGGACTTGGAATGACTAAGGTTGGGACAGCATTGTAATATTATGTGCTCAGCTATTGCCAGGTAATGTAGAGGGTAAGCAGACAATTAAATTTGTTGTATTAACTAAAGAGCTGAGTGGCAAGCAAAGAAGTGATGAGCATATTAACACAGGGTTGTGCATCCAAGATATTCCAGTGTTCACATCTAAAAATGAACTGGAGAATATGCAATGGAACAGCATTAGAAAACATGCAAGTGTTGCTACGACTCTTAAGTAGAGATAAAATCGTTGTCATGACATACCATGTAAACAACAGATGGTAGAACGTGGAAGTACTTCCTGACAGTATGATTTATAACCAACTTGTGCCACCGATGCAGGATTTAAATCGATGTCAATGTTTAACAGCTAAGAGAAACAAAAGACAAAGCTGAGAGAAGAGTTTTTGTACTATAAAACGCATCACAAACATACAGCAAACCGTGGGAATGTCCTTGAGACGATCACAGTGGACGTAGACGGTCAACAGACAAGCCTTCTACTCATTGACAGCGACAGCTATGAGCATCCCAATTTTGCGGTGAGTTCCCAGCACGCACCACTTCTACCACATCCAACTCTTGCCTAAGGTACCCTGGCAATTGCATCAACTCCCCTACAGTATCTACAGACTACATCTGTGTCCACTGACGACAAGTGGTGTTTTCTACCCAAACATACTACTTTACTCGGTAGATCAGTAGCAACCTGCGTCACAAATCTATGACACATGTTTCTTGTCGAGTCATGACAACTGCAATCGCCCAACTGGTGCCACAAATAGACTAACTGACTTTGGAACACTAGAGTCAGATGTGTTGCCCAATCAGCCTAAGCTGGGATAGAACCTATCTCTTGCGGGTCGTGGTTGTTCGTTCACTCCATCCTGTTTCGCATACAGAACCTGCCACGTCAAGTTGGCGTTTCCTTCCACTGCAACAAATGTGACATTCGAGACAAAAACACCCAGAACATGCTGCATTGTCGATGTGGTCATGAAACCGCTCCAATTCCAGCTGACACTCTCAAAAGCTAGCATCTCGATGAGTTGTGTTTCCGACCAGCAATCACAAAATACAAGAAAGCAGAGAGAATAGAAATGAGAGAAAGCTTCTTGTTTGCGCCTGTAAAACAGTTACTAAGGCACGTTAGTGGAACTTCTTGTGGTAGGCTTGGAATGCTCCACGTAGAGAACTTGATTCAACTGAAGTAGTTAATCAACGCCACGACATCCACAATCGAATGGGTCCTTTAAATCCCAAGATCATGTCAAAGTAAAACTAAGACCTGGACAGCATCGCGACGCGCTTTGTGCTTAGCCATCGTCGAGTGGTGATGGGAGAGGACAGGCGGGTGAGGGTGCTGTATTAATGAAGGACATGAGTAATGGATTGGCAATCGAGGCGCACGAACGAACGAATGGTGATTGCATTTCTACTGATTTGAAGCATCCAGGCCTATCTAAAGTGCACGATTAGAAGTGACTTTGCAAAGATGCTTTGTTACAATGTTAGCGCACACACACACGTGAAGAAACGACTGCTAAGTGGGGATGCGTTCATTGACAAGTCGTGTCATGTGGAGCGTTTGAGTTGTCTCCAACACTTCAATGGTGAAAGCCGAGACAGGGGGATAAACCAGTGCCCTTGTACAATGAAACGCATCACTGACACAAAGCCTTGTCAATGCGAGGTGGACTAGATTAGGGCGAAGAGCAGATGCATCCTTTCTCGTGACCCAGTAAAGCGAACACGCCTCATGATTGTCTTTTGTAACGAAACAACTCTGCTTATCGCGCTATCCGCGTCCCATCTAATGCGAGAGTAGACTGCAGCACTGCAGCAGGAGATCCACGACTACCTTACTTGAAGAGTGGGCGGCTCTCGACAGAGACGGATATTCGTGATTCCAAAGCGGTGGTGGAATCAAAGGAGACACCACAACACATTCATTATGTCTACAACTAAATCAAATGCAGTTCGGTTACATGGGTGACGTTCTCGGTAAACCTTGCAGTGCCACCTCCGTTCTCGCCATCACAGCCTAGTCAGGCGATGTCTGCCCACAACTCGTGAACCAGAAGCGAAGACCACACTTTCATTTGCAGCACAATAGATTCGATAGAAAATGGCGTCGCTGCAGCTATCATTCGCTTCAGTCCAAACGCCAGATTGGTGCGATGGTAGGCATGGTCAGGAAATAAGCCTCTTTTGTTATCTCTACACCGTGAGTCACCATCACCATCGCCTCGACCACCCACACAATGCCTCATTCTGCCGCGAGATGTTTGGCTCTCCAACAAATAATGTTAGCTGAGTTGATATAATCCTCGCTAGGCAATGCCTCCACATCGTTATCAGTGTTGGCACTTCCTCAGTGCCTACTCCTCTCCTTCACCAGAGGAGGGCAAGACGCTGTGAAGGTACCCACTATCCTCCTGCCTCTAACGAAACAACGAGAGTGCGTTCTGAGGCAGGCAGCACTGATTTCTCTGAACATTCAACTGCTTTGATGATGGAATGTGTCTCGTGAGTAGGGATGTCTGACTGGCAGCTGCCACATTGCTGCTCCAACCAGCAATGAACGGAGACAATTGCCTCCAAGTGCTGATGCCACTTGTGTCTTTGTGCGTCATGTAACTACTTCTGCCTGACCACACTCAACTCAGATGCAACGAAGAGGAGGTGGGGCAGTGGAAAGGAAGACGCATTTGCCTTCATGCCCATCCACGTTGTCTGTGCACTACGCATAGTGACGACAGTCACAAACACAGTTAGTAGAGAGCTCTGCCATGAGGTGGAGGGAATGTTCCTTTCATCCACTCTCTGCATCAGGCCGCCTCCCAACATTCCGCATTCCTTCTGTGGAAAAAGTAGCAAACCGCCTCCACTTGCAGACACGAGGATTTATAATTCACTGGTAAGAAGACCTTGACAAGGCAAGCTATTCTGGGGTGGAGGGAACAAAAACGACACGCTCTCTCTAATCCCCTGTGGTGGCATGATGCCAAAGGCAGAGTTGTTTACTGCTGTCCAGCGCTAACGCTATTGCGGTCAGCATAAAGATCGAGAGCTGCTCGTACGACAGCAGCAGTGGTGCGCTAGTTTGTGGACATCCGGATGCTCACTGCTGCCTTCCTGTCCCCACTTTGGTGGAGATGGCGAAGGAGGAGGAGGAGGTGGAGGAGGGCATCAAAATGAGTCACAGATGCTGCCAAGAAGGAGGGAGAAAGATTAAGTGGGATAAGGAGGGGAGAAGTGGGTGTGCTTAAGTAGTTGTTTTCACCACCGCTGCATTTGGTTGATGGAGACTGTAGATGATACGTGGAGTGAAGGAGGAATTCTCTTACTGAAGGTGATCGACTCAGCAGACGCCTACCTGGTGGTGTACGCGATCGACGATCGAGAATCCTTCAAATGCGCACAGACGATCGTGTCGGAGATCCTCGGACGGTGTAAAATCGCCAGTGCCATCGTTCTGGTCGGCAACAAGACAGATCTGGTTCGAGCACGCAGTGTCCCCTACGACGGTAAGTGGATGATATTCAGGGTCGATCAGTTGTTCACCACTCCATCTCACCATCCGTCAACTCATGTATCTCCACGTGCATCTATCCATTCAACTACCTACCTACCTACCTACTTACCTAGCTATGTTTCACCATCCACCCACCGTGTCTACCTGTGTCTGCATGCGTACTGCTTGCCAAGTTATCACTTAGACCGTTCAAACTACACTTAATCATCGAACCCTTCCATAATACCAAGAGAATCTATTAATGGGTATGCTTAAAAGATTGCTGAATGTGTCGTAGCATTCAAATCACTGCAACGGTCTAAAAAGTCAACCTCCATGCAGTCAATTGTGTTACATGTTGACCTGCAGCCTGTAACTCACGCAAGAACAATGACCTGTTGTGTCCTTGTTCGAGGTCACGCAAACTGCATTTGATGATCAAACACTCCTCTTCTCTTCTTCCTCCTTTCTGTATCATGACGAAAATACGGAATGAATAGTGAGAGGTCCACCAAGAGTTCTCTTACTGACTGCCAATCGGCGCACGCATCATGTTGTATCTGTGCAGGCGAGAGCGCCTTCATCGAGGTGGTCATAAACTGTGCCAGGGCACGTCCAGCACGGTCTGTAATGACAATCGAAGTGACCTGTCAGCGGTGGCGATGGTGGTGGTGGTGATGCTTGCCCCTCCACAGTGAGTAGGACATTCCAAACACAACTTGTAGCATGCCGCTGTGACAACGATAGTTACCAGTCATTTTAACGTCTGACAGGCAAATCCTGCCTCTCCGCGAACGTATGCCACAGACCACAGCCAATCCTTTCATGACAACGCTGAATCCACTACCATCGTTCAACATCCCAGCTCTGTGCAGCAATTCGGAAGGTAGTCGAAGGGCATTAAGAAGCCTCAGCAGTCTCGACCTCGACTGATGACAGGCTTCCTCTCAATAACTCCTGTAGATTAGCTAGTGTGGAGTAATGTTGCAAACGCAAGCAAGATTACTTTCACTTGCTACTTTCTCACCTCTGTCTGTATTATTCAAGCGATTCCGTCTCATCTGTCCTAGGCGCTTTTTCGGTAGTGTAAAAGAGAGTGTGGATTTGTTGGTTGGAACGTGCTTCTCAGCAGTGTCGTCGCAATGAAGTCGCTTGAGAAGTCGGTTGGTACAATGGACCCAGCCGTGTGGTCATTAGTTAAGTGTTGCTTTCATCTACCCATTCACCCACCAACACCACTTGCCGCTGAACAACTCCACCTCCAACAATCCTTCATACCTCAACTCGACTGAACGCGTGGCGTTCCCATTTCTCCAACGCTCACACACCACTTTCCTCCCTCTCTCTTCAGCGATACCATTCTCCAACTCTGAGCTGTAGCAGGCTATCCCATAATGTGCTCGGTGATTGCAGTGAAGTTGGAGCAATAACTCACAGCCAAAAAGGTCACAGGCGATGTTTAGGATTCACCGCCTTAATCCTACTTGTCATGGCCCTTACTCGTGAGGATTGTACAGTCCGAGGATGACTTTTTTCCGACATCATTTCCTCCAAATTCATTCGTCCATTTCTGGACCACAGACACCACCACAAACACCACCACGCCACCGACGGTGTGAGCACTCGTTATTTGCGTTGTTGTCTAGACAGTGAATCACCTCCTCCGAGAGTAATGCGCCTTGTTCTACTTTGCTGCGTTATGCTTTTTATGCTCACTCGTGGCATTGCTTGAAATCATCGCGATGTAACTGGTGGAGAGCCGAATACTTGGTGGAGAATTCGGAACAGGTGTTTGGAAGTGGCAACTCAATGCTGGGTGTACAGATGGATGCAAGGGTCAGAAGTCGACACCAACCGAGAAGCGGTGGTGGTGGTGGTGGTGAGCGTAGTAGTGTGTGACAAGTTGGTCCCACTTGTGTCACTTCTAGTCCATGCACGTGTGCACTAGTCTCCACCACACTTACTCAGTCGTCATCACAACGACGCATGATGATTGTCAAACTCTCTCGCAAATAGGAGGACGTAACACCACCCCGCCTCGACATCAGACAGCTGTCCGTGTGCCTATTTGCCTTTGGACGTGGTGCAGCAGAGACTGGATGCTGCGTTGCATGGTAGTTGGTCTTCCGTCTAGATATGGCCAACATTGCAGAAACGACTGACCATGCGTCTGTGCGGTGATCCAAATTAACCACCTGGTGGATGTCAGTTCACAGCCGTGGTCAGTCACATTCATTCATGTGAGCAGTTAGTCAGCGAAGATGAGGCCTTGTAGCTCTGGACACTGACACGAACTTACTTGTCGAAGAGTAGTTGCACATGAGGCGTGTCGTTCCGTGGAGCTTGCAACTGCGCATGGAAGAGACATCGTGACGTGTAACTCTACAAACTGTGGCATGCATGGGTCTCAGCATTCATGTGGTGCTAAAAATAGCTCTCTTACAAAGGGAGGCATGCAAGCGATGGAATCGAGCACACCCACTACCCTCCATGATGCCTGGTCATGCCAGCATGCCATTCTGCCACAAACTGCCTCCCAGACGTCAGCTCAGTGCCTACATGCAGTGAAGTGAAGTGAAGTGAAGCACCTTGCCGACATGGTAACACCGTCGACAGCCACTCACATGGCTCCTCTCCTCTTGTCATCACAACACTTTCTTGCAAGAGCAGCATTGGAGGAGTGGATTGAGGCAAGCGCTTTTCCCATTTTACCTTCAGAAGGCAAGCATCCGGCATCCGTGTACTCCTGCGGCTTCTACGAGGTCTCCATCTCCCTCAACCACCAGGTCAACGAGCTGCTCGTCGGTCTCGTCTCCGCCATCAAGGCTGCCAATCAACACGTGAACGAGGAGCGTCAGCGTCTCAGTCGCATTGCCAGCCTGAAAGGCAATCCCTCGGAGGCCTCCTCGTCACACGAGCACAGGACCTCCATCAAGCAGAAGTTGCAGCATTCACGACGTTACTCGAACATGGGCAAGAGCATCCGTCACTTCTTCAAGAAGCACTTCTCCCTCAACGGCACCTGAACAGGCAGCCACCCATCCATCCACCCATCCATCCATCCATCCATCCATCCATCCATCCATCCATCCATCCATCCACCCATCCATCCATCCATTTGCGCTTGCGAGTGCCAGCCTGCCCATCTCTCCCCACTCTCCCCTCCACCCCCAACTGACTGCTCGAGTAATTACCTGACTTTGCTGACTAACAGGAGGAGTAGTGACTCACTCACTGCGTGCTTGCCTATCTGCCTATCTGCCTATCTGTCTGTCTGTCTGTCTGTCTGTCTGTCTGTCTGTCTGTCTGTCTGTCTGTCTGTCTGTCTGTCTGTCTGTCTGTCTGTCTGTCTGTCTGTCTGTCTGTCTGTCTGTCTGTCTGTTTGCCCGTCTGTCTGTTTGCTACCTTGTTGACCTTCGTGTGTGTGTGTGTGTGTGTGTGTGTACATGACGTTAAACTCTGCTCATTCCATCCCTCTCCCTCACTCCTTGCTCCCTTGCTCCCTTCCTTCTTACCACGCCTTCCTCTCACTTCCTTCTCTCCTCCCCCCTCCTTCCTCCACACCTCCAGCTAGACTGGCATTCTGTACGTCGACACCTCCATTTCACTCTATTTTGGACCAGTAAATTCACTGACCGCTCTTCATGCGCTTCATTCTCTTCAATTGCCATGTAGCCTGCCTCAGCACTGACCAAGGCGTCATTCATTCGCCTCCTCGAGCACCCGGTCACCTGCTGATAGTTACCACGGTGATTTGCCAAACATGCCGTTCGCGTGAGGGTTGTTTGCTCTCTCTATCTCCCTATCTCCTTCCCTCTCTCTTTCTCTCCCTCTCCCTCTCCCTCTCCCTCACTGTCCGATTAGGCGGCTAACCAGGAATGCCTCGTCTTCCTCCTCTTTCGGTTAGCACATCGCCCTCCACTAGCAACGCTTTCTGCAGGTACTAACAGCAGATGGATGGGAACAGATTCCTTCTATCTTCCTCTTACCTCGATCTTACATCACTTTCAGGACCACGTGGTGTACAGCCTTCCTTCGACTTTCACTTCTCCCTGACTGTTGACAGTAGGCATCTCAGATCGTGTGTGATTAGGCCATCTGGCAAGTTAAATCGACTTGACTGCATCATAACCACCGTTTCGAAGTGAAAATGCCTATTTCAAAGTCGACGTTCCCTATCTCGTAGCAGTGTGACCACGATTGGGCGTTTGAAAGATAAGGTGAGTGTTATCCTCGTAGTTAACATTCGTTAAAATTGCACACTAAAGAATTTCGCATAATCTTACGCATATTTCTTCCTCGCTCTACTCTAGATGTGGCAGCAATGCTCGCTCTTATGCAAGACCTGCAAGATACTACTTATATCCGTTAAGGCAGCTACCTTGCATTGTTGGCGTGGGTGGTTTAAATCTCATTTGCTTATCCCCCACCCGATTTATGACTACCTTTTACTTAGTCAGTTCAGTGATGCAAGTGCCCTTTTCATATCAAACCACCGAATCATCGTGCCAGTAGTGATTGCCTTTCCCTCTAGAGACGGCTTCAAAATACCCTTTCCGTAAGTCAGATGTCTATTCAATCATTATATACCTCATCGCTGAGCGCAATATTGGCATGACTGTCTAAATGCATAATTTTGATAGACCTTTAATTGTAGGTCGTAATAAATTCGGCCACCCACAAATAACATGCTCACCACTGTCACGCAAAGCTTAAACCTTTTTAGCCAATAAAATTAGGTCTACCACCACTACGAGTGTGGCCACCACCTTCACCCTCGAATTCACCCAAAGATTGGAATAAGACGATACCGATGTTCGCTTGCTTGTGTGGTTTTTTTTCAATTCAAGACGGCGATTTTAGTCTTCACAAAAACAAAACACAAATTTGGACAGCAGGGGAAGTTAAGGAGGAAAACCACACCTTTAATGCTTTCTGTGCGGGGTGGGTTAAGGGACAGAAAATTCACCATCAACTGAGCAAACCGATTTCGGCTTTAGTGGTGGCGGCAGCATTGGTGGTGATGCTGTTGCTGTTCTACAACGGGGACAAAACTAAAGAAGGGAAGAAAGGAGCGAAAAAATGCAAAGAGATGCGGCACTGACTGTTGGCAAGCCGTACTACGAAAGTAGGCGGCAACTGTTCGAAGCCTGTGTAGCAATCTTTCTTTGCCGACAGAATTTCTGCAAGTTTTTAACATGGCAGCGCTTTGGGGATTCAACGCAGTTTGACCATTTTTCTGTTGTATCCACTAACAGGATCAATTAAGTCAGGCAACTTGTTTAACCATTGGCAATCAAATGCTGATGAGTTTGAATTGTAGGACCTATGTCTTTGCGTCATCCTTCATCTGAACCGACCATCGTAAAGCATAACGCAAAATCTCTGAGTCTTAAAGAAGCTTTAATCTAGGCGGAGAACAAAGCTTTAGCTCCTAGCATTATGGAAGGTGGAACACATCCCATTAGTTCACATGGAGAGTGTTTGAAGACACAGTCGCGCAGAGCTCTTTCTTTGAGAAGGAATCGAGCTTGGTAAACACACCAAACGCCGGTAGCCGGTAGCACGTAAATTAGCCGAAAGTGGAGAACAATCGGTTTTGCTGCGCTTATGAATAAATATGAGGTAAATTATAGTGTCGCAACCTGCCTCGGTTCCACCTTTAAATGAACTTGCCATAGGTTATTGCTTGTTATTCTCGGTGGCAACCACCTCGTCTTGCGATTCTTCACTGATACGATGCTCTTGGAGGATTTAGTGAATTCAGCATAGCCCCCCGAGTTACTTGGCTGGTGGCAGCAGTGGATGGAGTCACCCATTGCACCTTCAGACTCCTTAACGTCTAAATAAGCGGCAGCATCTTGCCTCATGGTCGGGCTTCGGACACAAATGATCAACATTTTGAAGGTTAGAATGGTAAAATTGGCCTCGACCATGCCAGTGGGAAAAGTCCCATGCGGTTACTAGAGGTCTGATTTGCTGTGGCTTTCAGAACTTGGTTGTGCATCTAAGCATTCTTCCACATCTATCCCTTGCCGACTTCATTTCTGAATGACAACCACAATATTGCTGGTGCTTCCACCTTGACTTTCCTACATTCTTCGCTTCGCTGTCTCTTTTGCAGTAAGCTTGGCATCCCATTTGGTCGCAAATTGTCCACTTCCTTACCAACGTTTTATAATTAGAACCAGGATAGATCGGGTAGACGCGATGCCCTAATTAGCTTGCTTGCTAACCGTATTTTGCGTTCCGCTCTTGCCATACGACCCAGCTACTAGAACTGAGTGACTGCCGCTCCGCCTCCTCTGCAAATGGAGGAATAGACAACAAATTAATCTTCTTCAGAAGTCTCCATTTATTCAGTCCTTTTAAATGGCAGTCCGACTGGATCAGTATGGTTAAATGAAGTTTCGTGTCATAAGTGAGTTTGTTCATCTCTTTCACAATCGGGGATTAAAAAGGCAGCCCATTGACTGATCTGTCGGTACTGATTGGGAAAGTAATGTGTAATTCCTTAGAGCCGTGTGCCAGCAATCAAGACACTTGTGTATTCTTCTTCAATTTAGGGGACTGCGTTGCAATTAGTGGCTTGTGGCAACTTTGTTCTTGCAGGCAAAAATGAGTAATCAAACTAACGGGCATTTAATTGCCCTGTACTCGACTAGAATTTACTGCATTTCCCTAATCATTTCAAAATCCTTGTAAGATTTCAGTTGGATTTGGGTGAGAAGCAAGATGGGAGTTTTTTTACAGATTTGGAGGAGCTGACTTGTTGTCTAGACGCTACGAAATCTGTAGGATTCCAATAGACAGATGTGAATAGCGGGTTCCTGTAGAGGTGTCTGCTAGGATGGAGAGGTGTTATGGTTGACAATGTGGCAACCTGACGTGGCACAGCATCTAGTCGGTCCGACATCTACCACAAAGGCGAGCTAGTTAGCGCCTCAGGAATGATAGACATATTTTCGAGGCATCAACTTCTACCTCCATTTCAACGAGCACTTCGATGCAAGCATGCGTGACCGCTCTTGAGCGTTGACCGATATTATGCCTCAGTGTGCGGTGTGCTGCTCACCTTCTACCTCATCAGCACTGAGTAGGAGCTGCAGGAGGAGAATATGGCCAAAACAATCACATTTGACTTCATCCTAAACGACGGCAACCACTAACAAAATGTTTGGGAAAGTAGGCGAATGGAAAGAGACATTTTTTCCTCCACTCACACTCTGATATGGTGTAACCCTCACTAATAATATAAAGACTGAGGCAGACTGTCGCAGAAAGTATTTAATTCTAATGTTTGAAACATGATTATCATAAAGGTAGTGTCCTACTACGATGGCACATCTCCACCACCTTCCATCATCTCTAAAAGCAAGAAGCAGACATTCAACTCATTTGGTTTGAAGAATTGAGACACTTCTGATTGTTATGCTAGAAGCTAAGGAGGAAATCTAGTCCGTAGAACGGATAATCGGACCAAATTCTCAAGATGTGATGAGGAAGGTGGGGGAAATAGCCGTGGCAGCGGAAGTTCCAACAGATGCACCCTCCCAAAAACTGGAAATTGAGGTGCTGCAATGCATTTGTGACCCACACCATTAAGTAGTTATCCAATCGTTTAGTGGTTCTGGCTTCTTGAAGAGAATCCCATTGTTTCCTCAGTTTTGGAGCAACAACGTCATTGTGGGACTGTGAGATATCTGCACAGTTGTTGACAAGGTGTTGCTACAGCAGCAATGTTCAGATTGCAATTGTCAGTAAGGCGGACAGGTTCGAGTCTGTCAGTAATGTGTAGGGATGCCTGTCACGTCAAGTAGTGGCAACACTCGAAAACAATAGTGAGCTTCAACCTAGCAGAATTATCAGCCAGAATATGGAGAGACAGACAATCATCGTCACAGCTTTTAATGCACCTAAAATCGTGTTCCTCTTTACCTCCAAAACAAGACACATCTGCCGACAGGACGAGGATGCTACATGCAATCCCTCGCCTCAGTGATCACCGCCGATACCATGGAGGCACACCAATCGGTCCAACCATTTACCAAATCCGTCACCAGTAATCAACATGATGAAATCACAGTGAGTACAAATGCATTTTCACAGCCATCGACATCTGTTGCTTCATCACGCATATCACTGCAGCCTCCACCATTTCAACCAGTGGTATGTCCTCACCGGACTAAACCTTTTAAAGCCTTACTGAATCAAGAACAAGAACCACGGAGACTCTTTTAACTTCTTCTGCCTCGTAAGAGATGAATGGATGAAATGGTCATGACTTAGTCCAACAAATTTGATCACCAGCTCTTCCATAAGGGGAGTAGAAGTTTTGGGCTATAAAGTAGAGCCTGATGCAGTCACTTTTTTTGCGTCCATAGGGTTGAATAGTTGGAAAAATTGGCGAGGCGACTTCTGCCTCAGGCCTGCGTTAGTCACGCACTATTAATTTACTCAGCAAACACTGGTGACAGGACCCATTTATGACAAGTTGAAATGTGTGAAACAGATAAAATCAAATTTTATTCTAGTTGTAAAACCTACCTAGCTATGATAAATCACAAATTTTTCTTTAAGGTGAGGCAAGGGGTAAAAATGCTCTCTTCCTTCGCTGATGTTGGAATCGTGCGAATTTTTATTAGCTTCTCCTCTGTAGGGCCAACTCCATTGAGGGAGAAGAACTCGCTGATCAGTGATGTCTAGAACTAGAGATTGAGAATTCGGTGGTTGTAAATGTCATAGCAGCTCAGTATCAGCTAGTCAACGAAGATGAAACTGTTTCGCCTTTGGTTCAAGTCGCTGTCACTACACTGCCCAGACATGTCTAGGTAGTAGAGAGATGAAGGAGGTATAAAGTGCCCAATTCATTGACATCCCCACATAGCTAGCATGAACAGCTCCTTAACGACCTACTTCTGATGGTTTACGACCACGACTAATGTCGACTCAATCGGTAATGGCTTTCATTCAGGACTCGGGATTGGAGTATTTACCAAGGATAGACGTCATTGTCAATCCTTCTGCTGGGGGGTGGGCACAGATTACCCCATGACGGTTGTACTATGGGGCTGAATGCGCTTGCCTTTGTCACCGATGGGGCGTCTCACGACCTCCCAGAGGACAAAGGAAGACATAATGTTCGGGCGGGATGCTTTGTTGGTATGCAGAACGACTGAGGGGCTACTGGTGTGGTCCGAGCGCCGTGCCACCTAGCAGGTGTACAAAGGCCGAGCCTTCGGCGCCAGCAAAATTAAAAGAACCCGCTCACGCGTTTGCCACGTCCTTTTTTACATTCCATTTTCCATCTAGTGAACTCGTCTACCCAAAGAGTGATTTTTTATTTGGTCCCGGAAATGCAAAAGCCTGTCGTAAAGTTAGTACGAGACGCAGTAGCAGAATTTTTTACCCAGAAATGGTAGGGATAAGAAGATGTTGGTAGCAACTGACTCGAACAGATGCCTTACACCCTCAAGCCTTCTCCATTCTTGATTAATGACGAAGTAAGTGCTACCGCCGACTATCGTACGGCAAATCTAAGAGACGATAGAACCCCTTCCTCGTATTTACACTAACTGCGGAAGGAATGCTATGGAGCTAGCAATGGTCCAGAGTTTATTTCACGTTGGTTACTAACTAACCGATTTGGGCAGAAGAAATGCCAGGATACATTTGTATTGCAACGATCACTAAGCAAAAGAACATTTCACTAGCTATCCATAAATAATGCACTGTTACCCAGCCTAGGTCTCCAAGGTATACACTGTTGAATCCTCAGAAGACTCCTATAGCATAAAAGGATAAAAAGAGTGGGTCTTCGTGGTCCGTGCTTTGCAGTCAGTAAATTGTAAAGTACCTGGCTCAGTGAGGACCTACCTAATGAAACAGGACTTGCGAGAATTTTGAGGGCGAAATGGCAAGCGTAGCGAGGCAAAAGCTGCTTCACATCGGGGAGCAACGGAGGTCGATGGCTGTGTCTTTTAGTACATTAACTTATGCTGGTAAAAGAAGTGACCAGTACCACGGAATCGTCTGCCGCCTCTACAATGGTTGAGGAAGTGCGTGTGACTGCTCTTCCTGTCGGTAGACTTGCCTCGTGTTGTGGGTAAGGAGGATGATGATAGTCTCACTTCTAACATTCAAGCTTGCCATCGTGTTCTCAACTACCATCACTTAGTGTGACAGTTAACCCTACACATTACTAACTGGGTCGAAAGTGCTTGGGTTTGGAACGTGGTCGATCCTTTTAACCTCTTTAAACTTGCATACACCTCAGTGGGATTGCCTTCAATGCCATCTGACTGTTGTTGTAGTAGCGACACTTTCGCTGCCATGATCTCAGGGAGTGTAGACTCCAACAGTCCAGATGCCTCACTGTTCCATGATGATAATGCTGCTCCTAAACCGAGTCACTAATGGGAGGTCCTCATGAAGTCAGGATCGCTACCGCCTAACCACCTAATGTTGAGAGTCACAACTCATTGCAAAACCTCATTTTCCAGTTGTTAGGAGGTGTATTTTATTGCGACCTTCATTGTTACGACCATCTTCTCCATCTTCCTCATCTTATCTGGAGAATTTGGCCCGGATTTCCACTCCATGGAATAGATTTGCTCCTCAGCTTTCAGTATTTCTATCAGAAGTCTCTTAAATCTTCAGGCCAAATGAGCTAGTTTTGGATGTTTGCTTCCTGCTCTTGGGATGACGAATTGAAATGTCAGAGATGGGAAGAAGTGGTAGAGGTGGGCTATAGATATACCTGTAGTTGTCACTGTGCAAACGAACTTAGTCCATCCTAGTAGGACATTGGCTCAAATGGTAGGATAAGAGAATTCGGGTAACAATCTACCTCACTTCTTACTTCGCAATGGTTACACCGAATCGGAGAGTGGATGAAGTAAACAACTTTTTTCCTTTTGCCTGCCTTCTCATTCATTTCATTCGTGGCCTTCGTCGTGATGTGAGGTACTTGGACAACTTGGGTGGGGATGAAGTCAAATGTAAATGCTTTGACCATATTCTCCTTCTTTAGCTCCTCTTCAGCGCAGGTGAGGCAGGAAGTGGACAGACAAAATCTGGTACATCCACTGCCTTCTCTTATTCTCGACCACTTCCCCGCCTATATACTACTCATATAAATCCGAGTACACTGGTCATCGAAAAGTCCTCCGGTCAATTTGTAAAATTTAGGATTACTTTTAAGTTTAAAGAGGACAACTTATGGTTGATACCTAACTGTGTCACACTTTAACGCACCACGGTTGATAGATTCTGCGATTTTGAAGAGTATTTTATGAAAGAAGATGGAAAACTGATCTCCATCACAGTCATCTAGCTCATAGATCGTCAATTTGGATTTCGGGCCAGATTTATGTTAAGTGAAAGCATGGAAGGACTCTTGACGAAGAACGCGGCGTCCCGTGGACAAAGGTTTGCAATCCCTACAGGAGGTATGCATCCTTGTTTGTACGGCGGACAATCATTTGCCCATTAGTAGCAATGATTACTGAACTTGGCAATCTCTGTCATGCCGACTCCCACCTCACCACCTCGACAGTTATTTACGTGAATTAGGTCATCCACAACATCCAGTCGAGGTATCATTTCCCCGTGAAAATGACGAACACAACCCACTCAAGCCGTTCCAAAAAAATATACCTTTTCGCACCATTTAATGAGCCTTTACATTTAAAAGCTACATTTTGGACATTATGTAAATAACTTAGTAAGAGATGGGTGAATGTAGACGTTTTTGTCATGGACTAACTTAATGCCTTTCAAGTATTCAAACTCAACGAGGCGCATCCACTAAAGATGAGACATGCAAGTTCCTCCAACAAATCAGTGATCTTGGAGTCCACAAACAAAAGGGCATCACATGATGGCAGGAATCGTCACCTTAGCAACCACCTACACACACACACCACTACAATTGTTTGTTTTAGCAGTAGGACCAGAAGTAGCATTAGTGGATAATGTAGGGAAAGTGGTGGGAGGGGAGTTGGGGGTGTGTGGGGGGGGGCAGGAGAGGCGGTGCTATCTCAATCATATTTCTGATAGCGATTAATTGTACTACTTCACATTGCTAGAAGGTAAAAGTTATTACCACGACCACATGGTGTTACTGCTTAGGGCTTTAAAGTCATGTACTGAATCTATTAAATTTACAAATGGCGTCACATATGTGTGACACCCGAATTTTCTTACTTAATTGTGGCATCAGAGTGTGCGATTGGGTGCTTATATAAGAGGCACCTCATTAACGGTGAACTACTGAGATATTTACCTCAAAAGGCAGCACATGTTTTCATGATTCAGCAGATGGTAGAGTAAAATAAGTCCATCAGTGTTCACTTCATTAAGTCTATTTACACGAACTGAACCTTGATGAATGAAATAAATAAACAGGATCTGGGCTTCACTGGGGACATTCATTACCTGTGGATCATAGAAATGTCGATGGCTATGGTCAAGACGGCACCAAACCGACCGAATCAAAGGCAGTCATGACTCCGTCAGGTGATGCACGAATCGGTTCTTAGCTC
Source organism: Taenia multiceps (assembly GCA_001923025.3). Taxonomy (NCBI): domain Eukaryota; kingdom Metazoa; phylum Platyhelminthes; class Cestoda; order Cyclophyllidea; family Taeniidae; genus Taenia; species Taenia multiceps. The sequence goes on along the minus strand of CM010317.1, from coordinate 1,876,734 downwards.
CCTACGCCTGCATCCAAACCGATCACCTTGACGGCCGCAATTAGCTTTGTTTCAGACTAGCATAGGGTCCAACCGCTCAAAACGAACTGCAATGTGATGCACAACTTCAACGGACCTTGATTGAGGATTTTGCATTCGCCCTATCTTCAAGACTGTTAGGCATAGCCGAACTTTTAAGATGAGCGAGCATCGAAAGTTTGGAAATAGTCACAGAACTATTATTGGTCGATCTCCGGTGAGGACAACAGATTCATAGTAGCGAAGTGTGATATCTCCTGTTTGAGAGTCAGTTTATGCCGTCCAATGAGCCAATGACCATTTTACCAGTTATCTCGGGTCACTGTTGGTGAAGAGCGTTAGAGTAGTAGCATTACCCTTTCCATGGTGCCGAAACAACAAAAAACCAAGTCTGTAGGTCAGCCAACACGGAACCGAAGGTGCGAGTGGGTGTTTATGCCGCCGAAAGGGAGGAATCATGATGGAGTGTGACATCGCATGATAAGGTTTGGCCATTATCATTCACCTTTGGACCAATCGAACAAAGAGTTCTTGAACGGCAGCTGATTGACGAGGATATCAAAGGATCTGGACGACCTTTTTAATCTTCTTCGGATGTACCTGAGAGAGTGAGCAGGAGTTTAAGGCGAGGAAGTACTCGCTAAGCCTGACGAGGAGAAGTGGCCAAATTTTCTGGTTAATGGTTTAGCTCTGTGGAGTTTATGGCCTAAAAGAATTGTAGAAAAGGAGAGTTTTACAAAATTGCCAAACTCGAGAGGCATTGCGAAACGAAACACATGACAATCGCCCTTTAGAATCATACTGATGCTTTATCTCGATCGCGATAGCGTTGGCAGCCAACAGTTATTGAATCATCTCTCGGCGAGTTTATGTTCCTCTCTCCTCCTTTTTACCTTGCCTCGTTATAGAACGCTGACCGCACTATCGCCACTACTGCCGCTACCGTTGTCGGTAAGATAGGTCTACTCACCTGACTGGGAGTTTTCTGCTCCTTTCCCTACCTCTCTTGGAGAGCTAAAAGTCACACTTTTGCTCCTTAAATTGTTACGTATTCCTAATTTAGGATTTGTCCGTATGGAAGATAGAAGCGTGTAAAAATGAAGTTTCCGCCCCAAAGTTTAAAAAATACACGAGACAGCGAACATCACTACCTCCGTATTACACTTTTAGGAAGGATTCGAGAGTAGGGGCGGTGACCGCACTAATAGCAGCAGAAAAATTGCTCTTATTAGATAAATGTCTTTACTTAACGTGGCAGAAGAGAGGATATAAGCTTTGGGTGGTCGTAGCTATGGTAACTCAGGATTGAAGGACGATTAAAGTTACGTCGCCTTGCAGTAATGTCAATCTAACGCTTTATAATGAGAAGCGTAATTCTTGGAGGGACAGCAGGTTTCAGAGAGGCCGTTTTAAAGTTGTCTCTAGAGGTAATAGCAAATATTACAGGCAAGATGATATGGAAACGACTCTTAAATCGTCGAGCCGACCTAATTTAAGACAGCCCTAAATCGGGTGAATGATGAGCAAATCGGACCCAAACTACCTACGCCAACAATGCAAGGTTTGCTGCCATAACAGTATAAGTAGTGTCGTGTAAGGCTCGGATACGATCAAGTACCACTACCAACTCTGAAGTACAACGAACCGAAAACGTGGGGAGGTAATGTAAAATTCTTTGATGTACAACTTCGACGAATGTTGATCGCGAGCGTGGCACTCGCATTACCTTTCACACTGTCAACCGTCGACTTCCACAGTGACAATGACACTTCTGACCGACGGTTATGATGCTGCCAAATTGGAATAAATTGCCTCATGGTCTAAACACACACGATCTGAGATGCCTACTGTCAACAGTCAGGGAGAAGTGAAAGTCGAAGGAAGGCTGTACACCACGTGGTCCTGAAAGTGATGTAAGATCGAGGTAAGAGGAAGATAGAAGGAATCTGTTCCCATCCATCTGCTGTTAGTACCTGCAGAAAGCGTTGCTAGTGAAGGGCGATGTGCTAACCGAAAGAGGAGGAAGACGAGGCATTCCTGGTTAGCCGCCTAATCGGACAGTGAGGGAGAGGGAGAGGGAGAGGGAGAGAAAGAGAGAGGGAAGGAGATAGGGAGATAGAGAGAGCAAACAACCCTCACGCGAACGGCATGTTTGGCAAATCACCGTGGTAACTATCAGCAGGTGACCGGGTGCTCGAGGAGGCGAATGAATGACGCCTTGGTCAGTGCTGAGGCAGGCTACATGGCAATTGAAGAGAATGAAGCGCATGAAGAGCGGTCAGTGAATTTACTGGTCCAAAATAGAGTGAAATGGAGGTGTCGACGTACAGAATGCCAGTCTAGCTGGAGGTGTGGAGGAAGGAGGGGGGAGGAGAGAAGGAAGTGAGAGGAAGGCGTGGTAAGAAGGAAGGGAGCAAGGGAGCACGAAAGTGAGGGAGCAAGGGAGTGAGGGAGAGGGATGGAATGAGCAGAGTTTAACGTCATGTACACACACACACACACACACACACGAAGGTCAACAAGGTAGCAAACAGACAGACGGGCAGACAGACAGACAGACAGGCAGATAGGCAGATAGGCAAGCACGCAGTGAGTGAGTCACTACTCCTCCTGTTAGTCAGCAAAGTCAGGTAATTACTCGAGCAGTCAGTTGGGGGTGGAGGGGAGAGTGGTGAGAGATGGGCAGGCTGGCAGTGGCAAGCGCAAATGGATGGATGGATGGGTGGCTGCCTGTTCAGGTGCCGTTGAGGGAGAAGTGCTTCTTGAAGAAGTGACGGATGCTCTTGCCCATGTTCGAGTAACGTCGTGAATGCTGCAACTTCTGCTTGATGGAGGTCCTGTGCTCGTGTGACGAGGAGGCCTCCAAGGGATTGCCTTTGAGGCTGGCAATGCGACTGAGACGCTGACGCTCCTCGTTCACGTGTTGATTGGCAGCCTTGATGGCGGAGACGAGACCGACGAGCAGCTCGTTGACCTGGTGGTTGAGGGAGATGGAGACCTCGTAGAAGTCGCAGGAGTACACGGAGGCCAGATGCTTGCCTTCTGAAGGTAAAATGGGAAAAGCGCTTGCCTCAATCCACTCCTCCAATGCTGCTCTTGCAAGAAAGTGTTGTGATGACAAGAGGAGAGGAGCCATGTGAGTGGCTGTCGACGGTGTTACCATGTCGGCAAGGTGCTTCACTTCACTTCACTTCACTGCATGTAGGCACTGAGCTGACGTCTGGGAGGCAGTTTGTGGCAGAATGGCATGCTGGCATGACCAGGCATCATGGAGGGTAGTGGGTGTGCTCGATTCCATCGCTTGCATGCCTCCCTTTGTAAGAGAGCTATTTTTAGCACCACATGAATGCTGAGACCCATGCATGCCACAGTTTGTAGAGTTACACGTCACGATGTCTCTTCCATGCGCAGTTGCAAGCTCCACGGAACGACACGCCTCATGTGCAACTACTCTTCGACAAGTAAGTTCGTGTCAGTGTCCAGAGCTACAAGGCCTCATCTTCGCTGACTAACTGCTCACATGAATGAATGTGACTGACCACGGCTGTGAACTGACATCCACCAGGTGGTTAATTTGGATCACCGCACAGACGCATGGTCAGTCGTTTCTGCAATGTTGGCCATATCTAGACGGAAGACCAACTACCATGCAACGCAGCATCCAGTCTCTGCTGCACCACGTCCAAAGGCAAATAGGCACACGGACAGCTGTCTGATGTCGAGGCGGGGTGGTGTTACGTCCTCCTATTTGCGAGAGAGTTTGACAATCATCATGCGTCGTTGTGATGACGACTGAGTAAGTGTGGTGGAGACTAGTGCACACGTGCATGGACTAGAAGTGACACAAGTGGGACCAACTTGTCACACACTACTACGCTCACCACCACCACCACCACCGCTTCTCGGTTGGTGTCGACTTCTGACCCTTGCATCCATCTGTACACCCAGCATTGAGTTGCCACTTCCAAACACCTGTTCCGAATTCTCCACCAAGTATTCGGCTCTCCACCAGTTACATCGCGATGATTTCAAGCAATGCCACGAGTGAGCATAAAAAGCATAACGCAGCAAAGTAGAACAAGGCGCATTACTCTCGGAGGAGGTGATTCACTGTCTAGACAACAACGCAAATAACGAGTGCTCACACCGTTGGTGGCGTGGTGGTGTCTGTGGTGATGTCTGTGGTCCAGAAATGGACGAATGAATTTGGAGGAAATGATGTCGGAAAAAAGTCATCCTCGGACTGTACAATCCTCACGAGTAAGGGCCATGACAAGTAGGATTAAGGCGGTGAATCCTAAACGTCGCCTGTGACCTTTTTGGCTGTGAGTTATTGCTCCAACTTCACTGCAATCACCGAGCACATTATGGGATAGCCTGCTACAGCTCAGAGTTGGAGAATGGTATCGCTGAAGAGAGAGGGAGGAAAGTGGTGTGTGAGCGTTGGAGAAATGGGAACGCCACGCGTTCAGTCGAGTTGAGGTATGAAGGATTGTTGGAGGTGGAGTTGTTCACCGGCAAGTGGTGTTGATGGGTGAATGGGTGGTCTAGGGCAAAAATCAACCAGTGGAATCAAATTTGGTGCACATGGGTGACCATTGTATCAGTCGACTTCTCAAGCGACTTCATTGCGACGACACTGCTGAGAAGCACGTTCCAACCAACAAATCCCACACTCTCATTTACACTACCGAAAAAGCGTCTAGGACAGATGAGACGAAATCGCTTGAATATTACAGACAGAGATGAGAAAACGGCAAGTGAAAGTAATCTTGCTTGCGTTTGCAACATTACTCTACACTGGCTAATCTACAGGAGTTATTGAGAGGAAGACTATTATCTGTCGAGGTCGAGGCTGCTGAGGCTTCTTAATGCCATTCGAGTACCTTCCCAATTGCTGCATAGAGCTGGGATGTTGAACGGTGGTAGTGGGTTCAGCGTTGGCATGGAGGGACTGGCTGTGGCCTATAGCATGTGACAGGTTGTGTTTGGAATGTCCTACTCACTGTGGAGGGGCAAGCATCACCACCACCACCATCGCCACCGCAGACAGGTCACGTCGATCGCCATCACAGACTGTGCTGGACGTGTACTGGCACAGTTTATGACCACCTCGATGAAGGCGCTCTCGCCTGCACAGATCCAACATGATGCGTGCGTCGATTGGCAGTCAGTGGAAGAACTCTTGTTGGATTGCTCACCACTCGGTGTGCATTGTGGTCATGTCACAGAAGGAAGGAGTAAGAAAGGAGGAGGTTTTTATCATCACACGAAGCTTGAGTGCCCTCATTACTCTGCGACACCTATTATCCTCAGGAATAAGACACAACAGGTCATTGTTCTTGCGTGAGTTACAGGCTGCACGTCAACCTATTGCGCAATTGACTGCATGGAGGCTGACTTGCCAGACGGGTGTACTGTTTTGAAAGATTAAGTGTTGTTTGAACAGTAAAAGGGATCACTTCGAGAGCAGTACGCATGCAGACACAGGTAGACACGGTGGGTGGATGGTGAGACATATAGGTGTGTAGGTAGGCAAGTCGATGGGTAAATAGATGAATATGGAGGTACATGGGTTGACGGATGGTGAGATGGAGTGGTGAACAACTGACAGACCCTGAATACCATCCACTTACCGTCGTAGGAGACACTGCGTGCTCGAACCAGATCTGTCTTGTTGCCGACCAGAACGATGGCACTGGCGATTTTACACCGTCCGAGGATCTCCGACACGATCGTCTGTGCGCCTTTGAAGGACTCTCGATCGTCGATCGCGTACACCACCAGGTAGGCGTCTGCTGAGTCGATCACCTTCAGTAAGAGAATTCCTCCTTCACTCCACGTATCATCTACAGTCTCCATCAACCAAATGCAGCGGTGGTGAAAACAACTACTTAAGCACACCCACTTCTCCCCTCCTCATCCCACGTAATCTTTCTCCCTCCTTCTTGGCAGCATCTGTGACTCATTTTGATGCCCTCCTCCGCCTCCTCCTCCTCCTCCGCCATCCCCACCAAAGTAGGACAGGAAGGCAGCAGTGAGCATCCGGATGTCCACAAACTAGCGCACCACTGCTGCTGTCGTACGAGCAGCTCTCGATCTTTATGCTGACCGCAATAGCGTTAGCGCTGGACAGCAGTAAACAACTCTGCCTTTGGCATCATGCCACCACAGGGGATTAGAGAGAGCGTGTCGTTTTTGTTCCCTCCACCCCAGAATAGCTTGCCTTGTCAAGGTCTTCTTACCAGTGAATTATGAATCCTCGTGTCTGCAAGTGGAGGCGGTTTGTTGCTTTTTCCACAGAAGGAATGAGGAATGTTGGGAGGCGGCCTGATGCAGAGAGTGGATGAAAGGAACACCCTCTCCACCTCATGGCAGAGCTCTCTACTAACTGTGGTTGTGACTGTCGTCACTATGCGTAGTGCACAGACAACGTGGATGGGCATGAAGGCAAATGCGTCTTCCTTTCCACTGCCCCACCTCCTCTTCGTTGCATCTGAGTTGAGTGTGGTCAGGCAGAAGTAGTTACATGACGCACAAAGACACAAGTGGCATCAGCACTTGGAGGCAATTGTCTCCGTTCATTGAGCAGATCAACTGGGAGGCGAGACAATTTGCCACAGCCTTGTGCACTTTGGAAGTTTTCAAGTGACTGACACTCGCCTGACTGCAGGCCATTGCTGTGGAACTGGTTGGAGCAGCAATGTGGCAGCTGCCAGTCAGACATCCCTACTCACGAGACACATTCCATCATCGAAGCAGTTGAATGTTCAGAGAAATCAGTGCTGCCTGCCTCAGAACGGACTCTCGTTGTTTCGTTAGAGGCAGGAGGATACCTCCACAGCGTCTTGCCCTCCTCTGGTGAAGGAGAGGAGTAGGCACTGAGGAAGTGCCAACACTGATAACGATGTGGAGGCATTGCCTAGCGAGGATTATATCAACTCAGCTAACATTATTTGTTGGAGAGCCAAACATCCCGCGGCAGAATGAGGCATCGTGTGGGTGGTCGAGGCGATGGTGATGGTGACTCACGGTGTAGAGATAACAAAAGAGGCTTATTTCCTGACCATGCCTACCATCGCACCAATCTGGCGTTTGGACTGAAGCGAATGATAGCTGCAGCGACGCCATTTTCGATCGAGTCTATTGTGCTGCAAATGAAAGTGTGGTCTTCGCTTCTGGTTCACGAGTTGTGGGCAGACTTCCCTGACTATGCTGTGATGGCGAGAACGGAGGTGGCACTGCAAGGTTTACCGAGAACGTCACCCATGTAACCGAACTGCATTTGATTTAGTTGTAGACATAATGAATGGGTTGTGGAATCACGAATATCCGTCTCTGTCGAGAGCCGCCCACTCTTCAAGTAAGGCAGTCGTGGATCTCCTGCTGCAGTGTTGCAGTCTACTCTCGCATTAGATGGGACGCAGATAGCGCGATAAGCAGAGTTGTTTCGTTACAAAAGACAATCATGAGGCGTGTTCGCTTTACTGGGTCACGAGAAAGGATGCATCTGCTCTTCGCCCTAATCTAGTCCACCTCGCATTGACAAGGCTTTGTGTCAGTGATGCGTTTCATTGTACAAGGGCACTGGTTTATCCCCCTGTCTCGGCTTTCACCATTGAAGTGTTTGAGACAACGACATGTCAATGAACGCATCCCCTCTTAACAGTCGTTTCTTCACGTGTGTGTGTGCGCTAACATTGTAACAAAGCATCTTTGCAAAGTCACTTCTAATCGTGCACTTTAGATAGGCCTGGATGCTTCAAATCAGTAGAAATGCAATCACCATTCGTTCGTTCGTGCGCCTCGATTGCCAATCCATTACTCATGTTCTCCATTAATACAGCACCCTCACCCGCCTGTCCTCTCCCATCACCACTCGACGATGGCTAAGCACAAAGCGCGTCGCGATGCTGTCCAGGTCTTAGTTTTACTTTGACATGATCTTGGGATTTAAAGGACCCATTCGATTGTGGATGTCGTGGCGTTGATTAACTACTTCAGTTGAATCAAGTTCTCTACGTGGAGCATTCCAAGCCTACCACAAGAAGTTCCACTAACGCGCCTTAGTAACTGTTCCACAGGTGCAGACAAGAAGCTTTCTCTCATTTCTATTCTCTCTGCTTTCTTGTATTTTGTTATTGCTGGTCGGAAACACAACGCATCGAGATGCTAGCTTTTGAGAGTGTCAGCTAGAATGGGAGCGGTTTCATGACCACATCGACAATGCAACATGTTCTGGGTGTTTTTGTCTCGAATGTCACATTTGTTGCAGTGGAAGGAAACGCCAACTTGACGTGGCAGGTTCTGTATTCGAAACAGGATGGAGTGAACGAACAACCACGACCCGCAAGAGATAGGTTCTATCCCAGCTTAGGCTGATTGGGCAACACATCTGACTCTAGTGTTCCCAAGTCAGTTAGTCTATTTGTGGCACCAGTTGGGCAATTGCAGTTGTCATGACTCGACAAGAAACATGTGTCATAGATTTGTGACGCAGGTTGCTACTGATCTACCGAGTAAAGTAGTATGTTTGGGTAGAAAACACCACTTGTCGTCAGTGGACACAGATGTAGTCTGTAGATACTGTAGGGGAGTTGATGCAATTGCCAGGGTACCTTAGGCAAGAGTTGGATGTGGTAGAAGTGGTGCGTGTTGGGAACTCACCGCAAAATTGGGATGCTCATAGCTGTCGCTGTCAATGAGTAGAAGGCTTGTCTGTTGACCGTCTACGTCCACTGTGATCGTCTCAAGGACATTCCCACGGTTAGCTGTAGTGGGGATATGCATGTTTATAGTTTGTACAGAACGATAATGGCGTGAGAGTTGTTCAAATGTAATCGGGATTTTAACTCTTCGGGGTTGGTGTGACAGGGGTCGCTACAAATATTAAAAAAGCCACATATTTCGGGTTTATTCCATTGAGCTTTTAAAAATTTTTAGCCGAACGGGCAACTTCTTGTAGACGAGGTTGGGAGTTGATCATCAGAACTTTTTAAAACACCTCAGGCTCAGTTTTTGTGGTGAAGCAATACTAAAATGCTTAGCTTCGATACAAGTTAGTTAGTGCTTCAAGAACGGTCGCATGCCCGTCTGTCAGCAACTGTTCTGATTCTTCACATTCGACTGATGCACAGTCCACCTTGTGACGCGATTCCATTGGACACCACTCTTCTTGGTAGCGGTGGATGTAATCTCTGAAGAGTTATCACACAAGGTCCCAGAGTTGTGACACACTTCCTTATTTTACATTTACCTGTTTAGATTTTTTTCCCCTTGCCTGCTGAGGAACACCTTTAGCCCTTGGATTAAAACCTCGAGTTAGTTTCTCCAGACAACTGAAGTGAGAGAGTGACCACGGGAAGGTCTGATTAAGACTTTTCAGCGAAAAAGGGACCCACTTAGCTAACCATGTTAGACTTTAGTCTTCGTCAGGGAATTCCAGCCAAAAGCTTGATTAACTAGCAACCGGACTAAAGACTTACCTAGCTTAGTGATTATAATTAGAGGATTGAGAATGATGCAAACCTTTGACAACCAGAATGGCCTTTTACTTGTAGCCTAGCAGTCAATTATTTAAGTACTAGATTTTATGGCTTCATTGCAAAATTTTGGATTTGACGTGATCAATCAGTCAATTCTCACATCCATTCATCCATACATCCACGCATCCATCCGATTACACTGACTGGAGAGTAAAATCCACGGAACTGTGGAAGATGCGATCCCTCCTAGTTTGTGGAATGGGATGCTGAGATAATTTCAATTCCTTTTCATCCAGAGGGTCCAAATAATCTTACAGATTTGAAAAAAATAACACAGGACGGCATTATTGAACTGAATAATTTAGATGAAATCGGCATTGTAGAAAGGGAACGCTGTCTCTTTTAGTTGTACCGCCGACTTGATGCTTTCGTAAGTATCCATTGCTCCGGTTTTCAGAGTGGAAAACTCAAACTCTACACTGTGGAAGGCGGTGAATAATCTCGGTTCAATATAAATGAATTGTCATTTGACCGAATCAGCACGTAATTACAACAGAAGGCTCAATGAATAATTAACTGATGTGACATGAATGGAAAGCGGGAATAATGGAGGCAGTGGAAGTCGCCTACTGCCCGATTTTACTCCTGCGCCACACAATCTTTGCATCCAAAGTGGAGGTGACATTTCCTCCATTCGGATAAAAGAGGTGGCAACTTTTTTAGTCCATCCTGATGCATTAGTGCTTTTTGTTGTACTCTACTGTCCACTCCATTGCCTGCTCGGTAACATTCATGATTAGCTTGAGCGGTGCGCCCATCAATGATGCATCAAAATTTCACCGGACGCGTCTACCTTCAGGCATGAGAAATGCAAAATTAGAATTACGGGAAATTTCTGAGCTAATGCAAGGAGAAATAGAAGAGCAGCTAAATTAACGCAACTAAAAGGTGGCAATACTTCCTTCTATCGCAATGTCGTGGTTTGTACATCTGTGCTTGGCGTCCCCCAGTACAACTGGAACTAGTTTAATGAAGAGGCTATCTCAATCACTTTGACTGCTCACCGACCTCGATCCTTACAGAAGGCATCCACTACGGGTTTTAATAAAAGTTCATAGCGACTAAAAAGTGGCACCGAAGTGAGAAGTAGACGAAGACTACCGACTCCACAAGATCCCATTGGATCGTGCCTATTAAAGTGGCTCCAGTCCAGAGCATTGCGAATTTCAGAACCCCTTCCAAGTCAATGCCAATCCTAATACGGACAGAAGTATGATTTCAATGGATGACGTCAAGGTTTAGAATAGTATATGACAGCAATCATCAAATCTGTTCGCTTGAGAGGTCAATATAAATCATTAAGTATCAACATTCATTCATCCAGGGGTACCCGGAGGTTACGAAATAACCGAAAATGCTCAAGAGATGGCAAAATTTAGGTAGAGTTCCTGAAAGTTGTCAAAAAACTCGTCATTAGAACATTTTCTCTGGCAGTAGCATAAAATCAGCCGGTCACTACCACAACGTGTGTAACTTTGGGGAGAAGTGGAAAACTCATCTTCCATCTCGTGACTCACCGTTAAGAGGGAACTACTTAAACCTAAACACCTATTCGCAAACAAAACTCACTTATGCAGTTTCAGTTTGTAACAAACAGAAAACAAACCAAATTTTAAAGCTTGCCTTTTAAATATTTAATTTGAAGCTTGGCAAAACAAGTTGAATTAATGATGTGTTTATTTTCTAGTCAGCAAGGTGGCAACCAAACGCTGGCGCCTTATGATTTCATCCACAGAACTCAGCCTCCTTCCTACACATAAAGAGGATACCAAAACACATTTTATATTTCCGTTTGAGAATATGGGGAGTGTCATAAGCTTTAGCTTGCCTCCTTTGTTTTTGATGTCTCCCTCTCTTGACTGAGCCGCTTCGAGGTGACAGATGAAGTTGACGCCAGTTACATTGGTATAATGGGTTTTGGAAAAATGGTTTAAAAAAGCAGAAATCTAGCAAAAATATAACCCGGAAACTGGTGATTAACAACCATAGGAGTTGTAAAAAGCAAATTGCAAGTGTTGCATCCTGTTACACTACTTCACTAGCGACTGTGTTATGAGACCACCTTCAGTTAGTTAATCGTAGAATAAAAGGGGTAAAATGTTTTATTTTAAGGCTTTAAAAACTGTCACTTTTTGTTGTTACTCTTGTAGAAGTAGAGACTAGTACATCTGTTTACGAGTCGACAAAAAGAGCGAAATGGAGCAGCTTAATACTTGTAGCTGGGAAAGAATTCATACACCTCGAATTGCAGGCATCACCACTGGGTAATATGAGGGAGATAGGAGGAGTAAAAGAGCGCCAATTCAAGCGCTTTATTTGATGAGAAAAACAAAAATCTATCCATGAGCGTCATCTAGGCTTTGACATCAGGATAAAAAAAAAAACCAGACAGTCGAATCTCATTAAGGTTAGAGTACTGCAAGAACGGCTAATGGATTCTCCAACTTTGCATTCTTTCTGCCTAGGAGAAGTCGTGGCAGGAGAAGTTGTGCCATCCTAAACGATTAACATTGCATATGGTTTTTTTGAGGAGAAAATATCAAATTTCGCAGTCGTAAAGCACGTATGCACAGGCATCTTCGTAGGAGAGGCGTCGGTGAAGAGACTTGCTTTATGAACTCATTAATATTAGAGTACGGTGAAAAGTCTTGGAACTTGTGAAATGCAACTTGGCTCAATTGATGGCAAACCAGTATAGTAGTTTAGGGAAATACTTGCCAAATTAAGTTTTTGCTAAAACAGAAACTCGATCTGAGAAGACGATCTTACCAGAGCTAATTAGAAAGCCGTCTCAGTTGCCTCGGAAACCATGCGGAATGATTCGCTCCAGCGAACGAAAGGATAGGATTAAAAGGCTACAGCCCATGCCAATAAAATAAATGCAGAATGCTCTCATCACTTATTTCAGTGTCCACTTTATGATTAAAAGATGATAATTTGAAGGTTTAACTCCTTCCTCTTTGCATAAATAAGAGAAGAAAGTGATTGACATATTTTCCGTAAGATAACTTAACAACGACAGTTGTAGTCCATAACAGATTTTAAATGAAACAAAAGCTAGCTGTGGACCTCATTTTCATAACTACTAAGCCTAGCCTTGGCCACGTCCGTGCCTATCCCACTTCTGCTCCCCAAACTTTCAGACGAATTCCGCCTTTTCCTGTGGTGTATGAAACGTAAAAAGCCGCAGGCCATAAAACCCTTTACTTCAAATCTAACTGTTTAGGGTTGAATGCTTAAGTGATGTGCACAAAGGCTTCAAGCAAATTTGCGAGTTCCGACTCCTTAAGCAACCTGCTTTTAAGCTAAGCGGAACCTCGTACACCAAATTAAAGGAATTAGAATAGGAGTTTATACTGCGAGTAGTTAGATTATTTTACAAAATATCTAAGGCCTAACCAAATGGGCAAGATATTCTGCCCAAATTTAGTCCACTTTGTGGCATATGTTTGCGGTTTCTTTTGCCATTAGAAGGGAGGGTCACAAGTTCATAAATAACGCACAAGAAATCTGCTCAAAAAGTGCAAGTAAGGTTGTTGGACTGATTTTCATTGTATTTTGAAATGAGTGAGCTACAATGCATTAATCCCCTCAAAACCTTGAGTTCCTAAGAGTACGTGTTGTTCAAGGTAATTACATCGTTAAAGAAAAAACACGTTTGACGCACATAAACAAAGTGGAAGGAATACTTAGACCAATTAACCGTTGGGAAAAGAGGATTATGTCAGCAAAGCGTTTAGTTACGAACGGTCATAAGTTTTGATTGATGTAGTTTTTTAGTGTTTTGGGTGAAAACATTACCCCATGTAAAATCCCAGTATTTACCAAATAAATTAACTTAATTCATGAATATGGCAGCAACAGTATGAGATAAAACGGAATACCCTCAAATCCACCAAATAGTGTCGTATAATCTGCGCGAAACCATTAGCACTATAACTGATGGGAGGGATAAGCATTTTGAATCGACAGGAATACATGACTTCCCGAGCAAATCATCTAACCGGAAATGACGTTAGCTCGCATATTTGCGACTGCAAAACAAGGGGCCTAAAAAGATTGGTTTTTATGAGGTGCACTGTGAACTTGGCAACGATAGAGACGTTGGTAAATTAGTTAAATGTGACTTTTAGATGCAGCCGTCGTTTCATAAACATTTAGCCAAGAGCAGTTTTAAACTACAAAAGGTGGCCCCTACGATAGTTAACAAGGCGAATAACAAACCCTTTTATAAGACGACGTAAACATTCCGTCTTGTAGTTGATGAAAAGGAACCAAGTGGAGGGGGTTGTTATTCTATTTCCTACTCAGTTTAACCACCCTTGTCGTTATCAAGGGGGAGATTGGTTGATAACTAGCAAAACCCGTGTAGCTTCTCCCCTGAACAAAGTCGCCCACTTCGAGAGTAACAACAACAAAAACAAACAAAAACATCATCAACAACAGATGTTCGTTTTTATGCTTAGCAAGTAGTGGCACTTTATTATATATTTTGATTTTAAACCCTAATAAGACGTGAGTCTCCTGCTTGTTTATGAATACTTATTGTGTTGGTTCTTTAGTCGAACTCCGGTTGGGGACATTTCAAATGATCACAAAAAGCATAATTAAGAAACTGAGGCGACCTTAAACCAATAGCACTTACATGTAGTTGCAGTTATTTATAACAAAAGCAATGCCTTTTTCTGCTTGTATTTGACATAGAGCCTCCAAAAAACTTCTAGAAAATTACGGCATCGTTTAGCAACTTCACCATTCTTTTTGGAGCAATTTCCGAAAAAAACCGACCAACATTAGTAGTGGGTTGGGCACTAAAAGGGATTATTTATTCGCACCACTACTCCGTCCAAAGTCAATTTATATGATTAAATTAATTTGATCAAATTTTTCTGGGTTTTTAGGCAAAAAACTGACCTACCAGTGTCATATCCTGCATCCAACGATTCCGATGTGAGGAATTGGGTGCACATTGTGGTTTTACCCACCTGGTCGGCTCCTAGCACCTGAACCTTGTAGGGTTCGGTCACCTGGCCCAGGGTCTCATTCTCCACTTCCGAGCCCTCGGCAGCAACGTTGGTATTGCTATTATTGACATTCGTAGTGCTGTTGTTGATGCTATTACCCAACCAAGAGTTGTCCGTGAAGGATCGCCTCCGAATCGACCTCGCTGTCTCACACCGATCAGAGAGTTTCAACTCCCCAGGAGGAGCCTTCAGACTCCTCGTCTTACTTGTTTTTCGGATTGGCGATGAAATTTCCTGTGAAAGCCGCCGTTTCTTTTCGGTCTCATCTACAACTCCCGTCTTCGTGCGCCTGAAGGAACGCACTCGTACTACGTTTGTGCCATGGCGGCCAGGTGAGTCTATCTCATGGTAGACGTTAATCGGAGGGGGACAAACACCTCCTGAACCGCCGTTTCGTGGTGGAGGAGAGATCTGTCGTATCGGTGTTAAGGGACGAGTCAGGTTGGAGCGATCATCGGAGATGTCTTCGCTGGGATAATGGAGGGTTCCGCGAGTACGCAGATTCTGAATACTAGGTGCAAGTGAATGTCGCCGTAGATTGTATGTGGAGTCGCCCTGTACTCCAAAATCATCAGTAGTGGTAGTTCTTGCAAATCTTCCACGCGTTCCAGCACCATCATAGCGGTGGGACAATCGGTGTCGCGTCTCTCGAAGGCTGCCGGCACGATTTCTGCAAAGCTCAGTGGGAGCAGCAAGAAAGTCTCGATGAATGGGCCGAAGGGGTGAGTACTCACTTCCTGTGCCCATTCCAATACGACAGAATCGATCAAAGTCGTCCTCGTACTCCTCCACCATTCTGTTCTGCCGAAAGCACTGCAAACCCCTCTGAATGCAGAAGTTCGCGCAAATGTCGACCACCGCACTGTAAGTAGGAGCGTGTGAGGATAATTTCTCCCTCCATCCACCAATCACAGCTCCGCTTTGTGCTCATTGGTCGACTGCTCAAGGCATTTGCCCAGTTGATGTTTTTTCATGCAGAAATCGCATTTTGGAATATGGAAATGAACCGTCCCTCAGTCAAGAGGTCCACTTCATTCCCTAAAAGTAGGCCCCACATTTGGCTCTGAGTTCTCTTGCTGAGAAGCAAGTCGCGGTGCAAAAAAATGATGGCAACGTAGAGGGCTCCGGTCAGGATTGGTCAATTTTGATTCACCAATCTGCTGGAGGTTACTTCGAAACTGATGAATGACGAGGCGATAGGGAACACTCAAAATCCGTTCATTGAGGCGTACTTTTAGAGAGCATCCATCTATCAATTTGGCGTGAATCATTTTTTTCCTCCAACTTAAAGTTCTCTAGTAAAAGTAAAATTATTGACAGTTGAAGTGATAAATGAATGTGGACTTGAACTAGTTTGGGAACAGGACAATTTTACTTCCGGTAATCAAGGAAGTTGACTGTGCTAAAATATTGCCCGAATGTTAATGGGTAATTGGGACTCCACAGCGCTTAATTTTGAGAGGTCGAAATGCGACCAACTTCACAAAGCACTTGAGAGGATCCTCGCTTTGGTTGAATCCCTTTGAAGCGGCAACTGACATAAATTTTAAAGTATTATCAGGTATGGCGGTGACTTAACATTTTGACATGGATGTGATGAGCCAAGTCCTACGTTACAGCACATTTGAGGTGCCTTTTACTTGGTCTCGGGACTGTTATCTAACCTAAGGTACTGGGTACCGCGCTGATCCAGGGATTTACAAAAGGCAACCAACTGTTTACATGTGTGATTGGCCGTCTGTTTACTAAGCAAATCACGCATTACATTGCTATTTTCCTGCCATTCTGAACCCCTGAGTGTACCAAACTTCATTGAGGCCAATGTGAGGTATGCGGTGAAGGGAAGTTCCAATCGTCAAGTAACCACTCAAGCTTAGGCGCATCACAATCAGAATATCAACGTTGGTGGCACTGTTTAATTAAGCCATGATAGTCTACGCAGTCTGCTAAACAAATCGTCTGTCGTACATCGACAGGTGACAGTCAATAAATTTTGAGGAGAAATAATTTGTAATTCTTGGGGTTTAAAAAAAAACACGCCGCTCCTAACAGATTGTTTGCGGGGGAAGAGCTTTTGATGAGAATTGACTTCTGCCAGTTTGTAGTGCAGCATTTGTTAGGCGGCTAAGCGCATCATTTGTTACTCCCGAACGATACAGTATTCAACCCACCGCTCTCAGAAGGCTACATTCGCTCTGTGTGCTTAAGGCGACAACACGAGACAGCCGCGGGGGTGTGAGGAAATGAGGGACACACTGCTTTGTCCTCAATCTCTTTCCCATTTCCAATCACTGTACTCTTCTGACGGTATTCTTCCATGCAATAATTGTCGTCCTTGAGCTGGTCGGGAAATGTGACAATTGGGGAATGGGATTGCTAGCGAAACGGAGGTGGCTAGGACTGCGAGTTTGGTCGCGTGCTCCCATCACCAAAATGTCCGCTATGTCGTCACTTGATAACTCATGTTAAGCGTCAAAGTATCACCTTATCAACGGCTGAATTGTAAGCTTAGCTCAAGGGCTTTTACCTTATCATGCTACTTATAATGTTTATAAGTAGCACTATGTAATTCAATAGTTAGAATTACCGTAAAACCTGTGGATTTGGGGCAGCTCACTCACTTTACTCACTCTATACGAAGGATCTTAACTGGAGAGCAAAAAACAGCCTTTACTAGACATCAGCTGGGAATGCGCTAAATCACATTTGACATGTGATGGACGCCAAGAACGAAGGACCGCGTATTGAGGTTTGTACCCATTCATATGAAATAGCCTGTGGCTGGTGATACTAACCATACTTTTGGGGAAAAGATTTTATCAATAGATTATATGGTAATGTAATTCTGTCTAGACACATCTATTCATAGCCCTTAAGTGGGCCATGCGTGACGACGGGACTACCGGAGTAGAAATGAAGGTGAAATCTGGTCCCATGAAGGAATAGGGTTAGCACAAAACCTCGTGATGAATTCTGGGGAGGAGAGGGGGAGGGGATAAAAATCCATTAGCTGAAGTTTTGCAGGCTAGGTTCTCCAGTGCGGTATTCTCCCCTCCTGTCAAAGGCCTCGTTTTTGAGGACCAATTAACAAACTCGGCTTGTACTACCTCAATTGCTATCCCTCTCGGATTTGCCAACGGCTCTAATAGTCTCTTTTGTTTGACAAAACAACAATAACAACGAGAGATGCACATCACAAGTCATTCTTCCTACTACCTGATTGCATGAAAACTTGAAGTATGAGGTGGGAGGATCTGCGGTGTCGCCCCTCGTTCTGGCTTTTTGTACTGTTTTGTAAGAATGGGTAAACAAAAGAAGTGTCAGATTGCATGTAGTGTATTGTTTGGAAAGCGCTGGCAGAGCGTTTGGTTACATAAAGAACGTCGCAATGGAAATCCACAATTATCACTTCACATCCTAAGACCGTGCCTCATTACAGTAGAAAATGTGAACTTCACAACTTAATTGACTGCGTTTCAGCCCTATTTCCTCTCAGCTGGCAATAGATGGAATGAGGCATCTAAGTGTCGAGAATCGTCCGCGACTTTGGTCAACAGAATGCCTCATTGTCAATCATATCACATCAATCCCTCTAGGAAGGAAAGAACGACAAGTAGGTTAATGCCCTGCTCGTCACATCTTTCATTGGCAAAGCGAAGACATAAAATGTTTCTTTAGAGGCTAAAAATAGACAATTGCAAGATGCTGCCCGTCATCAATGGGAAGTGCTTTGGATTGGAGTCGGTTGTGGCTGCCACCAATGAGAGCATCGGAGCTCTTCCAGGGCTGTGGTACACCAAAGTGGAGACCGAGACCTACTTGGGTCAAAGCAGAAGCTAAATACACAACTCTAAGCATTAACAGTACAAGCTGTTGAGCCCTCAATCAGGCAGTTTGTCAGCACATTTTAGCAAGCCTTTGATCTTTTGCATTTAGGCCATGTGAGCCAGTAGTGAACCGAAATTCCCTCATCATAAATCAAGGAGCCTGTTCCCTCGGCTTTTTCGGTTGAAATCCCCGTGGACTACTAAATTCGGTGACTTGCAAAGAAGGTCATAAACACACAATCCTACCAATAATAGGGACTTAGTACCGTCTAAAGATGGAAATAGAATGGAAACTATTTGAGGACCTGCGGTAGGAACAATGCCAGCTTGCTTCAAAGAATATTCTGTCATAGCTTAGATTTCGTCCTTTAGAAAGCAACAATCGGGGCTAAGACTCACGACGTGAGCCGGTCTAGACACCGTTGGTGGTGATTTCTTGCTTTGGAAGATGCTGGGAAGCGAAGATTTTTCCGAACTAAGACTTCAAATCGACGATGATGGAGTATCCAGCATTAAAAGTTTTGACAGTCTCTTGAACAGTCCATCCGACCAGCGCGTCGAATGCTCTATCTGCACCAGACCTGTCAAGTGAAACAAATGCAGCCATTCACGAATTCCAGGGCGTTTGCGCACGCTGGATACCGACCTACCGAGGCGAGGAGTGAAGCGGAATGTCTATCCACAGATGAATGGTTGTCTTACGACAGCAAAACTGTTGAGGAGAAGAAGTAAGTGAGAAGAGGTGGAAGCAGTATCTACTCCATGCAGTTTTGTCCTTGTCCGCGTTTGGCCAATCCACTCTCTGATAGGTTTTTACGAGAACTCCAGACAGGTCGAACTCAGCCTTCAGTCATTGCGGTTACGGTCAAGGGCGTCCACTGTGCACCATCGTTTTGAAATCTCAACTTCCTGTAATTGTGGAAAATTGTCGAGGTTGATGCTTCCAAGAGGCGTTCTATGGACCGATCAATTGTCTGGAGGACTAGCTCCCGAGGGGTCCTTAGAATGATTACTTTTTTATTGATAGTTAAACCTTCCATGAAGGCGTCAAAGGGTTTGGATTTCCTGCCTTCTTCTCAAAAGGATTTTGTTCATCGTCACATGTAGTCAGTAACGCTATGAACTGATACCTTGATCAGCAGTACCTAAAACTAAATACCGATCGACCGAGGCGGGAGTGAAGAGGATCGCCTACCCTCAGATGAATAGTCTCCTAACGACAACGGAACTGTTGAAGACATGAACCAGGCGAGATACTCATTTGGCCAATCCACCTTGAAGAGATTTTACGGGAGATCCGAACAGGCTGAGCTTCACCTTCCAGTCACTGTGGTTGCAGTCAAACACTCTGTACTCGTCAAGAGAGAAGTTGCAACTTTCTCTAGCTGTGAATGAACGTCCACGGCGACGCTTACCAAGAGGATGGTGTATTTTCACTCCAATCAGGCATTCCGTGGGCCAATTAAGTATCCAGAAGACTGACTGCCGAAGCGGAGGTAGTGCTTAGCCTACAGGTGTCGTTGAAATACTCACCTTTCCACGAATAACTAAGCCTTCTCTGGAGGCATCTACGGAATCAGATTTTTTTACCTCCACCCATCAGACATCGCAAGGAACGGTGGCAACTTGGCAGGCGTCTTCCCTCTTCAACTTGATGTCATAATGTATCTGTTGTTAGGGCAAGTGGATTACCAAGAGACGGCGGAATTGCGTCTCCCTCCCCTTAAAGGCTATTTTTAAGCCACAAGACATCTATTTCAGGCGCATCTATCACTCGCCTCAGTGTTAGTCTCATTTTAGACAGAAACTTTCATCACCTCAATCTGTGTGTGTGTGTGTGTGTGTGTGTGTGTGTGTGTGTGTCTACACGAGGAAAAAGGGGATGTGCCGGTTACATGAAACCCATAAATTCTCCTCATTACGATGCAGTTGCATGCAATGCTGCTTTCCCCATGCAAAATTTCATAGCCTAGGTCATTTTCGCATCCATTGAAGACACAACTCAGCGCTGGAAAATAATTCTACCATCCCGCCGCACGGTGGCATAAACCCTCTTCCTCATTTCACTACCCGCCATAGAATGCGAGGCTGTGGCACTTACAAGCGTAGATGGAGTATTCTGGAAAGGCTCAAAACTCACAAACAGGGCAGGCTGCCCTGATTGGTCAGCATCGCATACAGAGGTGAACTTCAAACGCACCAGTAATCCCCATAAGGCCAAGGTCAACCAAAGTACTATTAATGCATGAGAAAGGAAACGTCTCGAGTCTCCAACTTCTCCCAACTTGTCGGCAATGTCCACTTGGGAGTTCCCTTAACTTTAAATTCTGCTAGGACCTCAGGAGAGAGTCGACTGTCCCCTCCCTTCCTGAAACACTCGTGACATGCTGGGACGGTCATTTGTTTACTTAGTAAATTTCGTTTAAAGAGAGTTGAAAAGCTTAAAATGCTCACATGACAACAGTAAAAGGAGTCACGCACAACTCCTTTTTTTCACGCACAAATTGGCTTTTGTTTTGCCCAAATGGGTTACAATCTGTAACTTGATAAAGCGTAGGTTGCAGTGTAGAGGTGGTCGTTCGCGTAAACAACAAAACTCACTTTGGTAGATTGACTTTGTCTTTAAAAGGTTTATGAAGTGCGTTCTAATTTAATTGCTTTTGAAGTCCAGCTGATGAGGCAATTTGTGATGGCGTCGAGGTCAAGTCGGGAATTGGGAGTATGCTAATGGAACTAATGCATTTTAAGGACTGAAAATTGAAGTTTCTCTTGCCACATTGTCTCCTTCTGCACGTAGATCCTACCTACTAACTGGAAATCTGTGATAACAGATTGGAAATTTGAGGTCGGAATCTGACAATCCGCGAGTCAGTGAAGTGTTCACTGGTCTGATTGCTGGAAACTCTGACAAGCACTCTAGCCAGGGTTCGGCATGGTGTCTACTGTCGTTTATTGGTACACTGTCGCTTGTACGAGACCGGTTTATGGCTGCACGGTGTCTTATATGCACCTTCCTATCTAATAACCGCTTTAACGGTGCATAAGTTGGATTGGGACATGACAGGCATACCTAGTACTTTCAGCCGCCTAAAGTACTATCGCGGTGGAATGCATTTTTATGCCATGGACCCTCATTTCATCTCCTCCATAAAGTCTGTAGACCTAGCGTCCTTCCTTTTTTGTTGGTTCGGCACAAAGATCGCATCCTCTGCCCTGTGTCTGTCACCAATTGACCTTCATTCTCATTGGCTGAAGACGAAGGATCTAGTGATGCCACGAGTTGTGGGAGTAATTTTCACCCATGGGTGAAATGGAAAGTTTGACGCCTGACTTTGTGTCCACACGCCACTAACAATCGCGGCTGTGGTATTCTTCAACCTTTCAGAACACCGTCTCTGCAATCGTTTCTCGTGGAATGTTTGATCCTGGTCTCGAAACCTTGATTGGCTCTTAGCCTTCTGTCAGATCACATGAGAAACGGGGCTTTAAATGGTCTTTGAGACAACACCAATTCCATCGTCTGCCAGGCATCGAGGCGACCTACAGTCCCGCCCAATAAGATGGCAAAAGAAGTTGAAGATGTGTTTTGTCGAGGCCCGGATTCCTTGGCTGTATTGATGGATTTGGAGGTACGCAATTTAACACCGATGACGAAATGGAGCAGACCTCTCCCCAAAGGTGCTAACCAAGGCAATAGGCCGACTTTAATGCAATAAATCGGTGATGTCACAAAGGCCCTCCATCGTACGAGCACATAGAAATCATAACCGCCACCCAGAGGCATTAATTAATCACTAAGTGATTGCTAAGCCCAATTTATTTATGTTTTATGCGTTTAGATAGCTCTTGGTTGTGAAATCCACCTACTTCTGTGTTTCCGTTACAAACAACAAAATGACTTTTTGCAGTTTGAGGGAAGATTAATCATCCCCTAGGGAAAAGAAGCGCCAATGGGTGGAATTTTTCAGACGTAGTTTAAAACACTTCTTTTTATGTTCTCCCTCCCGATGCGGATGCAGGACTGGGCGATTTTGTGGAGGGGACTTTCTGGAACTGTGGAGCAGGAGCCGTGGCCTGTCAATCCTTTGGAGCTGACAACTCAACCAATCCACTTGACAGTCAGGGTAGAGCTACAGCCACTTCACTCTGGTGAACCCCACGTAGGCAAATCCGATACGGACAAAGGTAAAGTGGACTAAAAGCAGAGTTTTGAAGGAACAACAGTCACGTAGCCGTCTGCCTTAACGCCATTCAACATCCTCCAAGTCAATAGGCGTCTTCACAACGGACGCCTTAGATTATTCCACTCTGGTGTCGCCTTAACCAGCGCCTACCTTCCTGAAGGGCACATGGCACAGGCCTTCTGCTGTGACATTGAAATTTGGTATTTGGTCAATCTAAATCGACAGATATCACCCACTTCCAGAAACTGCTTGATAAGTCTGTAAAGGCTCGTACTGCTGTGAGATGCAGTTCATTCTGCATCTATAAATAGGTTGTTAATTGCCGTTTGTGTGTGAAGAGAGGCCTTTTCGAGTTCCAAATCGAGATGATATTGCAAGAACAGAGATGAGCCTTCATAGGCAACAACCGGAATGCAATATCTGTGCTTGCGGTAGCTGGGTGAAGAGTACACCGTCATGGAGATGGTCGGTTCAAATCTCACACATCTCCATCCTTTTCATTCATCTTCACCTTGACGCAGATCATCGCACGATTCAAGTGTGTCGATGCGCTGCCTGTAGAGTGCTTCAGGAGAGGTTCGACAAAAGGAAGCCTGAAGAAACCTTCTGGAACTTGGAAATGGGAATAGGGTTGTTGTTTGGATTGAAGACACCTCCATCAGACTGGCAATTAGGCGAATTAACTACAAACTCAATCCTGTTCCCCGATTAGGATGAAACACTTGGTTGGGTGCCTAGGCAACTAAGAGGAAAGCATAAAAATGATGGCCTTATCCTCCTCCAACAATAAAGCTTACATCCATTAACATACCACGGAGATTTAATGTTACGGTGGAGGAAGAGAGAGAGAGCGACTTGTCTCAAATATGCATCAGAGGATCTGTCCAACCCATTGTAGGTCAAATTCAGTGCCCACTCTTGAAGGGAGGTTGAAGATTACGGCCTCGTCTATTTGAAATTAAGCTCAAAAAACCATATCAGACCAACCAACTTCCCGAGAGGAGAAAAAGTGGTTTTGAGTTCTCAGTCTTGAAAGAAGGGAAGGGAGATTGGAACGTTGTGAACTTTCCAAGCCTGTCGTAAATCGTAAGACCTACCACCCTTCTGAAGTTGCACTTTATCAACCAAATGGTCAAAAAACGGTTGCGGAGATTGACAGCTACTTCTCAAAAACGCAGACGCTTGGTTAAATGTGGCAGTCCATCGGAAAGGAACTGTGTCCTGTGCCACCCTCATTCGAGCTTGTATGTCTAGGGCACGGAGATAATCCTGCTCTGAAGGTTACAGAGGCCTTGAAGAATGGAACCCATTGTTTGCATCACCTCCACGATCATTGTTACGATGAGGTACCCTTAGAGCTGACATTCTACCTGTCCACGGACCGCTGACATTGAAAGTCTGGTCCTGTCTCTGCAGACTCTACCTCTTGGCTACCCTAGCTGACATTCTGAGGGCAGCACATTTCAATGCACAAAATTCGAGCCACCAAACACAATAAAGCTAGGTAGTTTAGTCTCTCAGACTCTCTCAGGTAAAGTGCCCTTCGGGTATTAAAATGTTTAAATTTTACGGCTACTTTTATCGTCACCTCATTTGGTTAACCGACAGTCAAAGTTGATTAAGAAGCGTGGCATTTCGCCTGGAGGAGAAAAAAAAAATTTAGAAGGACGCATTAACTGAGACTTTGGGTAGATAAGAAGGCATAAAAATGCGCAAAAGTTTTTTTTTTCTTTTTACACGATGTATTATCTGTCTAATCACCCTGATAGCCCAGTTCTCCAGCCAAGTGTTTTATTGTTGTCGCAACTGTTTCACGCAGGCTCATTGATTCGAGCAGAATTTGGCGCATCTCCTCTTCCACCTGAAGTGGGAGATGGAGGTGAAAGTAACCAATGGGAGACAAGAGGTCGCATTCACTACCTTCTGTTCAGGTCACTGACCTGATGAATACGTTGATTGGCTGCCTCCTGTGTCTCGAGCAACCTTTGATTTGCCTCCCTCTCTTGTTCTCTCAAAGCGTTCTCCGCGCTTTCAAGCTGACTTTGGCTGTTTCTCTCCACCTCTTTCAGCCTCTCCGACATTGCTCTTAACAATTAAAATAGATGTTTACTGCAGGAAGGAAAGGCTTTTATTTTCAAGCGATAGGTTCAAATCACCTCATTTTGGCCACTGCTTCATCTCGTTCCTCTTCAGCCTGAGCGCAGCGTTTCAACCAGTCACTGTCCTTGCAACAAAGTCTTTCTTTCGTGTACTTGATCTCTTCTCGATGAGCCAGTATTTCATCCTTAAGGGAACTGGAAAAGTTCGGGAGTTAGCAAACTTAGAGACACGCAAGATCGTCAAATCGAAGTCCCTCGTCGGAACAGGATGAAAGGGTAGTTGGTTGCCTGAGGACACTACGTGACCACCCTTGTCTGCAGTTCACTGTTGGAGATGGCTTCAGGAGAGCTTGGTAGTGCAAGTCTTATCAAAGGCAAAGACCATACCCTAAGGAAATTAGTTCTCAGGAGACAAAATTTTCGTCCCAAGACCGGCTTAAGAGACATAATGAGAAGTATTTACTTCTCTTCGGTTAATAATTTATCAAGCCATCGATGCATTGGCATTGGTTATGACCAGACCTCATAAACCTCATGATGCTCCCATTGAGGGTGTGGGGCTTAAGAAAACCCCATACAAAAGGTAGAAGCCTAACTTTATCAACCAACTCTTAAGCCTAGACGTCATCGAGAGGTGACTGAGTCTTCAGTCATTGAATCTGTGTCGACTAGCAGTCATAGGTTGCCAAGTTTGGAGGCCTGCTTTGGGCCATCCTTCTCCTCATCCTGCCTATGGACGAAGGCGCTTTTTGAAGGTTCGCCGCCACAAGGCCCAAAGCTTGCCTAGCAGAGACAGTGGTGGTGTCTAGGAGCAACAGTTGAATTAGAAAGGTGGTAATGAGAAGCGCTGGAGAAAGGATGTATGAAAGTTGGTAACAAGAGGAAAATTCAGCCCTTCAGTCCTCTCGACCAGCAGTTGTTAATCGTCCACAAAATTTGCCAGTAAATGTTATTTTAAGGGCTCGAGAGTACTTGGGAATAGGTTTGGAGGTGGACTCACTCATTATCGCTTTGCAATTGGAGGGCGAGACTCTTCAATTCATCCTTTCGATCTGTCAAATGATCAATGGCAGACTTTCGAGAGAAAAAAAAAAACGATGAGTTTGACAGCGCCACAGAGAATTAGAATTGTGTCAATCATAGATAACTACTTGTAACTGTTTATTTTCGTCTTCAACTTTCGCCAATTCCTTGCTTTTGTCTCGCTCGACATTGAGATCCTAAAGCACACGGAAGGCAATCAATCATAGCATCACGCAAAACAACTCCAGACAACAAAAAGGAAGGAACTCACAGACTTCAACCGCTTTATCGTATCTAATTGGTCGTCAAGTTGTATTGTCTTTATTCGCACACTTTCTTCCGCTGACTACAAAGTTAATAGGCAAACAAAGGGGTTGTTGAGTAGGTAGATTGATGGAGGGATGGTTACAGGACTGACAGGTGATTCGAAAAGTGGACAGGAAACTAAATAGATAGCCGTCAAAACTGGGACACAAGTGAACAACCACTAACCTTCAGTCGCGTTGTCAGTTCGCTGATTTCATTGCTCAAGGCTGAGTTGTTAATTGACATTTTCCCTACATTAAAACGGAGAGTGCAATACTACTAACTATATTTAAGTAAAACTGCTATAGTGTAGTAACAAACCTTGAATTTTTTTGAGTTTTTTATTCTCCTCCTTCAGGCGTTCAATGACATCACTTCGATCACAGCATGCC
Source organism: Taenia multiceps (assembly GCA_001923025.3). Lineage (NCBI taxonomy): Eukaryota > Metazoa > Platyhelminthes > Cestoda > Cyclophyllidea > Taeniidae > Taenia > Taenia multiceps. The sequence continues at coordinate 1,850,316 of CM010317.1, read as the reverse complement.
TTTAAATAGAAGAGTAGTTTTATTCGCTTCAGGAAAAATCTTTTATACCTTATGCTCCTCCAAAATTTGTGATTTCTCGTTTTTCTCCGCGGAGAGTTGCGCTGTCAGTTGCTTGATTGTCTAAAAAAGGTAGAATTTCTTCAAATGAAGTCCAGTTACATTGTAAAAATAAAGCAAAGTCCGCTCAAACCTTATTCATTTCGGTAAGAAGGTCCCTAGCATTTGAAAGGCTTCGATCAGAGCCGTGCAACTCCTTCCATTGTTCTGCTATGGTCTTCACCATTAAAATGAAGATGCAAGTGTAAGGAAATAAGTAAAGTAAACGAATTAATCAGCATAAAATTGAGAGAAGCATTCATGCTTAGGAGAGAGTTTTATTAATTTCTATTTCGAAATAGTGTTTGTGTGCGTCAGCTCAAAATGCATCAAATCCCCGCTCCGAGGAGCCAGGCGACAAAGTCGGTCTACCCATGACCCTGACCTGCAGCAGTAACTGCCTGTGCTCATAAAATCAAGCTTTTATCGGCGAAGTTGTTAAATTCGAGTCCGTGGATGTCTTTTGTACCTAGTAAAGACTTCAAGCATGGTACAGTAGCGAAAAAAACCCAAGTGTTTGAACAACAGTGATGATCCAGGCCCGGGGCGCAGCATTCGTTCAGGTGAGGCTCTTGGTCCTGAAAACCTGACCTCTTCAAGGACGAAAATAGGCAATTTTAGGGTGATATTGCACTGTGAATGCCAAGAAAGAAGCACATATAAGTATCTCAAGACGGTTTTGTTGTTCTACCAAATCATTCCATACTGAGGCCGCAATCCCGGCGCCAGCTAAAATCCCTCGATAAATAAACAATCGGAGCATGTGGACTGCGTCGAAAAAATTAACCGTCAGTGACTAGGCTTGTTCGATGCACCTCGGATAGTATCCAAGTGTAACAACATTATTTGCTTAACTGTTGGTTTTGGTAGCGAACCGCTAGGGGGCTCCGCTGCTGTACCTTCGCCGAGTGAGTCGACCTCAGGACCGCGACAGTAGCTCCAGGTCCCACTGGCAATACATATTCAAACCTAGTATTATGTCTTCTTTCACCTTTAGGGAAGTCTTGGGGTCATACAGTGGTGGTGGTGGAGGGTCAGCCCAATCCTAAAGTATTACCATCCTGATGAGCCTTAACAGGGCGGCGGAAGTGCATTTTGCTGCGAATACGAGGATCTGTAACGATCACCAGTGGAAGGTCTGAAAATGACTTCAACCTTTGACAACTATCCCAGTCTCAAATTCTGCAGGAAAGCTATTAACAGCTGAAGCAACACTGGTCGTGAACCACCTGGAAGGAGTGCGCTACGGAGCAATCTACGGTGGCTGTATGGAGGTGTTAATGAAGTGGCCCTACTTTTAGACCTGTGTATGGATGAGTGGAAATTGACAGATTCCCTCGTCCGCCTAATGCATTTCTAACATAGGAAAGCAAACCGGATTTAGTAAAATGGTCAGCAGAGCTCAGCAACGTTGCGGTCAAGTATCTTCTCAGCTGAATGGAACTTGTATGACTGGCACGATTGGTTCGTGGGCGAGTGGGTGGTTGGCGCGGGAGGTTGGCCGGAGACGACGTTCAAAGAAGGCGAAAGACTACATAATGTGTTGATTGCTCAACTTTAGGTACTCGTAAGAGGCCGCATGGGGGCTCCGCCACTGTACCTTTCCAAAGCGTTCTGGCCTTCGGATGTCAAGCCCTTCTGATCTGGTATTATGTTTCAGAGAGCTACACAACTTCTTCTGATTCGAGCCTTTAAGTCTATTTTGCATACTATGCCTTCAACAAGTGTGAATTTACCAATGGCTGAAACTCCCTACCTTTTTCAAAGTGCTGACTAAGGCTGCCGCTAATTTCAAATTCTCCTTTGCAATGCAGAGTTTCTTTTCTTCTTCTTGCAACGTCTTCTCCGCGGTCGTAGCACGTGTGAACGCCTAAAATTAAGATGATAGCATTCTTTCAAACGCGATCTTAATTGATAAAAATGTCTGGTCTTCGGAGTGCTCACCTGATTGTAGCGCTGGCTTTCAGAGTGAAGGGCGAATCGGAATTCGGCCTCCAATTGAGAGTACCTCTCCTGAGCAGCTTCTAGTCTGTAAATTTGGGACAAAAAACTATTTCATGGATCAGTTCCTCCCAGAATAGCAAACAAGACCAATCATAGCAGCGCAGAATAACCCATTTTGTCATTTTTATCACAATAGTCTTCAAACAATGGCGATTATCTCGCAGGAACAGTCTGGAGGAGAAGAATACCGTCAAGGATGAATTAGTCAAGGACGGATGAATCGCGTTTATGAACAATCTCTAGTCTTTGTAGATAATTATGGCTTCTTTTGCCACGAAAATGGGAGATTATTCCACCAAGGGCAGTTGATGATGATAAATTAGCACGTTCGCACCTACAACCTCTACATGGAGGTGGAAGCCACCAATTCTGCTAAGGAAATGAGTAGCACATACCATATGCTGAAATGCGTGAGACCTGACGACCTACTCTCTATCAGCCTGTCTTCGCACCTCCTCACAGGCTCGTACGACTCGATCTTGGACTAGCCTCGTCACTTTCTGGTTTTCTGCCCTCCGTAAGGACTTTCTCAACTAAAAAAAAGAAACATTTTCACAGGGCTGCTAAAGAAAGTCCATCCCGAATCCGTCAGCTCACCGTGGATTCACGAGCGACCATTTCGGCCTCTAGATGGGCTATTTTATCTGAATGGAGACGACTGTAATCCATGCTCAGGGTGACTACCTCATCAAAGCTTTGAATGTTGTTCTGCATTTGTGTCTTGAACAATAAATAAAAGGAATTTACTATCTGGTAGGTAGGAGAGTTCGAACATGAATTAGTACCCCAAATATGCGGCTATTTAAAATAAACCGAGTCTCGGTTTCAACGACAATTAACAGCTACTACTTCTCTACAGGTAGTGATAAGTGTCAAGTGCCACCTATTGCCATTCAGCGTTGTCAGCTCACTTCCTGTGGACCAGTAACTACGTTTCAATCCATAAAAGGAAGTCCAAGCGCGGTTGATTGCTCATTCATACATGTTGTCAACGTCAGCGACGATCCTAATCATCATGCTCTAGTTTATATCACTACGTGTGAACAAACCTGGTTCCATCGGAATGGAAAAAAGGGGGCCATAAAAGTAGCGAATGCATGCAGAAGTGAAGTGAAGGAGATTGGCTACCTTAGGATGATCTTATCCTACCGACAAAGTTTGTTATGTAAAAACCACTTTCCTGCTGCCAGGAAAAACTCACAAAGATTTTCTTTAACCGATTCTCTAGAAGACTTTGGTTTCGAGTTTCCGCATCAAGCTGTTCCTTCAGTTTAAGGTTTTCCATAGCAAGGTCACAATTTTGGTTGTCTGTAAGATTTGAGAGGAAAGTTGCGTTATCAAATTACGTAGAATTTCCAAGTAAATTAAATCAACAGCGTACTTCTCTCTCCCAGATCCTTTAGCTTATTTATGATACACTCTTGAAACGTTTCTGATTTAGCCCTAAGGCTACGTTCCAGGTTCAGTTCTGTTGTTATCTAAAAAGGTAAATGCTACTCCTTCTCAATCAGTCACATGTAAGTTCTACAAATTCCTCTACTCGTGGGTGGTAGCATTTAATCTAATCTGGGGTAGAGCCAACCTTACAAATAAGATTAACGAGCACACGACAAAATCTCAAAACTCTAGAACTCACTGAGTTGACAGGAAGTTAAATCCAGAGCATTGCAGCACCCTGGTCCACTAACTATCACAAAAATTACAAAACCTCAAAGAAGATTGAAAACTATGCTTGCATTAGCACCTTGGCCAACTGTAGTGTCAATTTTCGTTTCTCCCGTTTGTCAACACTAACTTGAACCGATGCGTGTCGAACCGTTTTGGATGAAGGCGAATTCATCGTATGGAGTCCACTCTCACTCTCTGTTTGAACACCACAAGAAGATTTCGCCTTAAAGACAGCGACAAAAAGGGGAAAGTAGTATAATGCATAGTGTTGCTGAATGAAGGCAGATGTAAATTCGTAAAGTCGGTGTACCTTGTCTCGTATACCATAGTCGCCCAAAGACGTACAACCTAAAACAAACAATGTAAAATATAAAGTAGGCAGAACCATCTTCGCCTCTTTTGGATTGATTAAAGTACCTGTTTCCACGGTTGAGGGGGCGTTTATGGAGGCTTCGCGGGAATAAGAGTCAACTTTTTGGATTTGAGGCAATCCATTAAATAGGCCCATTCTGAAATCCACAAAGGTACAAATAGGATTGTCATCTGCTGTCAGCGGTTCATCAGACAATAAGAGATCTTTGAGGTGCTTAAATTCCGACAAATCCGTTATCAGATCGTCCACTGATGCTAGCCTATTGCCACGAACATCCAAATACGACAGTGGATGGTCATAAATTCCACGCAAGTCGGAGAGATCCGTCAATTGATTGTAAGATAAGTCCAAGTAAACTAGAGAGCTTAAAATATGTCAAAGGGCCATTGAGAGTAGGTGGAAGGGGCAGATAACAGCATATTTAATAAACGCCTAGAACCAATTCGTATGTATGAAAGTTGCAGCATAACGCACCGATTAGTTAAGCTCTTATGACGACTGAATTAGCATCATTAACACAACGAAATAGCCTCTGAGTATGCTCTATCTGAGCAAAAGAAGGCCCTGAATTATGAGATATAGTGATTCATTACCTCAAATACTTGAGATTTTTGACAGCTCTGATGCTGTTTGCACTTAAGTTTAACCGTTTAAGGTTCCGAAGATTCACATCGCAACAAAACGTTGTTATGAAATTCGATGATAAGTCCAAACTAATTAGTGAAGTTGGGAAAACACCAGGTCCAATGAGGCATATCTTATTAAAATGCAAATTGAGGGTTTCAATGTGGTCACTAAGTGGGACATCAGAAATCTTCTCAATGTTAGCATCAATCAAACAAATAAATTTAGATGACATTGATTGGACACTCGTCTCAAATTTGCTGTAACACTTTAAAGATTGGATACAGGTCGAAGGTTATGTGGGATAGCATATTAAAAACAATCTCTCGGTCTAAAATTGCACCAATAATTCACTGACTACATAGGTTTTCTGATAATTCAACACTCAAAATATTAAAACGTGAACACATAGTTTATTGTCTTGCTCGCACATGAAACGGTCTTCCGGAGTCATCGTCAGAAGCAGTAAACACTGCAAAACAGGTAGGCAGAGGTATGCATGAAGACCAGTGAATGTCAGCCTGTAGTATACAGCAGACTCCTTTGAAAGCACAGTACGCAACCTAAACTTTAAGGTGAAGAATTGGATAGCCATATCACTTGGGAAATCGCCCCGTCTGCGTTTACTGCAGACCTTTAAAGTGGTCAGATTTCTTACCCAACATATCTCACACAAAATAACCCTCAAAGAAGATGTTGAAACCCTTTATTGAAACACGAAATTGAGTACCAAGACATAGCTAAAGTTTATTTCATATGCTATAAGAGAGCGCATTTTCGAAGTCCCGGTGGTTGCACTGCGGGTGGTGTGTGGTTCTCGGCTAGGTAATCTTGGTTTGTTGCACTGGTTCGATTGCTAAAATGTCTTCACAGCCCTTCGTAACTGATCTAACATTGTATTTTTTGTAAAAAATTGCATTCAGTTTGTTATTTCTGCAACTAACTACATTTATCACTTTATACGTGTTTTTAGCCTAATGGTGAAAATCCCGCGATTATGTCTTCCTCGGAATCATATTTCTGCTCTATATGTGAGTTCTTTTGCAAAGCTGTAGTTTCTTTGTCGCGTCCCATTCCTATCTGGGCCTTTTTGTTCTGCATTTTCAGAAAAGGTGCTACATTTCCGCTTCACTGCCTTTAAATAACCCGAAGAAGGAGGTTTTAATCCAGGGCAAGACATACGAAACTGACTCCTGGTTTAATGTGTCTCCCAAAATCCTTGATCTCACTTCACGGAACCTGCATAACCAAGAATACCATCCTTTGTGGCTGCTCAAACGTCGGATTACGGAATTTATAAACAAGGTGACCTTATTATCCATGAAATTCTTTCATCTATTTCACGTCGTAATTTAACAGCTTATCTTTTTCAGCGTCCGGCACATCAAAAGGCCGAGGGAATCGGCACTTCTCATCCTCTCTTTTCCGTGCATGATTCCCTTAGTCCAGTTGTGTCCACGTTCCAAAACTTCGATAGCCTTCTCGTCACCCCAGACCATGTAAGCCGTCGGCCAACAGACACTTACTATATCAATGAGCACACCGTGCTTCGTAGCCACACATCTGCACACGAGATGGAACTCATGAGGTCCGGCCTCAACGCTTTTGTTACCATTGGTGATGTCTACCGTCGGGACGATATTGATGCTCTACACTATCCCGCATTTCATCAGCTGGAAGGAGTTCGCCTCTTCTCCGCAAAAGAGGTTCGTCACTGGTAAGGCGGGTGTGGTGGTATTCACCAACTCTTTTTCACTTCCAGCTGTTCAAGGACACAGTGGATCCTAGTGGATGTCTTAAACTCTTTGAGCATTCAACACCGAAGATTCTGCAACCGCTTTCTGCTGCCGTGCCCTCATCCGAGCTTCCTCCTGGCAGGCAGCCTCGTCATACCCTTGAGACCGCCTATTGCATAGAGTTCCAGCTGAAGTGCGTATTAGAGGAGCTTGCTGTTCATCTCTTCGGCAAGGGTGAGTGAGCAGTCTCGACTTGGTTTCTTTAAACTAACGCTACTTTTTCCAACAGATGTACCGATGCGATGGGTACCGGCGTATTTCCCTTTCACACACCCTTCGTGGGAGTTGGAAATCCAGACAGGCGTGATGACGGGGGCTGCTTCCGACGGCTGGACAGAGATGCTAGGCTGTGGCATCCTGCGCCAGGAGATTCTGGACCATAGTTAGTCCCCATTGTTGGCCGTTTATGGCACTCACGTGCGCTTTAACCGTCAGCTTTTGCTCAACCTTGTCAGGCGGGGTGACGAATAGGGTGGGGTACGCTTTCGGGCTAGGGCTGGAGCGATGGGCCATGAAGCTGTACAGTATTCCGGACATCCGACTGTTCTGGTCCAAGGATCCGGGCTTTTTACATCAATTTAAAGTTACGAATATCAACGAACCCATCACCTACAGGGTAGGGTCTTTCATTTACCAAATCTACACCAAGCATGGTTATCCTCCCGGAATGATTAATCTTTCCCGCCATGTTTGACTTGAAATCTCAAAGCACAATTTATGACATTCGATTATCATAGAAGATGGAAGAGTCGTTCATACTAAGTCAAGACTTCGTATTTTACTGTGGGGCTCCCTTTTGCTGCCCATGGTTGTAGACGGGTCGTTGATTAAGGGCCCAGGCACCAGTGACCATAAATTTATTTGCTCCCTATGAAAATGGACATTCCCGAAGTGGCTCTCATTCTCTGAAACCTGCTCTGTCCTCTCCCAGGTTTGAAAGCTGCATTTTATCTTAAACGCTCCTCATAGTTGTGCTTGGTGTTTTCCAGTGGACTGACCGAGTTCCTCTCTCTGTCGCTTGTAGCCAGTAAGTGTATTTCCTCCGTGCACTCTGGACATCTCCTTCTGGCTGCCCTATGCCGCGCCTGATCATCATCTGGAGTTCGAGCGCGACTTCTTTGAACTTGTCAGAGGCGTGGTCGGTGATCTTGTCGAGCAGGTCAGTCACCGAGCTATTAAATTGGAAGGAGAAAATGTGTACAGGCTCTCGGTAAATTTTCTATAAGTTGGTTGAAATGTTCAAAGGTGGCCGTATCGGCGAGACAGATGTGGATTGCCACGCAAGTGCAGCTAGTTGGTCATTGTTGGGACTCAAGAAGTATTTGAGACATTTACTGTCTTGCATTGCTTGTCCTCCTAAATTTTTATGGACCATGAGTCTCTTTGATCCGAGGAATTCGTTGGTCCGGAGGTGAAAGCGTTGAGGATTGTAGTAGAGCAATAAAGTATCTGGACTGTGTTGGTCAAGTTTTCCCTCAGATCTCAAGTGTGCGTTTTGCCAATTGGACTGCATTTTTGAAGGTATTAACCACTAAAAGTCTTCTACAATCACCTTTTTTTCCACCTGTGTCCATTGAACAGCTGGAGGTTAGAAAAAGACGTTGAATGCCACCCTATTCGCCCTACTAGTGACGAACCTCCTTTTCGGTAAAGAGGTGGATCCCTTCCAACTGATAAAATGCGGGGCACTGTAGAGCGTCGATGTCGTTACAACAGAAAGCACCACCAAAAGCGCACGGTGTGCTCAATGATGTAGTAAGTGCCTGTTGGTCGAAGGCTTACGTGGTCGGGAGTGATGAGAAGGCTGTCGAAATTCTGGAACGTAGAAACAACTGGATTGAGGCAGTTCATATGGCAGGTGCCCATGTAAAGGCTACCTTATCCCATTTCGCGTGTTCTGATGGGTTACTCTGGTTTGTGGATAATTTAGCACGTTCACTACCAAGACTTCGAAAGAAAGTCGACCATCACAGCCCAGATTACCTGTCGACTGGATGACACTAACGTCTGTACCAACCAACAAACCGGTTTAGTCGTAGGCAAAAGACTTGGCAACAGTTAATTTAATCTCCGAGTACCTGTCAACCTATGTAGCATGACGTTGACGTAGGAAGGCATGCTTAATTGCTCTTTCCCCTCTCAGGTAACACAGATTGACCGGTTCGAGGACAAGGCGAACGGCCGAGTGAGCTACTGCTATCGCATTGTTTACAGGGACCACAGTCGTACTCTCACCATGCAGGAGGTGCGCCCTCTGCATCAAGAGATCGGTAGACTCGCTGAAGCGCATCTCAACGTTAAGGTGCGCTGAGTAGCAGCACTCTCCTTCCACTTCTTCCTTTCTACATTGGCCCCCAGACGACTGTACAGATGTGTAGAACCTTGGTTTGAATAATTGCTACTTGCTCTATTTGGGTTGTCAATCATGATGCGCTGGAGACTGGGAAGGCCTGCATAATCGTGTACCGTGCTGTGACACTTCAAATCTTCTTTGAAGACGGAAGAGAGCATAGGGAAATAGGGGACTGGATGATGCCTATTGACATGGACAGAAGGTCAGGATAGTAGCCGAAACTGTGATAACTTGAAGACTTACACAGCTGAACCCTTTTATCCATGCGGTGACCTTTTAACTAGTCGTTTTCGACGTAATTCTCCAGTGGTCTTCATTGTGACATTTTACGCCAGAGCCAGGCATTATTGTAAGCCGCATAGCCTCTCTGGGCTTCATTCGTCTTGGAGGAAAGTGAAGAAACTGTAGCAGGCATTCGACGCGACTCAATTTGGTCGCTTTCACATCTTCAGAGGAAGGAGATGAAGAACACACTGAGGCTAGCAGTTTTATTACTCGTACGTACAGTGTCGGTGTGAGGAAAATGTTGACTATTGCGGCAAAAGGGCGAGACAAGAGTTCCACGATGGTAGGGTAGAGGGTTGTTGAGGTTAATTTATTTTCTTTTTTTCTCTGGAAAATATGCACAGCCGCTTAAAATGGCCACGCCATGTAAAAGAAGACAAGAGCAAAGGAGTGAAAGTGAAAGAAGGTGGAAGTTTGAGGTTGTCATTGGCAGGACAACTATCACAATAATTTGGAATCATCATTAGCGGAGACACCAAGTAAAATAAATTGTCTACTGATTTATAACAAGTAGGGTGGTTTTGAGTCACCAGAGCCAGCCTGGCGGTGGAGGCGGAGGAAGAGGTGGTGGCGGTGGTGGATTGAATGTACAAACTGGAAGGATAGAAATAATATCCTAGGAGCTGTCGCCTTTTGTCATGGCAAGCAGGTCCTTGTAGATCCTCGAGTTGAGAAATCGAGGGTAGGAGTCGCGCTGCATCAGGGTGTAGATCTGAAGTTGGGCCTCGTCAAAGGTGTGCGGTGTGGGCTGGGCCATGTTCGTGTTGATCATCTCACGAACCCGCGAGTCCAGACTCACCTACAATGACCCACCAGTGGACATTTCAACGAACCTAGCCATGCATCCACTGGCAAAGACTAAGGAGAGGGAACAGACCTCCTTGGGTGAGAGAATGGAGATGTAGTCCTCATAGATGAGTCGCGCCTTCTCCTCCACCGCCTCGGGTTTGGTCTCCTGCTTGAGCTCCTCACAAGCCAACCAAAAGAGGATATTCTCCTCGCTATACTCCGACCGCAGGAATTCTCGAAAGGCCTTCTGAGCCACTGAAACATAGACAGACACAAGAACATTACCTGGTTCACTTGTACCCCCCATTTACGTCAAGCATGAACCTCAGTGGCCACATTCATCCTACCTGTACCGTCCGGAGAAGTGAAGCACTTCATGAGGGTGTCAAACGACTCAGACCACGAAAGAACGTCCTCATACGTGGTTCTGGGTGGAAGGGAACAAAAAAAATGTGATAACTTCGTCTGGAGGGTTGAACACCACGCCAGTGTGATTAGTGAAGGCAAATTAATCATATGCATTTGATTTACTAGTAGCCTAGTGACCTGAAAGGTCACTTGGCCTAGGGAGGGAGAGCAAAATCTAAAAGTTTTCCACATCTTCTCCTGTCAAGAAAAGCAGCGCAACGGCCACATACCGTAGCTCCAGAAGTTGGGTTTCCGTTCGATGGGGATCGTCTAGACTGTGCGTTGATCGTTTGCTCGCCTCGAGAGGAGGTCTTACACGCACACTGCAACGAGGAAAAGGCAGTGACGCTTTTATATCACCTAGACTCATTAAATCCCCTTCCCCCTCCTTCCCTCCTTCTCCCCAGAAGTTAAGGTAACACCACGGACAGCATTCAGGTCGAGGAAGACATAAAATGGAATGATGCGGGAGCTCTATACACAACCAACCCAAAGTTGCGGAATCCTATTCGTGACCACAACAACGATGGGATCCTTAGCCCCAGTTAGACGGTTCACTATTCGTCTACGACTCCCAACGCTTCCAGCTAGCACGTAGGACGCCTACCCTAGCCCTGACACCTGACTGACGCGTTCACGAGGCACATCGTTTTCAGCCGTCCTGGAATGAGTCAGCTGGAATGACAAATCTTTCTGTACCGAGACCACCTGGTAGGTTGGTTCACCTACCTCTCGTTGAATTGAACTTCTCCTCTTCCATGTGTGGTTGAACTTACCATGAGCAGGAGCAGCAACAGCACCAGCAAAAGCAGCAAGCCCTCGTACGCGCATCCGTGTCCAATGAGAGAGTGCTATCCGTCTTCAGCATGGGAGCACCAGGATTGTCGGTGAGAGAGATGACATTTGTGTCGGAGGAGGGGCGAACTGGTTTGTTTACACATTCGGTGGCAGAAGAGCGCCGATTCAACTGCGAGATTGTTCCATCGCGTCGAGGGAAGACCGCCGCTTGCACAGAGTTGGTGGAAGTTATTCGATTACCTGCAGCTGTGGTGGAGGTAGAGGAGGACCCGTTGCCTCCAGGGAGACACGTAGTCGATGGAGGTGTCTTGCCGGAGACTTGTCGCAGAAAAGGTGCTCCTTCAAAGGGATTGGCAGTCAATCGTGTGGACGGTGGTGGCGGTGCTGTTGGTACGGGTGGTGGGGGGAAAAATCCTCCGCGATTATTCACAATGGTGGTTGCTGTACTATCGACGTTGGCAAAGAAGGAACTGGAGTTGAAGAAGTCCTCCTCATTGTTGAGGCCTTGTGAAGGTCGTTGACTTGGTTGCCATGGTAACATCCAATGGCCATTAGGCGCCATCGTAGTGGTGCCGGTGGAGGGAGGAGTGGGAGAACAGGAGGTCGGACCGATGGCAGAGGAGGAATTGGCTGAGGAGCTGCACATACAGTTGTTGAAGGTGAGTTCCGCGGAGAAGCAAGACGAGGGATTTTTCCTACAAGGCAGAGAGTATACACGGCAGCTGCCCATGCTCATGGCGGAGGCAGTGGATGATGATACTCTGATTGGTTGAGCTAAATTTAGTCCGAGGAGTCGGGAGGGCAGGGGGGAGAGGGAGGGAGGGAAGGAGGGAGGGAGGGAGGGGTGAGGAAAAGGAAGGTACTTTGTAGGCGTATAAGCTGCGGCGGAGCTTAACTGCATCAGGCCCCGGCTATTTTTATACTCCCATCATTTAACCACTCATGACTCTAGTCATCCACCTCTAGGCAGGCAAGGGGGGGAGGGAGGAAGGGAGGGAGGGAAAAGCTGAGAGACTATGATGCCCTTAAAAGGGTAATTGTTCTATTATACCTCATAAAAGCGATGCAGTGTACCACCATCCATAAAGAATACCGACTTTTGTGTCTATAAATTGCAACTTTAAATAAATACGTGTTTGCTTTCAAAGGAGGCTTATTCACGTACTTAGTTTCCCAAATTACTTTACCATGTAGCAGTGGAAAAGTGAGCTCTGTAAAAGGACACCAGAGGGATATTTATTTGAGCTGGGGGTTTAATTGCCTAGGCTGTTCCAGCCTCCGCAGCTCTCAGTCACCATGGTGTTCAATTATATTTTTGGCAGAGCCCTATTTAGCCCCACACACATCTATTCACGTCCTCAGGGGACTCGCCAGCAGTAAACCAAGCCTGTACAAATGATCAAAAATTCGTATCCCATTGGGGTCTTCGATATTGAAGTCGCTTCCACTTTTGACGATCACTCTGATTTTAACGATTATTAAACACTCATTGCATTACAGGGGGAGCCCTAGTGACTGACATCTGAAACGCCAGTGCCGTACTCTGGATGCAGCACTGATTTTGGAATAAAAAGTTCCACCGATGTGAGAGGGTTGAAGCTAACGTAGTTATGACAACTAATGACTGCTGTCAATGTAGGGACGTACTGCAAATTCGGGTCCGAGTGACCTCGAGGCGAGTTGAACCAATCTGCGGAGAGGAGGTGATCGGCGGAGAGATCCCAAGTGGAGGAGGCAGTGGCCTGTTGTTTTGACTGGTTGGAAGGCGTGGGGGCATTCCAATAGAAGTAGTCATCACCCATACGTTGCAGCACTGCACCCTCCGATTTATTATGGCCGGAGGAGGGTGAGTTCGTGGAGCCCTCCTCAATCGCAGGGTGGATGAAGACCAATGGACCGCTCGCCATCTGGAAGAGGGATATTTATATTTAAGCCTCACATTTTTTCTGTTTTCACCCGCCAATAAAATGTCTAGTAGTTGAGCTTCCTCCGGGCACTTGCGTTGCATTGGATCTAATTGTGTTCCTTCCCCAGCTACCAACTACAAATGTGATGCGAAGGTATTTCCCACACAGGCCATCATTCCTGCTAGGTCCGTATTTCTACAGCAAGAAATGAGGTCTCAACTTCCTCAAAAATTCCCTTCAGGAAGAGGAATGTTTCGAATGACTTCATGTTGGGTGGCACTCGTACCAATTAAAAGGAAAACTAACGATGCTGCGATTTTAGGCCTTTAAAGAAGTTCTTTTTGCTTCACAACAGCTTTGAAGATACTGTGTTTCCGGAATCGAAAAGTTCTAGCCGCAGACACCGTTACTTTACTAGAATGAGACGCATGAATGAGACCTAAGATAATGTTTTAGAAAAAATGGGAAGAATGCTGGAGCTTTGGAAATTTGTAAAAAAAATCGCTCGTAGAAACCTTAAATGACAGTTTTAAAAACTTTTGTTTGAGAGGCTGCTGCATTATCACAATTTTCGACGATTTTCGAAAAGAGATAAAAACGTCAGAACGAAGCCCCTTACTGCCCACGATCAGTCCACCTAGCCGATAGTTAGAGTGACGTGGCCCTGTAGTTCATATGTAATTACCTCTCACACTCACTTATAAGTTTTCAATGACCTTCGCCTCATAGTGACCTCACAATATTAGCATGATGGAAAAAATAAACGCGATTCCCAACACGCTCCAGAGTGTTGCACGACTTCAAGAACATCGAAGCAGAGACACTCCTCTCAAATTATAGACATCCCCACCAACAATGGGTGATTCACGATCCTAACGGTAAACGCTAGTGATCAGCCAACGACCCACTACACAGGATCTCAGCAAAACACTTTAAAATTAAAATGTAAGTTGGAGGTCGGGGAAGTGATTTGAAGGGAACCACACCTCAAGCTCGCATCAAGCAATGTTAGGGGAAGGAAGTGAAAACCACTTCACTGCAAACACCCACACACATCGACAGAGAAATGACTCCCAAATTGAACTGAGCCCACGCAGATCCCACCCCAATTTCCACAGCACAAAGAGGATAAGCAGAGATGAGTAAAGAGCCAGTGCGATTTCGCTCACTTGTCCAAGTGCAAACGAGTGGAAAAAATGGGCTTGGGTGGTTGGAACGATGGCATGGGAATTGGGCTCGAGCATTGCCCTCGGTCATGACGGCCAATTACCCAATACGGCTGAAAGGTACACTACAGTGGCAATTAGGAACTAGTGGGATGTGCATGGTGTCTGATCAACACCTAATCGTCGTAGCAGCGAGGTGAAGATAGACCACGACTCCTGTCCGTAAAACAATGCACCAGCAAGTTGCTCAGAGAATAAATAAAATCAAGTACCAAAATACCCTGCAGTTTGGATTCCTTCTCGTTTTCTTCGGTATGAGGAGTTAGCACCTTTCCAAAAACATTTGCAAATTCGGAATCGTTTGAGAGAATGCAACGGATAAGGCAGCCTCCGTGTTGTTGTGCCAACACAAATTCAGCCTGCTAATGTCCACAAAATAATTCGGGAGTTAATTGCCAAATGCAGCCGCTCAGTGTTGTGACCTTCCACCACAAAAAGCGGCCGAACATTTGGGCAACTAAAAATAGTGCAAATGGTGCTATGATGCACGCCTCTCAAGTGATTGGTTCACAACCAGTCAACGATCAAAGAGGTCAAGTCAAATGGCCCCACTCTGCTTCTACTACGGTGCAAAGGCACCTCAATGCCTCACCACGGTAACAGTCGTTTCCTCAGCAACACCCAGGTGGAGGCATTTCGATTGACTCCTTCGTCTACCCCATGGCCAAAACTACAAGTGACCACGCACACCGAGCAATCATCCTGTCAATCACCACGTCCAAATTCACCCTTCTCGCCTGCAATTACTCCACCACGCCTTAACACCAACGTCTCTTCTCCACACTCTCACCACACTCTTCCACTCTCCTTCACATCGTCACTCCACCGTCGACGATGTTTGCTTCCACCTTCCCCAACACTCTGGTCCCACTTCCGTTTCGGCCGAATGCATCGCATGCAACAGTCGCTCATCAGGTCTCACACCCACAGCTCATCCACGCACCAACTTCATGATCTGATGCAACGCTGCATTCGTTCACAACGAGACCAGCATCGGTGCTGCCCACCAGCTGCTCACCACCGATTCGCACAACCAGCTCCGGCCACCACGCCACCATCCAACAACCATCAACACTTGGCCTTCATTGCTATGTCACCCTGTTCCTCTCCATCTCTCCTACCCCACCCGCCTCTCCTCTCCATCCCTCCACCCCTTTCCCCCTTCCCCCCTCCCCCCTTCCCCCTTTCCTCACCAGCACACAACCCTCGATTCAGTTGCCACGTCTTAAATGAACTGTGGTGGCAAAACCCACCCCCAGTGGTGGCTTCCAACATTGCGATTAAATGGTCCACACTTCCAGGTGCTTCAACAAACAGCACAATCCGCCCTGCACCCAAATGGTGTCTACTGGTGCACAATGACAATTGCAGTGTGAACGCCCAACTTTTGCAGCCTTATTTCGCTCCACCCGGCTCTCCCTCAAATGCCATGCGTCGCAGTGTGAATGCTATCTACATGCGTCACTATCTCTCTCTCTCTCTCTCTCTGCTTTCCTGTTCCTCCTGCTACTGTCATTGCTTCCTCTCCCACTGCCATCACTAGAAACCTTCGTTTATTCTCCACTTTCTCATTTGCACCATTTGTATGTTCGTATCATTTTGGCT
Source organism: Taenia multiceps (assembly GCA_001923025.3). Lineage (NCBI taxonomy): Eukaryota > Metazoa > Platyhelminthes > Cestoda > Cyclophyllidea > Taeniidae > Taenia > Taenia multiceps. The sequence goes on along the minus strand of CM010317.1, from coordinate 1,834,384 downwards.
ACCAGTGCCACGCATATGTGACTTCCTGGTTTTCTCACCCAGCCCAGCACCTCGCTAATATGCCGCAGGCAGTGACTGTGATTAAAACCAATAATAACAGACATAGGATTTTCTCCTGTTATGATGATGATTACAATCCTTTTAAGTTACGTAGTTATCCTCATAATGGGAAAGCATCCTACGCCTACATACATTTTTTAAAAAATGGAACTAATCTGTTTGGGTCGCACAATTTGGTGCACTTACTCATCATAAACTGGCAAGAAGTACATGTCCTGCTTCGATGACATACGAACTGACTTAGGGAAATCCCAAATCATTGCAAAACAACTTAGAATTCGCAGGAGATAACCTTATTTCCTCCCATCCTATTAACGTGTAGAGAAACTGTGGATCTAATGCCACTCTTCCCCCATTTCGGACTCGAAGGGAGTGGGCGTAATTGAATTGCCCTTTTTATTTATCTTTTATTCATCCTCCCTTTATCGTGGGCGTTAGGATGGATTTTGTTTGGGTTTAGCTCAATCCCACGGCCAATTTCACCTGCATTGATACACGCGCGTATAGGTTTTTGGCTTAAAGTGCCAATCCAAGTGGCCTCTTCTAAAAGGCACCATTTTCAGGGTCAAAGCCTTCCCGCATTGTTGATGAATTGCAGAATGGGGATGCAGATTGATTTGTTAGACACACAATCTGTTTTCCACCAACTCCAAATGACAGGACATCTACTAATCACTAGCATTTATCATAATTGTTGAAGGATTATCAAAAAAATCTTTGTGAGTGTCAAAGTAAAATCGATTGTTAAGTAAACTCCAAGTGAGTTAGTTCAGAGCTTTATCAGATAACAAAATATCTTCTCCATAATTGTCCGATATTTGGTCGTTATCTGACTATGATTGTGGAAGCCCAACCTAACTACGGCAGATTACCAAACTAACACGAAAACATGCTTAACGAACTTGCGTTTACACATACTACCAGCGTCAAGCATATGTGACGCCCCAATTTTCCTATCAGTACAAATTGTTTACGGATATGTTTATGTGTGTTTTGGGCTTTAAGTATGTGTAGCAAACGGACCGGTTGAGGTTAAAACATCAAAGCATGTAGGATGGTCCCCAGAAATGCGGATAATTATATCCTTTTTATGTCTTCTGAGCTGCTTTAAGTAATAAGGAAAATTATCTTGCAATTCGATGTCATCTACGAACAGATAAGCACCTCTGAGATCATTTTAGAAGGAGCATTAATGAAAAGGGACACACTGCACTCGGTTAAGGCATTGGTAAGAGTGTGGAAAGTATATGGTGGTTGCCACTTCTTAAAGCAAATCTCATCACTTTAGGACCGGCATAATAAGGATAAACTTGTTCGTTATGTAGACTTACAGGATTAAGTTAGTGTTGTTTAGGGCGCAGTACAAGAGAGGTACTGAGGGACCAAGAAATGCATAGCCATTAGCGGCCTTACTGAAATCGAATTAAAGGGGTGAGGCGGATACCACTTACCAAGACCTCTGATCCTCTCTAAGCCTGTCGACCAGCGATTTCCCAAAGTGGCATATCAGGAAGAGGAGGCGGAGGTGAATGGAAGTAAATCCACTCGATTAGATCCAGCAGAGCATGGAAAGTCCGTGAGGTAGAGAGTGAGGGCGAGAGAGAGAGAGAGAGTGATGTATGCTGGAGTAGGGGAGAGAGAGAGAGAGAGAGACGCCGAGCGGCAGTGTGAACAAACGAGCGGAGCAGCAAACGACCAGGCTAGCAGGCGGGCAGGCAGGGAAAGAGGGAAGGGACGCAGCAGTGAGTCGTTAGTACAATCACCAAGCCACAGAACGTGCAAATACGCTTACACACGCACATCTGTGCGCACGCTCATTGGTGCACACCAGCCATCTTCATCGTATCACAGACATGTACCGCTGTAGTGGACAGACAGGCGTGGCACGTGTGCATGTGCGTACGCGCCCTCTTGATGCGATCGATCGATCCACGCTTTCTCCTTCGGCCGTCTGTGCGTGTGTCTCGTGTTTACGTGCGCATGCGTGCATGCGTGTGTGCGTGAGTGCGTGAGTGCGCATACTTGCATATTTGGGATGTTGTTTATAACCCGCCGGGGTTTAACATTTCTGCTGCAGTATTTGAGGATGTGCAGCCAATCTAGCTGTTGCCAAGACGATCCCAGTACTACAACATGATGTAGAAAATACAAAGGAGATCTTTCTTAGCAAAAATAGCCGCATCAAGACAAAAATTGTGCAAATTGTGCAGATTGGTAAGAGGGCGAGGTGGACCACCTCCACCTCATGCATTCCTTCAAGGAAGGAGAAGGGGAGGAGGGAGAGGATTAAAAAATTGATTAGTACCTTTTAAAAGGGGAGAAAAATCTGTAAACCAACAGGACGAATATGTCGGTTTGCTTCAAAAGGTGCTATTTTGGGTGACATTAATTTCCACCTGGAATGTGCGAGTTCGCCGCCCACGAAGAATTGAAAGCTGGGAGGTCTCGCCTCGTCAAAGGTCAGACACACAGCAGAATGTCCTCCCAGGCGGCTGGTGACAGGAGAGCAGGCGAAAGCGAGGAGGAGGAGGAGGAGGAGGAGGAAGAAGAAGAAGAAGAAGAAGAAGAAGAAGAAGAAGAAGAAGAAGAAGAAGAGGAGAAACATCGAGTTTTTGGCAGTAGAAAAGGTCACACTAATCAGGTGTTATGTCTTACCAAGATCAAAATAGCAGTGCAGTTGAACCAGTTCAGACATCTTCATACAAGGCAACAGATTGCAGGGATAGCAGTCGCAGGCAGGAGTAAAAGTTTAAAATTTTGAGACTGCGGATCTTTGTATCGACGAAGTAATTCAATCACACTTTATTCGATGACGGGAGAAGCGGTACCCAGGCGCTTCGGTAATGCTCCCAGTCCTCCAAATCCGGAATCTCAACAGTCCTCCCATCCCATGTACACACAACTCTTGAATGCAATCATTTACGGGTAGAAGTTAACGATACTCCACTGACGATGTTCCATATTGCATACTGTAAGCTTCTACGGCTTATTTTGACTCCACAGCCATGTAAATTTCCTTTGAAGGGATGTTTGCCAACAGAAATCCTGCCAATTGCTCTCCTTTCTGGGATTATGGCTGAATTGGGGCTGCACATCTGATTGCGACGCCACATTACCTCTGCAAAGACAACTAGGTGAAAGCAGTTCCATGCTAACCCACTCACACATTCAATCCCCTCCCACAGTCAACGCGATGCCCCTCCTGTCAGTCATAGGCTTCGCTTCACATTCCTCCCCACCCCTTCCCCCTCCACCCTCCCACACCCCACTTCACATCCACTGCTGCCATTCCACCCAACGTCTAGTCCCCACGTTCAGCTCTCACCTCCACAACCACCACTTGGTTGACCTCACCACCTCATGTCTTTTCCTCCCTTCTCATGCCTCAGTTGACCCCCACACACGATGCCACACACCACACCGACAGACAGTCACTCAATCACATTGCATTGTCCACCGGTCGATGAAGAGTGGCCTGAAGGGTGTCTGAAATGAGTAGTCAGTGTCATCCAACCCTCTACATTCCTCTAAACCTCATATCCACGTAGATGTTGGGTGGGTGCGTGGAAAGGTAGTTCAGTCGATCAGTTGGTCGGTCGGTCGGTCTGACAAGGCAGTGGCACGGCAGTCAGTCGGTGGGTGGAAAGTAGGGGGACACAGTGAAAGACGGATTCAAATGGGTGGGGACTACGATTCCTGTGCGAAGTCACAAGTGTTTGGTCGACTCGAAAGCCTCACTACCCAATTCGTCTCTCCACTGCTCTTGCCACCTACCTCTCGTGCACTTCTAGCCTAATCCCTTGCTTTCACAACCGACCGTTTAGTTGACCTCCTGTAGAGGATTTTAGCCTCCTCAACACACGACAACTCAACAGTTTCCAGTGTCTCATCAGTGCATGCTCCTATTCCATCCTAGCCCCCAGCATCCAGCACATTTTGCCCTGCATTGTTGATGAATGAGCACTACATCACTTCCGTGTGGACAAACCATCAGCTAGATCGGATCCAATGTTCCCTCGTCAAACAGCACCTCACGAGACGCGTTGCGTGGATGCAAGTAAACAGTGGATGAGAGAGGCACGAAGTCGTCGTCGACCTCCTTTCAACTAGTGACTGACTCATCTGGTGATTGCAGCCCACTTCCCATTGCTATTATGCGTTCTCTTCCACAAGCATTGCCACCTCTCCCTTATGAAACTGCCTTGCTCTACACTTTAAGGTGTTCCATGCATTCGAATGGCAGGAAAGTGAGCAAGTAATGTGATGTGATCCATCTATTTGCGCTAAAAGCGAGGCACATTATTAAATGGCAGTAAGTTGCAGCACACTAGACCTTGCATCTCGAGATTGCATTTAGCCTTGTTGCTCCAATTTGGGTGTGGAGATGGATTCACAACCAGCCAACGATCAATCATCAACCGATTTCACACAACACCAAGGCAGTTTGGATATCCACAAGCCAAATGTCTCCAAGCTTTATTGCGGGCCTCAGCAACAGCCAGGAAGAGGTATTTAGATGGACTCCTTCGTCTACCCGACGGCCAAAACTACAAGCGACCACGCACACCACGTGATCCTCCTCTTATGGAGGATTTTAGCCTCCTCAACACACGACAACGCAGTATTTCCCAATGTACCATCAACTGATTCCCTCATTCCACTCTGGTTTTCCGGCATCCAAATCACCATGCTCTGCCTCACTTCCGACCGTACAGACGCCCGATTAGATTGGATCTCTTGTTTTCCTTCACCTGTCAACCACTCAGGAGCGGGTTAGAGCCGAGAAAGTCGCCTCTTGCCTTCTGACTGATGACTGATTTTGAGTGCTGATTACTGTCTACCTGCCAAGCTTTTTTGAAGCTCTCTCTCGCAAGCTTTTGCAAAATTTTCTCAAGCCTCATCAGTCCCATTTTCCGTAAATTTTAGATTACTACTGAGAAAATAACTTCCTCGGCGATTCTAATATGCATTATGAGTGAAGGTTAATAAAAAAACATGTGAATCCTTCAGATTCGAGATGTCAATCAATGAGCTGGGAGCTAATGTCACACCTCTGGAATGCTCGAGCTCACCGCTTACGAAGGATTGGAAGCTGAGTCCCGTTTCGTCAAGGGTCACACGCACAGCTGAATGACCTGTCAGACGTTTGGCGACAAGAGAAACAGGCGAAGGCAAGGAGAAGACGAAGGACGAGGAGGAGGAGGAGGAGGAGGAGGAGAAGGAGGAGGAGGAGGAGGAGGAGGAGGAGGAGGAGGAGGAGGAGGAGGAGGAGGAGGAGGAGGAGGAGGAGGAGGAGGAGGAGGAGGCAAAGACGTGTCCGCTTCCGTCTTAGCTAATTTCACAGCCTGCCTACTACCTCGTATGTGATTGTCAAATGTCATGAAAAGATATCCATCACGTGGGACCACATGTGGAGGAGGAGGGGAATAAAAGGACAAGAATGAGATAGTGCATCGCTCCTTTTCGCCCACCTTAAAGTACAAATCTCTCCACGGACAAGTTTTATGACAGTCTGAGGTATGAGATCTTGCCTTATCTCCTCCCACCTACTGACGTAATCAAGTGGGAGGCAACCCTTCTTCCGACATCAATTAAGCGCCTAGTTGTCTATTTCCATCACGAAGTCGCTCTGCTTACGCAGTTCTAATTTGCACTAGCAGGTAAACAACGCCTCCCGTTGTTCACCGCTTGAAAATTTGGAAAAAAAAAGAAACAAACTTTGGACTACAGAAATGGCCTTTTTTAAGCCCGTTTAAGCTAGCAGGCGAATCTATTAGTAAGAGAGGAAAAAGAACATTGGGGACGTGGGAGGACCTCCTGAAGTGGTTCACCACTGCAATCACCTTTTCGTAGACCAATTCTGGAATTTACTTTGCTTTGCGACCGCGCCTTTGCCAAATGCATGAAAGTTTCAGAGGCCCGGAAGTGAGCTGCCCTGTTCCTCGAACGGGGAAGCCCTAATCGCCTCGAGATAGAGAGCCGTCACCTTGGATGGCGGTAGACGCCAAAAGTATCGCCTTAGCCTCTTCCCGCTACAATCACACTTGCTTGAAAAACTGATGTGGTTTTGAAAAAGAGAAGGATATAAGGGGATGCATTTACTACCAAGGTGTCAAGGGTGAAGAGATCGAGATTCCATGAAAGGAAACTTTGAACTACCAAGTTGTGGTTGAAGCTCAGTCGGTCCGTTTGCGATAGCCGTAATGATGCAGAGAAGAGAAAAGCACCTCCTATACACCTAAAAGTTGTCACATGAGACAAAAACAAGGGCGTCACATATGCGTGACAGTAATTACAAATATGTAAAGAAGATCCAAATGGAGAAGTGGAAAGGGGTGCAAATTCCTCGATAATAGTAGCGATGGCAGTGGGAGAGGAAGCAATGACAGTAGCAGGAGGAGCAGGAAAGCAGAGAGAGAGAGAGAGAGAGAGAGAGAGAGATAGTGACGCATGTAGATAGCATTCACACTGCGACGCATGGCATTTGAGAGAGAGCCGGGTGGAGCGAAATAAGGCTGCATAAGTTGGGCGTTCACACTGCAATTGTCATTGTGCACCAGTAGACACCATTTGGGTGCAGGGCGGATTGTGCTGTTTGTTGAAGCACCTGGAAGTGTGGACCATTTAATCGCAATGTTGGAAGCCACCACTGGGGGTGGGTTTTGCCACCACAGTTCATTTAAGACGTGGCAACTGAATCGAGGGTTGTGTGCTGGTGAGGAAAGGGGGGAAGGGGGGAAGGGGGGAAGGGGAAAAGGGGTGGAGGGATGGAGAGGAGAGGCGGGTGGGGTAGGAGAGATGGAGAGGAACAGGGTGACATAGCAATGAAGGCCAAGTGTTGATGGTTGTTGGATGGTGGCGTGGTGGCCGGAGCTGGTTGTGCGAATCGGTGGTGAGCAGCTAGTGGGCAGCACCGATGCTGGTCTCGTTGTGAACGAATGCAGCGTTGCATCAGATCATGAAGTTGGTGCGTGGATGAGCTGTGGGTGTGAGACATGATGAGCGACTGTTGCATGCGATGCATTCGGCCGAAACGGAAGTGCGACCAGAGTGTTGGGGAAGGTGGAAGCAAACATCGTCGACGGTGGAGTGACGATGTGAAGGAGAGTGGAAGAGTGTGGTGAGAGTGTGGAGAAGAGACGTTGGTGTTAAGGCGTGGTGGAGTAATTGCAGGCGAGAAGGGTGAATTTGGACGTGGTGATTGACAGGATGATTGCGCGGAGTGTGTGGTCACTTGTAGTTTTGGCCATCGGGTAGACGAAGGAGTCAATCGAAATACCTCCACCTGGGTGTTGCTGAGGCCCAGAGTGAATCGCAGAAACGACTGTTACCGTGGTGAGGCATTGAGGTGCCTTTGCACCGTAGTAGAAGCAGAGTGGGGCCATTTGACTTGACCTCTTTGATCGTTGACTGGTTGTGAACCAATCACTTGAGAGGCGTGCATCATAGCACCATTTGCACTATTTTTAGTTGCCCAAATGTTCGGCCGCTTTTTGTGGTGGAAGGTCACAACACTGAGCGGCTGCATTTGGCAATTAACTCCCGAATTATTTTGTGGACATTAGCAGGCTGAATTTGTGTTGGCACAACAACACGGAGGCTGCCTTATCCGTTGCATTCTCTCAAACGATTCCGAATTTGCAAATGTTTTTGGAAAGATGCTAACTCCTCACACTGAAGAAAACATGCTGGTGCATTGTTTTACGGACAGGAGTCGTGGTCTATCTTCACCTCGCTGCTACGACGATTAGGTGTTGATCAGACACCATGCACATCCCACTAGTTCCTGATTGCCACTGTAGTGTACCTTTCAGTCGTATTGGGTAATTGGCTGTCATGACCGAGGGCAATGCTCGAGCCCAATTCCCATGCCATCGTCCCAACCGCCCAAGCCCATTTTTTCCACTCGTTTGCACTTGGACAAGTGAGCGAAATCGCACTGGCTCTTTACTCATCTCTGCTTATCCTCTTTGTGCTGTGAAAATTGGGGTGGGATCTGCGTGGGCTTAGTTCAATTAGGGAGTCATTTCTCTGTCGATGTGTGTGGGTGTCTGCAGTGAAGTGGTTTTCACTTCCTTCCCCTAACATTGCTTGATGCGAGCTTGAGGTGTGGTTCCCTTCAAATCACTTCCCCGACCTCCACCTTACATTTTAATTTTAAAGTGTTTTGCTGAGATCCTGTGTAGTGGGTCGTTGGCTGATCACTAGCGTTTACCGTTAGGATCGTGAATCACCCATTGTTGGTGGGGATGTCTATAATTTGAGAGGAGTGTCTCTGCTTCGATGTTCTTGAAGTCGTGCAACACTCTGGAGCGTGTTGGGAATCGCGTTTATTTTTTCCATCATGCTAATATTGTGAGGTCACTATGAGGCGAAGGTCATTGAAAACTTATAAGTGAGTGTGAGAGGTGATTACATATGAACTACAAGGCCACGTCACTGATGTGCGACCGGAGTGTTGGGAAAGGTGGAAGCAAACATCATCGATGGTGAAGTGATGATGTGATGTGATGTGTGAAATCGGTTGATGATTGATCGTTGGCTGGTTGTGAATCCATCTCCACACCCAAATTGGAGCAACAAGGCTAAATGCAATCTCGAGATGCAAGGTCTAGTGTGCTGCAACTTACTGCCATTTAATAATGTGCCTCGCTTTTAGCGCAAATAGATGGATCACATCACATTACTTGCTCACTTTCCTGCCATTCGAATGCATGGAACACCTTAAAGTGTAGAGCAAGGCAGTTTCATAAGGGAGAGGTGGCAATGCTTGTGGAAGAGAACGCATAATAGCAATGGGAAGTGGGCTGCAATCACCAGATGAGTCAGTCACTAGTTGAAAGGAGGTCGACGACGACTTCGTGCCTCTCTCATCCACTGTTTACTTGCATCCACGCAACGCGTCTCGTGAGGTGCTGTTTGACGAGGGAACATTGGATCCGATCTAGCTGATGGTTTGTCCACACGGAAGTGATGTAGTGCTCATTCATCAACAATGCAGGGCAAAATGTGCTGGATGCTGGGGGCTAGGATGGAATAGGAGCATGCACTGATGAGACACTGGGAACTGTTGAGTTGTCGTGTGTTGAGGAGGCTAAAATCCTCCACAGGAGGTCAACTAAACGGTCGGTTGTGAAAGCAAGGGATTAGGCTAGAAGTGCACGAGAGGTAGGTGGCAAGAGCAGTGGAGAGACGAATTGGGTAGTGAGGCTTTCGAGTCGACCAAACACTTGTGACTTCGCACAGGAATCGTAGTCCCCACCCATTTGAATCCGTCTTTCACTTTGTCCACCTACTTTTCACCCACCGACTGACTGCTGTGCCACTGCCTTGTCAGACCGACCGATCGACCGACCGACCGACCGACCGACCGACCAACTGATCGACTGAACTACCTTTCCACGTACCCACCCAACATCTACGTGGATATAAGGTTTAGAGGAATGTAGAGGGTTGGATGACATTGACTACTCATTTCAGACACCCTTCAGGCCACTCTTCATCGACCGGTGGACAATGCAATGTGATTGAGTGACTGTCTGTCGGTGTGGTGTGTGGCATTGTGTGTGGGGGTCAACTGAGGCATGAGGAGGGAGGAAAAGACATGAGGTGGTGAGGTCAACCAAGTGGTGGTTGTGGAGGTGAGAGCTGAACGTGGGGACTAGACGTTGGGTGGAATGGCAGCAGTGGATGTGAAGTGGGGTGTGGGAGGGTGGAGGGGGAAGGGGTGGGGAGGAATGTGAAGCGAAGCCTATGACTGACAGGAGGGGCATCGCGTTGACTGTGGGAGGGGATTGAATGTGTGAGTGGGTTAGCATGGAACTGCTTTCACCTAGTTGGCTTTGCAGAAGTAATTTGGCGCCTAAACCATGTCTTCAGTTCATATCTCTTACTAATTGCAAATTAGAGTGCAGTTAGTGAGGTTCAGGTAGCCAAATGCCACTTTGTTACGCATTTGCATGGAGGTTACCTGACACCTAGTTTAAAAAAAAATACTTCCTGATCACCGAACTTACCTCGCTACCGCCTTTGCCCACCGATTTCATTACCAGTGTCTGAAATGGGCGGGCCTGCGACATGTGCATCGCCCATTGGGGCTATTTATACCGCCTACATGTCACCGACTGCTAAGTGTAGTATCGCCATGGCAGCATTCCCTTCCTTTTGTTGCAAAAAAGTGCACTGACAAGGATCTCTATTGTAATATAAATAGAAATACTAATTTTAAAGTCCTCAATGACGCCTTGGTGATTGGGTGGACAATAGCAGCCTCCTAAGGCCACCGGTTGTACCCTATTCAGCATGTGTAGAGTTTTGTAGACAGGCGAAGCACAAAAGTTGGAATGAGAAGAAAATGTAGCTGAATTTGTCTCCACTTTAATGGTATAACAAAAGTTCATGTGAATTTGCCGCTCCAGTCTGTCTCTTGCCAGTCACCGGTTAGACAGGTATTCCAACGGGTACTTGTCACGGGTCTGACCTTTGACTAGGGCGAGGGGGTGAGGGATGAGGGGTGTGGGAAAGAGCAGGACGACGCGGAATCCACTTCCTCCTCGTCGTGGGAGGCAAAAGTATAAGTTATTAATGCTCGAAATACCAGGGGTCAGGGTTTGTCGTAAAGTTAGTAAAATGTTTTAATGAAATTTTCTTTGTTAAAAATGTGAACTGGAGAAACAAATTCGCCTTATCTGAGAGTGTGTGTAGCAGGAACATTCTTGCTGTAAGGCCAAATGAAGGCTAGAACGGATATCGATGCTACGAAGTAGGTACCACCACGGGTGAGACGAATTCTCCCCTACCCCTTATCATCTTAGACTCTACTAGAAGTGTGCCGTAGACAAGAATATCCATGGTTCATATTTCAAGTCCTCGTTCACCTGACTTACTACAGATGGCACGAGCGTCACTGGCCAAAGCATGTGGTACTTCCACGGCATCGCCCTCTTTCACACTTTCTGAGGTCAAGGTGCCAAGTTGACTTAAACAAGCCCCATGAGGGTCAAAGTCCTCTCAAAGCTATTAAAATGACAAGTTCAGAGCGCTTCATCCTTCCAGCTACCTCTAGCCATGATTGTGACGAAGGAAAGCGATTGAGGTCGAAGATAGAATTAAAGGTCACAGAAAAGAGTTGAAACTGCAGATTTAGTCGCTTACCCTTAAAGAAATCGGTAAGATAGTTTGTATACCTCGCGTCGCAAGCTAAAGCCCCTCACCGTGATCTTACCGCCACAGCGGTATTAAAGAGAGCACGCAATCGAGCCGTGCAATGAAGAATTGCGTGATGTATCTTGCCGTTTGAAATTTTCACATTTCGCCGACTCTACTTACATTTTACGACTATCTATCCGAATTGGACAAAGAATTTGGGTACAAATCAGGCAAATAGTATGCAGTAGCAACTTCAGCCTCTCCTAGTGCCATAATAAGCTCTCCGAATAGGGAAAAGGAACTGCCTAAGAGGTGCTGGAAGGCCATGAGCATGGTTGAATAGCTCAACGACGTCATTGAAAGACAGGAGAGCACCTACATCCGTTGCCGTACATTAGGATTTGTCTATACTCTGTGAATAAGCTTTCAGTCGTAAAAACAAAAATAAATTATTGGTATTATTTGACAGTGATCTATGAAATCAAATGCAAATTAGACTCACGAAGATGAAATGTAGCGAAGCCCACAATAATTTGCATAATCAGTCACTGTCGTGGCTCGGAGTGAGCCTCCTCGTTTGTCATGTTGAAAAATGTTGAAGAGGAGAAAAGAAATAGAGCCTCATTAAGGGCACAAAAGATACGAAAATGATTGGTAAGCATAAGAATGTTTGATTGTTGCATCTATCCCTCTTGTATCCAACCGTCTTGTATCCATCCCTCAAGTACTCATTCATTCTGCATTCATTCATCCATGCATCAAAATGCGTGGAGGATTTAGTTTCTACATTTATCACACTAAGTAACATGGTCCTGTGGCCGTGCCTGTGGCTTCATAATACTTTTGTAGATGGTAATAAACATTCCTTCGTATTGGTGTGCTTCATATGATTATAGGGGAAACTTGGAGCGATGCTGATCTGTTTGGCAAGCACAAACTGATTCCAAAAGAAATAGTGAAGTGTGTTCACTGAATTCGTATTATCCTAAAAATTACACAACCAATTGTTCGTCATCGCAAAAAATGAGCAGCGGATAGTTTTCAGACCAAAATCGAAGCCGCTTTGTGGCACTTTATTGGCGCAACTGCAATTCCAAAACATGAAAACTTCCCAACAAGTTCATTTTCGGATGGACTTAACAGTTATAAACAACTATGTCAGGACGCCTTTTGGCAAACACGGAGTTTATTAACATAGTAGTCCGAATGTGCCAGCTGCTGTGTAAATCAGGTAATCAAAATATTGATAAGAAAATATTAGATTCGGTAGCTAAGTTTCAACATATTGCCACCTTAAAAGGTTCCAACCCTTGTAAGCAGCTGTTAGCCTAATTAAAGACTATGCTTTTGAGCTTAAATACTTGGTTTAAAGTGTTGTTCTTTCCTGCGACCTTGTTTTTTTAACCCACCAGCATGTATTTATTTGTTAAAGAAGAGCGTATTTGAATGCAGCAGTTTTACGTTCACCGGATATTATGGCTTTGACTAAGCCATTTTTTAGCTTAACGCTAAATTTAATGTGTGTAGTTGCGATTTGCAGCGCTCAAGACCTAGGTTTTGGTCCCAAACTTAAATGCTATCAATGCAACTCCAGGACACAGCCACATTGTGGTGATCCATTCGATAATCGGACCTTTATTCTTGAGCCTTGCCAAGATAATGGGCAGAACTACACGCGCTGCATGAAGAAAATAGTTGAATGTATGTAAATTCTAGCATAATTTTATGAAAATGGCATTCTGTGTATCTTCAACGGGTTATTTACCTGAAAGAATGTGAAACTTTTACTTTTATACAATAGATTGAACCACAGAGTCAGAATACTATATTTATTTTATAGTCGCATTTATCATGTTTTTATTCTTTACAGTTTATTATGACAGACAGTGGATCAGACGTATTGAAAGGAATTGTGCAGTTGAAGGTGAAATAGGCGGAGAGGAGGGACGTTGGTGCCATACGGTTGAGGGAACGCAGCGGGTTATTGCTCGTTATTGCTACTGTAACAACAAGCAGGGATGCAACCATGCTAAAACAAAGAAACTATCCTCTTTTCTTCTTATCTTCACATTATTGACGACAACTTTACTCTTGACACAGCAGCGCCACCACACTTTGCTTACATTGGTTATATTCATTGCTTTCATTTTTCTTTAGGTCAGCATGTAAAACGAATGTTTTTTTTTGCAAAATAGAGGTTTTTACTTTCAGTTACCTTCTAAAATCAGCACAAGCCTTTTTCTGCAGCAATTTTTTGTGCCGCGAGATCGTGATGAGTGTCAGTGTTGCATTATTCATTTACACAGTAGGCAAAATTCTTATGCATACATTGTTTCCTTCTTGTTGTTTCATTGTATCAGTAAAATTATAAACTAATTCACATCAGCGGTTTAGCAAAAAATATCCCATAATTGGCTAGGCGAAAAATAATACAAAAAAGTTTTAACTTTTGGTGATAAAAATACCAAAATTCGCCATCTGTAAAAGTCAATGAAGCACTAATTTTAAGACTTCGGAAAGCCATGTATTTTATAATAAAATAAAAAATTTTGGACGACCACATTAAAGCAGCTGCTATCAAAACGCAAAGTCTTCTTCCACCTGTCTGCAGGTTGCAAAATTGCATTCTTTATAAAACCTGTTGCAGTTACAAGAACCAAACAATCTACCACTTACCACTTCACTTTCCTTATACTCACTTTTATTTCCTGCCTGTTATTTCCATTTTGGGTGTGTCTGCCTTATGTTGGGAGAAGGGTTAATAAATACTTTGGTAAATACAGCGAACCTGGAGGAGGATGAGACGGTCACTGCGTTGTGCATGGCACTCTTTTTATTAGCAACTTCTGTGACTTACTCCGTTGTTGTAGAAGCAAACGAATGGGTTGACAACGCATGCTAATCTTACGTTAGTCGATATAACCATGACATGCAATTTTTTAGAACAAAGGCCCGTCACCCTTCCTGGAAGTAACACCCTCACTGCGTTTCATGCTATGACTGAAACTTTGCTACAGTCATGGAACCAAGCAAGATCTCGTGAGAATTTTGAGTTGTAGGAACGGTTCAGACAGCACAATGGAGAGACCCTTGCCAATGTAAACGACCTCAAGGCTTTGCAGAGAGCCCCCTCTCCAAAATTAGATGAAGAAGGATAGAAATGGAGAAATGAATATGTACATAACTATACATTTATCAAAGACAATGCAACTACTCCTCATCTCGAGTCCAAACAGGATTGAAATGCGTCACCGCACCTACAGATTTATTAAACTTCTTAGCCAGAGCCACTAAAGCCATTTTTGCAGCCTTTCGGGTGAGGGGATTCATAGCAGTGAGAGTCATCTTCTCCATTAGCAGAATTGGATTAAGCGGATCCACACGGATGTACTTTGCATTCCAATGCTTGATCGCGTAGTACACTAACAGTGGCCAACGCTTTTGCATCAATGGATTGCTACACAGTGCAGCTCTCTCCATGATGCAGTTGAGAATGCTGAATGAAGGGCAGCCTTCCAGCATGTAGCCAAGAAGGAGGAAGTAGGTCATAAAGGCTTCAGGGAACTGATCTATGGCCTTCAGGACATTCCAAGTCACATCGTAGGGAATGTCGTAGGTGAGAAGGTGTCGAATATCCTCCACCAAAGAGTTTATGCTAAACATATAGGCCAAAGTGTAGCAGGTTTCTTCTCGAACACATTTCGAGGTGGAGAATAGACCTGCAATCAGTGGCTCCAACCAAGTACGTACCTGACTCCATAAACAGTGCCGCAGTCGTCGATTGTTGATTGATGTGGCTAGCACAATTAGTAGCTCCATTCGAGTTGTTCCTCCGAATCCTAAATTGGACTTGGTTAGCTCCTCACCCATCAGGATACACAGTCTTGTAATTTCCTTGCAAGTCTGCAGCTGAAGCAGTGTTGTATCCGCCTTCGCGGACTCAAGCCAATTCGTGAAGACATGCAATTCAGCAAAATCGCATTCATAGAAGTGATTTGCCATCTCATTCAAGATGGACTTGGAGTTGTTAGTTGTCAGAAGTCGGAAGTGGCGGTCGCGATCAATCTCACTGTCCATAGTCATCCATGATCTGGCCTGCAAGAATTCCAAAAAATTGACCTTCTGTAAGTACTTGAATTCAGGTGGAAGGTTTCGAAAGTTTCGGCGATCATACAGTCGGTTGAGAACATGATCCCGAAGAATAGTGGCTGTGTACAACTCACGCATCACCTTCGTGTCAACACCAATCAACGGCACATGGCAGTCATAATCCTTCAGTTTTGACGCAAGGATCACTCCACCTGGAAAGGCATCCTTGAAATCATCAATTTGTGGTTTCAACAGGTACCTAGGGCTAAAACGATGCAAATCTATGAGAATGGTCTTTCTTAAGCTTTGTTTGGTGGATTTAGAGCGTGAAGTAAGCTGTCCTGCTGATGAGAATGATGGGACAGCCTCACTTTCGTTGTTGAGTCGATCAGGTTGTGGTAGGACAAGGCCGGAAAGCCTGCGATGTGTCTTTGCACCCTCCTCCGTACCACTGTGCTCTAGACGAAGATATGGTTTTGGCCTATTCATCACCACAGAGACATACGACTTGAGGAGGTGTAAACTGATTCGTTGGTTCACATTTTCGATCCGAACTTTGCTTTTTCCCTCGAGATGATCAAGTTGACCGTTTTTAGTGAAATTGGCCACGACTCCGAATGAGGTTCTACTTATTCGTGGAATTTCAATTTGTCCTTGAAAATGTTCCGTGGGGGACACATTTCCAGCACACACAGGACACCTTCCGTAGGCATAAAAGTAAGGCGTACGCACCAAGGGAGGAATGGGAAGGTACCTATTTGGTGGTGTACGCAGAAATCGTTTTAGATGTCGAGCTCCAGCGTACACACTAACTCGTCCCTTCTTGGATCCGTATTTCCTCTCCTCTACTTGATCTGAAGCGTCGTCCACATCATCATGGTAACAGCGCTTATCTACATCGAGACGGAGGTGTCTTAAGGGATCTCGAAAGCTGGGCGGTAGGTCTGGATCGTCGGGGGTTTCCTGGGCAAGCGGAGGAATGTGGGTGTAGGTTGTAGTGAATAACTGAGCATCCCCCTGTGGTGCCGCCCTCAACATCACAGTTTCCCACCTAATTGGCATCCCTTTGACAACCTTACCATTGCCGATTTCAGAGAAAGAAGTGGTTTCAAGGTTCGACTGAACCCTATTATCCGACTGGGGCAGCAGAGCCGCGCTATTAATGGCCACCGATGTCATTCCTGCTTCTACCGTCTTCAGTGGTTCATATTAACCCATCACGTGCTTATTGACCAAACCTTTGAACAAGAAAATCTTCAACACTGTGCTTGTATTTCGTTTGTTTTTAACAGTGATGCGCATCAGATGCATTACAATTACATAGGACAGGCAAGGCTATCAGAGTAAACTAAAACGCAAACCAGCGTGGATAATCTTCCAGGAATTGTTTCCAGTTGTTCAACTATTGCATTGGTTCGTCTCAGCAATAATTATCACAACTTCCAAGCACTTCTGTACGCAAATAATAAGCATCCATTTACCATTGATGTGGCTCATTACAACTTCACCGAAGGTTCAGTAAGCTGCATTGGTGACAGATCCGACCTATGAGGGTAAACATTCTGATTCCCCTGTTTGGATAGCAAACCGAGACCTCACATAAGGAGGGCATCAATCCGCGGATGGTTGAACCTGTGAAGACTGGCTACAATCCAACGACTGAAGCCAGGCAGGGTTTTGGTTGATATTTCAACTCCGAGTCTTCCAAGTATACGAACGACACTACACGCGAAACAATCCGAAAGATCCATTATGGAAATATCCGCAGTCATTTGATAATTGAGAGTGTTTAGATTGGTTTGTGAACCGTCTTAAAATAAAAACCTGATATTGGCGCCATGAAGCTACTTCAAATTGTGATTCAACGACAGTTTAACTAAGCGTGCCATTCAGTCCCCACAACTTGCGCTCCTGTTCGAGCAATATGACCTCCCAGCCATACCCGTCTGCCCAACCCTTCTATAAGACTTCAAAGACGATTCAGGGCGCTACGAAAGGCACTAGGTTATGCTGCCATAACAGCGAAAAAATGCAACCTTTCTTATAAAACAGTTGATAAGAGACTGGTAGGGAGCACAATAGTCTTTTTAATATTTAACTAGTAAATTTAAAGCATTAGATCTCAGACTAGTAAAAATTCTTGAACATTAAGGAACTTCACCCTACGGATCCAAAAAGAAATAAAAGGTGCGTAGACTAATGTGACTGGTCCGCAAATCAACTTCGCAAGTGCGGAACACACTAAGCGCTACAATACACAAGAGAATAACCAAAAGGTGTCCGGAAAAATTAACAAGACAGGAAGAGGCATTGGGAAGTGGAAGAAATCATCTCACTGAACGACTAAGAGAAGAACCCAAATGCAAAAAAGGTGTCACAATGAAGTAAATGCACTAAAGTAGACATTTTGAAACCATCCGTCTATTTACAAAATACCGACGTCAATTCACAAACATGACACAAAGATGATGGCAAGTTAGCGGAAAAGACAAGGATTTTACAATTTAGAGATCACAGCATTTGCGGAGCGCTTGAGAATTTTATCGACAACATGCTCAAACTTCTTGGTGGCATCAGACGCGGACGGATCGATGGGAGTGTTCGGAATGTAGAAAGGTGAGGAGACGAGCTCCACGTAGGCGTCATGGAGGGTTTCGAAAGTCCTCTTCACCTGGCTGTCCACCTGCACTGCTGCGTTGGATTTCGGTAAATCATTCACTGTAGAGTGAGCCTCCTGGACTAAGATAAACTAAACAAGGACCACTTTTGCGCGTTCTAACATTAATCGCGGAATAAAGTTATGTGAAGGATATGCTCAAAATGACTAACGCACTTTTATGTTAGTGTTCGTTATATATCCGTAGACATAATGATCGTCGACGGGGTAAAGCAATCCCAGATAGTTGCTAGTAGTTTCCTTATCACCATAAGACGACCTTGATGAGAGTCTGCTAAGTTTTTCTTCAACTATGTCAAGCGATCCGTAAACACGAAACTGATTTGAGAGAAACTCATCTGGATTTGATGTTTTGAAAAACAATGGACTGTTTTTGCTAGAAATCACGGCAACACATTCGCACATTCTCCCGAAAGCACGCCTCAATAACTCTCGTAGGCTGAGACAACACAAAACAGTAGTTAAAGGGGCGGAACTTATAACAGTACATTTCAAAAAGCGAAATGACGCCACAAACTTCCCGAAATTCGCTCAAAAGTGCAGTTTTTGATGTCAATGCAGGTTTAAAGCCCGCATTTAATGCTTATGTTATTAAGACCCATCCTTTAGATGAGAAAGTTTTAGTGAATTTAAACACATAACGGAGGTATTGTCAGCGAAAAAGATATATAAACAAAGAATCCCGCATACTTAAACCTTTTCCATTACCGTTCGCTAAACAGCATGCTTATGCCATAACCATTCGGTTTGCTCAAAGAGCTGGGAGACCAGATTTGGGGACTTAAAATCTGAATGCGCTCAATTGCTAATTTGTAGGAGAAAGGAGGCAGAGAACAGCCTCGTCTTGCATGTGCAGCACAATTATTTGGAGCCCCTTAATTAATACCAAAAGGCATCCCGTACCTCATGCCAAAAGATTTTTATTCAATTCTTCAACCTTCTTTCCTACTTCGTTAGGGAGACTGGCACGCTCCACCGCTCCATGTCTTCTACTACACTGTCGGCATCCTATAGCCTCGAGACATCCATGAAAGCAAAAATGACAACAGAGCTAAAGAGAATACCTATAAATATCGCGCAATAAAGCCGGAGAGCTACTGAGATGGCCCCAAGGCAATGCCGCCTAAAGCATGTACAAATGTTTTATCGAAATTGGGCTGATATGTTAGGCGGTAGACCAATTGTAGCGTTCCGAGACTTCCTTTAAGGTAAAAAAGGCATATTACTAGGGCAGAATATGCATTCTAAAAACAGAGAGCTTGGGGGCTGTTGGTACAACCTGGAGGCCGGCAACTGGCTGGTACATTATGACCACCCATGTGACCGAAACCGGTAGTTCGAGCAAGCAAAGTATTACAACTATCACTGGCAGCCCAATGCGCCAAGAGTCCAAGTAGTAGAGCAATCTACGGAGACTTAAGTGTCCAAACAATCTTACGCAGGGTTAGAAGAGTACCGAACCTTTACTCAATGTGTGCTCGAACATTAGTCTGTTTGCCCTTTTTTGATGAAACAAATATTTACAAGTGATCGCCATCTTAATAAATTGTGGCATGTCTATTTACAAACTCCTTTTGGGCGAGAGACATCTAGTGAGCATTAACCGCATGGAGGAGTAGATGTGGAGGTTTCTTCTATCTTCTCCCCTCCTTTGTGGCTGCACTAGGTAAGAGAATGTTGGATGCTCTTAGACATGCTTCTCACATTACACGAGACGGCCTGCAGATAGCATTTTAACAGAAGTTATTATGAAGGACTATCCACATCAGGAGTGTCAACCCGCTCTTTTAGAGCTAGGCTCAAATTGACCACTCGTCTTACACCTAAAGACCTCTGGAATAAATGTTTAACTGAACTAGCACAAGCCTGGTCCCCGTGCCCATTTTCTGATGTTACCAACGGGTAATGCGCTTACTCACCCGGCTTTATTTCAGGAAGTATGTAATGTTTTGCTTGTTCAACTGCTGGTATCTGTTACGATCATTTAGGTGGCCACATTGCCCCATGGTGATCAGTAGCCTTGATCCCCCTGCATGCTGAATATGCATATTCTGCCCTAGTACTACGCCCTCTCTTGCATTTAGGAAAGCCTCGAGGCGATATAGAGTAAATCCAAAGGTTAAGGGTGTAAATCTTGTACCCATTGCAAATTGTCCCTGCAATTTGCCGAGTTTAATGAGCTATCACTTTCATTCGTATAATTGCTAAAGGATTAGGTTGCAAAATGTATTATATTGTAAGATGCTAAAGACAATTTTATCTACACTTCTCCTATTCAGTAACTAGAACTTAGAATATGTACATGAAATTGGTGAGAAATCACCTTGAAAATAAATAACAACTTAGAGACAACGATGTAAAAATGGATGGAAAAAATGATTGTGTTTTGTATAAGGGTGGTGTAGTGATGTGCAATATATAGGTCTGGTTTTTCCTAGGTTTCGAAGTTATATTTGTCAAGCCATCTCACACATAGCTTGCTGATTGGCTGACTGATTTACATAGAACAGTTTAGTGTAGGCTGATCGTTCAGCGTCTCTGGTTTATGGATAGTTCAATTTCACGAGTTGCGATGTCTCAAATACCCTCAAAATCACATAAATTCATGGCAGAACTCCACACTACCAGCGAAATCATCGAACAAATCTTCTTAGTCACATCTAAGCAAGGTTCGCCAGCATTATTTTTTGGTTAATTTCCAACCTACTAGTCTCTATTGGGCCTCATGTTACCACTTTTACTGCTGTTACTATTTAAGTTTTACTATTTGCTATTTTTATGGAAGAGTGATGCAGGCTTCAGATTAATCGCTCGAGAAATTGTGCCTTTTTGCTGGGACTGACCCCTGGTTGTTGTTCCTCTTATCGTCTGCTCTCCTGTTGTTGTGTACTCTGATACATAGTACAATTTTTAAAATTATTTTTAGAGTTCGCGAACCATCACCCCTCAGTGCTCTTCGGAGATGATTTAACAACTTCTGATGGGTATTTCACTATTGATACTTTAGAGCAGGTACAATTATCAGTTGTTCGACAATTTAGCCAAATATTTAGCTTCTTTTCGAACGATCCCAAATGAGGAGTATCCCAGCAGAACGTATTTGCCCTAAATCTTCTCCTCTATCCGACCCTGCCTTCCAAATTGATCCTATCACCTATCTGTTTGAAAGCTTTCGTCGTTCTCTAGCCTTCATTAATTCAAAGGTGTGACTTCCCTAATCCGCGTTTCTCTTTGGGCAATTAATCTTCATTTATTTGTCCTGCTTTCCCCATTATTATAGCAAGAATTCAATGTGCGAATGGCGAAGACTTGTCAGACGCAAATTTTTAGGCAGGCCTCGCTTTGCCTACTCCTAGACATTGAAATGGAGGTGGAAACCGCGGCTCAGAGTCTTCTTAGCCTTCTCATAGCATGTACACATCCGAACTGTAGGTTGATTTTGGGTTGCAAATTGATTGTTTGCTCGGATCAAATCAACTTTTCCTTTTTTCACCAACAGCTGATCCAGACAACGTTGTTGCCGTTGATACGTTTCTCCTTGGCATCACAAGTGTCCATGATGATGGAAGTCTTATTGCCCCTATTAGACCTCTCATTAGAAATCTTTTAAAGAAATTACGAGAGTTGGGTGAGGATTCACCTGATTCTGTAACAAATGCCTCCAGCGACCCGCTTCAGCATCTTCTGCGTCGGCTAACGCGACGCGACACTGTTCCTCACCCCGGTAGAAAGGCTCGCCTCCTCTTCCAGACTGACAGAAATGGCATTCTCAATGCCTGTATTCTCTTGGCTAAGTATCCTGTGACTGCGGAAGTATGGGCCAACTGTTTCCCTGGATTCTTTTTGTACCTCCGCATTAACTGGTTCTCTATTTTAGCTTTTGTTGGAGTTCTCATTTCCGGAGGCTGGTAGTGCATCAGATCAAGGCTGGAGGTATGAGGATGGTCTCCTGGGTCGTTTTTTGATCGCAAGTCCTCTCCTTCCTCTTCAATCCATTCAGACCTCGCTTCTCGAGTCCAACACCGGTGGGAACGCCTGGGCTGGTGAATTCTTCACAGATCAGGTTCCCATAAAACCATCTGTGGATGCGGACAAGTCTACTATCTGGCAGGTTGTTCTCTATTTTCGATCCTAATAATAACACGTTTGCTATAAGCACCAGGAATACGAGGCTTCGCAATCTTCCTGCTTGGGCCTGCCATTGTAAGAACGCACTTATTTCCCATTGTTATTTCAGGTGAACTAATTTGGGTCTAGAACCCTGAAAGTATTGTAAGGTGTTCTCGATCTGAGAACAAGAAAAATCGGGGCTGAGCCAGTCGAGACTCGGATAGCAAACGCGTTAATCTCGTCTTTTTTCTCATGTCACCACCAGCATAGATTTGGGGATTCTACTTGCAATGTATTTTGAGTTGATAAGATCCATTTGTTGCGAATTTAATCGAAAATTCATGTTAATGTATTCGGGATATTTCCTTCGAATTTCTCTTTCTAAATTTCTGTCCTAATTTCAGCTTTTTAACGGCACGTCTCCTCTCGATGAATGTGGGCTCGAAGTGATGCGTATGGGGATTCTTTAACAGAGAATTTTGTAGTATTTTGGTGGTACTATTTGAGAGACAAAGCTTACCTTTATCCCAGGAACATTTCCACGTGGCTTGTGCTTTGGTCAAGTACTCCTAATAAAGATGACTCAGCCTAATTGGGCATACATTGAATTTTTTGATAGTCGTTTACATCCTTCACAGTCGCTTCTTTCAAATAATGAATCGCGATCTCATTTGCCAACTTTTCTTGACTTTCACTGTTTTGATGCGTTATTCATTTTTCCTCATCACATGCAGCTCACTACGGAATTGGACAAAAATCTGACCCTACTTTTCAAGAACCTCCTTCGCACGGGAAAACAGCATGAGGTGGTGAAGAATTCCCTCTTTAGGTGGCTCGGTTCCTGCCTTCATGCCAACCGAACGCGCAAGCAGTTGGCCAACACTCTCGGGGGTGGCGGTGCCGACGATCTACGACGGCAGGAACAGCAGTTTGAGCTAGCTAGCGACGGATTTCTCAACAACCTTGCCAGCCTTATGGTGCGTCTCTGCCAACCCCTCCTCACTCCTCCGGCTGCTGCTGTGGGTGCTCTCTTCCAGCCCAAGTCACCGTTAAACCTTGTCAAGCCCGCCTTTGTGGTATCGCAAAAAGCTAAAGTTGTTTTGCCTGGTAAGGCAAGTCGCGCCACTTTTATTGCGCTACTGCTACCTTTTCCACCCATCTCCTCTGTGGGTGCTCGTGTTTAGAACTGGCAGATGAGACACGGCTGAATCGACAGCATTCTGGCGATGTGGTGGCGGGGGAGGAAGAAAGCGATACTTTTCCACTCCTCACTGACCTCTTCTTTTTGGCTCACACAGCCCTCCGACTGGCTTTTCCAACTCTGCTAGCGCTACACTTTGAGACCAATCGGCAGCTACATCAATGGGAACAGGAGGCCAGTCTGCGCTCGTCCAACGGCGAGTCAGCTGCTTTCATGGTAGGCTCTCTACTCGGCTCTTCTAACTCCTCCCAGGACGGTGAGTTGGGAAGGAAATCCCATCTAGGTGTATTTAAAACATGCTTAGATGGTTCTTCTTAGTTCTGATTCTATGAGGGCTGCTTTTAGATTTTCAAAGCACCTTCAACCAGTCTTTTGTATCATAGCCTTTATGATTTCCACCCACCCTTTATGTTTGTGTAGGAGGTCAATTGCCTGACTTTTTGCTTCATTTGTCAGACCGTTTCATCCAATACTGTCTCCGCGAGCGCACCTCGCGTTTCCTCGAGCAGACAGCGGTGCTGAGTTGTCCTAGCCGACTGCACGACTATTTGGCCTTCACTGCCACCACATGCCGCCTGCTGGTCGATTTGGCGAGCCGAGATTCCGCCGAACTTTCCCTTTTGCCCGAATTCCTCGTGGACAATGTCGTGGAGATTGTTGGCTACCTGCGTCGTCTCAATGATGACTTTATTGAGGTACTCTCCACCGGAAGCATCGGCGCACGTAACGAAAATCTTTTTTCCCCTTCCAGTCCTCTGAAGCCGCTGATGTAGCACTGGAGCCGCTGCTGGAGTTCTCAATCGTTTTCATGCACCATCCTTTCGCTCTGA
The DNA here is from genome assembly GCA_001923025.3 of Taenia multiceps. Lineage (NCBI taxonomy): Eukaryota > Metazoa > Platyhelminthes > Cestoda > Cyclophyllidea > Taeniidae > Taenia > Taenia multiceps. Next base: position 1,810,269 of record CM010317.1, on the reverse strand, counting down.
CTAACCCCCATTTGAGAGCGCGCCTGGCGGAAATCCTGGAGGCTCTCATTCCCTTCCGTGACGATGAGGAGTGGAATAGCAGGCCTGTTGGTTCAAACCTCTTCACTGCGTCCGGTTTACGATTGTATGTTCCGGCTAGTTTCTTATCTATGAAAGAGGCATGTGAATATGCAGGTCATGCATTCAATTCTACTGGTGCGAGAAACCTAGACGAGTTGAAATCCGCGCACATCAGACAGGCTCTGACCATGTCAGATGTAACTGACACTATGGGGCTTCAGAATAGCAATAAAACAGAAAAGGGCACAATGATGGGTACTCTATAGGTGGTTTGCTGCATTTTTTTCTAAAGCAATCTGAAGGGCTTTTGTGTGGTTTCGGTATTTGTTGCCACGCTATCTATCACAAAGTTTTATGCAGGCTTAAGGGAAGAAGGCCTTCCTATACCTTCTGTGACAAGGGAATTTGCATACAGCGTTTCCCTCCTTTCGACCAATCAGCATCATACTTTGATGGTCAAGTTGGCAACACCAGTAAAAACTATCCTGGGACCAAGCATAAAGCACTTGAATATTGACCGTATCAAATAGAAGACGGCATTAGGGTTCCCTGACTTTGGGGACGTGATGGGTATGCCTGGATGCTGTTTATATTGAAAGGGAATGCAAGTGTATGCCGCTAGCAGGAGATTTTTCTTTTACTCAGCATTCGACGTGAGGAACTCATGACAAGCACTAGCGCGGCTTGCTTAAAGGACGCCATAGCTGCCCTTCTGACAGCCTTTGTGGCGATCGAATTGTCACCGGGGACGGACGTGACCACCTCGACACTGGACAGCGTCACCAGCGCAGTGGAGGACTCTAACACTGACAACAATCGGCAAGAGATGGCCGTGAGCTTCGAGGAGAAGTTTCACTACCGCCGACCCATGTACGCCTGTCTGCGTTTCTGGTACGGCAAAGCTGACTACGATAGGCAATTCAAGCAACTCGAGGATCTAGCTGTAGAGCACATCGATGACGCACGACCTCCTCTACTGCTGCAGTTTCTCTCACTCCTCATCAACGACGCCACTTTTCTGCTGGACGAAGCTATTGGCTTCTTGGCGCAGTTGAAACAGAAGGAGCGGCAGAGAGAAGCGGAAGGCGGACGCTTCACCAATCGAGAGGAGGAGAGCATGTTCCAACACATGAGTCGCCTGGCACGCTACCACATCAGCCTTGGGCTGGACAACATCTCAGCTCTGCGTCGTGTCATCTCCCTCTGTCCCCGTCTTGTCACTCATCCCATTCTCGTTGATCGCATCGCTTGCATGCTTAACTATTTCCTCTCCCGCCTTGTCGGCCCAAAGAGCCGTGAATTGACTGTTCGGGACAAGTCAACGTACGGCTTTAGACCAGAGCTCTTTGTGGAGGAGATCTGTCGAGTCTACGTGAATTTGGGTCTTGATAAGGCGGGTGAGGCTAATAGCTCTACAGTAGCGGCGTTTCTACGAGCTGTGGTGAGCGATGGACGTTCCTATACGCCGGACCTTTTGGATCAGGCTCTTCGTGTGCTGGATCGTGTCGCTACAGACACACAATTCGTGAATCAGTTCAGTCGTGTCTCAGAAGCCCTTCAGGTAGGTATTTTTCCTCTTTTGTGATTATCACCGTCCTCCCTCCCTCATCAAGGCGGAACAAGTGGCAGTGACGGAGGACGCGTTGGGCTTCGAGGATGCGCCCGACGACTTCTGCGACCCAATCATGGGTGAGCTAATGGAGGATCCGGTTCGACTGCCGACATCGAACAAAATCGTTGACAGGAAAACCATCTATAGACATCTACTTAGGTAGAGATGAATGACCTTGACTGTTGAATGGTGAATTAATGTTGTTTCGCCTTACAGTGACGCGAAGGACCCCTTCAACCGACAACCGTTGGAAATGTCAATGGTGATACCGGAGACAGAGTTGAAGGCGAAGATTCAAGCTTGGGTGGCTGCGAAGCGCGCAGAGAGGAAGTAGATATGCAGACGGGAGGGGGACACTTTTGTTCCTACAGACTATGGTGCTTGGACTGCGTAAACCTGTGTCATTTCACTTGTGATATAGCAGAAGATGGATGTACCAGTTACTTATCTAGTTCTTTTTGCTGCTCTCGCCAACTCTGTTGTTTGATACGGCAATAATGACAGTCAGAGGTAAAATGCCGAAGTCGTATCATTACTTTGAATGACTAGATTGGATTCTTCTCCGACTGATTCAAATGACAATCGTCTAGGTCGACAAATCTATTAGAATCAAGTGAATTGCTAGCGAGAAGAGCATACTCTTCACCGGAGGGGAGGGTCATGCTCACCACACCTAGGTTTGTACCTTCAACCACTTAAAATTGCGAAAACAGTTTGAGGGATCGCACCAAGTTGGATTTGCTGTCAATGTGGGTGGCAAGAATTTGTTATTAGGATTGAGGAACTTAAATGCTGTCCCGGAAAGCGCAGCAGATTTTGTCCCTCTGACCACGGAAATGACGCGTAGTTGGGTGTTTCCATCTCAGGAGTCGATGACGCGCTCGTAGCGACGGAAGCGCTGGTTGACATTGTTGAAGCACTCAACCTTTGGAATCATGTGCTCCAACGGTGGCGCCGACTTCTCCTCCGATAGAACCATGAACCAGCCCTCCAAGACAGTATTATCAGGCTATGTATCTACGATGGCAAGTCTTATTATAAATCTAAAAAAACTTCGAGATTTGCGATGTATAAGTATTGCAAAACTGCCTCGAAGGACAATTGGGAGAAACCTTGGATAGGATAGCACAGGAACCCGAGAATTGGGTCTATTTGCGTGAGGGTACACCGTTGCAAACACCGAAAGCGATCCAAGGCGTTTAATTACTTCTAGCATCGCGAACTTACGACAGCGAAGTATCACACTACTAGGTAGTAGAAGAAACAAGTCAAACACCAATTTGTTTTACCAAAAAATCCCATGTACAGTGGGAACTCATGCGGAAGCAGAAAGACTATGTATAAAAGACTAGTCCGTACTAACACATGGGTTGACACAATGGGAGACCTGAAATTAAAGACAATGCATGTGAGGCACAATTTATTGAAACAGAATACATCCCAGTTAAGCATTAATCAGATGACCTCACCTCCAGACAACCAGGAAAAGGAAGAAAATGGAAAGATAAATTACTGTTTAACACTCTCAGATGATGCAAGATTTAATCTCCTCCTTGGCTTCGAAGAAGAGTGATCTCCTTCTAGTGAAATGTAGTGGTACAATACGACCATGCAGAACAAAAAGAGTCCAGAAATGTTTACGAAAACAGTAAGCTGTACGTCCGTAATCATGCCCACTGCTTCGCAAGTTGCGCCTGAATGACGTGCCAGGCCCTAGCACATGCAAACCAAATACAGTATTAAACTTGTGTTTTGCGAAGAACGGCTAATATCTTCATTTTTACAAAGAATTCAGGAGTGATTGACGCAAGTCTTCTATAGCTAGAAGCTCTATAGTTATTTTTTCCGTAAAAATGCCCTAGAAATTAACTAGAATAAGTTATAGCAGACGAGCGATGAATTGCATGTAATTGTGTTGCATGGTTCCACTTTCATAATATGTTGTCCTACATTTTCCAATTAGTTGATTGCATCAATTTCACATGCCAATGTGTTTTTTGCCTGTATTCCAAGCTAAGGAATGATTGCTTTAACATTTCAACTATTAGAAAAGCAACATACTTTGAAGCTGACCAAATGTTATTTCCAAATGGACAAGAAATTATCCGAACTTCTTGAACTGGCAATAAACATGAACACCTTGTAGCTCACATTCGGTAATGTGTTTTGCCGTTGATCGTTGTTTTAGTAGCTTATAAAAACCCTCCCAAACTAATTCTGTCTTGGGGGCTGGCTCTGCTTCTGCGGGGTTTACGTCACGATGGACAAGAGTGGCAAGGATTTTGCTCTTGTTATCCAAGAATTTATCGACATCAAGACAAGGCAGGATGGCGTTTCTCAGGAGTGCAGTGATAAATGCCTCGTTGTAAGGATCCTGTTTTGTTAGTTCTTATTTTTATCAGAATTGTTTTGTGTCAAAAGTCAATTGTGACATTTCGACGTCTTCCCTTTGTGGGACCTTACATGGTTCCCTTAAGAATTCCATTTTATATCCGCTCACTCAATCATATGTCATTTCTGTGTACGTGGTCATGGCGTAACTATATCACTATCTACTAATTCTATTTTAAGCATTTCATTTTTCGCTGTTTGTGCGTCTTAATATGGGAATATAGTTCCTAGGCTTAGAAATTCAGCTCCATAGCTTTTATCTTCATTTTCAACTCAGCTCTTTGTTAACACTCGATTACGGCATCCTCCATCTACTCCCTTACTTAATTTGCAGTGTTCGTGCGCCTTTGTTCCGGCTCTGCCTAACTTTTTTCTCTGTTATGTCTACCTTTGGGTTCACCCACCAAGTGATGTTCTTTAAATTCTACAGGCTTTCGAAGTTTCCGTTGTGCAGAGTTGGGTGGATCTACCTCGTATCGTGGCTCTTATACGCAATGAGGGCAACAAACAGACAGTGTGCGTCTGAGACTACAACTCAGATTTTTTTAGTCTCTTAAACTATGTGCAGCTTGCTTTCTTATATGCCCTCTTTGCCCTTAACCTGACGTGACCTTCACCCTCCTAGTCTGTTCATTTTTGCGGGAACCCGGATTGCTGATACAGTAGTTGGCTACCTCACCACTGATAAACTTATCGCTGTTGACGAGGTTCTTAGCTGTGAAGCAGGTAGGTCATGAGTCTGTTTCCCAATTTTCTCATTCGCTCTAGACTCATCCAGACCCACTATGTTGCGAATAATTGGCCGAGATATCTCCTCGTTCAGATCCAATTTGGTATTGCCTGGTTTGTCTCCACCCAGCAAGAAGGGAATCTCGTTAGTCTCAGGGAATTGCCGAACAACGTCTCTTTCCACTACCCTTCCAGTAATGCGTAAAAAGGTGCATTTATGTAGTTTTGTACCAACAACTGGAGTAATCTATGCTAAATTTAAAACTAGTAATGGTTACAGGCATCACAATTTTAAATTTTGTCATTTCAGAGCCGTTTTTCTACTCTCATACTTGGGTTCGACGATGCCACTTCTGCTAACCAATTCCGAGCTGAATTGGCTATGGAACGATCCAACCAGACAGATTATACTCCGTCGGCAGCTGGCAACACCAATTGGTTGGATAAATACAGGTACTTATCTACCTCGTACACCCTGAACGGGTAAATGCTGCCTGAGCAGGGGAAGGGGGGTTAGAATCAGTCTGCGATTTCAAAGCTTTTTTTTGTCATTTGGCCGCAAACTTTATTTATGAACTGCCACAAAGGGAGAGGCAAGTGCTCTACTTAAGGGTTTGTCATGGCGTGACGTTAACCACCAGTAATGAACGAACACGTGAAGTAGTTGCGCCTCATGGTTTGATTGGGTAAAAATGCTATGAACATTTTCTTTTACTTGGTGGGTTGCTCCCAATGCCATCGATAAGACCGTTTCTGATTCGGTTCATCCTCATCGTAGCCTAGTTTATTGAATTAATTTTACTTATGCAGGATTAAGTTTGAATGTACTCACTAAAGCACAAACCGTAATCTTCGCTTCTGCAGAGCTGACATCGCCACCTCCACTCATACACCGTCGTTGTCTCATCTAAATCCTTCACTCCGAACGGCTCAAAGCTCTGCTGATATCGCTCATGACGAAACCACTGCCCTCTCAACCTCCTGCTCCTCTACCTCGTCCGAGAGTCTCAACGATGCCGCAGGTGAGGAAATAGACCCATTCTCAAATGAGGAAACGATGGAGTATGTTCGGCGATCTGTGTCAGTTCCGGGTCTGTTGGAAGAGGAGGAGATCGAAAAAGGCCAGGACGCTGCTACCACACTGGCTGATTCTCATTGGATTGCAGGCGACTGTTCCACGACCGAGTTTAGCGCACCTCTTCCTACAACTACCACTACCATCAGTAATGGACAGGTGCTTCCTTCGTTCCTGTTCTCTCAAGTGATGTGGAAATGGAAATTATGTTTAACGTCTTCTTGATTTTGTAGGCCATCACAAATTCAGCTAGGACCTCTGTAGTCGAGCCGATTGAACCCACAGGGGAGGAGCAAAAAGACAAACGGTTAGGCCTCTTTTTCATTTGGCATGCATTCGAACAACCCCAAATGCCTAACTATTTGGACTGTAGGTATTCAGGAGGGTGGATATTTTTCATTAACAACCGTAAGTCTGGGCGTCAGTGACACAGATGTAGTCTTTCCTGATTCATCAGCCATCTTTGCGACAATTTATTAATCGTGTTGGAACGGCAAACACGAGTGTTTACTGTTTTAAAAAGTTTGCACAGCGACTAGAGGCACAGCTTTAATATTTTGGTCAATGATTAAGAGGAGGAAGCGGCTCTGGAAGCCTCAATGTTGCCTATTCACTTCCGGACATCAATTAAACTCTGGGTATTGGATATCTGAGGTGTAAGGTTTGGTTGACACCTCATAAAAGGCGTTTTGTCCTCCCCCAGCATTTCAAAGATCTCCTTCATGTCGGACTCAATATTCCGGGCGCGGATGAGTGCAGACCCGATAGTACGGAGTAAGTTGGAGGAGGATGAGGCTGCTTTTTGTTCTTGGAAGACACTTAGTCTCTTCATCGGCTCTTGGAATGTTAATGGGCGCCAAAACTCCCTCCTCCGTTTGGGCGCGTGGATTCGTCCACCACCTGGACATCCGCCAGCTGACATCTATGTCTTTGGGTAAGTCCTTTTTTGAGGGGAATCGTTAAAAATAGTGGCATTGATTGCCATCGATGCCCGTATAGAGCGTAACCAAAAATTGAATTTTTTCTCTGTTAAGTATGCATGCGAATAGTCGAAATTGGACTCGTATTTCGTGTTATTTACAAGTGATACTTTTCATCACATCGAAGCCAAATGTCTGTGTGAATGTGACTTTCTAAGTGACTAGTCGTAGTCTGCCACTCCTCGGTGCCACTGACAGTCACAAATCTAATTGGGCCACTATCGCCGCGGTCACTGTTTTCTACCTTCCACCGACTTCAAAGATCGCAATGACACAACACATGAGTTAGTCAGCTGGTAATGCGGTAAATGCTTGTGATTGGTGATCACGTTAAACAAACAAATGTGAACAGTTCTGAACAACCTACCAGCATATTGTCCACAAAAAATGGTCGCTTTATTTTGTAGTGTTTGATAAATTGCTTGTCATTAGGATTGAGTAACTTAGGCCATATCAAACTGTACGACATCATCATGAGATTTACTGATCTACTTCACGAGGTCTGTGCTCTGGACTGTCCTTGAGATTAAAATTGAACCTTTCAAATGTTGTTGCCTCTTGTGCATGCGGATGAGCTCACAATGGGGAGAACTAACTGTTTGATTGATGCGGGTCTGATTAGTCAGGAATCTGTGACACATCAATGGAGCTGTTACGCAGGAAACTACACTTCTTGAAGTTTCCAGGAGCTGGATCTAAACCTAGCAGGGATGGCCCTAAATAAGCAATCGGCCTCTCCCTTCGAGAACACGTGGCTCTGGCTGCTGGAGGCTTCCATGGAGAGGTTATTGAACCCATCATCAGTGCGATCCGGCACGCTGCACCGATGGGTGAAGCGCAGTGGCGGCGGCTTTAAGCGCCTCTCTATCGTTCGGCTAGCCGGCCTTCTCCTCGTCGTCTATGTCTCCAATCGTCTCAGCCAGCAGGCTATCATCTCAGACATCGCGATTCAGTCCGTACCCACGGGCATGTTTAACCTTATGGTCTGTTTCTACTCTTGCCTTGATTTTTTTTGTCATCGAGACTTTCCTACCGTAAACAGCATAGCACCTTGGTACTCGAGTTACTAGCTTCACGCCCTTGTGATGCCTCGATTTTTTTGCCTGAACCCGCACGTCACAGTCATGTGACATGGTTTTATCAAATCCTGCGTTTCAAGCAGCTTGTTTCGGCTTTTCCCGTTTCCGAGACAATTGTACTTGTTTGCTGCAATAATTCTAGGCTCACTCTTACTAGTCACTTGAAGCCTTTAAGTTGTTGGAGAGTTAAATAATCATTCAGATTTTTAAGTTTGTACAAGCGAAGAACCAAATTCAAAGCAATCAAATAAGTTAGCTGTCAATCCCACTTATAAAACACCTTCGCTCCCGAAGAAGGAAAACCTAGGTTGTCCCAAGCTGTCTCTTTCGCATAGAACTGTCTGGTATCATGAAATGTGAAGGGGATACGGTGAGAATGAAGTAGCATTCCCTCTTCTCTTTCCTCCCTCCTCCCCATTCTAAAGCGCAACCCTCTCCACGAGTACGTTATATGGCTTGGTGCATGGGGTTGCGAGAGTAGGGCAATGGGTCGTCTGCATACCTCCTTTAAATTACTACCAAAGACGTTAATGGTGGTTAGGCTTGATACCACTCAAAGGGGACCACAATTAGCTCTCCACGTCAGTAATGACGCTCTGGACCAGTCCTGGAGATGTGATATCTTCGTGTAGGCTGGTGGGCTGTGGCATTAAGATGCGAACCGGCACTAGCAGAGACCTGTGTGCTCGGGGATTCGAGCATTTTTTACATATTTGAATTTGCCGCTGGCTTGGGAATTGGTCTCGTGTCTTTTCTTATAGCCGGAAGTAATCCCATAATCCCACTTACAGCGAGTATCCTTTTCACAGGGCAACAAGGGAGCAGTGGGACTACGCCTGACTGTTTACAATCAGTCGCTCTGTTTCCTCAACTGTCACCTGGCCGCGGGCCCAGGTAGCTGCGAGAGGCGAAATCAGGACTATGGCGAAATTATGCGCAAAATGATGTTCGAACAACGTTCATTGCAGGAGCTGCCTAAATACACTCTTGTCAACGATCATGAGTACGACTCCCTATTGTCTCCATTTGTTTTTGTCCATCTATGCAGCTAAAAGGTTGACAAATCACGAAACACTTTAATTGGTAAAATTGTCACTCTTAGGATCATCCATCCTTCCCCACCCGACGAGAGACAAGCTGGCTGTGAATTTCCACCTGCCTCAAGCTGTCTCCGTTTCCATCTCATATCTATTTTCCAACTGTCTGCTCCACTTTGCATATGGTCATCTATTTGCCACTTGGAGGGATGCTGTTAGAGCAATCTTTCTCCCTCCCTTCTCTTTATTCCCCAAATTGCTGTTGTTTCCTGCATTACCTTTTTTCAGTCAGGTTTTCCTCTTCGGGGACCTGAACTATCGTCTCACGGGACTCGATTTAAAAAAGAACCTGGATGCAATAGCACGGAAGAACTATGGATTTTTAGTCGGATTCGATGAGGTAGGCAAATTTGCAATTACTCCAACTTTGGGTTTTGCCTTTTCCTCCTACTTCGTTTCAATTTTAGCTGTCGCAACAACAAGCCCAGAAACGTGTTTTGCAGGGCTTTTCGGAGGGTAAGATCACCTTTCCTCCAACCTACAAGTTCGACCTCACCTCCAACTCATACTACACTGCGTAAGCTCAAAACACCAGCATTCCAGTCTCTTTTTTGTGCCCTCCTGGCAAGAAACTGCTTATTTTTGTAGCCACCTGCGGAAAGATATCGGTATGCAGTGAGGGTGACTGTAAAGGATACCAAAGGATTGTCGTTTTGTCATAAGTTAACTATAGCTTCCGGAAGGTGTGTGTGTGTGTACTGGAAAGGCAAATTTATTATTTCTGCCCTCATGTTTGCTCAATGTAGGGGACCAACTCTTCTGTCTTGGAATCGGAAATAATTGTACCGACGTGGGGGCTGTAGAGTGCTTCGTACACCCAATTGGCTACGGAGTGCCGAATAGTTTTTCTTACCCTGAGAGGGTGCTAAACAAACGTCCCATATTACCTCCAAGTTGTTTGATTTCCTTTTCTAGGGATGGTCGAATGCCGTCGTACTGTGATCGAATTCTCTGGAAGGGAAAGTATGTGGAACAAATTCGCTATCAATCTCACGAGGACTTCTGTTTGAGCGATCACAAACCCGTCTCAGCGTACTTCAAGATTGGCGTGAGTTGGTTTTCTATCCACCTTCACTATGAATTCAGACATCAAGGTTACAGGAATGGTACAGGCAATTACTTGTGTCGACAGCGTAGGCTAAAAGTTGTCCTTAGAGGGTGCTGCAGGAAGTACTGAAGGGTATAATTCCTTCATTTCTATTAGGCGCGTTGTGTAAACCAGCAGCTCTTCATGCGCGCCTATGAGGCGGTAATCCGAAGTCAAGATCTCTTCTACAACATGCTGCTGCCGCAGGCCAGTCTCAGCTCTCAAGAGGTGGACTTTGGACCGGTTCAATTCGAGGACATTTGCACGCAGACTATCCGCCTCACTAACACCGGTCACTCGGGCCTTGAGTTTGCCTTCACGCAGGAGGGGCCCGCCGCCTTTCCACCTTGGCTCCATGTTTCTCCGCTCAACCACCGTGTTGAGAAGGGTGTGTTGATACGTCTCTTTCATGCCCTCCCTTTACTATCGTTAGTCGTCACTAGTGTGTCACTTCCTTCACGGGGAATTTCTCCTGAAGGACCTCAAAACGTAGTGTGGTTGCGGGGTTTCTGGGGTTTCGTTGCGTAGCTATTGTGCGCCATGGCGCTCCTCCTCTTCATCCTCTTCCCAGTCATCTAGGTGGCTTGGCGGGTTTTCTGACTAAGCATCCCTCCTCCGTGATGAAATCCAAAACGGTGGACTCGCAAAAGCCTGAAATTTTTCTAAGTAACCCCTTTCTTTTCCTGACCATCACTCTTCACAGCTATTCCGTTGCCACATGCCATGTGTTCTTCTCCCCAATTCCTATTGGCAGCTGGCATTACAGTTATTGCTAATATAATGGCTTCCTTTGAGATCTGCTGCGCCCTTATTTGTGCCTCAAAATTTCACACCCAAATTTCTGTTTTTGCTTCATGTCGGCTTGTCCTTTTCAATTGCTCACACTTCCGGTCGCGATTTACAGGCGGTCTTGGCTCACATCGACTGTACCATGAGCTTAATTGGTTGCGGAGGCTAAATTAGGAAGGCTAGAGGTTCGAACAGTGAAATACCCAGTCCTTTTATGCTGTCATGGCAACCATAGCGTCATTAAATACTCGCGTTTTGTCTATCCCCTCCTGCTTCCACAGAAAGACTTGTCTTTCGTCCAGCCTCATTGCGCCAACTCTGGTTGGCTGCTAAGGCAGTGGGCATGAATCACCATGGCTGGGGTGGCAACTAGCCCCATTAACAGGTTCTGTTGCGGTTCAGCGGTTCCTCATCATACTGTGCCCAGTTTTTCCATCAGATGCGCTTTAAAAAGGGCATAAGGTCCCCCTCGTGATCAGCTCTTTTGATCCGTTTCTTTTTTTTTTGGATGCAGAGGCAGAAAATTGGTCCATTCAGCAGATATTTGCTGCAGTTATTGTCCTCTTTGTCTTTGAAGGCGAGTCGTGCGACATCAGTCTGGACGTGTGTGTCAGTCCCGATGTAGTCGCGACTGTGCAGAGTGGCGTGTCACTCCTCTCTTGTATCATTGTCCTCACCCTGGTTGGTGGCAAGGATTTCTTCATTTCCATCAACGGTCGCTTTGTTCCCACCTCCTTCGGTCTGCCCCTTACCCTTCTTCTTCGCCTTCCCGCCACTCCTGTCGCGCTGCTGTCTCCTGACCACATTGCCCAATTGGTATGTTTTCACCTTCCACAAGACCTAGTACCTTTAGATTCGTGAATCTCGAGTAGGCAACTGGAGTGATGGAGAGCCTAGTGTAGTGGTTTCCACCACCGGACCCATCTTTGTCATTCCCAAGGAGATCTATCGATTGACGGACTTTATCGCGGCAAGACTTGAAGAGGTGGGAGATTGGCACCTTTATCACCGTTCCTAACCTCTTCACTTTTCATCATCAATTAATATCACTTTTTATTTTTAGCCGGATCTGTTTCGTCAGCCGGAGATGCGTTGTGACCTGCCTATCATCCGTGACACCTTAGACACCACTAGACATGACATTCCCATCCGTAAGAATGCATGTTCATGATTTGTTTTGCTTTCGACAACGAAAACTATTTATACTTTCATGAAAGTTTCGTTGATTGCTTTTTTTTCTCCGCAGCAAGTACGGTGAGTGTGCATTCCGTGATCTACAGCCTCCTGGTATTTCTCAGTGCCCTGCCTGAGCCGGTGGTGCCTTTTGCCTTTCAATCCAATTGTATTGCTGCTGCCCGCCAAGCAACCTCCAACAACGTCCTCTCGGCCTACCAGGCTATCTCGCGACTGCCTATTGACTACCAAAATCTCTTCTTCTACCTCGTGTCTTTCATCAAGCGATGTCTCTCCCATAGCGACAAAAATGGGACTAGCGTTGAAATTCTGGGTGAGGGGGGACCTTGTTGATTGGTTCACTGCCCTGCCCAATCAAATGTGTAGTTTGTTTGATCGGACATCGAAGCCGCCTCTGCTCTGATTAGTCATTTCCTTTTTTTTTTCTCCAGCGCCGACATTTGCTGACATAATTCTCCGCGATCCGCCCCTTGCTGCATCTCCGCCAACAGCGCCAGGTGTTAGAAACGGTCCTACAAGGAGTGCTAACACCCATTACCAGCAGCAACAGACGGTCTTAAGTCGTCACGCATTGAAGACGGTGTTCTTGCGGATCTTCATCACTAGTGATACGGAGGAGGTCATTCGACGGCTTAAACAGGCGTGATTGGAGAGAGTGAAAAGAAGAGACAGAGAGTACTTGCATAACTTTCATTCCCACTCTAATTTATTGTACTTCAGAGGAATTCTCCATTTCATCAAGAGATTCAACTATGAATTGGAAACACTGTGATTGTCTTAAGATCAGTAATGCATAATAGGAATGCTTAAAGGCTCTCTAAGGGGAACGCTGAATTACTCAAAGGCTTCCTGAGTGGTTGGCGTTGGTGGTGTGCCGCATTTCATCAGCGATGACTCAGACAAATTCACTCTCCAGGAGAAGTGGTTGTTTCTGGGTCGGTATCCTCGTGGCGATGACAAGTTTATACACCATGGTCATCTGGCGAGTATTTGGTGTGGGCGGTGTGTCTGAGAGCTGGTTGGGTGACGTACGTAAGATCTGTGGGGGGGGGGGGGGGGGGCTGATGCATGCCTCGGACTAAACACTGAGCCATTGACAAAATGTAGTTGGTATATTGTAAGGAATTTGTTTAAGTTTTGGGGATCACAAAGATAAAGTGTGAGAAATCAGTTTGAAAAAAGGAGCTCAGGGTTAGCTGCTATCGATTAAGTTACCCCTATTCCAGGTCTGCCTTCGGAATCTTGGAGCATTCAGACCGTTTGGGTAGATGCATCCTTTTAGCGTCCCGAGAATTTCGTCAAGGTAAAAGAAGGCGTATCACTAGGTTAAATTGCATATATTCTGGAGAGAGGGATTGGGGGTTACTGGTGTAGCGTCCCAAGGCTCCCCTTAAGGTAAAAGAAGGCGCAGTACTAGGACAGAATATATATATTCCGGGAACAAAGGACTTGGGGGCTGTTGGCACGGCCCAGAGGCCGACCAACCGGCTAGAACAAGTGACCTAAACCGGTAGTTCGAACAAACAAAGTATTACAACTGGCATGGCTTGGAGGCCAGCCAACCGGCTAGTACAATATGACCACCTAAGCGACTGAAACCGGCAGTATTGCAATATTTTTTCGATGGGACTAAATAAACGGGTACAAGTGCTCTTGGTTATACCTGTTCCAAGTTCATCTTCTACGTCGAAGCCAATGACGTTCGATCAGTCATAAGGTTTGCATACATTGGTCGATCCTCTCTTGCAAGGTACACTCAAAGGATTGCCTCACAAGCATAGTAAACTAGGAGAGGAGATTGCTTCTGCAAACACACGTTAGGATTCAATTTCCCTAGTCAAATGAGTAAGCTTGGCTCTATATGATGTCGCAGTGCAAAGACTTACGACAAAAGTCGGACGTTGGGGAGGTTGATGACAAAATTCATGCAGGGAATTTTGTGTTGCATTTACTGATCTAATTCCAAAATGTCTGTTGCTCCCATCCAATTTCATTTACCAAAATACTCAGGTGGTTTACTTAAATTAATGCTTAGTTTTGGAATAAGTCGTGTTTGTTTAAGCCATTCACATCCTATGGATGAGGTCTTCAGATAGGGTTGCGGCTAACTAAAATCGCATTAGCGATGGGGGGCGTGATGTCGTCAATAGTTCCCGGTGTGTATGTCGGAGGCTTAACCAGCGCTAGATCGGAGAGTGAATTGAATCAGTGCCAAATCACACACATTTGCAGCGCCTTTCAATATCCTTTATCCCTTGTGAGGCCCAAAAGCAGTGTTGTGTTTAAAAGTTGTTATGTTATTTTGTTTTGATAAGTTCGCATTGCTATCGGTCCGCCACTTTTCTAAAACCTTTTTGGTATTCTGGCGATTGAGTTTGAGTTTAGATTTTTTGACAAACCTGGCTGATATTTTGCTCCTTCTTGAAACATCTCTCGGTATCTTTTGCGCTCTTTATTCTCTGTGCAATTTCTTCACAGGACCCGAAGCGTGTTCACAAACAGTTCGTCATTCAAGATTCTCCAGATGAGGATATTGCCAAACACTTCATTGATGCGGCTGACTTCATTCATGGCGCTCGAGTAAACCACGGCACCGTTCTCATTCATTGGTAAGAATGCACTCCCTGTTTACGCACACTCTATTGTATTTCAGCGCGTGCGGCATCTCCCGTAGCGTTTCTTTGACAATGGCCTACCTCCTCTGTATTACTGATTTCAATCTTCGAGACATCTACAAGGGCATGCGAGCTGCTCGTCTAGGAGCCTGTCCCAATTATGGATTTCTGGTGGGTGCTGCTCTACTGCACGTTTCTCTCATTGTTTCCTTAGTTCTCGTGTAGAGTAGACCTGACTTTTCTAGTTATCTCGTTATCAACGAACTTTAGATAGCTATATGCTAGTCCTACACACTTGTTGCAAATTAAATTACTCGACTAGCACCCCAATAGCCCACGCATTTCTTGGTGTTTGTGCACAGAAATCCAGCGCAAAATGCCCTCTCTCGTGCACTGGATCGCTTGTCCCTTGCTCATTAGCATAGCAAATAAATAGATAGTACTAGTTTGGACCGTTCATGGCAAATATTAGGTCCACCACCGCTCAATGAGTCAGCAAACTTGCATACCCCCGGAGTGATCGCTGACTAATCAGGCGTTTCTTACTTGAGTTGATCGAGCTGGAAATTACAGCTGATTTAGTTATTCGTGATGGCTTGTTGCCATCAGGCTATCATGCAAATAGAGCACACCCTTCACCCCCAATTTTTGCGTCATTACTGTTAATAGGAGTCCGGCGGTTTTTAAAGTGGAATCGAACTGATATCGTGACAACTCTACATGCAGTATTAAGTGGTAATTATTTTCTATTATGAGCCACGACACCCTTGGTAACACTGACAAGTACCAGTGTCAGTGATTGTTTTTCTCACAAAGGTGACAAAAGGCTTTTGCTTGCGTAGCGTCTGTGACGCTCCCGACCGTAGCCACTCCCAGCCCATAGCTTTGAAGGTCACTGCATGAGCGTCCTTCATATATTTCACTGCAAACATTTCTGTTTATGCGTCAATTTTTTTACCACTAGAGGCAGATGTTTACATCAAAATATTCTCAGCTGATAAGCAGGCATAAATGGAGTCTTTTTTGCTAACATCAGCGCCAGTTGCAGCGGTTTGAGGAATCGGGTGACCATTTGAAAGCACGACAATTCCTCATGGCAAAGTATGGCCCCTGGTCGGCAGAGAAATTGGCAGCAGATCGAGCAGCAATGGAGGCGCACATAGCTGCTCAAGAAGCTTTCATTCAGACTGGTTACTACCCCTGGGACGAGCGACCACCCCCCGCACCTGCGGCAGGGGAGAAAGCGACGTCTGCGCGTTTCATCTGCCGCCTGGCTGGCGGTGCGAGCACTCTGGAGGAGGCTCTGGCTTCTGCTCCTCCTCCTTCGGACCAATAGAAGGGCCTCACATTTTCACCCTTCTTTCTCCTCATTGATATATTTTGATATGTCTGCCTGTCTGTGACTGGATGTCGGGGCCTATGCCACCCAATAAAGATGCATACATACTTGATGAAGACATTTTCTCCTCTTTGCATTAACTGGGCAGGAGGTCTACCCTCCACTACCCAAGTTTACCCTGGAGATGTTGCAAGATGAATTTGTTGAAGTGAACAGTTACTTGACACCTTGGATGCTGAATATCCCGTACACATTTAGGTATCGTCAACACTGCCCGCGTGGCCGATCTTCCGCCCTGAGTTTCTTTCACAAGTCAGGATCGAAGATTGATGATACGTCAGTGAGGCAACTTTCAATGCCCACGTGATTGACACAGTCAGTGGGTCTCGAGTTTCGCCCCATTATGAAATGTATTATAAAGGGTAATAAGCTCAATAAGGGTGTTCCATTGACTATTTGGATCCTCTGCGTTAGTCACAAAGGGGAGACCTCTTCCGAGCATAATGACACATTCATTGATGGTTTCCGTGTCGACGCCGTTCCTCCCGCCTTGACGCGACTCACGTACAAGCCCTAACGATCACCTTCCCAGTCTGAAATGTCAACAAAACTAATCAAGCGATTCTCCGTAGTAGGAGCATTCGTTCGAAACCAAACCACAAATATTCGGCGCCTCCTGGACTCGGAACTCTTCCTGTGGACTGATGAATCGTAAGAGTAATTGTATTGACGCAGTCCTCTCTTCCATATTCAAAAAGGATTGGTATTCAAACCACTTTAAACCACACAGGCTTTTAAATCGCAAATGACCTCCACCCTCGTATTGGTGTCATGGCCTTCTATTCATGGTTTCCTGCGTTGAAAACGACTCCAATTTCATTGGCTGGTTGCCTGACCTGAATACCCAGAGCAAAGTAATGTGGTTTGGACACGCAAAACTGTGGAGACGGAGTCGAATTCCATCCCTGAACAATGTGAAAAGGCACAATATCCTGGTACTAACCCCTACCTTCACAATCAACCCTTCCTAACACAAATCGTCCTGAGGAGGACACGATCATCAGGCCTCTCAGCCAAATCCACGAATTTTTACCATGTATTCTTTACCTCGCCATCACTGGTCCTGCCTCGCGGTTGATTCCCATTCATAGAAAGACTCGTTGAGTTTGAAGAGGGAAAGTAATCATAGGAAGTGGCAGCAACTACGCTCAAAAAGGAACCCAAGAAGCCTCTGCGCCTATGGGTCCTCAGCCCCTCTGTACGCCAGCGGTAAACCACTTTTTTCACGCCTTATCTCGCTTCAGGGTCTATTTTGACTGATTAGTAAAGTAGTGGAGGAAGGTGCTAGATACAAATTCCTGTTCACTTTCATAATTAAAGCAGGAAATATCAAACAGCATCGTTATTAATGCACACAACGAAAATGCCCACAATGGTCGCCGACGAATCAGAAGTGCATGTGATTCCACGCCGCTAAAGAATGCAAGCAAATCGAAAAAAAAATGGTGGTTCCCAACATAAAAAGGATCACAAATTGGCAGTGGAAAGAACAGCAAACTTACTTATCAATGCCAGCCACGTGTGTAACCGCGACGGATGAGATTCGAGCGTAAAATAGCCGCCTGGAGGCGCTGATGGCACTGATCGATGATGCTTATGGTGCTGGAGAAGGTTTGGTAGCGAGGATCCACTTTCAGAGAACAGAGTAGCTGGAAATAAATACCTTTGATTGAATTACCAATGCCGGACACATATCACACCGACGCTATACCCAATAGTAAGTGATAATTGTGCCTCATTTTAAGCATTGACGGTTGGAGAACCTATCTTGAACCAGTCCAAACACTGTAAGCCAAGATAGCAACGACTGTAGCTTTTTTCCTACGAAGGCGCAAAAGCCGCAGACACTTCCATATCTCACTCCCAATAAGACACTTAATGCCCGTGACAATCCTTGCCGTGATGATTCCCAATCCACAGCCTCTGAAGGGATTCCAGCAAACATGAAGCGTGTGGAATGCCTTATCAATCCAAGATGTCCACGAAAAGGAAGGTTAATACACACCGGACCCTAAAACGGGTTGTGGTGTGTTAATGGTATAGCTGGATGCTGTAACGGATTAAAAGGGTGTCCTGACTACTAGGGAGGGAATTTTCGGACTAGCCCCCTTGAATTTGACAAAGCTCATTCACGAGTACATGACCCCACCCACGAATTAGAATAAGTACCAGAGCAGTCAAAGTGGAGAGGATTCAGCCTTTCAGCAAGTATTTCGATGTGAAATAGGCTGGTGATCCAACGATCATTCAGCTGTACTGGTAAACGCTTAGGCATAAAAACGCACCAAATACTTGTGACCCCGAGCTCTAATAAAGAAATGCGGCATCACACATGTGACCTCGACAGCGAAAGTGGTAAGGTGAACATACTCAAGGTTGTGGCTGATGCAACTGCATCTCGCAATAAGTTTATCCAAGACATCGACAAAAGCCGTGAAAGAGAAGACCAAATGGCAAACATACCTGCCTTTCCGAGTCGATACGACCCTTGATGTACCCCTTGCGTATGAGCTCCGCCAGTTCATTTTCCAGATCCGTCACATTGGTCCTGAACACCTCCGCCATCAACTTGAGGTCGGCGCAGACATAGGGCACAAAGTACTGACACATAGCCTTCATTCGAATCCTCTCATACAACGAATCCACATGATCGGCAAGGAAAAGATCCAGCCTAAAGAAGTTCTTTATCTTCCCTAAAGCGTCCAGACAAGCTGCATAGTTGGCAGAGTAGAAGGCGGTAATGATATCACGGCACTCCGCTTCCGCTTCAAGAATGAGACGGAAGGTGGGACTATTAAGCACACGGGAGCGCAGTTCGCCCCGATCCAGTGTGGCCAGCGCACACAGCGTCACGCAGTAGGCCACGTTGGTAGACGTGAGCAGAGAGGCCGCCTTGTCTGCGGTACATTCATCTGGGTCGCAGTTGGCCTGTGAAAAGCACCAGAAAGACAAAACAATCGGAGTAGAGGGACGACACAACCCAAACAAGATTCCCGTCATCATCCTGGTAAAACGGCATTCTCTTCGTGATGACCCTGCCGACAGCTCATCAACTCTTCTGTATAGGTGCGCGCTTGACAATCAATCAAGTTTATAGTTATAATGAGGCATGCTATCGTGGTCCCACCACACATAATAGTAAGCTGTATGCGCGTCCTTTCTATGGGTACTAATTGCGGGGGCAAGTTCCGCGGAAGGATCCAGTTCAGACCACAGTGTCAGTGAGTACATGCATGAAAAAGTGCGCTGATTAGTGAAGACTATTGCCAACAAAGACATAGAGCTTATTGTTGGCCTACTTCCCAAAAGCCATTGAACAAACTGTAAGGTGATGGGGCGCCGGTGCTTCCGTCCCAAAGGAAGGCATGTGGTGTGAAGAGCTTAATATGTGGGGACTCAGAACAGAGTGGTTGGCAAAGCCATGTCGACTTTTGCCAATCAGCCCAATACCTCCTTCCGCATGACTAGAATTAGCAATCAAAGGAACAACATTTTAACAACTTTTAAACATCTATTATGGACCCCCTCTCCAGCATTTATGCACTTACATGATACTGAAGCGGTGAAATAAGAATGAAGTGGGACTTTTGCCTTTTGCACCACGACAACTGGCCGTTTTCATAGAAGACCCCTTACTAATAGCAAATGCTATATTAACCCCACTCGTAGAGCATAGACCTACCTCGACCAGCACAAGGACAGTGAATCAATGTAATGTAGTTCGTCAAGAAAACATGCCTCTGCATTCATCGACATCAATTATGCACACAAATGATGCCAATATTGTCATCCCGTCTTGGGGAAAAATCAACCCCTTCAATAGCTGATGTAGAACATCCTAAAATAGCATCCATCTCAGCACATACATCACATAGCAGCATTAAAAAAACTTCTTGAAATGTAAGACATGCAATCACCTGCAGGAACTGGGTAGTTGCATCCTGATAGTTGCAAGTGACCAGTTTTATCAGCCCTGAGGCCAACGCCAATTCGGAACGAGCGGCCGCTACGGCGGGAGATATGGGCCGAGTGTCACCGTTCTTTGGAGATGACTCAGAGTTCTGAGCCTCGCAAAAATTCTCCGCCATAGAAACGTATGCGCCCGCGTGTGACCAAGCTGCCTGATAGATGGAGACCTGACAAAAGAGGAAGAATTTATCAACTAGAAGCACTGCTGACAATCTCAGGGATAGCTAAATTTAGCTGATATTTTGACGCGGCTGTCTTAATACCTAGTACGATGGCGAATACGCATATGAAGTAGATTTATAGAGAACGAATTCGCCAAAAGGTTGTTACAATGTTAGAGCAAACAGCACTACTTATGAATTAATTTGGTCAAGCTATCTCGTACTAGATACTAATCACAAAAAAATCCATCAAGAGCGGATGAAAACGAGGCGAAACAGCTGAAAAAGGCTCATCTACGATGGTAAACATTTGCTAATCCAACCGCGCAGGATCTACCTTTACAATGCTAAGACAAGAGTTGAGGTCTTGTTGCCACGAGGTGCAATATTCGCGAGAACGTGTATAGTACTTCATCGCACCGCTCAACTCGCCAACATTCAAGCAGAAATTCGCCAAATCAACGTAGCCTTTTCTTGGAAAAAAGGTAAGAGATGTTAGCAAAACAACGCTTGCGAGGGCTATTTAAGTTAACAAAAAACGACCTCACCGCGTGCACTCTTTGATTGCATTCACTTTAAAATTTTTGAGCTCAGTTTCCAGCTCATCACGATTTCGTGCAGCACGTAGGGTAGTTTTTTCCACCCAGTCTTCATCGTAAACCAGACCGGCCTCATTCTAATAATAGAAACCCTCTATACATTATCATGAGGCTACTAGGCTGTAAAAAGAGCAACAAGACGTACACGTCCAGACTTTACTATTTTAGCGTTTGCCGAGGACAATCTATCGTTGTTCGAAGCTTCTCCACCACCTGACGAATCACCGGAACCATGCTTCTCGTTATACTACATAGGGATCAAGGACAAATGAAGCGTTTAACAGAATTACGCTGTGAAGAAGCACTTCAAATATCTGCTCATACGCTGACACATTGAGTGTCGATGCCTTTATGTAGTCATGGGCCAGCCTCAAGGCTTGACCCTTCAAGGCAGGACACACCTGTGCTATAAAGAGAAGCCTCAGATATTTAATAGGGCCTGAATAACTAGCTGCGTAGCTAGGAAGATCCTAGAGAAGTGCAATTAGATTTCAAATGTCTTTTACAATTTGAACAGGCTCGTTCACAAACTTTAGCGACTTCTTTTGGTTTTTGCGAGAAGTTGGGCTTTCCGACCTGGATTCTGACATATCTGGGGAAGGCGGCAAAAATCAAGCAAAATCAACAGAAATCGCAAGATCCGAGGGTTGGACTTCGCGGTACATGAGGCCATGAAACCAAACAAAACTATTATGAAAATTAAGATTTTTTAAAAAGAATCATGATGTTGCACATAAGCACCATTTAAAATTATTGTCTGATGATATCTTAGTGAACACTGGATGTTTAATTTTGGAGTCATTTGAAGTTTTACAGTACTACTAATAGCCAATTAAGGAGCAAAATTAAACCAGTCTGTAGTATTTATGGTTTAATATAATTCGTTTTATATGTTTATTGTTAGGATTTTAATTAACCGTTCGAACAGGAAGTAACTCATCCTCGGTGATTAAACACATTATCAGAAAAGTTTATTGATAGCTTTGGGTAAATACGGGAAAGTAGGCCTTCAATGTATTTGAAACTTTTGGAAAGCAGAGTGTGGTGTAGCGTCCCGAGGCTCCCCTTAAGGTAAAAGAAGGCGCAGTACTAGGGCAGAATACATATATTCCGGGAACAGAGGACTTGGGGGCTATTGGCACGGTCCGGAGGCCGACCAACCGGCTAGAACAAGATGGCCACCCAAGTGACCTAAACCGGTAGTTCGAACAAACAAAGTATTACAGTGGAATCATTTCTGTGTAGGATTTTGGAAAATTAGAATTGCGAAATCCCAAATCTTCCCTTCTGCCGTAAAAAGACAGTACTAGGACAAAATGTGTTATCGACAAAGAGAAGGATTCGAATGCCAGGTCCTTTGCGGAACCCTGTACAATTATTTACCGAAATGCTGTAGTGGATAGGTAGATGAAATTTCTTTATGCAACAGCCAGCGGAAAATATACTATTAGTGTAGGCTAACGAGACTGCTTTTAAGGTAAAAGAAGGCACAGTACTTGGACAGAATATATATTCTGGGAACAGAGGGCTTGGAGGCTGTTGCCACGGCCCGGCTAGTACAATATGGCCAGCCAGGTGACATAAACCGGCAGTTAGAACAAACAAAATATTACACAGCCCCTTTCTTCTTTCGAGCGTCGTCCCCAACGATCCCCTCAGTCAGCCTCCCGTGTCAGCCATCACAACGTAAGCAGTGATGTGAGAAGCACCTACGAGCCAACCTTCTTAGTTATCGAGACTCGAGTTCATGTGTTCTTGTAGTGCCATCATTTCTGCGTAGCACTCAGTGTGGCCCAATGAAAGGTGGGGATACGAATCCAAGTTTTTGGATGGGTCGAGACAAACAACACACATAGTGATTTCAGGCTTTTTTGATGCCATAGAAGAAACGCGAGGGTATCGTAGAACCCTAAGTAAATGGGACGGTCGTCACGCCTCATAGGAACAAAATGCACGTGACACAAGTGTGCGAAGCATAAAACGATGCCATGGAATGGCGTCCTGCACATTCCACCTCTGTAGATGCGCATTTTGGCGAAGGGATGCGAGTTGTCCAAGAACAGGAGAGATTGCTTACGGAGGATGCCTGACCACAATGTCGCTGATCCCTTTTGGCAGTTCTACTGGACATGGAGTTCACGGCTAGTGTCGCTTCCAGTTGTTAATAGCTTCCTTGCAGAACATGAGGGCGAGGGAGGTGCCGAAGATGGTCGTCGATATCTGCCCTTCTGTTATGAGATGTCATAGATTCTGCCATCCGCAACACATGCACTCCTTTCACACCGCCCAAGTTTGCCAGAAGCGGTATGGATCAGGACAAAATCCATTAAAGTCGGGTCCACTATCCTCTACCACCGATGCAGCGATCGGAGACTTCCTTCAAGGCAAAAGAAGGCATAGTACTAGAACAGAATATATATTCTGTAAACAGTGGGCTTGGGGGCTGTTGGCACGGCCCGGAGGCCGGCCAACCGGCTAGTACAATATGGTCACTCGAGTGATCGAAACTGGCAGTTCAAACAAACAAAGTATTACAATTAGTGCCCAGGAAGGCTGAGAGATTACTCGCATGACCTAAAAGCCATGCTGCTGAACAAAAAATTATGATCTGCGTTGATGTTGATGATTGCATAATCAGACGTGGAATCAAACAAGCGCCCACTTAAGGTTTTGTCTTATCCTTCATATAATTGCGCTTCTTTAATTCTTCTTATGACCCATGTAAGTGATAGTTTACATTCAAATGCCATTCTATTTGATATTTTAGGGACCTGAGTCACTACTGAAGTCATAAGAGAAGGAGGAGGAGGAGGAGGAGGAGAAGGAGGAGGAGTGATTTTAAGACTTACGGAAGGATTGGAAGGCTACAGGTGTGGCTGGCGGTAATTGTGCCTGTGGCGTCTGAAGAGCCTCCTTTGTTTGGCGCATAGTCAAACCATTAAAACATTGTCAATGGCATTTTAGTGTTCCTACTGTGGTGCTTGTGGTTCGTCATACTTACAAGAACAGTTAAGCATTGGTACACATGTAAGCTTTTCCACCTCAGCCTGCATACCCTTGCAACGAGCAAATTTGTCAGATGAAGGTATCCTTTATTTGATAGTGTTATAAGGTTGTAATGAGAGGTGGCGGATGGTATTACTTCGAAGCTCACCTCCTTCTCATGGGCCTGTAGCGCCCATTCAGTCATGAGGTTCGTTTTCTTCTTGTTAAACAGGCGCGTCAAAACAAGCACGCATTGCACATAACTTTTGGCTCTTACTACTCTCTGCATGCGTTCCAGGAAATGTAGTTTTTAAGCTGTCTTTAGGGAATTAAAAATAAAGAGGAGATGAACAAAGCTTGATTTAATGCAACTCTTCCCAATTGAATAACCGCTCTTCCATTCTGGACATGCTAGCTCCGGACAAGAGACTTGAAAATACCCACGAGTGAGGAACGAAGATGGCGTTGTAAAATCATGGTTTGTGCTTCAACCTCACTAAAGGAAAAATTATGCCTTTGCCAATGAGATTTGCTTAAGTTGCAGTTAAAGATGCAGCCGCCTCTTCATGGTGCTTACTCTTCCGACTGGGAGTGATAAATAATTATTGTGGTTGTCAGCAAGACCGCTTTCATTAAAGATTAATTTGGCTTCAGGAGATCATACACAGGAGAAAAGGCTGATTTAGAGGTTACACTGGTTAAAAAGTAGGGGAATGTCAAAATGCTGAAATGGTCCAACTAATATCACTTCATTGTGCTTGTCTAATTGGTATAAGGTGTATGTGAAATGCTTCCAAACGGAAAACGAGTCAGAAGGTATCAAAGCATTTTGGA
Organism: Taenia multiceps; assembly: GCA_001923025.3. Taxonomy (NCBI): domain Eukaryota; kingdom Metazoa; phylum Platyhelminthes; class Cestoda; order Cyclophyllidea; family Taeniidae; genus Taenia; species Taenia multiceps. The sequence continues at coordinate 1,785,614 of CM010317.1, read as the reverse complement.
GTTGCTCTTGATCCTTAATACAAGAGGCATAATCAAGAAAATGCTACCGAATGATACCTACAGCAAGTGGTGGATTCTAAACGTGTCCTCTCGCCTGCGCTGTTTGGCCATTCCCATGCTTCACACTGATCCGGTTCGGATAGTACTAAGACTTCCCCCAGTGTGGTGTCATCAGGAAATGATATCCGCGTAAGGCTTCAAGCAAAGTTTCAATGCCGATTGTAGTGACGTCCAACTACTCTGTAATACTTTGTTTGTTCGAACTGCCGGTTTCGGTCACTTGGATGGCCATATTTTATTAGCCGGTTTGCCTGGCCGCCGGACCGTGCCAACAGTTCCCCGATCCCTCTGTTTCCGGAACTTATATTCTGTCCAGATACTATGCTTTCTTTTACCTTAAAGGAAGTCTCGGGACGCTACATACTCAACATCAAAAAAATTCAAATGAAACAACCATTCTTGTGACGGCTAGTCAAACGTCGATTCATTGTGATTCCCGCGTCCCCTACCCCAGAGAATTGCAGACGCTACTGTCAGCTAGCGCTTAATCAATTCACGGAACACCTAAAGATAGGTCACAAAGTGTTCATCGTTGCATAGACTAGGTGAATGCTAAGACAATCAAACGTAATCAAATTTTCATTTGACCTGTCTTGGTTCCATTGAAATGAATATCATTCTCCTCCAAAATTAAGCTTCTTTAAGGCATCAAAGCTAGTGCAGAGATTAATTTGGTCCATTGTATTATTAAAGGGATAAATTTGTCCGTTTTACCCCCTGTCAACTCATTCGTTGACCCCATGTATATGTGCGCACTCACTACTTATTAAGGTTAGTAGCAAGTACCACTTTGGGTATCGTCTTATGCCGACGTGACAAGGATTCCACATCGTTCCAGCGTGGGCTCTATAACTCGCTATTTATTCTAACACCAAATTTCTCCTCTTTCATAATCAAAGACTTAACAAAAGCCCATTAAGTCACATGTGTATTTTTTCCACGGTTTAATCTACAATCCCATGAAATGCCCTGCTAAAATCACAACCAATCGCATGAATCATTTCCCATGGTTGTGACCACAGCTAGCTGGACATTTATAGTGCTCCATATCCGTCGCACTGGTACGACCATTTCCGATAGAATGAAATCAATCATGCAGGATCCTTTGATAGTAGAAAATACTCACCTCCAGCCTACCACACACCGAAAAAAAGTGTTTTTGTTCCCCTTCCACTTACACACACGTACATGTGTTCGACCTACAAATTCGGGCGTCAAAACAGAAGGCGCCACCTTCCAAATTGGCATGAGCTAAATACAAATTCTGCTGCTTTGCTCCAAAACGCTGTATTTTTCCTTACTTGGAGGACAAGTGCACCTTCTAGTGTCTTCTTTCTGCAATACCATTTCAGACAAAGGCACAGCAGAAATGGGCACTTTAATGGAAGTCAATGTGTGGGATTGTGTTTAAAACGATCATTCATTGGCTGGCTGAATGCACTGGTTTGTGATTACTTTTATAACTAGAAAAGTGCAGAGGAATTGTTTGTATACATCATAAAGTATTTATTCGCGTCAGCCTCTTGATTTGTTGCTCTCTATTGTGCTCTTATTTTGATCTCTCTTTCTCTCTTATCCTCCACCTATCAATTGTCACTTCCACAATGCTGCATACCACTTGGTGAGGGTAAGATGGCAAAATGTGGCACTAAGAAATGATTTCACTTGCATATATTACTCATAAACACTCGTGGTGTTTTGAAACACCCGCTGTTCTTCATAGGGGATGGCTGTTCTATCAGTCGTTTCTAACTTACGCAATGGAATGTGAAGGGAAGCAGTTGCCACTGCTGCTTCCTTCCAACTCAGTTTACGATGTCTGTAGCGGCTTATGAACTGGGGAATAGGTGACACCTGACATGACAGCACATTAGTAACGGGTGGATAGCTTCAGGTCGACTAAATGTGCAAAGCTACCTATCAATGCCACTTCAAATCTTGCCTTTATATTGGAGGATTATTCCGCCACGTCTGGCAATATCAAATCATTAAAAGTAGCGCCATTTATTTCCCTAACTGAAAGATGCTTTCTCTCTCTGATTTTTCTAAATGCATGTTGTGGCGGTAAAAGCAACACCTTCCTCCATCTCTTCATTTGCTTCCTAGTTTTCTCTATCAGAAAAAAGTAAGACAAAGTTGATGTACTTTAAAATTTTCTAGATGATAGAAAAGTTGGCAGCTTGAAAACTCGGTCTAGCGCACGCATTTCCACCGAACCATCTCCTAAAGACGGAGGAGCAAAACAAATGGGAGTGTGAGTAATCCCTGTTTTCTATTCAATCTCTCTCTTCGTCTTAACTGCTACTGTGGAAAAAAATGAAGGACATCTGAAAACTTTCCTCCCTAAGGGTGGAAAAAGAAATCAATGTTATCACCCAGGAGGAGGAATCCCATTAATTGACCTTGAGCAGAGCTCTGATTGGTCACTTTTACAGAGAAAATAAAGGAATACATTAATGAGATCAGCAATGTTATAAATTTTTTCAGTAATGACTGCATTCTCCCCTAAAGCTTAATTTGTACTTTTTCTTCCAAATAAGGAGGTGGTAAAATGGCCGCCATGTGACGGCTTATCTGCGGATAGCGTGACCCATTTTCAACCTAAAAGACCACCTTGAAAATCGCCTCCACTTTGAATTGCTTATTTCCTGTGATTTTCAAATTCTTTATTAAAACGAAATATTTTACCTCATAATCAAGAGAGGAAAGAGAGAGAGAGCATGCACTCAATTCAGTCTGCAAGTAGTGTCCAAGTTAATTCGGAACTGCTGAAGTTATGAGGACACAAAAGGAAGAAAAACAATTAATACAGAGTGCGTACTGCTCCCACTTCCTAACCACTTAGCTATCTTATGCACTTGTGTACTTATTCCTAGACAGTTTCGTCGTGGAACGACCTTTCGACTCGGATGATCAAATTGATGGCAAGCACTCTACTTTACTTCCTCCTCGATGGGTCGGTGTCTCACATGCGTAAACGCTTTGGCAATATAAATGTTCTTGTTTGTGTACTTTATTCACTTTAATTACAGGATGTGATTGTTCAAGCGATGATAGGGCGTCATGGCCACGGCGGGTGTTAAACACGACGGCCGAAATGACCGTTCATAGGGTTAACCGCAGCGATGAGTGATGGTAAGAATTCCGAGCATCAAAATGCTAGTAAACGTCTGCCAGCAGACGCGACAGGCGTGAGCGTTTACGAGCTCGACAGTGGGTGGTAGAGTAAACAAATAGAGGCGTGAGTCACCTCTTCTACTGTTCACAGTCACTGTATAATCTGAGTCCACCTCGATGTCGTGCTTTGATATAATATCTAGTTCAGACTGCCTTCATGTCCCTACACTCTTCGGTAGTAAAATTTTTTGTGACAAAATATAAAAGTACTGTATTAGCCTCACCGCTACCTCATTGGGTGATGCTTGCTATTGTCACTACTGACCCATAAGACCAATCCGTGCTGTGATTGGCCTCACGCAGGTGGGGTGTGGGTCAGTTTAAAAAGAGGGGCAAAAGTGGCGACACTGACTCATCTCACAAATGCATACACACTTAAACCGGAAATTTGAGACGTGCCATTCTAGGTTGATTGTGCATGAAGACATGCGTCTATTTCAGCTTTCACATAAAATCCAGTTTAAAGGATAATTTGTGCGTGGGGTAAACAGATCTAACAGCAGTGTAAACATCATTTTTCCTAACCTCAATTGTACTTTTTTCGTAAGGTAAGTACAAGTTAAATTTGGGGATTGTAAAGTCGTCGTTACCTCGGGGTCGATGCTTTAGGCTCTACAAGGTCGGGTAGACTTGGGAGATTCAAAGACTAGTCTATTTACAACCTTCTGTGAGAGTCTGTAAAAAACATTCGGTTCATGTTTAGAACATCTCAGCTTTTTGTACACACACACGCATTGATGGAGGGATGGGAGGCGACACGGACTCTTTTTACTCCATAAATGGTTGAATCCGAGGAGCCGCATTAGTACTGTGGAAGGACTGAAACGACGTGGTCCTTAGAAAGGTTCCAATAGATCACTGATGGTTAGAAAGTGAGATCAGATACCAGCATGCCAAAGTTAGCCAAGAAGAAATGCCTTTCTCTCGTTGTTAAATGAAGTGATCGGAGAACTGGACTGGTGTAATTCTATTTCTTTAACATTACCCCATTCAATCGTCCCCTTTCAAAAGCGAACAAACCAAAGCAGAATTTAAATTTCACCTGTGGTTAAACGGGTTGTTTCTGTAACTCCTTTTGGAACCGTACTGCAACCAACATGGAGTACGACGACTTCGTAGATTTTGCTGTGCCCTCTTCACGGCAGTACCTCTGGCACCTCTCTAAACTGACGTTTTCGTCATTTAGTTCGTTTTAGGTAGCCTTGGATTTTTGGACCCTGGAGACGTGACAGTGTACATAAAATGCTGGGTACCACCAGTGGTGGCTCATGCTGGTCCCACACCACGATCTACTGAACCAGCAAAACGAGGATCTAAGAGGTGAATCATTCGGCGATTACATCATCGACGCTGCCATTTCTTTCTCTTTCAAAGTATGAACGCAATAATCGCGCCACTCCCAATTTATTTATGTATGTATTGTAATTATGAAAATGTCAGAAGCCAATCGTAATCTTACTTTGGCTCGAGCCCTGTAAAATGGGCAAAATATCTTCCAAAGCTACCGCACATATACGGTGCGCAGAGTGACACGCCTCTCCGAAATGCCGCCTTTCATAAGAGAAAGAATCGCGTTTCAGCTTCCGTTCTGATGGTGGACTTCCCAGTACAGCTCATCATTGGTCACGGCGAATTGAAGGAACGAAGTTTCGCTTTGGCTGACTTGTCATAATGACCACTGATGGGGTAAGGATATGCACAAGCTAAATGCCATTCCAAGAAGTGATTACTTTTAGAACACTATCCAGTCAGGCTTCTCTCTACCATATTGAGATTTGGCAGAGCATCCAAAAAAACTCAAGAATCCTAATGGAACCAACAGCATGCTACTAACGCTAATATTTAGTAGCATCGCTGAGAGGCAAATTCCCCGAACGCCTTAGAAGACTGATGAATAAACTCTCTATAGAGATTTTTACATCACCTACTCCAATAGGAAAAAAACGGTTCCTTGTCTCGTTTTTTTATATTTTTAGAGTAATTATAAGGCTCTTAGACTTGCCATTTGAACCAATCCCCATTCAACATAATGGGAAGTGTATTTCAAAACCTTGCGGCATGATTTTGCGGCCGAAGATATCTGTTTACATAAGGCGTAATTATGGGTTTAGGTTGCGCAATGTAAAAAAAAGGGTAAAATTTAAAGACAAAGTAGCTGCAAACGGTCTTGTGCATTCTTGCAGTTGATCTGTGAAGTGTATGCAGTATTTGGTGAGACTTGGATGCGGCCCTCTATATCTTGTGCTCTTCACCTTCTCCCACTTATGTAGTACATCGAAGGAATCCGATATTATCTGGAGAGTTGCTTCACAAATTGGAACACTAGACCGAGAGCTGAAGGAGCCCCTCGTCAAGTCGATTGTTTAGCATTTGAAGGAGGTCCGTTAGCGGGACACATACACTTCAAAGATGTTTTAAACATTCCGGTCACACTTACCTCAACTGGATTCGAGGTGTGTAGTTAAATAAGTCACACCTACATGCGGTGACAGGTGGAAGACAGTAAACATCAAAGAATGCTAATTAGTACTATTAAAGGAGGATGGTAACTCGAGGTTGCCTCTTCAAAATGGTCTGTGAGAAAGTGTGCACTCGCTTCCTCATCTTTTGTGCTTGCCTGATACCACCTCCACAGTGTTCCAACTGATGGCCAGGCCTTTTACCCATTCCAATTGGCACGACCCATTGCATCCAAGTGGAGGTCGTAGATGCATAAAGTCTTCTCCATTCCAAAATACTGAATGTTTGCGATAGGAATTGTCGTACAGCTTTGTCCACGAGTTGTTCTATATCTCATGGGAATATTTATTCATGTAAAAGTGCATCTCATCTATTCACATGCCCTCATCTTTCCCACTTTTTGCACTCTGTTTGTGTAAGCACACACGTTGGGATTGGATGTATACAGGTTCAGTGCTGTTACTTAAATTGGTACAATCGAGCAACAGCTTGATTCGACGAAATCAAGTTGCATCCTCTTGACATGCAATTTATTTAGTGGAGGTTTCAACCTATACTATCGAGAAGCGTGTCGACTCGTCTTGTCTCATCTCATTCCCTCCCGGCTGCTGTCGCTATGTTTAGACTCGTCTCGTGTGTTCCTACCGTAAACATGGTCTCCATAATTGCATTAAGTCGTTAAAAGAAAGTAAAACTCAGCTAATCTCTACTACTGCTGATTTCACTAGTGATGTTTTAAAATATTCCATCCCAACATAAAAAATCCTCTGGCGTCACATATGTGTGACATCACATGTTTCTCCTCCAAACTCACAAATCGCACGCCTATGCCTTACCTTTTCATGGACAGTGATTACACCAACTTGTATCAAAAGTTAAAACAGATACATTTGCCAGCTACACACTTATTTGCAGTTGGAGTTACAGTGGAACAACAAAAGCTGCCTCTTTGGAAGATAATCGCGAGATCTACGTGACCTGCTTCCCTCCAGACAGCATTTATCACCACTACGACGACGGCAACGACAGCCAACAATGGTAGCGACTGCCTGTAGAGGTGTATTCAATTGTGTATATCACAGCCGGTGATGACGTCGCTTGCAGATGAGGGCTTGGAGCTTTAACTGCCTCATTCAGTTCGGTCATGTAAATGACAGACAGTCAGCAGTCAGTCATTCATGTAGTTTGAATGAAAACGTGCCTAGCGAGTTTGCATGCCTGTACTTCTGTCAGTGACTACTTCGGTCATCGCATTACGTTGTGATTCGGTTCACTTCACACAATTCACGCATGTAAAAGCCGACTTAGTACACTTGCCACATCCTCCATACTCTAACAACACAAAACTCTGTGCAACGTAGCTGGACAAAGCACAAAGCCCTCCGTGGACACAGTGAACTCTGAACACCACAATCATTCACAACTCCGTACACTTGCACTACATGGATAAATGGACGCTGAGGTGGGTGGAGAGATAGGTGGAGTCAATTGTCACTGCCACCAATGAATTCCACTCCTGTCATTCTCATTAACTCAATGTCCTTGCATGAGCCACTTTGAGCAGTCAATCATTGTCGAAGGGGAAGCAGTCGGAACGCCAACTATTTGCTATTGTAGCAAAGTAAACGTCCTCCATTACTGACCTTCTTTTGCATGTGCCCCTTTTAGCCGTGAGAGCCGATTCCCGTCCGTGCCGAAAGCATTGTCCCAATGAAGCACTCTGGTGCCTGTAGCGAGACACGGTGTTTGGGGAGGGCAAGAGAGGCACGGGCTACTACACACACGCCCTCTAACATGCTTTATGGAGGCAACAATTGGGGGCAACCCTGTGGCTATTTAACTTCTCAGGGGAAATGGAGGTACACACAAACCCAACCCATTGCGTCGCCGTGTGCACACTCAATCGGTTACACCAAGTGTCCAACGCATCCGCGGCACAAACATCCTCCCCTCGCACGTGCCGAAGTCTAAAACACTGTACTCTACGGAGCGTGCATTGTAATCCCGTGTCACAACTTCAGCAGGGAGGAGAGGCCAAATTGATGCCAAAAGTCCAACCTTTCACATCTGACCCAATCACCAGCCCAACACTCCAGCAATGCACATCCGCTCTGGTGATATTTCCTCACCGGATGTTGGGTAAGGAGGAGAGGCATAACATCCCAACTGATTTCATCGATAACGGGCCAGTTTCCGGTGCCACAGTCCACCTCCTAACCCCACTAACCTCCAATGATGCATTGCATCGAGTAGCCAATCAACGGACTGGCGCTTCACACAGGTCGACTAGACTGTCTTGCCACTGACTGGGAGGAGGAATGCACGAATGGCATGGTTACCTTCATTCCTTTTTCTTACAAGTAATGTAATCTGTACTGTCCTGAGGTGATGCCACCACTCCCACCACCGCTCTCTCAGCAACGCCGTTTCCATCCTTTCTTTTATTGTCACCTCTAACTTTCTTATCTGCCACGCCCTTACCAACTATGCAAGGCCTTCTACGAGACCACTGACAAAGGATTACTGCCTCGTGTCCCTGATGCCCCAAATCCGATCTCTTGTTGCACTATTATGCAATACTAACCTTCTTGCCAAGTTATTCAATTTGACTTCAGCAGACCAACTATGCATTCCTTTCTACCCTGGCAGTTGCAGATCCTCCATAATGCATTCTCTTGCGACCATCAATGAAGAGTTTCACAAAGTGTCCTGCCAACCGTCTGGTGACATGGGAACAGGCGAAAGCGAGGAGGAGGAGGAGAAGGAGGGCAAAATCCAATGCTCTCAGTCGGAGAGGACAACCTTTTATATAAAATTTGCTGATTGAAGGTCAATTGTCGTAATGGCAGTAAAAACTGGATTGGTTTGACGCTTTGGATACGAAAGCTGAAGCATTTATTGCACCAAGCGCGTATGATGCATTTTATTGGCTGGTAGTGTCACGAAAGAGGGACTCAAACAAGTCCGGTTGTGAGAAATTGCTGGCACAGACAGAGTGATTGCAAACTCCTTTGAGTCATCCCTTGAACTAATGCCTCTGCAGCAAGCGAGTGCCATTGAGAGCCTATGCACTTAACCATCAACTAACACCTCAATGCTTTTTGAGTAGGTAAACTCACCTCACCACCGTGGGATTCCATTTTCACATCACTCGCATTTGCATCAAAGTCCTCTTTGAGGTCTTGTCAAAGCCTCACATCAGGCTACAGGCTTTACCAGCAGGGCATGGCATCAAGAAGGTGGTAGAACTCTCAGGTAACTGAATAAACCACTTGCCTTATATCCATTACAAATGGGGCATTGGAACCCTTTTTTTCTGTTCAGGTTGATACGTTGCGCTTTCGTCTTAATCTACACTGTTCCCATCGAGACCGCTCTATTCACTATTCATTCCTTAGTTTAATGTATCATTACAAATAATTCTTGAAGGAGTTTTCAACTTCTCAGCAGCAATTCAATTATACTTTGTCTGGGCCATATGCGAATGAATGCACTAGTGGATCCCCGGTCGACCCAATTACCTTGAGAGGACCAATCGGATTGCAGACCTTTATCCCCCAATCACATCACACCAACCTGACATCGTATGACATGAGGCTTTGAAATATACGGGAACCGACAGACAGGACAAAAGTCACAAACTTCACACGTTGATACAATTCAGCTTGCCACGTTCACACCGAAAACGCACGAACTCGCCTCGGTCACAAGGTAGACATGGTTGATGTCATAGTAACACATTAGTAAAGTCGACTTCACTTACCTATAAGGGAATTTCACTGCTTTGGTAACCCTGGCGTAGCACTCGAAGGCGGAAATCGGCAGTAATTCATGCCGAAACTCGGCGCCCCAAGTCAGTCCTCGGGGGGTTCCAGTTAGGGAAGGGGAACAAAATAGGCGTCTGCTTCCGCGCCAGGAAGAGGAAAGAGCTACCACCTAGTTGACAATGATTGCCAAAACTGGAAGTGACGTAGAATAGAGAGAAATTGTGGGTAGAAGGTGTGTACGTGTGCTTGGTGTGGGATCAAGTTTCGCCTCGCCTACTGCAAGTAGCTGTGCCAAAAACTTTTCACTCATCAAATTTTATGAATGGCGATATTGTGACGTGGATGAGTGACACTGGGTTTGAATAAGTATACCACCACATAACAGCCACCTCTATTCTCCCCCCACGAGCCGTGGAGGCAGTTTTATTTCCAAAATTCATGTCAGCCATAGCACGACAACAGTGGGATGACTAAGCCAGGAGGCAAAAGCTACTCCTTCAACTAACAGCCAACTTTTATTGCCATTTAATCGCTTCCGGTGGAAACTAAGGCGTAGACTGTCTTTCATCTCGAGTTCAAATGTCGTGTGAGATTGGAGACCTCTCGTGGTAGCAATACTATGAAGGCCTGAACGGAGTGGAAAAAAAAAAACGATCAAAAGGGGAGGGGAGGAACACAAAATGGCAGTCAGTATTCAACATCCTTCAAACACTCGCAGTGCATTCCATCGCGACACGTGGACGTTAATGTAGTCCTCCAAATGGACTCCTTCGGCGACGCCTTAGCCATGAATTCTGGGAGTACTTTGAACACGCCCCATTCTAGAGACACTGATTTGTGATAGCATTACTGCCATCAGCCACACCTCCTGCGTACCACGTCGAGGGAGTTGGGTGTGTGTGTTTGGTCCATTAACTGTGTGGCGGCCGACTGATTGACGTGAGGCGTTAATTTTGATTTACAGGAATAAACTTTTAAATTAGTGGAGATTTTATGCGTAAGTAAGTTAAATATGTTTGCATGGAATCAACACAACGGCTAGCATAGGAGTGAATTAGCTGTTCTTTCAATTGCGGACTCCTATGTGGAATCAGGGAAGCTGGAAGGAAGCAAGGAGTGCATTCGTCTGAAACCACGGGAAGCTTGGATGCCTAGACATACCGAAATCCACGTGTCATTGTAAAATAGGTCAGCGTTGAATTCAAAAACCTTCCCACTTAACCAAACTGTTGACTATTTTGCCTTTCATGAACCAGACTTCGTGACCTCAGGGCAAGAAAGCATCCCTCCTTCCCTCCCTTTGGTAGGAATTGATATGTCTTCCGAGGTGATTCGAGTTGCCACGACGAGTGAACTGCATCCTTCTCTCGTTGACTCATTACCATCGAGGACGAAGAAGGCAGACTTACCGTAGATGGCTTAACATGTGGTTATCGAAGTGGTGTCAGGATATGGATGTCCACATTCAGCATGTAACCTCCATTAATAGGGAGCGCAGTGGCCTACGGGATGCACCAACGTCTACCTTGTGACCCACACCCCGTCGTGCAGTCGACGACAGCTGTTCAGCTGCACAGACCCCTCAATCATGACCTAATATCCGCTCCCATGTTCTCCCAGCTCACCTCTCCCTTCCCATCCCCCTTCTGCACCATCCTTGATTACTCGGAGGCTGGGGGTGGGTTAACCCAACCAACTGCCAGTGCATTAATTTGTATGTTTAGCCATGACCCCAAAACGCGAGACGCGAGATGACCTCGTATACCAGACATGTCTACCCAAACAATTACTCCAAATAATGCTTCCGTCGGAGTTCAGCTTGCGGACTCCAGTTTATATTTGGGTCCCACCCAAAGCGTGCACTCGTCCCACGACCGTTGATAGACAATTTTGCAAGTTGTAAACAGGAAATCACTTCGTCATGCCGAAGTCAACTTGTGCATACAAAGTACCTCCACCCTCAGCGCAATTTTGTACACACCTCTACCAATTCGGCTATTACGCGTCTCGCACAATCATGCGAGAACTTTGGCTGCACCTCACACCTCGGAGGCGCAAATCCAATCGGACCATTCCACACCACGCGGCGCCCAGTCTAGCAAGCCCGATTCCCGACCTGACATGCACGGACCAACAAACCTCTCGCACCCAACTCCAGACTCGACGAACCCGTCCCCTATCGACTAAGTATTAAACGTTCGGAGGATCCAATCCATAAAACCTTGGATGATTCCACAACGCCCCAGCCCATCAGCAATGTGATGAGACAGTAAAAAGAGTGGCGATGTGAGTTATAATGGGAATTAGGGGTGAAGGAGGAGGGAGAACTACATACAAGTGTCCAAATATACACAGAGCGCTTGCACATAGGCATGCGCGTACAATCAGTCTCTCAGCACCCACACCATCAGAGAATACGCTTGTTCAAATTCACCGTCAGCCGACGCAGATTGGGGTAGATGAGCTGGGGAGACTTCATCGACACAGGAGCCTCACCCTCATCGTTCACTCCATTTTCACAAAAATTGATTAGCTGGTGGCATGAGGACCGCACTATAGATGTGGTTGCTGTGGGAACAATCAAACTCTGGCCGCTCTGACCACTGTCTCCGCCCAAACCGGTGTCGGGCGAGCTGTTTGTCCGTTCGTTTATCGCTGCAAAATTAAGAATGGAATAGGAGGGAGGCGGCTGACCGCAAAATGGCTGCTCTATCGACCGAAGTCGCGCACAGTCAACATAGGCCTGTCGTCTCCTACTAGGCGACGCAAACGGCAGTGGCGATGGAATATCTGACTTTAACGCGTATTTGCTGGGATTGGGGTACGCGTAGGCGTGCGTAGGGGTAACCATGTTCCTTCTGGGTGGTGGAGGAGGTTGCTGCTGCTGCTGTTGCTGCACAGCAGCATTATTGCTGGAGTGGAAGTTGGATTCAGGGAAAAAAACGTAGGGAGTGGTGTAGTCCTGACGAGATCTCGTCCGCGGGGCAGGCCCTGGAGTGGCGGAGCAGCTTCGAAGCATACCAGATGACGGAGTAACCCCCCTTTGCTTGGAGGGTAGACGACCTGTTCGGACGTACTGGTAGATGTCATCAAGGTCGTCATAGAGAGCGTGTAGATCAGGAAACTTGTCTCTATCATCGGCGTCAAGGTAAAGTAGCATCGAAGCGGCGATGCTTGCCACCGCAGTGTGCGAAGCCACCGTACCTTCACCACCCAAAGGCCCAAGAGTCTCTGTCAGCGGACGATGGGGAGGTCCAACCGAGGAGCAATGAGTTACATCTTCTAGGTACTTAAGGAGATAGTTCAGTCCGCAGGCTGGATGAAAGGCAGCCAAAAAGTGCGCCACTCTCGAAGCGTGGGTCTTCAGCTCTCTCGCGTGTAACTGGGAGGACTGCGGCGTTGCGAGGATAAAGCGATGCTGCGAAAGCATCTCTGCAGTAACTACGAAAAAACGCGAATTCCCACCGGCTGTACCTACACCATTATTGTTGGTCACGGCTGCGGGGCCGCAATCTGCGATTGGTTCCAGAAAGACAAGATCACCGTGATAACAGGAGGTCAGATGAAGACCAGCATTACCATCCCTGATGCAAGGGGAGGAGGAGGTCAGCCAGTTGGCTAGACTGTGTTCCATTACAGGACGAACAGTGAGGGGGAGAGGAAAGTAGGAGAGGAGATTGAGAACCGAGTGAGCACCGGAGTGGGCCCACCCAGTGTTTTTATTGTCACGCGAGTTAGGCGGAGGTGTTGCAATGGGATAAAAAGACACCGTTTTATCATCCAAGGGAAGGTAAACGAGACGAGGCCCACTGGCAAACCAGTAAAGCGCGTCATCCGGAGGAAGATTGTTGGCTAAAGAGGCATACTTCGCCAAGGACTTGCTCCCAACAACCTCACACTGAAGGAGAGAGGACATGGGCGGACACTGAGGATTATTTTTCGATACCAGCCGACAGCTCTTGCAGTCAATCAGCCTCAGGACAGTGCCCGGATGAAGATGGACCACATTATCTAGATCCAAAGTCACCGGACCCCGTGAACCGTTTGAAGACACAGAGAGGACGCACTTGGTCTGCTTCCGAAGCAGAAACATCGATGGCCGAGACTTCCACAGTGCCTTTCCAGAATTCCAGCAAGGTACTTCGAGTCCCTGGAAGGCATCGTTATGCTGCCTCAAAATTTCAAACCAAAAGGGCGAACAAGAGGTGAAAATGAGAGGAATTTGGTCATTGGAACTGTTATTGTTGCCGGTGTTGGAAACAAGAGGTTGGTCTAGAGGCGTTTGACACTGCGAGGACTGACATGAACTGGAGAAACGATTGGGCTGGAGCCGTTCAAACGCAGACGAGATTGATCCCCATTTCGCAGGGTGATGAGAGCCATGTGAGTTTTGCTGCTGAAGACTCGACCAGCTTCCTCGCACTAGACTCACTCCACACACTATTTTCAAAGCTAAAGCAGGCTCTTGCTTGAGAACACATTTGCATCCCGCTTTGAGACATTCGATGCGAACTAACCTTGACGGTTGGTCAACACAATAAGAGAAGTTTGAGTCACACCTTTCCTGCTGGATCAACTCCCTTGCTTTCATTCGCAGAAGTTCGGGGGACCGACCAGAAGAGAAATTATGTTGCGAATAGACCCATTCAATTTGTGGTTTCGAAGACATTGATTGATGGTAATGATTCGGAGGCTGCTGATGAGCAGGTTGTGTGTTCTCACAACAGCTTTGTAAGAAGGAGGAGAGGTTTTCAAGCACAAGTGTAGGCACTGTGGGCATCATTTGGCCTCCACTCTCATTCCTCAGATGTAATCGGTAGGACGATTGCTCAGTGCCAGCAGAAGGTTGATTAGTTTCCATGTGTAATTAAAAAGTATGAGTCCGGAAACTAATGTAAACTACCTCCACTATGCATTAGAGCAAACAGACAAAGAACCACCTGGACAGAGAAAGATAAGTAGAACCGCACGACACTCGATCGCCACAAATATGCGCGTAGAGGTTGAACAGTCATCACGACCGGCCGCACCGAACCGATTGGTCAATCTGCAGCCAATAAAAATGCAGCAAGTGACTAAACAGCTGTTCTGGTTTTAAGACTGGTGGCGAGTGCACATCGAAGTGCGTGGGTACGTCCATGCGTGCCTTCATTCATGCATGCACGCGCGCACACACATGTGCACCACGTTCAGAGGAGGGGAGTTGAGCGTTCACTTGCCGTCATCCCCCCGTTGCTCACGGACTAACTCTGGTTGGGAAATCCGGCAATAAACTTGCCTCCAGCAGCTCATATTGCTAACCGTGGATGGTGTGGTTATTAAAAAGTTTGGGTTTTCTCTTACCTACTTATATATGCCTTTGAAGTACTGCTTTTTGAGTTTATTCCCCTGGTTTCCACAATGTGATTTTGCAAATCAAGCCGAGATTGAAGAGAAGGGGAACGTGGATTGTTTCAGGGTGCCATTGCCCATAAATGGAGATGTTGGTGATCTACCTGGTGTGTCCTTAGAGCGTCACGCTTATTGCACCATAAACGGGTCGTGTGGTTCCACTGGCAGATGTCAGAAGTTAGTTTTTAGGGTCCTGTCTATTATCCGGCTTCAGGAAAGTATAAACCGTGCCTTGGCAGGTTTCCGCCGTGCAAAATTCCACACATTCCACCAACGTGGGATGATTGTTTCAACGGTGACAGCTGGTGCCTGTAAAAAAAGTGATGAAGACCAGTGTTTCTAACCTAACCTCGTAAACAGAACTGCTTTTCAAGGATTAGTGGCATATGTTTGGGTGTTCAATCTTTAACACTGTTGTATTACTCTCTGCACTTGCAAAACAACCTACTAGTGGTTACTAGAAATGGCCTTCGTTTGGTAAATATGCACAAAATTTCAGAGGAGCGACTTCAAAGCGAACTAGGTAGGCAGGCAGGGGGATGTGGAGGTAGGGTTGGCTAGAGGGTAGGCATTAAACAGTTCATTGATCATGGTCTTGACGATAGGGGATCATAGTTATCATAAAAATTAATGCTATTTTTTAATCAAAGGGAAGCCGCTAACTGTGACTGATCCTGAGGTTAGATTAGCCAGCCGCTCTGCTATTGTGTATCAGAGTTGGCGTTCGTGCCTGGAGAGGCTGCTCCAGGCATTTCGTTTATAAATTTAACCCTCCTCTCCCTCTTCGTCCCCCTCTCCTACTGTTTACTGAGTGCTTGTGGCTTAACCTCCCTCCAAATATGTCATTCCAACTGTCGGGGGGTAAAATGAACGCCTTTGCAAAAATAAAAAACACCCAAGTTGGAATTTGCCACATTTGCTGTCCAAAATGTGGAACACAAATTCAATGGCCGATATCTGTACCAGCAAACTAACCAATAATCGATTTTTTGTTCCCGTTCGATAAAATTGCATCGATTTTTGGTCCTCCCCCCCCTTATGTGAGACGAGGAGTTGGGCTTCAAAATACTGCAAGTGAGTGCACAGATCTGACGTCCTCTCAATCGGTAATGCTGTGCCATGTGTCCACTCCATCTTGTGAAAGGCTTTGTTCAGGCAGAAAGACAGGTTAGTCATGCCACGACATTGACATCAGGCCGAAATGAGTCACATTTCGGTGCCATGACGATGTAGGCCGTGCGTGCTTTCCGCCCAGGAGTTAATTTGCATAGTGGGACCGGCCTAATGTAAACACCACTGGGAGACGTGGGGATACAAAGTACAAATCATGAAAATCGCCTTATTCTCGATTTATCATTTCGGCCTACAGTAATGGTGAGTTGAAACCCTCTTTTCGGCAGCTACATAGGAAAGTTAGTATTTTTAACAAATAACTTTAGAATCTACACATGAAAAAGAAAGAATTTAGAACATGAATAATGACTATTGCTAGGTTTTAGGGAGCATGCGCTAATGATCCACTTACTACCTGTAACTGACCTTTTACCTTTTTACCCAATGTCAAGACCTACATATTAGGTAAAATGCAAAGTATTTAAAAAGGCCACTTGATGAAGTTTATTTTTAGGCGAGGAAACAGTTCCATATTTTAGTTTTTTTTTTTAATTCCAAACAGTCAAAATGGAGACTGCTTTTTAAGGCAAAAAAAACACTTCCATAATTGTTTCTGGCTGAATTTCACTCGTTAGAATTGGAGCTACCTTCCTTGCGTTAAAAGTCCACTCCAGTCCCTATGCGAGAAACTATTGTGTTCTCAGAGAATTAATTGCAATACATCAGAAGAAAACAGTCCTAACCAAATAATATCTCCTTCTACACTAATTTCAGTGTCTTCTTTTGGCAGTTATGTTGCCGACTTGTTGACTTTATATCACGTAGGCTACCTAGGGTGCTAACTTTTTCTCATAACTTATTCATAAGTGATGTGAGGATGATTCCACTTCACTATGTCGGTGGTCCTTTTTTGCAGGGAACTATGTAGGATAGTGTATAATTTTTTGTTCAGTTTTGGGCCGGGTGAGACCATGGTGAATTCCTACTTTTGGTCGACTTTTAGAAACACACGCATTTAGAATTGGCTCCCTTTGGAGTAGCACCCTGTGGTTCTTTATGACTGAGCTAGAAAAATGTCCTCTCGTAAACCAAAATTTTGCCTTTTAACTACCTTGAAGCGATCCATTTAAGAAAAGACGAGATTTAACGGGGGTGATTTATTTTATATCATTTGTTACTCGCCTGCCATACCAACTAGGGTAACCTTAACCCGTCCCAATAAAAGGAGTTACTAAATTGATCGCTTATCTCAAAAAGGGATTTCCGGGTTTCCACTTTTTCACTTCTACAAACCGCTAGATAAATCCGCTCCTTCAAATGCTACATGTATTTGCCTACCGCCCGGCTTTTGACCAATACCTGTAAAGCAGACCCGTCAGTATGGTTGAGTTATTTTAGGGCATAAGCGCATCCTGCATGCATTAGCTTGTCAAAATTCCCAGCGTGAATGTTTGTGATTTATTGTTTTTGTTCACCATTGTCACACAAAGACTCGTCTCTTTTACAATTTCATCTCAAAGCAGGTGGGCGCTCCACGTACCGAGACCGTGGGCTGAGAATAAACTCCTGCGGCTGCGATAATCACCGGTAGACGTTTCTGATACGTTGCTACCTCTGAGCGCCTCATTGCCTGACGGTGCTGAACTTAAGGTCTCCTGTAGATGGGAGCATAAGCCAATTTTAGTTCCCTAAACAAGTGCTTTTCCCATCACTCCACATCCTCTGGTGGTGCTGTCCGTCACCCCAACTAAAAATGATTGGATGGCATGCGCTAGCTATTAGGGCAAGTAGCATGAGAGGAATTATCCTGTTACCAAACGCATCCATAAACACCCAGCGTACGGCCTTCACTCCTCTCCTGCATTCATATATAAAATACACAACTACTGCATTAGATTCAAATTAGTCGCAAGAAGGGCATCACAACCACAAGTTAGCCCTTGCAATTCAAATCAGGTTGCTTTGATTGAACGGCACCATTAGGGTAGCCACCTGCGTATTTGATGGTGCACTTCTAACTATCCAAGTGTCGCAGCCGTATTGCGCACTTTAACCCATTATGCCATGAGGCAGCACTTTTTTTCAGGCATCCGCCTGCGTTTTCTCTCAACACATCCGCTACCAACACCCATACTTTCTTAACCGACCTCACCGCCCCTGTCTCGGCATTCTCCATATGTGACGCGGATTTTTGCACTATCCTGGGGTGGATGAAGGTGTGTTGCAAACGGATTGTTTAGGGTTAAAAAAGTCAACATGCGTGAGGGATTTTTTGTTGACGCACCTATTCCTCGGTTGCTGATTATCATCTGAGAATGGCTGCGACAGCAATTGTTTAGAGAAGAAAGATTTGTAAGCTAACAAGTGGTTGTTTGGCAGCCACTCGTTGTAAGACCTAAAAGTCTACCAGAAAATTTCCTTTAATAAACCAAAAGACGAATAACAGTTAAACTAGTCCACTTTTTACCTGACCGACGTGGTCAAAATGCCCCCAGAAATGGGAAGCATCATCCGTGTTTTCACGTATTAAATGCTTAAGCCACATGCATGCAAATGTGCCCGACGGGTGCACTATTTAGCCTCCGAGCTTAGCCGAGCACACTAGCATTATTGCGTTGGTCTACACCTATCCTGGATATTTTTCTCTCACCGTTTTCCTGGATAGAAGAAAATGGTAGTCTCTAAATTTATCAGAAACCCAACGAAGATATCTCAGGGCATTGGAAAGAATCGTCTGCGCTTTAAACGGTAATTAAAATTTCAAGATACCTAAAACAGTCGAAAGCTTCTTCTAATTACTTGAGTTTGATTTTGTAAATAGATGCACAATCTTACCCTCTCAAAAGGAATCACTGTAAGGGTTTAATTAATGAAACGGTGGTGCACTATCGTTCTCTCTGCGGATACTCTTGTGGTTTGACTTTAAGCCCAAAAGGTATGAATCACATGCGTCCAAGGGGACGGGTGAGGAAAAGGGGCAGGGAAGGCGAAGAGTTCCAAAAGCCTGCATTTGCATACTTCCTGGTAGGGCGAATGCAGAAGTGGTCATTTGTGTAAACAAAAATATGCATACCTGAGTAGAAGCAAATGCATCATTTGTTTACCCCCTAAAGCTTTCTGTGCACAGGAGTATCCATTCACGTAGGCATTCGGAAACACCTATCTTTATGCTGGCTAATTCCACTAAACAGTCATTTTAAAAGCAGTTCAGCGGCCACCTTTAACTGCGGAAATTAAAATCATTTATCGTATAGTTTAGTCTTGCTGCGTTGGCTGTCTAGACAGGCGGTAAATAGTTTCTGTGTCGTGTTATCCATTGAAACTACTATTACCAGTCTATCAAAACGTCGGTTGCACATTACTCCGTTGGATAAAATTAGAACATTCCTATGAATAATGAATGGCAGACGCAAATGTTGCTGTTTTAGGAAAATAAGCAAAAAAAAAAACAAGAATAGGTTTAAAAACAACTCCTTCTCTCCGTCTGGCAAGCCTCACCTACGGCACTCTCCTTGAGTTACTCCCCGTGCCACGTAAGCGGCGCTTTAACACCATGTTTGGGGAAAAAGTGTCATTTTTAACGATGATGCTGCATTTTGCTTGATCGTTTTTTTTTCATTTTTGAATGGCATTCTCCTCATTGAATTGAATGAGTGTTATTCACTTTCTTTTTGCTGCACAAGGCTAGTTGATGTTCTACAACAGGTTTTTATTTCACAAAGCGAACATTTAGCATTTCATGTCCATTAGGCACCATAATTCCTGATTTTTACTACTACAAAATCTACCATCGGAGCCATTTTGAGTACTTGGCATAGGAAATCGCCACGGAAAGTTATTTGCGCACCTCCTTACAAGTCTATTTAGGACACCTGATCGTTCATGCTTCCCATCACTTCTGCTGTTAGTTACCTTATTGTGAAGCACTTCTAGTAGGAAGATTTGTATTTTTATTCTCCTAGAGTCGAGCTTACTCGTCGTCGTCGCCGGTGTGAAATGCAGGGGCTGTTAACACACCAATAGTGTGGTGAAGGTGAAGCAAGGTGATTTAAGAACCCGTGATGCTAAAACAAATGCCATTTTCTACAAAATCTCTTTTATCCTAAGCATCTGGAAAGGGGTAAATTAAAGGCAGATGCTACAAGGTCAAAGTAGGTAGTGAAGACTTAAGGGAAGAACACAAGCAGCTACAGAGATTTATTTCTTTATTTAATAGATGGATGGAGCAGCTGAGGGCCGCTAGTAGCACCACGCAAACCGTACTTGAGGTCGCCTTTCGATACGTGTGGAAATCTGAGGATGACCACAAGTTATTTGGCGTCGTTTAAATAGGAAATTTGATAATCATAATACGTTATTACTTGCATGTATGCACGCATTCGCATTTTACCTAGCTTTCGGATTTTGGCTGTCTGAAGCGGCCAAACCACGACACACCCGTCGGCCATTGCGGAAGCCTCCTCCATCATCGCACACGTGAGAGTGAAGGCCCCTATTTACCTAGATCAAATGGATTCTAGTTTAAGAACTTGAGGAACTTCTTTATAACATTCCGAACGTTAACACTTTAATACCTTCCATAGATTATGGGATGCGTTAAGTGCTAACACAACTCTACCTCGCCTATTTTCACTCGGCTAGTTTCCCAGTTGTCCCTACTCTGAAAAAATCCCCCAATTAATGTTTGCAAATGCTGCAAATTTATGAGATGAGGGTGTTTTTTTTTCCAAAAAATTTCAGCGCATACACTCGACATGCTTTATTTTCAACTTATGCCGAATTCTCAGCATGACTCACACCGTTATGATGCTTCTTGCCCACTTCTCAGCTCCCAAATCTGTCGAGGCTTTAACTGAGAAGGTTGAAGTCTGGACCAGATACTACTGGAGAGGATATGATGCGCACCAGTTTGGAGATGACTTAAAGGTTTTATCACCTTCACGAAGGCCCTGGTCCTGTTTTGAGCGTCATTCCCAACACATGATACAACGCAATAGTAATCTAGCAAACTTAAATATTTTAAAACACAGGAACACGTATCATATTATAGCCATTCATCAAGCAAGGAGGCAGTTATGCAGTTTGACATTTCGATGGAAGTTGGGTAAGTGGTACCTCTTGCGAATAGGGCCAATATCTCTTCAATTCTGCTACCATTTTTAACACTTTTTTTTCCATTATGACTAGTTATCCCATCTTGGATGTGAGTTTTCTTTAAAGTACCGAAAAGGGCGGTTTTATTAGCTAAGTGAACTAAACGTTGGTGGTCATGTCAACCACTGCGCCCTTCGATCAGAGTAGTACTCGTGTCATTAAGAATATAATTTTAGAAGCGGGTTACAGAAGAAGCTGTACGTTTTGAGACGGAGCTGAAACACGATCCTACTCTCGTCTAAAGCATCCTTCTGGACGCTTGCTGGGAATAGCCTACTACTTCATCAAATAAAGATCAAACGTTGCCTTCCTACTAATTTCTGACATTAGTAATGCATCTCGTCCATTACAATGGCGCCAGGATTAGAAACTCTTAATTCGCTGGCTTTTAGTGCTTCATGGCAGAACGATGCCCTACAATACAGCATTTTCCATTTCAATTGCTAAGGATAGAAATGCATGTTTTTTAAAAATAAAGCTGTTTGCATAACTTACATCCGGCATGAAACACGCTTCCTTATTTTGACAAGCGCCATCAAAAGATGTCATTTGTCTTTGTAAAGAATATGAGATGGGAGCGATTGCAAAAATCATTCTGAAGTACGTCTTTCAAATTTTCAATTTCAGTTAATTTTGGTTTATTTGAATTGTTGCTTGTGATTTCTCTCCTACGGCATCAAATACGGAGGTGTTGATAGATTAAAGGAGAACGGCGTCCCCAAAGTGGTGACCTAAATCTACATAAAGTAAAGAATTGGCGCACATCAAGTGCCACCTTTACGGTAAATGCGTGATGTCAAGGCGCACAACTCCTCCCATGCCCAACCAAGTGGCTACGTACCGGCGACTTATTGCGGAGGAATTTGGACAGTGAGGTGGATTTTAACTTATGAGGATTAGTTTAAAGTACGCATATGGAATTTGTGGTTCTACACATACAAACACACACGCACACCCGCACACACACGCGCCGAGAGAGATGCAATCCCTCGCCAACTGCATGGGGCTACAGCAAATCTCCAGAGTGCAAAATAATTCATCGCCGGAAGTGGCAGTGGGTAATAGGCTGCCTTTTTAAAACATTAAGAATCTTCGAGAGCATGAAAGAAGAGTAGCAATCTGGCTACCTTTTTAAAGTAGGCGATTTTAGACTGAAGATAAAGTCGACAAACTTATTCCATTTCCCCCATTTATTTAGAGCGTAAAAAAGGAATTGAGGATAGTAGACAGCTATACTGCAAAAAGAAGGACCAACCGATGTTATTATCAAGGCCAAAAATTAATATTCATCAAGATGAAAGCTCTGCTTGGGGGCATATTGTTCCCTTGCAGTGACATACAGGATTGAATTTGAAAAATAAAAAGTGGCTGTAGGAACATGATAGATGTGGTTGCAACTATGACCACAGGGAACGAAAAAATTCCAAAGCTGAACAGGAGGTTTTCAAAAAGTCGTCTGAATGCTTACCCTTAAGTCCCACATTGTGTCTGTCAGGTGGGTTGCAAAGCAGCTGACAGCAGAGGGACACTAGAGTTCAACCATTACAAAAAAAGCATTTTTGCTGATGGTTTTGCTAAAAAAGAACAATACGTGGAACAAAAAACCTGTAAGGCCGTTGTTTTGACCCAAAAAACCACAACCATAAAAGTTGTATTTTATTAAGAGAAGGAGGGAAGGAAGAGAATGCTGCATGATCCTCACCCCCTTTCAACGAGATCTCCTCATAATAGTTAGTGTTCGGTTATTAAAAATGAACTACCACTATCCTAAAAAATACTTTTTAGATTAACAAAATACAAGTGCTGTCTAGGTGTAGCTTAATAAC
This sequence comes from Taenia multiceps, assembly GCA_001923025.3. NCBI lineage: Eukaryota > Metazoa > Platyhelminthes > Cestoda > Cyclophyllidea > Taeniidae > Taenia > Taenia multiceps. The sequence goes on along the minus strand of CM010317.1, from coordinate 1,762,666 downwards.
ACCGCTAAAAAGTGCTTACAAATCCACAATACCTTTCCTTATGCAACAGACACTTGAAGTGCGGATGATTGCACCACCGAACTTATTTGACCAAGAGGATCCGCAATGAGTGTGGATTGCTAGGCCTACTAAAGCTCTCTATCATCGCTCAAACTCATCTCAGTAGTATTGCAACTGATCATTCCACTGACCCACCAGTCTTGCCACCTGCACATGTGAACAAATAGGCATACTCATGTTGGCCTTCACTCACCACCACTTGACGTACTCGCCTTCTCACCAAACACACACACACACACACACACACAAATGTGACTTGGCTTGGGAAGACCTCATAGTGCTCCAAGCACCACCTTCATGCCGCCACAGAGTACGACTCTGGTGTTAGGTGACTCTGTAAACACGCCACACAAAAGAATGCACGAATGATGGGGAACACCACCAGTAGAGCAGAGGATCAGCCCACCTCTCCTCTCTCCCTTCCTCGCTTTCCACATCGACATCTCTCCCTCTCTCCCTCTCTCCCTCTCTCCCTCCCCATCGCCTCCAGTGCCCCCACAAATACTTCCCTTACTAGCACTACCAATGAAACATTCCTTCCCATCTCTTGCACGTGACACTGAAGTTGCCACGAGCGGATAGATGAGCATGCTCGCAATCTGCATCACGTGCATTCATCGGCGTGATTCTCCTTGTGTACACCCACGCCTCCAAACCACGAGGGGCAAACGTACGTGCCCCTCAATTTGTTAGAGTCAGGGACAGCAAATCGTAGAGCAGTCAGACTGTTGGTTTGGTCTGCAGCCAAGGGGCACTCAGGGTGGGATGTGCATTCGAGGACGTGCGCAAACATCAGGACTGTGGTGGTTGCTTGCTTGATTGCCCCAGAGACACCCAAACACCACGTGACACACGTGTTCAAGGCTGCGCTTTCCAACTACGCCCATCCGCTCAATTCACCGTGCTTCACTGATACTCATCCCAGCATTCCTCTCCGACTGTGACAAGCCCTTCCAATGAACACACACTGGTGAGTTGTATTTGAAGTTGACCACCTGTTTCACCTTCCATCTCCCAACATTGGTGTCACGAGGCTCACGATTTACCCTCGACTCTTACAATGGGGCATGAACAGTAGGGTGGTGCTTCAGTCCTGCATGGAGAGAGCCCATGCAGGTTGGGAGGTGATCCAAGAGTGTTTGGAGGGTGCCTGTAGAACAATGGCTCCCTACAATGGTTCATCACAAGGCTCTCCACTAAGTACTTTCTGTCCACTCTGAATCCAACATAACCATGCTGTGCTTGGTGGATGTGATGTGATGTGATGTGACGTGATGTGACGTGACGTGACGTGACGTGACGGGATTCGGGGCTGCGTGCTTTACGGATGAAGTGCAATTGCATTTTGGAGGCACAAATGCTTCTCGTCAAGTCCGATGTGCAGCATGTGGAGAGGGTGCAGTAGCAAACCAACTGAACAATGTCATTCCGCTGACCGCTTTTCTCATGCTGCACTCCATCCCTCAATACCATTCACCATTCTTTGGTGACGAGGGAATGCCACTTGTTGTTGACTTTAGGATGGGAGGAGATAAAAATAAACAAATAGAACAAGCACTCTTACACCATTCCTTACCCTCTTATCCCTGTTCCTTCTGTTTGGAGTTTCAAACGATGGGAATGAAAAGAAGTTGATGAACGACGAATACCGAAGTAGAAGGAGCAAACAGAATTATTCTACTTTGATTGTTCAGTCGTCCTTACAAATCCACTTCCCTACCGAAGCTCCATCCCAACCACTAACCCGATCTTCAACATCGAAGCTATAGCCGTGACAAGGGAGTAGACTTAGAGTGAAAAGCACTTTCTGCTGCTTTAAATATCGCCTCTTCCTTCACCCTTCGATGAATGCCCACTTGTGTGGAAGGAGGGCTGCACTCCATCCATTCCCAATCGGTTGTGAGGACTGATCCCGGGTGAATGCATCCACAGTCGCGAGTCGCGAGTCGCGTGACCCCTGACTCGTGACGCGCGTCTCGGTGGGTGAAACAGGATAATGGACAGTAGTGCAGATCAGGGCACTGGATTCCAAACCCACCCAACCACCCAACCACCCACCTACCCATCCATCCAACCACTAAAGCACATTCTGCCTCATGTGATGCTGTGTCCAGTCAATCAGTCGGTCTGTCACTTAACCAGTCAATTAACCACTTCTGTCGCCTTTGTAGTGTGGCAAGAAATGCACACCTCATTGCTCAGTCCACGAGGCCTCCACTCGCAGTCCATTCCTCAACTACCTTCACAAGATGGTTTTTAGGAGTCGTTGGAAAAAAAATCCATCAATCCACGAGGGACGTGAAGCTGTCTACTTCTCACTGACTGATTGATGCGCCTTCCAGGCACTCGCCTCTCTCGCCTCTCTCACCTCTCTCACCTCTCTCGCTCCATCTCTACTCACCACTGTCCATTCCTCACACTGAAGCAAAGGTAGCCATGCAAGAGAATTAGTGGGTGCACACAAGCATTCTTGTCCTTCCCCTCCTCCACGCAAGGGAGGACAAGGTGTGATTGTTCAGCCCCATCTCGTGCAGACGACAGACTGGAAGTGAGCAACAAGTCACGTTCGTTCACAGCAGACAGAAGCGTTTTCGTGAAAAGTCGTTTTGCATTGGAGGAGGTCATTGCGCGCATTCGAATTTGCTTTCTACTTCAGACCAGAACACACACACACACACACACACTCATCACGTCTGCGAATACGTGATGAAGTGTTTGTCTACAACGTCCTCTCTCGCCTCCTCCAACACGTAGACACCCTGCACAACCTTCGCTTAATGCCAGATTTTCTTGTTCTTGAATAGTTGCACTCACTGACCTCAGGGATACATTCATTCCACCCCACCTCACCCCACCCAATCCCATCCCATCCAATCATATCCCATTCCATCCGATTTGACATGCAAACAAGGGGCCAAGACAGGCTCTGTGGTAACACTTTCGTAGTTCTTCTTCCCCACTCCCGGCTTGAGTGCATTGCCCTGCATGAATAACTTTTGGTTAGACGAAGACACCATGCATTGTACACTGTGGAACTTGGCGATTGATGGAGTGCACTCACTTGTGAATTTGTTTAGTGTCATGCACCTGTCAGTGCCCTCAGGACGCATTCAAACAAGCATGCATTGCCCTCTATGTGTTGGAGGTCCGTGGTTCAGCAGACATCCCACTCACTGCTCCAATATTCACACCAATGCCCAATGTCTCCTGTGGTGGTATTGGTGGTGGTGGTGGTGATGATGGTGGTGGCAGTGATGATGGTGGTGGCACCCATGATACATGACGGTCGACTGCAAACAGAGACAGCCAACGCGGTTGGTATCGGTGTTGACACTTGTATGGACTGACGATGGTCTGTTTGTGAAACCCCAAGATTACTCCACCGAATTATTGGTGCGCAGAGAAGTTTATGTCTGTGAAGTCGTCTTCTGAAGTGCTGTGTTCCATATCTTGTGTAGACATCCACTTGCAGGGGTTTTGCGTCTCCATTGATAGAACACTTCATTGTTGCAGCTGTGGGTTGCACAGATGCCATAGTTGAGATGGATCCTGGTAGATCCCTGGTCAAAGAGTTCATTTAGTTCTAGTGCAATAAACGACCGGTTTGAGGTCGTCCATCCATGTGGAACCCACAAACGCGTGGTTCCTATGAGCTCAACTTGAATGGTAGGTGAATACACTCATTGACTGCCCAAGTGCTGACTGTACCATGCGTCGTCATAATGGGACGAGGTGTTGCGATGAAATGCGGAGGCCATAACTAAACAAATCATGCTGGATAACCGCATCGAATCTGCCACATAGCACTGTTGGTATGGGTCTGCTGACTGTCTCCATGCGGTGCATTGAAGGTGTGTAAACATTCTCACACTGCAGATGAATACACACGCTCCATTCCACATCCGCTATTCATCACCACCACTGGCTCCACTAACACCCAAATTGCACCCAAACACCACAGTGTCACTCAACTACATCGAAGACACTCAGGATGCCTCAGGCATCCGACAACGTTCAACAACTGCCAATGCCTCCCTCTTCTCTGCATCCTTTCGCCATTCCACTTTATTCATCTGCAGAGATCGGCGAATGACTGGCAGACACTACGATGCATCGATACGATGCGATGCAAGACGACCACGGTGCATCCTCACTCACAAGCATTCCAACCCACAGCACTTGCCTCCATGCCATGCCAACTCGTGCCCACCCACAACCACAGTCACTGCTACTTTCACGTCCATCATCACGAACATGTCCATGTTTACAACTGAAACACAGTCACACACCTGTGGGCATTCACACTTCACTGCAAACCGACCACCCCCAATCCACCTCAGATGTGACCTGTGCATGTCGGTCCCTCCAACTTACTCTTTCCTGCTGCATCCCATGAGCAAGAGCAAGGGCTCCAACATGGCTTCCGCTTGCAGTGAAGGTGGAACAGCGGTGAGGATTTTCTGCATGCTTGTCTCGAGTCGGTGAGGCAGTGCCGATTTGACTAAGGATGACAAGGTGTGGACACAACGCTAGCCACAATGAACATCAGTACAAGCGACAGGACTGTTAGTTGATGGGGAGGAGACGAAATGGGTTGGAGGCAACACTTTGATGGCGCTGTCAGATGCAGTGATTGAGGCATCATGTGAAGGTGCCACGTGAGGTGTCGACGGAGAGGTGCATTGTGTTTCGGGTGGTCCAACCACACCACACCACCCTCCTTGGGGGTAATGGTGGTGGTGGTGGTGGTGGTGGTGGTGGTGGTGGTGGTCACATTCCACCCACTGCCATTTCTTTAATGTGCAAGTGCAAAGATTGCACCAATGAACCACGAATTGGCGCATCACCTCGCCTTGACTCTCCAGTTGACGGCACCTCCACCTACCTCTGTTCTGATTCCAACAACTTGACATGACATCACAGAAACCACAACATCAGCATTGATCGCATAATGAGCCAGTAGTGCGGAAGAAGGCAAGAGAATGGAGTCGGACTGGGAGGATGGGTGATATAGGTGAGTTAAAAACGTCTTTCTGCTGTAGAATTGTTGTTGAGGTCACCATTCTCCTCCTCCTCCTCCTCCTCCTCCTCCTCCTCCCCACCCTCCTCCTCCACCTCCTCCCCTCATACATCTCCCTCCTTCATCATTCCTTCTTCTTTCCGGTTCTCCTGTTTTACCACACCGCGTATTCGTCCCATTTACTCTATCACCCTAACTACAGCTGCATTAATCAGTCAGCTTCCCTCTCACATCTTCGCTTCCATCTCTTGCTGCACTCAAAGAAAGCATTTGGATGGAAGGGCACAGAGGAGGAATGGCATCAACATTTTGTGCTGAGTTTGTTCCAGTGTCCGTGAATGCTCTGCAAGACGCACACTGTTGATACAGACTCCCCTGAATGTGTCAACAGAAGAGGGTGTCGGGTGTTGCGACATGCACCGATTAAATGAGGATTTGTTAGTGAAAATCTCATTCGGCCACCGATAGTGTCACGCCATGCATCAATGACCATGCATTTCAGCACCTCCAACCCTCTTAGCACTACAATAGCCGCACGCATAATGAACACATTGCAAAGCTCATTCTTACCCGTAGCACCTGCTCCAATACTCGGCACTGAAATGTTAGTCGATGCGTCTGTGTGATTGTGGGATGACCTGCATTTGCAGTGCTCCTAGGTTGCTGTTGATTTCAAAGTCCAAAGTGACCAAGTACTGCAACGTGCAGCAGCGCAATGGGGGAATTATTGCCATTGCTCTGCACAGCACCTTTTCAGTCCACTGCACCTTCACATTGTTGGTCACAACAGCTAGGATAACTTGGCTTTTAGTATCCAGGACGCAGTAACATGCATTCAACGTGTGTTGGAATTTTAAAACAGTTAAAACTAGAACGAATGAATGAGTCATTGCACTGCTCCTACTGCATATCCCCTCTAGGATCATTGTTTCCAAGCGATGCCTCAACATTTTACGATACTGACCGCTGTGATGGACTAAACCTGGTAGAGAAAAGACCTCAGCAATCGGTAGTTGGCCATGTGCGTCATAAACCACCGGCCATAGTGCCACTACAATGGCATGCAGTTTATACATCCCCCAATTTAAAAGTCTTCATCAATTTTTATTATCTCTCATTCAATTTCAACATTAACCTTTATCGAGTTTTGCTCCTGCCTACCGTCAACGAAAACTGCCTGTCTCCGTCTCCAAACGTTAACGTTGTACTTGAAAAAATAAAAGAATATGAGGGAGAGCAGTTTGACATTTTCAGCAGCACTTCAAAGAGCTAGTGACATTAACAAAAGTCAGTCCACCTAATGTCATTCACAAGATGACAATCCAGTTGCCTTAGTGTTGTCAGCAGAGGATGCAAGAACCTCTAATATGGCACATTGCTTAGTCAGAATTAATGATCCAGATTCGACATTCAAATGCGAGGTGCCTCAGTAATAAACATGAAATGTGCCGACAACTCTACTTCATTGGTACTTTTCCTGCTACTGTCAAGTGGATGCCAAGTTCCTGATTTCTACATCTGCACAATCATTGCTCATTCATTTGGACAGTAAGATTGCATTCCAATTAGCCGAAACCAACCTCTAATAAGTCCTCACTTTCTACTCCTATATATGTATTATGACTTGCAATGGTGGAATGTAGTGGAGCAGTGGGAGGCTATGAGAGCTCCAGCAATCCTCTTGCTGCAATTTGGCCGATGAATCAGGAATCTATTATCCAGCGTAATATCTTCTTGAGACTGGTTGACCTAACAGGGAATTTCATACTTGGACACGTCAACAGTTTTTCGATATGTGCTACTGCCACTAACACTGACGGGCAGCGTCACTCCCTTGATAGCACCTCATCGTATCCCAGGAGGCATTTGCACCATGTTCAGCCTTTCCACTGCATCTCTCTCCGCCTCTCGCCTGTCCCTTGGTTGGCAGATAATGACAATTCACTAAAGGTCTTGCTGCTGTCGAAAGTCAAGGGTGACCACGATTACAACTACAAAGACCACCAACTACCATCCCTAACAGGATAGTGTGCCCATATAGTCATGCTGACGCAATCGACACCTCCATCTCGCCTACCATCACTTCGGTGGCGTCATCTGCGTGTCATCCATCTCCAAGGTCTTCCAGACATCCCTACTAATTTGCTACCTCCAACCATCAACACAATCACTGAGAACTTATCCTGGCTCGTCTTCCATCTCCTGCCTTATGCCCTCTCCATACAATCACAGAACGATCAACTGTCGAAGCTCACAATGGAGAGTGTAATTGATGCATGTCTTTAACACGGACTGTAGAATTGCTCTTCACCCTCTGCCTTGTTATGTGCACCTGTACAGACGAGCCTACGTTATCAGTGATGTCCCTGCATTCTCTCCCACCTTCACAACTCACTTATACCACCTGCCTCACTTCACTCATCCATCGCTCACTCCATCTCACTACTTCTCCCACACCCTCATCACACCAACCACCAAACAACCATGACAACTTCCTCCTTCTTGCCTCTTCTACGTTCATGCTCCATTGAGGTGCACATTCAAGGGCCGCACACTCCATTGTCACTCACCTCTCTCTCTCCACTGAGGAGAGAGGTCGAGGTGTCGTGCACAACACTGATAGGCCAATTGGTTGCGCGACTTCTGTGCACGGTGACGTGTTTGCGCCTGTTGACGAGGCCATGACATCGAGGCACATGTCGCTCGTACACCTTGCAAAAAGCACCAGCACCAGCACCAGCACTAGCACCAGTGGTGAGTGACAGATGGTTCCCTTTCTTTTTCTAATGTATGCTTTTGGGCGTCGTCTTGCAGGTCCACTCAACCACCACCCTCCAATTCACCCCCTCCATCCTCTCGTCCATTTGACTGTGTCCGTAGTTGTACCTGCGCCTGACATTGCACACCACAGTGGAAGCATTGTTTCAAGTGGCACCAACCAATCAGGCATCAAGCGGACGAGGTGCTCGAGGAGCAGTGGTCGTCTTGAAGCAAGTGTCAATACGGAGGTATGTGTTTTACCATCACACTGTAACAGAGGCAAGCACTTAGACGATGGAATGTGCAAGGGTGTGACGTCTCGTCTTGTCTATCCCTGTGTGCTCTCGCCTCGACCTGTCTCATCTTGTGGATGGATTGAAATGTCTGCACAAACACATACAAGGCTGTGGAATAAGGTAAACATATTTGGTGCTAGATCTTGTGTAACTCTTTGGTTGCGTGTATGCATCTATTACGCAATCAGAGGGGTTAAATCACACCAGTAGCGCTGGCGTTATTTACACTCTATCATAAAGATGAATGTTGGGTTTTTTTTTTTACCAAACAGCCATTGAAGATTAACACGAAGGCTTGGCGACAAATGTGATTCAATCTTAAGATGCATTGAGACCTGTAATCGACTCCTGGCGGTATTGTATCCGTTTGTTGAGCCATCTTCCCCCCCCAGAATGTTCAGGTTTGTTAGGAAGGGAGCAGCCTCTTCTCCTAGGGTATTGCTTCCCACCACACCAGAGGCAGCAGTTAAATGCCACTTGCATGACGTGGGAGATGACTCAGAGAAATTTGTGATTGTTCTGTCTGTTTTAGCAATTTCTCACACTTAGACGCATTTAAGACCCTTCATCGTGATGCTACTAGCCAATAAAGTGCGCCACACTCGTTTTCTGCAATAAATGCCTTTTCTCCCGATTGTATTGAGCCGATCCCGTCTGCCTCAGCTTTCTTGCTTTTGCCTTCAGTAAAAAATTTATGGGAGACCACGTATTCTGCCAAGTTGTTCTATGTATTGTGTTAAGCGACTCGATAGAAATTCGACCAATGGACTAACTAAGCGATTGATAAATGAGCAAGATCTTTGACACAGAATAGCTTGATATGCTTCTACCCTAAAGTAGGCTAAGTTGTCCATTAGTGGATAAAAAGGGCTGGAACCTATCTGTTTGCAAATACAAATATTTTTTTAAATTTTATTCCCAATTTAATTGGGGCAGTCCAATGGTAGACAGAAAGGAAGACAGTTAAAAATGAAGTAAGTCAATGACACGGAGACAATAGAAGATGAGAAGGGGGCCTCTACGGCGAGTAGTTTTCTTGCAGAAGTGAAAACTTTTTTGGTAAAGGTGGTATCACATGGAAGTGCATTGCGGATACGACGCAGTAATCTTTTGTCAGTGGTCTCGTAGAAGGCCTTGCATAGTTGGTAAGGGCGTGGCAGATAAGAAAGTTGGAGGTGACAATAAAAGAAAGGGTGGAGAGGGCGTTGCTGAGAGAGCGGTGGTGGGAGTGGTGGCATCACCTCAGGACAGTACAGATTACATTACTTGTAAGAAAAAGGAATGAAGGTAACCATGCCATTCGTGCATTCCTCCTCCCAGTCAGTGGCAAGACAGTCTAGTCGACCTGTGTGAAGCGCCAGTCCGTTGATTGGCTACTCGATGCAATGCATCATTGGAGGTTAGTGGGGTTAGGAGGTGGACTGTGGCACCGGAAACTGGCCCGTTATCGATGAAATCAGTTGGGATGTTATGCCTCTCCTCCTTACCCAACATCCGGTGAGGAAATATCACCGAGGCGGATGTGCATTGCTGGAGTGTTGGGCTGGTGATTGGGTCAGATGTGAAAGATTGGGCTTTTAGCATCAATTTGGTCTCTCCTCCCTGCTGAAGTTGTGACACGGGATTACAATGCACGCTCCGTAGAGTACAGTGTTTTAGACTTCGGCACGTGTGAGGGGAGGATGTTTGTGCCGCGGATGCGTTGGACACTTGGCGTAACCGATTGAGTGTGCACACGGCGACGCAATGGGTTGGGTTTGTGTGTATCTCCATTTCCCCTGAGAAGTTAAATAGCCACAGGGTTGCTCCCAATTGTTGCCTCCATAAAGCATGTTAGAGGGCGTGTGTGTAGTAGCTGGTGCCTCTCTTGCCCTCTCCAAACACTGTGTCTCACTACATGCACCAGAGTGCTTCATTGGGACAATGCTTTCGGCACGGACGGGAATCGGCTCTCACGGCTAAAAGGGGCACATGCAAACGAAGGTCAGTAATGGAGGACGTTTACTTTGCCACAATAGCAAATAGTTGGCGTTCCGACTGCTTCCCCTTTGACAATGATTGACTGCTCAAAGTGGCTCATGCGAGGACATTGAGTTAATGAATGACAGGAGTGGAATTCATTGGTGGCAGTGACAATTGACTCCACCTATCCCTCCACCCACCTCAGCGTCCATTTATCCATGTGGTGCAAGTGTACGGAGTTGTGAATGATTGTGGTGTTCAGAGTTCACTGTGTGTACGGAAGGCTTTGTGCTTTGTCCAGCTACGTTGCACAGAGTTTTGTGTTGTTAGAGTATGGAGGATGTGGCAAGTGTACTAAGTCGGCTTTTACATGCGTGAATTGTGTGAAATGAACCAAATCACAGCGCAGTGCTATGTCCGAGGTCGTTTCTGACAGTAGAACAGGTTCGCAAACTGAGTGATTGGTTTGTTGCTGAACAACTGTGCTACATTGGCATGACATCGCAACGTGTGTTGGAGGCCTTCCGTGGATATGAGAATCATTCTGTGGCTTGGACTCTAATCCTTAGTCGACGAGGTGCTTCATCACCAACTCTGATCTCCATATTGGAATGCATCCCTGCAGGCAGTCACTACCACCGCCTTCGTGGTGGTGATAAATTTTGTCTGGAGGGTAACAAGTCACGTAGAACACTCGATATCCTCCAGAAAGGCAGGTTTGTGGTAACTAGCACTAAGCAGTTGTTCACTACCCTGGATTTTCGAGGGAATTTGACCATCGCTGCTAATCAGATGTTGCTTTGTTCCACTGTACCGCCAACTGCCACTAAGTGTGCAGCTGACAAATTCAGCTTCTGTCAAATTTTGACACAAGCTGGTGCAATCACAATTTATGGCATGGCAAAGCACAGACTTGTGATATGTGGGTTCGGAAGAGAAAAGTGTAGTGTTACATAAATGTAACAATAGAGGCTGTTGATGGTTTGGTGGGGTTTTTTAGACCAGTCCCAGTGGAATCGCCAGCACCATTAATCAACTCAATTTTTAGCCAAAAAAAGTACATCGCATGACGGGACCAGACAAAACGAGACGAGATGAGACGATGGGAGTAAAGGCGAGTCGATACAATAGTCTCACCTTGCCCGACGCACACGTCTCTGTCACTGTGAGAAAGCACGTTGGACCCAGTGCCTCTGGTTTTACCCTATCCACACCGCAAATAGCTTACATTCCACAAGCGTGAGGGTTGATTTGGTGGAATCCATTTGTATTTCGGGTGCACCGAGTTCAACACCGTAGTTATGCGCTTGCAAAAAAAAACAGAAAGTACAAGAAGGTGGGAAAAGATGAGAGCCTGTGAACTGGTAAGACGCACTTTTAAATGAATACATGTTCTCACGAGGTGTAGATTCACTTGTATGTGTGTATACAAGCCCCATCACCAATACTTGCCCTTTTGCAGTGGAGAAGGTATGCGGTTTTACCGATGGGAATGAGTAACCAAATTCTTGGCCATCATTTGGGACGCAGAATGGGCGGCATCAAAGAGACACGAAAGATGGGGAAGAGAATGCAAATGAGGCAGTATCTGTCTACCTCTGCCCCAACCTCCCTCCACCCTCTTCTTTCCTCCCTCCCATCCTAAAGTGTGCATGTGGCTAGCCTTTTGAAATCGGTGTTAGGCGTCAGGGATGTCTTTCGTTACCTTGCCTTGCCTTGTAAGGTCAAATCTCAAGAACAGGTTTCCATGCACAAATTTGAGTACATTTTATGCTGCTCAGTAGATAGAATCTCGAAATGTAGATGCCTTACCATTACCATCATAACATTTTCCATTGAACACAGCCATCTAAAGTCCACTTCACACCCACATCTCAACTTTCCTTTCCTAATTAATACAGCGCCCAACGCGCCGTTTTACCAGCCGTTTCAAGCACCACTGAAGGTGCTCCGAGTGACCACACCGAGATATCGCGACAATATCAAGACGCAACTCCTCATCACCGAAGCATTTTATAAGTTTTTGCAGAATGGAATGCACCAATGAGTTAGTGGTCGGCAGAATGGCATTTCTGGACGGTAATTTTGTTTTTTTATTGCACGTCCTTTAAATGTGCCACAATGAATTTGACCATCCTATCTTTGAAAGCTGATAATTTAAAATCGCAGGCGCCAGAAGGCACAATAAATAATGTCACCGCGATAGACCGAAGCATATCTATGGTCAGTAGTGCGTATGCGTAAACAATGGCATGTATCTGACACGTCCCCTTAACAACGCCTGCAACTCTGCATTGCATCGGATGGATACAACTGATGTCAACGGTCAAAGGGTTCGTTGCATCTAGACGAGCTCTTCTGCATCTAATGAGCAAGAAAAACATGACATTTATGTAAACAAAAATCGGATCGCCTAACCCCTGAAAGTGGGATACTATTCGCTGCAGCCTCCCATTAGTGTTTTCGTTGTTAAGCTGTACTCTCACCGTTGGACTTCCTGAAATTATTGGCTGTTCCTAATTCTCTCCTGTAAAAAGAAAAGGAAAGTCATTTTAGCGTCTTTATAAATTAATTTCTCTCCCTCCTAGGCACTTTCTTTTATTTTGGATGCATGTGAAGGTGGATTCATGCATCTATCCCGGTTATCATCCGTGAGACACCGGCATAATCCTTATTTTAGGCCAAATTTTGGTCACCTACGTTCGACTATTCACTTTCCATTAGTTGACTAGCCTAGACGTGCCCTCTGAGATGCGGGCATAAGCCGGATGGACGAGAGCAGGTAGACCTCTCTCACCCATCCTCTCGCTGAACACCTTACTTGACATGTCGGGGTCGGTCCTACCCGCATACCATCAGAGTCCATTTAATATGTTCTGGTGTCCAACCCCTAAATCACCCCGAAGCCATTTTACAATCGGTTGTGCATATTTATTGAGAGCTTGGATCACCCATTTACCATTTGGAAATGGATGCACCCGATTCTCTTTGACAGTGGTATCGTGTCGTGATTTCCAAACTACGCTAGGCATCCTTGCGGTTGGAACAAGGTAGAGGTCAACTTGTTGGGGCCTAGCCCTTATGCTCTTTCTTCGGAATGTTTCCACAGATTTGATCATCCACAGGGTACGGCTTCCCTGAGTTAAATTTCTGCTGGATGAATAGCTGATGGAATTTGCGGTTCCAATTCACCTCTAAGGGTCTCTAGTGAAGCCACCGACCCAACCACCAGGGGAGAAATTGTAAGTCAAAGAGGAGTCTTATCCCACTGTCGTGGGGAGGAGGGCTGAAGCTGGGGGGTTGCTTAAAAGCTAGTCCTAGTTGTGACTTCAACCAACAATTGGGTCAGTGCTGTAGCCATGGCCCCGCATTCACCACCAACCTACGTGATAAATCGTTTCAGCACCAACCCACCACCAAAGTGGAGGCCAAAGCGATTGACTGAACCTGGGACCCTCATCTGATGGTGTACTCGTCTCCTGTTCTCAGGTCATTCTCCAACCATCCTGGCAGCTATTTTCGAGTGTGTGGCCAACACCACGGCTAGATTAAGCGTAAAAATGGAATTACAAAGTAGTTTCCACTACTATAAGAATAAAAAAAGAAGTAAATGTTTTGGAGAAATGACTCAAGGCGAAACGATGCTACATTTCGAGTGTGTTGTGGACGGCAGTCGCATTTCTGTGGGAAAATTTACCCAAAAGGGATGTCACATCAACCATAAAAAGACCTCTTGAGTTGAATCACCATTTTTCTTCCGATGTAGCGGATACTTCAACGTCTGGTTCATTTGCATTCCCAGTCACCCAAAACAAGCTACCGTCGATTTGTCGATGTGGTACTTGCACTCCTCGTCAAGATTGGTGTAGAACAATTAAGGCGGCAGGGAGCTCCTGTCTTTCCCTTGTAATGTCACCCTTATGTGACCTTGGTGGTGAGGTGGTTTGCTGTTAGTACGGTCACTGCAATAATTAAACTACCAGATTTTAGTATCCTCCATTGTTTTTAGAGATGATTCACTTTTGACTGAAAATTATTTCTCGATGTTTCCGCTCTTACAGTAGACCTTAGGTACAAAACAAACAATTAAACAAACAAAAGATTTTATGCATAAGAATATTTTGTGGGTAGTTCACTCATTGGGATAGCAGGACAAGAAGTTACTGCAAGCTAAAGAGCAGAGGAAGCTCTTTTAGACCTAAGCGTCTAGTTAACCTACTTCTCAGCCATTTAGTCGCTCTATTCCCCATGGGGATGGAATATGGGATGTGCGCACATTCGCGCCAGAGCAAGGGAGGCTCGGACCAGGACTGTGACTCACACCACCCCTAGACCGTGACTCATCCATCCCCTTCCACTGCCTTCTTTAACCAATGGAGCATGAGCTAGAAGCAATGATTAATGAACAAACGCCACTCCTTGCAGAGCCATCTTCGATGCAGGGTTAAGGACTAATGTGTGAATGATGAAGTCATGGACAAGTGGCCAAAAGTGACTCCTGGCATTCATTCCATTCCATTTGTTCCATTTAGAGATGTTTTGACCAGCTGTGGTGCGACTTCCATGGCACATTGTGGAGGACTTAAAACTTGTGAGAGGGTAAGTGGGGTATTCTTACCCAACATCTTCGTAAATCAAGCGAAAAAAACAAGAAATCTTTTGGGAACATATACCTTCAAAATGAGGATAGATTTTTTTTCTGTGTGGGATTTTGAAGGATTAAAAAGGGCCATTTCTGGCTTGGCATCCTCCCCATTGAGCAGGCTGAAGATACAGGCTAGGGAGCAGCGATTAAGGGAATGAGAGAAACATGCGATTTTGGCTTTCCCTTTACCTGCGCTCTGATTTCTAGGTCCTTTTTGTCCTAATTACATTCTGTTTTGCTTTGTAGGGCTCCAAATCATTGCTGAAGGCACACGGAGAACACTGAAGGAGTAAATAAAAGTCAATGCAAGGAGATGGCAGCATCAGTCTATGGAAACTGAGGGAACCGCGTAGCTTCGATTTTAACTAAAAAACATCACTGTGCTACCGTCAAGGCTTTTGGTCGCATAATTGAGAGCTTGTTTATTCAGACCATCAACAATTCCTCTCACATTAAGGGCCTAGAGAGAGCAGCATCTCACAGCATGACCAGTTGGACCACTCGAAGGTGGTCTGATTGAAAATGCAATCCTGATTTCAAGATATTTACGACGGTGAACAATGTAAACCTTTGCATCTCCCGTAAATTACCACCGTACAGCCAAAGCAACACTATGCTAACTGACTCACCGTCTGCATTTAGAAGGCAGTAGTCACGGTGACGGTGTTGAAGGTCACGTCTTCAGCCCTGGCGACTTCACTTCAAGCCTGTAGCGATGGATACAAGCTGAGAAAAAAGCGCTTAAAAACCACTTCTCCCTTCTCTTAGGATGGTGACTCGGTGGAGGGAATCAAAATGTCCACTTTAGGAATACTGGCTACACAGAGTTCTGTGCTCGCAAATACATGAACAAATCATGTTCTATTTACAGTCTTCAATACTTTCTAAGATTGCATCACATTTGGCGTCGAGCATCTGCGTTCACCTTTAATGGCTGTTTGGTAAAAAAAAAACCCAACATTCATCTTTCAAATGCTGAGCTAATATTGTCAACAGGATTGGCAGAATTTGTAACCTCTAAATGCGTGAATGATGCAATAAAAAACAACCGAAATTTGTTTAGCGTCTAGCACCAACTATGTTTACCTTATTCCACAGCCTTGTATGTGTTTGTGCAGACATTTCAATCCATCCACAAGATGAGACAGGTCGAGGCGAGAGCACACAGGGATAGACAAGACGAGACGTCACACCCTTGCACATTCCATCGT
Organism: Taenia multiceps; assembly: GCA_001923025.3. NCBI lineage: Eukaryota > Metazoa > Platyhelminthes > Cestoda > Cyclophyllidea > Taeniidae > Taenia > Taenia multiceps. The sequence goes on along the minus strand of CM010317.1, from coordinate 1,746,712 downwards.
CTAAGTGCTTGCCTCTGTTACAGTGTGATGGTAAAAGACATACCTCCGTATTGACACTTGCTTCGAGACGACCACTGCTCCTCGAGCACCTCGTCCGCTTGATGCCTGATTGGTTGGTGCCACTTGAAACAATGCTTCCACTGTGGTGTGCAATGTCAGGCGCAGGTACAACTACGGACACAGTCAAATGGACGAGAGGATGGAGGAGGTGAATTGGAGGGTGGTGGTTGAGTGGACTTGCAAGACGACGCCCAAAAGCATACATTAGAAAAAGAAGGAGGACCATCTGTCACTCACCACTGGTGCTGGTGCTTTTTGCAAGGTGTACGAGCGACATGTGCCTCGATGTCATGGCCTCGTCAACAGGCGCAAACACGTCACCGTGCACAGAGGTCGCGCAACCAATTGGCCTATCAGTGTTGTGCACGACACCTCGCCCTCTCTCCTCAGTGGAGAGAGAGGTGAGTGACAATGGAGTGTGCGGCCCTTGAATATGCACCTCAATGGAGTATGAACGCAGAAGAGGCAAGAAGGAGAAAGGTGTCATGGTTGTTTGGTGGATGGTGTGGTGAGAGTGTGGGAGAAATGGTGAGATGGAGTCGGTGATGGATGAGTGAAATGAGGCAGGTGGCATAAGTGAGTTGTGAAGGTGGGAGAGAATGCACAGATATCATTGATAACGTAGGCTCGTCTGTGCGGTTCCGTCAGGCAACACAATAGGGATGAACGAAATTGCATTTTGTACTAAAGCATACACTACTGTGGGATCAGGTGGTTGACCATGACCAGAGACGCGAGTCAGAAGGGACGCCTTTCATGTTTTCAAGGGAGTAACTCTGTCTATCAATGCCAGCAGTGGTAGCACATGGTGCAGAATTGGTTGGCATGTCTGAATGTGGCCTGTTCTGCAGGGTCAACTATTTTAGAAAGGATGGGTTGCGCCAAAGGATCAACAATAGAGAAGGTGGGTGGAGTTCCAAGGAGGATGCATTCGTGTTTCAATTGCGAATCGTGGGTACAGCTACCAGAGCAGTGCCATTCTTTGCCTTTATTCCTCCATGGTAATGCACGCTGCCTTCTAAAGTGGCCAATGAGTGATTATTGAGGTCACTTTCAGCAAATATCAGTGTGATCCCACTGGTTGAATGAAGAAGCACTGTTTCTGTAGACATCGAAATCAGGACCATGACTAATGCCGACGGCATTTTGATAAACCCTTGCGTCATGATTTAGGTCGTATCCAACCATTCACAACAGACAAATTTATACCGTGCAGGTGAATTTTAGCAATTCTGCTTACATGTATGGTATTCTCTCCACCCGACTTCGCTGTCCCAGATTTGTTCCACGATGTGAGCCATGGTGGTGGACGAAGTGGATCCAACCAGTGGAGGAATGCATTGTTATTGTGATGTAAAATGCTTTAAAGGTTATGTTCTCCATAAAACGACAAAGTGGGGAAGTTTATTCTACGAAGGCAATTGCAGAAGCCTGACTGTTGGAAAAAGTTTTTGGAAGTCACACATAGGTGACGGAAGCGATAAAAGTACTAATGAAGTAGAGGTGCCAGCACACTTCATAGTTATTACTGGAGCACATCGTATTTGAATGTCAAGTCTACAGCATTAATTCTGACTAAGTGCTGTGCCACAGTAGAGGTCTTCACATCCTACACTCACAGCACAAAAGCAGCTAGATTGTCGTGCCGTGAATGCCACTGGTTCCTTGAAGTACCGTTTGAAATGTCAGACTGCTCTTCTTCGCATTCTTTTATTTTTTCAGATGCATTGTTTACCTTTGGAGACGTAGACTTGCATTAAAATCGAGTAAGACATTATCAGGACGAATGGAGACTACTGATATGATGGATGTGAGAACTGCAAGCTATGGTGGTGGATGGAGACGTTGAGGAATTTACTCTACCAGGTTTAGTCCACCGCAGTAGTTAGAGAAGTTAATGTTGAGGCATCGCTTAAAAACCCTGATGCCGGAAAAATCGTTGAAGTTCCATGAAGGTTGTGCCGTGAGAACAGAGCACTCACTTATTAACCTATTCGAATGTTAGCGATGATGAAGGTCCAGCACAAGTTGGATGCTAGTCACTGCGTCCTGGGTGCTGGTGGCCAACAATGTGAAGGTGCAGTGGACTGAAAAGGTGCTGTGCAGAGCAATGGCAATAATTCCCCCATTGCGCTGCTGCACGTTGCAGCACTTGGTCACTTTGGACTTTGAAATCAACAGCAACCTAGGAGCACTGCAAATGCAGGTCATCCCACAATCACACAGACGCATTGACTAACATTTCAGTGCCGAGTATTGGAGCAGGTGCTACGGGTAAGAATGAGCTTTGCAATGTGTTCATTATGCGTGCGGCTATTGTAGTGCTAAGAGGGTTGGAGGTGCTGAAATGCATGGTCATTGATGCATGGCGTGACACTATCGGTGGCCGAATGAGATTTTCACTAACAAATCCTCATTTTATCGATGCATGTCGCAACACCCGACACCCTCTTCTGTTGACACATTCAGGGGAGTCTGTATCAACAGTCTGCGTCTTGCGGAGCATTCACGAGCACTGGAACAAACTCAGCACAAAATGTTGATGCCATTCCTCCTCTGTGCCCTTCCATCCAAATGCTTTCTTTGAGTGCAGCGAGAGATGGAAGCGAAGATGTGAGAGGGAAGCTGACTGATTAATGCAGCTGTAGTTAGGGTGATAGAGTAAATGGGACGAATACGCGGTGTGGTAAAACAGGAGAACCGGAAAGAAGAAGGAATGATGAAGGAGGGAGATGTATGAGGGGAGGAGGTGGAGGAGGAGGGTGGGGAGGAGGAGGAGGAGGAGGAGGAGGAGGAGGAGAATGGTGACCTCAACAACAATTCTACAGCAGAAAGACGTTTTTAACTCACCTATATCACCCATCCTCCCAGTCCGACTCCATTCTCTTGCCTTCTTCCGCACTACTGGCTCATTATGCGATCAATGCTGATGTTGTGGTTTCTGTGATGTCATGTCAAGTTGTTGGAATCAGAACAGAGGTAGGTGGAGGTGCCGTCAACTGGAGAGTCAAGGCGAGGTGATGCGCCAATTCGTGGTACAGTGGTGCAATCTTTGCACTTGCACATTAAAGAAATGGCAGTGGGTGGAATGTGACCACCACCACCACCACCACCACCACCATTACCCCCAAGGAGGGTGGTGTGGTGTGGTTGGACCACCCGAAACACAATGCACCTCTCCGTCGACACCTCACGTGGCACCTTCACATGATGCCTCAATCACTGCACCTGACAGCGCCATCAAAGTGTTGCCTCCAACCCATTTCGTCTCCTCCCCATCAACTAACAGTCCTGTCGCTTGTACTGATGTTCATTGTGGCTAGCGTTGTGTCCACACCTTGTCATCCTTAGTCAAATCGGCACTGCCTCACCGACTCGAGACAAGCATGCAGAAAATCCTCACCGCTGTTCCACCTTCACTGCAAGCGGAAGCCATGTTGGAGCCCTTGCTCTTGCTCATGGGATGCAGCAGGAAAGAGTAAGTTGGAGGGACCGACATGCACAGGTCACATCTGAGGTGGATTGGGGGTGGTCGGTTTGCAGTGAAGTGTGAATGCCCACAGGTGTGTGACTGTGTTTCAGTTGTAAACATGGACATGTTCGTGATGATGGACGTGAAAGTAGCAGTGACTGTGGTTGTGGGTGGGCACGAGTTGGCATGGCATGGAGGCAAGTGCTGTGGGTTGGAATGCTTGTGAGTGAGGATGCACCGTGGTCGTCTTGCATCGCATCGTATCGATGCATCGTAGTATCTGCCAGTCATTCGCCGATCTCTGCAGATGAATAAAGTGGAATGGCGAAAGGATGCAGAGAAGAGGGAGGCATTGGCAGTTGTTGAACGTTGTCGGATGCCTGAGGCATCCTGAGTGTCTTCGATGTAGTTGAGTGACACTGTGGTGTTTGGGTGCAATTTGGGTGTTAGTGGAGCCAGTGGTGGTGATGAATAGCGGATGTGGAATGGAGCGTGTGTATTCATCTGCAGTGTGAGAATGTTTACACACCTTCAATGCACCGCATGGAGACAGTCAGCAGACCCATACCAACAGTGCTATGTGGCAGATTCGATGCGGTTATCCAGCATGATTTGTTTAGTTATGGCCTCCGCATTTCATCGCAACACCTCGTCCCATTATGACGACGCATGGTACAGTCAGCACTTGGGCAGTCAATGAATGTATTCACCTACCATTCAAGTTGAGCACATGAGAACCACGCGTTTGTGGGTTCCACATGGATGGACGACCTCAAACCGGTCGTTTATTGCACTAGAACTAAATGAACTCTTTGACCAGGGATCCACCAGGATCCATCTCAACTATGGCATCTGTGCAACCCACAGCTGCAACAATGAAGTGTTCTATCAATGGAGACGCAAAACCCCTGCAAGTGGATGTCTACACAAGATATGGAACACAGCACTTCAGAAGACGACTTCACAGACATAAATTTCTCTGCGCACCTATAAGTCAGTGGAGTAATCTTGGGGTTTCACAAACAGACCATCGTCAGTCCATACAAGTGTCAACACCGATACCAACCGCGTTGGCTGTTTCTGTTTGCAGTCGACCGTCATGGATCATGGGTGCCACCACCAACACCACCACCACCGCCACAGGAGACACTGGGCATTGGTGTGAATATTGGAGCAGTGAGTGGGATGTCTGTCGAACCACGGACCTCCAACACATAGAGGGCAATGCATGCTTGTTTGAATGCGTCCTGAGGGCACTGACAGGTGCATGACACTAAACAAATTCACAAGTGAGTGCACTCCATCAATCGCCAAGTTCCACAGTGTACAATGCATGGTGTCTTCGTCTAACCAAAAGTTATTCATGCAGGGCAATGCACTCAAGTCGGGAGTGGGGAAGAAGAATTACGAAAGTGTTACCACAGAGCCTGTCTTGGCCCCTTGTTTGCATGTCAAATCGGATGGAATGGGATGGGATGGGATGGGATTGGGTGAGGTGAGGTGGGGTGGAATGAATGCATCCCTGAGGTCAGTGAGTGCAACTATTCAAGAACCGGAAAATCTGGCATTAAGCGAAGGTGGTGCAGGGTGTCTACGGATTGGAGGAGGCGAGAGTGGACGTTGGAGGTTGGCGTGGTGTTTCTACATAATCCTTCCTGCCAAACATTCCACCACGTATTCGCAGATGTGATGAGTGTGTGTGTGTGTGTGTTCTGGTCTGAAATAGAAAGCAAATTCGAATGCACGCAATGACCTCCTCCAATACGAAACGACTTTTCACGAAAACGCTTCTGTCTGCTGTGAACGAACGTGACTTGTTGCTCACTTCCAGTCTGTCGTCTGCACGAGATGGGGCTGAACAATCACACCTTGTCCTCCCTTGCGTGGAGGAGGGGAAGGACAAGAATGCTTGTGTGCACCCACTAATTCTCTTGCATGGCTACCTTTGCTTCAGTGTGAGGAATGGACAGTGGTGAGTAGAGATGGAGCGAGAGAGGTGAGAGAGGTGAGAGAGGCGAGAGAGGCGAGTGCCTGGAAGGCGCATCAATCAGTCAGTGAGAAGTAGACAGCTTCACGTCCCTCGTGGAGTGATGGATTTTTTTCCAACGACTCCTAAAAACCATCTTGTGAAGGTAGTTGAGGAATGGACTGCGAGTGGAGGCCTCGTGGACTGAGCAATGAGGTGTGCATTTCTTGCCACACTACAAAGGCGACAGAAGTGGTTAATTGACTGGTTAAGTGACAGACCGACTGATTGACTGGACACAGCATCACATGAGGCAGAATGTGCTTTAGTGGTTGGATGGATGGGTAGGTGGGTGGTTGGGTGGTTGGGTGGGTTTGGAATCCAGTGCCCTGATCTGCACTACTGTCCATTATCCTGTTTCACCCACCGAGACGCGCGTCACGAGTCAGGGGTCACGCGACTCGCGACTCGCGACTGTGGATGCATTCACCCGGGATCAGTCCTCACAACCGATTGGGAATGGATGGAGTGCAGCCCTCCTTCCACACAAGTGGGCATTCATTGAAGGGTGAAGGAAGAGGCGATATTTAAAGCAGCAGAAAGTGCTTTTCACTCTAAGTCTACTCCCTTGTCACGGCTATAGCTTCGATGTTGAAGATCGGGTTAGTGGTTGGGATGGAGCTTCGGTAGGGAAGTGGATTTGTAAGGACGACTGAACAATCAAAGTAGAATGGTTCTGTTTGCTCCTTCTACTTCGGTATTCGTCGTTCATCAACTTCTTTTCATTCCCATCGTTTGAAACTCCAAACAGAAGGAACAGGGATAAGAGGGTAAGGAATGGTGTAAGAGTGCTTGTTCTATTTGTTTATTTTTATCTCCTCCCATCCTAAAGTCAACAACAAGTGGCATTCCCTCGTCACCAAAGAATGGTGAATGGTATTGAGGGATGGAGTGCAGCATGAGAAAAGCGGTCAGCGGAATGACATTGTTCAGTTGGTTTGCTACTGCACCCTCTCCACATGCTGCACATCGGACTTGACGAGAAGCATTTGTGCCTCCAAAATGCAATTGCACTTCATCCGTAAAGCACGCAGCCCCGAATCCCGTCACGTCACGTCACGTCACGTCACATCACATCACATCACATCCACCAAGCACAGCATGGTTATGTTGGATTCAGAGTGGACAGAAAGTACTTAGTGGAGAGCCTTGTGATGAACCATTGTAGGGAGCCATTGTTCTACAGGCACCCTCCAAACATTCTTGGATCACCTCCCAACCTGCATGGGCTCTCTCCATGCAGGACTGAAGCACCACCCTACTGTTCATGCCCCATTGTAAGAGTCGAGGGTAAATCGTGAGCCTCGTGACACCAATGTTGGGAGATGGAAGGTGAAACAGGTGGTCAACTTCAAATACAACTCACCAGTGTGTGTTCATTGGAAGGGCTTGTCACAATCGGAGAGGAATGCTGGGATGAGTATCAGTGAAGCACGGTGAATTGAGCGGATGGGCGTAGTTGGAAAGCGCAGCCTTGAACACGTGTGTCACGTGGTGTTTGGGTGTCTCTGGGGCAATCAAGCAAGCAACCACCACAGTCCTGATGTTCGCGCACGTCCTCGAATGCACATCCCACCCTGAGTGCCCCTTGGCTGCAGACCAAACCAACAGTCTGACTGCTCTACGATTTGCTGTCCCTGACTCTAACAAATTGAGGGGCACGTACGTTTGCCCCTCGTGGTTTGGAGGCGTGGGTGTACACAAGGAGAATCACGCCGATGAATGCACGTGATGCAGATTGCGAGCATGCTCATCTATCCGCTCGTGGCAACTTCAGTGTCACGTGCACGAGATGGGAAGGAATGTTTCATTGGTAGTGCTAGTAAGGGAAGTATTTGTGGGGGCACTGGAGGCGATGGGGAGGGAGAGAGGGAGAGAGGGAGAGAGGGAGAGATGTCGATGTGGAAAGCGAGGAAGGGAGAGAGGAGAGGTGGGCTGATCCTCTGCTCTACTGGTGGTGTTCCCCATCATTCGTGCATCCTTTTGTGTGGCATGTTTACAGAGTCACCTGACACCAGATTCGTACTCTGTGGCGGCATGAAGGTGGTGCTTGGAGCACTATGAGGTCTTCCCAAGCCAAGTCACATTTGTGTGTGTGTGTGTGTGTGTGTTTGGTGAGAAGGCGAGTACGTCAAGTGGTGGTGAGTGAAGGCCAACATGAGTATGCCTATTTGTTCACATGTGCAGGTGGCAAGACTGGTGGATCAGTGGAATGAGCAGTTGCGATACTACTGAGATGAGCTTGAGCGATGTGTTTTAATGACTTAAGCAGCACAGATATAGTTTGTTAAGTAGACTTAGCTATTTACACTCGTTGAGCGGCATTATTTGTTTTTTTAGTGCAACACCTCCTCGCCGCTTTCCTCCCTTTTTATTCCCCCAATGAGTTTATGGATTGAGTTTTAAAACTCTGAGCCACTAATATCTAGTTCGAAGAACAAACTAACTCTATGAGCTATATCCAAACATTTGTCATTTCTTTTCCCTGTCTTTAAGTGGTGCATTATCCTAAAAGTTTCTTTTGTGTGCAGTCGACAATGGCACCTCTTTAACGCTTGCAAAGTTGACGTGACAATTGACAGTGCTTCACGCTTACCCCCTAAAAAGCAACAATTGGATGTAACTTTTTTCTCTCCCCTTTCTACAGTATCTCATAGTTAAATTAATGCTTTAAACATAAGCTTAAAGCGTTAGGAAAAGCGGGAACATTTTTAATTATTCATTCGACGCCGACAAATTGCGGCTGGAATAGGAAAGCGTTCACCCTTCCCTTGCTTGCTTGCCTAACCGCGGTTGCTATTTATGGTAGACTAATTAGTCAGTTCATTGCCTATAAAGCTTTGACTGCAACTGTACCTTGAGTGACTCCTTTAGGTTCACCTATCCCCATCTTTCCCATCTCCTCCTTCCCTTGCACTCCCATTAAACCGGACAAATTAATTGTCCTATCTTATTTCCCATCATCTTCAAGTCACTTGCGTGACATTTCACGGTGACGTGGAAGGGCAATAAATGCGTCGAAGCACAAATATCGTCTATTTCAAATGGCTGAGAGGGGATGCGATGCGAATCTCGTCTGAATTGTTCATTGCCACAACACTCACCTTTCCAGGTCGGTAGACAGTAAAGGCGGTGTAAATGGGTAGTCACAATGGCGTTGAACACTTCCACGTCGCAGTGTCAGGGGCTATCGATCACACCTCTAAGACGCCAAGAAAGCACACTCAGTTGGGACACATTCTGCATCAACTTCATTATTTTTGATTGATAGAATAAAAAAACACATGTCAGATGTGTGCCACCGGTAGAGTCAGTGCTACAAAGGCAGGTAAGACAACCAATTTGCGTTTTATAGACCAAAAAGAGATGTGTTGTTGGCTTGAATTGGTCCATTGAAGTCTGTGGGTCTATCTGGATAGAAGATGACTGCAAAGGGCACTTGGGGTGCTTAATTGGGAAGCATAGACAAGCACCAGTCTTGGAACCCCAAGTGGGAGAGAAGAAAAGCCTTCTGCAGTGTGGCGATAAAAAGGTGTAAAAAAAGTTAGGTACGTACACAAAATCAGGAGCTAGTAACGGTAACCGCCATCGCCACCACCGCCACAGCCACAGCCACCACGACCACAGGAACAGCAACAACAGCGGCAGCAGATACAATCACGAATGCTCTTGTAGATGAGGTAGTAAAGAAGGTAAGTCTGCAAAGTCTCTGTAGTCACTTGAGCCATGCTCTTCTCGCCTCGTCTCACTGGCTCTCATCTGCTCACTCACTTCTCCGACTTCTCTGTTTGCCTATTTATGTGTCCGTTGAGATGCGGCCTCCGAACGCCACCGCAGCCGCGCTCTTCTGCTTCCCACGCACCTTGTGACTGTGGAGAAAAAAGTCTCTCTCTCTCACACCTGGCTTAGCGATACCATTCATCCACCCGTAAATGCGCCATTATGATCGCGACCTTTCTTCAAATTCTAATCACAGGTACTAATAAAATGCGCATTAAATTATTAATTTAAAAGAGGACTTTTAAGTTCCATTATGCAAATCAGTTGAAAGTAGGATGAGGAGAGGGACTTACAAGTAAAATTTATGACAATCTGTTCTTAGGGAATTCTTTCAAGTAGCGTCCCAATTGGTAACGAACGGACAGATAATGAAGGTGCATCACCTGGAGAAAGATTACGAACAAATCGTTTAACATTAATTGAATTTGTCATTGACATACTACTTATAAAGATTAAAGCCATTTGGGTAGCCTTACGACATAAACTTAGCTACAGCCATTAAAGTTGTGACAATAGAAGTCCGTTAATATACATGTTAATATCATTTCGATTTTGCTATGAAGTTCGTGTTGATAAAGTGAAGAAAATGAGAATTTGTCAAATATTTACCTTGCATTAGAATGGTGAATGCTGTTTGTAGTGGTGGAACGTCACAGGACAGACGTGAGATCGGCTAACAGGTTGGTGGAGGGTAATGTCACTTCTAAATGTAGCAGATGTTGCAACATTTTACCATCTTCAACTCCCGGTAGAGGGGTTAGTAGAAAGTGTGCTTCTGCACATCCTCCTTCTTTACTTGAGCCATTCTCCGAGTCCTCTCACACCTCCATACTCACCTCGTCTTAAATACGTTTCACCGAGATGGAAAGGGCAAACAACTCTCACCAACTCACTTGTATCCAGTGGTCGGTGTGCTTATCAGGTGGTGGGAACTCGTGACGATCATGTGCTCACCTCATGCACGAACCAACAAGAGGCGATGTGCGCACTTCTGTGGGATAGCTACCACTCACCCACCAGTCGTGGGAACTGCACCAACGCTCCACAGTACGTATTTAAGTAGACGGATATCGTGGCAGTGTACAAAGAATGGCTGCACAACCAGTGACCACCACTGATGTGCAGTCCTACATCATCTACTACCTCCTCTACCGTCAACTCATGAATTGCGGACGATGTGGAAACTGGAATGGTGGGTTTTGCTGATAGAGGTGATGCCATTATACATTTGCACATTCACTCATGAATTCTAATGCAGACTGTACATTCAACAGGCTTTGATTCAATGTGAGAGGTGAAGTAAAGAGTTGCCTCAACACTGTCGCCTTCTTCCACTCCACCAACTGCGTTAAGGGCTGACGGTCAGACCTTTTCTATCTGGGAATCAGAGGGCACTAGGCACCAAGTTCTTTCCCACTACTCGTGTTTGATGCACCAAGCAGGCTTCCACCATGAGTTTAGAGGATCAGGTGAACAGTAGACCTTGGAAGTGTGTACCATGCGAATGAAGAGTCCCAGTATGAAATCTGAACTGGCTTCTGCTGGCTACAAAATGTCGCATTTATCTGACATGAGCTGTAAAGCGAAATTGAGTTGAAATCAGATGGAGGGTAATTAGGAGAGATTGCAACTAACAATCACTCATCAACTGTCAGTGTTCACCACCAAAATGTGGATGATTTGGTGAGTGGTGAATATGCAAAATCGCGATAGCTAGGATTTCGCCGCCTGAAGGCAGGATGGAAAAAACGCGTTTTGTATGTAGTATTTACGTAAGATATGAGAATGGTCACCAGTTGAGGTGTCTATGGTCACCACTTTTCTAGAAGCTGTCGACCAATTATGGTTTCCATAAAATCGTCAACTGCTTTTTTATTTTTGCTTACCAGAAATTGCCTCCAAGTTTGTATCTAAAGAAATTAGTAATCACAACCAAAAAGCCGTCATAAATTCGTTTGACAAAGCACGTTCTGGAGTCATTAATGTCTCGTGTACTACTCACCTCTCAATACATTTCGACTGCGTCGTATGCTGCTACTTAAATCATATCAGTAGCATTGGCACGCAACGCTACTTTTAAAAAATTTATCGCTCTGATTGTTGAATTTTAAGACGTAAAAATCACTTTGTTTAGCTTTCATGCACTTTTTAATAACTTGTTATTGACACCAAGTAAACATGCATAATTGTGAAGACCAAGAGTCTAATTTAAACAAAAAATGATGCTTTTAAACGTCGACATCCCTGAAGGTGGTTTTCTATCGTCTATGTAGGCATTTTGCATCGCGACAACAAGCCACATTAATAAATACAGCTAAATATCACATCACTTATCCTGTATGGTTTGCTAATTCACTTCGCATGATTACGATTAGCTACAGTCACTTTCGATTGTCCTCCATCTAACGACAGCCCACTTCTACTCCTCATTTTAAGTCAAGAAACTAGGGATCGGAAGGCTGTGAGGCATTGGATAGCACCAGTTGAAATGTGGGACCAACTGCTAGCACCATTAAGATCGAGGGATCAAAGTCAGATCTGATACAGAACACACTCCCCAACCTCTATTCCTATAAGGGATAGCAGGTCATTTGTAAACTCGGCCCTACAAGTCAACCAAGTAATCGCTAGGCTACAGTACAATCAGTGGAATGGAAGAAAGTGACGTCGTATGATAACTATTTATTCTAATTTCTTTCAAGAGAGGAGACTTTGTCGATCACGGAGTCCGCACCATAAAACAGAGGGGGCAGGCTGTCACAGAGGGGCATCATTTGCATCATCAAGGCCAACAATTACAGTTTCCACATCGACCACAATTCAAGAGTTGACGATAGAGGAGGTAGTAGAGAATGTAGGACTGTAAATCGGTGGTGGTCACTGGTTGCGCAGCCATTCTTCGCACACTGGCACAACACTCGTCCACTTAAATACGTACTGTGGAGTGCTACTGCAGTTCCCACGACTGCTGGGTGAGTGGTAGTTATCCCACAGAATTGCGCACATTGCTGACTGTTGGATGGACACATGATCATGAAATGCTCATCACGAGTTCCTACCACCTGATAGCCACACTAACCACCGGGTGAGATAGATTCACAGAGTCGGTGGGAGTTATTAGCCCTCTGATACGTATTTAAGGCGAGGTGAGTATGGATGGGTAAGTAGACTTGAAGAATGGCTCAGGTGACGACGGAGGATGTGCAGAAGTACGCTCTCTACTACCTCCTCTACCGTGAGTTGACGAGGTCTCAACGTCGCGGTAAAGGTGTTGGTGTCCTTTATAAACACAGCGATGGCAATTACAGTGGCGCTATCTATATTCAGAAGTGACCTCACCCTAACCCTTTCACTCAATTCACCACTGTCCTTTGATGGCTCATCCTTCTGATGAAGCCAGATTAATATAATACATTTGGTGCACTACCTTACTGTCCTTCTCCCGACTGTCTTCTCTAGTTGCGTAACACTTGGATTGGGTGACTTTGAGGTTGGAATTAAAATGGGATGTATTTGACGGCACAACTGATCTAGGTTTTGGCTAGTGTTCCATCTGGATTTGAGAGACTTTCCCAAATATTTCAGAGCTTTTATAATTACGCCGCTTTCGCTTTGATTCTACTCTAATGGTGAGATTTTGCCATTTTGGCAACCATTGTTCCCCATCGTCTGTTCACAATTTCGATCGTGATGCATAAATGCTTCGGGGGGTCGTCACCAAGATGACATATGCTCTTCGATGGCGCTACCTTCGCCCACCCTAAACTACACTCTCTGTAGAGAGTGAACAATAACTATTTTTAATCTAGTTCTCTGCAACCTTTAACTGGAATTTGTTTTCATCTACGTGAAGTAGAAACGCTCTTTCCTCTTCCATCGAATTCCTTCAATCCATGACCTTTTCCTTTCATGCCTACGCAAAGACGATTGGATAGACGCATACTTGTCCTTAGCAATGCTTGGCTAAAAACGATGGTAGACATTTGATAGGCTCTGTTCCCACACGTCAAAGCAGGTCATTTTACTAATTTATTGGATTGCGCGCAAATCTGTGACTCAATGATATACTACTGAAATGTAAATGGCCGGCAGCTGCTGATTAATTTTCAACCTGGAATCCATACGCATAGCACAGAAATATCAAAAGAATGCACAACCACAAAAAATTGATGTGCGACAGAAGAAGTAATGTTGATGGACTTTATTTATTTATCATCTACCATAATTACCATAACCGTATCCACCGCCACCTCCACAGCGGCTGCAGTTACAACATTTGCAACCACAACAAGAGCAGAGTCGAAACAGGAGGAAAAAGATGAGGATTTTCTTTAAATCGTCTAATGTGAGTACGTCTGTTGTGATGACTGCCATGATGTGCTTAATGCAATGCTCGAAATCGGACCTCACTGACTACCTAATGAAAAAAAAAACGTAGTTTCAAGTGGCCTTATAGACCAATACAAATGCACATGCGTGTTGGTGTGGCTAATGGAGAACTACTGCCAGGTCATTTGAATCACTGTTTTAATGTCTGATCTGAGGTCAGTGAAAAAGAAAAACACTATTTAAGTAAACTCATTTCTTGTTCAGGCAACATTTTTCGGGGTCTCTTAGTCTTGTGGCCTCTGAGGTTCTGACCGTCTTGAAAAGTGAATAAATACTAAGTGGGAACTAAAAAAGTGACCTATGAGCATTAAATTCGAATAGCCTGTATGGTAAATCTCATGAGCATTCAGCGATCCTACTGATATAATTTAAGTAGAGCAATGGATCGCAATGGAACTCCATCGAGAGTTCAGTTGTGCTCAGGGTAATTGACGCAAAGATCTATAATGAAAAGGATATAAATGTAGCTGCATTGATAGTGAGTGTCTATTTCTACCAAAATGCCAACTTGGACATAAACTCTGATGAAGAAATACTGCAGATAGAAGCGTTTTTTGAAAGGCGGATCCCGGCGATAAGGTAATCCATAACCAGATGGCAACTTTCACTGGACTAGGAGGTGAACGATGAAAGTAGAAGCCTAAATTAGGGACTTTTGCTGCTTTTATGTCATTGTCTCAAAAAAGGCACACTTGTCCTATTTTGATTCACTTCAAGGCAGCAGAGTTCCAATTGTTGGCACAGCCGGGAACACATCCAGTTCACGTTAGATCAATGTCACCGACAGTTAGTTAGTGATCGGTATTTGCAATTGATCCCAACTACTTTTTATCTAATCCTATCCAGATTCTGCTTTACAGCTCATGTCAGACAGATAAGGCATTGCGTATTAAGCAGAAACCAGCTCATATTTTATACTAGTTTCGCCCCATTTTCACAGTACACGCTTTTTGCAGGTGCTTTGTATATCCAGTCCTACAAACCAATCGTGACAACCCGCCTGGTGCAATAAACAGAAGTAGTGAGAAGGAACTTGATGCTTAGAAGTCTTTCATTTTCCAATCGAAATGGCTAACCGTCGTCTCCCAACGCAGTGGGTAGAGTGGAAGAAGGCGACAGTGCTAGATTAACTCTTTACTTCACTTTTAATAGAGATTTGATTATTGTTGAGTGCACAGTCTATGTTGGTGCGGATCGGGAGAGAGACATGAGCCTCATCAACAGAATCCACCAGTCCAGTTTCCATATCGACGGCAGTTCAAGAGTTGACGGTAGAGGAGGTAGTAGAGGAGGTAGGACTGCACATCAGTGGTGGTCACTGGTTGTGCAGCCATTCTTTGTACACTGCCACGATATCCGTCTACTTAAATACGTACTGTGGAGCGTTGGTGCAGTTCCCACGACTGGTGGGTGAGTGGTAGCTATCCCACAGAAGTGCGCACATCGCCTCTTGTTGGTTCGTGCATGAGGTGAGCACATTTTCGTCACGGGTCCCCACCACCCTGATAAGCACATCGACCACCGGATACAAGTGAGTTGGTGAGATTTATTTGCCCTTTCCATCTCGGTGAAACGTATTTAAGACGAGGTGAGTATAGAGGTGTGAGAGGACTCGGAGAATGGCTCAAGTGACGACGGAGGATGTGCAGAAGTACGCTCTCTACTACCTTCTCTACCGGGAGTTGAAAAAATCTAAAGGCAGCGGAAATAAAGGCGTTCTTTTCAACTACCAAAAGAATGGCAATTTCAGTGGTGCTTGCTACTTTTAGAAGTGACTTTACCCCACCCCAATCTCTCACCCGATCTCACGTCTCTCCTGTGATGTCCCATCACTGCAAACATTCCCCACCCCTTTTGATAGAGCCAAACTGACGTAATAAATCTTACGTAGTGGCTTATTACTCCAACTTTTACTGATTTGTGTAGCTTTGAGTTTGATAGACAAGGCTCGCTCAGTAGGGTGGTCGTCCAAAAGATCATGGTAAGTAAAGGCGAGAGGAGACGACTTTAACAGCATATCTGGTGAAAGTATGCTCACTGAAAGTGTCGACTATAGTCCTTACTTCTTACTTACTTATTACTCAGCTTTACTGTTGCATTTCAAAGGGGGAGGAATTAACGTGTTAATCATTGCCTGAGAAAAGAAATAAGGGAGAGGAACGATTGGGTGGACCTTTGAAAGAGGGGAGGAGGTGAAATCTTTGTGTACTGAGCGTTCTATTGTCACAGTTCTTTTAGTTGCCGATGGTGCGGTGTTTGACTTTCCTCTGTTCGTTGACTGGATGACGAACCGGTGGGAAGTAGGTCCAAAGCACGGCCTATCTCATGGTAGTTCCATTTCATCTATCACCACCACCGCCAATGTGACTATTTCTCTCACGACCATCTGATCCCCTCTCTTGCATGGACGCCTCCAGCTTGCCTTCCTGCTAAATGCTTGGTCCATCACAACTGCGTTGCGACTGTTAGGCGGGCATTTGTTACTGTAAAGAAATGGCATCGGCTCTTGTCAAGTCCTAATAGCTGTTGAAAAGTCCCGCTCAGTTCCTCAGTCAATCAGTTGTGACATGCAATAGAGGCTAGTTTTACGTTCTTGATGTGTTTGCCTTTTGGAGCTCCGTTACCAAGATCACATTAATTAGCCCATTCTAGACGCCTTCCCCTTCAGGGGCTAAACAACAGCTGGAACCCAAGGTTACTGAGTGCATCCTCCCTTCGTAGAGAATAAATTATGCAATTTCTTCCAGTGGATTAGCTTTAACACAAAAACAGCTGGAGAGACGGGCTTTTACTACTCCAAGGCGAAGCGAGGCGTTGCACTGACGCATAACAAAATGTGCGCTAACCTTTTTACCCCATGATATACTACTGAATTATTTAAGGCCGTCCTACCCCAATTATTTTACCACTTTGTCCCCATTTGGCTAAAAAAGACTCCTAGAATCATCTATTTGGATTTTTAATTTAGCTTACCTTTAATCACGATCATTGTTCCCTCGGTAATGGAAAAAATACCAGAAGAAAGCATAAAAACTGAATGCCAATTTGTTGATTCATTTATTTACCATATACCGTGGTTGCCACAACCACCTCCACATCCGCCGCCAAATCCACAGCCACAGGAATTACAGCAGTTACAGCCACAGCAACTGCAAAGTCGGAAAAGGATAAAAAAGATGAGAATTTTCTTTAAATCATCCAACGTGATTATATCTGTCACCACCGCCATGGTTGACCCGCGCTGGTGGTCGAAATGGAACTTCTCGACCACTCAATGAAACGAGAAAACGTAGTTTTGATTGGCCTCATTGACCAATGCAAACGCACATGTGTGTCGGTGTGGTTAATGCTGAACTATTTTCAGGTCACCTGGAATCACTGTCCCCATGTCCAATCCGAGGTCATTAAAGAGGAAAGAACCTATTTGAGGGTTTTTATGGAGTTGCCTAACCACTCCACATTCGAACTCTGTGGGAAATGAGACATTAGACTACCGGTGTTTCGAGAGCTTTTACACTTCATACACTCCGCGAAATTCAGGAGTGGCCGATTAAGGTACGCTGCATTTAGCCTGAAAACTCCCAACTCTTCGGACATATATTTCCCTCAGATTTGAGCGGTTTATAATGTGGGTAGGATCGTGTCAGCCGGACACTTCATAAATTTCCTTCATAAAGAGGTGTGCTTCCATAGCGGTGTGTCAACCCTGCGTACTAGGGACCATTTTGGCATTGGCACGCTTATCAAAGATGTCAGATGGTGGCGGTAGCACTGGCACATGTGGAGGGTCTTAAACGCAGTACGGTACGACGACAGATTACCTATTCAAATAAAGCTATTTTTGTCTTAAAAATTTCACGTATGGTAATGTGTCGGTGCCACAGTAACTACCGGGACTGAGAGGATCCCCAGTCCACCAAACCGTCAGTCATCGCGCTTAACTGGCTGTCAACCATCTGTTAAGGAGATGCACAAAAAAACAAATAAATTTGTGGGGTTGGTAAAACAACTGCCATTTTGCCCTTGGAAAATAATGCATTTCTGCTCCCTTTGTGTTTAAGCAGCCCACTTTTTATTTCAGCGCGACCTTCACTAGTTGTTTAAGTTATCAATCCAGCGTCATAGCGAGAGTTCGAAGTGTCTTGGATCGTATTGTTATTTTGTGTAAAGTGTTAAGGGCTTCGGAAGCAAAGTTTGATAGTTGGCTTCTTTTCCCCGCATTCCATCCTTGAACAGATACGAATCAAGCTGGAAAATTGCTATCATTTGGTCCAGGTTCTTTAACCACTGCTATCATTGTGGAGTTTAAGTCCACACTGAAGGTGTCTTACTGTGTACAAGTTTGTCTGTAATGAACATGACATTTCGCTAAGATGATGACTGAGACCTGCAGAAGTTATAAAGTTTACACAGATGTATTCACGAAATGATGCATTCTTTAACCTCATTGTAGGAGAATGGCGACAATCATACCCGAGGCATTCTAGCAACGTGCAATAACACCAATAGCCACAGATCAAGAGCGTTTTATGCCCATCTTATCGTTTAACCTCCACTAGTCTGTTTGCCACATGAGATTTGGTGTCCTGTGACTCTGAGTTAAGTTAAGGAAACTGAGTTTTCACATGTATGCGACAACAACTAAATTTACCACAAATGTATTCTTACCTTCTTTAATGACGTCCTAACCAAAGTGGACGGAGGTGCTCGCTAATTTTCTCCAGTTATATTTGTTGCCTCAAACTCTACGATATTTTAAAACCGAAGACACTTATAAGTAACCTATAATAATAAATTGAAGGAATTTCTTTTCTGACCCTGCTATTTGATTTTCCTGTCGGAGATATCTCCGCTTGTGGATTGAAGTGCCTACTGCTGACTGCAAGTAGTGCCGAATGTCTGTCATGAAATTTTCTAGGAATTGCTTTTCTCTTAAAGGCTATACTTTCTAGATTTGGTTAATAAAGCAAAGCAAACAATAAGCAAACAAAACACTATGTGGATTTGGGCAAACTATGATGACACTCAGTATGTAAGACAACCTTATTTGGTGACAAAGGACTCCAAATTAATCCTTTTCATGTTTCCATTATGCAGCTCCCAAGACTAAGTTTTGGTATCCACCCTGGCTACCGCCAACCAGATGTCTGTTTAAATCCCACTTTGCTGTTAACAATGTGGAAAAAGTGTTTTCTCCCGTATACTTCATTGTCTACTAACCACTCTCTTTAAAAACACGAGGCCTTAAAATTTCCTCCGTTCGAAGACTCCGCCGACTAAGCCACCTACAGTAAATGTCTCCCGAAAAGAGGCTTAGCTTTGTACCTCACTCAAAAAACCATAAATTTTGTTCATCATGACCAAGGCTTTTAATTACAGTCACAAATGCACTGTCTACTTGCTCACAGAAGACTGTGCAGAAGAACTAGTGATCCGTTGATTTCCATGTCCCTTACAATCAGTCTTACTCAAGGAAAAGCAAGCTTACTAGAAATTTTATCTTCTTCATAAGACTTTCTTTGTTCTTCAACTGTCTATCCCAGTAGGCTTTGACTTATACTACCATCTTGCCTTCTGGAGACGTACCAGAGAAATATGGCTACTGAGGTAGTTTTTTGTTTACCCTTTCACCTAAAGAGCGGCACAAGGCTGTAAATATATGACTTCCCTTCTTCATTTAATCATCTCCCCCTCCAACCATTTTTAAATAAGTGGTTCTCACACATCTTTGAATTGTTTCATGATGGGTAGAAAGAGCTCAATTGTACTTCCGTTTTTCCGTCTATTACGACGAAATTGTCGCATGCCTAAAGGCTGAGTCCAAAATCGTCTTGTTAAGCAGACACTCCAAGACTGTGTAAACATTTCTGGCCACCTGATGTACTGTACTTCTGCGTCACTAGTCCAAAAGCGATTTTTTAATAATCTTTTTCCATTTCTGGCTTTTCAACGCAAAGACGAAGGCGTGCGCAGTTCATGTAATCGAGCTAAGGACACGAAAGTGCGGAAATGCCTGCAAAACAATTGCGACATCTCGGCAACCGCCCCAACTGCGGCCTCGGCATTATTCGAGCTTCGCTTTTACGTGACACACGTACGTTCTGCCTCCTCCTTGTCTTTCTATCTTTTCATGTCCTTTCGTCTCCTCATTCTTGATCTAGTCCCATTCATGCATCTATGTTGGTGTTAACTTTAAATATTTAAGGTGCTTTTGATGAGTAGAGCATATGCTGGTTTAGGAACATTTGAGTCATTTAGTTTGCCTCCATAATCCGTAACTCCTTAACAATGGTTTTAATGGTATCTCCGTTTCGTCGAATCGGGATGGAAGAAGGTTGGGTAGTCACATTTGTCACCCCAGCAGCTTCCACAACCATTGTTAGACTTCTACATTCTTCGTGATCGCAACTATAGTTGGGTGTACATGCCAGGCTTCCTCCAACCGTCGCAACAGCACGGCCATTCCCAAACTCATCGATCCACGCATGCATAGTCCTTATTCAAGAGGAAGATACTTGTACCCCTGATGCATGCATCCTAGCGTCACTAACTTCGCAACATCCAAACTACCAAAAGGCTGTGTTTTTTTGCCTTAGTGACATTTAGGTTTCAACTTTCGAGCCAATTTGCTTCAGAACAACAGTTTCCCATTTAATTCTCATCTCTTGGACAGGATAAATGATTCCACCTGTGTGTCAGTATTCATGTTAACAACTGTTTGATAATTTTCCCTTTTTATAGTCATTGATAAAAAGCGGCAATTTTGTAGCGATAATCGAAGGAGTTGTCCAACTTAGAAATTCTCGAGGTCTACTTAAGCGATCATCAGTAGCATGTTTACATGCGATCATAAAACGCTTTTTGTATTTTTAGGCACAAGAAAAATACATGCAGCTGCGAGGAAGCATGAACAATCATGGTAGCCATGGGCGCCAGTACGGTCAACAACAGTGTTTTCCACAACAACAACAATTCCAACCCCACAACTGGACAACCACAACTCAGTTCGTAAACCGCGCCAAGCAGGCAGCTCTTCAGCAGAGCGGCAACCACCAACTCGCGGCTCTCTTCGCCGACCCTAGCGGAAGAGCCGGAGGTAATGGAGGTGGCAGCGTTCCGATTCCCCCTAGCGGTTTTATGCGTCCTCCGATGCCTGGAGTGCGAATGGGCATGGGTCCACCGCCACAGCAACAAGGAGGCAGCGGAAAAGTCAACTGTCAGTGCCCCACTTGCACCGGCGGGAACCCGTTCCAGGGTCCCCGACCCTTGATCGGTCCTCAAAATGATTCACTTAACCAACGAGGTGGAGTGATGACTTTCACTTCACAGCTGACAGGTCTACCCATTCCTGAGCACCCTTCAGGGCTGTTTCCTTCGGTAGACTTTGTCATGGTGCCAGCGCCAGGAAATGGATTTGATGGCGGATGGGATTGTAGCTGTGGGCAAAGTGCGATACCGACATTCATGAGTGAATATCAACAACAGATACCGCCACCGCCGCCGCCGCCGCCACCACCACCACCACCGATACAACATCAGCAGCAGCCACAACAGTTTGGATGGAATGGATCCATGGATAATGGTGGTGGACGGTGCTACTGTGGAGGCACTGGCATGCAAATGAATAGCCTCTTTTAATTAGTCTAATTTTTAAAATGATTGCCTTAAATGATACAGTTGGATTGTGGTTTTAAAAATATATTTGGCGTCAGGTTCGATCACCGGTCTCTTGTAATTTCTTGAGCCACTTTTTAAGATTTGAGTAGGCGGTTCAGTAGAGTCTGATTGCATACAATGATTTGATAGCTTGTTTACCCCTGCGTCTCTGTTGTTTGCACATCTGGCATTGCCATCGAGCTTTGTGGCGGCCTCTCAGCCATTTCTTATTTTAATAAAATACTTCCTGCACTACTAATATGACTTCTCACGACTTCCAGAAAGACTCGGGGCGCTGCTTATACACTACACCATGGTGTTAAAAATTTAGGAGTAGTTGCGGTTTTACTGTAAGGATTATGTGCACCAAAATGTAGCTATTTAATCTTTTATTTTTATTTTATCGATGTAAACTCTTGAGTCTCTGTAAAGTGTCTTTATGCTAGATAGTATGACCCTTGGCTCTATCATTATGGATCTTTAATACTTCAGGGGATCCTCTAGACCGTAACTAGGCATGTTAGGTGCACTTTTAAGGTTCGATTCCGGTAAATTGGATACTTTGGGTCTCCACCACTCCATGTTTCTAGGGTGAGCTGATTTTGCGGTCACGCCGGTAGATCTAGGTTCTACTGCATAGCCAATGCGTGCATTATATCCGGACAATATGCCCTCTCTGCACAGCTGACCCGCATAATCAAATAAGCAAAAGACGTTCGCCTTCCTAACAAGCATAACACACAAAGATAATTCTAACCTAATGTGAGAGGTGACATTAAAAAGCCACTTGCCGCTTTGACTGATCAACTTCAAATGAGGACCGACGAAGAAATCGGAAAAAAAGTATTTGACTGAGTTCACAAAAAATTTGGGCGAAAGAAATGCATTGCACGAATTTACACTACTGAAGCGAAAGATAACAAAAAGCATCATTTTTCTCTTGCAGCAATTATTCGCTAACATGACGGGTGCGAAAATTGGTATATTTGAATTGCGAATATGATTTATTTTTAAAATGCAACCATATAAGCGCTTAGCCATCCAGATTATAAATGCACAATTCTGACGACAGTGAGTTATAATTGGTGTCTCTCAAGGACTTATGGTCCAGGTCCAGAGGCTCCTAGTTTGATTTGATGATCTTCAAGACTTGTTCTTTCAAGTCTTGGCATTTGATTTTTAAGATCTGGATTTTACTCGGTGCCATAGTGCAGCACATTATTGAGTTTTTTTGTTACTGAGGAGCTAGTGATGAAGCAGATCCTGTTCTCAGCTTCATTCTGCTTAATTTAGGCCATTGTTGAGTTTCAATCCACCAATTAGGGGTTTCGTCTCTGTTAATTAAATACCTTTTCTGTGTTTTGTCTGCGCCGTTAATTGTGGGTCCCTGATGTTTACGCGTGTTCTAATCACAAGCAAATTGGCTGTTCTGGTCCGCTTATTGATACCTTAATCACTGCGCTAGTTTGTGGTCAGCACTCGTAAATCTTATTTGCTTTTTGGTATGCTGTTTTACTCAAGGACATTCTTTGAATTTGTCCCCTTCTCTAGCAGCATTAGTAATTTGACATTTGTAGTCCCATATTTTATGCTATGAATCTGACTTCTCCATGTGTTCTCTTCCTATTAATTTTTAGTCAAAAGAAACAAACTCCGTGAATACCCTTCCAGAGGATATTTCCGCGTGGTATACTGGCCACAATCGTTACCTCCTCGAATCCATGCTTGTATTTGCTCTGCGTCGAGATTTTGCACAGGCGGCCTGCAAAAGTAGGTAATGACTGTGAATTCTTATCTATAGGGAGATGCAAGATGCATCTTAGCGATTTCGTAATACTGTCGCATCCCGTGAAATTTGGCTTTCATTAGGTCTTGAGTATGATGCATTACTTGGCAATGCAAGTTCATCCTGCAGCTCCTCAAGATCTCTTTGGGACGCCATTGGAGAGTAAAACTATCCTTAGCCCACAGAAAAGTCGGGACTCTTTAGGCAAAGATGACGGTCCGTGTCGTCAAGATATCAGAACAAAAAGTCGCTTCACCAAATAATCTCTTCTTCTTTGGAAATCATCTTCAGTTCTCCTCGCAACCCTTTCCCTACCTTGGATACAATCAGTTTTCCCTTAAATTGTGATTAGCATTCCGTCGTAGGAATAGCTGAGCTTTCTGAATATCGATCTCGCCTCAAGATGGGTTGCATTGGGGAGGGATTAGCCAGGCTGGTTGTGATACACATTGGGTGACGTTCAGGGAAGACGCTATTCTCCACTTTAGTCGTTTTTCATGGCTATGTTTTCCGAAAATGATGGTTATTATGTTTATTATAGGAACATGTGCTAATGATTTGTTTAAGGTCGATTTGGACCTATCTAAATCTTCTAAGTTGTGAACTCGACGAGGTTCGAGACCGTTTCACCCACACTTGCGATCAATCTCCAAGGCTTTACCCTTAGACTGCATGCGTTCTTCTATGACATTTAGTCTTGGTAACTGGCAAACCAGGTTGCGATTTGTTCTCCCCTGATCGGACTCGCTTACCTCTCCCACAAATATGGCTTCTCTAATCAGCGTTGGAACCTTACTAAGGGATACCAGTGAGAGCGAAGTTTTGTCACTGTCGAACTATAAGCATGGGTAGGAGATCATAGGATCAGGATGTTGGCAGATTTCACGCTGTCAATACTGCTCAAATCTGAAGGGAGAGCTTGGGCACAGCAGTTTCGACTTGAGTTCTTTCCCTTCTCTATACGAAACTATGCGTTATTTTGGTCAGAGTCTTCTGTAGCCAGTTTCCGGGTTCGCATTCTATTAAGTAATTTCGGTTTTTGTGGGTGTTAGTGGCAATTTTCAACTGGCTTTCGCTTCAATGGGATCACACCTAGATCTGGTTGTGGTTTCTAATGCCCCTACTGAATTAAACTTAGTAGCACTATTTTTAGTCGCGTCGGTGATGCGACAGGGTGGTTTGCAGCCCTCCAGCATGTCACTGTGGTGCCTCAACGCTCAATCGCCGCGTCTCCACGACCTTGCAAAACAATGTTGCACCACTTCCACAGATCCTCAACTTATGCTCATCTTGGAGGAACTCTCTCAAGCCGCTGAGGCTCTGGCTGCTGCTGTGGGGCGCGAAAGTCCCTTCCAGGCTCCTCTCCTTTGCTACAAGCGCGACGTGGACAAACTCGTAAGTGTTGTCTCGTCATCAAAATGTGCGTTTATCATAAAATGTATAATTTAACTTGGCTTTGTCGAGATAGTGTTCATTGTCACTTTTTCTTTTTTAAATTTTGTCCACCTCTCCCCCTCCCCCACTCTGGGTAAGTTGATGGGCGTTTCCAAATCTTTCAAGATAGGTGTGGCGTGATTGCGCGAAATCAGTGGAGTTTTGATACTGCTATGGATTCATCAATTCGTGGCCGGCGCTCCCCCTCAGGACCGCCTAGATCTGACGGCCAACCGACGAAATCGGAATGCCTATTCGCATGAGTTGTGTCTCCTTACCGTTGTCGGCAATGCGGTGCAATTTGCTGCCGGCGCAAATGCAATAAAAATTTCACACTAGTCTGGAAGCATAGAGCGAAACCAACGCAGCGTAGTGTGATGGGTGCTGACTGAGGTCATTGAGTTGCGAAGAATTTTCGCCTGTCCGAAATCTTTGTCTACCAATTGAATGTTCTTTTTTGCTGTTTCAGCTCATGTTTCTCTACCTCGACTCGCCCAAGGAGGATCGATTTCCTCACATTGTGTGCAAATTAAATCAAAAATTTCCTCCACATTCCAAAGTTTGTGCTCCTTTTAATGTGCCCCACTCTCATCTCTCTTGGGACTATTTTAACCCGCTCATAATTGTCTGCAGGACAGAGAGATCCAGTCATTTCGCAGCGACTATGCGAGGCTGCTAACATCGGCGGATGAAGTCGAGCGCTACATGGCCAATGTTTGGCTGCCCAATCGCGAAACAGCGTTTGCAGTTCTCTTCAACGACGCCCAAGCCGTGGCTCGACATCTTCCCTATACCTTCTTTGATCAAGTACAGCTGAATTTAATTTATTTTAAAGAATACTTGCTTCTTTGATGCTCTGAGCGGAGTGGTTTTTATCCACCAGGTTGGAACACGCCACCATGGATTATTTGTACAGGCGGTGAAGAAGACTCAGACCAAATTTGGTCGAGCTGTGCTCTCGGTGTTGGCTGATGCGAAGGAGGAACTCACCGAAGCAAAGCTCATTCAAATTGCAGATGCAATGGAGTCGCATTAATTCTAAACCTCAACAAGAACGCTCCAACTTTTTTTCCATAAAATGTATCTATGCGTCCTGCTTGCCGGCCGTTTCAGGGAAGTGCGTTGATGGCTGATTAGAAAGCATTGCCTTGATGTTGCTGTAGCTTTTGGTCCGATGAAAATGTCTTGCAAACACTTTTTCGACTTGATTAGTGACAGTCAAAGCAAACCGGGAGCAGTGTGCTTGAAATGCTCCACCTAGATACTCTACTTTGACTTGACTTTGGCCTCCATGCCAGAAACGTATCCACTGGTCTTGGAATCAGCTTGAGCATTTACAAAACTTCTCATCTTGGTTAATCTGGCATTGATAATTTGATCAATTTCGACCTAGACATTTCTTCCTCGTCTTGCAAGAATGGAGATTTAACCTGAGTCTGGAATGAAAATGCTGCTGATGATGATAAACTCTTGAGAATCGTTCTCTGTCCACTCCTTGTGGTTGTGGCTGCAGGTGACTGAACGCGTGGAATGCTCTTCTTCCGTTGCTCATGGAGCACATGACACAAAGTTTGTCCTCCGGGTGAGGTAGGCCTCATTCCACCTCACAGGGGGAATTGACTCACTGGACAAAAGATACCATAAGTCATTCATCAGGTGGATGTGGAAGAACCTTCTCACTGTCCCACCTTCTTTGGAGGAACCTAAAAGAGGTCAACGAAGGGGTCATTCAACCTCTTATCAATGATGTCTCAAGTCTCTTGAGAGGTCCAAGGTCTAGTCTGCCAAGGGAGCGCACAATTGAGGGAAGACTGTAGGTTCCACTGCTTCGGTCGAGTGGTGAGCAGTAACTTCGGATCCACAGAGGGCAGTTCGGAGTGTTTGTAGCAGTTAAGGTACTGATTTTGTCTTGAAAAGGCACTCCATCATGAAATGCACTTTTGCAGGGTGTGATGGTAACCACCTTGATTGTTTATAAACAATTGATTCACAAAACTGATTACAATGAGGATCAATTTTGGAACTGTTATTTTCATTGTGCACAATGAAACAATTATTCGGCGGGGCTGAGCGGCACTGGGTGGTCAGTGCTTCAGTAGAATGCCACCACGTGGAAGAATCTCGAGTACTTGGTACTTTATTCCAAAAAAAAATCGGTCTTCTGGAGGCTTTCTTACCGTGTTTGGGGAAAAACAGTCAAGCATTCTTCCTGTACCGACTGATTGCTTTTGCATTCTACGTCCTTTAGATGGCACAAAGTTGGACAGAAAAAAAGCCAAAATTGCAGTAGCTATTTCAGGACGGAAGAGCATCCAAAAAAGAGGATTTAGCCGACTTATTTTGAATGTGTTGCAGACTAGTCGCGGTATTTGCGCTCGCACATGACACCCAGGAGGTCAATATCCTTGAAACAGACTATTTCTCCTTGTCAGTGGCGTTAATTTTTACAAGGACCAGAATCCAGGTTTGAGACAGTGTACAGAACATGCCATCTCCCGAGCTGATTCGTTATAAAGTAGCCAAAGTCACTTCAGTTACCAAGATGTGTAATTTCTTGAGGCGAGGTCGCATCTCCAACAATGAATTCGAGAAGACCTCTGGATTTGTGGCACAGATGATGGTGACGGTGATGTCAACCTGTCACAAATGTCGACGCAGGTGTGAGTGTGTGCGTACGATGTGTCTATCCACTAGACTGTCCATCCTACAGCCGGGAAGAGGGGGCTGGCTATGCATCAAATGCAGGGGCAACTACTGCTGCCTCCTGCTTTCATTGTGGTAAGTCGCCTCATACCCCCCAATGACTCATCACACTTATGCTCTCGCCTGTAAGATCGCATATTTGGTTATACTGTGGGTGGCGTGTATGTTTGGGAAAACGAAAAGCTAACTACAATTTCCATCCAAATGATGATGTACAGAAAGAATTCAACTTGGAGGACTATCCAATCATCTTTATCGGATTTTGAACCACTAACCTGAGCAGTCACTTCCGATGAAGGCTTAATTTACTTTGGGATGGGGGGTTAAAAAAAGCGTTCCTACAGTTTGGAATGCTGAACTAAATCTTGGCTAACTTTAATGCAACTAAGCAAATCTTTTTTGTGTGGGAATTGATGATTATGAATACTTCGTGTGCACACTGGCTATGTAGTCAACTCTTACCAATTGGACCAATCAGACGCCTGGACTGTTTGTTGAATCAAGAGGTTTCTGTATGCCACAAACTTGTTTCTATGGCTATCAAATTAACCTACTTCTCCTTCCTTGCACCCTCAATAGTGTGATAATGAATTCAGCATCGACTTGGGCTATAGAGATCTGCGTTTTTAAGTGGCTCTTAATGGTTAACTTCAAACCTAGAGAGCTTTTCTTTTCGAAAGAATGGAGGTTAAATGTTAGTGATAAACCTGAAGAGGGAATTAGTTGAAAGCTTCACTTTTGAATGGTGCAGTTTAGATCCGAAGATCGCTAGTGAGCAACTGGTCTGCAATTTAGAGCAGAAGCACCACCTTTAATGCTTGCATAAATACCACCACACTAATGCCAAGACCTTAGGAGAGACAGTGCAAAATTCTCATTTCCTTTTGCCTTGTTGAAGCTGAGGAACAACTAGAAATACTTGTGGATCGCGGAGTTTGAAGAGAGTCTCTAGGGCCATAACATCCAAGAAGGGCTCGACAATTTTGGAGTTTTAAAGCAAACTCTGCAACGCCTATTCCTCATCCATGCTATGTTCGAAGTATCCATATTAAATGTTAGTGTGTAGCCTCTTTTTTCAGATCCAGGTCCGCCGTCACAGGGATGTGACATGTGTTTTATCAGTTTTTCCCGTAAGCGGTTGTATCAGATCCTGTCGTAAAGAAACTGGTGCGAAAGGGATTTGCATTTCTTTTCCTTTCAGGCAGAATTTAGACTGGCCAGTCCGGTGGTGTTACGCTGGTCGAGTTCCCATCGGGACTGTGGCTACGAACACTTTATCCAACCCTTTGACCACCAGTGTGTTAAGTAATGGCATGATCGCAGATGTCCATATTTGCCAAAGCTATCCTAGATGGTTTCGGTGGTAGTAGCATTCAGCAGCATCCCTTATGCGAGTCACCGCTGATTTGACGATTTCTTACCGCTTCGAATTTCTTCCAAAATAAGCGCGGACTTGCCCCACTATTCATTTGATGCCCTCTGAGGTGCCTCCAAACCCATCGGCCCTCACCATCGTTAGCCCCACAAGCTTCCATTGCGTGGAAAGAGGGGCCACGCCTAGTGATGCTCTGTTGTGGGAGCGCGGAAGAGTGTACGTGCATACACACACCATCAAACTACCCGCCCCCATGCGGTCCTCTGATTGGTTGCAGGGGGTCACCGCCCAACTAACGCAGGTGAAAGGTAGGCAGGCAGGCAGGCGGGCAGTGGGGAAAGCGGGAGGCGGAGACGGAAGAAGCACGCGTATCCAGCCCAATTGTGTGTGGGTTGGCTTAGCAACAAACACTAGGGGCTATGCTAACGCCTACCCGCAGGTAGACTCAAACCTGTTCCTCGCCTCCCGTGCCTAACGTGCATCCTCGCCATCTGCCTACCCCCAAATCGTTCATTACGTCCCCAGTGCTTTGCTACTGTGCTGCTGTGGCATGCTGTGCCGCGCTGTGCTGTATGACCTAGGCTTTGGCCAATCAAGAGACAACACCGTGCACCGCAGTGCCACCTACCTTTCACTCTGACCATCGTGCATCATCACTTACCGGCAAGGGGCTCCGCGTCGTTCGGCCAAATCAGGTCGCCGCAACCAGTAATGTCACCACTAACACCACCGCCAATGCGAATACGCCGTTGAGGGCAAAAGTAAGCCCGCAGCCGTAAACGTGTGACACGTGCTTTTTAGCAATCCGGCTACCAGTTGCATCAACTCGTGTCGCAAGGACATTGGTGAAGCTTAAATCTATTAAATAAATGCGAAGTGTTTGTGTTCTGCCAGTATTTACTGTCTTTGGGGTAGGGCGAGAAAAAAACTAATGAGGGCTGATGGCATTTTGCAATAATAAATCCCAGTGGGTGTGGTAATAGACTTCCGTCTAAAAATCTGACTGTGAATGTACTAAACATGGGAGAATCATTACAAATTAGTAAAAAGTTTGTCGAATCTCGAGCTGTTACATTGCCTTTTCCAGATTAGGCATCCCAGATTTGGCTGCAAACGCTTTGAGATTCTCTATTCATACAGGAGCAGGATTTCTTGCTTTCCTAGTAGATTTCCACTAACTATTTGTTGGTGCTTTCCCCTTGAAGGATGAAGGAGGGTGTAAAAGCGGGCAGAAGCTGGGGCCATATCGAACTAACTTTTATGAGGTGTAAACACACTACTGAAATAGGTCTCGCATCCCTTCCTAAAGGCGGCAATATTTTTACTTTGCATAAAGCGTCAGTGCTCAGATGGGTTAGGACATACTTATAAATGCTATCACCTCAATTGCTTTTGCAACGATTAATTACCACTAGCTACTCAATTAAAATCCGAGAGAACAAAGCGTCAATCAATTCAACCAATCACAGCACTGTGAAATAGGCACAAAAGGCACGCTGCCCTGGGACCCTAGAAATAGTTATAGAAGCAAGGAGATGCATCTTCTTGGTGAGCCAAGTACCTATTAGCTAGAAACTCAAACATAACTAGCCAGTGGCTATGGAGACTGCTCTTTTGTCTTTATTTGGTGGTCGCTGATTGATTGGTTAAACGATCTGACCAATCATTTTTTTCTAAAATATATTTAATGATCAACCTCCTCCAGAAGGATGTTTATCACATGTTTGGATGTTTTTATTGCTGATACCACTCACTGTTAAGTAAATATCGACTGTTTTTTGCAAAATTTAATCAATTGGATAGCCGAAATGTGGTAGCCATGCTGATTTCCCAGGCAAATAAAGTAACATAGTCCGAGTGTATCGTTATTGTATGCCACCCATTGGTATTTTTGCGATCTCCTCAATTGTATTGGTTTAAAATCAACCAATCTGTGTGACCAAAGAAGTAGTAAGGTGGTTAGGACCACATGTCACACATGTGTGACACCGAATGTGCCTTGGGTAGCGGGCTTGGAAATATCCCAACCGAAACTGTAGAAGTTAAGATTTGGTGGTCTTGATAAAAGGTCTTGTATCAACCCAACCCAAGACTACCTGATCCTGTTTGATTGAGATGTTTTGACGCTGTCTACCTTGGCATACGTCTCAGATGCCACAAAAGACCCGCTTCAACAGAGGATTGTTCGTGCTTAGTGAAAAGTAGGGCTCTTTTTTACAAATCTACGTAATGACACTTGTATTCAGTGTTTAAAAAGGCGTAAAATGCATGTAGTTGAACTTGAGTAAATGGGACTGATCGCAAGTAACCTTGAGATCCGAACATCACCACCACCAGAGCCACAATAACTTTGCCGAAAGCGGCGAAGATGAATGGAGACTTAGTAAATTGTCCTGGAGAATGTAGTTGCTTTTTCAGCTTATAAAGAGGTAGGAAGAGCACACCGTTAGGAAGAGTTGAGGTGTCTGAGAAGAACAAATTTAGCTCTGACAGCATGTAACCTTGGTGTTGAAAAGAAGTCTCCCCTGCTTAAAGTCCTTTACGAGTAAATTGAAAGTTATGAAGTGTTTGTAATGATATGAAGAAGACAGATCGTTCTAGAAGTCCAGCTAACTATACCAAAAAAAACATGAAGAATGGAAGTGCCCTGGATAAATAATAACTACTGTAGGTGGATTGCATTTCAGCAAAATGGGTATCAGAGCAGTGACTAGGCAGTGGGTAACAGGTGGTTGTAGACGCTAATTATTTTCGGTTATTTAGCCCCAAAAATAGGCTTTAACCCGTTTTTTTTTATGGAAGGATCTTAGAGGTAAAAATAGGCCACTGCAGTACCATGGATCGGATCAACTCGTCCTCAGACCGACACTATTCCTCATCTATTCTCTTTATTCACACTTAACTCAATCTGGTTATGGTCTATTTCGGAGCTAGCACAGTTAATATAAGCTAATGCCTTATGCTGGTAGCTAGTGTGTGGAACCGTAGCGCTAAATATGGCTCCACTATGTTGTTTTCAACTCTCCTAATCACCGATGTCTCTTATTGTCTTTCACACTGTAAAATCTCCCAACGAAGAGACTCTCTTTTTTTTCTTTGCAATGGTTTAAGGCCGAGCTGTCCCCAAAACTTGCCTGTCAAAGTGGTAATCGGTAAGACCACTCGCTGCCACAAATCCACGCCTAACGCCAGGCAGCGGGACCGCCCGCACTGAAGTCGCCCACTCAGATTGAAGCAGGCGGGAAGCCAAGGGAACCAATCAAATCGGGTCTGGAGGTAGACGGTCGTAAGGGCAAATTTCTCAGGGGCTAGCAGCTATTGATTGGGTTAGGGGGGGGGAGGGAGGGGGAAGGGTTTACTGTACCAAGACGTTGGGACGCCGACGCTCTCCACCAAAGTGCAGCGCGAACCTTGATTTTGGGGCGGGTGTGGGACGGAGGGGTTTGGGAGCAGGAAGGGGAGGAGGGGGGGGCGGGTGAATCAGAGCACTAGGAAGTGGAGGAAATTGCCCAATTCGAGTTTAGTTGGAATGAAGGTTTAGTAAAGCGCATAAATTGCCTCCATTTTTCTGGTTACCTCTACTTATTAGATCTCTGCATAATTTAATATTTCTTAAAGTAAAATTATTAAGAGCCAAAGACGTTTTTACACTTTTAATCCCCTTTCTACATCAAATTAAAGTGTTTGTATAGAATTTAACATTAAGGGCTTTTAATACGTCTAAGTGGATGATGGTAAATTTGAAATTCAATGTATTCGATGTTCCACAACCGCGTCACTGCAAGTGACCATGAATTGCCAATGTGTAAGCGTTGCTAACAGCAACAAGAACACAATTCCATTTGAAAGGCTTTCTATTCTCTTAGAGGTGAATTGTTGGTGTCACCCCCACTTGGAGGGTGTTAATTATCTCACCACCTAAGTTTGGAGGGTGGAGTCTTGAGGTACCTGACAAACGGCAAGTGACCGCCTGGTGGAGGAAATGGCCACTCCGCCTCCATGATAGCATAGTACTTGTCAAGCGTGAATGTAACTACCCAACTCTGACAGCAAATGCCAGTAGTTGGACCGTTGGCAGATATAGCACTTGCACTCAGCCTCCTTTATAACTTCTTAAATTGTCATACAGGTTAAGGACGCCTTCTTCTTCTTCTTCTTCCCCTCCTTCTTCATGCCTTGTGGTCATAGACGCAGCCAGGTGGACGTCAAAAGTTTCCTACTACCACTATGCGCCTGTAT
Source organism: Taenia multiceps (assembly GCA_001923025.3). Classification (NCBI taxonomy): domain Eukaryota; kingdom Metazoa; phylum Platyhelminthes; class Cestoda; order Cyclophyllidea; family Taeniidae; genus Taenia; species Taenia multiceps. Next base: position 1,713,792 of record CM010317.1, on the reverse strand, counting down.
GGCTGGCTTTGAATCTTTCAGTTCCCCCCTGGAAAGGGAATACCTCAGCTCCCGAATTTGACAGAACAATGTTTCTCCACCTTAGTAACAGCTTACGCGGTTGAGTGGTTATCCACCGCCCTGGATGGCAACTCTTACACCCAACAGCAAAGGCATCCCCAATTGACCAGACAGAAACAGTCACATGGCACACTCTGCCAAGACCAATTACTTACTCCGTCTTTTATCTTCCTTGTTACTAAGGTAATGGGAAAACCGTGGAAACATTCCTTTTTTTCATCCTGCATGTTTGCTGTATTCACTGACACAATGGATAACAGCACCAACACCAACACTTCAGGGTGCGAGTTACCACCTATTACGACAAAACATTGCCCACAACTTATGTTTCCTTTGAAGAAAGCACACCAGCTAAGGCTGGTTTACCCCCATCTCAAGTGGGATAACCTCTGACCTTCAACGTTGTCATTTGAAGTGCTCGCAACAAGTGAAGTTGGTACCCAATCTTCAAACCTTTTTACGGCTTGTAATAGCTGGACGTCAACTTTAAATCCCTTTTTGAGAAAAAAGTGTCTCCAAATGTTGACATTCTAGATTAAATACCAACCGACTTGTGATCAAGGTAACATAGACAAAATCGGTAAATCGATCAACCAATGGGGGAGCTCGACCAATCACATCTGAGTTCAGAGGGGGAAACTAGCAAAACACCTCGATAATCACTCTGCTCCTCTGGGCAATTTTAAACCGAATTTAATTTCCCACCTTCTCATTACACCACACACACCCACACACACACACACACTCATGCATATATGTGTATATAAATAGTGTTTTGACTCACGCACACCTAACCAAAGTACGTGTTTGCGACTACGCCCATTCGCAGGGCGGGTATTTCCACGTAGCCAATCAGACTCTCGCCTGAGGCGTGTGCAGGCGCGCAATCGATCGAACCCATGGCGTGGCCGTGGCACAGGCGTTGCCACTGGCAACCCGGTGAGTGCTGTTAGTGCATGCAATTCCTGTTTGAATGTGTAAGAGAGCGAGAGCGAGAAAGAGAGAGAGAGAGAGAGAGAGCTCACATGCGGGTCAGCAGAGCACCACAACCGGTTCTCACAAAATACGCACAAAACTTCTACTCACCTCTTGGGGTTATCACCCTAACACCCATTTCTGAATGTTATTTCGTTTTGAGTAAAATTGAATCCAAAAAAGTGTTACTTTTCATCCGAAAATTAAGCTAACCTTCTTCGAAGACACCAAACCTATGGGTTGGACATGGGTGAGCCAGTCTCGGTGTCATGCGAGGATAGAATGATCCTAAAAGGAAAGAGACCTTTTACCGGTCTTGCATCAGTTACTTCAAAAGTTGATCTTTTGGACAGCGAAATTGAAGTCGACGATTTGCGGACAGAGACCAAACACTGTTCTATTGACGGACAACTCAGACGTTCCATCATATCCCACTAACGATGCTGACTTTTGTACTACCAAACTAGCCGATTTACTTACTGTCGCCCACAGCTACTTCGTTGGCAGGATTTTGCGCTACCGCAGATGAGTAAAAAAGGCGGCACAGCATATGCGTACCTCTCGGCCAGCAATAGCTGCATTTTTGAGGTTGCAGACGAGGGCAGTAAATGACGACCAGATCTATTTGTGCTGAAAACAACAGTACGAAGCTATTTTTCTACTAAGGAAAAGGCTTCCAATAGCCATGACGGAGACATATCTAGCACCCTTAAAGGTGCTTCCGTCCTCATCACGCCCATGATGCTTTAAAAGGCTGGAAGGCCATGTCTGCTAGGACTGGGGTCACGTGTAGTGTGCGTGGAGGGCGTAGACTGGAGGTGGAATCAATTCCGGTTCAGTGGTCTCTACACTGGGGTCTGCTCACAACCCGGTTTTTTCACCTGAGCTGAAGTCATGTGTCGCGGTCGCAGCAGCAGCCCCACATATGGGGTGCGTGCGTGTGTGTTCTGGTGTGTGAATACACGCACACGCACGCACGTACGCACGCATGATCAACCCTCAGTTTAATCGATTAGTATGCCGTGGCTGTGACGGGGCTGACGGTGGGCCCGGAGTGGAGGTTAGGGTGGGGTTTAACTAGGTCCTTTGAAGACCACCGCTGTCGGTGTGCTGTATACACATGTAATACTAAACTTTTCCTGTACTGAAGGCTTTATTAGTATCACCGCATCGCAAAAGTGATCTGCCAGCTTAAATCATGACGTTGTGTTGACTCATGTTATGGAGCAAAAGCGTTCTAACCGCGTAAGGGGGACCTCCAAGGGCGTGCAGGGTGGGATTGGTGATTAGTCTCTAAACCGTCAACGCACCAAACCGATTCGAGATGTGGATGTTGAGAGTGGGCCATCTGAGAAACACCGAAAGCCCGACCTAGCCGAATTCGATCGCGCACAGTAACCACGGCGGTGGCAACCCGTTGGTCCAGAGTTGGTTAGCCAATCACAGGGTCAGCTAGAGGCTGCTCGTCTTGGTGGCAGTGTGAAATGGAGAGCTAGCTAGCTGGCGAGCGCACGCCAAAAGACGCGGTCCTCGTTTAGGTGCGCACGTGCATTCGCGTATGTGCGTGCGTGAGTGTGTGTCTATCTCACGCAATTACGAGAGGCGCGCACGCGCACATACGCACGCGCGTGCTTTGACCCACTACAAGGTCGCGCACTGATTGGTGGTGACCTGTAAGCGCAGGGAAGGACAACTCGTTGGCGGCGCACACAGCCTAGCCGCCTCATTTGACGAATCTAAAACGCGTCGTGAGAGCCGCGTTGTCTATTTCTCTGGCAGTTATTATGCTCGACGCTCTGACCAAGGAGGGCATCGCGACAGTTACTTCACCGTCTCTGGCTCCCATTACCTCGTTATCTGCGGCCACCCCTAGACCACTAAAGAGGGTCATAATGGACATTGACGAGGAAGAGGAATTAGTCGTTGTCGAGCCCACGGATCCCGACGAAGATCGTCTTCGTGAGGCAACTCTTCAAGCTCAACAAGAGGCCGCAGCTGCTGTAGCAGCTCAGGCCGTTTCGGAACCAATACCCCCACCCCCTCCTCCACCATCGCCGCCTTTTTCTCCCCCATCCGAACCGATGGATTCCAATAAAAACGTGGTCACTACCGACCCAGTTTTGCTCAGTCAAATCATTCAAGCATTGAATGCGAAGCCAAATAACCAAACTGTAGAAAGTACCCAGCAATCGCCGAGGTTCCTGGTCACCTCTTCGAACAACGTTCTAACTTTTCAGCCCTCTCCAGCCCCCCTCCCTCCCCAGACGTCTTTCATGGTTCAACCACTGAGTGGCTTTCAGGCAGCTAGACTTTTAAATCTCACACCAGCCACTCCTCCCCCTCCAACACCGATCTCAAACACGGGTCTACAAAGTCTTCTTTCAACGGATCCGCTACTCTATGGAATCTTCGTAAATTGCGCTACTTCAAATATGATAACGCAGCTAGCTAATTCCATCTCTGCATCGATGATATCCTTTGCTCAATTGGTGGCAATTGATAAAAACATCAATTTGAACAATCAAATAGCCGAGATTACGCAACTCATTTCGGCTCTAATCAATCTGGCTACCTCACTCTCCAACACGCTACCAGGTTTGATGTCCTTGAGGGGTGCAGTGAATCCGACGCCAACAGTCTGCACACCCCAAACTAACCCTATTCTCACTAGCCTCATTGCAGCTTCCTCATCCACACCTTCACCGTCACAACCGACAACTGTTCTTCCCTCAACACTGACGGGGAATTCAACGTCCAAGACTGCTCCTCCTCCACCGAACGTAGTCTGTCCTCAGCCTTGTGCTCCCATCCAGGTGAAACCGGAACAGCCCACTTCATTGACAAGTGGTAAACAGAGTCCTCCAGTTGCCGGTTTGGTGACAAGGTCTGGCACAGTTCTAACCTCTGTAAAGACAGTTCCACGTCCAAAGCGGTTTATATGTACACATTCCGGCTGTAGTCGGGCTTTCGCCTCGAGGTTTAACCTCGTTGAACACATCCGAATCCATACTGGTGAAAGACCCTTCGTCTGCCCTGAACCCGGTTGTACCTCGAGGTTCAAGAGACGTCGGGACCTCTACGAGCACTCTACAATGCATAAGAAGTCCATTCCTAACCCTGGTAAAGCTCTCCTCGTTACCTCAGTTCTCCCAGAGAAAGGAAAGGCTGTAAAGAGTGGTGAAGACAATCGAAGACCACGTCACTTCTGTCCATTCGCCAATTGTCAACGCTCTTATGCTCGCAGACATCGTCTGAATCAACACATGTGTCTTCACACCGGTGTTGGACCCTTCTATTGCGATCAACCGAACTGCAATGTGCGTTACTTTAATTCCGACGATCTTGAGCGTCACAAACTCGTCCACCTCCTACCAGCTAGCAGTGATCCTGCAAAAAAGCATATCTGTCCTCACGAAAACTGCGGGAAAGCCTACTCGAAGCTAAACAAACTGCGGGAACATGTTCGATCACACACCGGCGAAAGACCGTTCGTCTGTGAACAGGAGGGTTGTGGCGCTTCATTCAGCCGGCCTTATGGCCTCAAACGTCATCAGCTGACTCACACAACATCAACAACAAGCACCAATATTGCAACCGATTCAGAGGCTCCAAATTCACACCAGTCTTCGTCCACCAAAGTGGCAAACCTTGTTACCTCCATACCAGCTACCAGAACTTTGACAGCGGTGTTCTCTCAGCCTCCGACACTCATCTCCAGAGTGTCTCCCAATCCCCAACCGGCAATTCTCAACCTCGTCCAAGCTCTGACTTCTGGAGTCCAGTTGCAACCGATAGTCGCGACCGCACCGAGCGAGGAGGCTCCTCAAGTTCCTTTGAACGTCACAATTAAAGCAGATCCCGATTCAACACCCGTTTCCACGGTCACTTCCACTCCTCCCAACGTTACAATCACTTCAGTGGCGTCAACTTCAACAAATAAGCTACCTCTCGTTCAACGCTCCAGCAAGGCAGCTGCTACACCCTCTGCCTCTGCACTGGCGGAGAAGGCAATAGTGATTTCAGGACCTTTTGGAAAGCGACGACACATTTGTCCTATGCCTGGATGCACTAAAATCTTCCCCAAATTGAATAAGCTGCGAGAGCACATCTGTCGGCACACTGGAGAACGACCGTACGCCTGTGAAGAGTGTCCTGCCACCTTTGTTAGAATGTATGACCTTCGCCGACACGCCCTCATTCACACACGTAGGCGGATGGGAATCCTTAATAACGGCGTATAATCAACTGTGATCCCTCTCCTCTACTTCGTATCCATGTTGTTTAGTTGTTTAGTTCTTTCTCCTCTCCCTCCCCAGTTTTGGTTGTTTTTTTTTTCCCCCTTCTGGTGGAAATTGTGTATAGAGCGGGATGGAGGGTTCTCCTGTGCCACCTCCCCCCTGCACCCGTCTCCCTCCTCCCCCCCCAATTATATGTGAATTGTACACTCGTACACATGCACGTCTATACACCTCCATGTATTTATGCATGTACATTTCCAATCAAGTAAATCACTGGCTGTGCCTCCACTTCAAGCGATTGAAGCTTCTGCTGTAGCGATGATGGTAGTTTCGACCCGCGGTGTGGTTGGCTACGAATAGCGCAGATGTATGCTAATGTCTCTTGTGCCAAAAGTTCAAGACGCCAAATGGCGGTGCTGATGAAGATGATGATGATGATGGTGAGTCATCATAGGCATGGAACTCTGCTAATTATCATATTGTGCCTTCCTTAACTGCGGTGATGAATACACAGGATACAGAAGGTCTGTCAATGTCACCGTCTTCTGTCGACAGAGTGTAAACACATCTCCCTCGCCACGTGACCATCCATGACCTACTCTGGTGTTGGACTGACTTAAGTGGCTACGTTGTTGCACTACTAAATTGAAATTAACATTTAAAATTAAGTGGGACAGTTTCTGTGACACCTGAGTTACTCCCAAGACAGCATGAGGCGGACGAGTCAATGAGTGGAACTGGTAGGAAGGCAGAGAAGAGGTGTAGAAAGAAATAAGAGACGGAATGGAAACATCTTCCAGCCTGCTTTGGATGCCTAACACGGTGCCTAGAGCGATCATTCATCTCGTGCCAACAATCTCAGCAGTGATTGGCCAAACTGTCCGCCTTGCTGTCAGACTGTCGAATTGAACTTCTTAGGATCTCAAGCACATTAATTGACACTAGATGGTTCGAATTCTTCCATGAACTGTTTCTCTGTGTTGGTTCCTTATCCTCACTCCACTGTTATCAGCGTTGTCTCAATACTTTATGAAGATGCAAACCTGGAGGTGGATTTGTTGCTGATGCGGGAAGACCTCGAGACAAACTAATCCTGGTAGAATTAAATAGGAGATCTGGAGATCCCAATTCAGTCAACAGGCCTAATTGTCCCCTGCATGCCTTCATCCGATGTGTGCGACGCTAATTAGTGCTACCAGGCACATCAAAGCGCCAGTCAAAGTGGTGATATCTTGCCTAAAGCGCCAGTTTATTGCCTAGCGTGCCGAGTTAATCCTGAAGATGCAATAAAGCACGCCAAATGAGCCAAAGTTCATTATTCGTGTACAGGTATGGGAGGTCATAGGCAGGGACGAGGAGAGGATGGTCTTAACTTCAAGCCGGAAAATGAGCTAAGGTTGTCACTTTTACTACAGTTATTACTTAAATTCCGAAGTTGGCGTTTCGCTTAAACGCCAGACATGATTGCATGAGGTTGTTTCGATCCCCTCCCCCTTGAAGCCTTCAAGCCTTCTCTACCTGACTCCCTCGCTTGTTGTGGGGAGAGGTAGAAGCAGAAGTAGGGCGGGTATCTCCTCTCTGTTTCCAGAATTGAGTCATCACTGCAGGGAAGGAGAGGAGGGGAGGACGGAGGAGACAGGGCTGGTCGAGTCACCATCAGACGTGTCCCCAACTGATGACTAACGTCTCGTGGATGAGGGGGCACCTTTGGTACCATTAGTATATTCAACTCAGTGCTGGCGTCGTTGTCAGCATTAGTAAGATTGATGTCGGTGTAGTTAATGTGAGCAGTTACCGAATTAATAACTCATCTCCAGTTGGAGTTGATACTGTCTTACAGTCAGTATCGCACCTCCTCATTATTGGTCACGAATATGTGACGTAACACAAATATGAGTTCTACGTCTTGTCACTTTGCTATCGCACTTCCCTGACATGGATGGGTGCGAGGGGGGCAAATTGCTGACCCTACGGTTGAGATTACGTGTTTAAGCTCTCAGTACAAGATTGAAGGTCCACCATGACTAAACTGTAAGCTGCACGTCCAGGTAGCAAAAGCGGAGGCCATAATCCTCCACCTGATTCACAAAGACGGCCTTTTGTGAAAGTGGACTCGTGGCAACCTTGAATTTTAGTTATTAGAATTGTAAGTATTTATTTTACTTCTTACTTGTTCTGCTAACATTTCCTCGCTCTAGTGGTCCCCTAGATGACATCATGTGATTTTGAGGTTCAGGAGAGTAGCAATGGTTTTTGCCAGAAGGCCTGACAGATCATTGATTTAAATGGTGCGACTGGAATGTCACTCTACCATGATTGAAGCTAAATTGAGGGAGGTTGAAGAGTTTATGCTGCAAAGTCATTTTCCAGTTAAGCCTACCACCATGGATTGAATGTTTTATTAGTTTAATGACGATAATTTGTCATCAACTTGTTTAACCAATTAAAAAGCCTCTCAAAGGCCAAAAAAGGATGCAATTATCCTCTATCTTTACTTATTGCAGTACTATAAATACAATTAATCCACCTACCACGAGGCTTCATGCAACCACAAGTAAAGAACAAGCGTCACATATTTGTGACAGGTGATTTTGACAAGATAGCTTAGAGGTCACAGCTGTATGATGCTGGCATTGGAGACATCGAACACACTCTAATTGATTATTTCTTTTAAAAATGATATGAAAGCACCAGCATAAATGTTTTAATCGTTTGCTATGGAAGAACCACATTCCACCAATCAGATGCTTAGGATCTGCAGAAGGGCTTTCAGCTAGGCAACTCGAAACATTTGATCATGTAAATATTATTTACTTTACAAACGAATAAATTTTGTTAGATTCCCCATTCACATGATGGCTATGATCAGGTAGAGGTCTGGGCACTCTGTGCCCATCACACCGGTACAGTCTCTTTCCAAAATTGTATCCCCTTTTAGATTGTTTTGCAAAAGGCGAGATTTTATCTTCGTGTTTAGCACAAACATGTCAAGGAAGATAAATTTGTCTCGCCTACACACAACACACAGAGAATGTATTCTAGAATGCAAATCCTTCCTTTTGCGTGCATCCATCATCACCAGTGAATGATAATATGTCAAGGGCGGATGGCTTGTCAGGTGGAGGTGATTCCATGACATGGTTAGATATGATCACTTCGCCTTAGAATTTACTACCTATGAGGTGGAAAAATAGAACCAGATCATTGTACTTAGCCTGACACCTATGTGTCCACTAATTAGAGATGTCAAACCCTAGCTGACTTGGCTATTGACGGCACTGATTACCGAGGTTGTGGCCTAGGAACACTGGAGGCTACTACGATTAATCATTTGTAACCCCTTTGAGCGGTCGACCACTTGAGGTCGTCTACTGATGGTGGTTTGGCTCTGGAGGATCAAATTTTAGGCCTTTGTTCGGAGGAGACTCTATTTGTCTGTCATGTAAACATCCCTTTCTAAAGGTCTTGACGTGACCCGAGCAACCCCTTGGCTGCCAAGATGTGGGTATAAGACGGCACTGTTCTGCTGTTGCTGCTTCTGCTACGCAACACCGAAAGAGAGAGAGGGCGGGCAAGCAGACAGGCAAGTGGACGGAGGGACGGACGGCCGGACGGACGGGCGGGGGCTACCGGCAATGGGATGACTCACCCCCTTCATCCCCTAAGGCCTCGCCCACAGCCCACACACCCTAGTCATCACAGTTAGCAGCAGCAAAGACAGCTGCAAAAGTAACAGAAAATGTGACACGGTGGCACCACGGTGTGGGCTACAATTACCTCCTTTTACTCCTTCTCAAACAGCTTCTGTTTAGACACCTATTACGGTAATTATCATCGTCACATATACGTGACACTGTCTCACAACGTTGTGTTGAACAATGGTTGTACCGATTCGTGTGTAGAGCGAAGTAATGCAATAATGCCTAATGTTGGAGGAGAAATACACGCTTTTATTCTTCGAGAAGCACGTCAATTAGTCTAGTAACTGATGTGTCCAGACTACCATGATTCAGAACTTGAGAGCCATTCCTATGTCAACTTGTTATGGTGCTGGATGCATCCACTTGGAAGAGCTCTGAAATTGTCTCATCGGAAATGGGAGGGTAAAGGATGGAAACGTTCCATCTTGAGCATGAGGAACGGCACACTTTTTATGTTTACGACATTCCAGAGCCAACAGTAGGAAGTCACGATCGGTACGTTACCGCGTGCTATCCCTACACATCTATTTTTCCACCTGTATATCCGTCTGTGTGTGTCCATCCATCCATCCATCCATCCATCCATCCATCCATCCATCCATCCATCCATCCATCCATCCATCCATCCATCCATCCATCCATCCATCCATCCATCCATCCATCCATCCATCCATCCATCCATCCATCCATCCATCCATCCATCCATCCATCCATCCATCCATCCATCCATCCATCCATCCATCCATCCATCCATCCATCCATCCATCCATCCATCCATCCATCCATCCATCCATCCATCCATCCATCCATCCATCCATCCATCCATCCATCCATCCATCCATCCATCCATCCATCCATCCATCCATCCATCCATCCATCCATCCATCCATCCATCCATCCATCCACCCATCCACCCATCCACCCACCCACCTATTTGGAGTAAATCGAATGCTGGCCATTAATTAGCTTTCAACGGTCGGGCACAATTTGAACTTTATGACTTGGAAAGAGGCTACGTGCAAGTGATCTACACATTCTTCATTGCCAATGGAATAACATTCAGGTGGTTTAATGTATTCTTGGAAGCCGAATGGACTCACAAATTGCCTTTGATCTGGCCAGTTCTTCGAGCTTTCTCACGTCAACCAGGTTCTGGACCTCGGCGTAGAAGGTAATCAGCCAAGTTCAAAAGAGCTTTAACAAGAAAAAAAATCAAAGAACCTGGCCCTAGCCACCTCCATTTCCAAACTGTCCATTCCAGTCTCACCTCCTCCTTCTAACCCATTAACTTCTCTTGTTCTATTTTGAGTTGGGTCATGTGATTGTGTAATGTCACTGTCATCGTCAGTGCCAAGAAAAGGCAGAAATACTATCTGATTAACCTAGGGACGAGGAAGAGTATACAACAGTGCCTTTCCTCCTTTCTTCCACCCGCCCTTCCCCCTTCCCTCCCTCGCTCTTGCCATCTTTAAGTGTCATTTGAGATCATATCACAGACAAACTCTGAGGTACAAGCTCTTCTGCTGTCTTATGAGAAGTAGAATAGCACTTCCTCCTTGCCGCCTCAGCAGGTATCTCTTCCTCACCCTCCAAATTTGTTGAACGAATGGATGATCTTAACCACAATTCCAGTCCATATATATGCACACACACACACGCACACACACACAGTGGAATCAAAGTCTTCTGTGAATGAGCAAGTGGAGTGGCAGTGGTAGTGGATCGTCCAAAGGTAGAAGTAACCAATGTCATCTTTGCCCACTCATTTGTCAGTCACCTAGTCAGCTAGTCAAGCAGACAACAACTAATCCAAAATGTACACCACACTCCTCCGGCGTGGGTAAAAGACGTGAAGAACATCAGACAGGGAGACATTGATGGCCCTTGCCTCCTGTTTTTAACTGTCTTTCTTGGTTGCCATCACTCACCCTAAATTTCACTCAAGGTTGACCTTAACATCTTAGCCTCCAATTTGCCTGTCAATAGCTGCATGTTATTACCTGTCCTTCATTGGAGATTCTTCGCAAAGGTGGTTTAGCCACTTTTTGGTCTTTTAGTGGCTCATCACTACAATCGAAGTAGTGGTCCTCTCTGTCACCTAAGCCCCAGTCCCAGCTATCACATCTACACAATTAACTTGGCCTGAGTTGAAGTGCCTTCACAGAGCAGCCAAAAAAAAAAAAAGAGAGCTGGAGACGGGAACAAAGGACGGCGCACCAACAGACGGATGTGCATCCAGGCGCGTGGGTAAACGCTCGCTTGCATTTGTAACGGCAGCAGCACGAAATTTTTGGTCACTGACTTTATATCCCACCTTTTTTTGTGTCAAAATCAGTCACAAAAATATCGCCATTATACAAGTTAATTTGCCAGCCTTAAGGCGGTGGTACTCCCTGTGCCCTCCAACTGGGGGGGGGGGGGGAGAGTAAAAAGAGATGCAGTGATGAATAAAAGGAGTTTTTTGAAGAAAAGCACTTAAGATCTCTCGCCCGAAGAATAAAGACTCTACCAATTCTATGAAGCGATCTCAAATTCCCCTCTTTTTTTTTTGTTCCAAGAAGACTCATTCCCTACCTCACAGTTGCATTTTATGACGCTTCGTCATGTGGTTACAAAAAAAGTGCCGAATTAGTGAATATCTACTTTTTCGGGTGTGTGAGCTAACATTTTGCCAAATTCCCACCACCTCCAGAGGCATGACTTAAGGGTGCACCCTTTTGCAATTAAATCCTCCGTCTCCCTCCTCCTCACCCCTCCCCCGCCACAAATGGGAGCCGCCTTCGCATAATTTCATTTCCAATTTAATTAACCTCCTTCCCTTCCTCGGCTATTTCCCAATCCCTCACCCATCTGAACAGAGTTCCGGGAACAGTACTCACGAGGCCATGGGGGCTATCGATTAATCAATCATTAATCGATAGCTCTCTTCAGGAGTCTTCATTGAAGCGCTCACCTAGTTACCACCCTTCAGTGAGCCCCCCCCCCCCCCTCCCGGTTAAACTGCCCTCTCAACCACCCACTATTCATGATTAAAAAATGAAAGAATTCCAATCCTTTTCTCCATGCCGACTAATCACTTCTTCATGACCTTGAACGAATCGAGTTCCACCGCCAAATTTGCCAAGACGCCCACACGATGAGATACAAATGGCGTCCAGAAAAAAAAAGAACGATTGAAATTACCAAAGCGACAAGTGCAGGCAAACCAGCAAGTCCGCGCCCAGTGAGGTCAACTTGTCATGCCACTCGGGGCAAGTGCATGCAATTTATCGATTTTCGCCAGTGTCCCCCTTCCCCTCCCTCACCCCGCCCCGCTAACTCGTGCATCCAGTTGGCGTATTGTGATTGGTTGCTAGGACATTTCAAGCGACGCACGCGTGATGCTGCAGCATCAGTGAAACCACCGGGTTCAGTGTCGTCAGGAGGAATTTTATGCCTAGAATTTAACTGTTTTGTTTAAATAAGGCGTGATTCAACACCCCATAAAGAGGTGCCTGAGATGTGCTTCAGTCGTGGTCAAAGTACACTGGGAGGTTGTGGTGGTGGTCTTAGATTGGCGCCAATTTTGATGCGAGAATCTTTGAGTCATTACATACATTAAATGGGGTATCCAAGGCTTAAGAAGAAGTATTGCGCCAAAAAGTGGAAGTTATGACCTTCAGTTTCTAGCGTCAGCGAACAGGGTCGACTTTTTGGCTAGTGCCAACGCCTCCATTACCTTGGTGACGCGAACACATTTCTGGTGGCGACACCACTGGGTAAACAGTGAACATTACCCAACTAGTTCCCTGGATGGAATGAAAGAGCTAAAGAAGTGTTAACTTCCCCACCGATAACGTATAACACTGAAATGCATTCTACCGAAGGTGGATGGTCAAACTTTCACCCACATGACCCTTTGAAAATTCCCCTATTAGCTGGCATACTTGGGATCCCATTTCCCTTGTCAAGTGACTAAAAACCTAATCTAGTGTGGATACGAACGTGCAGTTTATTAGACCTTCACATTTACCACTTTTATGCTCCACCCGATCTCGTGATCACTGAACCCAGCCTAACCAATAGGCGGGTGGAATTGGTCATACACCGACTTACGGTGCCAGATGTGTGAAAGGAGTCACGTCAAACACGTGCACAAGAGTGTGTTATCTGATCACGCACGTGATTGGCTAGTGTGGGCCCGCCGCACTCCTATTGGTGGAGACAGCATGGTGTTGTTTGTGGGCATGCATTTACTTATTTAGCAGCAAATGCAGACTTATTTGCATTTTTTTTCACTAAATTTTGTGGAAAATTTATTGGGATAAAAACGAGGGAGTGGTTCATTAATCACATACCAGCTGCAGTTACATTAGAAGCACTTGCATTTATCTTTGCGGCATTACATAAAGGGTGTGTGGATTTAGCATGAAGCTATTGAAAAGAATTGCGGAATGAACAGAAGAAGTCAACGAATCATACGGCAACTCGAAGTAACCATAAATAATAAGGCTGCACCTAGCATCCAAAGTAAAGTATGGCAGACCGCATTGATACACCATTTACTATTATTTTAAAAGTAGAAGGTATTTTTTAAAATGCCTCCCACCCGCATAACATGATTGGCCTGGATACAGAACACTTTGTTTGAAACACAAAGGGAAGTAACACCCTAGGTTGGAGGCTACCGACATGGCCTGGGGAGCAGGCCATTCGGCAGGATTCGCAATGACCCGCTACCAAAGTTGGATATTAAACAAGCAACTAAAACACTACACTTTATCCACGCTTTTGCATCAGGTGAGATTAAATTTAGTCGCCAATCTAATCGACACAGTGGTACAAAGTTGCTTCCTTTAGTCATGCATGGCGCTAAACTGGATTCTTCAGTACCTGCGACAAGGTCTTAGCTTCCAGCATGCTGCAGTGATCGAGTCTTTCCCAAAGAGAATCTCAAAATTTGCGATTTTGGATAAAACTTGATCACAATCGTGCAGAATGCTTCATGGAAGAAAAATAGATTTCCGTAAAAAAGGAGGGGGAGGAAGGAAGAGAGAAACCGGATTTGAATTACACTATTGTCCACTTCTCTACTCTTCCAGACCTTCGTCTCCTGAATAACATACGTACTTATGAATTAATATTTAAACCACCTTTTCGGAACTACATTCACCTGTAGATACAAGCCTTCCCATGTTTGTGTGTTAGAAAGTGGGTAAAGTAGTGGTACAAAAAAACAATCATTCCAAATTATTCGACTAACTACATTTACAGCACCTCCTTCCTAATAATGGCTAAATCGCGGTTGAGAAATGGAATCACTACTTGTGCATAATTACGGACTTTATTTTAGGATATTTTAGGACACATAAGAATTCCACGACGAAGAATAATGTAGTTAAATAGATTAGAAATGGTACCAATCGCGTACCTCATCGCAGTCGCCACTTCACCCTAAAAAAGCGAGTAAGAATGTCAGCCAATGAAACCAGGGGAAATTTGTAATCTAGCCAATCAAATGTGAACTCCCCAATGATTGGTTGAAACGACACCTAACAAAACGAGGCCGCATAAATATAAAGTGCTGCCAAACTTTTGAGACGCACGCTTCATACTTTTCCTCGTCAATCCCTTGATTTGTGTGCTCTGAGGGAGTTGAATGGGAGAGAATGCGTCGTGACTTCTTCCGCGGTGGCAGAGTTACCTTTGGAGATGTCAGAGGTTCCACCTGACTGGTTGGTCGATTCTCCTCCTCACTGTCGCCCTGGAGCGGTGGTTTTGTGAGCAAGGCTTTCAGCGTTCCTTGTGTGGGAGTCTGAGAACTACTGCCAACTTCACTAGCAACAGTACTTGTAGAACAGTCTATCCGAACCGGAAGTCTGCACCTACTCTGCGCAATTGAGATCATGGATGACACCGAGTTATTCAAATTGGCTGTTAGACTTGACATCGTTGTCAAGAGCTGGGCTACATCTCTCAACGACGCTAGAATTTCTGCATTTGAGCCTTTGGCAATGGATGAGACAGCGACTGACGTCAGCGAACCGGAGACATTTGTGGCCAATTGAGAGATGAAGGTGGCAGTTGTGCTGTTTATGATCGCGATCCCCATCAGTGGATCCAGTCCAGGAATTGGCCCAGGTAGCGGTTGTTGAACTTGATTTAAATTAGGTCCAGGAGTGGACGGTAGTTGAGACGCCTGCAGACTACATCCTGAGTTGGAGATGATTGAAACCACATTTTCCAAGGATGTGATAGGTTGTACACTAGCTAAAACAGGTCCTGAGGGAGTACTGGTTGCGGGTTTTGGAAGTAAAGTTGGCACACCAGCTCCTAGGTTAGGAGCTACAGAAAAAACACTTCCCAAAGCTGAAATGGGCAGAATTACTTCTCGTTTTGTAAACGCAGTTTTTGCGCTCGATGTGGAGGTGATAGGCGCTACAGAGGACGCTGGATGCATGCTCCAAAAGTGATCGACGTGAATAAGTGTCGTCTTACTTGACTAACCAGGCATATAGGTGAGAGGCCGGCCAATTGGACCTCGAGGCAATAGGGAATCGACCAATCGCCTCGTGACCTTCACCTGGACAGGACTGAGTCATACGTGCGCAAAGCATCGATGGGGAGTAGGTGAACGCGCTAAGAGATGTGGTGCGGACGTGTGGTTTTATTCACTTGCGCGCACATAATTGACAGATCGATAGTCGATGAGTGACGAATCAGACCTTGCGAACTCATCTCGGTCCCAGATGAAGGTCAGTCAGCCAATCAGAATGAGATGTCCGCTTGATGCGAATACAAGCGTTGAGCTAGTTCCATGTCCTCCCACAAGGTAGGCGAAACTCCCTCAGATTTGGGAACATATTTATGGTCCCAAACTTTGAAGCTTCGGATCCTCCATCTGAATGTAAAGCAGTTGCCTAGGTCAGGGCCACGGGGCGTAAAAATAAGACACCTTCAGAAGTATGCTGAATGTGTTGGCAATGGATGCTAGCGTCTATTTATGCAAATCAAGTAACCTCCGCCCACAAAAGGAAGTCATACTAAAACCTTTGTAAGGGCTTATTGAGTGCAATATCCCTACGCAGCAAAGTACCAAACATACTTATCAGGCTACATAGTAAAGTGAATCACATGACGCTGACCTTGTGGTAAATAACGCGTAAAGCGCGCTGCTTAGTGTGTGTGTGTGTGTGTGACCTCCGAGAGGCTTATACATAAGCGATTTGAGTGGATAAATGGGCAAAAAACCTGCCCACCCAATATGAGCAGTGTATTCTGCCAGTGGTGGTGATTAGATAGGATGCGTTTCACTAGATATAATAACAGCAAGAGGATAAACGGTTTAAGCCCTCCTAGAGAACGGACTAGGTCTCTGCTCCGTCAAGATTAAATAGCATTAATGCATCTCATTTGGGACAGCACTGTGAGTCTTAACGCCTAGAAAGGATCTAGTATGATATATCAGGCTTTTCCTATTAGGAGGAGCGGTCGTCTCAAACTGCCACGCACAAATGTATAGTTGATTTTTAAGAAACGATCATTTCGTAGGTATGGATTTGGAATTCAAAAAAACTAGCGTCTGCTACTAAATAAATGGCTAGGTTTAAGACCCTTAAACTAAATGGCTGTGCCCCAGTTTTATGCTAGTGTTATTAGGACAGACTTTTAGTGGATTAGCCTAAGTCTTAGATCAACCGAAAAGTGATTATTAACGGATTATTTTAAAAACAGAGGTTATCCTAATTAAAGGTCTTGCATTAGAATTTGACAGGTTAAACATTACTACTCCAATGCTTTTCAAAACAAGCGTACATTTGCGTGTTTGGAAAAGCGTGCGATCGTCTTTGTTTGTATTGACATGTTAACGCTGCAGGACTTTGAATGCGCGGATGATGACGACCTACAACAACAGGAGTCCCGGTACGTATTCTTAATTAATCCTGATTTGCATCTCTACAGCCGTCAAGCGGTTGATGCGAGAGGCTCAGGAGCTTTCGCAGCCGACAGAACTTTATTACGCCCAACCACTCGAAGTAAGCGTCATTCAATATACTAATTAATTCGCCTAGGATAACCTTTTTGAGTGGCATTTTACCATTCGTGGTCCTGAGGGTAGCGAATTTGAGGGTGGAATTTATCATGGTCAGATTTCACTTCCCACCGAGTACCCAATGAAACCACCTAATATCATGCTCCTGACGGTAGGTTCATTATCCTAACCCGGAATTTGATTTGCCACATTTGTTATAGCCAAATGGTCGTTTCGAGCAGTACCGTCAGATATGTCTCAGCATCTCCGGCTACCATCCAGAGACATGGTGTCCCTCCTGGTCCATTCGAACAGCGTTGCTTGCGATTATTGGTTTCATGCCGACTTCAGGTGCCGGCGCTATTGGATCTATGAGTGTTTCCGCTGAGGAGCGCCGAAAACTCGCCGCAAGGTTGTCTTTTATCTTTTAACTTTATTTCTTACTTGATGAGGCTGGTTGGATTGCTTGATTCTGTTCACAGTTCCAGAAACTTTACTTGTGATATCTGCGGTCCAACCAAAAACCTACTCCTTCCCGTAACCAGTGCCTCTTCTTCAACCGCTAAGGAAGCCAAGGAATTGGCCTCTCAGTTCATCATTACAGTGAGTTCAGTGCATCCCGTTTTTCTTGAAACGTCTCACTTATTTTCCGATTTCGGTGTTTTCAGGATCCTGGCGCACCAAAAGAGACGCCCTCCGTGTCGCAAGACGCAGAAATTCAGCCAAAAGCTAAAAAAACTCCGGAGAATAATGTCGTTAATGGTGCGATTCCCTCTGCTTTTCCACCACAGCTATCTGCCTTGCATGGAATGCCGAGGCCAGCCTATTGGCTGTGCTACCCTGTCTTTCTGTCGAATAGAACTACTTCTCTAAAGGACCCAGAGACGGCTGCTGGCGATGTTAAGAGGGAACCGCCACTTAGCTTTGAAGAATGGCTTAAAAAAGTGAGTTGCAATGTATTGTTTGCCCAGATTTCGCACCTATGTATGAGAAGCATTCAGATCACATCGGGGGTTCTTGCCTCTGCTCACAGGACTAATTCTCAAAGCCATGGGGTGGGAACTGTTAAGGTCACCCAAATACCTATGTGGTGTGAGGGTTAGCGCCGCCACACACACTGACAGGGCGGCCTGCGTTTTGAGTCGACAGAAATCACTTTAAAGTGGGGAGGGGGGATAGTACAGATTTCCCGTTTTCATTGCTAGACGAACCGTTATTATTCACAAACCGCCAAATTTCATTCAGCACACAAAACTCGCTTTTCTAAATTACAATAAAATGATCAAATGGTAGCCGTCCCAAATCTACTTCCCACCTCCCCACCTGGGGCTTCTGTTTTTGTTTCGCGCACCTTTTGAATTAATCAATACGTCTTTTGGGCGCTGTGCAGAAGAAGCGTCATGCTTCCGGACAAGGAGGTGGAAAACTGTCAGAACCCTTCGGACCCCACAGATGACTCCAATGTCAATGAACCGCAGCAGTGGTAGGCAAATGCAAAAAGAATTGATTTTGTTTTTGTATGGGTCCGATCTTGGCTATGCTAAAGCAACTTAATGTTAAGGCTAGTGGATTACCGGTACTTTGTGATACCAGATTGTTATAGCTAATTTGAACTTACTTTCAAGAATTATTAGCATTATTTTCTCTTTAAAAGCTTCGGTGATCATCACATAAAATCATTCATACTGGCTGTTGATGCTGATTGGCCAAAGGCTTGACCTGGTTCCTCTGTAGCTCGCTAGAATGAGTTGCAGTAACTTGTAGGGAGGGGTTTCGTTGGATGGATACGAGTGTTTATATCTGTGCCTAGAGGCGCATCGTCTGTTGGTACGCTACTCTTTGTTCCAGTCTCCACTCGCTTTTTAGCTTGTTGAGCCCTGATGGGTTTGTTTGCCTTACGACGGCATTTCAACTCGACTCACGTTTGATGCGTAACATTTGGTCAAGATTTGGTAGGTGGCGGCGATGAGGACCACTCAGATGTGGTTGAGGTAGCGCCTTGGGTTATAGTGATGTGGCTTAACCTCCTCGGAAGAAGGCTTAATGCTGCACAGTGAAAGCCTAGTAATGACTTGCAGCTATTGACAGGCAAATCGGATGGTGAGGTGTTAAGGTCAATCCTGAGTGCTATTTAAGATGAGTGATGCTGAAACAAGGCGTTGACACTTTCCCTTACCCACGCCGTGAAAGCGTGGTTTACGCTTTGGGTTGTTTGCTTTCTAACTGGCTGAATGACTGACCAACTGAGTGGGTTACTTGTGATGCAAAGTGGCCCTCAGTGGTCAAGGGAACGAAGGTGGTGCTAGTTACTTCCACCTCTATGTGATCCACTATCAGCACTTCTCTACTCATCTCATAGTTGTGGGACTTGAACAAATCCTGTTACAGAAGGCCATTTTCCTCCTATGTGTGTGTGGTCTGCGGTGGTTTTTTTACTTACTGGAAGTCAAGAGCTTATGCTCATGACCACTTCGAAGGTGTGGAAAAAACCCTATATTGCGAAATAGGGGCAACGCTGATGCAGTACGGGAAAAGTGCTGTTCTACTTCTTACGTGTCAACACAAGACCCTGTACTACAGGACCTGTCCATGCAAGAAGATTTAGTAGAACATTTTAGAGTGGAAAAAAGGGGGGTAGAAGGGCATAAGGTGATGATAATCGCCTTTTTTTGGCACTATCTGCGGCAATGGTATTTGGCAATCACATGACTACACGCAAAAGGTAATGTTTGGAGTTCCCGATTAGAGCGAACTGCATAGGGAAAGAATGCACCTGGTTGGCGGCGCATATTTTTGCCAAGGATCTTGAAGGGCGCTATTAATCACTTTGGATAAGATTTTTATTGATGTAGATGGAACCGATGTCTTCACTCAGAACGGGTGCAATTTACCCCGGACTGGGAACGTCATGCATCTCGTTCTTTTTAGGCTACATCTATTTGTAACACGGTTCCAATCAGACAACTATCGAAATCTCTCAAAGGATTGTCTTAAGTCGTATTTTATGTTGAACTTGATGGATGCATCACAACGTCTTTTTTTTTTACCCCCTTATCGGTGTAGGTGCATGAACGTCCGTCTGCGTCAGACGGGACTGGACTCGAATCTCCCTCTGCAACTACATGTAAGTCACCCTCGGCTAAACCGCCTAATCTATCGACCGATCAGGTGCGAGTGAATGCAGTCGCAGACTCGGAATCCTCCGCTGAAACTGAGGGGACGGAAGTGGTGTCGCAGACGGTATCAGAGCCAGAACCGAGTGAAAAGTTGGAAGCGGAGGAGGCAGAAGTGTTAGAGGAGCCATCAGGCTGCCGTCCAGCAAGCAGTAGTCCTCCAACAACCATAGTACTCGATGATGCTGTTAGACCACCTGTGTCCGGTTTCGAAAGTGGGAGTCTCGGAAGTAGCGTTGCTGTCTGTTACAGCGGTGGTGGTGGTGCTGGTAGCAGACGCTCATCTCCGGGCCCCGAACGATCAGGGCCTACCGCCTCGCTGCGCTGCGAGTCACCAATGCCGGTGGAGCGGACTTGTTCGATGCCTAGTGAACCTTCACCACAGTACGCTTCCTCCTCTGTCACTCAGGGACCTCGTGTGGTGCCCCTTCCTTCCAAGGAGGTTGCCAAGGAAGCTGCGCAACGAATCCTAAAGGATGCAGCTGAGCGACACCGTCAACGCGTCTGCGCGATGCAGGCGCGTCTGGAGAGGACTTCCGCCAGTGGAATGGCTGCAGCAGGGGCCTCCTTACTTCCGCAGCAGGCACAGAGGGTCAAGTGGGTGGCTGTCGCTGTAGCCATGGCATTAATTGCACTCTTGGTGCGTCGGCTCATGATCATGTCCACCACTGGGCCCTATTAGATGCTTGATAACGACCCTCTTCCCCTCAGTACTACCGATTCATCTCTCCTTCATCTTGTTCTTTGTAACCTGATCAGTTTATCCGTGTGCGTGGTTAAAATGAAAAGGAGGTAATTGAGACAATTGTATTGGTACCGTTCCTTTCCACCTGTGGGCAACGAAGTGTGCATTCCTTTTTTTTTTTTCCACCATCATCTACTACCACACGTAGAAGTGAGTGGTCTGTCACTTTACTCCCCATCGGATCACCGAGTGACAATGCAGATTGGCGATAAGATGGTCAGCAGTGAGACAATGAAGACGACGTGAGAGTTTCAAGGATGGCTGTCAGTAGTGGCATCAGTGATGGCCCAGCTGTCTTCCTTTTGTGCAAGTGGTTTTAGCCCTTCAACTGACAGTGACATTGCACAAGAGGCAGATTGCTTCAAGAAACCAACTGTCACGGTAGATGAGGAGGGCTTTTCAGTTCCGAAGAGTCCGTGGTAGTGGGGAGAAAGTGTCTTGCTGGAGAACTGGTAGTCATTGCTAGATTTGTAGCAAGCTTGGCATTGTCACCTTGTCACCCTCTGGCTATACTTTTGGACGGCATTCGTGATTGATCGAGGTGACATTTTTCACTTTTTCCAGCTTTAATAAACACTTGAAAATCCGTGTTTTGGATTATTCATTTTGATTGTTGGAGGTGTGTAGCGCTCTAAGTCATTCAGAAGGGCTGAGAGGCTACTGACATGGCACAGAGATCAATTCGGGAGCCCTAAGTACTCACGAAACCAAAATGAAAGCTTAAAGAAAAAAACCCGAGCATTACATAGTTCATCTATCCTTTGTAGCGTCTGCCTTAGGGCTTCCCCCTGATCAGGTTTCCCGCTTTGGTCATCGCAACGAGGCCGGACTAATTGGGAAGGGACGCTTTGACGGTGCTGACTCCGCCTTCCTGTCAGTGGCATGAAACTTAGAGAAATTAGCCCAAGTCTGAGCGGCATCAAAATGAGAGTAGAGTAGCAAGGAGGAAGAGATGTGACAGATTTCCCCCGTGAAACTATTCTAAGTCTATCCTTCAATAAACGATTCTGACTTTGGGCCAGAATCCTTACGACTAGTAGCAAGAATACGAGATAGCCTCGGCGTAGAACATCGTTCCACATTGTGGTGCATGAGGAGAGCGGATCCCACTCCATTACTACGGTCCCCAAACAGGCCGAAAATCCAGACTCAGTGGATTTGCTGAAAGGAATCAATTAAAATTTTAGGTGAAAATAAATGCAATGATTGGGACGGCTACCCCACCAAGTAAAATGAGATGGTCGGCGTGTGGGAAGCGAGGGAGATGGACAATACTTTGACAGCTTGATTAACTTTGCGTTTAGTTACACAGCCTCATCAAATTGTGCTTAACGACGCGGTCTTTGAGCTATATTAGCAGCCACTCAATCCTTTGATGTGCTAGCACTTTGATTCCTACCGTAAGGTTGTGACTTGATACCAATTTGGGGAAGACTCAGAGACACTGCAAAACACATTCCTGTAAACTCAGTGGACTACAGAACTATGAAAGCGTTTAAATCATTCAACCTTAACATTGACACGCATTTTAGCAGCCTCTTTATAAAATGTGAAATGTAATGCTTTGTTTGTTCGAACTGCCGTTTTCGGTCACTTGGGTGGTCATATTGTACTAGCCACTTGGCCAACCTCCGGGTCATGCCAACAGCTCCCAAGGCCTCTGGATCCAGACTACGCATTCTGCCCCAGTACTATGTCTTCTTTTACCCTAAAGAAAATCTCGGGACGCTACAGTGCAGTTAAAGATAATTCAGTCTATCTCTTTGGAGTTCGCGTGGTGAAAAATAATGAAATGAAACTAGCATCATAAGAAAGCTGGACATCAAGTGTCATAAATTGGTTAACTAACATGTACAATAAAGAGCCTTTAAAACGATAATTTGTGTGGTGTGAAGTAACTTTGATGCTTTGATTGCATTTTCTTTATTGTTAAACTTTTTAATGTAATGTTCAAGAACCCGAATAAGAGCAGGCTGCAAAAATTACCACAGTTTTCACTCGCCTCAAATTATTTTAAGCTCTGCAACTTTAAAAGAAACTGCAACAACCTCTATTTTATTTATCAATTTGATATTGTTTCACTTGGCCAACACTTTGACAAAACCGGCAAATTTGGATTTCCTGGAATTTTCATGGTTGCTACCGTATAAATGCGAGTACCTCAGCTTTGGTGAGTAGACAGTTAATTTCGTTCTAGAATATTTGTTAATTATTAAATTTTACTTTTGATAAATTGATTTTCTCTCCCAGACAACTGTTTCACTAGGCGCCAAGCACGTTTATTCCTGGTACATTTCTTGTTTACGTTATTTTAGATACCGAACAATGTATTCCGCTCACATTAGGCGCATATCTAGTGCTCCTGACGTGAAAAGTATAGAGACGATTCCAGATGAGCGCACCTTTTATAATCTTTTCGTGAATTTCAACCGACGTCAGCGGTATGTCCGAGTTTTTTTATGACGAGAATTCAGACGATTTCATGTATCTCTACCCACTCTTCGTGGCACTACTTTGAATCTCTACTCCCTTTTTACCTCGGTCGTCAAACACGGTGGCTATTCTAAGGTCACCGAAAAGGATCTTTGGGAGGCAGTCTCAAAGGATATCGGATGCCCATCGGCGTGTGTAAATTACAGTGTCGCTTTGCGTCGAGTATATTGCCAGTATCTGGTTGCCTTTGAAAATGAATCCTATCCCCACCTCAAAAACGACAGCTTGTGGTCTCAAATTCAGGATGAGTTTCACGAAAATCCTGGTGACGTGTTCACCCCCCCGTCTGTTGAAAAAATGCTCGGAATTTTCAATCCAAAGCCGGCGCCCATTCATTACGGAATGCACCGTTCGGCTACGCATCTTGGCTTTACTGGTAGGGACTTTTACCCAACTCTCCGCTGTAACCAGGTATGCGGTTCACACTATCTTGTTTGTGCTGTTACTTTCGGGCCTAATGGGACGATAACTAATTTTGTACTAGGATTCTCGGGTTCCCTCATCCTTTGATCAGCTTCCACCATCGCAGCAGTTGGAGGAGTTACATTCTCGGCCACACCCAGACAACTTCTTTGAATTGCGTCACGTCTCTGTCTTGGAGACAGCTGAGAAGTCTCTCATGTCGGGCCTTCCGAATGAGGTGGATTTGTCGCTTAATTCGGTGCTCTTTCTTTCCGCCGTGGTGCATCCCTCCCCAGCCACACCCCTTCGGTTGAGTAGCAGTCGAAATCTCCTGCAACTCATGCTCGCCACCGTGGGGGTCTATGAGGATGGTGGGTACCGTGCCTTCCTCCTCTCTCATTTAACTCTATAGATTCTTTCGCACGCTTTTTCTTGGATTCAGTATACCTTCTGGTGAGATAGAGTAATTCTATGTACTTATGGCTATCAGAAACTATGGACTAACTGCATCTACACAGCCTTATTTTCGGTGTTCCGCCCTATCTTGAAACAACTTCTCCAGGCTTTCAGTTAAGTAGACTAACAACTACTGAACTGTACTGAATCTCTCCTTTGTACGTCTAGGTCCCAGTTCGCTTCGACCGTTGAGTCAGGCGTGGAATAGTGCATCCAACCTGAACTTTGACGAGGTGAACCATTCTGTTCTTTGATCGACTTCTGTTACTGAATCGCAGGTAACACAACCATTAATTCCCTTTTATTTCATGTCCTCTAAGTTTTGGCGAGATGCTGTGGGCGACTGGGTTATATCTTCTCTTCGTGAAGACGCCTATCTCTATCAAGGTTTGTTAACTTTTCTCATTTTTCCCTACCTTCTTGTATAATTAAGATCGAAATTTTGTGCAGAATACTTGTTTAGCACATCGATGTGTCTGATTTATAAAAGGCACTTTATTCAGCTTGCTTATGCCATATTGTTGTTACAAATTTCTGGTTGTGTTCATTCGTAGACCCTTTGGGAATGTTTGTTATCAATATCTTGTGCAGCATGTTTCATTTATAATTTGGCGCTCCAATTCCTAATCCTCACTGCTAAAACGATTTCCATAACTTGTTCTGTATATGAACTGAGCCGATCTACTTCGCACCATTTGAATGTTCTGCATAGTGGATTTTGACCTCCCTTTGATCTGAGCTCGCAGTCCAGAGCATTGCGACTTTTATAGTGTTCCACTTCTCAGTTTACAAATCCCAAATTGATCTCAGGGAGACCTAACCATTTGGTTAACTAATTGTCTGGCTCAGAACAGTCCTCCCAAGTGTATGGCGTACGCTCCAAGTCGTGTCCAATTGGATGCCACTGGCCGCGCGAGAGTATTTCCCCTCCCAGTGTAAGCATACGGGCGCGAGCTTCGTCCTGACACCATCTCCAGCTGAGCGTGCGTACGTGCGCCCCTGACCGCTCGTGCGTGCCCCATCATGAGTCATCTTGCGACAGCCGACTTGCCAGTTGGGGCAGGCTACCACTCCTCTGTGATTCCGTTGTTTTCTCTATGTAGAGCATTCCGAGCCTCTGGTGCAGGACGCAGAAACAGCAGGCTACCGCGTGGTTCCACCACCCTCACCAGATACCACACATGACCTCTTCTCGCCCTCACCAAGCCACGCACGGCAGTTCTTTGGTCCCGCTGGTGGTGCCGTAGGCAGCGGCTGTGGCAGCGATGACTGCCTCTCATCTAATGCGCCCCTTTCCCGTGTGCTCATGGTGGTGGCGACCCTGGTCAATTGCGTTACTCCACCCTACGTTGCCGGTCTGCCGCCGCCTCTGGAGGAGGATGATGACGAAATTGAGCAGGTGTGTTCCTTGTATTGACCATCGTCTTACCGTTCATTGAATCTCTAATGCCGTCTCAAAGTGGTTACTTCACCGAAAAGTGCCTTTAGGTACTGACTTTAAGACTCATACCTTTTAAACATTTTTTAATCGCTTCTGGAAAGGTTTAGTTCTTCATGTGCTCCTCGTGCGGCAAAGACCGTTTGTCAGGTGGTTTTTGAG
Organism: Taenia multiceps; assembly: GCA_001923025.3. Taxonomy (NCBI): domain Eukaryota; kingdom Metazoa; phylum Platyhelminthes; class Cestoda; order Cyclophyllidea; family Taeniidae; genus Taenia; species Taenia multiceps. The sequence goes on along the minus strand of CM010317.1, from coordinate 1,687,938 downwards.
CTAATCTGGACCAAAGCACCAAGAGCTAATCCCACCATTGTCACACTATTTTCAAACATTTTTGCTCTTGCTGTTTCACCATTTAAATAGCATCTTTAGCTCTGCTTTATTAAAACACTTCATGAGTGGATGGTTGTCGATTTCCAGAAATCTGACATATCAATGGTGTTTTTTGGATCCTTAGATGCAGCATTAGCTGTCTTAATAGTAGATCCTGACAGTTGGATTAAACTTTGTTGTTTGCATTCCCATGGTACACAAGGGCGTTCATTCTTCATGTACTTCACAGTGGTTTACATTAAAAGTTCTTATTCTAAGCCATTTGCTTACAGCATTCATTGACTGGTGAATGAGTTCTTTTCAATTTCGCTTCATAATTGCTGACATTCCAAAAACCAGCTTGTTCACTTGCAGATCACCTGTCACAGGTCTTACCGGAATCTATGCGATTTCAGCCTTGCTCCAATAAAGATTAGTTTTGAATTAATTTTACCAAAAGTAATGCTTTTAAGTACTTTTTGTTAATTCATTTTCAGAATCATGCTGCAAGTTGCGAATTCAATCCTGCACATTTCGGTTAGCTTATGCCTTTGTCGTTTCGATGCCCCACCCGGTATCGTGTCTTCGGTTTGCATGAATTTTCCAAGTGACATCAAAATATCAAATTTTGTTAAAGAATAGGGCCAATTGCAAGCATGCCTTCCCTAAGTAGATAGGGTTAAATGTAATCTGCTCTCTTGGGTAACGGTACTAGGTCTAACTTCGTTATTGCTACTGTTGTAGGTGATGGCATTCGCCTCGGTTAAGGGGCGTCGCACAGCCTCTGGGAGCGGTCCCAGCGAGACCGGCGGACGTCCATTCCGGGGTCGAAGCCTCTTCCCCGCTCCCGGTCTTATCCCTCCACTCTCTGCGTGGCGAGAGAATGCGCGTTTTCTCTCTTCTCAGCCCTGTGCTCTGCGTTTCGCCTTCCTCTGCGCCTACGCGCGTCATTCCGCTCTCCGCCAGCTCGGCCTTCAGTTGGTCAGCGGGCTGCGTTATCCCCTCGTCCCTACCACTCCTACCTCCATGGCACCCACCTCCATACGAGTGCCACGCCCGCTGCATCTGAATACTTTCACTGGCATCGAGCTGATCAGCTTGCGCTTCCTCGTTCGCTGTCTCTTCCAGTCCGCTGATCGGTGTGATCTCCTCGCCGGTAAGTTCTCTCTTGCACACCATTGGGCTGCGTCCTGTCTGGGCCAATCACAAACATCGTGGGCAGCTATTGGCTACAGCTGTTCCTGTTTGTATGTGGGTATGTGTGTGGAGCGATCAGCTGTCCTTTCGCGTGACACGGCATATGCGGATGCTATTGCCTTGAGTGTGGCGCCGTTAAAGGGTACAATATGTGCACACACGTAGCCACTAACTGGCTTTCTGAGATTTTATAATAGGTAGGTGTTTGAATTGGATTCTCGGTGAAGATGTTACAAGATGTGGAAATCTGCAGAAAGGCTGGCGAAGTGTCAACATTCATGAAATGAACGGAACTCAGTGCTATTGCGTGTTGAATCACAATCTAATAATAAAATGTTTTTGCTTATCAGTCAGTTTGCATGAGCAATGGGAGGATGCTTCTAGGAATTTAGTCCCATCTAATCAGTGGGAATGGGTGCGAAATTCTGTTTATGTGGGGAGCAGTTCTATCGGTATAAGTTCGCTTGCCTTTTTCTGGAAATAGATTAATAAAAAGAATCAGATTACAAAAGGATTTAAATCGAGCCAACGCAAGTGGAATCTGGAAGATCCCATTTGGCACCGCTAAAATAGTTCTAATAGGTTATTATTACCTGAGTTCGAATTATTGATATCGGTACGCCTACTTTAATTTAATTCCTGTGCAATCCTGAACTCCTTCCGTACTTCAGTCAGTTCGCCTTCTGCCTTGATGCTTCAGAAAGTACTGGGAGAAATTAGTAGATAGCGGATATATTATTTGTCAGCTTGAGCTCTTGTGTTAATTGAGTGAAGTGGGAAATTAAACTCTCGCACGGTGCTGTCTTTTTGCCCATTCGAAGTGGCTTCCTCTTGGTACTGTTCAGGCTCATGTGGTCTACAAGGAACAATCAATTGGGCTTGGTACAAATATCATACCAGATATCTGATTCGGTGAAGGCCGAAAGCTGATAATTAATTTGTTCTATCAACGGGAATATTTTACTGATTCTACTGACGAATCAGCTGTTCTTGCAGATTATGCAGAGAGCTGTCACGTGCTTAACATAATAACCTTGCAGAGCCACAAGTCCATTCGAGTTGGCACACTGAATCCGTTTGTGAGTGAATTATTATGAGGTGTTTCATAGACCCAGTTGGCTGCAACCGTGGTCAAGAAGAATTAACATGTTGGTAAAGCCAGGATTTAATTCACGTAATCGGTTTTGGGGGCGATGGGGTTGGGCACTAGATCTGCCTATTAAGCTAATTTAAGTGCCTATGTGTGCGCCAAGTGATTGGCAAGGTGATTGCTGACACATCGGCGTAGGTACTAGCACGAAGATGCCTGCTGTTTTTAAGATGGCTTTACGAGAAATTTCTATGTAACTTGAATGCTCTCCTCAGGTCTCAACCTCCTGACGAACTTGCTGCGTGTGCCGGAGGGCGTGAATGTGGAGTCCCTCTTCGCGGGCCTACCACGATCCTTATGGTGCCGACTGATTCAGCTGCTTTGTCTCTCCGACTTGGGTTTGGTGTGCGCAGTTCTGGAGGCCCTCTACACCGCCACGGGCATGGGAGGTCTCGCGTGCACGCGTCTGTGGGGCGCTCTTGCCTCTGCTGATGATACTGTTTCGAAACGCGCCCCAGCAACAGTCTTCGCCGCTCGTCGCGCCTCTATCCACCTTCGCCCCCTCCTAGCTCTCCTCAGTCTTGAGGGACAGTCTATGGGCCCTGGCTCCCTGCATCGCGTCAAAGTGATGCAACGCCAACCTCAGCCCGTTCTCGCTCCAATGCCACCATCGGCACCGCCGCCGTCACAGATGGTGATGGGTCAGCCTGTGATGCATCACCCGCCACCTTTCCATTCTCACTACCACCCCTATCATCACCATTCTCAGCCGACGGCACCCCCACCTCCACCCCAATATCTTTCCCAACAGGCTCCGCGTCATCCCTTACCAACACCACCACAACCGACGTCCAATCCGCATTTAGTGCCTTCTCAGCCCCATACTCTCCAAATACAGACGCGTCCAACCCTCCCACCCTCGCCACGTCCGACGCCCTCAACGCCGTCCTTGGCGAGTCTTTTAGGCCCCGGTTCGGTCGCCTCCTCCTCCCCCTCCCCCTCCTCCTCTACCACCGCTACTAATCCGAGGGGCCTGGCGGTGCCACCTCAGGTGGCCAATGTGAAGCCGGAGGCAAGCAGTCTCTCTGAGCTCACCGACCGACTGCAGATGCCGCCACCTCAAATGCCACCCCCGAGACGCACATCCACGAGAGTCAACGGTGCTGCTGCCTCCACACCCAACCGATCGCCTCTCGTGAATGGAAAAAGTGATTGCGCTGCTTTTTCTTTAATTACTTTCATACCCAGACAATAGCAGTCTTGATAATTGTTTATTACCGGTGCACAAAGGGCATGAGAGGCTGTACCCATGAGTGGGGACTAAACTTTGCATGCATTTACTACATACCTCTTTTAAGCACCATTTTCGGCGTTTCCCATGGTAAAACTTATCCACTATGACTATTAAGCTCCTTGTAGCTTGTAATCAACTGCGAGAAAGATCTAAGGCGATACAATGAGATGTCAGCATAAATGGAATGCTCCCCATTCGTTAAAACAGTAACCTTAAGGCACTTAGGGGAAGGATTATTGTTGCTCCTAATTTCGGTTCGTTGGAATTTGAGCTCTCAATTAGTGATTAATTTGGAAACTCGAAATTTGCTTGCTTGTCAAAATTAGACCCTGATTTAGTAGCCCATTATTCGTCAGCTTGCATAGTTTCACCCATTCACAACAGACACCTTCCTTCCTTGGTGCTTCGGTGTCGTATCTGGCTACCAAAGCTATGAATCTTGATCATTTGGATCGGGCTCGCTTGCCACTGTCAGCAACATAGTGGTGAAGCAGTTTTGAAGCTTTACTATTATCACGGGGGATGTGGGGAAAGGCATGAACAAAGGGAAACTAAACCGATGACCACAATCACTACAACATTTTTTACAGTTCCGACTCCCTTGGCCAACTCCCTATTGAATCATCACCCCCCTCAACATCACCACCTGCTGTCTCCAGGGAAATTATCCTCCAAGTCACTTCTTGAAGAGGTATTAAACTCACCTTCAAACAAGAACATTTCGTCCCTGGTCAACGGCTGTGGTAGCGGCAGTGGCAGTACCATCCATCACATCCCCAGCGTGAGGAACGATCTTATCGTGGCGGCCGCTCCATCCATCAAGCTTGTCAATGGCGAGGGCACTCCTGTGAAGAAGCCGAAACAACTGCAGGTGAAGGCTGAGCCTTCGTTGGTGAATGGCGTTCTCCATGGGGACGAGAACACGAATGTGGGGGAGAGTGAGAAACCAAATACAACGAAGGTGAAGCGAGAAGAAGGTGATGATGGTGAGGCGGGAGCAGAAGAGGAAGATGATAAGCAGACGGAGGCGAAGCTTGTAGAAGTGGCGACCTTCTTCACACACTACCTCTGCTTCAATCGTCGTGTGGGTTTTCACTATACGCGAAAGAGGCCGCGAAATTTTGCTCTGCGGAATCGTGTTATCAGAGGCACGGGCTCGGCGCTGCTTGATGACACCCCTTACCCCTGTTCCCCGACAAAACGATGCAGAATTAGTTTGAGGAGCGAATCAACTGAGACTGCCGCGTCGTCCCAACTGCAGCAGCAACGGCAACCACCGCCACCACCACTTTCACCTCCCATGTTCGTTTGTGAATGGGGTGGCTGTCTGCAACGGTTCCCGGCCGCTAAACAGGTACGTTTCGACTAGCGGCCCCCTCAATCACGTTAGCTTGGACGCAGCATTACTATTATTGCTTAGCCAGATCCGTTGCTCTTACTTATCACCCTTCTTTAGCTCCTTTGCTTGTGACGTGAGCTTCTTTTTGCGCGCAGGTGTCTTGTCACGTCTATAAATGCCACCTAAAGCCGAGTCGCCTCTCCTCGTCCTCCACCACTATCTCTACACCAATCGAGCGCCGCTGTTGTCAGTGGACCGATTGCGCCTCCGCTCACCTGCCACGTGCGCCGTTTGCGCTGATGTCGCACGTTCTAGAGCACCACTGCTCGCTTGGGGAGCTCGAATCTCGCCGTCGAGCGGCAGCTGTTGCATCGCCCACCCCTCCACCACCGCCCTCCTATCCCACCCTTGTCGGTGTTCCCGATCAGTCGGGTTGGGCGATCATCAAGGAAGTGGAAACGCGTCGTTTACAATCTGATCTTTGGGTTTCGCAGTGCGCAATATCGGGTCGCTACTACAATGCCGCCGTGGCCAGTAGTGCAGGTGGAGGGGGTCGCATTGTGCCGCCACCCAGAGAGGGCCCGGTGACCAAACATCTCCGTGTTACTGCAGCTCTCATACTCCGCAATCTAGCCAAACACGTTCCTGAGGCTAGAAGGTCGGTTTCATTTACTACTGTTTGCCTTAGTTCACTCGATGGAATGTTCACTAACGTCAAAAAAGACCGGTTTTTTTGCTCTGAGAACAATTCCATTTCTTTAGCTTTTTTTGGGGCCGCCGGTAACGAATGCGTCAGCTTGATGGGTCGATTTTTTTCTCTTGCCTATTACCCTCCAGCAAACCAATTGGGGGGGGGGGGTATTTTTGGTGAAACAGCTATCTGATTCCTTGTTGATAGTCGCACCAAGGGGATTACATGTAACTACAAGAACCACAGCCAGGCCGCCATTTATGAACAGCTTTTCCTTCCAAATCTGACCCTCTCATAAGTCACTGAATGTTCCCTTATGAAGTGCATTAGTCTCAACTTAGATTTCTCTCCCTCACCTAGATTCCTCTGCAGCAAAAATGCAGCATTTCTTCTTGAGGCTCCACAGAACAGTAGTTTGTGAAGCTCTCCTGTAATGGTAGCATTTCCCACTAGGTCGATTTTAGTTGGAAGAATACAGTCCTTCCATTCCTAGAGCACCTGTATTGGGCACATCTTGTGGGTGTTAATGGTCGTTTCGCTGTTTGCGTGTGTCTAGGTGGTTGCTATCAGAGACGCCATTGCTGTGCCAGATCGCGATGGGTACGTGTCCGGGCGCCTCGAGTTTGCGAACCAACGACGCGGGCCGCATAGTCGCTCAATGCCTCTCCATTTGTACTTCCCACAACCTTCACGAGTTGGACGATCTCCACAGCCATTATCGGTACAACTACAGCCATCGTCGATTATTAATGGGTACCGCGGGTGATGAGGACATTGACGACTCGCCCTACTGCTGCTTTGTTGACGATGACTACTTTTACGACTATGAAGACGGCGATTACTGTGGCGGCTACTACGACTCTACTGGTGGCCGTCTCTCCCTCCTTCATCGTCTCGCTCTTCTGCGACAACGCTCCTCCGTCGATTTGGACGCCTAGGTCCTCCTTTCCCTTGCTCCCATTTTCTCCCACCTGTAAAGCTGACGAGCGGATGTGTGTGTGTGTTTTCTCTGCATTTGAACAACAAGGACCCTTCTGTGTAAATCCTCCCTCCCTCCCTCCCTCTCTCCTCCCCCATTGTGTATTTGTGTGTGTGCGCGTGTAACTGCTTGTGCTTCACCATTTCCCAAACGGTGGCGGGGTCTACCAACCGTCGCCATCACCAATCACTATCACCGGCCCCAGCATCATCAACATCATCATCATCATTGAAATTCCCCGGGCGGTGGTGATGAAGTGTTTGCGTGTGTGCATAATTTGGAAGTTTTTTTTTTTGTTAATTACCTCTACAACTCTACCCACCATCTTTCCCACCACTACCACTGTTACCCCTACACTGCCACTACAGCAAATGCCGAAAAAATGCCAATATGCATCTCTATATTATTACTATTACTAATAAAACGAAGTCGTTTTTGAAGTCGTCTTGTTGTTCTACATTTCCCTGCTAGTGGGACGTGTGGAGGTTGCTGCAACGTTTTTCGCCCTTTCTAGGTGACTTTGGCTTCGCGATGAAGCGGCACCTCTCCAAAATGAGCTCTCGAGGGGTTTCGCGTCCTCGCATACCGGTCCGACGGCTCTTTAGTGTGTCACTTCGCTCCCACGGGGCTCCGTGAGTGCGCATGGCGTCAGAGGTGGATTTGTGCTTTCCACAGAGAGAGGTCTCCGTGCCTCCCCGAGAAACTGGGCAAGGGTTTAGCTGGGCTCTTCACCGCAGAGGCAGCTAGGTTTACAGATAGAAGTGGTGAATGAATGCACTGCTATTTCCTTAGCTTTACCTGTCAAAATTTTGATTGTCTTTCAACGGTTCAATTGTTGCTTGGAGTAGTTCGTCATGGTCTTGAGATCTCCCTTCCGTTTCTAAACCCTTTCAGATCTGGGTCCCTGTTTATTTTAGTGGTTTGCCCCGTTTATTTGAAAATGTTTTCAGCACAATTCAATTCGTCGGCCGGTTATCATTAGAATGATCTCTTGAGCGCACAATTGGGTCTCCAGGCTTCAAACACTTCGTCCCCATCAATCTCCCCTCCTTCCCCCCGCAAAAAGGTGAATTGTGATTGATTAAAGGATCTAACCAATGGCAGGAGGGGTACAGACGTGCTGAAATACAACCTTGTATGTTTCGCTCAGTAGTGTGATTACATCCTTCAAGAGAGAGAGAGAGAGGTGTGGTCCAAGGTCGAACCTGTACAAGGTCACTTCTATTCAATTGGTCGAAGTCACTTGGAAATAAAATGGATCCCTACGGCTCAAATTTCGTGCAAGTGTTTGGTATCGAAATTTGCAGTAATCAAGCGTTGTGAAAATACACAGCATTTAAAGCTACTAAGTGTTTTCTCACCTGAACAGTGCACATTTGATGACTGTCGGCAAACAATTCACGCATGAGAGACTACTATTGGTTACGAAGACACGGCTGTCTTTGTGTGCATAATGCGAAAGACGCATAGACAGCTATGCGCCTGCGACTTTGCGTACCCACACACAATGTACGCATGAGTGCGCAGAGTGCAAACAGATTATTTGATCGCTTGTCTTTGTCACTTTTCGATGGTAAGGGCGCTTTTAGAAAAAAAAATGGGACTACAGTTACTTAAGAAGGTATATGAAACTAACACTTTGAGATGGGGTTTTTTGCACGTCGATTTGTTGCATTTTTTTTGCCCATAAATTAAGGTGCTGAAGTTTCACCCTTTCAACTTTCACGCGTTTACAGAAATCGGAGCGAATTCACCTCATAACCTTTAGAATTGATCAAGCGCTTGTTGGGATTCACTGTTGCCCAATAGGATTGGCGGTTGGAACCATGAGTGATTTTCATTGGCTACTTTTACTCCAATCAGTTAAGAGCCTGGAGAGCATTTTTTAAAAATCAAACTCCTACTAATGTTAATCTAATTGGTGAAGTATCGTAATGACAGCGTCAATATTGGCCGTATCACATCAGGAATCTGATTTCCGGAGGGACAGTTGCTCCGACTCATCTGTCGAAGGGGTACATTGTCACTCGATGCCCTGAAATAACATAGTGATGTTGTCGTGTGTGTTCAAAATAACAATTTAGCCTCTACGGGCACTCAGATGCCATCTAAGTCTACTAACAAAGAAGGTTATGTCAAGTTTTGGAATCGATGCTGCACATATAGCCTTTACAGTTCATAACCTCCTGTATCTTGTTCGGGGTGTCGCAAAGAAGATGGAGGAGTCGTCGTTTTAGAATTTGCACTGGAGTAGCGCCCCGAGACTCCTGAAGATCGAAGTAGGCATAATACCAGGACAGGCTACTGGCATGATCCCGAGACAAGCTCACCCGAAAGAGGTGCAAAAACGAAGCACCTGGGTGTTCCCTGTACCAAAAGTGGAAGTCAAGTAAGCACAGATCCTCTCCTTCTTGATCTTCACATCTGGTGCTTAACTTGGTTGGCTCGTCCTCATCAGCCGTCACAACGTAATCGGTGCTGTAGGGGTACACCCACGGGCCAATTGGGCCAGGTATCAAATTTCCATGAAAGTGAGAAGATACTTATCCTCAGGATGATTGATTTTCGTTGGCAGTTCCACTGAATCCGAAGTTTCTTTCTGTATGGGAACTGGCTTCAAGGGCAAGGGAATGTACTGGCCATCATGTGTCCTTCGTTATTCGTAAGAATACCGACCCAAAAGCAGAATCAATAAAGTTAGGCGGGGATAGGATTTTACGCTTCTATCAGCCTGCTAAGGGTTATCGCTCAGTAGTAGAAATCGGGGTGGGTCCCTCAATAGCAGCTTCGCTTTTCGCTGCCTCTTATACAGCGCCCCGAGACTTACCTAAAGCCGAAAGGAGACGGGATTCTCGGACAGAAATAGGTATTTGACATACAGTTGGGTGTGGGGCTACTACATGCCCCGAAGGTTAGTGTCGGTGCAATGACGGGGACCCAAAGTGACCCCTTCACCGAAATCGGGAATTAAATAAACAATTGGCACATTTATTGAAAGGTGTATTTATCAGTTGTCTACGTCAATAGAATCAATTCCTCAAGGTACGTATCTTTGAATTCATAGAGTCAAAAACTTAACTCTACAGAAAATGCTCCAGATTAGAAGCGAAGTGAATTAAGGAAAAGCAAAATCTGGTTAGGAGCACGCTCCTCTAACTTGTCTTAGTTGAGTATCATCCTGATCAATCCAGAGGATGGGAGACAGAGAGCTGAATGACAGGATAGGCTGGATTGGCGCAGAGCCACTAATCAACCACCAGACGCATGAACAACCGGCGAAGGTTCGCGATTGGCAGAAACCTCGCCAGCCCTCTCTCGAAAAACAGCTGATCACCACGTGGTTGCATGCGCTTCCACGGCGCAACCGGCCCACTGCACCAACTCGCACCTCTAATCTCGTCCCAGCATCAACTACTTTTACTGCGAAGTATAGGAAGAATATGTACCCTTTTAGCCTCTATTTTTAGCCAAAATCGTACAAAAAAAATTGGCAGGGATAAGCACAACCATCTCAATGAGTTACTTTTTGTGCAACAATCTCTTATTACATACTTCTCGAATTATGTCCATCATCCTAGCCAAGTATGCCTTTTTTTCAGTTATCCTAAATGGCAAATTAATCTTCTGTATTTAAGCTAGGCCAAAGCAAACGCAAGCCAACAGATGCTCTCTTGCAGCGCCCAGTTAGCGCAAAATCTTGGCGTAACCGCCAAACGCTGAATCGATTGGCTGACGACTGGCTAGCGCTGATTGGTCAGAGTGCCGTACTTGCGGCTAATTGGCTACCAGGACAGGGTATTGGAGCCTGTGACATTAGAATTTTTACAGAGCGAGAGAGCGAGAGCGAGAGCGGTTAGATATTCGCACACTGCAGTGACTTGCAAAACCGCTCTCAGGTCACACAACTTCCGCTGGCCTAAACCGCACATTTTGGAGACTTGTTGGTTTTTACACTCGCAACACGATGTGCGTCAGAATCGGTTTTGTGAATATGTAATTTCTAACAAACTTTTTACACGCAAATTTTTATCCAATCAAAATTTGACATAAAGCTGACTTACCTAAGGACTGGAAAAAGCGCTGTCTAGCTGTCAACACAGCTCGCCTACTTTTTTTGGGAAAAATTGGCATGTACCAGCAACTTCTTGGAGGTAGGAAACGCCTTGAGTCATCAATCGGTGCTACAAGTTTTTTATTCAAAACCCAAACGACGGATATGATCGATGCGAGTCATCAGTGAACGACGCAATTTGGGTGATAAAGCGGCAGTGACAACGGTTTTCTACCAACTCCCACTAGGCGTACTTTGATATCACCACGACTACTCCCCTGTCTTGAAATCCGTTCAAGGACGTCGACTTCAGCCTATCAGATTGGACTGCGCAATGAGGGTGTCAACTATGTGTGAATACCAAGCAGTGAAGGCTTTGAAAGGGCCCAAAAAAACTGCCTAAAGTATGAATTTTATTTGGCATTCCAATTAGACAGCCAAAGAGTGGCGAATCGAAGTAAAGTTACACAAAAATAATAATTTTCCACACACAGAGAGACAAAAAAATGTACCCACTGTTATTGAGAACCAGAAAAAGAAGAAAGAAATGCCCTTAGAGTTCCATAAATGGAGTTATGGATAAATCGCTTTTTCAAATCAGTCGCTACGCGTAGGCTTCAAGAGATCGTGGATAATTTCGGCGTAATGTGGTCCAAAAACGTGTCGATTGTGTGCCACAAGAGGCATCAGGCGCGAAGCAATAAGAGCGAGATCGTAGACCCGTGAAAGGTCGGTGGGTGCCAAGGAGGAGGAGGGGGTCGGAAGAGAGCCCACGGAAGAGGCATTAGGAATGACGGAATCAGCGTCTCCATCCATGTCTACTCGTAGGCTCAGTGAGGGCTTCTCCATCGCGCACACACTTGGATCCAGCGGCACAGAGGGTTGACAGGCTGGAGTTGGCATGGTGCTTTCTGAGAGTGCTCCAAAACCGGTTGGAAGTGGAATGGGATCTGGGGGTCGTGCGGATAGTGCAGAACGCAGAAAGTCGACGGCTCGAGAAACTGCAATACATAAGATGGACATACTAACCACATTTCAGTAACAACTACCTTACCATAGAAAAAGGCAGAACTCACACATCAGTTTGTAGACAGGATGTTCCATTTGGAGGACTGCATTAATCTGACTAGTAATTTGCTCCTTGAAGGCTTCAGGAAGGCAGTTATCGGGGTTAACTGGGCACGAGCTGCTCTCACTGGTGACTGTGGTCTTTAATTCACTGTCTCCCTCATAAAGCGATTTCCGCCAATTGTCAATAACTAAGAGCATGCGGAGGTTGAGCACTTCTGCGAGTTGTGGAATTTTACTAAAAAGCAAAGCATTCGACTGGTCAATCATGTCAGCCAATGAGATATCCCACCCAGCGGTCAGGGAAAAACCTAGTCAATGCCACCTAAACGGTTGTAAGCAATGCCTAATAACTGGAGGTTTGATGGGCGAATGCATCGAACTCCACCCTCACAAAAGACTCAAGGTTAGCGCATACGAATGGTTTGAAGATCTTGACGGTTCCGTTCCTGGGTCACAGACATGTCAACCAGTCACCCCACAGAACTCAAATAGCAATCCAGACAATCCAGTGGAAACCCGATGAAGTTGTGCCAGATGAATCCTTATTTGGTAACAAAAAACCTAACATAAAATTAGCTTTCCGCGAACTGCTCTCGTACGATCACCCTCCACGGCTCCAACAACAGCTTTCCGGCTTCTCTTAAAGCCTATAATGGGTCTGAATTCGTCAGGACCAAGTAGATTACCAAATTGGTGTTCAAGATGGTCGGAAGAGCATCACCGATGGACAAATTGGTCGACGTACCTGGAGGGTACACCGTCAATAATCCCACGAGCGTCTCGAGAGACGGCGGCCTTCAAGGAGGCGAAGGTGGAGGCGGTGACAGGGGAGGGTGTGCGAAGGGAAAGGGAGACGGAGGCGGTCGCAACAGCATTGCAAACAACCAACACCAGCGACGCCAACGTCACTGTCCGCGCCAGGCAATCGGAGAGCTCGAGGATACGCTTTGTATCCACTGCTACTGTCTACAAAGTGGAGGACGGAGAAAGCAAATACCTGTAAGCATCATTAGTAAAAGTAGTGATGTCAAAATAAACAAAGGGTGGTAAGTCAAGTCCAAGCTCATATCGTTTATAATGAGAATAAAGTTATCAAACTCCCGTCAAGTCGCACATAAGTCGATGCCTCTTAAATCTGTCCAACCAACAATCTTTCTGTCAAAGAAGGAATGGAACTCATAGACCTAATCCATCTATCATCGGATTTATGGGCCAGTTATAGCCACACCCGTTTGTTTAAGACGACACAAACCCATTCAAGGAAGGAGTATAAGTGTGGACTCACCTCAGGGAATTCACGGGTCGGTTGCCATACCAACAAGGCCAGGTAGGCTTCACGAAGGATGTTGTTCGGTGTAGGAGGTGCTAAGGGTGCATCTGATGACGGCTGATTTTGCAAATTCTCAAAAGCCTCACGGATCCACTCTCGCGTGATTGCCAAACCGTCAATTCCAGCTTCTATGAAGGCGTCATTAAAAGGATTCAAGTGAACAGGCAAATGATGCGCATGAGCTCGAAGTGAGGCATTATGCTACGAGAAGCGCTCGAGTTGAACCATGACTTCTGGATTTGCAAAGAAAGGTAAAAGTCGTGAGAGATCTATCATCACGACTGAAACACCTCAGAACGGACAGATCCACCTTGAAATCAAAGCCAGCGTGCACTAATTTGTAGAAATGTTGCTAATGAGTCGACGCCTGTCTGGTTACACCACAAGATCCACCATCGTATGGTTGTGCGCCGGCTGTTCAGGTGTACTGGTGTCCGCAATGGGAGAGGCTTCGTACGTGTTGGCAGACTGTTCCCACAGGAATGACCACCGAGATGGCTGTGGTCCTGTATCACAACTACGGGGACCGTGGCACCTCCCGAACGTGTCCATTTCTCAAATGTGAACATGTGAAACTATTGACAGAGCGTCACCCACCATCATCTCTGAACGGTAGATGGGTGTGTGCTCAGATTTGTCGTCTTTGTTGACAGGACACTCGATTCAACATGACACACTATTGCATACATGCGTTGGGTTTTGAATGAACTGAACCGGGCGAACACAGGCACGACGCATGGCAGAGTCAGTGAATTGAAAGTCAAGGCGACGTGACCCAACGTATTTAATTAGGATCCAAAAACAGATAAATGAAATGAAATTCCCTCCTGGGAGTCCAAAAACAATCACCTTCAGTCAGAATTCCAGTAAAATAAATTTTTGAGAGGAGAGTAGAAATACTAAGGACTAACTTTCTTGAACTTTGAGGAGAGTGTCAAATTTCTCGCGTTCATATTCCCCAGCCTGTTGACGGATGTAGGGACGCATCTTTCGGATGGTAAAGTTGGCCAAATCCATGTGCATCAGTTCCAGCACCGCGAAGGCTTGCCTGGACGGGGAGAAAGGTAAGAGATGAATTCTCCAGCTCCAACTGGACATTGCACTCCCACCCATCAATGCAAGCAAAAAGACACTTCAACTATTTATCCTTCGCATAACTGCACTTCAACTACTCGTGCATTCAGTCATTCAGTTGTCCACCTACCCAAGCATTCACAACAACCATCAAATTGGGTATACATCTCCCCTCTGAGTCAACCCTTCCATTCGGCCATCCATTCATCGATCCACCAAAGCAAATAATTCATTGACTCCAACATCCGCCTGTTCATTAATTCATCAATCCAAAAGGAATGTGTACACACATCAGGTTTGCAAAACCTGAAAGTAGCCACCGCATTTTCATGAACTTGTAACCTTAAGTTTGAAAAACAACCAACCAGTACTTTTGTGAAATTTCAAAGTTGAATGATGCATTTGTTTACTTTTTTTTTTTTCAACGCTTCAAGATGCTAGAGGTGACCGCGTCCCCAAAAGACACTCTTATCTAGGTTGCCCCAATGTTTACGCTCCTCTGTCTGGTTGCGGAACAGGTTAGAACGTCACGTGTGGATAGGACCACTATGTCTTCAGAAGTAGTCAGCTAGAGTTCACATATGCCGCATCCCTAGCAAGCTCATACGCATCGACAAATGGGGACATTCGTATTGAAGTTACCGTTTCCTGGTTTACCGGAGCCGGGAAACTGGACAGATCCAGCTCAAAACAAACAGAGACTACAAAAGCAATGCAAGACTGTGATTTTGCCAATCAAGAGATAGCAGGCGTCTCCATTCCTCGTGATTGTGGTGGCTAATACTCAGTTGGAGGTCACGTGAAACAGTCGGCAGCTATCGCAACAGTACGAGCCGTTTACGAACCTTTTAATTAACCAGAGCGTGCAAACTTCACGACAGGGTAACTGCGTTTAAACTGCACTATATTGACACAAGACTAATCAGATGGAAATGGTCCCGTGACAAGATCCGAAATGTCCGATCGTCTGAGTACGGCATTAGTGTCTCATCTACACTGTTTCTAAAGGAAGTAGAAAGAAGGCGGTAAAAGTCACAGCAAGCTACTTAAACTTCGGGTGAAAAATTCAATCTCCAGACGTAAATCAAAGACAAGGACAAATCCAGACGGAATGCAAATCTATTACTGTATAGCCTGTAAATAAAAAAAAATCAATTCCATTAATAGTTAACGACGCTAGTGGATCAGACAATGTCAAGAAATGAGCGGTGCTAAATGCGAGACAGAATGGTCACCATCGACTGCTGACAAAAGGCATTCGAGATTCGACACAAATTGATAAGAGACTGACCGAAAGAACTCAATCGGATCGGAGATATCACGCAAACGAGCAACATCGGGATCGCGAACAGGAGCACACCATTGAGCAAGCATATCGACAAGAGGTTCTGCAAAAGTCTCCAGCCGCAGGTGTCCGGTGCGTCGCCACTCCGCCTCCGCTGTCTCGATGTCCAAACGCTCTGCGATCTGCGCTCGAAGGGTTGTCTGATGTGGTAGAGTCAAGCTCTCCAGCGACTAAAAAATAAGTGCTGCTATAATCCATGCCCTCCACCAGACTTCTTCCTCTTTATACTCGTTCACCCCAACAGTAGTGAAGACTAAATAACTAGTCCGAAAATGAATTCATCTAACTGATGTTAAGGTGTTTCAAGCTCAAACCTTACAAGTGAGCAGCGATGCATAGTAATGTCTGTTAGGGGGATAGTAGGGGAATGATTCACACAGAAAAGTAATTACTGGGATTTCTGCAATTCTTTCCAATTTTTTTACGCTACCACCCACTCCACGGCGACTGATATTTCATCTGCCGTTCTGATACGCATGCACGAAAAAGCAAGTGGTGTTGAATCAAGTGCTGTGACAACAAAGGCGAGAAATTTGAAGAGATCCATGGAAGAACATTCGCAATCGTTCACAACTACATAAAAAAGGACTTAGAGGATGACAACAGAAGCAAAACAAACGACTAGACGCCTGATACCTGTCTAATCTCCTTTAGTAGACCAAGAGCAGGCTCGTAATTTGGAGGGTCGGCGTTGAGGTGAGAACGCTGCACATCCCAGAAGGCTCTGTGCATTGTCGCCTTTATGTCTCTCTCCAGTCTAGGGAAATAATGAAGAAACTTAGGTAAGGTTACTGGAGGGTGGGTTAGGAAACACGCACCACGCTTCTATGGCCACTTATTACCTAATGCATTTTCCTTCTTCTTTTCAACAACTGAGATAAGGCCGTACGTTGAGTGCCAATTGCGATTTCGGACTATCAGCCCTCCTATACTATCACTATTCAGTCATTTACCACGACAGAATGCTCAAATTGATGGATCGAAAATGAAACCGGTATGGAGAGATGGATAGATAGTCGATCAACAAAATAGCAACGACTTGACAGGTAAGTATAGTAATTAAATGACGAATTTGGAAAGGATTAGAGACAGGCCTGAGATGGGATGCATGGACGAACAAATCCAGAACTAGCGTATGAATCAAGAGTGCAGGAATGTAAGTAATGGGCTCACAATGGAGAGGTAAAATTCGGCCCTCGATGGGTTCCAGGTTAATAAAGTGTTGGATGCATTATGGAAGAATTAATAACAATTGGAAATCCTTTACTGATGTAGAAAATTGTCAATCCTTCGCTGTTATTTTCTAAATGAACACTCGCTCCTGCCAAAAAAGCTGGCGGGATTTTGCCATAAAGTATGGATAACTGAGAGGGGAGACAATCCATTTTTATCCACATCAAGCGGGAAAGGGAAGGTGTAGCGAAAGTTACTGATCCAATGACTTCCACTCTTATGCCTTGGGCAATGACAAAGTACTTCAAAAAGTAGACATTTGTTGTTTGTCCCAAAAGGACATTCTACAGAAAGGTAGCAGTATTTAATCCACTTTTTGTCAGAAAAATCGAGCCAATGCTCCACGAATGCAGTGGGAAGGAAGTGCACAGGACACCTCGATGCAAATGAGGTCGATGTCGCCAGTAGTAAAGTTGCGCTCCATACAAAGTACACCCGTCTACCTATTTATTTGTAAACCCAGCACTACGAGGTGGTAGGGAGGTGGTGAAAAAGCACAGTTGTTTTTCACGGTTAAAGCAGATGAAAAAGCGTCAGAATGAACTGTTCAGTAAGCAACCAATGGACGAACTTTCGACATGCTTTAGAGATCGCGTTGATAACGGAACAGAAGGCGGGGATAAAACCTCTCAACAATTGCTATTTTTCTACCCTGTCAGCTAATGTTTGGATACCCATTTTGCTGAAGTCTGCTACACTGACTCAGGACACAGACAGATCCTATAACACCATTCAAATTTTGTTATCACACAACCGGCGGTCAGAGAATCCGTTGAGAGAATGGATGCCTAACAAACCTCGATACTTAAAATTTTCCAGCTTGTCGATAAAAAAGCATCACGCATTGTGAGGCATTAAAGAGAACCAGTCGAACTATGGATTGAAAGTGAATTGAGCTCCTACTTGCCCATTTATCACTAGCAGCAGCAACCGGTTGTGACAAATGGCAACATTAGTCTCCCCATATGCACGAAATACACTTTCCTCTTTTATGAGGGAATGCAGGTACCTTGAATACACGAACCTCGAAACTAACCATGGAAGCTTGCCTGATGCGCCAAATACGAGGATTGAGAAATAAATTTGATGTGCAGCACCCTCTAAACCCCAATAATTAGAGAGCTAACCATAAATCCATATTGCAGTTGGTGGAGTGGAAGAAAGCGACAATATTAAGCAAATCTTCATTTAACTTTGTATAAAGAACTAGACATTGTCGAATACAGTCTACGCCACGAAACGAGGCAAATGTGCGACTAAAGGGAGGCAACATTTCCATCAGCAAAATCCACCATAACCATTTCCGCATCGACCGCTATTCAGGAGCTGACGGTAGAGGAGGTAGTAGAGGAGGTAAGACTGCAAATCAGTGGTAGTTACTGGTTGCGCCGCCATTCTTTGCACATTCGAACGACATCCGTCCACTTAAATACGTACTGTGAAGCGTTGCATTTCCCACGATCAATGGGTGACTGATAGCTATCCCACGGAAATGCGCACATCGCCGGTTGTTGGTACGTTCATAACATGAGCACACGAGCATCACAAGCTGATCACGGGGTTTCGCCACCTGATAGCCACACCAACCATCGGATAAGACACAGAATCGCAAAGATGTGAGAGGTATTTGCTCTCTCCATCTCCAATACGTATTTAAGCTGAGGCGAGTTCAGAGATGTAGGGGGACGTAAGGGATGGCGCAAGTGACCACACAGGATTTGCAGAAATACGCTATCTATTACCTTCTCTACCGACAGTTGACGAAGTCGCGACGTGGCGACAGTGATGGCAATTACTGTGGTGTCTGTTACTGGTAGATGCGCCTTCGAAGCATACTGACATTTCAACTGACTTCACCTCTGTCTTGGGATGTCCAGCTACTCAAAACAACTCCTATCGTCTTGCTTAGAGAATAGTCTGACAAATTCATTCCTTCAAGTGAAATCTACCAAATTGGATGCACAGGTAGGCGAAATACATTCACATTTATTCTCATTTAAACTCGTGATTCTCATTTAAGTTACAGGGACAGGGTGTTTAGTGGGATTAAAAATGACCTATTTCTGAGGGCAGCAACGGGTATGAGGACACGGATTTTCAGGCTGAATGCTACGGGAAATAAGCGAGCTATCAAGGAATGTAAGTACTAAGCAAGCAAAATTCGTTGAATTGTGCTTTCCCGCCTTACTTCAGTCCTAGCATAGAGGATTTGGCCCAAAAACTGCTTAGATCCATTGAGTATTAAATTTGTCGACTTTACTAATGGAGTATCCAAACCTTAGAGGCGTTTCTTATGCCCTGAATCGAAGAGTTTGTTGGCGCATCTCTTGTAATGCCTCCACAATCACGAGTGTAGTTTACCCAGGAGCGCAAGCATTTGCTTTAATAGACATATCAAACACCAAAATAGATGAGGTATTTGAATGAATTAACTCACGGTTCCTCTTTCCTTTCCATTTTGAAGTTAGAATCAACGCTAATTTCGTGGACGAGAGACATCTTATAAAAGCTGTTAGCTGCTTCAGCCAGCTGGTCGATTGTCACTTGCTTGGGTGGAGAAGCTATAAAAAAGGGGAAACGTGGTCAAAACTGCTAAATAAATATCTTAAATTTTATGCAAGCACTCAGCATATTCGGCTAATCTTATGGATCGCTAAGCATGCTACCAAGCAAAACATTATCTACAAAACATTCCCAGAGCCAAAGCAACGTGAGGATACCCACGTTGGTACCCCTGCCATGTACGCATATGCACATTGTTGGGAGAGGGGGAGAAGGAACTGCAGAGGTGATAAGCTCACGTGGAATTGCTATGGGCACACGAAGTGGATCTTGATGCGATTTTGTGTCGATTGGAAGCCCATTTTCCATTGGTTCCTCCTTGGAATCTTGCGCACCAGTTCCGTGGTCCCTGTTCATTGCATCACCGAAGTTGCGTTCTTCTGAGGACATCTAAAATCACATGCCGTTCAAAAATATGGAAGAACGACATCTTGAGCAAGCATATTTTGTTATGCTGTAGGACCAACATATTCTGCTTTATTAACACGAGAAACATGCAAGTGTGGTCTGAATGAAACATAATAAGGAGAGAGGTCATAAATTGAAATAAGTATAAGTTCATTCAGTAGGCATGGCTTGAGTGTCAAATAACACTGAACAATACATATCAGCAGCTTCACAAAAAACCCGTCAAATCTTAGAGTGGGTAAGCGGAAATCCACATTAGCCAAAATCAACAAGGTGATAATGACAGAAAAGCGCTGGCAATCGACCCAAAATGGAGAAGGAGCCAAATATCATAAAGTCTACTATTCGTTGTTAACAAAGAAAGAAGAAGGAAAAACAAACAACTAAGATTTCTCCACAAATGCAGTGTACTATGCCCAGAGCGTGAGTGTACTCAAAAGTTAACAGCTAACATCCTAGGGGAACATTAAAGCAACCAATAGAACAGCAAAGTAGCAGCTGTGGCTACGAGATACAGCTTTGAGTGGTGTAACTACTACGGTCAAATTTTAAAACAAATTGCTAACAATGCATATTAGTTTTTATTGTTCCCTCGTTCTTTTGTTCGCATTTTTAATGCTTTTATTAGGCACGCCCAGTTGCCTTGTTTTTAACAAACGCGCTAGTAAAGGTGGTGACACTGTGTATCATTACTGAGTGATTAATTATATGCAGAAATTAATGTTAGGGATTCACCCAAGCCATAATTCAAAACACATTGTTCGTCATTCTTAAAGCCTAAACAATTTTATTCGTTGAATGGGAGATGTTTCACCAACTCAATATTTCTGTAGACAAATATTGACGTGTTACTGACCGTTGTTAGTAGTAAGTGTGCAGAGTAATTACATAATGTCACACCTGCGAATATTTCGAATCAATGGATTGAATGATCTTTGTAAGGGAAAACCGAAGTAAATGGTTCTCAAATGTTAATTAATTTTGCACAATTGCTGTTGGTTTTGGAAAGAGGCGCAAGGCTAGTTTGCCTTGTGCCAACATTTCACCAGGCGATGATCCAAATTCCTGAATTACCGTAGTGACTTCACCGTGTTTAAATAAATGGAGTTTAATGGGTTTCCACTTAATGTCAACGTCACAGAGAAGAATGTGGAATGTAATTTTACGTAAAGCCAGGATACCTAGGAGAGTTACCCCTTTTTTCAAAGGATGTCCAAAGTAGATTCGGCTTCTCAGCATCTTAAAGCCTATGGAGGAGTAAATTTTAAAGCCCCTAGCTTGACTCAAATTCCCCAGATGCACGTACAGACCATATTAGATCTCTCATCTTTAATGAGCTAAACGTAGACTCCAAAGAAACTCATCATATAGAGATCAAGCGATGATTAGATTTAACTCAAATGAGAGTGCTAGAGCTCGAGTACAGGCAAGCACAATCGCTCGCCCCAGTGAATGTTTTTGCTCATCATGCGCTCACACCAATGTCATGTAGGTAAAGCGGCGCCAAAAGATGATAACGCCCCTCTCATAGGCTATTTGAGCGCAGGGGTGATATAAAAGCACAGGAAATCACCAGAAGCATCACTTTGCGTATGCGCTAATCGAAAGAGCAATGGCTGAAGAAATAACCCCTCTTGTTGTGGACAATGGCTCGGGTATGTGCAAGGCTGGCTTCGCTGGCGATGATTCCCCTCGTGCTGTCTTCCCCTCCCTTGTCGGTCGTCCGCGTCAACAGAGCATCATGGTTGGTATGGGCAACAAAGATAGCTACGTGGGTGATGAGGCGCAGTCGAAGAGAGGTATCCTCACCCTCAAATATCCCATCGAGCACGGCATTGTGACCAATTGGGATGACATGGAGAAGATCTGGCATCACACATTCTACAACGAACTACGTGTGGCGCCTGAGGAGCACCCTGTCCTCCTCACTGAGGCTCCACTCAACCCCAAAGCCAATCGTGAGAAGATGACACAGATCATGTTTGAGACCTTCAACGTGCCAGCCATGTATGTGGCTATTCAGGCTGTGCTGTCACTCTACGCTTCCGGTCGTACTACGGGTATCGTACTCGACTCGGGTGACGGAGTAAGTCACACTGTGCCCATCTACGAGGGTTACGCTCTGCCACACGCTATTCTGCGTCTTGACTTGGCTGGTCGCGATCTCACCGACTGGCTCATGAAGCTTCTGACTGAACGTGGCTACGCCTTCACCACCACTGCAGAGCGTGAAATCGTGCGAGACATCAAGGAGAAGCTTTGCTACGTGGCGCTTGACTTCGATAACGAAATGAGCACCGCTGCCACCAGCTCCTCGTTGGAGAAGACTTACGAACTGCCTGATGGTCAAGTAATCACCGTTGGCAATGAACGCTTCCGCTGCCCTGAAGCTCTCTATCAACCAAACTTCCTCGGACTGGAGTGCAGTGGTATCCACGAGACTACTTACAATTCCATAATGAAGTGCGACCTGGACATCAGGAAGGACCTCTACTCTAACGTCGTCCTATCCGGTGGCTCCACCATGTACCCTGGCATTGCCGACCGTATGAACAAGGACCTCACTGCCCTAGCGCCAACCACCATGAAGATCAAGATCATTGCTCCACCAGAGCGCAAATACTCCGTTTGGATTGGAGGTTCCATTTTGGCCTCCTTGTCCACCTTCCAGCAAATGTGGATCACGAAACAGGAGTACGACGAGTCCGGACCCAGCATCGTCCATCGCAAATGCTTCTAAGCCTACTCCCCCTTCCCCTTGTCTTTTAGTCTTTTTTTGGCCTCCTCGTTATTTCAATAAATTTACTTATCGAAGCTGCATGACCTATTATTTCAACAGTTTTGGTGATTTACACAAAGAGTTAGTAAAAAGGGTTTGTCGTTCACAATCGTCTATTTGACAAGTCCATTTGCTTATAAGACTGGGGCATATTTTTCACAATAAATTTTGGTTGTCAAGACATTCGTGTACTTCTCATTCTGTGTAGCTGTCAAACTGAAGTAGACTTAGTGTTTGTCTCCTCCACCTCAGCCTTGGTAGCCTTGAAATGGGCAGAAGAGTTGCACGAGGGGCTAATAAAAGTGGTTCTTTGGGGGGCCATTGGTGTCCCCCTTTACCAAGAACATCGCACCCCTAGAAGATACATTCAAACAAGCGATCCAGCTTAGAGACATGCCATTCAGTGTTGGCCTCGAGATAGATCCCAGAGCTTCCCACTTGAACTTTGATGTGCAATCAAGGCTGAGTTAGATCTTTAACTGATCTCCAACTTCAAAAAAGGACTAAAATTTGCGAAAGAACGCTAAGGGAGAGAAATGGAGGCAGGTTCGACTACCAAAGGCACTTTTTGGTGACCAATTTCCCACGGAAATTGGTCATTTTTTCGGAAAGCAAAGTGGATGGCAAAGTTCCCTTTTCCCTTCTACGCAAGCATACCAATACAACTTAACTCCGTTTTCATCAACAGAAAAGAAGAGACCTTCTAAGTTAATAATTTTTTGCATAAATACACATCTGTATTTTGTCAGGCACATAGAAGACGGTTGGAGATGCAGTATTAGGTGAGATGAGAGCAATGAAACTGTTTTGATTCATACAATCACAGCTTTCATTTGGGGAGTAGCATATGACCTTGATTGATTAGGAAAAGAAGGCAGAAAAAAAGCCTCTCATCTGGTGGTATTAGGATAACATAAGGCGAGAACAATCGGTGGAGTGTGTGTGTGTGTGTCAAGTGGCAGTAGGTTGCCTGGAAAGCGTGCTCAAGCACACACACACACACATTGACGCACGCAAGCAGACAAGCAAGCAAGCAGGAGGTCACGGCGTGAACTGAGCAGAGCCAATGAGAGCGAAGCCAACCGTGAGCACAACACACCTCTACTCATGGCGTAGGCGTAAGAGAGAAGGTGGAGAAATGCACACTCGCAATGACCATATTAGGCGATTTCAAGCTCTGTCGCAGTTGTGGCTGTATGTGAGTGTGTGTGTGAGAGTGTGCGTGTGTGCGTGTTTGTGTGCTAGTGTCTTCTTCTACCCATATATGGCGAGTGGTGTAAGTGTGCACTGCTTGTAGTCTCTCCTTCATTCATTCATTCACTCTATTTCTCTCTCTCTCTCTCTCTCTCTTCACTATGTTTTTACTAAACATCATATTCCACAGATTATTTCTCTAAGAAAAATGAACGATTGTAGTCTCTTATGTACTCTATCTGGTTTATTAGCAAAGGTAGATGGGTCTGACATCTTGAGATGAGATTAAATTACCCTTTAAAAAGATGGCAGAGGAATGGAAGACCTCCTTAAAGGCCATCAGAAGGAAAGGAGTCGTACACTCATGGGTATAGCAAAGAAAGGCGCAACACAGCGCTACTCCTCGCTTAAGTGGTTAAAACAAAGTCTACATGACTTTCTTATACCTCTACACAACATGATGGAAATGGAACTCAAGATAATAGAGATGGGCAGTTAGTGTAATCAGCGTCAAGTCCTCATGGATCCCAGCTAAATGGAAATCTGGCTACCTGAACTGAAACTTGATGCAATACCGATAAATTTTCGGTACTCTCTACCACAGCCACACACCCCGACACCTTTGATAATAGAAGTGCTTCTTGTTTGCTTCTTGTTCGTTATCGTGTCGCCTGTCACTGACAAGTGGCTCTGGATCAGTTATTCAAGTCGTCCAATATCCCCAAGGAGACGGGCAAAATGTTCACGTTCACAGGAGTGGTCACCACGAAAATTGTGCTCTACAGTCACACCCATCGTACACATGTAGGAGACTCTCTCGACCTAGTCAGAGTTCCAATATAAACCCTTGAAACTACTGAATTCGTTGTCCAAGTGGTAAAAAGGTGTGATAAGACACTTGATTGAATACTATTATAGGTGGTCTTCAATTCGACCAAGGACTAGATGTCATACCTCCTCAATTTCCCCTCTAGGAAAGCCTTAAGGCAATTATCACAGCCTGCATGCAGACTTAGGAGTTGGTGTTCCATCAACGAAGTGAGAGAGCGAGTGTGTGAGTCACAGTTGTACAATCCTGATGACCTGTAATGTAAACGATGGTGAATTTTATGACCACACCACCTTCATAGCACATTACTTCTTGGCGCTCCTGCTTTAAAACCCCTTTGGGTTGCTATCACTTTATCACACCACTTCACAGTACCGAAAACTCGTTGAGTTGAGCCCTCAGAAGCACTGTGATAGACCCAAATAAGGAGTATTTTGAGTCATTATAACACCGCGTCACATAAAAAGAGATTAAGTCAACGGTCTAAATATGGTTGTGTAGGAGTGTATTGAGAAGTGAAGAGCACTGAAGTACTTTTTCATTGAAGGAGCATGACGAAAGTAAAGGCTCGCGTATCTCTGTACAACCGGTGAATGCATTTATTCGAGGCCAACCCATCAGCACAGAGACGTTGAATGGCAAGGAGAGGTTAGCAACTCTAGGATGGAGCGACTACTTGAACAGAAGTTTTTGAGAAATAGAAAGAGGCAAAGTTTCAAAACCACAAATATCTTTCTTCTTCCTTTTCTTGTAAGTGTATATTCTAAGGTTCACCATTCAACTTGAACACATCTGGTGCAATTGGAATTGCAACTCTCAACTACGCATCTTGATAGTCACCCAGTCATTAGGTGGTTTGTGACCCCACTGATGAGGTTAAAAATCTCGCCAATGACGACATCAACAGTAAAAATTGCGCATTTGTGAGCATAAATTTACGTCCAAACGATAGGCGTGGCATTTGGCCGTCAGTCTTACTTCCCTCTCGATGGCGGACGAGGATACTGCAGCTCTGGTGATAGACAATGGCTCTGGTATGTGCAAAGCCGGTTTCGCTGGTGATGACGCGCCTCGTGCTGTCTTCCCCTCCATTGTGGGTCGTCCAAGACATCAGGTTAGTTGAATAGGTAGGCAGGATTACACTTCCACCGGAGTTGGCTCCAACTAGTCAAGCGATTGTGACATATGCGTATCCGTTTGAGCATTTGGCATTTGAATGGAGCCAAAATGAGTGAAAAATTTACTGTTATGATGTATGACAGAGAGTAACTGGCGCGAAGATCAAGCGCTCCCCTGCAGGGTCGTTATCAAAGACACTCTTGCTATTTCGACAGTGTAAAATACACACCCACTTCGAAATAGTCTTTGTGCATGAAGCACAAAATCGCTTGTGTTAAATTTGACACTCCACATCATTTCGACTATATCCATTTAAAAATGTCGAAGTTGGCAGTTCGAAGTGATTTCCTTCCCAGTTCTCCAAATTCGTCCCAGTGTCTTGGTGCCGTTCAAACATCATTTTTTTCTCTTTAGCTGCAGTTATATACTTGTTTTGAATTTTAGGGAGTGATGGTTGGTATGGGACAGAAGGACAGCTACGTGGGTGATGAGGCACAATCGAAGAGAGGTATCCTCACCCTCAAATATCCCATCGAGCATGGCATTGTGACCAATTGGGATGACATGGAGAAGATCTGGCATCACACATTCTACAATGAACTACGTGTGGCGCCTGAGGAGCATCCTGTCCTCCTCACTGAGGCTCCACTCAACCCGAAGGCCAATCGTGAGAAGATGACACAGATCATGTTTGAGACCTTCAACTGTCCAGCCATGTATGTAGCTATTCAGGCAGTGCTCTCGTTGTACGCCTCTGGTCGTACTACCGGGGTCGTGCTGGATTCCGGCGACGGTGTGACTCACACCGTCCCCATTTACGAAGGTTATGCCCTTCCTCATGCTATTCTACGCCTCGACTTAGCGGGTCGAGATTTAACAGACCACCTTGTCAAGATCATGACTGAACGTGGTTACAACTTTACTACAACAGCAGAACGCGAAATAGCTCGTGATATAAAGGAGAAGCTGTGCTACGTTGCACTTGATTTCGAGCAAGAAATGATGACATCTACTTCCAGTGCCATTTTAGAGCGCTCTTATGAACTACCAGATGGCCAATTAATTACCATTGGCAACGAACGTTTCCGTTGTCCTGAAGCCCTTTTTCAACCTGGTTTTCTGGGTCTAGAAGCTACTGGTATCCACGAGACAACCTACAACTCCATCATGAAGTGTGACGTGGACATTCGAAAAGACCTCTATTCAAACACAGTGCTCTCAGGCGGTTCTACCATGTTCCAAGGCATTGCAGAACGTATGCAGCGAGAGATATCGTCTCTAGCACCGACAACAGTGAAAATAAGGATTGCTGCACCACCGGAACGCAAGTACTCCGTGTGGATTGGTGGTTCTATTCTTGCCTCACTTTCCACCTTCCAACAAATGTGGATCTCAAAGTTGGAATACGAGGAAATAGGTCCCAGCATTGTACACCGAAAATGCTTTTAACTGCATCCGCTATTTACCTTATCTCATGTTAGTCATCAGTAAATAAAGGCTAGAACTTAGCCCCAAATGACAACACCTCCGCCTCACTTCTGTCATCCAGATTTTGATTTTACTTGTCGCTCATTTGTCATTTCGTCAAAGGTATGGGGAATGTCACTTGTAGCCCACAGAAACATGGGGAAGGGGGTAGGAGGTGAACACATTGTTGGCATTGAGGTAAAGGTAGTACCTCCTCCACGTTATTCACGTGCAGTTCTGCATTCCGCTGAAGACTAGAGGAAGGTCTACTACCGTAAAACATCTACTCATCATGAGCATGTCCAAACAAATCACTTAACCATAGCCGGAGTCATACAAGTGCGGTTGAATGCGTGCAACGTGCAGTGTTCAATCAAGTGTCTTTCCACCGAAGACAAACGGTTGCCGAACACACGACCACCAACTCGCACCTACACAGACAGCCTCAAACACTGTACAGTACGGCGGTGATAGTGACGCTTCTCCATCTTCTACTTGAACACCAGACTCAATGATTTTACACGTCTATACTGTTCGGGAGATCATCGTACGTAAACAAGATGCAGGTGCCTGGGTGGTGGTTGTGATGACTGCTAGTATAGTGTTGCCGGACCACAACCGGCCTGGTGATCTTTTCTGTCCGAACGGAAAGTCTGCCAATTCGTGCAGTGTTTGCCGCCTCCGCGGCATCAAAAGACCCAAGAAATCAAAGCGGAACCGCCTACCGGTGACTCTTGTGATACTATTGCACAGGAGAAAATGCTGGGCTAAACCATTTAGTGGCTATAAGCAGGCATGCTAGCGGCAATTTAGGCAGAACAAAAAATCCCTTTTTTAAAATTAAAGCTATTAATGCAATGAATGACAACTGGACTACCGAAGTGTGTCCTTATGGAAAAAGTGGGAGCTGAAGTCTTATTATTATTAAAACAATGATTTCCTCCATTCACGTGAACAACTAGATAGGCCTATTCCAGCAATTTTATAACCAAAAAGTAGAAAAAAATTCACAAGTGCCAACAAATTGCTTTATTGGTCTCAAATGACAACCAATTTTTCCATATTATATTTGCGGTCTCAAGTTATAAAATGTTTTCCTTTTTCGAGACACCTTGTTAAACGTTGTCATGGTCAAGCAAAGTGGAAATGAGAGGTCTTTTACTAATTGCATTTTCGATGGACAATGTTGGGTCCCCATTCGTTGTACTCCTGTTTTGTGATCCACATCTTTTGGAAGGTGGACAACGAGGCGAGGATGGAGCCTCCAAGCCAAGAGGAATATTTTCCACCCTCTGGAGGTGCACTCACATAGACTTTGTAGGATGATTGTGCAATCGTGCTGACTTCACGGGTCAAACGAGTCTCCAGGTTGCGAAACATGCTTGATCCACCTGCCAACACAATGTTGGCGTACATCTCCCTTCGAGTGTCGCGATCACAGCGCTGGACTGAGTGGTAGACAGCATCTTGTACTGCCAGACATCCCACTTCTTTCTTTAACAGGCCTGGCTTAAAAAGCGCCTCCGGACATTGAAATTTTTCGCTTCCTATTGCTATTACTTCACCATCGGGAAGAGTGTACTTCACAATTGGGGAGGATTCTATCTTCTCTGGTGTTAAGGAGACCTCACACAACTTCTCTTTCAACAATTCACAATGATCCTTCCGTCCAGTTAACTTTTGAAGGTATTCTGTCAAATCTTCGCCTGCTACGTCCGTACTAAATACGCCAGGGTAGATGTTATTTCCTTCCAGGACAGGAATAGTTTGTGTCACGCCATGTCCAATGTCCAAAACTAATCCAGTTGTCTTGCCAGCCGCGTAGAGCGCTAGTGCCGCTTGATTTGATAAATAAGCAGCGGGGGCGTTGAAACTTTCAAATGCGATTTGCGTTGTCCTCTCACGGTCATAGTTGGGTGCCATAGGTGCCTCTGTAAAGAGAAGTGGGCTATCAACAAATCGTACATCTTTATGTGTTAGAGCCTCCCACCAAAGAAGCTCTAGGCGCTCCCAGTCCACAACACGTCCACGTTGAATGGGCGCCTTGTCATTCTTCCCACACACCTTGGTAGCTACTTGAATGAACTTGGGATTATCATCACCAGCAAATCCGACTCTACAGCCACACGAGCCACTGTCTACAACCACTGGAATAATTCCCTCATCTGTACCCGAGTTAGCAGCGCCGACACTGTTTGCCATCATTTTTGCGCATTTATGATTTATCACACACACATACACACACACACGTCTATCTACCTTAATGTGTGTGTAGTTGTACGTCTGTGGGTGTGTGTGTGTGTGTTGGAGCGTGCTGACGTGGTGGCATGCCACGTCTGCGACGGCAAACCCCGCGAATAAATAATGCAGCAGAGCAGACTGCTGCTACTCAATTTGTTTAAGTAAAATTTTTATTTAAAAAGCAGAAGTAGTTCATAGTGTACAACTGTTTCAATTGGCGCATTTTGGCACTTTTGCGCTATAGAAGGGACGTACCGTCTACGATGCGTTTAATACGCAAATTGGGTTATAAGAGACTCTGTGCCATCACAAGCACGAGAAGGCGCTTTAGAGGGAAGGCGGATGAAGGCAAAACACTGGACTAATTTCAATAAAAATTCTCCTCGGTGCGATGGAATGGAAGAAAGGGTGATGGCGAAGGCTTTAAGCTAAAGACACAAGGGACACATGCTAAAATGTAGAGAATGGAGCAATAAAAATGGCTAAAAGAAACGCATTTTGACGTAAAGATGATAGGTCAAGAGGACACAAGAATGGAGGAGAGAGTAGATTTTTGAAAACACATTGTAATCTAAAAGAACAATAGAAAGCACGTTTTAAGACTAAGTGTAAGAAAAAACCAGCAACGGAATTAGCAGCAATTCCTACCCCTCTAATCAGTGTAACAAGGGTAAGGGCAGAAAGCATGAAGCCAAGACAAGACTTTTTACAAAGTAATCGCTATAGAGCGGTAAATTTCTTGCAAATGGGAATGGTGAAAAGTAAATAGATGCGAAAAAATCGGAATAGTAAGGGAAGAAAAAAAGCAGGACATAAATAGTGCAAAAGACAAGGGATGGAAATAAAAATTGAAAAAAACATAATGCAAAACTAGCAAAAGGGAAAAGAAGGGATAAAGAATTGGGTTGTGGAGTAAAAAAAGAAGAAATGACATTCGATGCGAAAAAAGTTGAGGTTTGAAGGAGGAGGTCAGTGAGGCGTGAAGGCATGAAGCCAGATGGAAGGTGGCAGTGAAGAGGCGATAGATGCGGTATGAAGTGATGTGATCGAGAGGGAGGTTGGTGGTGAGGTGGACATCCATAAGACGTGTAGTTGGAAATTGGAGGTGAGGAGGAATCGCCTGAGTCACGAGGACAAAGAGGGAGAGGGGAGAGTTGGCGGTGAGGAGCAGATCATGGGACATGGAAGCCTGGAGAAAGAGGAAAAGATAGTGGTGAGGAGGAGGTCAAAGTGAAGTGAAGATGTGAATCGAGAGTGACTTTGGCGGCGATGAGAAAATCATGAGCCCCAAAGGCTTGGAGAGAGGAGGAGTTCGTCGGCAAGGAGGAGACCAACGAGACCTGAGGACATGGTGGAAGAGGGGAGTTGGTGGTGAGGAGCAGACCATGCGTCATGGAAGCCCTGGAATGAGAGGGAAGTTAGTGGTGGTGAGGGAAGAGGGATCAATGTGTCCTTCCTGGTGATGACTAGGAGTGAGAAGGAAACTGTCGGTGAATAGGAGGCCAACAGAAATTGATAGTGGGGAGTTAGAAGACAGTTCTTCTTGTGGAGGGAAATTCATTTTATTACATTTAATAAATTTACTAGTTAGTTATTCTCATAAACTTTATCAGAGAAATACTATTCCCTCCTCTAGTTTTGGTTGCACAGATTGTAATTGGTATTATTTTGCCCTTTTTTATATTGTAAATTATTTTCAGTCATTTATTCAACTAAAGTTTTCCACGCAATTTTAGCGCATTCGACAAATAGATGAAGTGAAAGCTTTGTTTGTGATAATTATAATTCGGGTAAATTTTTCTTGATATTAATAAAGGGAAAAGGGTGCAACCGTTGTTTAAGTGGAGGCAAATAGCATAATGAGATGTTTCAAATCTGAAAACAAATTATTAGAGTAGAAAAAAATGGAAAATTAGCAGTAAAAAGAGAGAATAAAAAGAGTAGCAGGAAAAAAGACGTAGAAGAAGAAAATTGCACGACTAAAAATAATGGGAAGAAAAAAGAAAAAGATGGGTTAAAAATTGAACAGAAATGAAAAAACCATTAAAAGGTGAAAGAAAAAGCAATGAAAGAGTAGTGAATAGTAGACAAACTTTAAAAATTGAAATGAGCGGGAGAAGAGAAGTGTAGTGTGCTCACAGGCCGCGATTTGAGAGTTCCGTCCGACATCTTTCTACCGAGCAAAGAAGCAGCAACCGACAATGCGCTGGAATACGTACTGCGTCTAAAAGAAGGGATAAGAAAGACGTTCAATTTGGCTCGGCGGCAAATTATGGTAGACAAAAGAGGTACTACGACAAGCACAGCCGACCCAACACCTACCAGGAAGGAGATCTCGTCCAAATATACAAGCCGATTCCCCCACCTGGAACTCATCGTAAATTTTACCATCCTTGGAGCAAAGATCCCTTCCGTGTGGTGAAAGTTCTCTCCCCCACGAACTACCTCGTCCGGAATGCGGAATTCCGTACTCAGCCAATAGCGGTCCACCATAATAAGATGCGACCTTACAAAGGCTCTCCGCCGGTTGGCTACGAGGACGAAGTCTACGGAATTTTGGAGGAAAAAAACCGCCCGATGGCATAACTAAGGCCAATGGACGAGAGTAGCACCGGGGATTGTACTAAAAAAAAGAGAGGGTTGTGTAATAATTGTGGTGCTTGAATGTGCGTTGTAGGTGAGAGGCGGGAGGACAATTTCAACTTGGTCGTCGACGAGCGTGCTTTATCACCGGAGCCGGAGACTCCATCGTCGTAGACTGGCCTACCGTATCCGCCCTTTGCCTTAAATAAAGAAATGTCTCGAAATATTTCGCCTTCTAATAGCAAGGTGGGAAAGGAGGAAGAGGAGGAACGGGAAGATCTTGCTACATATCTTCTCTTCGTGACTTTTGTCCTATGTTTTAAATAAAATAATTAGTGTTTCTTTGTGTTTTTTTTCATGTTCTTTTAATGTGTTAAGTTAAATTTATTTTTTTTGTTTTTTAAAGATTTCTTTGTGCTATATTTTCCAATGCACATCTCTACCAATTGCATTGCATTTTCATACCAACTTTAATATGCTGCCCTTTTAGATCCTCATTTTCATCTTTTTGATCTACTGCCTTTTCATGTTTTTCCATTCTTCCATAACTCTTTGACCGGGTTTCTTCCTTTTCAGAAAATATTTTTCGTTTGACATCGATATTTGTTTTTGTGTGCATTTTTTCCTTTGCGACGTAAACAAATATTTTGCAATTTTTGTTTTTGGTTTTCTTTATAGTAACTTCACATTTAATTTTATTCTATATTCTCTAAACCTTCATTTTTCATTAGTTCGTAGCTTACCTCATATTATTTTTGATATATTGTGCAATATTCCTAACATTTTCATTTTTACTCTTTTTTATTTACTCTTTGTGATTTTTACATCAGTTTCTGCCCAGAGCCTTTGTTTTTTTGCATATATATATGTGAATTTCATGTGTGTTCACTTTTTTGCAATTTGTTGATTTTTTTCATGCATAACCACGTCTCTCCCTGTTTGGATTTGCGTGGCGTATATTTTACCAATGCCTGCATAAATTTGCTATTGTCTTACTGCCATTGTATTGAACATGGGACCACTAATACGACAAGAAATCCACCATTTGCGGGAAAGTCGGCAGAGCTTCCCTCGACACACATAAATTGATACACAAATGACCGATTTATCTGTTTAGATTAGTTCAATAATGTTCAAATCCACACCCTTAGATCTAGAAAAACTGTGCTGAATGTTTTAATATCGCAGATACGAAGCTGTCCAAATTAAGGCAGATAATGCATAAAAGTTCTGAATTGGTAAAAATATTACATAACTTTTGAGAGACGGTAAAGAGGGGATCGTCAATGCAAAAACATGACTACTGATTTTTAAAGAGTAAACGTAAAGTGGAAAACTGCGATCAGAACAAGGGTGACATTTTACCGGTGATCAAAATTATGAAAACAAATCCACTTAAACAAAATTTACTAAGAGCAAGAGAGTCAGTGTACAGGGGAGCAATCATACAAATGTGTGTCCATTAGGAACGAAATATTCCGTTCAGGCTAAATCGGTCATTTAAAATTGCATGAGTTTGCTTACTGCATGATAAGCAGTGAAATGAGAAACAATTATGCAACATCGGTTTTGGTTACTTAGGTGTTCACAGAGTCCAAGCCGATTGGGTTGGCCTCCGTCTGCCAGCTTAATATACATGCATTCTGCTCTGGTATTATGGCATCAATTGACTTCAAGGAAGTCTCGGAACGCTACAAGATAGTGCATATAGCACTAGCAGTGCTAAATTAAATCCAATATAAGCAAAAGAGTTGTTGCAGAGGGCATCGGTAACAGGGCAATTACTCCATTAAGATGCTTTGCTTAGAGAATCATCAATGCGAAAATAAATCCATTAATGACAAGATATGGCATTGCAGAAAGGAAGAATTAAACAAAAATAAATCCAGCGAGAGCAGGAATGTCAGTGCTGATAGGATGAGAAATACAAAACTAAATCCAGTAATGTCAATAGAATTGTTGCAGAGTGGATTAATAATATACATGTTGTAGCGTCCCGAGAATATATATTCTGGAACCAGAGGGCTTTGGGGCTGTTAGCACGGCTTGGAGGCCGGCCAGTCGGCTAGCACAATATGGCCACCCAAGTGACCGAGACCGGCAGTTCGAACAAACTAAGCATTGCACATGTAAGTCTAACAGGGGAATTACAAACAATCAAACACTAAAAATCATCTCTGCTCATAACAAGGAAGAAGGTGCAGAGTAAATTAATAGCAAAATATGATATCCATGCTCTCATTTTAGTCAGCTTATGTTTGTTCCACAATCGAAATCACCACTAGTCTCTGAAATAAATGTCATTTCATTTTTGCCACTACAAATTGCCTCCTTCTCCAGTGCTATCACGTATAATTTTGGCTCACTCTGCTTGGTGTTTCATCCACCTATTCTGCAGTGATCCAATTATTATTGTAAAAATAAAAGCAGAGACAAAAGCATAGGATTATGAGCATTTTAGATGGACTATGCTGGGTCCGGACTCATCATATTCCTCTTTAGTGATCCACATTGGTTTGAATGATGGTAATGAGGCCAAAATGGAGCCTCCAATCCAAGCGGAGTATTTGCGTTTCGGTGGAGCAATGATCTTGATCTTCATGGTGGTTGGCGCGAGGGCAGTGAGGTCCTTGTACACACGGTCGGCAATGCCAGGGTACATGGTGGAGCCACCAGACAGGACGACGTTAGAGTAGAGGTCCTTCCTGATGTCCTGATCGCACTTCATGATGGAGCAGCAGGTAGTCTCATGGATACCGTTGCACTCCAGACCCGCGATGATGGGTTGGAAAAGAGCTTCAGGGCAGCGGAAGCGTTCATTGCCAACTGTGACTACTTGACCATCAGGAAGTTCGTAAGTCTTCTCCAACGAGGAGCTGGTGGCAGCGGTGCTCATTTCGTTATCGAAGTCGAGCGCCACGTAGCAAAGCTTCTCCTTGATGTCTCGCACGATTTCACGCTCTGCAGTGGTGGTGAAGGCGTAGCCACGTTCAATCAACATCTTCATGAGCCAGTTGGTGAGATCGCCCCCAGCCACTTCAAGGTACAGTATTCCGCGTTGAATAGCGCGGCCCTTAAAAATGGGTACAATGTGACTCACTCCATGGCCCGAGTCGAGCACGATACCCGTAGTACGACCGGAAGCGTAGAGTGCCAGCACAGCCTGAATAGCCACATACATGGCTGGCACGTTGAAGGTCTCAAACATGATCTGTGTCATCTTCTCACGATTGGCTTTGGGGTTGAGTGGAGCCTCAGTGAGGAGGACAGGGTGCTCCTCAGGCGCCACACGTAGTTCGTTGTAGAATGTGTGATGCCAGATCTTCTCCATGTCATCCCAATTGGTCACAATGCCATGCTCGATGGGATATTTGAGGGTGAGGATGCCTCTCTTCGACTGTGCCTCATCACCCACGTAGCTATCTTTGTTGCCAATGTCAACTGTGACGCTCTTCTGATGTGGATGACCAACGAGAGAGGGAAAGGCGACACTAGGGCAGTCATCGCCAGCAAAGCCAGCCTTGCACATACCTGAGCCATTGTCCACAACAAGAGGCGCTATTTCTCCTCCCATTCTTGTTTCCTATTAAGCGCACACAGAGTAATGCTTCTGATGATTTCCTGTGCTTTAATGTCGCTACTACACTCAAAGAGCCTATGAGAGAGGTGTCATCATCTCTTGGCACCTCTGCCTGCGTGACATTAGTGTGAGCGCACAGTTACTGGGGTGGAAGGTTGTGATTGATCTCTAACTGTTGAGGCCCTTTGGAGACTAAATCTAGCTTATTAAAGGCGAGGTTTTATATGGTCTGCGAGCACGTTTGAGGCGTTTAGGTCTGCCAAAGGGTTTCAAGATTTACAGTCTCAGAGACTGGAAAAATTTTACAAAATAACTTCGAGAGACCGAGGCGACAAGTCAAGCGTGAACATACTTTAACAAGGAGATTACTTCTAGTTTTCTAGACTTTATGTAGATTTCCACCCGGCATTCATTTTTGCAAGTGATTTGCTGATGAGTTTAAAGGCCAACTCATTGGTAATACTAGTGAGTGAGCGTCCTATTACCATGGCCTATCGTATGACTGGCATTTAGAACTCATGAAGGTACGATCTCGTTGACAGAAGTTGTTTATCACCAAGTGGCAGTGCAGACACGCACTTACGCATACTTAGTGTTGGCTGATTGCTGGTTTGTGCTTGCTGTAGAAGCAGTACCCTCGATGTCATCTCCAAATGACTGCATTTACTAAGTATACGAACTGCACACGCAAGTGAATTCGTTTATCAGATTGAAAGCCATATAGCAGAGCAGCCT
Source organism: Taenia multiceps (assembly GCA_001923025.3). Taxonomy (NCBI): domain Eukaryota; kingdom Metazoa; phylum Platyhelminthes; class Cestoda; order Cyclophyllidea; family Taeniidae; genus Taenia; species Taenia multiceps. The sequence goes on along the minus strand of CM010317.1, from coordinate 1,651,708 downwards.
TGTTGCTCTGTTTATCGGTAGACGTGGAAGTGGCAGCACAGAAAGCTACTACATGGAGGTCTCAATGTTTTCTCTTTCATGTAAACGATAAAATGACGACCATAGTCTCTCTAAGGAAGGGAGCAGCTGGAGCGCATATTCCCGTGTTGTGCACAGAGGAGAGGACGCAAAAATAGAATTGGTAAGAGAATTAGGAGAGATGGATGCTCTCTCCTTCAGTTGGAGCACTTTATGGGATGAGGTCGCAAACAGTTGTAAACACTTTGTGAGAGGCTTTTACTTCCAAGGATCTGGTGCATGTAGTTATGTAGATACAAATGCGCTTGAAGGTGTGCATAAGTCAAGCTAGCTGCGAATTACTAGCATGCTATTTACTAAATTTTACAATCGCCAGTAGTGTGCCAACTGGAGCCATGCTAACCAACTCGATACCGACATTGGCTAGGGGAAGCAGGCTGATTTATAAGATCATGTTAATAGAGACAATCACTTGGCATTGCAGAAAAAAAGGGAAAGTAAAAGATTGTTGGATCGAACCAAACAATCCTGTAAATGTGATCTTTCCTCCTTCCTTTTGAACTTCTCTAATGCCTTTAGCACTACCCATCATGCATGTTCTCTTTGGTACCAATACTGGCTCAGCTACCACATTCACTGAGGCGATGGAACAGTGAAAGGAGCTATTTTTGTACTTCGTGCAAACACAGGAACTGCAAGACTTTTATGCTTACAAGTTGCAGTGATGCTCTTATTAAATCGTTTTCTGGGTGGCCTCCCTCTTGATTGATGACTGTCCTCTGATCGTGAGTAAAGTCGTCATTGAAGAGATCTTGGACTCCTCTCAATCATTTGAATGGGCTCCTTTTAATAGACGCCATTTCTAAGTTCTACTTTTCCAAAAGTTAGTTTGTCAGCTTTGTCAAGACTACTTTGTCACTGCCATATTGAGTTTTGTTTGTTTTAGTTTTTGACCTAACAGGAGTGCACCTCTTGCAAATTGTTGAGTACTTTGAAGGATTTTGAGTTTCTTCTTGTGTTAGTATACAAAGTGGAGGGGCGATATGTATGATGGTGAGCTGGACAGTGAAATGACCTCAAACTCCACGTGGACGAGCATTCGACACGCGTGGATACGTGCGATTCATTGGCAATGCGCATTCGTATGTAATTACTGACTGTTGAGTGTAAAAAATAGCAGGCGAAGGAGTTAATAAGAAAGAGGGAGTGGGAAAGCAATGGGAAGGGAAGTGGAAATGAGGAATTGGAGGGTGAAGGAGAAAACACCAAGTGATTGTGCGTCTTCAATGCGACGTCTTGATAACCATCTTTGCTTGCCAACAGGTTGGACATTCTCAACCTGCCGACTTCTACTTGCACCAACCAGTTCACTTATTTATACGATGCATTAAGGCATCTGATTTTATAATGTGAATTACTTCAAGGTATCCTCATCCCATCACGGTGTATTTCTGCAACGCAAAGGAATCAGAGGCCAAAATTACTTACTTGTTAGCTATTGCGAGGTATTTGGGAACCGTCTGACTGAGGGAAGTGTCAGCAATAGTGACAGGCAGTTCTCACAGCACAAATAGGAAGTAAGGGTCTGTACGCGAGTGATACACTTACCTTTCAGTGGTTTTAGCATTGGATCAGAAAGAAAAGTGACTGATTTTGAGAGCACCTTCAGCAATGGTAAGCGTCATTGCTCAAACAGATTTGCCTATGAAACCATTTACATAAGAAGCGCCCTTGCAAATTGAAGTCGATTCAAGAGTGTATTTTATGATCAGGGAAGACTCCGCCTTCTCCAGGGTTAATGACACCTCACATTAGTTCTCCATCAACAATTCACTTTGACCACTCTATCGATACAACAGTTAAATGCGATTTGTCAGATCTTCGAGATAGTGTGCTATTCTGCGTTAGGTGCCTAAGTCGAGTCCAGTTGTTTTTCGTTGGCGAAGAGTACCGAAGTTGTTTAAATGGATAAATTAGTAACAAACGAAAGCGGACTGTCAACAAGTCCAATTCCGTTGTGCGTTGAGATCATCTACGAAGTAGCTTTAGACACTTCCAGTCCACAACACTTCCACGCTGATCAGCCACCATGCCACCCTTCCAAAACGCCTTTGTAGCAGCACAGATGACACCAAACTCGCCAAAATCTGCAAAGTCATCCCTGAAGCAACGCAAGTTACAGCCTACGACCACTACGAAGACTCCCTCATCTATTCCAGTGTTAGCGGCACCGCTGTCCCTTACCATTATCTCCGATTATTTGTGACACGTCACCAACACATGCATCCACCTGTCCTGGCGTGCACATTTCAACATCTCGGTTTGTGCGAATGCATGTTAAAACGCGCAGACGTGTCGACGCGGCAAGCCATTGATGGTAGACCCAAGAAGTTAACCACTTTACTAACTCTGATTGCTACTTCTCCGCCTATTTAAATACCCATTATGATTCTCTGGAATTCAAACCACTCACAGGTACTTTGGCTTTTATTTTGACAACAATTTGCAACAACTTTAGTCATGCTTGCAGCATGAAAATTGGTGATTTACTTTCGCTGTTTATGGCTCAAAAGTCAGAACGCGTTCACCTCGAATTGTGTCACAACGAGTGCAGACCCATTTTGAAGCGAGGCGACTTCAAATGTGACTATGTCAAGTGCGGAAATCTAAAAATCCTATATGTATTTGGACAAAATAATTAAACAGTGAAAGTAACAGCAAACCCTACTGGTTGCGTAAAGTGGAGAAGGTAGGGAAGAGGTGAGGTTAAGCATGGGAGCATTTACGCTGAACGATGCTGGACCCAGACTCATCGTACTCCCACTTGGTGACCCACATGGGTTTAAAATTCGGCAAGGAGGTTAAAACGGAGTCACCAATCCAAGTGGAGTGTTTGTGTTTCGGCGGAGCAATAATCCTGATGTTTATGGTGGTTGGCGCGAGGGCGATGAGGTCCTTCGTAAAACGTTTGACGAAACCAGGTTGCATGGTGGGGCCACCGGATGGGACGACGTTTGAGAAAAGGTCCTTTCCGATGTCTTGATCGCACTTCAAGATAGAGCAGTGGGTAGTCTCTTGGATACTTCAGTACTCCATACCCTTGTAGATAGGCTGGAAAAAGAGCCTCGGGACAAAGGGACCGCTCACTGCTAACTGCAGTGGTCATTGGGCAGTTTGTAAGCCTTCTCGAGGGAGGTGCTGGTAGCAGCAGTGTCCAGTTCCTTCTCAAAGTGAAGTGGTACGTAGCAGAGCTTCTCCTTGATGCCTCACACGATTTCACGCTCCGCATTGGTGGTGAAGGCATAGTCACGTGCATTCAGTAGTTGCATGAGCCAGTCGGTGAGATCGCGACCAGCTAAATCATGACGCAGAATGGCTTGATGGATAGGGTAGCCCTCGTGAATGAGTACACACGCATTCACTCCGTCGCCCAAGTCGAGAACGATACCCGTAGAACGACCAGAAGCGAAGAGTGCCAGCACAGCCTGATTGGTCACGTACATGGCGGGCACGTTGAAGGTCTCCAACATGATCTGTGTCATCTTCTCACGATTGGCTTTGGGGTTGAGTGGAGCCTCAGTGAGGAGGATAGGGTGCTCCTTAGGCAACACACACATTTCGTTGCAGAAGACGCGATGCCAAATCTTTTCCATGTCATCCCAGTTAATCACGATGCCATGCTTCATGGGGTGTTTCAAACCCAGGATAGCTCTCATCGATTGGGTTCGGTTGCCAACGTAGCTGTTGACCACAGTACTCTCCACACAAGGACGGCCGACAAGAGAGGGTGAGACAGCACAAGGAAAGTCATCGCCAGCGAAGCCAGCCTTGCACATACTCGAACCATTGTCCACAACTAGAGGAATTTATTCCTTTAACCATTCTTCCTCCTCATTGCACACACATGGTGAAGTTCCTGATGATTTCTTGAGCTTTTATACCGCCACTGCACTCGGGTAGCTTATACGATGGGTGTCACCATCTCTCAGCCCCTCGTTAGCTTCGTAACATTAATGAAGACTCACTGTTCCCCAGTTGCTATATAGTGGAAGTGAGGGAGGACCAGCAACTCATAACTGCAGTTGACATGATCCAGACTGAAAATATTTTCAACCAAAGACTTATCGCCTTATCTCAATTGTCGAACTAGGAGTGCGAAATGCATTGCGTGCCAACTAACCATTACATCGTGATGCCATGGATTTTAACCCTTTCCCTGAACTGGAGGTAGGCAAAATTGACCAAATGCACACCCCAATGCCCACCCACATCCCTCCATTGAAGGGGAATGGACTGCTATGAGGTGACCAACCGCTCGATTTGCTCTTGTTTTCATCCCTTAAATCCCTTTTTATACATATGCGAGCTATTGGAGTAGTTCTTTTACTGTTGTGTTTAAGAAGCGTCCTTTTAGTAGTCGATTTTGAATTTCGATAGATATTCCATCAACAGCTGTACTATAGAACGATTTGATGCTTTGCTATCATCGCAAAAGTGCTGTGAAACTTCACTAAAACAGAAATCATTCAGCAATTCTCCATCCCAGCTGAACCGACCCAGAACGATGCAACACTTACATTCCTCTCTCCTCCCAATACCATGGAAACCCATCCTTCACTCCTACAATATCTGCAATACTCTCTTCCTCCAATTGCATCGAAGTGCCCCGCATCTTCGTCCTCTTCATCCTTCTTCTCGCCTTTTTCTTCCTCTTTTATCCAATCTGCCATTGATGTGCACAGGACTGGCTTTGCTGACATCCACTGCCCCGTGCGGTGTCCGTTAGTGAGTCTGTTCATGAGATCAAACTGTATACACTGCTATCGACTGTGTGGTGTGGTGATGGAATTGTTTGAGATGCCTGAAGTGTCTTCGAGAAATGATGCCCTTGATGACATTAAGGAAAACGCCAAGTGCATTTTCTTGTCATGTTCATTGTATTTACTTCAGTTATACTAGTGTGGCAATCTTCACACCAGTGAGAGAGAGGGCAGGGAAAAGAAGGATCAAAGTAGATCAAAGAAGGTCTAATCTACTCATGGCAGAGCAGACTAGGCAGTGAGTGACAGCAAGTCTTTGATGCTGCCGTTTGGGATGAGGAGGGTCAAAAGGCCTTTAGACTGATATTGGTAAGGAGAATGATACAATTGTAATGGGGCTTGTGAATGCCTCCAGTGACAGAGTGCTGGCTAAGTCTCTCCCAGTCCGATATCGAGACATTTAAGCGAACTCTGTATATTGTGGTGTGGTTGACGCACCAAAGCAGCAGCACGATGATGGTAGATAAAACTATGCATCTCAATCAACTGTCTGTTCAAGAAGAGATGCCGAAAGGGAATTCGTATTTAGCGTTTCGTGGGATTTCGATGCACACAACCGCACCACTTCTTCCACCAAATCGCAATTATTGCTGCAGTAGTCACAGCCATGCATTTTTGCTAGGAAGACCATCGTGTAGGTCTGCATCAAACAAGCTTGGAGCGAGAGAAAGAAAGCTAGGCTTTGAGCTATGGCGCTTATTATTTAGACTGTGATAAGTGCCGTTTGGACTGCAACTTCCACTTAACACTGATCCCGAAACCTGCATATACTACTGATTGGCGAAACTGCTACTTGTCACTGCGTACCATTGTGACACATCCCTCTTGAGGTGGCAAGTGGCTAGACTGTACCAGTGTCGGGACTAAGCAGGTGTCAACCACCTGAGCACGCAAAAATTTGCTGCTGTATGTCAGTGCCAGTGACAGTCATCGTGCAACAAAAAACTAGTGCTCATATGTCGTTGGATGAAAGCCTTAAGACTACATCTATGGTGTATGGATCATTTGTTAGATTGTCCATCCATTGCCAAAGGTTCAGTTCACATATTGACACATTTATTTGTTCTTCCCTTTCACCGCTCACCTCATATTCTCGACTGGAACAAGACGTCTTACTCTGCATTTTATACAGCAGTGGTTTTACAGATACAAAAGCTTCATGGAAAAACTAGATATTCTACCCAAGTTAGGAGGAAGACGCTTCTACTCCTCCACGAAATTGCAGGAGTCTGATATCTTCTTGCTTTACAGCTACATTGAAACTGGCCTCCGTCTTGCCTTTCTCCTCGGCTACGTAGGAAATGACAATGGGATAACTATGGATGCCAAAACATTTACGGTTCTATTGTTAACCTTACCCACCTTAACGCATCCACCTAGATGTGATCTGCATTTTACGCACCTGTTAAATCGACAAATCCGTGCACTGTCCTAATGAGTAGTGTGACGTGTAATTGTGTAAAAGCATACTACTTTTAGGATCGTCACTACCATTAGAACATACCACGTGTGTCTAACACGTGATGCCAACTTGGTATTGCAGTGGTCCTCTCAACCGACCTGCTTCCTCTAAATCACTCCGCACCCCTCCAAGAGATGCATGCGTAATCCTTCAGCGCGAAGCATCCCCATCTACAATGTTCAGTCAATGACAGATTAACAGTTCTTCTTCTTCAATGACATTCATGATGTCTTTAAAACACGGTATATCTAAGTAGGGCACACCGGACTGTTTCTTGAGCTCGCACCTGTTCTTGAGCCGAGATGAACCTAGCATACAGAGAAGTGGGTGAAGCAGGAGCTGCTGACATGAACACAATACGTGTGTCACCTAGTCACAGATACAACTGTGGAGACGAAGGAGTCTGCTTCGTCAATAGCTGCTTTTAGGGGGACATCTCCCTCCTCCTCTACCTTGAATACTAGTCGACTTTGAAGGTGATGTGATGCATGCGACTGCACCACGTAGCAAACAGTCTCTACTTCACCGGCAGTAGTAGCAGCTTTTTTAGGGAAACATTTAAGTCTGATTATGCCACGATTACAAATGTGGTGCTTTGCCAATTCTTCCTTTGGACTTTATTCACTTTTATAGATATGCACTCTGACAGGGAGAGGCAGTGGTTAACCCAATGAATAGACAGCGATGAATTGAACTGGGGCGGCATCTTTGACATTGGCACATGACTACAGGCCTCTTTCTCTGTAGAGGGATGACGCCTAAGCAAACGAAACGGTTATTACGTGCTTCCCATCAAAAGAATGAAAGACTGATGAGACCAGTTCTTCGCCCCCCAACACACACATTTCATGACCAACAGATAGAACCCTGCCATCTTCTAGCACCACCATCTCCAATCACAAGCTGAAGGCATCACAACCACCATTCGTTGTCAATACTAGCAGCATACATTAATAGCACAGCTACAGATACCTGCTTTATCAAGTTAGTGGGATGGTTGAAGAGCCAATAATAAAAGGTGAAACTACAATACATGAAGGCAGTGAAAGGGGGCGATTAGAAGGGGAAGGCAAGATCAATTGGGACGAGGCTCAATTTCCTGTTCCTGCAAACCCTGGCTCAGAGCTCTTCTCAGCCAGTTTTCCTGTGTAGCAATGGAGACAGCAAAGACGGAGGCGGTCACTTACCAAGAGCGCAGCACATCCATCGTCGGCCAGAATGTAAGGCGATAGTGGTGATGAAATGTGTGCACGCAGGGTCGTGAAATGGGTTGAAGGTAATCCATATACTTAGGGCTTTCTACATTGCAGTGGTAGGATAGTGAATGAAGCTCGTCAGTAATGATGGGTCGGCTGCCAGTATTGGAGGATGTGTGTACCCACTGCCCTGCGCTCTAGCCATTTCGAGATAATGCATTCAAAATTTGCACTTCAACAACATGGCGATTATAGAAGCTTTTACATAGCACATGCTACTGCATTACTTGTGTCTTCACAGCCTTGCTTTGGGGTTGCACAAAGCATAGCAGGAGCAGACTGATACTTAGGATGAAGTGGGAGTGAGTGATAAAGCCTTTCTGCACCTCCGTTTTATAATCATCACGCGTGAGGGTTCACATTCTTGTGGCGGAAACGATCTAACGCCACAACCTCATCAAAACGCCTGAATAGCTTCATGTCACACCATTCAAACCAACTTCTGACGTTCTTTACCAGCCCACGCTAGGTAAGGGGCTCCAGCCATTAGGAGTGGCGAATATACAAATGTATTTTTACTGACTTTTATGGTATCTTCACAACATGGACCACTTCCTAGGTGTAAAGGTCTTCTTTTTTTAACTTCAACACACTCCATTTTGCTATTATTTGGGAGTCAAGTCACTAAAGATCATGAAAAGCTAAACTCGGCAGCCGTCGCAGTAAGTTGTTCTCTCTCGTGAAGGAAGAAGTCGAGTCCACTGATGATTGGTTTATTCCAACAATGGTTTTATCTAGATAGAATAACCGATGCAGTTGAGAAGTAGATGTAAGGCTTTATTTAAAAAGGAAGACATCTTTGTGAAGTGTAACGTAGACGCAAATGGGAGGTGTCATGCTTATGATCGTGCAATGAAGGTTTGGACTGGTTCCACACGGTCTCGCTACCTTTCCTTTGATTGGTCAACAGTGCTGAGCGACGCCAGTCTTTTCGTAGATAAAGAAATGCGGCACTTTCATTTTCCCTTCTATGCTTCTCCCTTTTCTCTGTTCTCCATGATGCTTGTGGGACGAAATGCCAAATGCGGCTCAGCTATCATAGCTGCTGAGGCAATAAAACTGCTTCAGGAGCGATTTTGCATTCTCGTATGATACGCAAACCGACGGATATGATGATGATAGTGCGGAAAAGAAATGTGTAAGCACGATGTAAAAGTCGCAGCAATGACCTAATACAAAGAACCTTTTTCACTCCTTTTTCCTCGAATAATGACCATTTGCTGACCATAAAAACCTATTTATCAAAAGGGGCTCCACCCCATTCCTTTTGTAAAGACCAAGCGCTTTCAAAGTGCTGCCATGGAGACACAATGAGTGTCCAGTTTTGGTTTTGTTCAGTTCAGCTTTCGAACCGATCGGGGAGAGGTGCTCTGCGGATGGGTGTGATCCCCTTCGAGGTTGGATAGCTGAATTAAGAGGCGACATGCCTCGTAGCAAGCAGAAGAGTGAGGTGCCCTCAAGCACCCTATGCCTTGTAGACAGTTAGTCTGGTAGAGAAAATAGCAACACAGATAGGCGCACATTGGTAATGCATGGATTAAAGCACCACATTGGATTTGTAGGTGATAGTAGATTTGGTTTGTGGGAAAGGGGGCATGTGGAGGGTGGTGATGCTATGAAGGTGAGTAGAAGTGAGAGTGGGAGTGCAAATGGGGAGGAGAATGATAAGGAAAAGGCAAAAAGGATCTTAAGGAAAGAGAGAATGTGATAGAGGCAGGTTGAGCTGTCAAAGGTGGTTGAAAGCACTTTTAAGGACGTGTTAATTACCGCCTCTTCCACTTTCCAGGATCCTCGTTTGTGGTGGAACGAATGCAGAGGATTCGTGTTTAGCTTTACATGTAATTACGAAATGTGCGAGAAATTCCACGTTTTATAGACAACACCTTACTGCTCACTTTGTCGGCAGAACCCTCTGCCTTGCAGAGGAAGTGAAGTACCCCTGCAAGATGACAAGTAGACATCTGCGACTTCTCACTTACCATCACTGCTTACACAATGACTCCTATCCATCTCAGCTTTACAATTGACAGCACAGTACGGTGGTCAACAACGCCACCAGCCTTAAAGGCACGCAAAAATATGAGTTGGGAGACAGCATAATCTCCTTATCTATGCATATACTACTTAAGACTGCGACCGCAGAACTACAGTTGCTTCCCTGTGTTGTACACTATCCTGGCACTGAGGTTCATAATTTTGTACACCAAATGTCATCGGTGACATTTTCGAGGGAACCGCCTACATGTGTGCGATGGATGTTGGACAATGGCAATTGTGATGTCTGCCAGTGTTGTGCTGCCAGAGAACAAATGCCTCTGTGTTCACTCCTGTGAATACCTACGATGCCTGTCTCATCGTGAACAAAGAATCCAAGACACCTCAACACTGAATGCATGGCCACCTTTCAGTGGTTCTTGTGGTGCAACTGCACAGGCGACAGGCAGTGATGGGACAATCAAAGTTGTTTCGTTTACGGACATGGAGAGAAGCGAATCGTGCTGCCAACAGGCCGATGGTGGTTCACTCAAATCTGCATGTAATTAATGTAAATGAAGGTATAGTATTGGGTCAGAATACATATATTCTGGAAAAAGAAGGATTGGGGGCTGTTGGTGCGGCCCAGAAGCCATCCAATCGGCTGGTACAATATGGCCACCCAAATGGTCGGAACTGGCAGTCCGAACAAACAAAGTACTACACAGCCCTTCTCTTCTTTCAAGCGTCGTCCTCAACGCTCCCCTTGGTAGGAATCCCCTGTCAGCCATCACAACGTAATCAGTGCTGCGAGAAGCACCCACGAGCTAACCGTGCCATTCATCGAGATTCGAGCGCATGTGTTCTTGCAGTGCCATGAATTCTACGCAGCGCCCGGTGAAGCAAAGGCTTATTTCTGAAATTCTGCTTCCTCAAGACAATGTGCCTAAATGAGAATGATGGATGGATGAATCAAAGCTTTTGAATGGACTGCGACACATGTAACACAAATTGTGATTGCAGGCTCTTGATGCTGTGGATCAAACCCGAGGGTATCGTTGAACCCTGAACAAATGGGGCAATCGAACCGTATAGGAATGAGATGCACGCGACCCAAGTGTGCAAAGCATAAAACGATGCTATCGAATGGCGTCCTGCACAGTTCATATGTGTAGATACACATTTTGGCAAAGAAGGATTAGTTGCCCGAGAACCCAAGGCAAAGCTTACGAAGGATGCTTGACGGCAACGTTCCTGATCTCTCTTGGCAGTTTCACCGGACTCAGAGTTAGTAGTCTCATTGCGGAACACGAGGGTGGATTGGTGCCAAAGATGGACGTCGATCTCAGCTTCTCTTTTATAGGATGTCAGAGATTGTGCAATCCGTGACACATGCACTTCTTTCACACCGCTAAAGTTGGCAACAAGTGGTATTGGTCGGGATGGACATCCATCAAAGTTGGGTCGGCTTTCCGTTGGCACCAATGTAGCGTTCCTAGACTTTCTTGAAGAAAAAAGAAGGCATAGTACTGGGACAGAATGCATATATTCTGGAAACAGAGGGGTTGGGGCTGCTGGCACGGCCCAGAGGCCAACCAACCGGCTAGTACAATACGATCATCCGAATAACCGAAACCGGCGGTCCAAACAAACAAGGTGCTACAATCAGAGCGTTCAAATTTTGCATGGATTGTTTAAAAAGCTTGTTATTTTTCGTTGAACCAAAGTTTCCTCTATCACATAAGCAAACGAAGGAGCAATTTTTTGTAAATAAAACGGAAGAAGAAACACCCTTCTATCCCTTCAAATTAAAAGAGTCTTTAGGCAGCATTTCTCTGTTTTGTAACGATAAAATGGCCTTTGTTCCCTTTGGGAGACCCTCACACAATTTTCCATAATCAAGCCGACACACAATTCGGATGACTTCTTTTAACTTTAACCAAGTTTATTATTTTACTGTCTTGCAACTCATGCCTTTGGGAAATGGACTGAAGGGTAAGAAGGGAACCCTTAAACCTAAAACAATATTTTACACTCTATAGAGGCCCGCTCACACTGATCTTGAAGGCTGACTGTGTAATGGTGCTAATCTCTCGATTTAAACGAGTCTTGAAGTTGCAAACCATGCTTAATCCACCTGCCAACCTGATATTCGCGTACTCGTCCCTTTGCTTACCACAATGATAGCGGTTGAGCTGAATGACACACTGTTTCTCGTGTGGCTAAACATTTCACTTCTTTGTTTAACAGACCTAGCTTGAAAAACGTCTCTGGACAGGGCAATCTTTTACATTTAATCCAATCCTCTCACCATCATCACCATCTTGGTTGGTTGAAGATACCTCACATCGATTCTCCTCAATCATTCCGTCGAATCAACTTTTCATCGTATCATATAGAGATGGATGTTAAAGATGTAGGATATGATTAATGCCGATATCTAACAGTCAGATCTGGGTGCTGTCGACCTATAGAGCACCTTTATGTGTTGAAGCCTTCCCTAAAAGATGCTTTAGACACTTCCAGTCTGCAACACGCCCACGTTGATTGGGCACCTTGTCATCTTTCCCACACGCCTTCGTGGCAGCATAGATGACACAAAATTCACCATTCCCGACGAACACGACCCTGCAGCTTCACAAACCACTGTTCCGCCGCACTTGAACACCAAACTTGCGCATTTGTGACTTGTCGTACACACACATACATATGCATCTACCTGTCCTGGCAAGCAAATTTCAACATCTTTGTGCGTGTGCATGCCAGAACGTGCAGACGTGTTGACTTGGCAAGAAATTAGTGACAAAACCCAAGAATTTACCGTTTCACCGGCTGTGATTGCTACTACTCTACCTATTTAAGTACCCATTTTAAATAAAAGATCTCCAAAGCACTCACATGTGCATCGGCTTTCATGTTGATGTATTTTTGCATTCCATTGCAAAACTTTTATCTACATTGACAAAATAATTATGCAGAAAATTAATAGCAAAAATCGTGGAAGAAAGGAGGCTGAAAGCCTGTGGGAGTGGGGTTAAATTTGGAAGCATTAGCGGTAAACGAAGCTGCGTCCAGACTCGTCGCCCTCCTGCTTGTTAAAACACATCGTTTAGAGGGTTGACAATGAGGTCGCAATGGATTCACCTATCCAAGCGGAGTATTTGCGCTCCGAGGGAGCAATAACCTTTGCCTTCATAGTGTTTGGCTTGAGAGCGGTGAGGTCCTTTGCAAGACGTTTGACAAAGCCAGGGCATATGCTGCAGCCACCAGAGAGGAGGACGTTTGAGCACAGACCCTTCCTGATGTCCGTTTTGCACTTTATGATGGAGTGGTAGGTACTCTCGTGAATACTATTGCACTTCATATCCGGGTGGTTGGGTTTGAAAAGAGCTTCATAACAGCAGGAACATCCATTATCAACTACGATTACTTAACCATCAGGCATCTTGTAGGTCTTCTTTAGGGAAGAGCTTGTAGCAGCGGTAACCGTTTCATTTATTGAAGTCAAGTACCACGTAGTAAAGCTTCCTCTTGATGTCTCGTACAACTTCAAGCCCCAACCTGACGGTGGAGGTGTAGCCACGTCCAGTAAGTAGCTCCATGAGCCAGTCGGTGAGATCGCGACCAGCAAATTCAAGACGCGGAAAAGCGTGTGAAAGAGAGTTGGCCTCACTGTTGAGTACGGTGGCACTCACTTCATGGCCCGAGTCGAGCGCGACACTCGTAGTACAACCAGAAGCGAAGAGTACTAGCACAGCATGATTGGCCACGTACATGGAGGGGAAAGTCAGAAATCTCAAACATGACCTGTGCCACCTTCTCACGATTGGCTTTGGGGTTGAGCGGAGCCTCAGTGAGGAGGACAGGGTGCTCCTCAGGCGCATATACATTAAAGAAGGTACGCCTTCAAATAGTCTCCATATCAACCCAAGTAGCCACAACACCATGCTTAATGGGAAATTTTAAAATGAGGATACATCTCTTTGACTGAGCCTCATTATCTACGTATCTGTCTTTGTTGCCGATACAAATCGTGATACCCTGATAATGCGAATGCCCGAGAAGGGAGGAGAAAAGAGTACGAGGGGAGTCATTGTCAGTAAAGTCAGCCTTTGACATGCTTGAACCAGAGAAGTTAAATCGTCAGCCATACTTCCTCCCCATTGCATGCACAACATGGAGCTTCTGATGATTTCTTGGGTTTCTTTGCCACCACAGCACTCAAGCTGCATATGAATTGGGTGACTTCATCTCTTGGCACCGTTTTGACCGCAATGCACTGGTAGAGACTCTCTACTCACAACTTCCATTGCTCTCATTTGCGAAAAATCCATGTGCTTCCTATGCTTTAGCCGATGAGAGTCCGCCAGAGTTTAGTTTTACCTGATTACTGGAGACGGATTGAGATTTTGAGTCTGGCGAAGGGTAGTCATATGCGGAATATCATCCTTCGTGTATGGTTTGGATGTTGACTTGAGAATAGGCCACGATCGTTCACTCAAATACTTCAAGGTATTTTATCAGACATTCAAATTATAATATGTTGCGGTTGTAACAAAACGCAGACTAGTCTTGCTCTCCATTTCGACGATTTTCTCGACTCACTGGTAGAAGCTCGAAGATTTTCCACAGCAAAAGTTAGTTTCCCGAAATTTAGCATTTATTTTACTTACTGTTTCCATTGCATTTTAACAGTTCTTCAATGTACATTTTCGATAGGCTACAAGATACCATCATCTTGGTTACATCACTGCTTCGTTTACTTACGGCGTTTAATATTATCCCATCCATCATTCACGGTCCTCTTCATCCATCTACCCATCCATCCATCCATCCATCCATCCATCCATCCATCCATCCATCCATCCATCCATCCATCCATCCATCCATCCATCCATCCATCCATCCATCCATCCATCCATCCATCCATCCATCCATCCATCCATCCATCCATCCATCCATCCATCCATCCATCCATCCATCCATCCATCCATCCATCCATCCATCCATCCATCCATCCATCCATCCATCCATCCATCCATCCATCCATCCATCCATCCATCCATCCATCCATCCATCCATCCATCCATCCATCCATCCATCCATCCATCCATCCATCCATCCATCCATCCATCCATCCATCCATCCATCCATCCATCCATCCATCCATCCATCCATCCATCCATCCATCCATCCATCCACCCACCCCACTTCAGCCCTATCTGCACTTCTCTCTAATTACGACACTCAACGTTTTCACCAATCGGTATGCTCCCCTCTCTCTACACGGATTTAATTCTCATTTTAGTAATTCAAGGAAGTTGGCTTGAGGAAGACTGGACTTGGTATATTTTCCTGAAGGACGGAATGCAGCAGTACTCAACTTACCACCTTATCCCAGTAGTTGAAATGGAGGAGGAGAATCTATTATATACTAAGTAGCCATTGATAGGCGACGCTTTGCTTCCCACCCTATGCTTCTGTCACCTTACCTATGTTTCCTTAATGCTTCTCTGGACTGTTACATGGACATCCCTTGTTTCATGAATCGCTTTCTCACCACGTATGAACTGATCCACCACGTGGCAATAATTGCATTCCACCTTCATCCTGACACTAGAAAACTACTTCGCGTTTCATTCCTACATTATCTCCCAACCTCTCTCTCTCTCTCTCTCTCTCTCTCCGAGTACTTTGATGTCTCCTGCATCTGCGTTCGTGTCGCCATCTTCTTTTTGCTCTTCTGCTCCTTCTTCTATCATATCCATTACTAACAAGTTTTTGTGTAAGGTTAGCTGGCACCTGCCGTCCTCAAGCCGCAATCATAAGTAAGTCTGTTTATCAGAGCAAAGTGTGGGCACTACCGTCGGCTGTGCATAGTGGTGTTAGAGTTGTTAGAGGTGCCTAAGTTGACTCTATGATGTCCATGCATACGATAGATGTCCTGCAATGGCATTTAGGAAGCTGCCGTTTCAGGACATCTTCATGCCAAATACACTAGTCTTGGCTCCATTCCACCAGCATATCAATAATTACACTAGTAGAAATCAAAGCAGGGCAGGGCAGGGCAGGGCAACAGCAACAAAGCCAAAGGGCTATTCGACTGACATTGGCAAGGAGGTGGGATCCAGTTAATATGGAGCTAGTGAATGGTTCTAGCAACTGGAAGTCAAGTAATTGTACCGTTAAATTACCACCAGCCTGATTTCACGCAACCACACTTTTCACCACACAATAGTTTTCGATTGATTTTGAATGAGACTTTGCCTCTCAACTACTTGTCTGCTTAACAAGTGACGCCAAAGAGAGAGTTGCATTTAATAATCTGTGGCATTTCAAAGTGGATACCTACTTGACGTCTTTCACCGAAATCTGATCAGTGATGCGCTAGTCACATCCATTCATTATGGTCTGCAGCACCACCCAGTGGGCGACACATTACGCATCAATAAAGTAATAAAGGACAAGACATGAATTTTTTCGAAAAATTGCCTAAAGGGTGTAGGAATTGCATAGAGTGTGAACTGTGAGAGGCTTCACATTGACTACAATCTCTGTTTGACACTGATCTTAACATTGACACATACTACTGATACACTGCTAATAAGCAATATTAGAGTCAATCCTTCCATGTCATCGTAATACATGCCCGTGTGAGGTGGCTAGTGCCTAAGTCAATGAATGGATAGAGGCGAAGTGTAATGGAACAGCACCTTTTAATGGATTTGCACTTTGACCTCGTTTGACATTGACATGACTGCAGATCTGGTCGTCCGGGAGTGGATGACGTCTTCTCAGCAAGAGGAGGTAAGCACATGCTCCTCTTCATCCAAGAGAAGGATGATGTGACCGTTTCCTCGTCCACAGGCCATTAGATTCATGGTACCACCTGACACATCTGCACTACCACCTTTACTTCTAAGCCGAGGGCATCACGACACCATGTGCCACGTCGTAAAAAGCAATCAACTTGGTCACCATCGCTAAGGGAAGATAAGAAACTCCGATTTGAATGCGATCATTTTCTTGTTTTTGAAAGCCTAGGCTCGGGACTCTTCTCGGTTTTCCAGCATGGCAGGTGAGACTGAAAACACAGATACGGTTCCCTACAAAGACTATGACACATGCGCTGTCGGTCAGGATGTAAAGTAATGGTAGTGATGAATACGTGTACAAGGGATGGTGTGATAGATACATCTGTGGCAGCTTAAGTACCTTAAGCTTTTCATGCTACAGTAGTAACGAAAGTAGTCTTTTTGCACTAGCAGGATATTGAAATGAGCTTCTTGGCATTGAGGAGGTCGATGGCCTGTCCTTGAGGATGTATGCACCTACTAAAATGCAGTCTAGCCATTTTGATAGGTGCAGTTAAAAATTACACTTCCACCACAACATTTCCACACGCTTCAACACCAGTCAGCTCACTATACTTGTCACTATATCTCCTGCCTCTTCGCATCTTTGCTTTGGGGCTGCTCAAAGCACTTAAGAAGTGGGAGCGAGTAATCAAGCCTCTCTGCACCTCCACTTTGTGATCATCATGCGTGAGGATTTACACTCTTATGGCAAAGGCGACTCACCGCCAACGCGGCTGTTTGAAGAGCTTCACCTATCTCCCCTTAGTACCTAAAAAAACTTGGCTTCACATCGTTCAAACGAACTCCTTACTTTATATACCAACCCACGCTCGAAGTATGCTCCAGCTATTAGAGTTAGTGAGTGGGCGAATATATTGTCTTTACTTAGCTTCAATAAGCTTTCCTTGCTAACTCTTGGGAGTCGAGTCATCAACGCGCTATGCATACTGAACCTTGTGCCAATGGCAGTGCATCCTCCACCTGTGAAGGACAAATGCAAGCGCACTGATGATTGGTTTATTCCAACAACAGTTCCATTAAGGTAGACAGCCGCTATGGCTGAGGTGCCAGAGTTAATCTCCATTAAAAATGAAGCCCACTTTATGGCATATAGCATAGATAGGAATGATAGATGTCATGTTTACCACCACTCAACAAAGATTTTCACTGCTTCCGCATGGTCTCCCTGCCCTTCCTCTGATTGGTCAACGACGCTGAGCGAAGTCAGTCTTCTAGTAGATAATGAAGTGAGCTCATTCTTACAACACTTTATCGCTCCTCTATGCAACATTGGAGACCAAAGTTAATGAGAGTTACATCTGTTGTTTTATTCAGGTAGAGATAAAGAAGTTGATTTCCTAAAATCTTGGGAAGGAAACATTGAACAAATGGGAATGTCGCATCCACCCTTTGACAGCAGCGAACACTGGACAGGCTCTGTTATCTCTTCTTACAATTGTTGCATTGGTTGACTTTATTTCGGGTTGTTGAATGGAAATCCATTACACACTGTCCTCTTTAAGATGGCTATGCCGCTGGAAGTTGGCTACATTCTCAAAACACCTCGTCACAAGTGAGTTTTGTGCTGGACTTGAGGGACCTGTCAATGGATCTTGACACTCTCCGCAAATTTGCGGAAATAAGACAAATTCAAATGATGCCGACGCCGACCATCAGTAGGGTATTCAAAACCTTCTGCCTGATGCAAGTCAGAATGGCATTCAGTGTGTCTTTGATGCTTTTAGCAGAAGTATCACAGTACCGGTGAATTACAGGGTGTCCATAGCACTTGGGGAATGCTTCACCCCAAATTCAGTTCAAAATGCAAACCAGCTATTCCTTACGGTCTCTATCATGCACCTCTTCGCGCACCCTTAATCAAAGTACGCATCACCTGGTGCGGAAGTACTTTGGTGCCCCATTTTAGATCTCCTATATCTTATTCCTCATTATTCCCAACAGAGTTTCATTTTTGAGCATCCTTCGTTTTATGGCCGACGTTGAGTTCACGTTAACGCTAGAAGGCTTACTACTAGCCTTAACAGGTAAAAGAATGCATGAAATCTCTTATTGCTATCAGGCCAAGCCCTTTGCATGTTGCAGTCGGATTCAAGGCCTCCATGGATTCGGTTTACGACTTTGTGTGGTTTTAACTGGTGCATGCCATTTCATCACCCTCAAGGGATGTTGTAGTGGTTGACGCAGAAAGTGTGTGGACAGCAGCCATTCTCACATGCTCTTCAACACCACTTCAGTTCTTTAGCAGCTTCTTCGTATAGTATGCGCAATTAGAGGTGGCAGCTCAGAACTGCAACAAAGCAAATGAGCAAATGGGCAGTGGTGTATGGGGAGTGGAGATCTAGTGCCATCGTCGGTCAGAAATCATGTACCTTATTCCATAAATAGGGTAGACGATTTCAATGAAAGCCTCATGAGTATTACGTGCAAGACGACATGGGAGACGTAAATTGCAGCATTTAAGTGCATCCGCACCTCCAACTTCGCATTTTGATTTGGGCTTATTAGGTAAGTAGATGTGGGTTTCCCTACCAATGAGCCACTGAGGAGGCGCTGTCATTGCCTTTTAAGTAGTCTTTGCAGTGAACCATGCTTCGAATGCGCTGCGTATCATTCAATACAACCCCTGGTTGATGTTTCGGCCAAATGGATCAAGGAGGCCCCAAATAGCACTTTGTCCTATGGCAGATGGAGGAAAATGAGTGTTCGACTAAGGGGTTGGCTTTGTCGTCATGCGAATAAGGGCATCACTTCTGGATGGAAAATTGATGTCGATTGTGTGATCAGCTCTAGCGCATCCTCTATATTCCTACACGGTTTCACTCGGTCTTTTGCATGATGTTCACCATTTCCTGCAAAAGGAGTGGTTCAAAATCTGATGCACTGTGAGTCGGCATATGCATCAGTGACATTTTCGACACTATGACATCGCAATGACTTTTCACTCCTACAGGCTGAACATTTTATCACCTCCAATGCTCACTGCACTCACGCTCATCACATGACAATTTGAAGCTGCAGCAGCAGCAGCAGTAGGGACGGCCTACATGGTTGTAAGAGCGGTCTTGTTGTGGGATGATGCGGACACTTCTAGGCACATCACCACAAGCTACCTATGGGTCCTCGAGACTACTTGCATCTGAACGAACCATCCATAGTCGTGGATCTTGCTGACTACGCCAGTTCTCCTACATTTGCCTACTTTATAATATAGAAATGTGCTTTCGTGTTTAGGTGTATTAAAGGTTAACCTAACCCTTCATCCTACTTACACTCTCTTGATGTGTTCTTGTGCATGTATCAGTGGCTCGGAGCACTCTGTGAAATCCAGTGAGGTGATAGGTATATGCTTGAATAAAGTTGATTTACTGCCTGTGAACCGATTGACGCTCATCACCTTGCGTCGACCAATCACGTTGTTGGATTTCCAGGTGGTTTGACCAATGAGGTGGCTCAAGAGATTATGCTTGTCACGACGTATCGTAGTGACTCATGCCACTCCCAAAGCTGCATAAATCAGGCACAAAGGCAAAAGTGGTTTTGAATAGAATTTACTTTAGTCAAATGCTCTTTTTATGCCCATGCAAACTCAGGTAATTTACAGAAAAATAATGTTTGTGGGAACAGATATTTTTTTTTGGAAGGAACATTTGGGAAGTTGATGAGATCTGGTTCTGTAACTATAGTACAAGAGATGAATAAAAGCTGTCGTTGCACAAGCAGATCCTTCATTCGACACCATATTCTACATCCAAATATCTAAAAACATGCAAAACCCTCCCTCAAAGTCATCCTCATCTGTTCTCCACACACCTCATTTGCACGAGGTAGACAAATGAGTTTGTACTGCCTCCTTTTATGACAGAAATTTCAAGTAAATTAAGAAGGCTCCTTGAAAGGTCTTATTAGCCCTTTAGACGAAACAGTCAACTTCTTTTGGGGGTTATCATAGCAAAGGATCCTTTGTAGCTCAGTCGCGGTGTAAGATGCAGCTGTTTGGCATTTGACTAGGTGACAATTCCATTTACGATGCTGCAACTGGCTTAACTTCTGCCTGCAAGGCAGGCGGCACCAAGTCATATCCACCATGCTCTACCTCACCGACAGGGACTGACGCTTATTGCAGTGTGCATCCTAGGGGTTCCTACACGTTCACGCATAATACTTCGTCCAACTCTAGTGGAAACACCACTTACCTACCTATTAGGCCACCTTAGAATACAACCGCTACAAAGAACTTAAAGTACTTACCCTAATTGCAGAGACTCCTAACCTCCGCGATCGGCCTTCTCCTCTGGCAAGACCAAGTCGAAGTTGTTTAGGGTATTGCTCAACTGAAGCATACACAAAACAATCTATAATTTAATCTTTGGTGAATAATGTCCCTACGACAAAAGCGTGGTTAACAGAAACAAGACTAATGTATGTGACGATGGAGAACAGGAGAGTTTTACCTTCTACTATGTTCCTGAACCCTCTCAGTACTACTCTCCAAGTGACAAGGACAAAGTCGGAGAGTGCTACAGCCTCATTAAGTGAATTTCAAGCAGAACCAACTAGCAGATTTACCTGTGCTACCTCCTCTTTCGAGACAGTGTACTTCTCCATTTTCAATTTTGCCAAAGCTTTCTGTGCCGTGCGCGCCATCTTGAGACCATCAGAGACGGTTTTGAAGAATTCAGTAATCGACTCAAAACATGTCTAAAAATTAATAATACAATGTGCCTTTTAAAAGATAAAATGTTTCGTACAAAAAATCATACTTTTTAGCAATCAATAATCAAAAGAAGAAGGAATTTAAGGGTAAAGTAAAGAAGCACCAAAACGCACCTCTTTTTCATCAAGTGCCAATAACACCGCTTGTACAATTGTCAGGAAATCTTGTAGCCTCTCTAAATCAAGGCTCATGTCTTTCAAGTTGTTTTGGAAATTTAGATCACTGGCCTCTACTTTCACCAGAGCTCTGTTGAAGGCTCTACTCAGCGACGCCTCGACATCTGCCACAGCTGTGTTCACTTCCTTACGAAGAGGAGCAAACACCAACGAGATTTGATCGCGCCTGTTTTGTAAGGCTGTCTGAACAGTTCAAAGCTTGTCAACAGCCTTGTTTAGACTGACGATTTTCGATATTTAGCATCTTATTATCTACACGGAGAATGAGGAAACAGAAAGTAGGTTTAGGTGACCTCATGTGCTCACCTCAACCACGAGGTTGTTTAACGAATCGTCTGGAAAAAAGGCGTGGAACTAGGCTAGTCGTGGATACCGTGGGAGGAGGGTGATTTGAGGGAATGAGCTAATGAGGAAGAAAACAAAAAAAACTCGCAACTTGTGGGTGGGGAAAAAAGGTAAAGGAAGGAAATAGTAGTCATCCTTCCACTTCCACAGCACTTCAGTCAATCACGGAATACATCCATCCAACTTGTGGTGTTAGATAATCATCAGTCTACGTGATCATGAAGAATGAAAAAGCTGCAGGTCTTGACTTAACAAAATTTCCACTGAAGTTCAGCGCATTCAAGAGCCACGCATGACATCCACACGAAGTAGGACCTTTACAAAACAAAGAATTGCAGGAGTGCAAGCGATAGAACTTTGGAATAACACGGCGATATCACTGCTGATCAACCACTAGTCAAGCTTCATGACTTTAGGCTACCTTCTCCTAGAATTGTGGGGTTTTTCAGGGATTGAAAAGACTTTCAATTGATAGCTGACAAACGATGAAACAATGGACTATAAAATTTACATCATTTACTTGGTCGGATGAGTCTGTCGGCGTTTTAAGTTGGGTCTGTGGATTTTTTACCTCCCCTATCGATGAAGCAACTTCATGGAGAATTTTTATTGCCGATGTCTGTTTCGCTATGGTATTCCGTAGAGCCTACAAAGGATAATGTAAGAGAAATGTTAGGACAGTAGGGAAGGGGAAGAGGGAATCAGTGAGAGGACTAGGCGTAGCGGTTAGATGAGATTGCAATACTCAGAATATCATTAATTAACACATACTGCAGTTTGTTTTAGCAAAGAGTAGACATCTCCAAGCTTGGCAGCCTTGATCGAACTGTCGACAATGCGCTGGTTGAGTGCATCAATTTGCTGTTTTGTTTTATCAGCATCCAAAGCCTTGCTCTTGGCTGTGCGCAGTTCTGTCAAATAGCTTTCCAAAGTATTGGTAATTCCGTCCTTTGAATTCTTCCCCGTGGCCAGGTCAGGGCAGTTCCACGCCATACACGCATTTAAGGCGTCCTTCGCCTTGGTCGATGTATGCTGTTGGTCCACTCCCTTACCTAGTGACCCTACATTTTCCTTCAGCCTGCCAGTACCACAATAAAATAATCTTTTTTTTGCTAAACTTACAACTTAGCTAGGAGTTCAGAAGTACGAGGCCTGAGACCAGAATCCATCTTCCTATCTACTGGCAGCGTGAGTGTCACATCACTGATCT
This sequence comes from Taenia multiceps, assembly GCA_001923025.3. NCBI lineage: Eukaryota > Metazoa > Platyhelminthes > Cestoda > Cyclophyllidea > Taeniidae > Taenia > Taenia multiceps. The sequence goes on along the minus strand of CM010317.1, from coordinate 1,628,855 downwards.
AACCCTATTATCAACCACTTTTGGCGATTTCCATTGGCAAGTTCCTGTCGCGATTCCACCAATCACTTTGATGTGTGTATTAAGTTCAGGCGGTAGCTGCACAAGAGACTAACGCTACAAATGACGCTTGTCGAGTGACAAATTCCAAAATCGCTAATCAGCGAAACACACACACATATTCTGGGTTAGAGGTCCATACAAACCATCAATTTAACCAGTCCACGCCAGGAAAACTAAGACCGTCCAAATCCAACACATCGGTCGCTGCCAACTGCTGCTATTTTGGCGCATTTTACGATGTCAAATCCTATTACCTAGGCAGCAACACCTATTCCTATTCCATTTTTTGAGCAATAATGGGGAAGTGACTGTCAATAAATGACTCAACTACAACGATGACAATATTCTAGGGCCTGGTGGATGTGGCAGACTATTGCACAATAGAGATGCTTGCAGAAGGAATAAAATCATGTTCCGCATAATATACAGAATGTTTATTTGTTTTGTAGAAATTATCAGTCAGAAAAGTGTACGAACCTCTAGTGATGGTAGGTAATGTCTTAAGCTCATCAACGATCTCACTACCATTATCTCCCACTTTATCTCTCTCTTTGCAATGTCAAGACTCCTCACCCAAGGTTTCTTACTACTCTCCCTTCCTCTCACGTTCTCTGCTTTGTCCTCTTCGCCTGTCTTGGCTTTCAACGAAAATCTCAACTCCATCGCCGGTACATTGTTGCCGTCTCTAGGCTTTGTGGTACACTTCCTACGCACCTGCCGCGCATTTTTGTGTCAGCTCATCCTCTTTTAGACCCTATTTCTCATCATCCACTTATACCTCATTTTTCACATTCGTCTACTCTGGTTGCTACTACTTGTCTATTCTGCTCTCTCCTTCATTACACCTTTCCTTTCGTCCGACTTTCAAAATATGGAGGAAGCATCTAGCGTCGGAATGACTGGGATTCTCTTCTTCTGTGTGAGCTATTTCGAATGGATGGTTGTTGACTGGGTTTTGCATGCCTGCGACATTGAGGTGCTATGCTTAGCACCTAAACATTTCAGCAGCCAAATTTTATTGCACTGAAGATCTGATGCTCAGGAATGAAATGTATCTTATCGAAGCCTTCCAATATACGTCAGAGCACATCTTTATTACCAGTGCAATCAAACCAAATGTTGAGCATATCATCAGTAAAATTAGAAAGCTCTAACATTTGCGTCTGCAATAAGATGTTCTGGTGGGGTGGAATCGGATTTCAAGCTTACCTGAAACCAGCAAGAAATCACACTGTGTAGCTACTCATGTGCTACACGACGGGAATAAGGGCAAAGCAAACTTGCCCACCCACTTCGTTCCACTTAACTTGTCAATAAGTGACATCGCAATTGCTTTTACGTGAAAAGACGCAGCATCGTTATGACCTTTTGGTTGAATGCAAGCCCACAAGTCACTGTTAGCGCAGCTATTGGCTGAACCTTGGTAGCACATCGTCCTGATTGGTCAAACCGCCACAAGAACTGGCCAATAGAAATGGTATAAGTGGCAGCTGTTGTAATTTAACTCCACCATCGTCATTTGAGTGGTGGTGGGCTGGTGGGGCGTGTCCCGTCTTTGTGGATTGTACACAAAGATGCGAGTTATTTGTGTAAAAATGACTTTGCACATCGGTGCTAAAAGGATGCTGGCAAATAGCGCATCATGATTCGAGTCGTTAAATGTGCAACTTGTTTCCCATTCATTGGTATCTATTTTACCCAAGTCAAACGGGTAGGCGATTCGGCTGAGACGTTTTCTACGGTCAAATATGCTGTTTAAATCAACGAACCAGTGAAATAGCAGTGCCTACCTTGGGTTTTAGGGTAGGCATAGATGTAGGCGACTCACACGCTGAAGTGGTGGATAGGAGATGTTAGGTTGAATCAAATGTTTAGAAAAAGTAATGGGAGAAATTTAACATGGTGATGGTTGGTGTGGAAGACAGGAAGGCATAGAAAGGGAACTGCTTAAGGGACTGCTCAAACGGGTGGTAGGGTGTAGAACTTCCACATATTTCGTAATGGGCTGAGGCCATTGTGACTGGACTAGAGAGGTTCTAGTCATGATAACTGTTTGAGGACAGAGTTCAGTGCTGTATGGTGGAGGTGGAGTGTAGGGGCATAGGAGGTCCCAATTTATGAAATGGCCAGATGGGCAGCAACAAGTGGCCTGTGTGTATTCTCCTCCAACACACACGTGTAGTAATCTTAAAGTGGTAATCTCTACTTTGTCTGCGCATGTGGGACGAAATGAGTAAACAGATCTGCTTAAAAGTTGCATTCACTTCGTTATGCTCTATTTCAGGGTAACAGTAACAGACTCATTGAGTGAAGGCGACAATTGACGAAGGGAATCAGTAGATCAATTTTGCCTCTTCCATTGTGTCGAGAAGTATGAGTGATCCCTACGGCCTACCATGCGGACACACTTGCTTGCAAGTCTGTCTGCCTTGACGCGTCAGGACCGCAGCAGAACGTTACATCTACTGTCAGGTAGAATTTAATTCGACAAAGCTGCGTCCCAACTGCAACACTGGTTTCAGGACCTGCCAACTCTCAGCGCAATGGAGGCAGGTGCGTAAGCGGCAATTAGAGGTTAGAGGACCAGGCCAGAAGGATACATCGAGTGAGGAGAAGGGGGCTGGAGGGATTCCGTGTTCCTTCATGCGGCTACGCAGCTGACCTTCAAAGAGCACTTCTCTACAGTAAAGTTGCAAGCGTAGACGCGATTCTGCAACGAGGTAGTAGAGAGCGACGATGCAGTGCCTTGGTGAAAATGACCACACCGCTGGAAGTCAAGTCTGCTCGAGAAGTACGACATTATGAACAAATGGAGGAAAGCATCGTCGTACAATCTTCTCAATCTCGTACTTCGAGGTGATTTCGTGTAGTTGGGACGCGATTTTGCTGCCTCAAATCCCACATGGCAGTGAATGCAGCGTACTGTCACGATCTTGGCGTGTGACAGCAGACAGGGTTGCAAGCAGAAGGTGTGTCCGCGTGGCAGACTGCAGGGATCACTCCTCCTTCTCGGCACAAGGTAGAGAACAAAAGATGCTCACCACCTCCTTCCACACTACTGCGTTCCGTTCCATCGCATCGGCCAGTTCTAGTGTAACTCCTTTGGACTGATTGCACTTGTTTGTCGAGTTGTGGGAAGAGTCCACACCCTATCTCACAGTGAGCCATTTCATTAATCCAACCTCCTCATTCTCCTCTTCCCCTCTTCTCAATTCCTCGTCAACCACCATTGCGTAGAACCTTCCACCGCATCTCTTTCCAAATAGACTGTTTAACTTCGCCACTCCTGGCCACGACCCCATTCATTGATTCTTCACCTCAAAACTCACGGTTGGTGCTGCTGACCCAATCGTCTCTCGATATGAACGACCTATCTGCCTGTGCAAAGCTTCTCAGCCGGATCCCCTAACCATCAACTTGGGTGAATAGATGCCAGTGGATTGAAAGCAAGTTACTCATTTTGCGATCTCCCCAGTGATACTCCACGTCTCTGCGTTCTGTCAGTGCCTTTGTAGAAGTCACGCTTGCACAAATAACTCACGTGTACGCTCCAAATATGACATCTGCGAGAATTAAAGTCATCGTTTTGTTGCCCTCCTTCCAATCGAGTAAAGGTTTGCTTGTCACATCATTACGTCCACATTTGCCATGTCTTTCGATTAATTCTGATTAAAACATTGTGCTACTGAAGCCCAGCCAATGGGTGTGCTTCCACAGTTGTCTCTTCACGGTAAAGTCACAGGCCTGACACACTGAGCAGTTATTTGTAAGTCCCTGTTCGTCAAAACTGTTTTCACATGTTGCCGTGTCACCTATTGACAACTCAGGTAGAACAAGGTGTGTAGATAGTAATGCACCACTCTTGTGTCCGTAGCAACATCTGTTGATCATCAACTGTTGTGTGGCCTTTGAAGAGTTACGCGGTGGTTGCTTGCGCAAACTTGTCACATCCAATGCCTGATTTGATTGCGTCGTCAGTACAGTCCTGCATTTATGTCTGACTGGAGGCTTTGATGCGATGCAGTTTATTTCTAGGCAATGAATCCCCAGTACAACGACGATTGGTTGCTGAGATGCTTCGCTAATTAGTTCAGTCCGTCTACTGGAACAATAAAAGTGCGACCAACACGATGCAAAGTGTCTTTTTTATTCGATTGCATCTGCTTCTTGCCTAATCGATGATATTTAGCTGCATCAAATGGCCACACATATACACCCTCCATCTTCTCCCTGTAATCTTGTTTGTGGGCTGTTATTTGACCACATGTGTCGCCATGGCAGTAAAGTTGGTAAAGCTCAGTACCAGAAAAGTGAGAGAAGCGTACACCACTGAACTCGCTTTAGGTTTTCTCTCACTCTGTGCCTCCGCTTTCTGATGATTGATCTGACGAGCATTGCGCTTGCCGACTTACGAAATCCCCATGTTAGGAAAACAGCCCTAAGACGACCATATTAGGGTGCTTTACGCATTCGGCAACAGTGAGTTCTCAAGGCTGACAGGACTCGTGGGGTTTTCTTCCATCCAAAGAGGCCGTAGAGGCAACGGTTGTCAGCATAAATGAGGATGCATTACGCCTATTAACCATATGAGACGCCAAGCGCGGGTAGAATTAAAGCAGCAAGACTCCAACCGTGGTCATTTGTGGTTCCTCGATTTACCTCGTCCTCAGCAATCAGATCGAGTGACCAACTACGGCATTAGTTAGGATCACCTGAGATGTCCAATGGCCGCCAACTAATGCACAAATTTTTGACTCATTGCAACCGAGCTGAAGTCCAAAACAACGTGTTGAATTTGATCGAAACATTGCAAGGTAGAAGAAAGTACACTGCTATACCTATGCTCACTGTCTGAAGGCTATTTCTCCCTATGTATCTGTGCGGAAATGAGGTAAATTAGGACTCATTTTACACGACATACTGTCAAGTGAAAGCATGTAAAGTTGAAGCACAAACATATTCGATCTCCTATAGTCGAAGACATCAAAAGAATGCGGAACTACACGGTAAAGGAATTTTAGTCCACTTAAAGAATGAGTGAACTAAACGGAGAGGCTTTATTCCACCAAGCTCATCTTATGTTATGCATAGGCATTTATGTGTTCATGCCAGTGTAACTGCAAACAAACTTCGATCTACTTAATCTTTAAACCGTAAAAACACTGCTTCATAAAGCCTTTGTTTTCAAAGTTTTGCATTACTTGAAGTGCTATCATTTGACTTGTGAATGCCGATCAGGCTCCAAACTAGACTTTATTTCATTTTTATCTCACACTGTAGCAGAATAAGCACAATCTTTAAGGCTAAGTAAATGAGTTAAATATCTCATCAAGTATTTTGCACTTTGCATGCAAAAAGGCACCGTTTTACGAATACACCGCTTTTAGTTTATGTATGTCGAATGCATATTTGTCAAGGCTGTTGATCGCTGCTCACTTTTCAACAGAGGTGGTCCAGTGTTCCTGTGCAGAGTGGTTTCGTAAGTCTTGTGTAGTATACCTTTTCGACAACATAAAACCACATGCCTTGCACTGCTTTTCAAGTCTGCAAACCTAAAGCATTTTCGTTCACTACAAACATTAGCTGTTCTTTATCTGAGGAGGTAATAGGAATTTAATCTTTAAGAGGGAAATTATCATCAATGATGTAAAAAGAACCATAACATTATGCATTTAGCTAACTTTGTTCACAGTTTCTTGCTTGCCTTGTTCCGTGAAGACCAAAGAACTCACTTTGTCAAACTAAAACTAGGTGACACATTTATCTATAAAATTCAAGTTTTAAATTTCCCAACTCACTTAAACTTCGTCAGTTTAAAAACACTTTAGCAGAAGTCACACACGCGTGACTAAGAGTCGTGTACACTTGTGCCGATTACAGACTGCAAGATGGGTCTCCGTATACGTCTTCGTAATTTGCGAAATAGCCTTCGTCAAAAACGGAAAGCTCGAGCTAACGCCAATCAGCCCACAGTCCAAGAACCACAACAGTTTCAATCAAATGAGCGAAGATGGACCAACGTAGAGCCACTAACGCCATCGAGTTCATTTATGGTCACAGCACTCTACGATTTCGTTCCAACACAACCGGATGAATGTGGCTTTAGAGCAGGTGATCCTCTCGAAGTGGTTGACTCATCAAAAGCATGGTGGGTGGCAAAGAATTATCGAACCAAAGAGAGAGGCCTCATTCCACCAGACTACGTTACATCTGACGCGTCTCTGTCCAATGTTTGTGAAGCCTGGTACGACGTTAATCGTTTGGAAGCAGAGCGCAAGCTCCTCGTGCCCGGAGTCCAATTTGGCACCTACATCCTCCGACCATGTGAACGTAAACACTTGTCTCAAATTTCCTTCTTTGCTACCCTCAGATGGGTTAAGATAATCGAAAATTGAACCTAGCACTAGCTACTTTCGACACCCATTTCTCCAATGTAGTACGCTTTACAGGAACTGTAAGCTTAAAACTATGCGAAGCAAAATATTTGTGAGTGTATGCTTCGTTCGAGTGAATTGGCAATACTTGCTTGAATGCAAGACGATGGATAGGCCATGTTTTTATGCTTGTGCCTTCTATTTTAGAGCCTGGCAGTCCGTACTGCCTATCTGTCCGGGCTAACGGTGTCAACATCAAACATTTCCGAGTCTATGTTGACAAAGCGGGGAAGAGATTTCACCTTTCATCTAGTGTGTCTTTTGGTTCTCTCGAGGACTTGATCAGTCACTATCAGTGTAAGTCGCCACGAATTTGCATTAATTGCAGTGCTTGCATTGTTTTGCAGCCTCTCTGCAGAGTAGCTTTGGCCTTGTCCATCATTGTGACACTGCAATGCATGTAAGACTACATTAACCACAAGATCATAATGTAAGATTTCTTTCGTGTGTGCGTCAGCGTGGACGGGGATACCTCCGCTGCCGATTTACACATTCATTTGATGTCTACAACCATTGAAGGTGGGATGTGGTAGTGCTTCAAGCTTACATGCCTTCACGTAACACACTCGCAATGGCCATGGAAAGGAGGAAGTGAAACGATCGCCATTGACACCATTTGATAGCAGTAGAAATCAGCGTCTTCTACACGCTGAGAGAAGACATTCAAACCAGGAACAGTCTTAGTCACCAGCACTGTTTGATAGGTTGCTAAGATGCATTTTGGTGTAAGCATGTGGATGTCCTCATCCCAGCCTGAGAGCATTTAGTGAGGTGAGATTAGTGATGCCTTGTGTTGAGTACTACAGAAGTCACTACTGCACATTCTGCACAGAAGTGAAGCCAAGGTTTTTTAAGGCTCGTGTCACACCAAGTGGTTGTGTGCCTCTACTACACATGCCTCTCAACTTTGTTAATTTACCAAGACAAAGCTACCATTTGGCCATCTCCCATGGCGTGCTAAGTCACCCACTCAACTTCTAATTCTTGCTTGTTTCCCACCTCACACTGAGTGGAAGGTGCAATGGGAGACGTCCACTGCACGATGCAGTGATGTGTATCGTTGAAGAGTGAGAGAATGCCATAGAATCAGACTGATTCCTTAGCGGTTCCTTCACCTCTCCACACTTTTCCCTCCCCAGCAAACCTGATCGACGGTGAGGTGGGTCTAGTTGAGGCACGGCCACACAGAGTGCCACCACCACTGAATTTCAAGGAGTGCTTCATCCACTACAAGGATGTGAATTTGGAGGAGGAACTGGGAAGAGGTAACTTCGGTGTGGTCTACGCCGGTTCCATACGCAGTGTGAAGGTGGCAGTGAAGAAGAGTCTCACTGGCACAAACGACGCAGCCTTTCATGAGGAGGCGAAGGTGATGCATATCCTCTCCCATCAACGCATCGTACGCTTTCTGGGCTTCTGTTGCGACGCGCCTGATGGACACGTCCTCATTATCACTGAATTCATGCCAAACGGTGCGCTTCGGAACTACCTACAGACTTCCGAAGGACGCAGTCTCACTTACCAACAACTCATCAGTATCACTGACCAGGTTGGTGCTCACCATCACTCTCCCATCTTTCAAAAACACACCCTCACCTGTGGTTGATCGGTGCATCTCCAATCTAATGTAATAGTTGAGTGCCACAAGTGGTGAAACTGTTAAAGCTGAACACTCTCTCTGCACACAAATCCCACAAGGATTGGTTGTATGGCGAGCACATCCAAGCACTGCAGTGAGTGATGTCATCGTAACCGTCTTCTAAATTTAGCGCACGTTTGACGTGAAGGGTGGAGTGACGATGGCAGTTATCGATGTGATCTTTGAGAAGCAGTATGAGACGCGATTATTTTTGGCGCGGGCAAATTTAATTGTCCCCACCGGGACTGCTCTAATCGGAGATTCCTGGTGAAATCATGTGATTAATGGTTACTGGGGCATGCCTCACATCATCAGTATTTTGCTCACCCACCATTTCCTCCTGTTGTGAGTCAGAGCAGTTGCTAAGTCATTGCACGACGCGGCGAGCCAACCAATGTGGATTGCGCAAGCACTCTTCTCACACAAGCTCCCCATTAGAGGGGAATTTCATGCTCATTGCCGAATTGCTTCAAGTGCTGCCATGAACACCGCAGGCTGAACTCGCTTGACATCTCACAGTCACGGAAGGAATGCTTACAGTTAGGTGGTCCTGCTATTGAGGGCGAGATGGACAGCGAAGTGCCTTTCCTCTTGTCAATTTACTGTTAGCAAAATGTGGCATCAAAATTCACGTCGACGTGAAAGACGTGTGCGTGGGGAGTGGAGGCTATTTTAGCGGTACAGCCGCCTGTGGTGATTCAGTGGGTCAGCCAGAATAGGCACGAATTGGCTTCGATCATTTGGTTGGATTTGTAGGTGGTGAAGGCAATGGTGTACCTGGAGAAAGTGGGAGTGGTGCACAGAGATCTACGAGCTGCGAACGTGCTCGTTGACGCGGATGGAACCGTGAAGGTCGCCGACTTTGGGTTGACCAAAATCCTTGGCTTCAACCAGAACTATACAGAAGGTGAGTCCGCGTGTGTCTTGGCCACATACACATTAGAGACTCTATCACACCTAACAGCCAGGAAATGACTTCTAATTCCTGATGACATCAGTCTTGCCTCGACACACATCTTGTCGACTTCTCGGAAGTCAATCCGTCGCTTTAAGGCACTCGCCATTGCAGTCGTGATGAGCCTTTTAATAAAACTAGAAGGGCATTTATTTTTGGGCTTGAAGAGGCTTACGCTTGCACTGTTGTCTTTCTTTGAGGCTCTTTCCCCTTTCGGTGGACGGCACCCGAGGCGATGAATCCAAACTACAAGCCGGATACCAAAGCCGATGTCTGGTCCTTCGGTGTGCTCATGTTCGAGGTTCTGACCTATGGGAGAACGCCCTACGAGGGTTAGTTCTGAACCCGTTCAATGCATCTGGTAGAAGAGGGAGAAGTTTTGCATTGCACTGCGAGCAATCTTTCTCTAAGTTCCTTAATACACTCCATTTTTAGAGTGCAAAAATCTCGCCGAATTGAAGAATTTCCTTTCGGAGGGCAAACGTCTTCCCTCACCACAAACACTCGGCTTTGTGTGTGATGAGGCGGTGTACAGCATTATGAAATCCTGCTGGGAGATGCGTGCGGAAGAACGACCGTCATTCCAGAAACTCAGTGCTGACATTGAGGGAGTCATCGTTTCTATAGAGGGTAGATATGACGCATGCTGGAATGCCATGGTGGAAAACTAATCCACCTTGCTGTCATTCATCACTCGATTTGCTTTATCAAGTGTGTTTTTTGTAAAAGTTGCCGATTCATTTCATCTTTTACGCTGCCTGTGATCGGTAGATCTCGAACAACTTTTCACTTCCACGCTTAAGCTATTTTCCGTACCTTCCTTTTGCGCAAATAAAGCCCTCACTAATTCGTGGTCGTGTGAAGTCACGCATGAGCTGGGTTGAATCAGATGTTCTCCCTTTGAACCCTTTTCTCATCCAACAGATAATCAACAATGCAACCTAAGTCGCCAGCACTGTTTTGTGTTTCTGGAGGATGAACTACCATATGAGACAATAATATAGATGATTGTGAAGTAGGTTGAGCGCGAACCCCGCCATCGAATCCGGGAATAGGTCTATTAGGGCGTGTTTGAAATTCACCAAAGCGCAACTGATTCACAGGTACTTTGTAAACCATTTAACGTCCTCTGATCCTCGACAAAGAGGCAGGCAGCATGTTTGAAAGACAGTTGCCAGTGTACATTGGCCATTAGAGCGGTTGTAAGAGGTCGGTGCACGGACTATGATGCGATTCTCCAGTTTCTTAATGCCCGAGACCAAGATTCGCTGCAGTATCACACTCTGCGTATATGCATTCTAATGCATCTCGGCCACCTCCTACCACCGTCTTGGCCTCTGCTCCCCGATTTTACCTTACCGGCTGGATCCGCTGAGGTTACCGAGAGTAGTGATAACACCAAAGCATAGGTGCACGTCATTCACCGGCGAATAACCAGTGAATGTCATTGACAGAGAGAGCTCTAAGTAGAGATCCACTGAGAATCTTGGTTACACACAATCTAGCTTCAAAATGCGTGTTGAAGGGTAGAAAGAGTACATGGGTTCACATAACCTCATCCTTAGCATAGACCCAGATTTGGATGTCTGTGATGATGGGAGGAGGGGTCCGAGGTAGAGCCAACAGAAGCACCCGCATTGGCTGCAGGCCTAAGCTACTGCCGCAAACGTTATGCTTGCTAGGAAAAACCAAAGTAGACAACGAAGAAACCAGAAGGAAATAAGCAAACGCTACAAGCGAAATCGTCCTCAAGTCTTCTCCGCACTTGAGCTGGCATGTGACCAATGGGCATTGCAGTTTTAGTGAATTCCTCCGAGAAGGGGGTACTACTGTCGTCAAGACTCGCTTGCGCGAAGAAACTGGACAAATCGGTATTTACTCCTCCGTCGGACGAGATCTGCAACGATGGATAGAACGAGATGACGTGCAAGGACTCCAGTCAGCGTCAGCTTCACTGCCCAATCAATCCTCTATGCTCGACGAATGCTTTTTCTTTGCACTGAAATTGCCCCTTAACGTGGTCTGACAAAATTCAAACCGGTCGACACGTTGATCAAAGCTAAGGTCCACGGTCCAACTTGGATTGCAGCCTCTAAAAAAGAATGAAGCAAAGTGTGTGAGCATGAGATCGGCTATAGTGAGGCACTCACCACGGGGAGGGGTGAATCGTCGAGGTCCAAGATGCTGGCAGGGAATTGTAACTGGGCCGCATTCGCAGGGATGGGTCCACGGTCGAGGGACAAGTGCAGATTTACCGACAGTGTCTTTCGTTGAATACCACCTCTGCGTTGACTCAACGACTCAGCAAACAGACTTGTTGGTGGCTTGCACTTGTACGTCCTCCCAAGAGGGAGAGTTTGGCAGTGTATGCTCCAGCTTTCTCCTTGCTGCATGCAAGTCCTACAACTACTTCAAAAGCTTTAGGGGACAAAATAACAGCCTCTACTCACCAAAATTTGCAGCACAAGATAGGTAGATAGGTAGACTCCAATCCTGTTCAAGGACTGACAAGGATTAAAACACCTTCTACCTAATTTATTCAAAGTTTGTCTTGCCATTTTCGAATAGGTATAATGCAATCATTACCTATGAGGTGGTAGGTAACCTGCACACATTTCTAACAATCAGCTCAAATGGGGAAATGGATTCCTGGCAAAGGATGACAGTTCACCAAGCATTGGGCTTGAATTCAGGGGAACTGAACAAGTAAGATATAGAAAGAGGCTCAAACCGTGCAAGAAGTGGTCGCTAATGTAGCCTTTGGAGACACGGGCAGAGTTGCGAGGAGGAAGCGGCGCCGATTGCAGTAGGAGAGAAGTGGCAGGGTGCCTAGCAGTCAACGAGATGGGAGTAGCTGTAGCCACTGCTGACAGTTGGGATACGCACTAAAAGAGCATTTCATTCACGACGGTGTTGTCGGTAGTAGGCATTAATTGGTAGTTGAACTCATGCGAACCGGCCAGCGCCCTCGTCGGCATTGCCGCGTCCATATGCTGGCGAAGGAGGTACAATTAATGGCCCTAACTCTGTTTAGGCACTATAGCTACACTGCCCAGCAATGCCATTCACATTCCCACCTTCCTTCGGCAACACAGCAGGTCGCAACCAGATCATTAACTTGGGTTTCAAAAACAATCCCTCAAGGCATCTCTGGAAGACTCTCACGTCTCTCGATGACCCGCATGTTTTGTCTAGAAAAAGGGTGTCAGTAACTTAGAGAATCAAAGCACCTAGTTCATTTGTAGGCCAAATGTGGAAGTGCAGGTGAAGGACAAGCCTGACATCTACTGCGTTCGGATGTTCGATTTACATGGGGAGAAGACACATTGAGCGAACTCACAACCAAACCACTGTCATGGAATGCAAGGGACCAAATCCCTTCTGGGTCTTAATTTTGCTGAGGCAACTGATGTTACAGGGGCAAGCACTCCCAACGAAAGCACTGCTCTGATGAATCTGTTCCGGAATGTTTTCCTGTTAAGTATTTTATGCAATGAGCCTGATGCCATTTCACTTGATAGGGTTCCTTGTAAAAGCAAGGCTCCTCTGTCCACCAAATGCATGGACGTGAACGAGAACGTCTACTCGCAGTGGATTCCCTACAACTGTCATTACTCGCCTTTTACGTATTCGGCTTAATGCGTATGCTTCAAACCAACACTTTCGAGAGGAAGCGAATGAACAAAAGGGGAAGACGGTCCTCAAGTTACCACTAGTGCCGTCCCAATCTATCTGTTGAATCGTGAGAAGCAACTGGCCTATTGTGACACACCTGGTTGTCGTTTAATGCTTTAGGGAATACTGCTGATTTAGAAATGGACTAACAGACAAAATTTTCTTCATTTATTGAACGCTGCTACAAGCGATAGGTCTAGCAGTAGTTAGCCAACATTCCATAAAAGAGATAAGTCCATTCAACCTAAAACAGTTCAAATACTGTCTTTGCGGATGTCAGTATTTCCTTTCTACATTCTGCAACAGCACTGTTATGCACCCTAGGCAGCTACAGGCAATAAAATCCCTTAATCAGAAGTTATTTGTGTGTTGTTTCTTGCTTTAGAGTCCTACAGGAGTGATTTGTATGTTTGACTGACGGTTTCGGTTATGGTCGCTTGGGTGGCCACATCGCCTTTGTCGGGTGGACTGGTCTCTGGACCATGCCAGCAGCTCCAATCCCTTTCTACTTGCTGAATACATACATTCTGCCCAAGTATTATGCCTTCTTGTGTCTTCAAGGAAGTTTGCGAACGCTACCGTGGTGACACCGGAAAGTGAACAGGAATTTGAAGGACCTCCATCCTGATTTCCACCGTTTGTGACATAATTCGGTGGTGCTAAAGAAGTCCACGTACTGCGGATGGGGGAATCACTGACGATCCATAGCAGAGGGTTGAGCACCACATCGTCTGTTCCCGGCATCTATCCTATTCCCGTCCTAAGCAAAAAGCTATTAACAAAGGAAGTGACACCAACCTTAAACCATCTGGAAGAGTTTCCTTTCGAAGATTCTCTACCATCTGTGCATAAAGACACTGATAATTTGATCATAGACTGAACCCTATCCCGACGGAACTGAATCGCGTCTCACGATACCCTTTCACAAATTTGCTTTTGGACCGCTGTCTCACCATCTATCTGCGAGCACGCATGATGGTCAGCCGAATCCCCTGTCCTCGAATTCGCTTCTCAAACTAGACGATTCTCCAGATCTAGTGGGATTGCCAGGAGAGATCAGTGACGTTGCAGTGAAGCACGGTTAGCTTATGAGTGCTTTCTGCCATCACCGATCGCTTGGTGATAGGTGACGCGGGAGATTTACCAGGGAGGGCTATGCAATGCTTTGTTGTTGATTTGACAGTTGGTTTCAATTGCGGTTACTTGGGTGGTGTGGCCTCTGGGCCTTGTCAGCAGTCGTAATTCCTCTCGGTTCGCTGAATGCACACATTCTGCCCATGCACTATGCCTTCCTCTGTCCCTACCGATGTCGCACCACCCTGCACATTTAGTGCAGTAAATTTTATTTATTAAGTTCAATTTTTAATCCATTACAAATTGTAGGTCATTTATTTGGGACAATTGAAACGAGATCGGGCTCATGATGTACACTTTCATTCTATCCTCCAACTATATCTGAGTTAAGCTAACACTGCGCCTCGCAACTTCCTTGAAGACCAAGGAAGACACGAGAAAGGGACAGAGTGTACACAAATATTTGAGGTGACTGGCACGGCCCAGAGGTCCTCCCACCTCGTGAAGTTACAAAGGCTGACCACATCCCCACAACCGAAACCGAGGCTTGCACAAACAGTACATGCATTACAATAAACGCTCTGCTTGAAACGCTTTGTTCGGCGGCAAATTGCGGCACGGAATAAGTCCTTGCACCAAATCTTCTCGAGTCTACTCTGAAGTCACAAGACGTCACAGCGGTGTAGGTGTCTGCCTAACCAAACCAGCTTTGCCTACGGACTTATAAAACCGGAAAAGTGTTTTCGCAGTAGTTTCTGTCAATGCAGCCTCATTAGTAGCTAAAGGATTTGGTAGTTCTTGTGGATTAGTGGTGGCACATTGGGCGTACGCCCGACATCGCTTCCCTTCTTCCAAACCAGATCTTAGTCTTACCATACATTGTTGCGTGTCATTTGTGTATTCCACTGAGCGACAACCAGAGCACAGTGAGGAAGATGCTACACTCCTAACGATGATGCTCTTGCGTAGCAGACTAGTAGATGTGGCCAAATGCAAGTATTGTGCTGAGGTTGCTTTGAATAAGTCTTTTCGGTGGGAGCCGGATGAGTTACTCAAACAACTTGGTAGACGAGAATCCTGCCTCACTCGAAGCAGACAGGAGTCCACCACTCTGTCCCTCTTCAGTTCGTGTTGTTTCTCATTTACACAGTCTACTAAATAGGTCAAGTTTAACCAGTCCGTTCGGCCTTGGGATAATCAGGGAGGAGAGAAGGTGAACGAGGACTGTGCCACATGAGCACTTTTGAAGAGTATGTTTAGGGTGAATCTTCTATTGTTCTGGTCTACTGACAGTGGCAGGAGTGGGGAATAGGGAGAATCTGAATGCATTGCAAACTTGAAAGCGCAGAGCCGTGGTCAACAACGCCTCCTGCTTTAAAGAGACGTGGAAAGAAGAATGGAGAGAAGGTCGCTCCAATCCATTTCTTTATTTTAGTACTAACGACTGCAAGCGTAGAATTGCAGTCACCTCCATTCTCTGCCACTGCTCACTGTTGACTCGTCGCGTCATGCGCATTGGTGTGAAGACTCCTTCATACTCAGCGCCAGAAGCCGCACTTACGGCAGCAGCAACAATGGAGCGGTGAATGGGGATGTTAATGTTACAAGGAGTCGGAAATAAGACAAGCGAGTAGAAGGAGATAGGAGTGGAAATGGATTGGGGTGAGGACGGGAAAGAGAACGGAGTCGAGACAGAGGGGTGCATTTCCGATTACCACAGTCACGATCGCAGCTGGCAGCGTGTCACATGTAACAAGACCCTTTCATGCACATGCTTCCTCCTCCACCACCACCACCACCACCACAGACAAGCATACACTCCTGTGAAAGCTCTTAATTGCAATGTTCTGCTCACAAGGGCCACCGACGAGAGAAGGGAAAATGACACGCGGTTTGGCATCACCAGTGAATTCAGCCTTGCACATACCTGAACCACTGTCCACAACACTGGGCGTTATATCTCCAGCCCTTCTCCTATCCCATTGCACACACACACACCCACACACTCAAAGTGAGGCTTCTGATGAGTCCTTAAGCCTTGTTATCACCGCTGCACTCAAGTAGTCCATGAGGCGGGTGTCTACGTCTCTTGACGACAATGGCATTGACTCACGGTTTGCGAGTTGCACCACTCCCACGTAGGAGAAATCCAACCACACTAAAAAATATTTCAGTGTACTAGGAGAGGGCTATACACTATGGCCCGTGATGGATTGCAGGAGTTGGAGCCTGGCAAGAGGATTCAAGTTTACTTGCTCAAATCACTTCCTCAACTCTCCATATGGAATAATTTTCGGAGGCTGAGACGTCAAAATCAGTGTAAGCAGAGGTAGTGCTTTTTTCATGCACAAAGTCCTTAAGTGGATTTAAAAAACATTTAAGACAAATCTTGCGGTATTTAGTCAGACATTGAGATCATTACCTCTTACAATGTTGGCAAGGCAGGCAAACCCTACTCTCCTTTGCAAATGCATTTTAAAAGCAGTAGCAAAGGCCTGACGATGTTCTACAGCAGAAGTCAGCTTTAGAAAATTAGCTCTCCTTTCACTCATTTGTCCTGTGCATTCAACAGTCGCCTCATCTGAAACCCGTTAAAGGCTAAAGCAGTCAATTCACGGTAAGTCCATCACTCCTTCACTCATCTCCCCTCACTACTCATTCACTCATCATTTCCGAATCACTTCATCCACTGATTTCAATTAGAGACTTTCTTCCCTTGTCTCTAATTTCAACACCTAAAGCCTCATAATATCGCCCATCAGATCACCTTCTTTTGGTTGATCCACACCGTATCCATTCACTAATCCACACCTCCCTCTCTCTTCACACCGATTTCTCCTCCATTCCATCAAGTCGGTTATGCTAACTTGGTCTATGACTGCGTGACGGGAGTGGAGGAGGACCAGTAGTCCCCAACTCGATTGTCCAATGGAAGGAGCGGAATCCATTGGATGCCATCTTACCATTGCATCGTTTCACTGAGGGTCTCCAGCCTATTCTTCATCTACCCTACATGTGCTGCCTCAATGTTCTCTCACACTGGAGCAGGACGTAAAAGAGACGATGCAGAGAGACTTCTGAGGTGTGCAGTGTTCTCACCTCAACGTCGGCACCACAAACAACGAGTTCACACTTCGTTCACGGAAGCAATGTGGACAGCTGTGAGGTGTCTGATCACTTGTATTGCTCTTGCCTTCATCCTCCACAACAGTGTGCACATAGATATGGGTGAATTTGAAAAGCGTCGTTTTGGAAGACGAGCTTTGATTTGCATGCAGCACAATAAATAGGATGGTTCATCAAGCACTGCAAAAGAAATTAATGATGATGAGGTGATCTGCTTTCATTGCAAGAAAACTGCAGAAATGGGCGGTATTTGTGAGTCCTGGGCTTAATTGGCACATGGCAGATGCACGGAAAGCAAGTTTGACAATCGAAGGCTCCTCCACTAGGACTGAACCGACTTAGTGCGTGGCGACACCTACATTACCCCACGACACATTACTCACTCTTTCATTCCCACACTATCCAACATACTCTCCATCTCCACGCACTTCGATGCCTCCTACGTTTGTCTCCTTCTCTCCATCTCCTTCCCTCCATCCTTGTGCCTCCTCCTCCTTCCATCCCATCTGCTATTTGTGTGTCTATTGGCACCTACTGCTCCTGTGTCGACAACTACACGAACTGCTCTCGGCTGTGTAGTGCGGTGTTAGAAAAGGTTGAGGTACTTCAGCAGCCATGCAATACATACCTACATACATACAATAGATGTCCTGAGGAAACGATCAGGTGCATTAGCATGCCGTATTCAGTACACTTATTTTAGACTTATCAGTCCGAACATTGCCACATTTGCGTTTAAGCAGATCGGATGAGATCGAATGAGGTCAGGGCAGGTAGTTCGTAATGTGTTGGTTCGAAGTGAAGTGAATCAAAAGGCTCTTGATTGTGGGACGATTGAATGTCTCTAGCAGAAGAACGAGCAGTGGAGCGCTCTGTTTAAGTCGCTTCAATTACTTTGAAATTTGATCACCCCTTCCCTCCACCACACATCCGTGCAATCGGCTGATACAAGAGATGGATGTAAGCGACATTTATGGAGCTGTGCACATTGCGGTGTGGTTGACCCTTCAAAGCAGCATTACGATGGCGGTGGGTGAAGCCACTCATCTCGACCACTTTGCTGCTGAAGTAGCGATGCCAAGTGGCGAGGTATATTTAGTGCTTCGTGTACTTTTGACGTGCACACCCACACCACGTCCTTCACCGGGACGTGGGTAATGCCACTCTACTCACAGTCATTCTTTGCTGCTTCCAACTCCACCCAGTAGGCCATACATCACACATCATTAGAGCAAGCAAAGGAGAACAAAGCTTTGAGCAACAAATGAGTCTGTGAAATTGTGATAGCATGTGGTAGGTTGTTAACTACAGCCTCCATATGACACTGGTCTCCAAACCGACACATACTACTGATGAACTACTAATTAGGTGAATTGCAGTGGCCCACCACGTATCACTGCAACGCATGTCTGTTTGAAGCGGTAAGTGGTCAGACACAACCAACGTCGGGATCGAGTAGACGCTATTCATTTTGGTGCGCAGAATCCTGCTGTCATGTGTCAGTGGCACTGAGAGCTGTCGGTCAGAAAGCCCAATGCCTTTTGTCGTTGAAGGAAAGAGGTGAGGCTATATATGGGGGGAGGGTGACGGAGCGATTTGTCGAGGTCCCTGTCCATGGCAGAGTCTCTGTCTATTGCACTTGGATCCATTTCCTCCATGCTGCTTCTATCACAACAACTTTGTTGGTATTTTGTTCTGCCACCAACATCATTCGCTCGGCTAAAAATCGAGTCTCACGCTGCATTTTAGAAGTTTCAATGCTTTTCAAGGAAATTCGATTCATTATATGAAATACATCAACTTATGCAAGAGCATAGAGTGTTTTGATATCTCGCCTCTGTGTAGGCACATTTAAAACAGTCTTCGTCTCACCTTCTCCCATACCACTTAGCACATGACCATGAGACATTTAGGAGCGTAAAATACATCGAGTCTCTTCACTACGATACGGTCTGCATTTCTACACATAACGACATAATCGACAGATGAATGCACTAGCCTGACGAATGGAGTGTGTCGCATGGCAGTGTAACCACACATCACTTCTAAAATAGCCTTTGTGTGTGTGGCATCACAATGCTGAGAATATGCAAGCAGTGCCAGCCGGCAACCCGAATTGTCTCACCCGATCTGCATCCTCCATATTCTTTCGAATCCATCGTGGCATGTACGCATGCTTTCGCGACACAAAGCAATCTCATCCACAATACTCAGTCGATCAAAAAATATCACCTTTTCTTTTAAGTGACATTTATGTTAACATTTAAATGCGCTACATTTGCGACGTGTACACCATACCATATCCCAGGTGTACCCAAGGGTTAGGAGCGACATCTAGCACCATTACTTGAGTTAACATGAGGCTTAAATACCGATGAATAGGTTAAAAAGAGGTTGCTGAATGAAACAGAATGCGCGAGTGTGTCACTACGGCACAGGAACAGGCACAGGCACAGCCAGAGAGATGAAAGAGTCTGTTTACTAAATGCCAGTGACTACTCAAACATTAGCAAAACACTTCATTTCCTCAGTTTCTCCTCCTCCTCCTCCTCCTCCTCCTCCTCTGCTCTAGCCTTCACGAACATTGACCACGAGTTGACGTTGTAGTTGGTGCGCTACACCCAATTTCTTCACGCGGCCAATGCTACTTACATCATCAAGAGTAGTAGTGGTGTTGCAGGTAAATTCAGAAGCATGAATGCGGCACAATAGCTATCACGAACTGATCTCTACAAGCAACTTGTTCTCCGATGCTTTCTTTGGTCACATTTAATGGCTATCCTCTTCACTTTCCTAGCTTAGCACTCAGGTACAGCAAGACAGTAGAAGGGTCGGTTAATAGGCGGAGGCGTCACATACTTAGGCAGCACTTTCGAAGGAAATTTGCACGTTCACTGATTTTTGCATCTCCATACGATTGCCGATCTCACTGCTTGGTGATGGTGCACTGCGCTCATCCCTAGGCCATTTATTTAACGGCCAACAGTCAAACACTCACCTACTGCATGGCTCCACTTGATGCCTATTGCACCATCAATAGGTCAGTGGGATGGATGCAGACCGTGAAGTCGTCAATCCTAATCAATCCAATTTACCACCACAAACTCGAGGTAGCCCTCCACTAGCAACGTTTGGAATTCAAAGCCAAATCTTAGCATGCATGCTTAACCTCGAATATAACAGCTCATCGTCTCACTCACAGTGGACGGGGAGACATTTCCCTGATCCAAATATTTCATTGCCCATCCCCACTTCCATAATGTTCATCATTCCAAGCAATTTACGCTGCACGTAACCAGGCCAAGAGAATACAACAGAAGAATCAGGAGCCATTTTGTCATTGTCGATAATAAGGTTATGTCTCCTGCTCCGCACTCGATGATTACTTCCCCGTGTGGTACACGGTTAATCGTCATTAGCTGCCACGTAGACACCACCTGTGTGCGTATCGCCAGTGCAACACAGTTAATCACAAGGGTGGACGCTGCTGATCTCCTTTACCATGCTCTTCTCACACACGCGGACACAGTCAAGACAGGCCATGCCAAGTTGCGTGTCACTTTGTTTATCGCTACCTATGGTGATCTGGTCTCCCAACCCGTCATGTCAATACCTGTCCTGTCTGCTGATCTGCTCATCAGTGAACTAGACGGGCATTCGGATTGCGGCTGCACAAATGACTTCTATCTCAGCAAAGAACTTCCCCAGCATCACTCTTCTCTTCATCCGCGCATGTAAGCCGATGTTGCCACTGGTTTGTGCTCCTAAATGCGCCTAGTTGCCTTCATCGCCCTCGCACTACTTCCAGTCACTGCGGTACAGAAGAGCGTGGGTCTGTACACACAATGTCTGTCAGAGGGTAAGGTGATAGCTGCGGTGGTGGAATGAAGACTGTCACGAGTGTATGGGAATGTTTTATGCATTCCGCAACAACGGGTCCTCTCGAGGCTAATAGAATGCATAGTAATGTTCCTGGCCCCGAGAGGTCGTAGAGGAAACAGTCCTCAACGTGGACGAGGGCGCATTGCATCCATCAACCATGTGAGATGTCACACGCAGATAGAATCACATCAGCAGGACTGCAACCAAGGTCAGTTGCTGGCACCCAGATTGGTCTTGCCCTCGGTGATCAGGTCCAGTGACCAGCTGCGGCATTAGTTGGTAGCAGCTGAGGTCTTCATCAGGGCGACGAGGAGCTTGCACGGCGTCACCGTCATCAAAGCAATGTAAACGGTGTCCTAAAATGAAACTAGCATCTGAATATCTTGCAACTCGGACCATCTCCGCAGCCATGTGCAACGTGAGATTGAGAAGTTTTCGATGCACTATAACCATGCTCTCTACTTAAGCATTGTCTCCCCCTAGATCGCCGTGAAGTTAAGAAGGAGAGCTGGGGCTCATTTACACAACTATATGAGGTTTTATAGCGGGTGGTAGTACCGATGACCCGTAGGTCACACTCTGGGCATAAGTCTTTTGCAATCTACCCATCATTAATGCAACAAAACACCTTTTGGTCCACCCAATACGGCGCACAACTTTAGTCACCTCCGATGCGAATTGATACCAAACGGATCGGAAACAAGGAGAGAGGAGGGAGCCAATCAAGTAGACAGGCGATGACGGTACTTGATGGCATACGGTCCTCATCTTTTCTGTGGCATACATTTCAGGCTCTACGTCGGATTATGACACTCAACCCAGGCCGAGTGGAAACAAAATGCAGTAGTTGTTTGCTTCTAGGCATTCAGCTTAAAATCGGGACCAAAGAGGCCATACTCAATTGCGTTCTTTCCACAAACAAATTAAACATTTAGAGCTAAGTCGAACATTGCTACCTTCCTGGAGTCAAACACGCATTCAACTGCCCGTGGGAATTTGACTGGTCACTACGAGGTAGGACCCAACATTGACATCTGGCGACTTGGGGACAAGAGTAAATGTAAGATCAGGAGTGTGCACACTTACTGCACTCAAATAATGATATATAGTAAGGAAAAATCATCTTTAAGCAAATATAGTGTCCTTTGAAAGAAGTAATAATCTTGACAGGTACAACACTTGCAGTACAGTACAGCACAGCACAGCGTGTACTTGTGAGGATGCATTGCACAATTACTCCAAAGCTCTTAGCGTCCTAGCAACATTGCATTTCTAAATTTGTACAAACTGCCGTCCACATATCATGCTCCAGTCTCCTTTTTACTTTCTGATTGCATGCTTGTTCATATCCCGTCATAACCAGTGCAGTATTTTAGCGTCAACAAGAGGTGGTCTCCCACAATCAACAGACAAAAGTCAATGTCAAGGCTCCAGCGTGTTAGCTCATCGTTGACCACCTACAGCACAGCTCTTCGTGCTACTGTGGGCGCGGTGGCATTTCCCTGACCCCACTTCCTTGTTCCACGTCCTTACTTCAAGCAGTTCAGGTCATGAAATCTTAGTCCTCTTAGATGTAGCAGAAGAGCCAACGCCCAGTATGCCAATGTCAAAGGTAAGGAATAGTCTCCTGTTTTCGCTCACTGATCACTTCTTCCCATCCTTAAGTACTGCTATGTAGACATCACTTGTGTGTGCATCTCCTGTGCAACGCCATTGATCACAACGATGAACGCTGTTGATACCCTCTACCCACCTCCCCTCACGCACTCCGACGCAGTTAAGACAGGCCAAACGAGGTTCGCTTACACATGACGGGGCATTGTTGCGTGTCACTGATTATCGCCGCCTATGGTGAAGTGGTCTGCCAACCTGGCCACCTTCACCGCTCTTCCACTACTTCCAGTCACTGCGGTACAGAAGAGCGTGGGTCTGCACACACAATGTCTGTCAGACGCAGGATCGTGCTAATATGTTAGACACCTAGTAAGGTCTTGAAGCTCATCACATTGCAACTACATCAAAGGGGTCCTTGAAAAGGCAGTGAAGAGACAAAATGAAAGAAGCAACGTAGAAGAGGTCTATTGCATTCATCCCTTCACGCCTTCTATATGTCACGTCATTGAATTGTGGATAGAGGGACGGAAGTCTCTTCAGCCTCAGTCTGAAAGTTCCTCGCGCGAATGTCTACGATACAGAAGAGGGACAGACCGCTATTCAGTTTGCTTTTGGGACAGTGGCAGTGTTTTTTGCACTTCTTCTACCAGATAACGCGAATCACACGAATTGGTGATGCCAAGTGTGGCCATCAAATTCACTGGGACATGAGAGCGTCAAAGCCCAATAACAAAGTAACAATTAGCGCATTTTATATTTAACCAAGCAAATGTCATTCTCTTAGTATTGGCGGGGCCTCCACATCCACCAGATGCCCATAAATAGAGAAAAGGTCCGGATAAGACTCTGGCGATCAACGCCAGCACCACGCCGTTCGACATGCATCAACGACATCGGGAGAGAGATATGCACTTTGCACCTCACGAGGAGTATTTGCCTTGGTATTTCCCTCTGCTTCTCGCTCTCGCCTAGTTCCATTCTTTGGGGATGGGTGTGACCGCTGACATACATTTTAGCCATTCTTGATGTCCCTCATAATGCGTGGTCATCAGACACAGGTGAGGTGCAAGGAGAAATGCACAAGCCAGTGTTGACGTCGGAGCTACTTGATGTACGGAGGTGAATGCTGGGGAAAAGGAGGAGGAGGATGTGGGACTTGCTCGATTTCCTTCCTATTCCCGTTACGCAAAAGAAACTAAGAAATACCGAAGTCTAGGTTTCATTCCGACCTGCCTACCATCCATGTGGTATTCAGTGCCACTGCTTTTCTCACCGACAAGGTAGTCTGGGAGGGTGATGCTTGTTGGCCAGTGGGACAGTCAACGCCCTCCAAATCCCTCCACATTTTACACAGTCTGTTGGAGAAGGGGAGGATACAATTAGGCGGAGAGTTGATGTGTCTCAAGGAATGCACCTCATTAGTGTGCATACGGTTGCATTTGATAGCAGACCCAAAAGCGAAACAAAGTGAGGAGCGAATAATGCATTGATCGAATCTACAAATGTCGACTAGCAAACAAGGATTCCAATGTAGTGTTCTTTGACAGATTATTGGATGGCGCAATATGCGATGGGTCTAGTTAATTCACAGTCTAAAAAAGATTTCGATGTCCAGTTGTATTCTAGGACCACAAAGTAAGGTAATCACTTGAAAGGCAAAGGCGAGTGGGCTGTTCCATGACAAAATCATGCGAGTTTGATCGGAACCAGGCACCACCTGACCAAGCACCAAACGTCATGCAACATTTAGGTTTGACAGCTACAACTCAATCCTCTTAGCTTATTTGGAGGGAAGAACACAGTCACCAACTGCCTCCTCTCCATGGTGCATCGCCTGCGATATCGTGCGAAGTGACCTCCGTCGATGAGCCTCGGAAATGCTTCCACAACAAATTGATGCTCGCATCCGTGAGCAGTAGGTTACGAGTTCTTGCCTTTCAGCAGCAAACGACTCATGTGCAAACAGCGTTGGATTAATTACCACTACGAAATTACTTTCACTGATCAACTGGGTGCTTGCCATCGAACTTGTCAGTGATGTCTACACTTGAAACCACTTGGGATGCAGAAAGAGCACAAACTATTTCTAGTAGATAGCAAAACGTGGTCTATAAGTTGGTTTATGATACTGCGTGTAATAATGTCGGTGTTTATATGCGCTTTGTAGGTGAGAGGCGGAAACACAATATACACGTGGTCAATTGCCCGCTAACGTGTTCTTCCCCTTGCACCGGATACCTCAGCCCCGTAGACTAGACATCCCTACCTGACCCTTTCCCTTAAATAAAACCATGCCCAGGAAATCTCGGTCTTCTGCTAGTAAGGTAGAAAGGAATGAGGAGGAAGAAAAGAAGAACCCTGTTACACTGGTGGCAGCGTCGGCGAACCTCCCCTCCTTCAAAGGCGATGTCGACTTTGAAGATTGGATACAAACCGCAAGGTTTTACACCCACTGGTATCCCCAACAACAGAGGGTGCAGCTTCTCCTCCAGGCTCTTCCGCAAGAGCACCTTCTCTCAGCAATAAGAGCAGGAGTTACTCCCGACTCTGACTTCGACTATTGCTGCGAGATCCTCTCGCAACTGGCCATTGACAAGCGTGAACGTTCTCTGGCCAAAGAGTTTTTTTCCTAGCCGAAAGAGCCTTTAAAGGTTGCCCCCCAGCCAAAGTGACCAGCTGGGTGGCTGTCCAGTTCTGCGAGGGAGTCCATCCTCCAAGCCTCTCCGCGAAGCTCAGTGCAATAGAGACCAACGATCTCAATCGGTTGGTCAAAGCCGCGTCTAAGATCCGTCAGGAGCTTCCGCCGATACCTACCCCCCAGACGTCCAACCAACGGCCAATTCAGCCACGTCCTCGCCAGATTCCCCCACGCCAGACCCCTAAAGCTGGTGAGACTTACTTCTCCCTATCTTGCCAACCCCGAAACGCCCCTCGTCCATTCCTGCAAGCTCTCGGCCAGTTAGAAGGATACCCCTGTCGTTTCCTTCTGGACTCGGGAGCGGTGAAGTCCCTGGTGAATCCCGCAACGTTTCCAGATCTTTTCCACAAGATACGTGCTCGATCGTCCTCCATAAAACTACTCTCAGCTGAAGGGAGGAAGATGAAAGCGATCGGAGAAACGTCGCTAAAGATCACAATAGGGAAACAGTCCTGGACAGTACAATTTATTATGTGTCCAGAACTAGTATGTGACGCGATACTGGGCGTTGACTTCCTCCGCCATACTGGAGCAATCCTGAACTTCGCAGAGGGTACCTTTACGACCCAACAGCACAAAGCAGTAAAGTCAGCCGAGCCCTCCCTGGGAAAGGACGCTGACGAAATCTGCAGTGCTCTGTTCGAAACCGTGGGTATTCCTGTTAACAACCTGGATGAGCTCTGCTCACGGTTAACAAACGTCTCCGACAGCGAAAGGAAGGAACTGCACTCATTGCTGTGCAGATACTCCAGAATGTTCTCTTGGCAAGGAACCAAACTCGGTCGGACGAGCATCATCAAACATGCCATTGACACAGGTGAAGCTAAACCAATATGGCAGCCCCCAAGACGCATTCCTCCGCCCCTCTTGGAAGAGGTAAACCGTCTACTGAACGAGATGATCTCCGACGGCTTGATACGGCCTCCCCGATTGCGCTAGTGAAGAAAAGTGACGGGAGCCTACGGCTGTGCGTGGACTACAGAAAACTGAACGCTGTGACCAAGAAGGACGCTTTCCCACTACCTCACATCAGCGACTCACTGGATTCCCTGCATGGATTAAAGTGGTTTTCTACTCTGGACTTGAAGTCCGGATACTGGCAAGTGGAGGTGGCGGAGTCGGACAGAGAGAAGACAGCTTTTATAGTGCCAAATGGACTCTATGAATTTCAGACAATACCGTTTGGACTATGTAACGCTGCAGCTACTTTCCAGCGCCTGATGCAGACTGCACTAATGAAGCTTTTTCCAAAGCACTGCATAATCTACCTCGATGACATTCTTGTTTTTGGCAGAGACATGCAAAAGCATAATGCCAACCTGAAACTAGTGCTGGATCGTCTCCGAGACGCTGGATTGACCCTGAACCCAAAGAAATGCCACTTCCTTCAACGTTTGGTTACATTCCTGGGGCATACAGTCTCGTCAAATGGGATAGCAGTTACCGAAGACCGTACAAACCAAGTGAGAACGTGGCCGACACCGACAAACCAGACGGAGCTCCGCAGCTTTCTCGGCTTGGCAAACTACTACCGGCGTTTCGTCAAAGGCTTCGCCAAGATCGCCGGTCCCCTGCACAAATTAACAGAGAAACAAGAGAAAAAGAATTTTACGTGGGAGAACGAACATGATGAGGCCTTTAAGGAACTAAAACGCAGGCTCTGCTCCGCTCCGGTTCTGGCCTTACCCAACTTCGAGAACGGCGCACCCCCCTTCGTACTAGACACAGACGCCAGTGACGTGGCTGTAGGCGGTGTTCTATCCCAACGGGATAAAGAAGGCAGGCAACACGTCATCGCATACGCCAGCTCCAGGCTCAACAAAAAAATGAGACAGAAAAGTGCAACGGAACGTCTTCTAGTTCCTGGCTCACTGATACAAACAGTCCTACAGGAGTTACACGAGCAATTGGGGCATGTAGGTGTGAAGAAGATGGTGGAGGCCTCGAGCAAACGATACTGGCGGCCCTCTCTTACCCCGGACGTACTCGACTTCTGCCGAACCTGCATCACCTGTAGCAGTTTCAAGAAACCTCACACAACAGCGATGGCACCCCTACAACCCATGCCCACAGGATTCCCAGGCGAAAGGGTGGGCATTGACACTATGGGTCCTCTGCCACCTACCAAAAGAGGAAACCAGTATATCCAGGTTATGGTTGATTACTTCACGAATGTAGCTGAAGCTGAAGCCATGCAGTCTCAAGACGCTGAAACAGTCGCTTCAACCTTCTTCAACCGCTGGATCTGTCAACACGGTGTCCCCGAATCAGTCCATAGCGATCAAGGTCCTAATTTCGAAAGTCGGCTCTTTACGGAACTGTGCAAGACTCTCGGAATTAGGAAGACACGCACGACACCAGGACATCCACAAGGCAACGGCCAGGTGGAAAGAACGAACCGCACCCTGGTGGGACTTCTGAAGGCTTTTACCAAGGGGGCGAAGCCAGAAGACTGGGATTTGAGCCTGGGACGCGCCCTGCTAGCGTATAGAGCCACAGTCCATACGTCAACGGGTGTTTCTCCATTTAAGATGCTCACAGGACGTGAAATGAGAGTTCCGTCCGACATCTTTATCCCGAGCAAGGAAACAACACCCGACAATGTGCCGCATTACGTTCTGCGCCTAAAAGAAGGGATAAGAAAGACGTTCAATTTGGCGCGGCGACACCTACAAACGTCTTATAGTAGACAAAAGAGGTTCTACGACAAGCGTAGCCGACCGAACACCTACCGTAAAGGAGATCTTGTCCAAATATACAAGCCGATTCCTCCACCTGGAACCCATCGGGAATTCTACCACCCTTGGAGCAAAGATCCCTTCCGCGTAGTGAAAATCCTCTCCCCCACGAACTACCTTGTCCGAAACGCGGAATTTCGCGCTCAACCGATTACGGTACACCACAATAAGATGCGACCTTACAAAGGCCCTCCGCCGGTTGGATATGAGGACGAAATCTACGGAATATTGGAGGAACGAAAACCTTACGCGGGCATAATCAAAACAAATGGGCGAGAGCGGCACCGGGGACGGTGCTCAAAAGAGGAGGGGGCTGTGTAATAATGTTGGTGTTTATATGCGCTTTGTAGGTGAGAGGCGGAAACACAATATACACGTGGTCAATTGCCCACTAACGTGTTCTTCCCCTTGCGCCGGATACCTCAGCCCCGTAGACTGGACATCCCTACCTGACCCTTTCCCTTAAATAAAACCATGCCCAGGAAATCTCGGTCTTCTGCTAGTAAGGTAGAAAGGAATGAGGAGGAAGAAAAGAAGAACCCTGTTACACTGCAACCATGGGAAATCACTTGGAGGGATAAAAATTTAACGCAGTCTTCACTAATAGCAGTGACCTTATGGCTACGAGGTTGGCACTGTAGGAGCACTCCTCTTGGCACACTACTATTCCGTCAGTGGTCCATATCCTAGACCGTGGAAGCCGAACGCCACGAGGCATTGCCTCCTTGAACATGATCAAGCTGCTCGACAGTGGAGGTAATTCCGCTGATAGCGTCGCCGTCACTACGTTCTAAAGGACTATTGCAAGGAGGTATGCACTACCCTTGCCTACTCTGCCTCTACCTCTGGCACAAGCAGCTTGCCTTTTCTGAAATATAATTGCCGTCTTAGACGATATAAGGGATTGGTAGGAGTTGTGGTATAACCAATGTCGACGTCGGACTAATCGACCTGCTTCTCAAGAACGCATTCGAATTGCAATTCATCCCTACTCCAAAAGGTACATTTAGTGAAACAAGCATTGAAACCTATCTACTACCATTGAGGCGAATCCGAATGACGACAGAACCGGTCTTCAGTCGAACGCCCATTTCGCTCCAGTTGTCATGAGACAAAGTGCTATATGGAGCCTTTTTGATCCATTCGGCAGGACCACCCATTTGGGATTGGATTTAGTGGTACGCAGAGCATTCGACGCATAGTCCACTGCAATGACTACTTAAAACGCAATGGCATCGCCTTTTCAATAGCTCATTAGTGGTGATACTCACGTCTACTTAACTGATTACTCCAAATCAAGGTGCGAACGCACTTCGGCAATGCAGTTTACGGCTCGCATGTTGTCGCACTCGTGATGCTTACCTGAATCTCATTTAAATCATCTGCCCTATTTGTGGTGCAAGATATTTTTATTTCCGGCTGACGATGAGGTTATTTCAACCACGCGAGGGTGGGACTGGCCTAGTCAGGAAGGGAGTGCCCAATCCTTGCTGCTCTCGAGCCAAATCACTCGCATAATGCAGCCGGGTTAAAGGACCATTTGTGTAACTTCAAGTGCTGATCACCGTGTTAACACCTGCGGAGGTGTAGTAGGTAGCGCCAAGAGAATACAAGTGGCAGATATTCTCGTGTACCCTCCAACACTACCCGAAGTATTTAGCAGCTTCTCATTAAAGTATGTGCAAGTAGGCGTTGCGGGAGTGCTTCAACATGAGGATCACGAGATAAGGCAGTGGTGTATAGAGGGTAGAGCACTTGTGTTAAATCGTGCCAATTACTTCAATTATTTGTGGTCCGGCACTCAGCGAAGAATAAGAACACCACTTTGGGTTGGAATTGGATTTTGGTTGCTTGTGACCCAACTAGCTGCAGCGCATCTTCTGACCTCGTACATGGTAGCACTCAATTCTTTGTGTAGGTTGTGCCATGTCGTGGAGGAGGGGATGTCCGTGGTTTCGGTGTACGAGGATTTAGTGTGCACACACCGGTGACATTTTCGATACTATGAAGTAGTGATGCATTTCACTTTGCCACAGACTAAGCAGTGGATCACCTTCGGAAGTGACTGCATTCACAACCAGTGTTGATTGTGCCGGTTGTCTTGCCAGTGTGGTATGCTGCATCAGCCATGTTTGAGAAGTCAAAATATGCTGTCATGTTTAGGTGTTCCAAAAGGCTATTTAAGCCATCATTCCACTTCAACTGCCTCATTGAGTGCCTGTGCACCCATCAACATCCATGAACAACGTGAATGGCATTGCCAATGTACTTAAATGCCAATGATGCATCTGAAGCCTATGACCTTGCGACTGCCAATCATGTAGCGGATTCACCGAGGTGCACTGACCAATGAGGAGCCTCAACAGATCACAGCTGATGCAATGTGTCGCAGCTGCCGAAGCCATCACCGAATCTGTGATTCACCGTCCTATGAGAAGTGTATGGCTCTTAATCAAATACTTTTCGACAATTAGCAAGTCGGTTAATTGATGGGACTTGATGTAGGCATCATGGGACGGAGGCAGAAGGGGTCTATTTTACAGGGCTTGATTCCCCAATTGGTGGCAACTTCCACTTGCGTTTGGCTAAAGGAAAGTAAAAGGGTCTTTAAAAGCCATCTACATCAGTCCACAAGGGAGGTGATTCTCAACTCTGCTTTGACTAGAGCCCACCTAAGCATGAAATGTGTGCACGCGGTAGTCTAATAGGGTCATAGTGCTTTGTGTCATAGTAAACAGTGTCAAGTTGCTTTTGAAGGCTTCTGTTATGCGGTCATGCTTTACTGAAATCTCTGTTACTGGAGGATCCTTTCTGGCTCTATCAAGGTGTCACACACAATTGTGTGGCCTTTGACGCGCGAACGATTCCATTTACGATGCTGCAACTGACCTACCTTCTGCCTGTGAGGCAAGCAACATCAAATCACCTTCACCATGTTGCACTGTACCGACAAGGGTTAAGGCCTACTACGGTGCGTATCTTACAGGATCCTACGGGTTGACACGAAACACTCCAGTCAGTTGTGGCCAAAACTCCACCCACCTAGTGGGCCACCTCAAAATGCAACAATGCGACAACTACACAAAAATCAAGATGACTACCTGATCAGTGGGCTCCTCCCTTTGCGGACTCGCCTCATCCCCTTGCCCAGCCTGTTCCTCCTCCATGACCAAGTCAAAGTTGTCCAATGCGTTTCGTGTCTGAGGCGTAAACGAAGCGATTTGTCATCAGACTTTTGGAGAACAATCTCTTGACGACGAGAGTGTGACCAACAGAAAGGGACCTCATGTGTGTCGGCAGATAAGAAAAGCACTGAGTGGATTGCAGACAGTGTCAAATCTCCGGTTTACCTGTGTTACTCCCTCTGGCGAGACAGCGTACTCTTCCATTTCCAGATACGCCAAGGCTTCCTGTGTCCTGTGTGCCGCCGCCTTAGCGTTAGCGAATCCCGTACAAATTCCAACAACCCTCTCAAAGTCTATCCGGCAAATACAAAATAAAACACTTTTATAAGGTAAACAAAAAGGAAATCTAAGATTCAATTTCAATGAGTGGACTGTTCGCGTATTCATTTGTGGTAAAACAATCAAAATGTGGGATTGAAAAATAAGATAACAAAGATCCGTAAAGGGCGCCCTTGTCAACAAGCAATGAAATCACATCAGGATCCTCTGCATTTTCCCTACATCGTCTCTCAAATTTGCCAGTCACTTTTGGAATTTCATTTGATTAGCCTCAACCCTCACCTCAACTCTATTGCAGGCTCTGCTTCGCGACGCCTCGGTAGCCGCCATGGCTGCATTCAACTCCTTGTGGAGAGAGGCAAACTGCACAGAGATGTGATGCAGTTTGGACAATTCGGGGGCTGGTGATAACCTCCTTTAGAGGGGCAATTGTCGTTTAGATCTAACATATATATCAACGTCCAGTCTATAACCTACTCTCTACTACCAGTGCGAGGCATGGCACAGTGTCAAGTACTACCATGCTGACAGCATAGGTGCCACGAGTGCATTACTCACTACTTACTGCTTTCAGCGTTTGTAAGGCTAAAACGACTAGTGTTTTAGCTGCGTAAAGGGCCTTAGGACAGGATGAGCTGGCCTAATGATGGGAGCGAAAATGAA
Source organism: Taenia multiceps (assembly GCA_001923025.3). Classification (NCBI taxonomy): domain Eukaryota; kingdom Metazoa; phylum Platyhelminthes; class Cestoda; order Cyclophyllidea; family Taeniidae; genus Taenia; species Taenia multiceps. The sequence goes on along the minus strand of CM010317.1, from coordinate 1,596,833 downwards.
CAATGTGGATGATGCGGAGAAGTTTGGAGAATAGGTTAGGCGCACGGATCAACAGTGGTCACCTACCAGTGTCCATCAACCATTGTCGTTTTCTCCTCCCCCTATTCAAATCTCTGATATGTTTTCCACATTACTGTTCCATAGCTTTGCTCAACCCAGATTGAATGCCAGTCATCCGCCTACGCACTATCTGTGTAATGAGTCAACTTCGTCAAATCTTGCCACCAAAGCGCCTCCATATCCAACTCCGATCCATTTGGCATTAAGTAGCACTGGCTTTCATCTTCCTCTACTCTGCCGTCAACTGGCACTTGATGTGTAACCGAAGCAATCGAGTTTCACCAAAAAGGCGAAAAACTTCACACACTGCCACCAGACTTGCGTTAAGATGCTTGCCTGGCCTCCGTGAAGAATGTGCATTCAAAGGAAGAGACAAAATAGGATCAAGGAATACAACCATTGTCTTTATCAAATGACATCCGTTGGTCTAGGCTAAGTTTTACGAGTCTCTAAATTATTGCTTGGATGGGGAGCAGGACGGATCGGATCCCATCGGATACGATGGAGTTAGACTGGGTCAAAGCAAATCAAACCAAAGCAAACGAGGCCTGTCACTTGGATTACTAAGGATGTCAAGCAGCATTCACAACTGACATGAAGAATTTCAAGAGATTCCCTCCAAGCTGCCATGATTGTCTTGCGACTGCTGAAGACGAAGTAAGGGTCTGCTTGAAAATGAATCCGAAAGACGTCTTCGTGCCATCAAGTGAGGTAATTGGGTTGGTGACACAGAGGGCACTAAGTGAATGTCAGTCCCTTCGACAGCTTGGCAGTTCCTTTTAGGGAAACAGAGGCACTCACTTCCGTGTTGGCGACCCTTACATCTACAGCCTCCTTTAACCAGGAAAATTACTACAAGTCCCATCAGTCTCGGGAAGATCCACAATTGCAAGATGCCTAGAACATTCCTCTACGGTCGTCACAATCTTCGAAGCCTCCTAAACTCAAAGCGATGTGGTTAAAGGAGAGACTTTGCCTATGAGTGAATGAATAATGGAAAATGGGGTTTTAAGGATGAGTGTCATGTGCTCATCGCCAAACAGAAATGGATTAGCGGTGGCGCGCTCCATGATGTGTGTGGCGGTGGTTGAGCTGCATTTGATCGGTGAATTATCCAGAGGCCAAGGCATCAGAACAGGTTGTGGGTGGGTATTGCCGCGCGACAGCTTTGCAGCAAATCTATCCACATTGTTAGATGTCATTCTAAACGTACATCACTACTCGATTAGAAGGAGATGCTACAAAATGATGGGCTCAACTCCCGAGGATGTCATGACTGGAGTTGTACATGTGAATTATTTGCGTAAGGGTGACTTCTATAAAGGCACTGACAGAACGCAGAGAAGTGGAGTGCCACTGAGAAGACCGCAAAATGAGTAACTTGCTTTTAATCCACTGGCATTTATTCAACTGAGTAGACGGATGAGGAGTCCAGCCGAGGAGGTTTGCACAGACAGATGTGTCAGTCGCATCGAAAAGTGATTGGGTCAGCGGTTGCGACCGTGAGTTAAGAGGTGCAGAATCAGTTGACGAAGACGTAGATAAGAGTGGCGAAGTCGAGTTGCCTACCTGGGATTCTGTTCAATGATGGTACATGGTAAAGTTGGTGGAGAATTGAGAAAGGGAGGCTTGATAAAGTTGTGCGAATGAATTAATCTGGTGTGTAGTGGAATGTGGAATCCTTCTACAACTGGGCAAACACTTGCAGTTAAAGTGGGAGTGTTACAAAAATCTGGCAGATGTGGTGGAACGGGGAGCGGTAGTGTGGCTGTTGTAAACCTGCTTTGTCTCCCACATTTTTCCGGGTAGGATGAGTGATCCCTACAACCTGCCATGCGGACACACCTTCTGTTTGCAATCCTGTCTGCTGTCACACGCCAAGACCGCGACAGTAGGCTGCATTCACAGCAGTACGTAATGTGAGGTAGCAAATTTAGGTCTTAACTGCACAAGTCCACCTTGAATTTCGACAACACATTGAGATCGCACCATGATGCTTTTCCACTCATTTGATAAGGTCGTAATTCTAGAATGGATTCCGTGTCCTGTGGTGTGGTCACTTTTATTAGAAGCGATGTCTCGTCATCTTTGAACGCTTCATTGTGGAATCAGGCTCACACCTGCACCGTTACCGTAGGGAAGCACTCCTTCGAGGCCTGCAGCATGGTCGACCCACTTCTTGCCATCTATCGCTGTTGACACCTTCCTTCTCTCGCTCCTTATGCTCTCGGTCTCCTCACTCCTGAAATAAATACACTGCTATTGTACCTGTAGGCAGAAGAGGGCATTATCACTTCTCCTCCCTTCAGTCGTATGCCTTTACATTAATAAAGTAACTCGTAATACCCATAATTACATCGACGCGAAATTGGCAGTGGTGCCATCGACGTACCACACTCAACACTCGCACAGCTCCATAGTTACTCTAAGTGTCGCTTAGAGAAATGAGTAGTGCAATCATTCGTTCACACGATGGAGGTAGAGATTTCAAATATACCATAAAAATAAACCCGCATTTTGGCTGCAAAACACATCCCACAATCGGCTTCCCTCTCTCTCCTCTCCCCGTATACCTCCATTTTTTTTCAATTCTCCACCTCGCCTCAGCCAACAATCAAGTACGCCATCACCTCCATGAAGGACAACCAATTCCACCATCTGCTTTGCTCCACTGCATTTGCACACATGTGCACGCACACATGCACGCGCGCAAGGTAACTTACCTTACTGAGTTGATAAGATGGATGTATCTTTGTTAGGTCAGAGGTGGCAGCTTTCCACTGACCGTCTTTAAGAAGGTGGCAAGGTTCTCCAGCGAGATCTGCGATGACACCGCTTCTTGCAGCTTCCCTATGCGAGAAGAGGAAGATGGGTGAAGAGGGGATGAAAGGGGAGAAGGAGAGGGGGAGAGGGAGGTAGGGAGGGAGGGAGGAAAACGGATGCTAAGTGCAAAGGGAAGGAGCAATTTGGTGTGCTCAGCACACCACACAGTGCCACTCAATTTTGGCCCTTCCAACGACGAGTAGACATGTTGTGTCCTCCCCACCTCGGTCAGGTGTCCACCTTACGGACGGATGGATAATCATCAAAGCTCTAATCCAGCCAAATCCACACACCTCAGGCACCGCGTTCTCCAACCATCTACCAAACCGTCTTTTGTATTCTCCTCACCCACCAGTGTCGAGGCTCACCACCTCATCAACTCATCCAGATGCGAATACAGGCTTTCTATAGGCCCACACAGGACATTCAACTTCACGCGTAGCACCAAGTAGAAATGCAAAGTGTGGGTCCACTACCACTGCCGCAAAATTCCATGTGAGAGCAGCTGACTATCTCAACGTTTTACGATGAATGGAACTGCTTGAATAGACTCGTGGCACAAACACCCCACTTATGCTAACAACAATCACACAACGTGCATGTTCTTTGTCTGTGGTCATTAACACTTCTTCAGCATCCACCGCCACTTCTAACGACCCCTTGATCGAGCAAGTTTGAACGAGAACGTGGTTGGGTCGCCTTCTTCAACACAATTACTGCACAAGGCAATCACATACCGCGCGGGTGTCACACATGCTAACCAGGCCTGCGCAACTAGTCATGGGACACTCATCAGCCTGCGTCTAAGCACGTGTTTAACAATTTACAGATGAAATAGAAAACTAGCATTACAAATGGATAAGTGGTGACGCCTACACTATCGCAGTGTTTCTCACTGCACTGCATACATACCTGAATGTACCAATGACGACAATGGACTAACAGTTAGCGCTGAATTTGCCACCGACAGATGCTATGGTGCATGAAGGATCACGGAGTCCCTCCAGGCTCCTTCTCCTCACTCGATGTATCCGCCTTGCCTGGTCCTCTAGCCTCCAACTGCTGCCTACCCACCTGCCTCCATTACCCTGAGAGTTGACAGGTCTGCAAACCAGTGTTGCAGTTGTGACGCAGCTTTGCCGAATTAAATTCTACCTGACAGTAGATGTAACGTTCTGCTGCGGTCCTGACGCGTCAAGGCAGACAGACTTGCAAGCAAGTGTGTCCGCATGGTAGGCCGTAGGGATCACTCATACTTCTCGACACAATGGAAGAGGCAAAATTGATCTACAGATTCCATGCTTCAAGTGTCGCCTTCACTCAATGCGTCTGTTACTGTTACCCTGAAATGGAGCATCACGAAGTGAATGCAACTTTTAAGCAGATCTGTTTACTCATTTCGTCCCACATGCGCAGACAAGTAGTGATTACCACTTTAAGATTACTACACGTGTGTGTTGGAGGAGAATACACAGAGACCACTTGTTGCTGCCCATCTTGCCATTTCATTAATTGGGACCTCCTGTGCCCCTACACTCCACCTCCACCATACAGCACTGAACTCTGTCCTCAAATAGTTATCATGACTAGAACCTCTCTAATCCAGTCACAATGGCCTCGGCCCATTACGAAACATGGGGAAGTTCTACACCCTACCATATATTTGGGCAGTCCTTTAAGTAGTTCCCTTTCCCATGCCTTTCTGTCTTCCGCACTACCGCATCAACCATCGCTGTGTTGAATTCCTCCCACTACTTCTTTCCAGACATTTGATTCCACTTCACTTCCCACCCTAAAACCCAAGGTAGGCACTGCTATTTCACTGGTTCGTTGATTTAAACAGCATACCTGTCCGTGGAAAACATATCAGCCCAATTGCCTACCTGTTTGACTTGAGTAAAATGGACACCAATAAATGCGAAACAAGTTGCACATTAAACGACTCGATTCATGCTGCGCTATTTGCCAGCATCCTTTTAACACCGATGCAAAAAGTCATTTTTACACAAATAACTCACATTTTTGTGCACAATCCACAAACGAGGGAAACGCTCCACCAGCCTACCTCCCCTCCGCACCCACCACCGCTCAAATAACGATGGTGGAATTAAATTACAACAGCTGCCACTTTTACCATTTCTATTGGCCAGTTCTTGTGGCGGTTTGACCAATCAGTACGATGCGCTACCAAGGTTCAGCCAATAGCTGCAATCACAGTGACTTTTGGGCTTGCATTTAACCAAAAGTTCATTAAGATGCTGCGCCTTTTCACGTAAAAGCAACTGCGATGTCACTTATTGACAAGTTTGCCTTGCTCTTACTCCCATCGCATAGTATATAAAGAGTTCAAAATGTGATTTATTGCTAAATACTACGCACTCTTTTCCGTGTCTAAGTGCTAGGGTAAGCTTAAAATCTGATTTCGCCCCACCAGACCATCTTATTGCATACGCGAAGGTTTGAGCCTTCTGATTCACTGATGATATACTCAAAATTTGGTTTGACTGTGTCGGTAGTAAAGACGTGATCTGATGCATAGTGAAAGGTTTTGGTAAGATGCTCTTTATTCCTAAACGCTAAATGTTTAGTGCAATAACATTTGACTGTTGAATTGTTGTGGTGCTAAGCATGGCACCCTGATGCCGTAGGCATGTTAAACCCAATCATCAATCATTCATACCGAATAGTTCACACATAAGTAGTAATATCCCAGTCATTCCGACGACAGATGCTTTCTTTACTTGTTGAAAGTCGGGTGAAGGAAAAAATGTGATGAAGGAGAGAGCAGAATAGATGAACAGTAGCAATCAGAGTAGACGAGTGCGAAAAGTGAGGTATAAGGGGATGATGAGGAAAGATGAGAATGAGGCAGCATAGAAATGCAAGGCAGCTGTGTAGGAATTGTAGAGTTATTATAAAGTGGACGGTAAAGCCTAAGAGTGGCAAAAACACATACAAGGAACCTGAATTTTAGTTGAATGGTGGGAATGTGAAGGAGGAGAAAGCAAGAATCGTGATTGGAAGAGAGAGCAGCAACACACCTTAGATGAGAGAATCTTGACGTCGCAAAATGAGAGAGACAGAGTGAAAGCTGGCGGTAAGTGGAATCGTAGATTAGTTTAACGTATCTTCCAAAATCGTGATCATTTCTGCAAAAAAAACGATTATTCTGGATGATATGTAGAGCATGCTTTTATTTTTCTACCAAGCTTTCTTATTTTACAGTAGTCAAACACATCCATTAAGCTCTAGACGACTGTCATTGCTGTAGTTAAGTCATTTTTCCGGCAATTTTTTCATTATTTCGCCAAAAGTGGAAGTGGAGTGAGTGGTGCGTTGGTGACACCCATGTTGCCTGAGTGTTAGGAATTGACATCGTGCCATGTATCACAGTGGAAGCAGATGGCAGCGACCAACGGGTAGGTTTGACACGTCTGTTGGATCTTGATGAGCTGAGCTTCCCCGGTGTGAACTGATTAAATTGCTGATTTGCATGGACCGGTAACCAAGAGTGTGTGTGTGGGTGTTTCCTTGACAAGCGGTTTCGAAATTTTTCATTCGACAAGCGTCATCTGTTAAGCTGGTCTCAAGTACAGTCACCGCCTGACCTTGATTAACTCTATAAAATGATTGGTGGATTGCGACGGAATCTAACCAATGGGAATGCCAAAAGTGGTTGATAAAATGATTTGATCTGTGATGCGATAACCACCCTGACAGTCGAACAGAGAAGAAGTTGAGACGAAGCGATGGATAGTTGTCTCAAGCGTCTTCGTTATGATTTGCCGGCAGAGTTGTAAGTTGAGCATAGAAAAGATTGCTTTATTGTGGTGCTGGCAGTTTAGAGAAAGACGGGGGATCCACCGAGGAGAAGGACGCCTTGAATGCGTATGTGGAGCAGCTGAAGGTGTCAAATTCCCTAGATCTGGACGGAGAGAAGAATTCAAAGGATGGAATAATTGATGCCTTGGAAAACTCTTTGGCAGAACAGCGCAACGCCAAGAGCAAAGCTCTGGATGCTGATAAAGCAAAACAGCAAATGGATGCACTCATCCAGAGCATTGCTAACATTTCGATCAAGGTTGCTATGCTTGAAGATACCCACTGTTCGCTGGATAGAACTGCAGTATGTGTTTATCAATGATATTCTGAGTATTGCAATTTCATTTAGCCGCCACACCTATTTCTCTCGCTGTTTCTCTCTTTCCTACTGTCCTAACATTTTTTTTGCTTTACATTTCCTAGGCTTTACGGAGTGCCATGGCGAAACAAATGCCGGTGGAAAATATTCTCCATGAGGTTAACTCATTGATAAAGGAGGAAAAACATCCTCAGACTCAACTTAAAATGCCAACGGAATCATCCGATCAACTCAACAAGGTAAAGCCTATAAACTATTGTAACATTTTTTATAAAAGTACTAGATCTTGCAGTGATAGGAAATCATCCACTCCCCAAAAGCTCCACATTTTCAAGAGTAGGTAGCCCAAATTCTTGAATTTTGACCAGTGATTGATCTGCAATGATTTTCCCCACTTATTCAATGTCTAACATGATCTTCCTCAATGCAGCTGTAATGTTAGGCTGTTAAAAGGTACTGAACGTCCGTGGAAATGTTGAGTTGAGACATGCAGTCTAAACTGCTTCCACACAATCACACAGACTGAAGTTTAGTGTAAACCCGCCGGACATCTCTATGCTAGTCAGTAGTTTCATCTTTGGCCAATGTGAGGTACTGATTAATGTCTGACGTCACAAGTTGGACGGATGCATTCCGTGGGTGACTGAGTTGCTGTGTAATTAGAAGGACGACAGTCCTGTCTTTTGTGACCCTATCATTTTCCTCCCCATCATCTTGTTCCTTCTAAGCCCCTTCCTCCTACGGTATCCACAAATAGCCTCATTTTAAACCTCAACCAGACAATTTGTTAAACAATCCCGTAGTTGAGGTGAGCGCACGAGGTCACCTAATCCTACTTTCTGGTTCCTTATTTTTCATGTAGATAATAAGATGCCAAGCATCAAAAATCGTCAGTCTAAACAAGACAACTAACAATCTTCGAACTGTTCGAACAGCCTTACAAAATAGGCACGTTGATATCTCGTCCGCGTTCAGTTCTCTTCGTCAAGACGTGGCCACTGCTGCGGCAGACATTAAGGCGTCACTGAGTAGAGCCTTCAATAAGGCTCTGACGAAGGTGGAGGCGAGTGAACAAATTCTCCAAAATAAGTTGGAGGACTTGAACCTTGATATGGAGCGGCTAAAAGATTTCCTGCCATCCGTAAACAAAGTGCTTTTAGCACTTGATGACAAAGAGGTGCGCTTTGGTACTCCCTTACTTCACCCTTTACCTCCATCTTCTGATTGTGGTTTACTAAAAACGATAATAATCAACGCACGTTTTTATCTTTGGATTGACGCATGTTGTTATTAATTTTTAGACATATTTTGAGTCCATTGTTGGATTTTGGAGAGCGGTCTCCGACGGTACGGAGATGGCACACGCAACAGAGGAAGCATTTTTGCATTTGAAAATGAAGAAATATGTTGTCTCCAAAGAGGAGGTGGCACAGGTAAATCTGCTAGTTGGCACTGCTTAAAATCCACTTAGTGAGCCTGTAGCACTGTTCCACTTTTGGCCTTGGCACTTGGAGAGTAGGACTGAGAGGGTCCAGGAACATAGTAGAAGGTTAAACCCTCCTGTTCTCCATCGACACACACATTAATCTCATTTCTGTTAACCACGATTTTGTCGTAGGGACATTATTCACCAAAGATTAAATTATAGATTGTTTTGTGTATGCCTCAGTTGAGCAATACCCTAAACAACTTCGACTTGGTCTTGCCAGAGGAGAAGGCCGATCGCGGAGGTTAGGAGTCTCTGCAATTAGGGTAAGTACTTTAAGTTCTTTGTAGCGGTTGTATTCTAAGGTGGCCTAATAGGTAGGTAAGTGGTGTTTCCACTAGAGTTGGACGAAGTATTATGCGTGAACGTGTAGGAACCCCTAGGATGCACACTGCAATAAGCGTCAGTCCCTGTCGGTGAGGTAGAGCATGGTGGATATGACTTGGTGCCGCCTGCCTTGCAGGCAGAAGTTAAGCCAGTTGCAGCATCGTAAATGGAATTGTCACCTAGTCAAATGCCAAACAGCTGCATCTTACACCGCGACTGAGCTACAAAGGATCCTTTGCTATGATAGCCCCCAAAAGAAGTTGACTGTTTCGTCTAAAGGGCTAATAAGACCTTTCAAGGAGCCTTCTTAATTTACTTGAAATTTCTGTCATAAAAGGAGGCAGTACAAACTCATTTGTATACCTCGTGCAAATGAGGTGTGTGGAGAACAGATGAGGATGACTTTGAGGGAGAGTTTTGCATGTTTTTAGATATTTGGATGTAGAATATGGTGTCGAATGAAGGATCTGCTTGTGCAACGACAGCTTTTATTCATCTCTTGTACTATAGTTACAGAACCAGATCTCATCAACTTCCCAAATGTTCCTTCCAAAAAAAATATCTGTTCCCACAAACATTATTTTTCTGTAAATTACCTGAGTTTGCATGGGCATAAAAAGAGCATTTGACTAAAGTAAATTCTATTAAAAACCACTTTTGCCTTTGTGCCTGATTTATGCAGCTTTGGGAGTGGCATGAGTCACTACGATACGTCGTGACAAGCATAATCTCTTGAGCCACCTCATTGGTCAAACCACCTGGAAATCCAACAACGTGATTGGTCGACGCAAGGTAATGGGCGCCAATCGGTTCACAGGCAGTAAATCAACTTTATTCAAGCATATACCTATCACCTCACTGGATTTCACAGAGTGCTCCGAGCCACTGATACATGCACAAGAACACATCACGAGAGTGTAAGTAGGATGAAGGGCTAGGTTAACCTTCAAAACACCTAAACACGAAAGCACATTTCTATATTATAAAGCAGGCAAATATAGGAAAACTAGCGTGATCAGTACACCACGACTATGGATGGTTCGTTCAGCTGCAAGTGGTCTCGAGGACCCATAGGTAGCTTGTGGTGATGTGCCTAGAAGTGTCCGCATCATCCCACAACAAGACCGCTCTTTCGTTACCATTGCAACCATGTAGGCCGTCCCTACTGCTGCTGCTGCTGCAGCTTCAAATTGTCATGTGATGAGCGTGAGTGCAGTGAGCATTGGAGGTGATAAAATGTTCAGCCTGTAGGAGTGAAAAGTCATTGCGATGTCATAGTGTCGAAAATGTCACTGATGCATATACCAACTCACAGTGCATCAGATTTTGGACCACTCCTTTTGCAGGAAATGGCGAACATCATGCAAAAGACCGAGTGAAACCGTGTAGGAATATAGAGGATGCGCTAGAGCTGATCACACAATCGACATCAGTTTTCCATCCAGAAGTGATGCCCTTATTCGCATGACGACAAAGCCAACCCCTTAGTCGAACACTCATTTTCCTCCATCTGCCATAGGACAAAGTGCTATTTGGGGCCTCCTTGATCCATTTGGCCGAAACATCAACCAGGGGTTGTATTGAATGATACGCAGCGCATTCGAAGCATGGTTCACTGCAAAGACTACTTAAAAGGCAATGACAGCGCCTCCTCAGTGGCTCATTGGTAGGGAAACCCACATCTACTTACCTAATAAGCCCAAATCAAAATGCGAAGTTGGAGGTGCGGATGCACTTAAATGCTGCAATTTACGTCTCCCATGTCGTCTTGCACGTAATACTCATGAGGCTTTCATTGAAATCGTCTACCCTATTTATGGAATAAGGTACATGATTTCTGACCGACGATGGCACTAGATCTCCACTCCCCATACACCACTGCCCATTTGCTCATTTGCTTTGTTGCAGTTCTGAGCTGCCACCTCTAATTGCGCATACTATACGAAGAAGCTGCTAAAGAACTGAAGTGGTGTTGAAGAGCATGTGAGAATGGCTGCTGTCCACACACTTTCTGCGTCAACCACTACAACATCCCTTGAGGGTGATGAAATGGCATGCACCAGTTAAAACCACACAAAGTCGTAAACCGAATCCATGGAGGCCTTGAATCCGACTGCAACATGCAAAGGGCTTGGCCTGATAGCAATAAGAGATTTCATGCATTCTTTTACCTGTTAAGGCTAGTAGTAAGCCTTCTAGCGTTAACGTGAACTCAACGTCGGCCATAAAACGAAGGATGCTCAAAAATGAAACTCTGTTGGGAATAATGAGGAATAAGATATAGGAGATCTAAAATGGGGCACCAAAGTACTTCCGCACCAGGTGATGCGTACTTTGATTAAGGGTGCGCGAAGAGGTGCATGATAGAGACCGTAAGGAATAGCTGGTTTGCATTTTGAACTGAATTTGGGGTGAAGCATTCCCCAAGTGCTATGGACACCCTGTGATTCACCGGTACTGTGATACTTCTGCTAAAAGCATCAAAGACACACTGAATGCCATTCTGACTTGCATCAGGCAGAAGGTTTTGAATACCCTACCGATGGTCGGCGTCGGCATCATTTGAATTTGTCTTATTTCCGCAAATTTGCGGAGAGTGTCAAGATCCACTGACAGGTCCCTCAAGTCCAGCACAAAACTCACTTGTGACGAGGTGTTTTGAGAATGTAGCCAACTTCCAGCGGCATAGCCATCTTAAAGAGGACAGTGTGTAATGGATTTCCATTCAACAACCCGAAATAAAGTCAACCAATGCAACAATTGTAAGAAGAGATAACAGAGCCTGTCCAGTGTTCGCTGCTGTCAAAGGGTGGATACGACATTCCCATTTGTTCAATGTTTCCTTCCCAAGACTTTAGGAAATCAACTTCTTTATCTCTACCTGAATAAAACAACAGATGTAACTCTCATTAACTTTGGTCTCCAATGTTGCATAGAGGAGCGATAAAGTGTTGTAAGAATGAGCTCACTTCATTATCTACTAGAAGACTGACTTCGCTCAGCGTCGTTGACCAATCAAAGGAAGGGCAGGGAGACCATGCGGAAGCAGTGGAAATCTTTGTTGAGCGGTGGTAAACATGACATCTATCATTCCTATCTAGGCTACATGTCATAAAAACGAATTCATTTTCCATATTTCCTTCCCAAGATTTTAAGGAATCAACTTTTTTATCTCTGCTTGAATAAAGCATCAAATGCAACCCTCATTAACGCTTACTCTGTTCACAATTATAATGATGCATGAAGGAGTTCAATATTCACTTGCTACAAATCTTTGCTCTCCAATGCTGCATGAGGGAGTAGTCCAGTGTTGCAAAAGTAAGCCACTTCATCATCTACGAGAAGACTGACTTCGCTAAACTTTGTTGATAAATCAAAGGATGGGCAAAAAGACTATGCAAAAGCAGTGTAAGTCCTTGTTGAGTGGTGATAAACATGACATCTGTCATCTTCGTGCATACTACATGCCAGAAAAACGAATTCATCATCAAAGGAGGTTTATTTTGAATATTTGTAGACTGCTTAATATACCTCTTGAGTGTGTGAGCAATTCAATACTTGGGTAGAAGACACAAGTTTTATGTTCTGGTGTTGATGATGCCACCTACACAATGACTACTTCAGAAGCGCTTTGGTATGCTGACTCAACAAGTTGAGGGTGTCATCGCGTGCAACATTGAAGACCACCTGCCAGTGGATGAGCGGATGTGGGTGAGGTGAGCAATGAAACTCAAAACATTTTGGCATTTGCAATCACCTCATAAACATTTGCTTTGTGACAGAGTAAAATGCAAGGCGAAAGCTCATTTAAGTGTACTTACAGAGGGAGGAAGTGTACAATTCCTCCAACCTCTTAGGTGGGTTTGGGTCTCCGCCTCCCAAGTCGGTAAAGTTGATCCCTCTGCAGTAGACCAGACCAAGTCATTCAGCCTCCAGTTTTTTTCTGCAATGAAAAAAAACTTATTGCATCCTACCCACATTTTCTGAGTATCGGCCATATCACGGTTCGAAGCGTTTTAAGGGATGAGGAGTTGGTGGGAAGATCGTTGCCAAAAAAAAGCCCAACACACGACGCCGTAGCTGCATGGCACTGCGTAGGAATGGTTGAGCATTAGCGTATGGAGTGGATGGAAGACTAATTGGACAGCACACAGAACAAACGAAATGGATGGTGGTGATTGTGGTGGTATTGGTGATATCAGCAGGTTCCGATTATTCCAGTGGTGGAATGAATAATCAGTTGAGTAGCTTGATGACGTATAATAAATTTTTTGCCACAAGTTTCATGTTAAAGGATGAGCTCTTTAGCTATAACTCTATTAAAGGTTAACCAGGTGATAGATAGAGGCAAAAATTTTAATGGACAGCCCACTCGGATTTATTTCTACACCAACTTTGCCAATGGAACTGAAATATGGCAGCAGATCCACATCCACGATGTTAGTACGATCTGACTGCATGTCATCTCATACTAGCATACATTACAATGTCATGAAGGGAGGAACTGCAGTGCTGGTAATTAGCAGCGATCGTAGTCAATGTAAAGCTTTTTACACTTCAAATGGCAAAATACCATGCTATATTGAGTTTTTTCCTTTTTGCTTTATTGATGCGTTATGTGTCGCCCACTGGGTGATGCTGCAAGCCACAATGAATGGATGCGACTAGTGCGTGGCTGCTCACATTTCGGTGGAAGACGTCAAGTAGGTATCCACTTATGAATGCCACGAACTACTAAATATAACTCTTCCTTTGGCGTCACCTATTTAGTAGGCAGGTAGTCGAGAGATACAGTGTAATTAGATACCAAAACGCTTGTGTGGTGAAATGTGTGGGCGCTTGAAATCAAACAGACAGTGATTTTAATAGCACAATTGCTCTACACTCTGCTGTTAGACGCATTCACTAGCTCCATGCTAGTCGTATTACCTTTGACTTTCCTCAAATACAAATCGAAGCATCAAGAAATTGCCACTGTCCTACTCCGCCCTCATCCCATTCCATCTCATCATATCTGCTTAGATGCCTTTTGCTCTGCCCTCACTTCCACTGGTGTAACTATTAACACGCACTGGTAATACTGAGCTAAGTCCAATGAGTTCGGCATGAAAACGCACTTGGTCTTCTCCTCAATGTCATTGTAGAATCCCTATCCTATACGCGCATTTCATGGATCACCTCAGGCATCTCATACACCTCCAACACCGCCACTCCTTGTCGATGGTAATGGTTACAGTTTATTCTAATAAACAGACTTGCTTATGGGAGTGGCACGAGGACAGTAGGTGCCAGCGCAACTTGCTCCAACCACATTAATAAAGGAAGTGGTAGAAGAAGGAGCAGAAGGGCAGAAATAGGAGAGAGAAGAGGAGGTAAATGTAGGGGACATAGGAGCATTCGGAGAGGGAAACATCAAAGACGATGAAGGAATGAAAGGGGATTTTTGTAGGTGTTAGGATGAGGGAGGGCTCCAAGTGTTACCACGTGGTGGGTAGGTTCAGATGCAGTGAGAAACCGTTGCATGACGCACCTGCTTTTCATGTCCCAGTTGAGCACATAGTGCTTTGCTCTCAAATCATCCTCGTCTACATTTACAGAATCCACAAACATCGCCCAATCCTGAAGCATCCTTGCAATAGTAGCAGATCATAGAGTCATTTCTTTCCCAGTACCTTATGGATTACCTATTTCCTTCTCAAACACAACAATAAGAGAGCTGTCACAATCAGCCATAGTTACATGGACAGGGATTTGGGGATGAATGCAGGGGCAAAACAGACTATCAGACCCCTCATAGCTATTCAAGCCCCTGCAATGGACCAAGAGCATGCTAGTAAATCCTAGAAGGCTCTGTGCATTGCCTCTTATATGCCTCCCTTTAGTTCAGGTATGTAATAGGTGAACGCAGATAAGGCGACAGAAAGAGAGATTGGGAGCCAGAGCGCTGCATGTCAATGGCTAGTTAGTATCAGATGAATTTCGTTCTTCATTTTCTACTACTGAGGTTGGGTGGTAAATTGAGGGCTTCTGCATTCCATTCTGTGGATGGATTGCATTGAGTCGAAGTCAATTCATTTCCTCTACTTACATGATGCAGTGATTAACCAAGTCAGCTTGCCCAAATGGATGCATTGGGAATGAATTTGGTGTGTAAAGAGAGAGAGTTATCCATGAATGAGAACGTTGAGGTCTGCTGTTAGCAAGAAATAGAGATAGGCCTGAAGTGAGATGGATGGATGGATGAATGGATGGATGGATGGATAGATGGATGGAAGAAGAGGGTTGTGTATGATCGGTGGATTAAAATTAAGGGAATTAAGAAAACGAAGACGTGATGGATTCACAATGAAGAAAATTTTTTAGCCTTTATAAAATGTAGGTTAAAAAAATCTTGAAATACCCTAGCTAAAGAAGAGCACAATACGTGCTGTAGTTAATCAGCAGGCATTCGTCAATGGGTCATAAAAATCTTCGAATAGAAGAGCAAGGCTAGTCTGCTCTTTTGTTAACACTTTGACAAGTGATTATCAAAATACCAGACTAACTACTGTGAACCGCTTGACTTAAAATTGGCTGTCAATTCTCCTGTCAGCATCAAAATCATACCCAAAGCTTAGATACCTAAAAAAAAACATTCACCACCTCAGCCCACTATATTCTTAATTGCCTCAATTTTTCAGTTACTTCATAGCGCGGATCAAAGGAACTTATGTAATAGTAATCATTTAAACCCTTTGCTAGACCCGAGCTTCTTCGCCTGTCTCCACGAATTGGCAGACTTCCATCAACTAAAGCATGAGGAATGCTTGGATTTTTTTGCAAATGCTAGTGATGGAAACTGAGAATCGAGAGCCCCCACTAACGCAGTGTGGTTGAAGTAGTGCCATGTGATGCTAGCACACATCTTATAAACTGCTAGAGTGCAGTGACGGTATAAAAGCTTAAGCAATCATCAGAAGCTCCACTTTGTGCGTGCAACAAGAGGAAAGAATGGTTAAAGGAATGATTCCCCTGGTTGTGGACAATGGTTCGGGTATGTGCAAGGCTGGCATGGCTGGCGATGACCTCCCTTGTGCTGTCTTTCCCTCTCTTGTCGGCCGTCCTTGTGTCGAGAGTACTGTGGTCAACAGCTACGTTGGCAACCGAACCCAATCGATGAGAGCTATCCTGGGTTTGAAACACCCCATGAAGCATGGCATCGTGATTAACTGGGATGACATGGAAAAGATTTGGCATCACATCTTCTGCAACGAATTGTGTATGTTGCCTGAGGAGCACCCTATTCTCCTCACTGAGGCTCCACTCAACCCCAAAGCCAATCGTGAGAAGATGACACAGATCATGTTTGAGACCTTCAACGTGCCCGCCATGCACGTGGCCAATCAGGCTGTGCTGGCACTCTTCGCTTCTGGTCGTTCTACGGGTATTGTTCTCGACTTGGGCGATGGAGTGAATGCGTGTGTACCCATTTACGAGGGCTACCCTATCCATCAAGCCATTCTGCGTCATGATTTAGCTGGTCGCGATCTCACCGACCGGCTCATGCAACTACTGAATGCACGTGGCTATGCCTTCACCACTAATGCGGAGCGTGAAATCGTGAGAGACATCAAGGAGAAGCTCTGCTACGTAGCACTTAACTTCGAGAAGGAAATGGACTCTGCTAATACTAGCTCCTCCCTAGAAAAGGCTTATGAACTTCCTGACGGTCAAGTAATCATAATTGGCAACGAACGTTTCGTTTGTCCCGAGGCTCTTTTCCAGCCTATCTACATGGGTCTGGAGTACAACGGTGTTCACATAAACACCTATCACTCTATCATACAGTGCGACCCTGACGTCAGGAAGTACCTTTTCTCAAACGTCGTCCTGTCCGGTGGCCCCACCATGCACCCCGGTTTTGTCAAGCGTTTTACCAAGGACTTCACCTCTCTAGCGTCAGCCACTACGAAGATCAAGGTCAGTGCTCATTCGGAACGTAACTACTTCACTTGGATTGGTGGATCCATTCTGGCCTCTTTGTCATCTTTTGAGCGGATGTTCATCACCAAACAGGAGTATGACGAGTCTGGGCTCGACATCGTTCACCGAAAATGCTTTTACATCTAACCCTACCTGCCTCTGTCTTTTATTCTCTTTTTACTTTTATTTATACTATCAATAGCATTCGCTATTATCCTTTTCTTTTTCCAAATAGATGGCAAATCTTTTTATTTGCGCATTTGAACTAATCAAATTTGAAATCTTCCCTCCTTAACGCTAGTTTATACTTGTAGTGACATAATCCAAGGCAAACTGCGTAGGTGGATCGTAAGCTTTTGTCCCAAATTTTGCCAGAGCTAAAAAACATTAAGATGGAAGCCAATGTACCTGTGAGTGACTTCAATAGTTTATATTTAAAATGGTACTTAAATATACAGAGTAGTAGTAGTAGTCAAAACTAGTAAATTGGTCAATTCCGCGGCTCTACCCATAATGACTTGCCACATCGATGCACACACACAGAGATGTAGAAATACGCAAGCTAGGACAGGTGGATTCATGTGTACGTATGTGTGCGACAAGTCATAAATAAGCGAAGATGGTGGCAAAATATGGTGGTGGCGTTAACCCTAGAATAGATTAGAGAGTTATTGCAGTGGTCGCAGACAGTAGCTCGTGTAGCTGCAGTGTTGGGTTTGTCGGTAATAACGATTTTGATTTCATCCATACTGACACGAAGGCGTGTGCGAAGGGTGACAAGGTGGACTGGAAGTGTCTGGGGATTGCGTAAAGTGTTCCATACTGTGGCTTCCTTAGCCACCGAATGTGAACGTAAAATAAAATGAATGTCTTAGAGCTTCACCGTCCCTTTGCTTAAGGATTCATTTAAATGACGAGCACGCTATGCGCCAATGTAAAACCAACTGAATTCCATTAGCTATTCAATGAAGAGCAACAGCATTTTAAAAATCTGACAAACGGCATTCAAAACTTGATTTGACGGAGTGATCCAAGTAAAACTGTCGAAAAAGAACTAGTATGCGAGGTCATAAACACTAGAGAATGAAAAGGCTTCTTTGATCGTGAATTGCACTCCTAATGCCGCTGAAAAAAATGCGGATGGAGCAGAAAGAAGCAGATACCTTTAGAGAATTTTCTCCTTAAAGTTTCCTTCGGAAGAAGAATCCACAGACTCAGCTATAGACACCAATGGACTCATCCGATCAGCTCAAAAACGCAAATTCTCAAACCCATTATCCCATCTTTTTCTCGGCTACCAATTAAATAACTTTTTACAAAGGGCCATTGGCTTCACATTTGGTTAGCATCAGTTCTTACAGTAACGGGGAATAATCTGTCTCTAGAAAATTACATGTTTCCAAGGAAAGATGGCCTGTAGGCCTGAGGGTGAGCTAGAGATTGATCGGCTGTGATTTCTCCGTTTCGCTCCAAAGTTGTTCCGCACTCCTGCCATTCTATGTCTACCATGATCCTTCCTCAGTGTGGCTATAATGCATGGTTGTTGGAAGCTATGAATATCTGTGCAGCTGTAGACCCAAATCATGCAATTTCCTCCTTCTTTGCATTCATGTAGTCTAGGCTTCGGTGTAGACCTAATAGACAACTCCATGCTGGTTGTATGGATGACTGCATTGATGTGGAAGTGGAAGAATGACCACTCTCGTCTTCCTTTATCTTCTCTTTAACTTTCTCATCTTTTTAAACTTATTTTTTTCTTCTTCTTTGTCCTTACCTACTTCCTTGTCGTCTCACTACTTGTAGGGCGCCTACGAATGGCCTAGTTTTACATCTTGTACTAGACAATTAGATACATAACCTTGTTGGTGGCAGGGAATGAGGCGCTACTAAGCAGAGATTTCAATAAAGCTCTGGTTAGGGCAAAGGCAAATGATCTGATTATTTAAAACAAAATTGAACTTGAGCCTTGACGATGTGCAAATATGAAGTGTCTTGCGATCTGCATAACTAGCACTACTAACACTTAATGAATAAGAGGTGCGAATTTAGTGCTCGTTTAGCCTCTCCCTTAACTCTACTTCCCAAATGTTTTTTTTCTACCAATAAAGTAAATTCTCGTAAATGCATTACTTGCTCTGGTATGTTAATTTTTTGAGAGTGGATTTGACACGATTTAGAATTATTCAAAAGACTCTCCAACGCTCAGGATGAGGCACACACGACGCAGGAAGCCATGGCACATTTGAAAATTAAGGAGAACGTTGTCTCGCCGAAGAGGCTAACACGAGTAAGTCAGTGAGTTGGTACTGCCTTCAATCCACTCAGTGAGCCTACAAGGCTGTTCAAATTAGCAGAAGATAACACTTGTCTGCCCTCCAACGTTTCTGTTAGCCACAATTTCGTCGCAAACAAATTAATTTTCTTTTCTAATGATAAAATAGTACGTGGCTTCGCTTATGCCCTGGACAAGCAGTGCGGTGGACAACTTCGACTTGGTCTTGCAATGAGAAGATGCTGATCAGGGAGATGGGAGGTCTCTGTAATCGGAGAAGTCCACTCATCAGGTAGGCAAGTTGGTTACTTTGCAGTTGCTACGAATCGAAGGTGGCCAAGTAATTTGGTGAGGAGTTCACCGCAGCTGATTGAATGCTTCGTCTCAACTTGTGGGAACCTGTAAAATGCACACAGCAATGGGCCTCAACCCTGGTCAGTGCAGTGGAATGTGGTGGATGTGATTTGACAAGGATCAAGTCGATTGCAATGCTACAAGTGGAATTGTGCTTTAGTGAAGGGCCAAGCAATTGCCTCTGATACGTCGATAGAGCTAAAAAGCATCCTCTACTAGCATAGACTTCAATAACAGTTGACTGCTTCGCAGGCATGTGTCTGGTCTAAAGGAGGAGATAAGACATTCTATGAAGCCTCCGACAGCCACTTGACATTTCTGGTATAAGACAGTAGCTTCTCGTGTCCGGAGTTCAGTTTGCTATTTGCTTCCTCTGACAATGCCATCATGAAGACCTTTTTCAAATTCTTTTGTTCGTTACTCTCTAATAGCACAAAAATGGACATTAGCCGATGGGAGAGCCATGTCTTTATGTTTATATTGTCTAATCAAGAGCCTGGAAGTCCCTACTGTCTTTCTGTTCGGGCTAATGGAGTCAACATTAGACATTATTGAGGCCTTTTTGACTCAAAAGGGAAACAATTTTACATTTGAAATGATGTATTGTTTGATTTGCTCGAGGATTTGATCAGTCATTACCACTGTGGGTCGTTACTAATCTTTCACATTGTTTTGTAGCCTTTCCATAGATAAGCCTTCGGTTTGCCTTTCATTTTGACTCAGCAATGAACGCGAGACTACTTATGCCTAAGCGGGCCAAAATTCCTTGGCTGCCGATCTCTACATTCTTCTGCTGTCTACAGAGGGCATCAAAGACCAGATGTAATTGTGCTTCAAGCTCACACGCTTTCACTCAACATGCTCGCACTGGCCTTGGTAGGATAGAAATGAAATAGTCTCCACTAACACTATTTAATGGCACTGGAAATCAGCACCTTCTACAGCTTGATAAGACATCGAAATTTGAAACCGTCTCAGTTACCTACAACATTTGCTGGGTCTCTAAAATGGAGTTAGGGTAAATTTGTGTTTGAAGTTGAAGCTAACTTTATTTAAGGGTTTTATCTCATCAAGTGCTTGCAAGAACCTTAAGTTGGTTCATTTCCCAAAGCAAGGCAAATCCTTATGCAACATTCACTGCAGGCTGACGTTAAAACCCCGCAAACCCTCGTTAGCATGGCCCAATTAGCTCCAAATTCTTTTTTCTCCCTGAACTGCTTAACGAATTTTGCGAATAGTAGCTTTGGCGCTTTCGATGGTGGGACGTTTGCAGTGCTGGCTAGTAGATTTTCTTCCCAACACTGGGTGGAAGGTGCAATGGGAGACGTCCACTGCACGATGCAGTGATGTGTATCGTTGAAGAGTGAGAGAATGCCATAGAATCAGACTGATTCCTTAGCGGTTCCTTCACCTCTCCACACTTTTCTCTCCCCAGCAAACCTGATCGACAGTGAGGTGGGTCTAGTTGAGGCACGGCCACACAGAGTGCCGCCACCACTGAATTTCAAGGAGTGCTTCATCCACTACAAGGATGTGAAGTTGGAGAAGGAACCGGGAAGAGGTAACTTCGGTGTGGTCTACGCCGGTTCCATACGCAGTGTGAAGGTGGCAGTGAAGAAGAGTCTCACTGGCACAAACGACGCAGCCTTTCAGGAGGAGGCGAAGGTGATGCATATCCTCTCCCATCAACGCATCGTACGCTTTCTGGGCTTCTGTTGCGACGCGCCTGATGGACACGTCCTCATTATCACTGAATTCATGCCAAACGGTGCGCTTCGAGACTACCTACAGACTTCCGAAGGACGCAGTCTCACTTACCAACAACTCATCAGTATCACTGACTAGGTTGGTACTCACCATCACTCTCGTGCTTATCTGCCGTTGTTCAGTGCATTTCTGGCCTAAAATAACAGTCGACTTGCACAAATGATGAAATAGTTGAAGTGTTTATTTTTGGGCATGAAGTGGTTTACACCCGCACTGTTGCCCTTCTTTTCGGTGGACGGCACCAGAGGCAATGCGGGACGATTACACCACGTCCCGAATTTCACCTGTGAAGACACGTAAAGCATTAATATTTGATGACCTATAAAGACAATATTGTTTATAATCTGATCTCCAGCTGTAAAAGGTACATTATTCCTATGTGCGGTGACTGCACATTATTGAAGTTAAGTTCATCGCTTCAGACAACTTCATGCAATACGTAGACACAGATTTAGCGATCTGAGACTACCGAAGGAGGGATTTTGGGCAAAGCCAACAGAAGCAAACAGTTAGGTGATTATCAAATAAAGTGATGGCATGCGGCACATCAGCTTTAATTTCCTTCACAAAAAAATCCTAAAAGCTTGAGCAAAGACCTGACGATTTCTGAAAGCAAGGGTTAGCTTTACGGAAAATAGTTTTAATTTAACTCACTTTCTCCATTGAACCCAATGGTGCTTTATCCGAAGTCGCATTGTACGCTAGAACAATCTATCCACTGCGAATCCATAACTCTTCTACATACTTTCCTGGATAAATGATCCATTCATTAAAATCGACACTCTTCATCCATCCATTTATTCATTCTACTTCAGGCCCATCACTTTTTTTTACTTTATCATTCAATGTTTCACTGGATGGCCTACCAGATAACCTTTATTTTCTTGATCTACATTGTGGCATAGTTAATGACTACATAGTAGAAGTAGAGGAAGACTAGTAGACTAGAATCGAAGTTGACATGACCTGCACAGTGGTTCCTAGCCCATCCTTTAATTGCTTAACCTGTGTTTCCTTAGCATGAAGAAGATCAAGAGCCTATTGGCCGATGTTGGCAAGGAGGGGATTGCAGTTACAATGGACTAGTGAATGTATCCAGCAACAGAGTGAACAGTAGGTAATGCTGTTTGAGTCGCTTTGACTTTGATTTCAACGCCCGTTCCTTCCACCACACAACCGTGTTTTCTGTTGACACAAGAGATGGATGCAAGTGAAATTTATGGAGTTGTGCATATTGCGGTGTGGTTGACGCATCGGTAAGTGAAGCCACGCATCTCGACCAATTTGCTGCTGAAGTAGCGATGCCAAATGGCGAGTTATGTTTAGTGCTTCGTGCACTTTTGACGTGCACGCCCACACCACATCCTTCACCGAGACGTGGGTAATGCCGCTCTACTCACAGTCATTTATTATTGCTTCCAACTCTACCCAGTAGGCCATACATCACACATCATTAGAGCAAGCCAAGGAGAACAAAGCTTTGAGCGATAAATGAGTCTGTGAAATTGTGATAGCATGTGGTAGGTTGTTAACTACGGCCTCAATATGACACTGGTCTCTAAAGCGACACATACTACTGATGAACTACTAATTAGGTGAATTGCAGTGGCTCACCACGTATCACTGCAACGCATGTCTGTTTGAAGTGGTAAGTGGTCAGACACAACCAACGTCGGGATCGAGTAGACGCTATTCATTTTGATGCGCAGAATCCTGCTGTCATGTGCCAGTGGCACTGAGAGCTGTCGGTTAGAAAGCCCAATGCCTTTTGTCGTTGGAAAAGGACATGAGGCTATATTGGGGTTGGCCTAAATGTTTATCGAAACCCCTGTGCATTGCAATGAGGTCCGTTTACATCAATGCTGCTCATATCGGAACAACTTTGTTGTTTTTTTGTTTCACCACCAGCATCATTCTCTCGGATAAGAAACGGCGTATTACACCGCGTTGTAAAGAGAAGTGGGTTTTAGTGTTGCTAAGCTTTGTTGGAAAATTAGATGCCCTCTTAAATTCAAAAGCCAATGCATCTACTCGTCGCTGTGTCAATGCATCCAAGCCATTCTCTCTTACCCTTTTCTTTACCATTTAGGGAACATTTATGATGAAATTGCAAATACCAAAATCTTTTGAATTCCTTCACTAAGATGTGATCTGCATTTCTACACACAACGACGATCTCCACCCGCCACCTCGACGGATCAATGCACTACTCTGACAAATGGAGTGTGTCGCGTGGCGGTGTAACCGCACACCATTTCTAAAATAGACTTTGTGTATGCGGTCTCACCGTCTTGAGAAAATACCACCAGTGCCTTGTACACAATCACTCTTCCGTCTGTGAGCTGCTCACAATCTCAAATAACACATTTGGCTGTCGGCAACCCAAATTGTCATTGCAGTGGTCGTCCTAACCGATCTGCTTCCTTTATACTCTTTTGTATCCGTCCTTGAGATGCATGTGCTATTCCCGAATACAAAGCATCCTCACCTACAATACTCAGCCGATAAAAGATTATCATTTTTTTCTCTTCGCTGACACTCACGATGTTACTTCAACATTGCTATATCTGAGGATTGTTTTCCCCTACTTTTTCCAAAGTTTGGCCAAAAGTTGAGAGTTAAAACAGTGGAACAAAAGTCGCCAAAGGGAACAGAAGGAGTTTGTATGTGTGTCACTGCGGCATAGGTACAACTGCCTGCTTAATAATTGGCAGGATCATGTGATATGTCAGCGGCAACGCAGGTACTTGAAGCTTACCATTTCGTAGTGGTAACAAAAGAATTCCTCTAGAAGCAGCGCGATATTACAATAAGCTCTTCGATGGTAAAGAAGGCGATTGTAATTCCTTGGGGATGTGTGCACCCGCTGGTACGTGGCCTAACCACTTATGAAAGAGGCATTTAAATGTTCTTCAACGCGGCTTTCACGTGTGCCCTCAGTTCCTGTCGGCTCACCATACCTACTACTGAATCGCCTGCCTATTCTCGTTGTTTTTAAGTTCCGCAAAGCTTAGCAAGAACAGGTAGATACTTGGGAATTGGGAGTAAGTGGTCAAGTCCTTTTACACCTCCATTCACAGTGGTCACGCAGGATGATGCGGAGATGAGACACCACCACTGCCATTTTAAAGGGCTTAACTCATCCCCTCATAACGCATAAATGACTTGGTGTTGCATCAATCTAACCAATTTTTTAGCGTTCTGCCCCCATCCAGGCTAGATGTGTGCTTTGGTAAGTGGGTAGGTAGGTTATTTGCCAACTTGTATTAAAAACTTTCACGCCACCAAATCACTTTGTTGATGTTGAGATCCTGACTTACCTTCAGTGTGTTGTTGTTTGCTAATTTTGGAGTTGCGCCGTCAATGACCTCAACGGGTAGACCTCTGTAGAATTCGCACAGTGCTACCCTCTCGTGAAGACTGGAAGCAAGCCTATCGATGAGTAGTTTATTCCCCTTACGGATCCCTCAAATCAGGTTAATCAAAGTAGTTGAGAAGTTGGAGTGAAACTTGATTGAGTTAGGTCGTTTTCATTGCTAGTAGCATAGACGCAAATGATGGGTGGCAAGTGTATCACCATTCCAAGTGAATTAGCATTGTTTCTGCAGTAAACTCACTCTTGCAACACCTTACCAGTCCTCTTAGCAATATTGGACATCAGAGGTGGGCGTCAGGTGGTGATTTCAGTCCTTCACTCAGGATTATTATTTGGGGACCAGAAAGCGTCAAGAAAGTGATGTTTGATGGCGACCAGTCACGCTGTGGATCCACTAGTTGAATTGACCAATGAGATGCCTTAACGGCTGACATGCCATTCCTAACGCTGTACAAACGATGCAAAGGTAGCTGGGTGGCATTTGATAGTACTGCTTTTGATTAAATTGTTAGTTTTATTATAAAATTTGATGCCTTTTCTCAAACAAACTCGAGCGTTATACAGAAACAGAAAATGTGGGTCATGATGTTTGTAGGAGTCAAAGCTGTCATCAAGAAGGACATTTTTGGAGTTGATGGGATCCAGTTTGACAAATATAGGTTCAAACACTAATGAAATCTGTCATTATGCGAACAAACCTTCCCACTAGCCACAACTTCCACCTTCGTTCGGCTAAAGGAAAATAAAAACATAATTCAAAGTTATCCTCATCATCCGTGCTGCAACAGATGCGCAAATTTACTTTGACTGGAGTTTACTCAAACAAAGTAGCGTGAGCATTAGGCAGACAAATGTGATTGTACCGTTGGCTTTCATAACACAAATGTCAAGTAGTTGTCAGAGGTTTCCTGAAAGGCGCTGTCTACCTCACAGACCAGACACATGCCTGCGAAGCAGTCAACAGTTATTGAAGTCTATACTAGTAGAGGATGCTTTTTAGCTCTATCGACGTATCAGAGGCAATTGCTTGGCCCTTCACTAAAGCACAATTCCACTTGTAGCATTGCAATCGACTTGATCCTTGTCAAATCACATCCACCACATTCTACAGCAGCGACAAGGGTTGAGGCCCATTGCTGTGTGCATTTTACAGATTCCCACAAGTTGAGACGAAGCATTCAATCAGCTGCGGTGAACTCCTCACCAAATTACTTGGCCACCTTCGATTCGTAGCAACTGCAAAGTAACCAACTAGCCTACCTGATGAGTGGACTTCTCCGATTACAGAGACCTCCCATCTCCCTGATCAGCATCTTCCCGTTGCACGACCAAATCAAAGATTTCTAGTGCATTTATTATCTGAAGTGCAAACAAAAAGAATCAACGAATAGATTTTTGGGGAGCAATCCTTCACGACGAAATTGTGTCCAATGGAAATGGTTCAAATGTGCGTGATGGTAGAGAACAGGAGGATGTTATCTTCTGCCATGTTGTACGGCTTTGCAGACTCGCTGAGTGGATGCCAGACAGTATCGAATTACAGGCTTACCTCTGTCAGCCCCATTGGCGAGACAACGTACTCCTTAATTTTCAAATGTGCCAAGTCTTCTTCTACTGTGTGTGCCTTGTTTTGAATGTTAGAGAGTCTTTTGAATAATTCAAAAGTCGTTTTAAGGTCCGCCTAAAAAAATTAACATGAAAATATTTTGTGGAATGAAACACGCACATGCAAGACTTGACTTTA
This sequence comes from Taenia multiceps, assembly GCA_001923025.3. Lineage (NCBI taxonomy): Eukaryota > Metazoa > Platyhelminthes > Cestoda > Cyclophyllidea > Taeniidae > Taenia > Taenia multiceps. The sequence continues at coordinate 1,570,521 of CM010317.1, read as the reverse complement.
TCAGTAGCAATAAAACAAGCAGAAGGTAGGATTAAGGAAGAGGCTAAACGAGCACTGAAGCGCACCTCTTTGCTGTCAAGTGTAAATAGCGCCTCTTGTACTGTTCGCAGGATATTTTGTGTTCCAAAACCTTCAAATCTTAAGAATCTTAATTTGCGTTGGATAATTGCATCTTCTGCCTTTATCCTTTCCTCAGCTCTTTCGAAGACATTATCAAGCGACCTCCTGATCTCTGTCACAGCTGTGTTCAACTCCTGATGAAGAAGAGCGGTCGCGACCGATAATTGTTCGTGTTTGTTTATCAAGACTGTTCGAACAGTTTTGAGGTTGTCAGCTGCCTTGTTCAGACTGACAATTTTCGATAATTGACATCTTATTGCCTGTTTGGGGAATAAGGAAACAGAAGGTAGGATTAGGCAGCTTCAAGTGTCCACTCCAACCACGAGATTGTTGGCGAGTACCGTTAGAGAAATGTGATTTGAAGAAATGGACTGATGAGGAAACCGAAAACGAAGATAAATGAAGGAGCGGATGTTTGTCCTTCTACTTCCATAGTAATGCAGTGTTAGGTTTTCATCAGTCCTTCACTAGTCTGTCAGGGTCACATCAAACTCTAGTCCGCATGATTGTGCGAGAACAGTTAAAACCGCATGTCTTGACTAAACAGTTGGACACTTTCACCAGCCGCGCAATCAAGCCACATTGAAGAGTCTCTTTGTATGCAAAGAAGTCAAAAGCAGATGTAGAACATGGAAGAATCACTGCTGATTAACAATTAGTTCAGCTTCAGGACTTCAGACTATCTTCCCTTGGGAATGTGTGGCTTTCTAAAGGTGGATTATTTCCCATTACTGTAAGAACTAGTGCTAACCAAAGGCGAAATATGTGACCCTTTATATAAAGATGTTCATTTGGCAGTCAACGAAAGATAAAATAATGGACTTAAGACTTTACATTGTTGAGCTGATCGAATGATTCCGTCGGCGTTTGTAGCTGGGTCTGCGGATTCTTCGCCTCTCCCATTATTGAGGCTACCTCAGAGAGGAAATTTTCGACCAGCATCTGTTTTGCCATGGCATCGCGTAAAACCTGCAAAAGATGGTGCAAAAAGAAATGTCATGGCGATAGGAAAGAGAATGGGGAATGGATAGATAAATGGGTGTAGCAACGACGTGTAGTCACAATACTTAGTGTTACATTAATCAACACGTACTGCATCGCGTTCCAGCAAAGAGTAGGCACCTTTAAGCTTGGCAACCTCAATTGAAAGTTTGGCGAAGTTCTGAACGAGTGCGTCCGTTTGCATTTTTGGTTTATCAGCATCCAGATCTTTGCCCTTGGCCATACCCAGTTCCGTCAAAGAGGTCTCCCAAGCATCGCTAATACCATCCTTTGGATTCTTCCCTGCGGTCAGGTCAGGGGACATCGATGACTTTAGCTGTTCCATACACGCAGTTAAGACGTCCTTCGTCATGGTTGATGTCTGCTGCTGGGCCTCTCCCTCAGTCCTCGATCCTCCATTTACTTTCAGCCTATCAATGCCACAGTAAAATAATCATTTTCTATTCTAAACTTACAACTCCTCTAGTAATCCGTAAATGAGATGCTCACGACCGGAATCCATCACTTCGTATTAACTTCTTCCCATCTAATGGACTTATAAATGTTGCGTCTCTAATCTAACCTCAACAGCATCCATTTTTGGCATTTTCATTGGTCACTTCCTGTCGTGGTCTCACCAATCAAGTTCAGGCGGTAACTGCACTCAAGGCTAAGGTATATGAAATGCCAAAATCGCCTCTCAACGAAACACCCACATACACACACACATGCTCATATGATTACCAGTTCAGCAGAAGTCGTCAATCCAACCAGTTCACACCAATACCCAGTCTACAACCTGCTAGCTGCTACTGGTGCGGGCATGCCACCCTGCCAAGTACTGCCACGCCGACAGATTAGGTGCCTCCAATGCAGCACTCACTACTCACTGCATCCGGCATCAGCAAGAGTAAAACCATCAACATTTTGAATGTATTAAGGCCAGCCGCAAGATAAGAGTGGGAATGAACAATGAAGATGACGCAGAGGGGATTAGAGGAGGGAGGAAGAGGATAGGTTAAAGCACACGAATCAATAATTGCCAGCTGTTGGAAGTCCAATGTCTACTGTCATTTTCTCCTCCCTCCTTTTAAATCTCTGCCTTATTTTCCGATCCACTGCTTAGTCACTATCCGTGTGGTGCGTCCATTTTGCCAAATACTGCCACAAAAGTTTTTCTACATCTAACTTTGATTCAGTTGATATTAAGCTGCCACGCTTCCAAACACTAAGTAAGTTACTTCCCTCATTCCTACCTTCTCTCAAATGCGCTTCCTCCCCATTTAATTTCATGTCCCCAGCACTTCCCTCGTCTTCTGCATGCTAATCTAATGCTGCATACTGTCAGTTTACTTTAGCGGGCTGGTTCTGTAAGCGTCCTACTGTGCTTTTGGTCGTATTAGCATCTTGACCAAATGGGGCATACCTTGTCCGGATTGTGGAGTTCCCTGAGGAAGACCATGCTTCTTCTTCACAGAGATGGGCTTGTAATAGCGACTTTACGCCGTCTCAAGACAAGAATGATGTCATTGAAATGTTGGTCAGTCTAACGAAAGAAGGAATCTAACGCGGGTTCCAATTAATTCACTTTTATCAATAGTATTTGCTGTCGAATCAATGTAGCCTTAATTTAAAGACACTTAGTCTGATAGCTTTCATTGGCGTCCACTCGATCCCCCATGAAAGCGGCCATTTGTGTTCCTTTGGGGTTCCCTGGGTGAGAATGAGCCAGTGATTTGCAGGCTAGCAATCATCCTTCATAAAAGGAATTATGCAGTACGCGATTAGTTTGTTGGCTACTCAGCTTCCGAAAATGGGCAGTGGACTCACGAACTCGGCTGTTGTAGTGACGATTGCATGCACTCGGTATACAGTGGATGTACCCGTTCACCAATCCCAGTCAGTAAGCTACGTCACAGTGATGCAACTTCAAGTCTTTTAGAATAGATATAGAAATAAATGAAGTGCTCCAAACGTCGATGAATACAGTTTCTTCTTCCCACAAGAGTGTGAATCCCCACATACCCTTGCCTAAAGACCGAGAATGGACGCGCAGAAGTTCTTCATCATTCACTTCCAATTCTTAAGCATCCTCCCCTTCCCATCACCGTGTATCTACCGCACTCTACACACGAAATGAAGAAATGGTGCCTTAAAGCAAACACGAGAAGATGTAAGTAATTTTGAATGCTGTAATAGTGTGTGTGTGTGTGTCAGATGTACCATTTACAACCGTCAGGAATGTATGTTGATAGTCACAGCCAACCTCAATGAATAGGACAGAATGAGAGTGAGAGGCATGGAGAGAAAAATAGCAAATGATACATTTTCCAGGAGATGCACGCTGCACATTTCTCTCTCGATGTCACTGACGCCTGTCCAACGGAGTAGTGCTCGCGATGCTCGACTTGATGTCATTTGGACCTTCTTTTGGGTTTACAATACCTGCTAAATTTCAAGGTCCTGACAATACTAGATGTAGCATTCTCTTGGCTGCATAGATGTTGTGTAAACGCCCTGCTTCTATTGCGTTTGGGTGTTCTCAAGTCCCATTTGACTTGTCGGCTTCTTGTGGCCTCATTGATTTCTGCAACTCTCTCTAGAACTATAAATGCGTTAATGACAAACATAAAAGGTAACTCTTCCTTCATTCGATTTGAAGATCTTTGAAAAAGAAGTTTTAAACTGGGTCTGAAGAGGCTTCATTCTCCCTGCTTACAATCCTTTGATGTAAATGGGTGGATGCAACCGACTTTGATTCAATTTCGCATTACTTTTGTAAGATCTTCTTCGCCATGAATGCAACGTGCTGTGCTTCAAGGACTTACGAGGCTTCTAACATTTCAACACGATTCACCACCACAGTTACCACCTTATCCTCTGACAGACATTGTGTATACAGACCCACGCTCTTCTGTACCGCAGTGACTGGAAGTAGTGCGAGGGCGATGAAGGCAACTAGGCGCATTTAGGAGCACAAACCAGTGGCAACATCGGCTTACATGCGCGGATGAAGAGAAGAGTGATGCTGGGGAAGTTCTTTGCTGAGATAGAAGTCATTTGTGCAGCCGCAATCCGAATGCCCGTCTAGTTCACTGATGAGCAGATCAGCAGACAGGACAGGTATTGACATGACGGGTTGGGAGACCAGATCACCATAGGTAGCGATAAACAAAGTGACACGCAACTTGGCATGGCCTGTCTTGACTGTGTCCGCGTGTGTGAGAAGAGCATGGTGGAGGAGATCGTTGGCGTCCATCGTTGTGACCAATTGTGTTGCACTGGCAATACGCACACAGGTGATGTCTACGTGGCAGCTAATGACGATTAGTTGTGTACCACACTGGGAAGTGATCAGCGAGTGCGGAGCAGGAGACATAACCTTATCATCGACAATGACAAAATGGCTCCTGATTCTTCTGTTGGCTTCTGTTGGCCTGGTGCCTTGTAGCGCCAACTGCTTAGAATGACGAACATTATGGAAGTGGGGATGGGCAATGGAAAATTGGGGTCAGGGAAATGCCTCTCCGTCCACTGTGAGTGAAGCGATGAGCTGTCACATTCGAGGTTAAGCATGCACGCTAAGATTTGGCCTTGAATTCCAAACGTTGCTAGTGGAGGGCCACCTCGAGTTTGTGGTGGTAAATTGGATTGATTAGGATTGACGACTTCACGGTCTGCATCCATCCCACTGACCTATTGATGGTGCAATAGGCATCAAGTGGAGCCATGCAGTAGGTGGGTGCTTGACTGTTCGCCATGAAACAAATGGCCTAGGGATGAGTGCAGTGCACCATCACCAAGCAGTGAGATCGGCAATCGTATGGAGATGCAAAAATCAGTGAACGTGTAAATTTCCTTCGAAAGTGCTGCCTAAGTATGTGACGCCTCCGCCTATTAACCGACCCTTCTACTGTCTTGTTGTACCTGAGTGCGAATCTGGGAAAGTGAAGAGGATAGCCATTTAATGTGACCAAAGAAAGCATCGGAGAACAAGTTGCTTGTAGAGATCAGTTCGTGATTGCTATTGTGCCGCAATCATGCTTCTGAATTTACCTGCAACACCACTACTACTCTTGATGATGTAAGTAGCATTGGCTGCGTGAAGAAATTGGGTGTAGCGCACCAACTACCAAGTCGACTCGTGGTCAATGTTCGTGATGGCAAGAGCAGAGGAGGAGGAGAAGAAGAAGAAACTGAGGAACTCAGGTGTTTTGTTAATGTTTGAGTAGGCACTGGCATTTAGTAAACAGACTCTTTCATCTCGATGGCTGTGCGTGTGCCTGCCGGTGGCGTAGTGACACACATGCCCATTCTGTTTCATTCAGCAACCTCTTTTTAACCTATTTATCTGTATTTAGGCCTCATGTTGGCTCCAGGAATGGTGCCAAATGTCGCTCCTTACTCTTGGCTACACCTGAGATATGGTATAGTGTACACGTTCCAGATATAGCGCATTTAAATGGCATCATGAATGTCACTAAAGAGAGATAGTGATGATTTTTTAATCTACTTAAGGACTTCGTGCATGAAAAAAGCACCACCTCTGCTTACACTGGTTTTGACGTCTCAGCCTCCGAAAATTATTCCATGTGGAGAATTAAGGAAGTGATTTGAGCAAGTAAACTTGAATCCTTTTGTCAGGCTCCAACTCCTCCTATCCATCACGGGCCATGGTGAATAGCTCTCTCCTAGTACACTGAAATATTTTTTAGTGTGGTGGCATTTCTCCTACGTGGGAGTGGTGCAACTCTCAAACCGTGAGTCAATGCCATTGTCGTCAAGAGACGTAGACACCGACCTCACATGCTACTTGAGTGCAGCGGTGATAACAAGGCTTAAGGACTCATCAGAAGCCTCACTTTGTATGTGTAGGGGTGTGTGTGTGTAATGGGATAGAAGAAGGGCTGGAGAGATAACGCCCATTGTTGTGGACAATGGTTCAGGCATGTGCAAGGCTGACTTCGCTGGCGATACCAAACTGCGTGTCGTTTTCCCTTCCCTCGTCGGTGGTCCTCGTTAGCAGAAAACTGTCGGTAAATCTGCGCTTAATTCTCGACCGTTGACCCATTCCTTAGAATGCGGCCCAGTTCCAATTCCCTGCCAGCATCTTCGACCCCCTTATAGCATTAAACGACAATCAGGTGTGTCACAAAAGGCCAGTTGCTTCTCACGATTCGGCAGATAGATTGGGACGCACTAGTGGTAACTTGAGGACCGTCTTCCCCTTTTGTTCATTCGCTTCATCTCGATAGTGTTAGTTTGAAGCATACGCATTAAGCCGAATACGTAAAAGGCGAGTAATGACAGTTGTAGGGAATCCACTGCGAGTAGACGTTCTTGTTCACGTCCATGTATTTGGTGGACAGAGGAGCCTTGCTTTTACAAGGAACCCTATCAAGTGAACTGACATCAGGCTCATTGTATAAAATTCTTAACAGGAAAACATTTCGGAACAGATTCATCAGAGCAGTGCTTTCGTTGGGAGTGCTTGCCCCTGTAACATCAGTGGCCTCAGCAAAATTAAGACCCAGAAGGGATTTGGTCCCTTGCATTCCATGACAGTGGTTTGGTTGTGAGTTCGCTCAATGTGTCTTCTCCCCATGTAAATCGAACATCCGAACGCAGTAGATGTCAGGCTTGTCCTTCACCTGCGCTTCCACATTTGGCCTACAAATGAGCTAGGTGCTTTGATTCTCTAAGTTTCTGGCACCCTTTCTCTAGGCAAAACATGCGGGTCATCGAGAGACGTGGAAGAGTCTTCCAGAGATGCCTTAAGGGATTATTTTTGAAACCCAAGTTAATGATCTGGTCGCGACCTGCTGAGTTGCCGAAGGAAGGTGGGAATGTGAATGGCATTGGTGGGCAGTGTAGCTATAGTGCCTAAACAGAGTTAGGGCCATTAATTGTACCTCCTTCGCCAGCATATGGACGCGGCAATGCCGACGAGGGCGCTGGCCGGTTCGCATGAGTTCAACTACCTGTTAATGCCCTCAACCGACGACATCGTCGTGAATGCAATGCTCCTCAGTGCGTATCCCAACTGTCAGCAGTGGCTACAGCTACTCCCATTTCGTTGACTGCTAGGCACCCTGCCACTTCTCGCCTACTACAATCGACGCCGCTTCTACCTCGCAAATCTGCCCGTGTCTCCAAAGGCTACGTTGGCAACCACTTCTTGCACAATTTGAGCCTCTTTCTATATCTTACTTGTTCAGTTCCCCTGAATTCAAGCCCAGTGCTTGGTGAACTGTCATCCTTTGCCAGGAATCCATTTCCCCATTTGAGCTGATTGTTAGAAATGTGTGCAGGTTACCTACCACCTCATAGGTAATGATTGCATTATACCTATTCGAAAATGGCAAGATAAACTTTGAATGAATTAGGTAGAAGGTGTTTTAATCCTTGTCAGTCCTTGAACAGGATTGGAGTCTACCTATCTACCTATCTTGTGCTGCAAATTTTGGTGAGTAGAGGCTGCTATTTTGTCCCCTAAAGCTTTTGAAGTAGTTGTAGGACTTGCATGCAGCAAGGAGAAAGCTGGAGCATACACTGCCAAACTCTCCCTCTTGGGAGGACGTACAAGTGCAAGCCACCAACAAGTCTGTTTGCTGAGTCGTTGAGTCAACGCAGAGGTGGTATTCAACGAAAGACACTGTCGGTAAATCTGCACTTGTCCCTCGACCGTGGACCCATCCCTGCGAATGCGGCCCAGTTCCAAATACCCGCCAGCGTCTTTGATTTAAGTGAGTGCCTTATTATAGCCGATCTCATGCTCACACACTTTGCTTCATTCTTCATCTTCATTCTTCTCCTCCCATCATCACAGACCTCCAAATCTGGGTCTATGCTAAGGATGAGGTTATGTGAACCCATGTACTCTTTCTACCCTTCAACACGCATTTTGGCGCTCGTTTGTCAAATCATCTGGGGATTGGGAAGAGAATGAAATCGGCTTTGTGGTCAATCAAAAACGAATGCTTAACGTAGCATCACTCCACTTAACGTCTTTACAGGTAACACGTCATTTGGGGCGTATACCTGGCAACCTCGTCATCTGTCGAGGCGGATTGCAAATTGGTGGGGTGTTGTTAGGCGGTGGAATGCGTTTGATTGTGTGCAACCAAGATTCTCAGTGGATCTCTACTTAGAGCTCTCTCTGTCAATGACATTCACTGGTTATTCGCCCGTGAAAGACGCGCACCTATGCTTTGGTGTTATCACTGCTCTCGGTAACCTCAACGGATCCAGCCGGTAGGGTAAAATCGGGGAGCAGAGGCCAAGACGGTGGTAGGAGGCGACCAAAATGCATTAGGGTGGATGTACGTAGAGTGTGATGCTGCAGCGAATCTTGGTCTCGGGCATTAAGAAACTGGAGAATCGCATCATAGTCCGTGCACCGACCTCTTACAACCACTCTAATGACCAATGTACACTGCCAACTGTCTTTCAAACATGCTGCCTGCCTCTTTGTCGAGGATCAGAGGACGTTAAATGGTTTGCAAAGTACCTGTGAATCAGTTGCGCTTTGGTGAATTTTAAACATGCCCTAATAGACCTATTCCCGGTTTCGATGGCGGGGTTCGCGCTCAACCTACTTCACAATCATCTATATTATTGTCTCATATAGTAGTTCATCCTCCAGAAACACAAAACAGTGCTGGCGACTTAGGTTGCATTGTTGATTATCTGTTGGATAGGGGAAGGGTTCAAAGGGAGAACATCTGATTCAACCCAGCTCATGCGTGACTTCATACGACCACGAATTAGTGAGGGCTTTATTTGCGCAAAAGGAAGGTACAGAAAATAGCTTAAGCGTGGAAGTGAAAAGTTGTTCGAGATCTACCGATCACGGGCAGCGTAAAAGATGAAATGAATCGGCAACTTTTACGAAAAACACACTTGATAAAGCAAAGCGAGTGATGAATGACAGCAAGGTGGATTAGTTTTCCACCATGACATTCCAGCATGCGTCATATCTACCTTCTATAGAAACGATGACTCCCTCAATGTCAGCACTGAGTTTCTGGAATGACGGTCGTTCTTCCGCACGCATCTCCCAGCAGGATTTCATAATGCCGTACACTTCATCATCACAATTAAAGCCCAGTCTATGCGGTGAGGGAAGACGTTTGCACTCCGAAAGGAAATTCTTCAAATCGGCGAAATTTTTGCACTCTAAAAATGGAGTGTATTAAGGAACTTAGAGAAAGATTGCTCGCAGTGCAATGCAAAACTTCTCCCTCTTCTAACAGATGCATTGAACGGGTTCAGAACTAACCCTCGTAGGGCGTTCTCCCATAGGTCAGAACCTCGAACATGAGCACACCGAAGGACCAGACATCGGCTTTGGTATCCGGCTTGTAGTCTGCATTCATTGCCTCAGGTGCCGTCCACCGAAAGGGGAAAGAGCCTCAAAGAAAGACAACAGTGCAAGCGTAAGCCTCTTCAAGCCCAAAAATAAATGCCCTTCTAGTTTTATTAAAAGGCTCATCACGACTGCAATAGCGAGTGCCTTAAAGCGACGGATTGACTTCCGAGAAGTCGACAAGATGTGTGTCGAGGCAAGACTGATGTCATCAGGAATTAGAAGTCATTTCCTGGCTGTTAGGTGTGATAGAGTCTCTAATGTGTATGTGGCCAAGACACACGCGGACTCACCTTCTGTATAGTTCTGGTTGAAGCCAAGGATTTTGGTCAACCCAAAGTCGGCGACCTTCACGGTTCCATCCGCGTCAACGAGCACGTTCGCAGCTCGTAGATCTCTGTGCACCACTCCCACTTTCTCCAGGTACACCATTGCCTTCACCACCTACAAATCCAACCAAATGATCGAAGCCAATTCGTGCCTATTCTGGCTGACCCACTGAATCACCACAGGCGGCTGTACCGCTAAAATAGCCTCCACTCCCCACGCACACGTCTTTCACGTCGACGCGAATTTTGATGCCACATTTTGCTGACAGTAAATTGGCGAGATGAAAGGCACTTCGCTGCCCATCTCGCCCTCAATAGCAGGACCACCTAACTGTAAGCATTCCTTCCGTGACTGTGAGATGTCAAGCGAGTTCAGCCTGCGGTGTTCATGGCAGCACTTGAAGCAATTCAGCAATGAGCATGAAATTCCCCTCTAATGGGGAGCTTGTGTGAGAAGAGTGCTTGCGCAATCCACATTGGTTGGCTCGCCGCGTCGTGCAATGACTTAGCAACTGCTCTGACTCACAACAGGAGGAAATGGTGGGTAAGCAAAATACTGACGATGTGAGACATGCCCCAGTAACCATTAATCACATGAGTTCACCAGGAATCTCCGACTAGAACAGTCCCGGTGGAGGCAATTAAATTTCCCCGCACCAACAATAATCGCGTCTCATACTGCTTCTCAAAGATCACATCGATGACTGCCATCGTCACTCCACCCTTCACGTCAAACGTGAGCTAAATTTAGAAGACGGTTACGATGACATCACTCACTGCAGTGCTTGGATGTGCTCGCCATACAACCAATCCTTGTGGGATTTGCGTGCAGAGAGAGTGTTCAGCTTTAACAGTTTCACCACTTGTGGCACTCAACTATTACATTAGATTGGAGATGCACCGATCAACCAGAGGTGAGGGTGTGTTTTTGAAAGATGGGAGAGTGATGGTGAGCACCAACCTGGTCAGTGATACTGATGAGTTGTTGGTAAGTGAGACTGCGTCCTTCGGAAGTCTGTAGGTAGTCTCGAAGCGCACCGTTTGGCATGAATTCAGTGATAATGAGGACGTGTCCATCAGGCGCGTCGCAACAGAAGCCCAGAAAGCGTACGATGCGTTGATGGGAGAGGATATGCATCACCTTCGCCTCCTCCTGAAAGGCTGCGTCGTTTGTGCCAGTGAGACTCTTCTTCACTGCCACCTTCACACTGCGTATGGAACCGGCGTAGACCACACCGAAGTTACCTCTTCCCAGTTCCTTCTCCAACTTCACATCCTTGTAGTGGATGAAGCACTCCTTGAAATTCAGTGGTGGCGGCACTCTGTGTGGCCGTGCCTCAACTAGACCCACCTCAGTGTCGATCAGGTTTGCTGGGGAGAGAAAAGTGTGGAGAGGTGAAGGAACCGCTAAGGAATCAGTCTGATTCTATGGCATTCTCTCACTCTTCAACGATACGCATCACTGCATCGTGCAGTGGACGTCTCCCATTGCACCTTCCACTCAGTGTGAGGTGGGAAACAAGCAAGAATTTGGAGTTGAGTGGGTGACTTAGCACGGCATGGGAGATGGCTAAATGGTAGCTTTGTCTTGGTAAATTAACAAAGTTGAGAGACATGTGTAGTAGAGGCACACAACCACTTGGTGTGACACGAGCCTTAAAAACCTTGGCTTCACTTCTGTGCAGAATGGGCAGTGGTGACTTCTGTAGTACTCAACACAAGACATCACTAATCTCACCTCACTAAATGTTCTCAGGCTGGGATGAGGACATCCACATGCTTACACCAAAATGCATCTTAGCAACCTATCAAACGGTGCAGGTGACTAAGACTGTTCCTGGTTCGGATGTCTTCTCTCAGCGTGTAGAAGACGCTGATTTCTACTGCTATCAAATGGTGTCAATGGCGATCGTTACACTTCCTCCTTTCAATAACCACTGCGAGTGTGTTTCGTGAAGGCATGTAAGCTTGAGGCACAACCACATTCGATCTTCCATGGTCGTAGACATCAAAAGAATGTGTAAATCGGCAGTGGAGGTATCCCCGTCCACGCTGACGCACACACGAAAGAAATCTTACATTATGATCTTGTGGTTAATGTAGTCTTACATGCATTGCAGTGTCACAATGATGGACAAGGCCAAAGCTACTCTGTAGAGAGGCTGCAAAACAATGCAAACACTGCAATTAATGCAAATTCGTGGCGACTTACACTGATAATGACTGATTAAGTCCTCGAGAGAACCAAAAGGCACATCAGGTGAAAGGTAAAACCTCTTCCCCCCTTCGTCAACATAGACTCGGAAATGTTTGATGTTGACACCGTTAGCCCGGACAGATAGGCAGTACGGACTGCCAGGCTCTAAAATAGAAGACACAAGCATAAGCACATGGTCCATCCATCGTCTTGCATTCATGCAAGTATTGCCAATTCACTCGAACAAAGCATACACTCGCAAATATTTTGCTTCGCATAGTTTTAAGCTTACAGTTCCTGTAAAGCGTATTACATTGGAGAAATGGTTGTCAAAAGTAGCCAGTGCTAGGTTCAATTTTCGATTATCTTAACCCATCTGAGGGTAGCAAAGAAGGAAATTTGAGACAAGTGTTTACGTTCACATGGTCGGAGGATGTAGGTGCCAAATTGGACTCCGGGCACGAGGAGCTTGCGCTCTGCTTCCAAACGATCAACGTCGTACCAGGCTTCAAAAACACTGGACAGATACGCGTCAGATGTAATGTAGTTTGATGGGATGAGGCCTCTCTCTTTGGTTCGACAATTCTTTGCCATCCACCATGATTCTGATGAGTCAACCACTTCGAGAGGATCACCTGCTCTAAAGCCACATTCATCCGGTTGTGTTGGAACGAAATCGTAGAGTGCTGTGACCATAAATGAACTCGACGGCTTTGGTGGCTCTACATTAATCCATCTTCGCTCATTTGATTGAAACTGTTGTGGTTCTTGGACTGTGGGTTGACTGGCGATAGCTCGAGCTTTCCGTTTTTGGCGAAGGCTATTTCGCCAATTACGAAGACGTTTACGAAGACCCATCTTGAAGTCTGAAATCAGCACAAGTGTACCAGACCCTTAGTCACGCTAGTGTGACTTCTGCAAAAGTGTTTTTAAGCTGACGAAGTTTAAAACTTGTATTGTAGAGAACAATGTGTTTCCTAGTTTCGATTTTGACGAAGTGAGTTCTTTGGTCTTCACAGCACAAGAAAAGGAAGAAACTGCGAAACAACTTAGCCAAATGCATAATGTTATGGTTCTTTTTATATCATTGATGATAATTTCCCTCCTAAGGATTAAATTCGTATTACCTACTCAGATAGAGAACAGCTAATGTTTGTAGTGAACAAAAATGCTTTAGGTTTGCAGACTTGAAAAGCAGTGCAAATTGTGCGGTTTTATGCTTTTGAAAAGGTATACTACACAAGACTTACAAAATGACTCTGCACAGGAACACTGGACCAACTCTGTTGAATAGTGAGCAGCGATCAACAGCCTTGACAAATATGCATTCGATATACATAAACTAAATGCGGTGTATTCGTGAAACGGTGCCTTTTTTGCATGCAAAGTGCAGAACACTTGAGTAGAAATTTAACTCATTTACTTAGCCTTAAAGATTGTGCTTATTCTGCTACAGTGTTCGATAAAATGAACTTAGGTCTGGTTTGGAGCCTGATCGGCATTCACAAGACAAATGATAGTAATTTGAGCAATGCATAACTTTGAAAACAAAGGTTTCCTGAAGCAGTGCTTTCATGGTCCAAAGATTAGGTAGATCAAAGTTTGTTTGCAGTTACTTTGACATGAATTCATAAGTGCAATTGCATAACATAGGATGATTTGTCAGAGGTTTCGGTCAGTATGAATTTGACATTTTTTTACCATACTTCCATTTGCGTTTAGAAATGCCTATCTTATTTGTCATGAATAATGTAGTATAAAATTGAGGACTTTGTGCTCTCGTCTTACTTCAGCAACCACATCGCTTCTCTTTTATTTCTAGTTCGTCTTCCATTTCGTCTTTTTATTGCTCCAGGACAGCACTTATCCTCCGCTTCATATTTCATCCATCCTGCCTTCCATCTACCTTCCTTTACCACCCCTCCCACCCCTACCATTGCTAATTCTTTTCCATTATCCTTTACAACGTCTCAAGTGACTGCTGTCAATTGAACATGTCCCGAATGCTGCACAGGATGCAGCTCATTTGTGGAACTGAGGATTGTACTGCTTTCCTCTCTGTAGTTCTCACAAGGACGCTTTTTCAACTCACGATGGTGTTGTCGTTGACATTCTTTAACCACACCATTAAACGCTATGGAGCACGAGCATAAGGATGGCAAATGTGTGGTGAAAACAGCGGCAGTTGCGGCTGGCTTTCCCTTTTATCGCAACAAGTATTTTAAAAATGGGCCAACTCCCAGTGCCACCCTGTAAAGGGCTTAGAATGTCTATTGTAATGGAGATTATTTCATTAAGTGCAATATGGTAGGGACGTTCCTGTGAAGGTATCAGTCATCCATCCGAATTGATTCGAGGCCTAATGTTGGTGCCGGTGAGGCCGTTGCTAGTCTAACACACAAGGCCTTAGGAGCAGCAGTAGAGGCTGCCAATGCTTTAATAGTGCGGTGAACTATAATGTCCCTTCGGTTTTCATGATTTAAAGGTGTTTGTAACACTTTGTTTGTTTGAACTGTCGGTTTCGGTCACTTGGGTGGCCATAATGCACTGAGCCGGTTGGTCGGACTTTGGGCCGTGCCAACAGTCCCCAAGTTCTCTGTTTCCAGAATAAATATATTCTACCCCCAGTACTATGCCTTCTTTTACCTTAAAGGGAGTCTCGGGACGCTACAGTGTTTGTGAAAGTGGTGGAATATAATTTAATCTTCCTCTGCCCAATCAAATGCTTTCACCTACCTGGTGATTCCAGTCCACCAAGTCCCATCAATTTGTGGTGGGATAGGTTTGCCTCATACAAAGTAACCCCCAAAACTGTACAGTAGATGGGATTGTCGACGTCAATGCAAATGCTCCCAACATTGTTGAATGGAGACGTCGACGGGTGGCTGAGGTCACCTCAATGCTCTCGCATGCATTGTCCACAATTCGGTCAATGATCTCCTTCCGCCTCCTCCTCCTCCTCCTCCTCCTCCTCCTCCTTCTCCTCCTCCTCCTCCTCCTCCTCCTCCTCCACCAACCACTGCGCCATTTGCTCCACGGGACTTGTGACGTCTTAATCGCCAGGTACGGAGTCACGCCAACTTGATGATTGTCTGCAGATGCTAACCACTTGAATGGCACTGCTAACCACGAAGGTGTTACCTACATCTTGAGGCCACTCCTTTCTCTACTGGTCAAATTAAAAGTACGCATGAATAAGTAAATGAATAAATAATGCACACCTTCTCCAAAAGCATCTTCCTACCTGTCCACAAGGGTTGAACAGGAAAAGAGCAATGTGGTAAGTGAAGGCCATCACACTAACTCATCAACAAGAATTTGAACTTGGGCGTCAGAGCCTTCCAGTTTGACAACGAGGCAAAAGGAGAAAGTGGCCATTACTTTCTCCGCCAAGTAGGTTGGTTGTTATTCCAGCCTAAGGACTTGAAGCGTCTCTCCTCTTAGTCCACTCTGCTTCCAACTTCAGATTTGGTGTTGCTGCATCTTGACACTGTGCATGCGTCGATGCCGTTCTGTGCCGTTCGACTTAGCTGGCGATCACATAGAGAGGAAGGGAGAGTTAAAGGTGAACAAAATGACGCTGTAAGGAGAATTTCGGAGTCCAACTGTGCTAGTAGCAGTGAGTAAAACAAGTGTACTTGACTGTTGGTCGAAGTGAGGCAGAGGATTCGAGTGAAAGGGGAAGACGGGGTGAGGGGAGGGGAGAGAAGGAAGTGGATTGTGGCCTGTGTTCTACAGCCAAAATGTGGACTTGTTTTCGCGGTGTGTTTGCAGTCTGTGGCTACATCGGGTGCATGATAGATTGCACTGCTCGATTCTTTGGGCGACTGTTAGAGTAACCGTGGAGCTGGAAGAGTGTTGAGTGTGATCTGGCGATGAAAGCACTGCCAGTTTTGCATCGATGTGGTTGTGGGTATTGCGAGTTTCTTCATTGATGTAAAGGCATACAACCGGGGAGGAGGAATGTAATATAATTGCCTCTTCTGTCTACAGGTACAGTAGCAATGCACTTCTTTGAGGGATGAGGAGGGCGAGAGCATAAGGGGCGAGAGGGAAGGTGTCAATACCGGTGATTGGCGAGAAGTGGATGTCTTGCGCTCACTTTTTGGTAATTAAAACGTATTGACCATTCAGTAGACCTTGAAGAACACCTCTCTTACGTTAACATTGCAGGTGTGAACCTGATTCTGCAACAAAGTCGCAAAGTCTGTTCTGGAAGTACGAGCTTGTGAATTGAGTGTGGAAAGCATCGTTATGCGACCTTCCTACTCTCGAACATCGAAGTGGATTTGTGTAGTTGGGACTTGATTTCGCTGCCGCAAATCCCACATGTCAGTGGATGCAACGTGCTGTCACGATCTTGGCTTGTGACCGCGGACAGGGTTGCGAGCAGAAGGTGTGTCCGCATGGCAGGCTGTAGGGGTCACTCATCCTCCCCGGCACACTGGGAGGGCGAAACAGGTTCACCACTTCTATCTACACTACTGACTCCTTCTCCACTGTGTCTGCCAGGTTTATTGTAACTCCCTAACTTGACTGTAACGGTTTATCCATTTGTGGAAAGAACCCACACCACATCCCACACGTGGCATTTCTTCCTCCCTTTGTCAATTCTCCGCCAACCTTACCACCAACCATCGTTGTGTAGGCCCCTCCACAGCGTCCCGTTCCAAATAAGCTGCTCAACTTCGCTACTCCTAGCTACGACTTCATCAAGCGAATCTGCATCTCAAAATTACGCTTGCTACTGCTGACCCAATCACTTTTCAATGCAACCGATGCATCGCTCTGTGCAAAGCTTCTCACCTGGTCTACTCATCCATCTACTCAGGTGACTAAATGCCAGTGGAGTGAAAGCAAATCACGCGCTTCTCGATCTTCTCAGTGACACTTCATTTTCTGCGTTCAGTCAGACGCCTCGTAGATGCCACCCTTGCACAAATAACCCACATGAACACTCCAATTGTGACATCCGCGCGAGTTGAATCCACCGTTTTGTTGTGCCTCCTTCCACTTGAGTAATAACGTGCGTTCAGAATGACAACTCCAGGCCTAATTACCATTCTCCACAGAAAAGTCGCTCCATGAGCTGACAGTGAAAAGTCCCCAATAAGCCTTAGTGATGCCAGTTTGTTTACTCGTGACAGCTGAGAAGGCTAACTTTACCTACCTCGTGAGAGGTAGTGATGCGAGGCCAGATCCCCACTAAGAGCTCCAATGGTGCAGTCCAACTGCTCCCCAACTAACGATGTAGACAAGCCACTGCAAAGCTGTCACAGGGCAGTATCCAGCCCCAACCTGTTCTGATACCTCTGCCTCCAGCAAACTCGCCAAGCCAGTACAAATCAACAGTCTCCGCACAATTCACAGAGCGTGCCGCCGCCACCTCACCTACTTCAGCGATAAGCACGTGAGTCGTGCCCTCAAAAACCCTTGTTTCATTATGTCTCCACAAAGCCAACACCTCCACTCTACCCACATTAGTGGGGTTACGGTACCGCACCACTTTGAGTTAGGAAAACCTCGAAGACTGCAACGACTGTAAGGACATGTTTTATGCGTTCCACAACAGTGACTGCTCTCCACAATGACGGAGTCCGTAGTAATTTTCCTTCTCCGCAGAGGCCGTAGAGGCAACAGTCGTCGACATGGACGAGGGTACATTGCTTCCATCAGCCATATGAGACGCAACATGCAGGCAAAATCAAGGCGGTAAGACTCCAACCGCGATCAGTTGCTGATGCCTCGATTCACCTCGTTCTCGGTAATCAGGTCCTGTGACCGACTATGGTATTATTTTGCATCAACAGAGGTCTCCATGCGAGCTCCGAGTGATTTGCACGGATTCAACGTTCTCCAAATAATGCATCTAATCTCCTAAAATGAAAGTAACAACTTTTAGACGCCTCGCAACCTATAAGACCTCCACAACTACATGCCACGTGAGATTAGAACATTTCGGATGTGCATGAAACTGCACTACTAGAGCTGTGCTCCTTACTTAAGGAATGTCCCCCCTCACAATCTCGTGGAAATAAAGCGAATTTGGCCTCATTCACACAACTCTATGAGACTTTACAATGAGTAGACCTACTGATGATCCGCAGTTCACACTTGCATTGCAATTGCGATTTCCACCTGAAGCATGAGCTCAATGCACCGCGGCGATCATACAATGCAACGAAATGTGGTTCGATCTACCCAAGGCAGCACACGACCCCGATCTCATCCAACACCAATTACCATTGGGCTGATCGCAAGTGGGAGAGAATAGAGAGATCAATCGCTTAGACAGCAAATTACGATGCTCGATATCATGCGGTTTTCATTCTGTCTGCGGAGTATATTGCAAGCACCAGGTAAAATCAGGACTCCCAAACCTAGGTCGAATGCTGCTACAAAGTAGCAGTTGTCCATTTGGGATGATGTAGCTTGAAATCAGATCCAAGGTACCGCTCCTCGATTCGGCTCTGTTAGCAAACAATTTGATCTTTGCTAGCGGAGTCAAGCACTCCTAGCTTACCAGGGCCACACACGCATTTAAGTGCGCGCGGAGGTGCGATTGGTCTTTATTTTGCTTTATTTGGCACTAGGCTTAAGGGCCCTTTGTAGTTTGAGGAATTAGGGTGTTATTTAAAATCATAGAAGCATCACATTTGTCGCGCACTAACATATGCTTTTATAATGGATAAATGGCTCTTTTACTCGTGGTTATGATTCCCACTACAAATGTTTAGATTTTTCACAGGTTTAACAAACGCCTCATCATTTTGTAAAAGCTTTAAGTGTTTCTCCCTTAGGGTTGTCGTGATTATAGGTGCAAGCAACCAAAGTGATCATCAGCATGCTTTGAGGATTTTTAGCTTCTTAAAATTGCACATATATGTGTATCGATTTCCGCTCGGTTATTATTGTAGCGTCCTGAGACCTTCCTTGAGGTAAAAGAAGGCCTATTGCTTAAACAGAACATCTAATTTGGAAACAGAGGGATTGGGGGTTGCTGGCACGGCTCGAAGGCCAGCCAACCGGCTAGTACAATATGGCCACCCAAGTGACTTAAACCGGCAGTTCAAACGAACAAGGTATCACAATTACCACCCATATGCTTACCATTTCATTTATTTGTCTGCTGTATTAGCTTCGATCACTTGAGTTGACTAAATTGTCCTAGCTGGACTATGCCAGTAGCTCGATCTCCTTCTCCTTGTTGAATATGTGTATTTACATTGCTTAAGAATCAGCCCTCAAGGGAGTCTTTGGATGCTAGAATATGCTTTGCCAATTTGTAGCACCCTTAGCCTTCTCTAAAGGCAAATGCGGGTATAATGTTGGAGCAGGATGTATGTTTAGCGAACAGAAGAGATTGATGCGACTGGCATGGCCAAGGGGACAGCCCACCAGCGGAGACAATGTGATCAACCATGTGACCGTTGCTGCAACAAAGAGTTAAACAAACAACAACTAAAAGACGCTTCCGACATCTCCATTGCTTACCGTATGATAATTATTACATGATGTGCCGTCGAAACATCAGTACACTCCAACCCGCATAGTTACATATCTTGATAGACGAGATATCCACGCTGATTTCTGTACTTCTTACCTGACTTGGAAGCCGAATGGAGGTGGATTCAGAAAACGGACATAGTAATCCTGATCACTGCAATTTTCCACAACAGGTTCGAGAAAACCTTCCTTAGACGACAGATCGAATGAAATGCCAAGTCTTTAACATGCACAAGAGGACTAACTCAAGTCGAGTTGAAGGAGACTGCCCATAGAAAGCCATAATCCAGCTCGTGACACAATCAGACGAATGCTGCTAACCTCTAGAGTTTCACAAGTTTGAATTCAAATCGGCATTCCGACTGTTTCTCCGCACTTGATTTTCTTGTTCAGTGGGGCTGGGGTTGCCTTTTAGTAAGAGCATAATGCTACTGATGGTGACAAGTAGAATAGTTGAGCATGCCCTCTACCGCAAACAGCCGAGACAAGAGCTGAGAATCAGGTGTGCACAAAGTTACACCCTGCTCGGGTCTTGAAAGCATTTAAGGCTCGGCAACACTCCACCACTGCTTATTGATGTTAAAATCTGCTAAGCATGATGGAGCGCCGACCAAGTATTGGGGCTTGCTTAGCCTCAAGCACAACGGCTCTTCCTTCCCTAATGCCTGCTCCTTGCTGTCTGAGCGAGCCTGCAGATGTCCAGTTCATTGTCACTAAGGAGATCTTGTAAGTATGACAACCGGAAAAAGGTAGAAAGTAAATATGCTTCATGAAGGATGGCTTGAATGGGAATGAGAGGCATCAAGTTACATGGAGTCGGGAGGAAATGCCATTGGCGAAGGTGAATCCCATGCAATGAACACTAGGTTGACTAACATTTTAGCAAATTTACTCCTTCCTAAGAGATAAAGCAACAAGGTTGCTTTTACGACCCCGAAATGTCGCACTTGTCTCCCTGTCCACGGCACAGGACCAGTTGAATAAAAGAAGCACAATCATCAGCCGCGCACTTCACACCTTGGATGGGGTGTACTTTAGCTAGTCCAAGTGCTAAAACAACCAAAAGTAGAGCAAAGCATTCGCCAAATCATCTGGATAAAGAGGTCTGACAACATGCAGCATCGAATCGGCGTGCATTGATGGACTACTCGGTCTTACCACAAATGATTCCTCCTCCAGGACTCGATTACTCATGATGAGAGGATGGTCATCGTTCGGAGGAACAAAATCCAAGGAGCTATTTAACTGAGGCATCACTGTACGTATGTTAATGCCTGTCACGTAGTCGGTATCTTTGCACCTCTGTCACCATACTGGCATCATCCTGCTCGAATATCTCTCCTTCGACGATTTTATTGCCTCAGTGGATGGGGCGGCTGAGACAAGCACTACATCCATCGTGGATAGCACAGAAGGCACTCGAGCACCTCAATACAAAGCTGATGACTTCTTCTGATTTCCAGATGCCTCACAGCTTTCTTGTTAAGTGGTTCCCCGTGTGGATGCTTGCCTATGCTACACATCAAGTGCCAATCTAGTGTGGGTTATATGCAGAAGGAAGTGTTAGAGGCATGGAAGAAAATGGAGAGGAAGCGCGCTAGAGAAGTGGTAAGAATGGGAGAATTAGCTTTATCAGTGTTTGAGGGAGGAGGGATTTAAGCCGCCACCAGCGTCAATTTAGTCAAAGTTGGATGTGAGGGCGCTTTCTTGGCAATTCTCGACAAAGTTGACCAACCACAGGATTGTGGACGTTGGATTTCCGATTGTTGGCTAGGGCTTATCCATGTTCACTAACTCATCCTTCCATCCCCGTACAGTTGCACTCTCCCCATGTAACCAACTTACTCCACTTTTACGAGCCTGAATGCAGGTAAAACTTCTATAGTTTTAGCCTTAGCGACGCTGAAAGCGGTGAGTAGTAAGCATTGCACTGGTGGCACCAATGCTCTCTGCGTGGCAGTGCTTGGCATTGTGCCATGCCTTGCACTGATAGCAGCGAGCAGGTTGTGGACGGAGTGTTTTCACGTCTGCTAGATCTGGGTGAACTGTCTCCATAACGTAGGCTGGTTTTATTGACGACTTACAGAACTGGAAGCCGAGAAGGTGTGTGTGGTTGTGGGTGGGTGTCGTCGATAAACAATATAAGAAGTTTCCACACGAGCGACATCATGTGCAGCTACCGCCTGAGCTTGATAAACACATCGCAGTGATTGGTGAGACCGCAACAGGAATTGACCAATGGAAATGGCAAGAGTGGTTGATACTAAGATTGGATCCGCGCTGTGATACCCACAGAACGACTCGATCAATAGAAGGTGAGACGAAGTGATGGATCCAACTGGCAAGATTTTAGTTTATAGAGTGTACGTAAATGTATCAACTGCTTGAATAGAAAATGACTGCTTTACTGTGGCACCGATAGGAGTAGTGGGCGGTGACTTCCTCGGACCCGGACCCAGGAATTACTACAATGGACGAAATTGTTCGTACCTTGGAAAGTTCCTTGAAGGATCTGCAGGTGGTGGTGAACAAAGAGTTGGATCTTGTTAAGGCGAAACGGCAACTCGATGTCCTCGCCCAGCAAACTGCTGACACTTCGGCTAAGGTTACACTCTCACCTGATTGCTTCGTCCATTTCTCTCTGTATTTTGACTCGCCTCTCCTTCCAAATCTAGCAGTCTGCATTGCATTTCCCTTGTAGGTTGCTCGCGAAGTTAGGGTGAATGTGAGGAACCTAATGAAGCTTGGCTCCAAAGTTGCGAGGGAGATTAAGAGACCGCATTCACCGCAGAACGCTTCTCCGCAACCTTCCGACCAACTCAGTAATGTAAATTTTTAACCGGTTACTCCATTTCTCCCTTAACTGCCGACTAAAAGCCTTTTTTAAAGGACATTTGCTTTACCTTTGGTTTGCTTTAGTGGCTGGAATCATCCACTCCTATGAAATCTTATATTTTTAAATGAAGGAAGCTTAAACCCTTGGCAAATGTTTGTGCCCAGTCAAACAGGTGGACGGTCTGCTAAGACCGCCCAGTTCTCACCTAACCAACACAAAGTTGTTCTGTGTGTACTCCGCCTTTCTTCGTCCATCAAGATCCCACCCAATGTGGATGCCTTGGGGCTAGGAAAAGTGCCTAACATCCATGCAATCATTGAGTGCAGGTATACGGTTTCCTGTTCCCTCTCAATCACGTGGCCTAAGGTCTGCATGGAGCCTGATAGGCAGCCCTGTGCTGGTTAGCGGTTCCACCTTTAGTCGGTTTGAAGAACTGATGACTGCTTTGCGTCACAACTCACACAGATGTATTTCTGTGGAGATTGCACTGCCATGAAAGTAGAAGAGTGACCTTCTTGACCTCCATCCCCACCTTCTTTCTTATCAAACTGCTGCATAAATGACCTCGAAGTCGAAAAGCATACTTTAGCTTTCCCATTCCTTCCTTTTGTTTTCTCATTCCTCACGCAGGTAATAAAAGGCAATCTGTCAAAAATTGTCGCCCTAAACAAGGCTGTTGCCAGTCTCCGAAACGTTGGAAATGAAATGCTAGGTAGAAAGAGGCAAATCTCCTTGGACTTCGCTCCTCTTCACGAGGAGTTGAGCACAGCTGTGGAGGCTATCGAGGCGTCACTAAGCAGAGCCTTCAATGCAGCTCAAGTGAGGATTGAGGCGAATGAGTTGAATTTTCAAAAGGAACTGGCAAAGTTGAGAGCTGGTGTAAGGAATACGCAGAGTATCCTACAATCCATACCAGACGTGCTTCCAACGCTTGATGACAAGAAGGTACCCTTCAATTCTCGTTTGACTTATGCCTTCATCTCACCCTCTGATTGTTTTACCATGAAAGAATGTGCCCTCTAGTTCAACCCATTAAATGCATATATTTTTTGGCATTTTTCAGATAGAATTTGAGTTGGTTGTTGAAATTTATACAAGATTCGATAGCGCTAAGGAGGCAGCACACAGGACACAGGAAGCCTTGGCGCATTTGGAAATGGAAGAGTACGCTGTCTCGCCAGAGGGAGTAACACAGGTAAACCGGAGATTTGACACTGTCTGCAATCCACTCAGTGCGTTTCCCATCTGTCGACATACATGAGGTCCCTTTCTGTTGGTCACACTTTCGTCGTTAAGAGATTGTTCTCCAAAAGTCTGATGACAAATCGCTTCGTTTATGCTTCAGACAAGAAACGCATTGGAGAACTTTGACTTGGTCATCGAGGAGGAACAGGCCGGGCAAGGGGATAAGGAGCCATCGCAAATGGAAGAACCCACTGATCAGGTAGTCATCTTGATTTTGCTGTAGCTGTTCCATTGTTGCGTTCTGAGGTGGCTCACAACTGACTGGAGTGTATCGTGTCAACCCGTAGGATCCTGTAAGATGCGTACTGTAGTAGGCCTTAAGCCTTGTCGGTACAGTGGAACATGGTGAAGGTGATTTGATGTTGCTTGCCTCACAGGCAGAAGCTGGGTCAGCTGCAGTATTGTAAATGGAGTTGTTTGCTACTTAAAAGCCAAACAATTAAGGGTGACGCCTAGACATAGCTAGAAAGGATCCTCCAGTAACGGAGATTTCGATAAAATTTGACTGCATGTCAAACATATGTCTAATCTGGAAGGGGTGATAAGACCATCCAAGAAGCCTTCGACAACCATTTGACATTTTTTGCTATGACAAAAAGCATTATGACCCTGTTAGACTACCGCATGCATACAAATCATGCTTAAGTAGGCTCTGGTCGAAGCAGATTTGCGAATTGCCTTCATTGTGGATCGATGCGGGTGACTTTGAAGGGCATTTTCGCCTTCTTTTAGGCAAACGAAAATGCAAGTTGTCAGCAATTGGAGAATCAAGCCATTCAATAATAGACTTCTTCTGCCTCTGTCTCGTGGCAGCTGAACCAAGTCCCATCAACTTCCAAAATGGTTTATTTGTGTACATTGTCCCTTTCGAGAATAGAAATTGAACCCCATCAACATCATAACTAACATTTCTTTTGCAAAGCCATTGGAATTACTAACCGAGTTGCTAATTGTCAAAAAGAATTTGATTGAAAGCCATATATTTTTCTCTAGGATGGTGAATCACAGATTCGGTAATGGCTTCGGCAGCTACGACACATTGCATCAGCTGTGATCTGTTGAGGCTCCTCATTGGTCAGTGCACCTCGGTGAATCCGCTACATGATTGGCAGTCGCAAGGTCATAGGCTTCAGATGCATCATTGGCATTTAAGTACATTGGCAATGCCATTCACGTTGTTCATGGATGTTGATGGGTGCACAGGCACTCATTGAGGCAGTTGAAGTGGAATGATGGCTTAAATAGCCTTTTGGAACACCTAAACATGACAGCATATTTTGACTTCTCAAACATGGCTGATACAGCATACCACACTGGCAAGACAACCGGCACAATCAACACTGGTTGTGAATACAGTCACTTCCGACGGTGATCAACTGCTTAGTCTGTGGTAAAGCGAAATGCATCACTACTTCATAGTATCGAAAATGTCACCGGTGTGTGCACACTAAATCCTCGTACACCGAAACCACGGACATCCCCTCCTCCACGACATGGCAAGACCTACACAAAGAATCGAGTGCCACCATGTACGAGGTCAGAAGATGCGCTGCAGCTAGTTAGGTCACAAGCAACCAAAATCCAATTCCAACCCAAAGTGGTGTTCTTATTCTTCGCTGAGTGCCGGACCACAAATAATTGAAGTAATTGGCACGATTTAACACAAGTGCTCTACCCTCCATACACCACTGCCTTATCTCGTGATCCTCATGTTGAAGCACTCCCGCAACGCCTACTTGCACATACTTTAATGAGAAGCTGCTAAATACTTCGGGTGGTGTTGGAGGGTACACGAGAATATCTGCCACTTGTACTCTCTTGGCGCTACCTACCACATCTCCGCAGGTGTTAACACGGTGGTCAGCACTTGAAAGCACACAAATGGTCCTTTATCTCGGCTGCAGTATGCGAGTGGTTTGGCTTGAAAGCAGCAAGGATTGGGCACTCCCTTCCTGACTAGGCCAGTCCCACCCTCGCATGGCAGAAATAACCTCATCGTCAGCCGGAAACAATATATCTTGCACCACAAATAGGGCAGATGATTTAAATGAGATTCAGATTAGCATCACGCATTGCCGAAGTGCGTCCACACCTTGATTTGGAGTAATCAGGTAAGTAGACGTGAGTATCTCCACCAATGAGCTATTGAGAGGGCGATGCCATTGCGTTTTAAGTAGTCATTGCAGTGGACTATGCGTCGAATGCTCTGCGTATCACTAAATCCAATCCCAAGTCTGATGTCGATAGTGATTATACCACAACTCCTACCAATCCCCTATATCGTCTAAGACGGCAATTACATTTCAGAAAAGGCAAACTGCTTGTGCCAGAGGTAAAGGTAGAGTAGGCAAGGGTAGTGCATACCTCTTCGCTATCAGCGGAATTACCTCCACTGTCGAGCAGCTTGATCATGTTCAAGGAGGCAATGCCTCGTGGCGTTCGGCTTCCACGGCCTAGGATATGGACCACTGACGGAATAGTAGTGTGCCAAGAGGAGTGCTCCTACAGTGCCATCCTCGTAGCCATAAGGTCACTGCTATTAGTGAAGACTGTGTTAAATTTTTATCCCTCCAAGTGATCTCCTACGGTCGCAGTATCATAAGCCAACTTCTAGACCACGTTTTGCTATCTACTAGAAATAATTTGTGCTCTTCAAGCTGCACAAGTGGTTTCGACAGTAGACATCACTGACAAGTTCGATGGCAAGCACCCAGTTGATCAGTGAAAGTAATTTCGTAGTGGTAATTAATCCAACGCTGTTTGCACATGAGTCGTTTGCTGCTGAAAGGCAAGAACTCGTAACCTACTGCTCACGGATGCGAGCATCAATTTGTTGTGGAAGCATTTCCGAGGCTCATCGACGGAGGTCACTTCGCACGATATCGCAGGCGATGCACCATGGAGAGGAGGCAGTTGGTGACTGTGTTCTTCCCTCCAAATAAGCTAAGAGGATTGAGTTGTAGCTGTCAAACCTAAATGTTGCATGACGTTTGGTGCTTGGTCAGGTGGTGCCTGGTTCCGATCAAACTCGCATGATTTTGTCATGGAACAGCTCACTCGCCTTTGCCTTTCAAGTGATTACCTTACTTTGTGGTCCTGAAATAAAATTGGACATCGAAATCTTTTTTAGACTGTGAATTAACCAGACCCATCGCCTATTGCGCCCTCCAATGATCTGTCAAAGAACACTGCATTTGAAGCCTTGTTTGCTAGTCGACATTTGTGGATTCCACCAATGCACCATTCGCTCCTCACTTTGTTTCGCTTTTGGGTCTGCTATCAAATGCAACCGTATGCACACTAATGAGGTGCATTCCTTGAGACACATCAACTCTCCGCCTAATTGTATCCTCCCCTTCTCCAACAGACTGTGTACAATGTGGAGGGATTTGGAGGGCGTTGACTGTCCCACTGGCCAACAAGCATCACCCTCCCAGACTACCTTGTCGGTGAGAAAAGCAGTGGCACTGAATACCACATGGATGGTAGGCAGGTCGGAATGAAACCTAGACTTCGGTATTTCTTAGTTTCTTTTGCGTAACGGGAATGGGAAGGAAATCGAGCAAGTCCCACATCCTCCTCCTCCTTCTCCTCAGTGTTCGCCTCCGTACATCAAGTAGCTCCGACGTCAACACTGGCTTGTGCATTTCTCCTTGCACCTCACCTGTGTCTGATGACCACGCATTATGGCTAGAATATATGTCAGTGGTCACACCCATCCTCAAAGAATGGAACTAGGCGAGAGCGAGAAGCAGAGGGAAATACCAAGACAAATACTCCTCGTGAGGTGCAAAGTGCATATCTCTCTCCTGATGTCGTTGATGCATGTCGAACGGCGTGATGCTGGCGTTGATCGCCAGAGTTCTATTCGGACCTTGTCTCTATTTGTGGGCATCTGGTGGATGTGGAGGCCCTGCCAATACTAAGAGAATGACATTTGCTTTGTTAAATAGAAAATACGCCAATGGTTACTTTGTTATTGGGCTTTGACGCTCTCATGTCCCAGTGAATTAGATGGCCACACTTGGCATCACCAATTCGTGAGATTCGCGTTATCTGGTAGAAGAAGTGCGACAAAACACTGCCACTGTCTCAAAAGCACACAGAAAAGCAATCTGTCCCTCTTCTGTGTCGTAGACATTCGCGCGAGGAACTTTCAGACTGAGGCTGAAGAGACTTCCGTCCCTCTATCCACAATTCAATGATGTGACATATAGAAGGCGTGAAGGGATGAATGCAATAGACCTCTTCTACGTTGCTTCTTTCATTTTGTCTCTTCACTGCCTTTTCAAGGACCCCTTTGATGTAGTTGCAATGTGATGAGCTTCAAGACCTTACTAGGTGTCTAACATATTAGCACGATCCTGCGTCTGACAGGCATTGTGTGTACAGACCCACGCTCTTCTATACCGCAGTGACTGGAAGTAGTGGAAGAGCGGTGAAGGTGGCCAGGTTGGCAGACCACTTCACCATAGGCAGCCATATTCAGTGACATACAGCAATGCACCGTCATGTGTAAGCGAACCTCGTTTGGCCTGTCTTAACTGCGTCGGAGTGCGTGAGGGGAGGTGGGTAGAGGGTATCAACAGCGTTCATCGTTGTGATCAATGGCGTTGCACAGGGGATGCACACTCAAGTGATGTCCACATAGCAGTACTTGGGGATTGGGAGAAGTGATCAGTGAGCGAAAACAGGAGACTATTCCTTACCTTTGACACTGGCATACTAGGCGTTGGCTCTTCTACTACATCTAAGTGGACTAAGATTTCATGGCCTGAACTGCTTGAAGTGACAAACAGCATGGAAGTAAGGACGTGGAACAAGGAAGTGGGATCAGGGAAATGCCACCGCGCCCACAGTAGCACGAAGAGCTGTGCTGTAGGTGGTCAACGATGAGCTAACACGCTGGAGCCTTGACATTGACTTTTGTCTGTTGATTGTGGGAGACCACCTCTTGTTGACGCTAAAATACTGCACTGGTTATGACGGGATATGAACAAGCATGCAATCAGAAAGTAAAAAGGAGACTGGAGCATGATATGTGGACGGCAGTTCGTACAAATTTAGAAATGCAATGTTGCTAGAAAGCTAAGAGCTTTGGAGTAATTGTGCAATGCATCCTCACAAGTACACGCTGTGCTGTGCTGTACTGTACTGCAAGTGTTGTACCTGTCAAGATTATTACTTCTTTCAAAGGACACTATATTTGCTTAAAGATGATTTTTCCTTACTATATATCATTATTTGAGTGTAGTAAGTGTGCGCACTCCTGATCTTACATTTTACTCTTGTCCCCAAGTCGCCAGATGTCAATGTTGGGTCCTACCTCGTAGTGACCAATCAAATTCCCACGGGCAGTTGAATGCGTGTTTGACTCCAGGAAGGTGGCAATGTTCGACTTAGCTCTAAATGTTTAAGTTGTTTGTGGAAAGAACTCAATCGAGCATGGCCACTTTGGTCCTGATTTTAAGCTGAATGCCTAGAAGCAAACAACTACTGCAGTTTGGTTCCACTCGGCCTGGGTTGAGTGTCATAATCCGACGTAGAGCCTGAAATGTATGTCACAGAAAAGATGAGGACCGTATGCCATCAAGTACCGTCATCTCCTGTCTACCTGCTTGATCCCCTCCTCTCTCCCTGTTTCCGATCCGTTTGGTGTCAATTCGCATCGGAGTTGACTAAAGTCGTGCGCCGTATCAAGTGCATCAAAAGGTGTTTTGATGCATTAACGATGGGTAGATTGCAACAGACTCATGCCCAGGGTATGACCTACGGGTCATCAGTACTACCACCCGCTGTAAAGCCTCATATAGTTGTGTAAATGAGCCCCAACTCGCCCTCTTTCCTTCACGGAGACTTAGTGAAAGACAATGCTTAATGAGAGAGCATGGTTATAGTGCATCGAAAACTTCTCAATCTCACGTAGCACATAGCTATGGAGATGGTCCGAGTTGCAAGATATTCAGATGCGAGTTTCATTTTAGGAGACCGCTTACATTGCTTTGATGACGGTGACGCCGTGCAAGCTCCTCGTCGCCCTGATGAAGACCTCAGCTGCTACCAACTAATGCCGCAGCTGGTCACTGGACCTGATCACCGAGGGCGGGACCAATCTGGGTGCCAGCAACTGACCTTGGTTGCAGTCCTGCTGATGTGATTCTATCTGCGTGTGACATCTCACATGGTTGATGGATGCAATGCGCCCTCGTCCACGTTGAGGACTGTTTCCTCTACGACCTCTCGGGGCCAGGAACATTACTATGCATTCTATTAGCCTCGAGAGGACCCGTTGTTGCGGAATGCATAAAACATTCCCATACACTCGTGACAGTCTTCATTCCACCACCGCAGCTATCACCTTACCCTCTGACAGACATTGTGTGTACAGACCCACGCTCTTCTGTACCGCAGTGACTGGAAGTAGTGCGAGGGCGATGAAGGCAACTAGGCGCATTTAGGAGCACAAACCAGTGGCAACATCGGCTTACATGCGCGGATGAAGAGAAGAGTGATGCTGGGGAAGTTCTTTGCTGAGATAGAAGTCATTTGTGCAGCCGCAATCCGAATGCCCGTCTAGTTCACTGATGAGCAGATCAGCAGACAGGACAGGTATTGACATGACGGGTTGGGAGACCAGATCACCATAGGTAGCGATAAACAAAGTGACACGCAACTTGGCATGGCCTGTCTTGACTGTGTCCGCGTGCGTGAGAAGAGCATGGTGGAGGTAATCGTTGGCGTCCATCGTTGTGACCAATTGTGTTGCACTGGCAATACGCACACAGGTGATGTCTACGTGGCAGCTAATGACGATTAGTTGTGTACCACACTGGGAAGTGATCAGCGAGTGCGGAGCAGGAGACATAACCTTATCATCGACAATGACAAAATGGCTCCTGATTCTTCTGTTGGCTTCTGTTGGCCTGGTTCCTTGTAGCGCCAACTGCTTAGAATGACGAACATTATGGAAGTGGGGATGGGCAATGGAAAATTGGGGTCAGGGAAATGCCTCTCCGTCCACTGTGAGTGAAGCGATGAGCTGTCACATTCGAGGTTAAGCATGCATGCTAAGATTTGGCTTTGAATTCCAAACGTTGCTAGTGGAGGGCCACCTCGAGTTTGTGGTGGTAAATTGGATTGATTAGGATTGACGACTTCACGGTCTGCATCCATCCCACTGACCTATTGATGGTGCAATAGGCATCAAGTGGAGCCATGCAGTAGGTGGGTGCTTGACTGTTCGCCATGAAACAAATGGCCTAGGGATGAGTGCAGTGCACCATCACCAAGCAGTGAGATCGGCAATCGTATGGAGATGCAAAAATCAGTGAACGTGTAAATTTCCTTCGAAAGTGCTGCCTAAGTATGTGACGCCTCCGCCTATTAAGCGACCCTTCTACTGTCTTGTTGTACCTGAGTGCGAATCTGGGAAAGTGAAGAGGATAGCCATTTAATGTGACCAAAGAAAGCATCGGAGAACAAGTTGCTTGTAGAGATCAGTTCGTGATTGCTATTGTGCTGCAGTCATGCTTCTGAATTTCGCCTGCAACACCACTACTACTCTTGATGATGTAAGTAGCATTGGCTGCGTGAAGAAATTGGGTGTAGCGCACCAACTACCAAGTCGACTCGTGGTCAATGTTCGTGATGGCAAGAGCAGAGGAGGAGGAGAAGAAGAAGAAGAAACTGAGGAACTCAGGTGTTTTGTTAATGTTTGAGTAGGCACTGGCATTTAGTAAACAGACTCTTCATCTCGATGGCTGTGCGTGTGCCTGCCGGTGGCGTAGTGACACACATGCCCATTCTGTTTCATTCAGCAACCTCTTTTTAACCTATTTATCTGTATTTAGGCCTCATGCCGGCTCAAGCAATGGTGCTAGGTGTCGCTCTCAACTCTTGACTACACCTGCGATATGGTATGGTGTACACGTCGCAGATGTAGCGCATTTAAATGGCATCATGAATGTCACTAAAAAGTTATAGTGATGTTTTTGATCGACTGAGTATTGTGAATGAGGGTGCTTTGTGTCGCGGAAGCACGCATACATGCCACGATGGATTTGAAAGAATATGGAGGAGGCAGATCGGGTGAGATAATTCGTGTTGCCGGCTTGCACTGGTGGCATATTCTCAGCATTGTGATGCCACACACACAAAGGCTATTTTCGAAGTGATGTGTGGTTACACTGCCTTGCGGCACACTCCATTCGTCAGGCTAGTGCATTCATCTGTCGATTTGACGGGTGGAGATTGTCGTTGTGTGTAGAAATGCAGACCGTATCGTAGTGAAGGTACTCGATGTATTTTATGCTCCTAAATGCCTCATGATCATGTGCTACGTAGTATGGGAGAGGGTGAGGCGAAGACTGTTTTAAATGTGTCTACACAGAGGCGACATATCAGAGCACTCTATGCTCTTGCATAAGTGGATGTATTTCAGATAATGAATCGAAATCCCTTGAACGCAACGTGAGACTCGGTTTTTCGCCGAGCGAATGATGTTGATGGCAGAACAGAACACCAACAAAGTTGTTGTGATAGAAGCAGCATGGAGGAAATGGATCCAAGTGCAATAGACAGAGACTCTGCCATGGACAGGGACCTCGACAAATCGCTCGGTCACCCTCCCCCCACATATAGCCTCACCTCTTTCCTTTAACGACAAAAGGCATTGGGCTTTCTGACCGACAGCTCTCAGTGCCACTGACACATGACAGCAGGATTCTGCGCACCAAAATGAATAGCGTCTACTCGATCCCGACGTTGGTTGTGTCTGACCACTTACCACTTCAAACAGACATGCGTTGCAGTGATACGTGGTGGGCCACTGCAATTCACCTAATTAGTAGTTCATCAGTAGTATGTGTCGCTTTAGAGACCAGTGTCATATTGAGGCCGTAGTTAACAACCTACCACATGCTATCACAATTTCACAGACTCATTTATCGCTCAAAGCTTTGTTCTCCTTGGCTTGCTCTAATGATGTGGCATGTATGGCCTACTGGGTGGAGTTGGAAGCAACAATGAATGACTGTGAGTAGAGCGGCATTACCCACGTCTCGGTGAAGGACGTGGTGTGGGTGTGCACGTCAAAAGTGCACGAAGCACTAAACATAACTCGCCATTCGGCATCGCTACTTCAGCAGCAAAGTGGTCGAGATGCGTGACTTCACCTACCGACATCGTAATGCTGCTTTGAGAGGCCAACCACACCGCAATGTGCACAGCTCCATAAATGTCGCTTACATCCATCTCTTGTGTCAGCCGATTACACGGTTGTGTGGTGGAGGGAAGGGGTGATCAAATTTCAAAGTAATTGAAGCGACTTAAACAGAGCGCTCCATTGCTCTCTCTTCTGCTAGAGACATTCAATCGTCCCACAATCAAGAGCCTTCTGATTCACTTCACTTCGAACCAACACATTACGAACTACCTGCCCTGGCCTTATTCGATCTCATCCGATCTGCCTAGACAACGGTGCCCTGACCTCGTCTTCACAAATGTGGCAGTGTACGTACTGATAAGTCTAAAACAAATGTACTGAATACGGTATGCTAATGCACCTGATCGTTTCCTCAGGACATCTATTGTATGTATGTATGTATGTATGTGTGTGTGTATGTATGTATGTATGTATGTATGTATGTGTGTATGTATGTATGTATGTATGTAGGTATGTATTGCATGGCTGCTGTAGTACCTCGACCTTTTCTAACACCGCACTACACAGCCGAGAGCAGTTCGTGTAGTTGTCGACACAGGAGCAGTAGGTGCCAATAGACACACAAATAGCAGATGGGATGGAAGGAGGAGGAGGCACAAGGATGGAGGGAAGGAGATGGAGAGAAGGAGACAAACGTAGGAGGCATCGAAGTGCGTGGAGATGGAGAGTATGTTGGATAGTGTGGGAATGAAAGAGTGAGTAATGTGTCGTGGGGTAATGTAGGTGTCGCCACGCACCAAGTCGGTTCAGTCCTAGTGGAGGAGCCTTCGATTGTCAAACTTGCTTTCCGTGTATCTGCCATGTGCCAATTAAGCCCAGGACTCACAAATACCGCCCATTTCTGCAGTTTTCTTGCAATGAAAGCAGATCACCTCATCATCATTAATTTCTTTTGCAGTGCTTGATGAACCATCCTATTTATTGTGCTGCATGCAAATCAAAGCTCGCGTTCCAAAACGACGCTCCTCAAATTCACCCATATCTATGTGCACACTAATGTGGAGGATGAAGGCAAGAGCAACACAAGTGATCAGACACCTCACAGCTGTTCACATTGCTTCCGTGGACGAAGTGTGAACTCGTTGTTTGTGGTGTCGACGTTGAGGTGGGAACACTGCACACCTCAGAAGTCTCTCCGCATCGTCTCTTTTACGTCCTGCTCCAGTGTGAGAAAACGTTGAGGTAGCACATGCAGGGTAGATGAAGAATAGGTTGGAGACCCTCAGTGAAACGAAGCAATGGTGAGATGGCATCCAATGGATTTCGCTCCTCCCATTCGACAATCGAGTCGGGGACTACTGGTCCTCCTCCACTCCCGTCACGCAGTCATAGACTAAGTTAGCATAACCGACTTGATGGAATATATGAGAAATCGGTGTGAAGAGAGAGGGAGGTGTGGATTAGTGAATGGATACGGTGTGGATCAACCAAAAGAAGGTGATCTGATAGGCGATATTATGAGGCTTTAAGTGTTGACATTAGAGACAGGGGAAGAAAGTCTCTAATTGAAATCAGTGGATGAAGTGATTCGGAAATGATGAGTGAATGAGTAGTGAGGGGAGATGAGTGAAGGAGTAATGGATTTACTGTGAATTGACTGCTTTAGCCTTTAACGGGTTTCAGATGAAGCGACTGTTGAATGCACAGGACGAATGAGTGAAAGGAGAGCTAATTTTGTAAAGCCGACTTCTGCTGTTGAGCATCGTCAGGCCTTTGCTACTGCTTTTAAAATGCATTTGCAAAGGATAGTAGGGTTTGCCTGCCTTGCCAACATTGTAAGAGGCAATGATCTAAATGTCTGACTAAATACCGCACAATTTGCTCCAAATGTTTTTGAATCTACTTAAGGACTTTGTGCATGAAAAAAGCACTACCTCTGCTTACACTGGTTTTGACGTCTCAGCCTCCGAATACTATTCCATGTAGAGAATTGAGGAAGTGATTAGAGCAAGTAAGCTTGAATCCTCTCGCCAGGCTCCAACTCCTCCTATCCATCACGGGCCATGGTGAATAGCTCTCCCTTAGTACACTGAAAGAGTTTCTAGTGTGGTGGGATTTCTCCTACGTGGGAGTGGTGCAACTCGCAAACCGTGAGTCAATGCCATTGTCGTCAAGAGACGTAGACACCCGCCTCATGGACTACTTGAGTGCAGCGGTGATAACAAGGCTTAAGGACTCATCAGAAGCCTCACTTTGTATGTGTAGGGGTGTGTGTGTGTAATGGGATAGAAGAAGGGCTGGAGAGATAACGCCCATTGTTGTGGACAATGGTTCAGGCATGTGCAAGGCTGACTTCGCTGGCGATACCAAACTGCGTGTCGTTTTCCCTTCCCTCGTCGGGGGTCCTCGTTAGCAGAAAACTGTCGGTAAATCTGCGCTTAACCCTCGACCGTTGACCCATTCCTGAGAATGCGACCCAGTTCCAATTCCCTGCCAGCATCTTTGACCTCCTTATAGCATTAAACGACAATCAGGTGTGTCACAAAAGGCCAGTTGCTTCTCACGATTCGGCAGATAGATTGGGACGCACTAGTGGTAACTTGAGGACCGTCTTCCCCTTTTGTTCATTCGCTTCATCTCGATAGTGTTAGTTTGAAGCATACGCATTAAGCCGAATACGTAAAAGGCGAGTAATGACAGTTGTAGGGAATCCACTGCGAGTAGACGTTCTCGTTCACGTCCATGTATTTGGTGGACAGAGGAGCCTTGCTTTTACAAGGAACCCTATCAAGTGAACTGACATCAGGCTCATTGTATAAAATTCTTAACAGGAAAACATTCCGAAACAGATTCATCAGAGCAGTGCTTTCGTTGGGAGTGCTTGCCCTGTAACATCAGTGGCCTCAGCAAAATTAAGACCCAGAAGGGATTTGGTCCCTTGCGTTCCATGACAGTGGTTTGGTTGTGAGTTCGCTTATTGTGTCTTCTCCCCATGCAAATCGAACATCCGACCGCAGTAGATGTCAGGCTTGTCCTTCACTTGCGCTTCCAAATTTGGCCTTCAAATGAGCTAGGTGCTTTGGTTCTCCAAATTCCTGGCACCCCTTCTCTATCCAAAATATCCAATTCATCGAGAGACGTGGTAGAGTCTTCCAGAGATGCCTTGAGGGATTATTTTTAAAAAACCCAAGTTAATGATCTGGTCGCGACCTGCTGAGTTGCCGAAGGAAGGTGGGAATGTGAATGGCATTGGTGGGCAGTGTAGCTATAGTGCCTAAACAGAGTTAGAGCCATAAATTGTACCTCCTTCGCCAGCATATGGACGCGGCAGTGCCGACGAAGGCGCTAGCCTGTTCGCATGAGTTCAGCTACCAATTAATGCCCTCAACCGACGACATCGTTGTGAATGCAATGCTCCCTAGTGCGTATCCCAACTGGCAGTAGTGGCTACAGCTACTCCCATCTCGTTGACTGCTAGGCAACCTGCCACTTCTCTCCTACTGCGATCGACGCCGCTTCTTCCTCGCAACTCTGTTCGTGTCTCCAAAGGCTACGTTGGCAACCACTTCTTGCACGGTTTGAGCCTCTTTATATATCTTACCTGTTCAGTTCCCCTGAATTCAAGCCCAATGCTTGGTGAACTGTTCTTGTTTGCCAGGAATCCATTTCCCTATTTGACCTGATTGTTAGAAATGTGTGCAGGTTACCTACCACCTCATAAGTAACGATTGCATTATACCTATTCAAAAATAGCAAGACAAACTTTGAATGAATTAGGTAGAAGATGTTTTAATCCTTGTCAGTCCTTGAACAGGATTGGAGTCTACCTATCTACCTGTCTTGTGGTGCAAATGTTGGTGAGTGGTGGCTGTTATTTTGTCCCCTAAAGCTTTTGAAGTAGTTGTAGGACTTGCATGCAGCAAGGTGAAATCTGGAGCATACACTACCAAACTCTCCCTCTTGGGAGGACGTACAAGTGCAAGCCACCAACAAGTCTGTTTGCTGAGTCATTGAGCAAACACAGGGGGGTATTCAACGAAAGACACTGTCGGTAAATCTGCGCTTGTCCCTCGACCGTGGACCCATCCCTGAGAATGCGGCCCAGTTCCAATTACCCGCCAGCATCTTTGACCTCGTCGATTCACCCCTCCCCTAAGTGAGTGTCTCATTATAGCCGATCTCATGCTCACACACTTTGCTTCATTCTTCTTGAGAGGCTCGTAGAGCATAGAGGATTGATTGGGCAGTGAAGATGACGCTGACTGGTGTCCTTGCACGTCATCTCGTTCTATCCATCGTTGGAGATCTCGTCGGACGGAGGCGTATATACCGATTTGTCTAGTTTTTTCGCGCAAGCCCGTCTTGGCGACAGCAGTACCCCCTTCTCGGAGGATTTCACTAAAACTGCAATGCGCATTGGTCACATGCCAGCTCAAGTGCGGAGAAGACTTGAGGACGATTTCGCTTGTAGCGTTTGCTTATTTCCTTCTGGTTTCTTCGTTGTCTACTTTGCTTTTCCTAGCAAGCATAACGTTTGCGGCAGTAGCTTAGGCCTGCAGCCAATGCGGGTACTTCTGTTGGCTCCACCTCGAACCCCTCCTCCCATCATCACAGACCTCCAAATCTGGGTCTATGCTAAGGATGAGGTTATGTGAACCCATGTACTCTTTATACCCTTCGACACGCATTTTGGCGCTCGTTTGTCAAATCATCTGGGGATTGGGAAGAGAATGAAATCGGCTTTGTGGTCAATCAAAAACGAATGCTTAACGTAGCATCACTCCACTTAACGTCTTTACAGGTAACACGTCATTTGGGGCGTATACCTGGCAACCTCGTCATCTGTCGAGGCGGATTGCAAATTGGTGGGGTGTTGTTAGGCGGTGGAATGCGTTTGATTGTGTGCAACCAAGATTCTCAGTGGATCTCTACTTAGAGCTCTCTCTGTCAATGACATTCACTGGTTATTCGCCCGTGAAAGACGCGCACCTATGCTTTGGTGTTATCACTGCTCTCGGTAACCTCAACGGATCCAGCCGGTAAGGTAAAATCGGGGAGCAGAGGCCTAGACGGTGGTAGGAGGCGACCAAAATGCATTAGGGTGGATGTACGTAGAGTGTGATGCTGCAGCGAATCTTGGTCTCGGGCATTAAGAAACTGGAGAATCGCATCATAGTCCGTGCACCGACCTCTTACAACCACTCTAATGACCAATGTACACTGCCAACTGTCTTTCAAACATGCTGCCTGCCTCTTTGTCGAGGATCAGAGGACGTTAAATGGTTTGCAAAGTACCTGTGAATCAGTTGCGCTTTGGTGAATTTCAAACACGCCCTAATAGACCTATTCCCGGATTCGATGGCGGAGTTCGCGCTCAACCTACTTCACAATCATCTATATTATTGTCTCATATAGTAGTTCATCCTCCAGAAACACAAAACAGTGCTGGCGACTTAGGTTGCATTGTTGATTATCTGTTGGATAGGGGAAGGGTTCAAAGGGAGAACATCTGATTCAACCCAGCTCATGCGTGACTTCATACGACCACGAATTAGTGAGGGCTTTATTTGCGCAAAAGGAAGGTACAGAAAATAGCTTAAGCGTGGAAGTGAAAAGTTGTTCGAGATCTACCGATCACGGGCAGCGTAAAAGATGAAATGAATCGGCAACTTTCACAAAAAACACACTTGATAAAGCAAAGCGAGTGATGAATGACAGCAAGGTGGATTAGTTTTCCACCATGACATTCCAGCATGCGTCATATCTACCTTCTATAGAAACGATGACTCCCTCAATGTCAGCACTGAGTTTCTGGAATGACGGTCGTTCTTCCGCACGCATCTCCCAGCAGGATTTCATAATGCCGTACACTTCATCATCACAATTAAAGCCCAGTCTATGCGGTGAGGGAAGACGTTTGCACTCCGAAAGGAAATTCTTCAAATCGGCGAAATTTTTGCACTCTAAAAATGGAGTGTATTAAGGAACTTAGAGAAAGATTGCTCGCAGTGCAATGCAAAACTTCTCCCTCTTCTAACAGATGCATTGAACGGGTTCAGAACTAACCCTCGTAGGGCGTTCTCCCATAGGTCAGAACCTCGAACATGAGCACACCGAAGGACCAGACATCGGCTTTGGTATCCGGCTTGTAGTTTGGATTCATCGCCTCGGGTGCCGTCCACCGAAAGGGGAAAGAGCCTCAAAGAAAGACAACAGTGCAAGCGTAAGCCTCTTCAAGCCCAAAAATAAATGCCCTTCTAGTTTTATTAAAAGGCTCATCGCGACTGCAATAGCGAGTGCCTTAAAGCAACGGATTGACTTCGGAGAAGTCGACAAGATGTGTGTCGAAGCAAGACTGATGTCATCAGGAATTAGAAGTCATTTTGTGGCTGTCAGGTGTGATACAGTCTCTGCTGTGTGTGTGGCCAAGACACACGCGGACTCACCATCTGTATAGTTCTGGTTGAAGCCAAGGATTTTGGTCAACCCAAAGTCGGCGACCTTCACGGTTCCATCCGCGTCAACGAGCACGTTCGCAGCTCGTAGATCTCTGTGCACCACTCCCACTTTCTCCAGGTACACCATTGCCTTCACCACCTACAAATCCAACCAAATGATCGAAGCCAATTCGTGCCTATTCTGGCTGACCCACTGAATCACCACAGGCGGCTGTACCGCTAAAATAGCCTCCACTCCCCACGCACACGTCTTTCACGTCGACGTGAATTTCGATGCCGCATTTTGCTGACAGTAAATTGGCGAGATGAAAGGCACTTCGCTGCCCATCTCGCCCTCAATAGCAGGACCACCTAACTGTAGGCATTCCTTCCGTGACTGTGAGATGTCAAGCGAGTTCAGCCTGCGGTGTTCATGGCAGCACTTGAAGCAATTCGGCAATGAGCATGAAATTCCCCTCTAATGGGGAGCTTGTGTGCGAAGAGTGCTTGCGCAATCCACATTGGTTGGCTCGCCGCGTCGTGCAATGACTTAGCAACTGCTCTGACTCACAACAGGAGGAAATGGTGGGTAAGCAAAATACTGACGATGTGAGACATGCCCCAGTAACCATTAATCACATGAGTTCACCAGGAATCTCCGACTAGAACAGTCCCGGTGGAGGCAATTAAATTTCCCCGCACCAACAATAATCGCGTCTCATACTGCTTCTCAAAGATCACATCGATGACTGCCATCGTCACTCCACCCTTCACGTCAAACGTGTGCTAAATTTAGAAGACGGTTGCGATGACATCACTCACTGCAGTGCTTGGATGTGCTCGCCATACAACCAATCCTTGTGGGATTTGTGTGCAGAGAGAGTGTTCAGCTTTAACAGTTTCACCACTTGTGGCACTCAACTATTACATTAGATTGGAGATGCACCGATCAACCAGAGGTGAGGGTGTGTTTTTGAAAGATGGGAGAGTGATGGTGAGCACCAACCTGGTCAGTGATACTGATGAGTTGTTGGTAAGTGAGACTGCGTCCTTCGGAAGTCTGTAGGTAGTCTCGAAGCGCACCGTTTGGCATGAATTCAGTGATAATGAGGACGTGTCCATCAGGCGCATCGCAACAGAAGCCCAGAAAGCGTACGATGCGTTGATGGGAGAGGATATGCATCACCTTCGCCTCCTCCTGAAAGGCTGCGTCGTTTGTGCCAGTGAGACTCTTCTTCACTGCCACCTTCACACTGCGTATGGAACCGGCGTAGACCACACCGAAGTTACCTCTTCCCAGTTCCTTCTCCAACTTCACATCCTTGTAGTGGATGAAGCACTCCTTGAAATTCAGTGGTGGCGGCACTCTGTGTGGCCGTGCCTCAACTAGACCCACCTCACTGTCGATCAGGTTTGCTGGGGAGAGAAAAGTGTGGAGAGGTGAAGGAACCGCTAAGGAATCAGTCTGATTCTATGGCATTCTCTCACTCTTCAACGATACGCATCACTGCATCGTGCAGTGGACGTCTCCCATTGCACCTTCCACTCAGTGTGAGGTGGGAAACAAGCAAGAATTAGAAGTTGAGTGGGTGACTTAGCACGCCATGGGAGATGGCCAAATGGTAGCTTTGTCTTGGTAAATTAACAAAGTTGAGAGACATGTGTAGTAGAGGCACACAACCACTTGGTGTGACACGAGCCTTAAAAACCTTGGCTTCACTTCTGTGCAGAATGTGCAGTGGTGACTTCTGTAGTACTCAACACAAGACATCACTAATCTCACCTCACTAAATGCTCTCAGGCTGGGATGAGGACATCCACATGCTTACACCAAAATGCATCTTAGCAACCTATCAAACGGTGCAGGTGACTAAGACTGCTCCTGGTTCGGATGTCTTCTCTCAGCGTGTAGAAGACGCTGATTTCTACTGCTATCAAATGGTGTCAATGGCGATCGTTACACTTCCTCCTTTCAATAACCACTGCGAGTGTGTTTCGTGAAGGCATGTAAGCTTGAGGCACAACCACATTCGATCTTCCATGGTCGTAGACATCAAAAGAATGTGTAAATCGGCAGCGGAGGTATCCCCGTCCACGCTGACGCACACACGAAAGAAATCTTACATTATGATCTTGTGGTTAATGTAGTCTTACATGCATTGCAGTGTCACAATGATGGACAAGGCCAAAGCTACTCTGTAGAGAGGCTGCAAAACAATGCAAACACTGCAATTAATGCAAATTTGTGACGACTTACACTGATAATAACTGATCAAGTCCCCGAGAGTACCAAAAGGCACATCAGGTGAAAGGTAAAACCTCTTCCCCCCTTCGTCAACATAGACTCGGAAATGTTTGATGTTGACACCGTTAGCCCGGACAGATAGGCAGTACGGACTGCCAGGCTCTAAAATAGAAGACACAAGCATAAGCACATGGTCCATCCATCGTCCTGCATTCATGCAAGTACTGCCAATTCACTCGAACAAAGCATACACTCACAAATATTTTGCTTCGCATAGTTTTAAGCTTACAGTTCCTGTAAAGCGTACTACATTGGAGAAATGGTTGTCAAAAGTAGCCAGTGCTAGGTTCAATTTTCGATTATCTTAACCCATCTGAGGGTAGCAAAGAAGGAAATTTGTGACAAGTGTTTACGTTCACATGGTCGGAGGATGTAGGTGCCAAATTGGACTCCGGGCACGAGGAGCTTGCGCTCTGCTTCCAAACGATCAACGTCGTACCAGGCTTCACAAACACTGAGCAGATACGCGTCAGATGTAACGTAGTTTGATGGGATGAGGCCTCTCTCTTTGGTTCGACAATTCTTTGCCATCCACCATGATTCTGATGAGTCAACCACTTCGAGAGGATCACCTGCTCTAAAGCCACATTCATCCGGTTGTGTTGGAACGAAATCGTAGAGTGCTGTGACCATAAATGAACTCGACGGCTTTGGTGGCTCTACATTAATCCATCTTCGCTCATTTAATTGAAACTGTTGTGGTTCTTGGACTGTGGGTGGACTGGCGTAAGCTCGAGAATTCCGTTTTTGGCGAAGGCTATTTCGCCAATTACGAAGACGTTTACGAAGACCCATCTTGAAGTCTGAAATCAGCACAAGTTTACCAGACCCTTTGTCACGCGTGTGGGACTTCTGCAAAAGTGTTTTTAAGCTGACGAAGTTTATAACTTGTATTTTAGAGAACAATGTGTTTCCTAGTTTCGATTTTGACGAAGTGAGTTCTTTGGTCTTCACAGCACAAGAAAAGGAAGAAACTGCAAACAAACTTAGCCAAATGCGTAATGTTATGGTTCTTTTTATATCATTGATGATGATTTCCCTCCTAAGGATTAAATTCGTATTACCTCCTCAGATAGAGAACAGCTAATGTTTGTAGTGAACAAAAATGCTTCAGGTTTGCAGACTTGAAAAGCAGTGCAAGTTGTGCGGTTTTATGCTTTTGAAAAGGTTTATTACACAAGACTTACAAAGCCACTCTGCACAGGAACACTGGACCAACTCTGTTGAAAAGTGAGCAGCGATCAACAGCCTTGACAAATATGCATTCGATATACATAAACTAAATGCGGTGTATTCGTGAAACGGTGCCTTTTTTGCATGCAAAGTGCAAAACACTTGAGTAGAAATTTAACACATTTACGTAGCCCTAAAGATTGTGCTTATTCTGCTACAGTGTGAGATAAAACTTTTTAAAGTCTAGTTTGGAGACTGATCGGCATTCACAAGACAAATGATAGTAATTTGAGCAATGCGTAGCTTTGAAAACAAAGGTTTCCTGAAGCGGTGCTTTCATGGTCCAAAGATTAGGTAGATCAAAGTTTGTTTGCAGTTACTTTGACATGAATTCATAAGTGCATTTGCATAACATAGGATGATTTGTCAGAGGTTTCGGTCAGTATGAATTTGACATTTTTTTACCATACTTCCATTTGCGTTTAGAAATGCCTATCTTATTTGTCATGAATAATGTAGTATAAAATTGAGGACTTTGTGCTCTCGTCTTACTTCAGCAACCACATCGCTTCTCTTTTATTTCTAGTTCGTCTTCCATTTCGTCTTTTTATTGCTCCAGGACAGCACTTATCCTCCGCTTCATATTTCATCCATCCTGCCTTCCATCTACCTTCCTTTACCACCCCTCCCACCCCTACCATTGCTAATTCTTTTCCATTATCCTTTACAACGTCTCAAGTGACTGCTGTCAATTGAACATGTCCCGAATGCTGCACAGGATGCAGCTCATTTGTGGAACTGAGGATTGTACTGCTTTCCTCTCTGTAGTTCTCACAAGGACGCTTTT
This sequence comes from Taenia multiceps, assembly GCA_001923025.3. Taxonomy (NCBI): domain Eukaryota; kingdom Metazoa; phylum Platyhelminthes; class Cestoda; order Cyclophyllidea; family Taeniidae; genus Taenia; species Taenia multiceps. Next base: position 1,527,014 of record CM010317.1, on the reverse strand, counting down.
TCAACTCACGATGGTGTTGTCGTTGACATTCTTTAACCACACCATTAAACGCTATGGAGCACGAGCATAAGGATGGCAAATGTGTGGTGAAAACAGCGGCAGTTGCGGCTGGCTTTCCCTTTTATCGCAACAAGTATTTTAAAAATGGGCCAACTCCCAGTGCCACCCTGTAAAGGGCTTAGAATGTCTATTGTAATGGAGATTATTTCATTAAGTGCAATATGGTAGGGACGTTCCTGTGAAGGTATCAGTTATCCATCCGAATTGATTCGAGGCCTAATGTTGGTGCCGGTGAGGCCGTTGCTAGTCTAACACACAAGGCCTTAGGAGCAGCAGTAGAGGCTGCCAATGCTTTAATAGTGCGGTGAACTATAATGTCCCTTCGGTTTTCATGATTTAAAGGTGTTTGTAACACTTTGTTTGTTTGAACTGTCGGTTTCGGTCACTTGGGTGGCCATAATGCACTGAGCCGGTTGGTCGGACTTTGGGCCGTGCCAACAGTCCCCAAGTTCTCTGTTTCCAGAATAAATATATTCTACCCCCAGTACTATGCCTTCTTTTACCTTAAAGGGAGTCTCGGGACGCTACAGTGTTTGTGAAAGTGGTGGAATATAATTTAATCTTCCTCTGCCCAATCAAATGCTTTCACCTACCTGGTGATTCCAGTCCACCAAGTCCCATCAATTTGTGGTGGGATAGGTTTGCCTCATACAAAGTAACCCCCAAAACTGTACAGTAGATGGGATTGTCGACGTCAATGCAAATGCTCCCAACATTGTTGAATGGAGACGTCGACGGGTGGCTGAGGCCACCTCAATGCTCTCGCATGCATTGTCCACAATTCGGTCAATGATCTCCTTCCGCCTCCTCCTCCTCCTCCTCCTCCACCAACCACTGCGCCATTTGCTCCACGGGACTTGTGACGTCTTAATCGCCAGGTACGGAGTCACGCCAACTTGATGATTGTCTGCAGATGCTAACCACTTGAATGGGCACTGCTAACCACGAAGGTGTTACCTACATCTTGAGGCCACTCCTTTCTCTACTGGTCAAATTAAAAGTACGCATGAATAAGTAAATGAATAAATAATGCACACCTTCTCCAAAAGCATCTTCCTACCTGTCCACAAGGGTTGAACAGGAAAAGAGCAATGTGGTAAGTGAAGGCCATCACACTAACTCATCAACAAGAATTTGAACTTGGGCGTCAGAGCCTTCCAGTTTGACAACGAGGCAAAAGGAGAAAGTGGCCATTACTTTCTCCGCCAAGTAGGTTGGTTGTTATTCCAGCCTAAGGACTTGAAGCGTCTCTCCTCTTAGTCCACTCTGCTTCCAACTTCAGATTTGGTGTTGCTGCATCTTGACACTGTGCATGCGTCGATGCCGTTCTGTGCCGTTCGACTTAGCTGGCGATCACATAGAGAGGAAGGGAGAGTTAAAGGTGAACAAAATGACGCTGTAAGGAGAATTTCGGAGTCCAACTGTGCTAGTAGCAGTGAGTAAAACAAGTGTACTTGACTGTTGGTCGAAGTGAGGCAGAGGATTCGAGTGAAAGGGGAAGACGGGGTGAGGGGAGGGGAGAGAAGGAAGTGGATTGTGGCCTGTGTTCTACAGCCAAAATGTGGACTTGTTTTCGCGGTGTGTTTGCAGTCTGTGGCTACATCGGGTGCATGATAGATTGCACTGCTCGATTCTTTGGGCGACTGTTAGAGTAACCGTGGAGCTGGAAGAGTGTTGAGTGTGATCTGGCGATGAAAGCACTGCCAGTTTTGCATCGATGTGGTTGTGGGTATTGCGAGTTTCTTCATTGATGTAAAGGCATACAACCGGGGAGGAGGAATGTAATATAATTGCCTCTTCTGTCTACAGGTACAGTAGCAATGCACTTCTTTGAGGGATGAGGAGGGCGAGAGCATAAGGGGCGAGAGGGAAGGTGTCAATACCGGTGATTGGCGAGAAGTGGATGTCTTGCGCTCACTTTTTGGTAATTAAAACGTATTGACCATTCAGTAGACCTTGAAGAACACCTCTCTTACGTTAACATTGCAGGTGTGAACCTGATTCTGCAACAAAGTCGCAAAGTCTGTTCTGGAAGTACGAGCTTGTGAATTGAGTGTGGAAAGCATCGTTATGCGACCTTCCTACTCTCGAACATCGAAGTGGATTTGTGTAGTTGGGACTTGATTTCGCTGCCGCAAATCCCACATGTCAGTGGATGCAACGTGCTGTCACGATCTTGGCTTGTGACCGCGGACAGGGTTGCGAGCAGAAGGTGTGTCCGCATGGCAGGCTGTAGGGGTCACTCATCCTCCCCGGCACACTGGGAGGGCGAAACAGGTTCACCACTTCTATCTACACTACTGACTCCTTCTCCACTGTGTCTGCCAGGTTTATTGTAACTCCCTAACTTGACTGTAACGGTTTATCCATTTGTGGAAAGAACCCACACCACATCCCACACGTGGCATTTCTTCCTCCCTTTGTCAATTCTCCGCCAACCTTACCACCAACCATCGTTGTGTAGGCCCCTCCACAGCGTCCCGTTCCAAATAAGCTGCTCAACTTCGCTACTCCTAGCTACGACTTCATCAAGCGAATCTGCATCTCAAAATTACGCTTGCTACTGCTGACCCAATCACTTTTCAATGCAACCGATGCATCGCTCTGTGCAAAGCTTCTCACCTGGTCTACTCATCCATCTACTCAGGTGACTAAATGCCAGTGGAGTGAAAGCAAATCACGCGCTTCTCGATCTTCTCAGTGACACTTCATTTTCTGCGTTCAGTCAGACGCCTCGTAGATGCCACCCTTGCACAAATAACCCACATGAACACTCCAATTGTGACATCCGCGCGAGTTGAATCCACCGTTTTGTTGTGCCTCCTTCCACTTGAGTAATAACGTGCGTTCAGAATGACAACTCCAGGCCTAATTACCATTCTCCACAGAAAAGTCGCTCCATGAGCTGACAGTGAAAAGTCCCCAATAAGCCTTAGTGATGCCAGTTTGTTTACTCGTGACAGCTGAGAAGGCTAACTTTACCTACCTCGTGAGAGGTAGTGATGCGAGGCCAGATCCCCACTAAGAGCTCCAATGGTGCAGTCCAACTGCTCCCCAACTAACGATGTAGACAAGCCACTGCAAAGCTGTCACAGGGCAGTATCCAGCCCCAACCTGTTCTGATACCTCTGCCTCCAGCAAACTCGCCAAGCCAGTACAAATCAACAGTCTCCGCACAATTCACAGAGCGTGCCGCCGCCACCTCACCTACTTCAGCGATAAGCACGTGAGTCGTGCCCTCAAAAACCCTTGTTTCATTATGTCTCCACAAAGCCAACACCTCCACTCTACCCACATTAGTGGGGTTACGGTACCGCACCACTTTGAGTTAGGAAAACCTCGAAGACTGCAACGACTGTAAGGACATGTTTTATGCGTTCCACAACAGTGACTGCTCTCCACAATGACGGAGTCCGTAGTAATTTTCCTTCTCCGCAGAGGCCGTAGAGGCAACAGTCGTCGACATGGACGAGGGTACATTGCTTCCATCAGCCATATGAGACGCAACATGCAGGCAAATCAAGGCGGTAAGACTCCAACCGCGATCAGTTGCTGATGCCTCGATTCACCTCGTTCTCGGTAATCAGGTCCTGTGACCGACTATGGTATTATTTTGCATCAACAGAGGTCTCCATGCGAGCTCCGAGTGATTTGCACGGATTCAACGTTCTCCAAATAATGCATCTAATCTCCTAAAATGAAAGTAACAACTTTTAGACGCCTCGCAACCTATAAGACCTCCACAACTACATGCCACGTGAGATTAGAACATTTCGGATGTGCATGAAACTGCACTACTAGAGCTGTGCTCCTTACTTAAGGAATGTCCCCCCTCACAATCTCGTGGAAATAAAGCGAATTTGGCCTCATTCACACAACTCTATGAGACTTTACAATGAGTAGACCTACTGATGATCCGCAGTTCACACTTGCATTGCAATTGCGATTTCCACCTGAAGCATGAGCTCAATGCACCGCGGCGATCATACAATGCAACGAAATGTGGTTCGATCTACCCAAGGCAGCACACGACCCCGATCTCATCAACACCAATTACCATTGGGCTGATCGCAAGTGGGAGAGAATAGAGAGATCAATCGCTTAGACAGCAAATTACGATGCTCGATATCATGCGGTTTCATTCTGTCTGCGGAGTATATTGCAAGCACCAGGTAAAATCAGGACTCCCAAACCTAGGTCGAATGCTGCTACAAAGTAGCAGTTGTCCATTTGGGATGATGTAGCTTGAAATCAGATCCAAGGTACCGCTCCTCGATTCGGCTCTGTTAGCAAACAATTTGATCTTTGCTAGCGGAGTCAAGCACTCCTAGCTTACCAGGGCCACACACGCATTTAAGTGCGCGCGGAGGTGCGATTGGTCTTTATTTTGCTTTATTTGGCACTAGGCTTAAGGGCCCTTTGTAGTTTGAGGAATTAGGGTGTTATTTAAAATCATAGAAGCATCACATTTGTCGCGCACTAACATATGCTTTTATAATGGATAAATGGCTCTTTTACTCGTGGTTATGATTCCCACTACAAATGTTTAGATTTTTCACAGGTTTAACAAACGCCTCATCATTTTGTAAAAGCTTTAAGTGTTTCTCCCTTAGGGTTGTCGTGATTATAGGTGCAAGCAACCAAAGTGATCATCAGCATGCTTTGAGGATTTTTAGCTTCTTAAAATTGCACATATATGTGTATCGATTTCCGCTCGGTTATTATTGTAGCGTCCTGAGACCTTCCTTGAGGTAAAAGAAGGCCTATTGCTTAAACAGAACATCTAATTTGGAAACAGAGGGATTGGGGGTTGCTGGCACGGCTCGAAGGCCAGCCAACCGGCTAGTACAATATGGCCACCCAAGTGACTTAAACCGGCAGTTCAAACGAACAAGGTATCACAATTACCACCCATATGCTTACCATTTCATTTATTTGTCTGCTGTATTAGCTTCGATCACTTGAGTTGACTAAATTGTCCTAGCTGGACTATGCCAGTAGCTCGATCTCCTTCTCCTTGTTGAATATGTGTATTTACATTGCTTAAGAATCAGCCCTCAAGGGAGTCTTTGGATGCTAGAATATGCTTTGCCAATTTGTAGCACCCTTAGCCTTCTCTAAAGGCAAATGCGGGTATAATGTTGGAGCAGGATGTATGTTTAGCGAACAGAAGAGATTGATGCGACTGGCATGGCCAAGGGGACAGCCCACCAGCGGAGACAATGTGATCAACCATGTGACCGTTGCTGCAACAAAGAGTTAAACAAACAACAACTAAAAGACGCTTCCGACATCTCCATTGCTTACCGTATGATAATTATTACATGATGTGCCGTCGAAACATCAGTACACTCCAACCCGCATAGTTACATATCTTGATAGACGAGATATCCACGCTGATTTCTGTACTTCTTACCTGACTTGGAAGCCGAATGGAGGTGGATTCAGAAAACGGACATAGTAATCCTGATCACTGCAATTTTCCACAACAGGTTCGAGAAAACCTTCCTTAGACGACAGATCGAATGAAATGCCAAGTCTTTAACATGCACAAGAGGACTAACTCAAGTCGAGTTGAAGGAGACTGCCCATAGAAAGCCATAATCCAGCTCGTGACACAATCAGACGAATGCTGCTAACCTCTAGAGTTTCACAAGTTTGAATTCAAATCGGCATTCCGACTGTTTCTCCGCACTTGATTTTCTTGTTCAGTGGGGCTGGGGTTGCCTTTTAGTAAGAGCATAATGCTACTGATGGTGACAAGTAGAATAGTTGAGCATGCCCTCTACCGCAAACAGCCGAGACAAGAGCTGAGAATCAGGTGTGCACAAAGTTACACCCTGCTCGGGTCTTGAAAGCATTTAAGGCTCGGCAACACTCCACCACTGCTTATTGATGTTAAAATCTGCTAAGCATGATGGAGCGCCGACCAAGTATTGGGGCTTGCTTAGCCTCAAGCACAACGGCTCTTCCTTCCCTAATGCCTGCTCCTTGCTGTCTGAGCGAGCCTGCAGATGTCCAGTTCATTGTCACTAAGGAGATCTTGTAAGTATGACAACCGGAAAAAGGTAGAAAGTAAATATGCTTCATGAAGGATGGCTTGAATGGGAATGAGAGGCATCAAGTTACATGGAGTCGGGAGGAAATGCCATTGGCGAAGGTGAATCCCATGCAATGAACACTAGGTTGACTAACATTTTAGCAAATTTACTCCTTCCTAAGAATAAAGCAACAAGGTTGCTTTTACGACCCCGAAATGTCGCACTTGTCTCCCTGTCCACGGCACAGGACCAGTTGAATAAAAGAAGCACAATCATCAGCCGCGCACTTCACACCTTGGATGGGGTGTACTTTAGCTAGTCCAAGTGCTAAAACAACCAAAAGTAGAGCAAAGCATTCGCCAAATCATCTGGATAAAGAGGTCTGACAACATGCAGCATCGAATCGGCGTGCATTGATGGACTACTCGGTCTTACCACAAATGATTCCTCCTCCAGGACTCGATTACTCATGATGAGAGGATGGTCATCGTTCGGAGGAACAAAATCCAAGGAGCTATTTAACTGAGGCATCACTGTACGTATGTTAATGCCTGTCACGTAGTCGGTATCTTTGCACCTCTGTCACCATACTGGCATCATCCTGCTCGAATATCTCTCCTTCGACGATTTTATTGCCTCAGTGGATGGGGCGGCTGAGACAAGCACTACATCCATCGTGGATAGCACAGAAGGCACTCGAGCACCTCAATACAAAGCTGATGACTTCTTCTGATTTCCAGATGCCTCACAGCTTTCTTGTTAAGTGGTTCCCCGTGTGGATGCTTGCCTATGCTACACATCAAGTGCCAATCTAGTGTGGGTTATATGCAGAAGGAAGTGTTAGAGGCATGGAAGAAAATGGAGAGGAAGCGCGCTAGAGAAGTGGTAAGAATGGGAGAATTAGCTTTATCAGTGTTTGAGGGAGGAGGGATTTAAGCCGCCACCAGCGTCAATTTAGTCAAAGTTGGATGTGAGGGCGCTTTCTTGGCAATTCTCGACAAAGTTGACCAACCACAGGATTGTGGACGTTGGATTTCCGATTGTTGGCTAGGGCTTATCCATGTTCACTAACTCATCCTTCCATCCCCGTACAGTTGCACTCTCCCCATGTAACCAACTTACTCCACTTTTACGAGCCTGAATGCAGGTAAAACTTCTATAGTTTTAGCCTTAGCGACGCTGAAAGCGGTGAGTAGTAAGCATTGCACTGGTGGCACCAATGCTCTCTGCGTGGCAGTGCTTGGCATTGTGCCATGCCTTGCACTGATAGCAGCGAGCAGGTTGTGGACGGAGTGTTTTCACGTCTGCTAGATCTGGGTGAACTGTCTCCATAACGTAGGCTGGTTTTATTGACGACTTACAGAACTGGAAGCCGAGAAGGTGTGTGTGGTTGTGGGTGGGTGTCGTCGATAAACAATATAAGAAGTTTCCACACGAGCGACATCATGTGCAGCTACCGCCTGAGCTTGATAAACACATCGCAGTGATTGGTGAGACCGCAACAGGAATTGACCAATGGAAATGGCAAGAGTGGTTGATACTAAGATTGGATCCGCGCTGTGATACCCACAGAACGACTCGATCAATAGAAGGTGAGACGAAGTGATGGATCCAACTGGCAAGATTTTAGTTTATAGAGTGTACGTAAATGTATCAACTGCTTGAATAGAAAATGACTGCTTTACTGTGGCACCGATAGGAGTAGTGGGCGGTGACTTCCTCGGACCCGGACCCAGGAATTACTACAATGGACGAAATTGTTCGTACCTTGGAAAGTTCCTTGAAGGATCTGCAGGTGGTGGTGAACAAAGAGTTGGATCTTGTTAAGGCGAAACGGCAACTCGATGTCCTCGCCCAGCAAACTGCTGACACTTCGGCTAAGGTTACACTCTCACCTGATTGCTTCGTCCATTTCTCTCTGTATTTTGACTCGCCTCTCCTTCCAAATCTAGCAGTCTGCATTGCATTTCCCTTGTAGGTTGCTCGCGAAGTTAGGGTGAATGTGAGGAACCTAATGAAGCTTGGCTCCAAAGTTGCGAGGGAGATTAAGAGACCGCATTCACCGCAGAACGCTTCTCCGCAACCTTCCGACCAACTCAGTAATGTAAATTTTTAACCGGTTACTCCATTTCTCCCTTAACTGCCGACTAAAAGCCTTTTTTAAAGGACATTTGCTTTACCTTTGGTTTGCTTTAGTGGCTGGAATCATCCACTCCTATGAAATCTTATATTTTTAAATGAAGGAAGCTTAAACCCTTGGCAAATGTTTGTGCCCAGTCAAACAGGTGGACGGTCTGCTAAGACCGCCCAGTTCTCACCTAACCAACACAAAGTTGTTCTGTGTGTACTCCGCCTTTCTTCGTCCATCAAGATCCCACCCAATGTGGATGCCTTGGGGCTAGGAAAAGTGCCTAACATCCATGCAATCATTGAGTGCAGGTATACGGTTTCCTGTTCCCTCTCAATCACGTGGCCTAAGGTCTGCATGGAGCCTGATAGGCAGCCCTGTGCTGGTTAGCGGTTCCACCTTTAGTCGGTTTGAAGAACTGATGACTGCTTTGCGTCACAACTCACACAGATGTATTTCTGTGGAGATTGCACTGCCATGAAAGTAGAAGAGTGACCTTCTTGACCTCCATCCCCACCTTCTTTCTTATCAAACTGCTGCATAAATGACCTCGAAGTCGAAAAGCATACTTTAGCTTTCCCATTCCTTCCTTTTGTTTTCTCATTCCTCACGCAGGTAATAAAAGGCAATCTGTCAAAAATTGTCGCCCTAAACAAGGCTGTTGCCAGTCTCCGAAACGTTGGAAATGAAATGCTAGGTAGAAAGAGGCAAATCTCCTTGGACTTCGCCCCTCTTCACGAGGAGTTGAGCACAGCTGTGGAGGCTATCGAGGCGTCACTAAGCAGAGCCTTCAATGCAGCTCAAGTGAGGATTGAGGCGAATGAGTTGAATTTTCAAAAGGAACTGGCAAAGTTGAGAGCTGGTGTAAGGAATACGCAGAGTATCCTACAATCCATACCGGTTGTGCTTCCAACGCTTGATGACAAGAAGGTACCCTTCAATTCTCGTTTGACTTATGCCTTCATCTCACCCTCTGATTGTTTTACCATGAAAGAATGTGCCCTCTAGTTCAACCCATTAAATGCATATATTTTTTGGCATTTTTCAGATAGAATTTGAGTTGGTTGTTGAAATTTATACAAGATTCGATAGCGCTAAGGAGGCAGCACACAGGACACAGGAAGCCTTGGCGCATTTGGAAATGGAAGAGTACGCTGTCTCGCCAGAGGGAGTAACACAGGTAAACCGGAGATTTGGCCCTGTCTGCAATCCACTCAGTGCGTTTCCCATCTGTCGACATACATGAGGTCCCTTTCTGCTGGTCACACTTTCGTCGTTAAGAGATTGTTCTCCAAAAGTCTGATGACAAATCGCTTCGTTTATGCTTCAGACAAGAAACGCATTGGAGAACTTTGACTTGGTCATCGAGGAGGAACAGGCCGGGCAAGGGGATAAGGAGCCATCGCAAATGGAAGAACCCACTGATCAGGTATTCATCTTGATTTTGCTGTAGCTGTTCCATTGTTGCGTTCTGAGGTGGGTCACAACTGACTGGAGTGTATCGTGTCAACCCGTAGGATCCTGTAAGATGCGTACTGTAGTAGGCCTTAAGCCTTGTCGGTACAGTGGAACATGGTGAAGGTGATTTGATGTTGCTTGCCTCACAGGCAGAAGCTGGGTCAGCTGCAGTATTGTAAATGGAGTTGTTTGCTACTTAAAAGCCAAACAATTAAGGGAGACACCTAGACGTAGCCATAACATTTCTTTTGCAAAGCCATTGGAATTACTAACCGAGTTGCTAATTGTCAAAAAGAATTTGATTGAAAGCCATTTATTCTTTTCTAGGACGGTGAATCACAGATTCGGTAATGGCTTCGCAGCTACGACACATTGCATCAGCTGTGATCTGTTGAGGCTCCTCATTGGTCAGTGCACCTCGGTGAATCCGCTACATGATTGGCAGTCGCAAGGTCATAGGCTTCAGATGCATCATTGGCATTTAAGTACATTGGCAATGCCATTCACGTTGTTCATGGATGTTGATGGGTGCACAGGCACTCATTGAGGCAGTTGAAGTGGAATGATGGCTTAAATAGCCTTTTGGAACACCTAAACATGACAGCATATTTTGACTTCTCAAACATGGCTGATGCAGCATACCACACTGGCAAGACAACCGGCACAATCAACACTGGTTGTGAATACAGTCACTTCCGACGGTGATCAACTGCTTAGTCTGTGGCAAAGCGAAATGCATCACTACTTCATAGTATCGAAAATGTCACCGGTGTGTGCACACTAAATCCTCGTACACCGAAACCACGGACATCCCCTCCTCCACGACATGGCAAGACCTACACAAAGAATCGAGTGCCACCATGTACGAGGTCAGAAGATGCGCTGCAGCTAGTTAGGTCACAAGCAACCAAAATCCAATTCCAACCCAAAGTGGTGTTCTTATTCTTCGCTGAGTGCCGGACCACAAATAATTGAAGTAATTGGCACGATTTAACACAAGTGCTCTACCCTCCATACACCACTGCCTTATCTCGTGATCCTCATGTTGAAGCACTCCCGCAACGCCTACTTGCACATACTTTAATGAGAAGCTGCTAAATACTTCGGGTGGTGTTGGAGGGTACACGAGAATATCTGCCACTTGTACTCTCTTGGCGCTACCTACCACATCTCCGCAGGTGTTAACACGGTGGTCAGCACTTGAAAGCACACAAATGGTCCTTTAACTCGGCTGCAGTGTGCGAGTGATTTGGCTCGAGAGCAGCAAGGATTGGGCACTCCCTTCCTGACTAGGCCAGTCCCACCCTCGCATGGCAGAAATAACCCCATCGTCAGCCGGAAACAATATGTCTTGCACCACAAATAGGGCAGATGATTTAAATGAGATTCAGATAAGCATCACGCATTGCCGAAGTGCGTCCACACCTTGATTTGGAGTAATCAGGTAAGTAGACGTGAGTATCACCACTAATGAGCTTTTGGGAAGGCGATGCCATTGCGTTCTAAGTAGTCATTGCAGTGGACTATGCGTCGAATGCTCTGCGTATCACTAAATCCAATCCCAAGTGGGTGATTCTGCCGAATGGATCAAGGAGGCTCCATATAGCACTTTGTCTCATGACAACTGGAGCAAAATGAGCGTTCGACTGAAGACCAGTTCTGTCGTCATTCGGATTCGCCTCAATGGCAGTAGATAGGTTTCAATGCTTGTTTCACTAAATGTACCTTTTGGAGTAGGGATGAATTGCAATTCGAATGCGTTCTTGAGAAGCGGGTCGATTTGTCTGTTGTCGACAGTGGTTATACCGTAACTCCTACCAATCCCTTATATCGTCTAAGACGGCAATTACATTTTAGAAAAGGCAAACTGCTTGTGCCAGAGGTAGAGGCAGAGTAGGCAAGGTTAGTGCATACCTCCTTGCAATAGTCTTTAGAACGTAGTGACGGCGACGCTATCAGCGGAATTGCCTCCACTGTCGAGCAGCTTGATCATGTTCAAGGAGGAAATGCCTCGTGGCGTTCGGCTTCCTCGGCCTAGGATATGGACCACTGACGGAATAGTAGTGTGCCAAGAGGAGTGCTCCTACAGTGCCAACCTCGTAGCCATAAGGTCACTGCTATTAGTAAAGACTGCGTTAAATTTTTATCCCTCCAAGTGATTTCCTACGGTTGCAGTATCATAAACCAACTTCTAGACCGCGTTTTGCTATCTACTAGAAATAATTTGTGCTCTTCAAGCTGCACAAGTGGTTTCGACAGTAGACATCACTGACAAGTTCGATGGCAAGCACCCAGTTGATCAGTGAAAGTAATTTCGTAGTGGTAATTAATCCAACGCTGTTTGCACATGAGTCGTTTGCTGCTGAAAGGCAAGAACTCGTAACCTACTGCTCACGGATGCGAGCATCAATTTGTTGTGGAAGCATTTCCGAGGCTCATCGACGGAGGTCACTTCGCACGATATCGCAGGCGATGCACCATGGAGAGGAGGCAGTTGGTGACTGTGTTCTTCCCTCCAAATAAGCTAAGAGGATTGAGTTGTAGCTGTCAAACCTAAATGTTGCATGACGTTTGGTGCTTGGTCAGGTGGTGCCTGGTTCCGATCAAACTCGCATGATTTTGTCATGGAACAGCTCACTCGCCTTTGCCTTTCAAGTGATTACCTTACTTTGTGGTCCTGAAATAAAATTGGACATCGAAATCTTTTTTAGACTGTGAATTAACCAGACCCATCGCCTATTGCGCCCTCCAATGATCTGTCAAAGAACACTGCATTTGAAGCCTTGTTTGCTAGTCGACATTTGTGGATTCCACCAATGCACCATTCGCTCCTCACTTTGTTTCGCTTTTGGGTCTGCTATCAAATGCAACCGTATGCACATTAATGAGGTGCATTCCTTGAGACACATCAACTCTCCGCCTAATTGTATCCTCCCCTTCTCCAACAGACTGTGTAAAATGTGGAGGGATTTGGAGGGCGTTGACTGTCCCACTGGCCAACAAGCATCACCCTCCCAGACTACCTTGTCGGTGAGAAAAGCAGTGGCACTGAATACCACATGGATGGTAGGCAGGTCGGAATGAAACCTAGACTTCGGTATTTCTTAGTTTCTTTTGCGTAACGGGAATAGGAAGGAAATCGAGCAAGTCCCACATCCTCCTCCTCCTTCTCCTCAGTGTTCGCCTCCGTACATCAAGTAGCTCCGACGTCAACACTGGCTTGTGCATTTCTCCTTGCACCTCACCTGTGTCTGATGACCACGCATTATGGCTAGAATATATGTCAGTGGTCACACCCATCCTCAAAGAATGGAACTAGGCGAGAGCGAGAAGCAGAGGGAAATACCAAGACAAATACTCCTCGTGAGGTGCAAAGTGCATATCTCTCTCCTGATGTCGTTGATGCATGTCGAACGGCGTGATGCTGGCGTTGATCGCCAGAGTTCTATTCGGACCTTGTCTCTATTTGTGGGCATCTGGTGGATGTGGAGGCCCTGCCAATACTAAGAGAATGACATTTGCTTTGTTAAATAGAAAATACGCCAATGGTTACTTTGTTATTGGGCTTTGACGCTCTCATGTCCCAGTGAATTAGATGGCCACACTTGGCATCACCAATTCGTGAGATTCGCGTTATCTGGTAGAAGAAGTGCAAAAAACACTGCCACTGTCGCAAAAGCACACGGAAAATCAATTTGTTCCTCTTCTGTGTCGTAGACATTTGCGCGAGGAACTTTCAGACTGAGGCTGAAGAGACTTCCGTCCCTCCATCCACAATTCAATGATGTGACATATAGAAGGCGTGAAGGGATGAATGCAATAGACCTCTTCTACGTTGCTTCTTTCATTTTGTCTCTTCACTGCCTTTTCAAGGACCCCTTTGATGTAGTTGCAATGTGATGAGCTTCAAGACCTTACTAGGTGTCTAACATATTAGCACGATCCTGCGTCTGACAGGCATTGTGTGTACAGACCCACGCTCTTCTATACCGCAGTGACTGGAAGTAGTGGAAGAGCGGTGAAGGTGGCCAGGTTGGCAGACCACTTCACCATAGGCAGCCATATTCAGTGACATACAGCAATGCACCGTCATGTGTAAGCGAACCTCGTTTGGCCTGTCTTAACTGCGTCGGAGTGCGTGAGGGGAGGTGGGTAGAGGGTATCAACAGCGTTCATCGTTGTGATCAATGGCGTTGCACAGGGGATGCACACTCAAGTGATGTCCACATAGCAGTACTTGGGGATTGGGAGAAGTGATCAGTGAGCGAAAACAGGAGACTATTCCTTACCTTTGACACTGGCATACTAGGCGTTGGCTCTTCTACTACATCTAAGTGGACTAAGATTTCATGGCCTGAACTGCTTGAAGTGACAAACAGCATGGAAGTAAGGACGTGGAACAAGGAAGTGGGATCAGGGAAATGCCACCGCGCCCACAGTAGCACGAAGAGCTGTGCTGTAGGTGGTCAACGATGAGCTAACACGCTGGAGCCTTGACATTGACTTTTGTCTGTTGATTGTGGGAGACCACCTCTTGTTGACGCTAAAATACTGCACTGGTTATGACGGGATATGAACAAGCATGCAATCAGAAAGTAAAAAGGAGACTGGAGCATGATATGTGGACGGCAGTTCGTACAAATTTAGAAATGCAATGTTGCTAGAAAGCTAAGAGCTTTGGAGTAATTGTGCAATGCATCCTCACAAGTACACGCTGTGCTGTGCTGTACTGTACTGCAAGTGTTGTACCTGTCAAGATTATTACTTCTTTCAAAGGACACTATATTTGCTTAAAGATGATTTTTCCTTACTATATATCATTATTTGAGTGTAGTAAGTGTGCGCACTCCTGATCTTACATTTTACTCTTGTCCCCAAGTCGCCAGATGTCAATGTTGGGTCCTACCTCGTAGTGACCAATCAAATTCCCACGGGCAGTTGAATGCGTGTTTGACTCCAGGAAGGTGGCAATGTTCGACTTAGCTCTAAATGTTTAAGTTGTTTGTGGAAAGAACTCAATCGAGCATGGCCACTTTGGTCCTGATTTTAAGCTGAATGCCTAGAAGCAAACAACTACTGCAGTTTGGTTCCACTCGGCCTGGGTTGAGTGTCATAATCCGACGTAGAGCCTGAAATGTATGTCACAGAAAAGATGAGGACCGTATGCCATCAAGTACCGTCATCTCCTGTCTACCTGCTTGATCCCCTCCTCTCTCCCTGTTTCCGATCCGTTTGGTGTCAATTCGCATCGGAGTTGACTAAAGTCGTGCGCCGTATCAAGTGCATCAAAAGGTGTTTTGATGCATTAACGATGGGTAGATTGCAACAGACTCATGCCCAGGGTATGACCTACGGGTCATCAGTACTACCACCCGCTGTAAAGCCTCATATAGTTGTGTAAATGAGCCCCAACTCGCCCTCTTTCCTTCACGGAGACTTAGTGAAAGACAATGCTTAATGAGAGAGCATGGTTATAGTGCATCGAAAACTTCTCAATCTCACGTAGCACATAGCTATGGAGATGGTCCGAGTTGCAAGATATTCAGATGCGAGTTTCATTTTAGGAGACCGCTTACATTGCTTTGATGACGGTGACGCCGTGCAAGCTCCTCGTCGCCCTGATGAAGACCTCAGCTGCTACCAACTAATGCCGCAGCTGGTCACTGGACCTGATCACCGAGGGCGGGACCAATCTGGGTGCCAGCAACTGACCTTGGTTGCAGTCCTGCTGATGTGATTCTATCTGCGTGTGACATCTCACATGGTTGATGGATGCAATGCGCCCTCGTCCACGTTGAGGACTGTTTCCTCTACGACCTCTCGGGGCCAGGAACATTACTATGCATTCTATTAGCCTCGAGAGGACCCGTTGTTGCGGAATGCATAAAACATTCCCATACACTCGTGACAGTCTTCATTCCACCACCGCAGCTATCACCTTACCCTCTGACAGACATTGTGTGTACAGACCCACGCTCTTCTGTACCGCAGTGACTGGAAGTAGTGCGAGGGCGATGAAGGCAACTAGGCGCATTTAGGAGCACAAACCAGTGGCAACATCGGCTTACATGCGCGGATGAAGAGAAGAGTGATGCTGGGGAAGTTCTTTGCTGAGATAGAAGTCATTTGTGCAGCCGCAATCCGAATGCCCGTCTAGTTCACTGATGAGCAGATCAGCAGACAGGACAGGTATTGACATGACGGGTTGGGAGACCAGATCACCATAGGTAGCGATAAACAAAGTGACACGCAACTTGGCATGGCCTGTCTTGACTGTGTCCGCGTGCGTGAGAAGAGCATGGTGGAGGTAATCGTTGGCGTCCATCGTTGTGACCAATTGTGTTGCACTGGCAATACGCACACAGGTGATGTCTACGTGGCAGCTAATGACGATTAGTTGTGTACCACACTGGGAAGTGATCAGCGAGTGCGGAGCAGGAGACATAACCTTATCATCGACAATGACAAAATGGCTCCTGATTCTTCTGTTGGCTTCTGTTGGCCTGGTTCCTTGTAGCGCCAACTGCTTAGAATGACGAACATTATGGAAGTGGGGATGGGCAATGGAAAATTGGGGTCAGGGAAATGCCTCTCCGTCCACTGTGAGTGAAGCGATGAGCTGTCACATTCGAGGTTAAGCATGCATGCTAAGATTTGGCTTTGAATTCCAAACGTTGCTAGTGGAGGGCCACCTCGAGTTTGTGGTGGTAAATTGGATTGATTAGGATTGACGACTTCACGGTCTGCATCCATCCCACTGACCTATTGATGGTGCAATAGGCATCAAGTGGAGCCATGCAGTAGGTGGGTGCTTGACTGTTCGCCATGAAACAAATGGCCTAGGGATGAGTGCAGTGCACCATCACCAAGCAGTGAGATCGGCAATCGTATGGAGATGCAAAAATCAGTGAACGTGTAAATTTCCTTCGAAAGTGCTGCCTAAGTATGTGACGCCTCCGCCTATTAACGACCCTTCTACTGTCTTGTTGTACCTGAGTGCGAATCTGGGAAAGTGAAGAGGATAGCCATTTAATGTGACCAAAGAAAGCATCGGAGAACAAGTTGCTTGTAGAGATCAGTTCGTGATTGCTATTGTGCTGCAGTCATGCTTCTGAATTTCGCCTGCAACACCACTACTACTCTTGATGATGTAAGTAGCATTGGCTGCGTGAAGAAATTGGGTGTAGCGCACCAACTACCAAGTCGACTCGTGGTCAATGTTCGTGATGGCAAGAGCAGAGGAGGAGGAGAAGAAGAAGAAGAAACTGAGGAACTCAGGTGTTTTGTTAATGTTTGAGTAGGCACTGGCATTTAGTAAACAGACTCTTCATCTCGATGGCTGTGCGTGTGCCTGCCGGTGGCGTAGTGACACACATGCCCATTCTGTTTCATTCAGCAACCTCTTTTTAACCTATTTATCTGTATTTAGGCCTCATGCCGGCTCAAGCAATGGTGCTAGGTGTCGCTCTCAACTCTTGACTACACCTGCGATATGGTATGGTGTACACGTCGCAGATGTAGCGCATTTAAATGGCATCATGAATGTCACTAAAAAGTTATAGTGATGTTTTTGATCGACTGAGTATTGTGAATGAGGGTGCTTTGTGTCGCGGAAGCACGCATACATGCCACGATGGATTTGAAAGAATATGGAGGAGGCAGATCGGGTGAGATAATTCGTGTTGCCGGCTTGCACTGGTGGCATATTCTCAGCATTGTGATGCCACACACACAAAGGCTATTTTCGAAGTGATGTGTGGTTACACTGCCTTGCGGCACACTCCATTCGTCAGGCTAGTGCATTCATCTGTCGATTTGACGGGTGGAGATTGTCGTTGTGTGTAGAAATGCAGACCGTATCGTAGTGAAGGTACTCGATGTATTTTATGCTCCTAAATGCCTCATGATCATGTGCTACGTAGTATGGGAGAGGGTGAGGCGAAGACTGTTTTAAATGTGTCTACACAGAGGCGACATATCAGAGCACTCTATGCTCTTGCATAAGTGGATGTATTTCAGATAATGAATCGAAATCCCTTGAACGCAACGTGAGACTCGGTTTTTCGCCGAGCGAATGATGTTGATGGCAGAACAGAACACCAACAAAGTTGTTGTGATAGAAGCAGCATGGAGGAAATGGATCCAAGTGCAATAGACAGAGACTCTGCCATGGACAGGGACCTCGACAAATCGCTCGGTCACCCTCCCCCCACATATAGCCTCACCTCTTTCCTTTAACGACAAAAGGCATTGGGCTTTCTGACCGACAGCTCTCAGTGCCACTGACACATGACAGCAGGATTCTGCGCACCAAAATGAATAGCGTCTACTCGATCCCGACGTTGGTTGTGTCTGACCACTTACCACTTCAAACAGACATGCGTTGCAGTGATACGTGGTGGGCCACTGCAATTCACCTAATTAGTAGTTCATCAGTAGTATGTGTCGCTTTAGAGACCAGTGTCATATTGAGGCCGTAGTTAACAACCTACCACATGCTATCACAATTTCACAGACTCATTTATCGCTCAAAGCTTTGTTCTCCTTGGCTTGCTCTAATGATGTGGCATGTATGGCCTACTGGGTGGAGTTGGAAGCAACAATGAATGACTGTGAGTAGAGCGGCATTACCCACGTCTCGGTGAAGGACGTGGTGTGGGTGTGCACGTCAAAAGTGCACGAAGCACTAAACATAACTCGCCATTCGGCATCGCTACTTCAGCAGCAAAGTGGTCGAGATGCGTGACTTCACCTACCGACATCGTAATGCTGCTTTGAGAGGCCAACCACACCGCAATGTGCACAGCTCCATAAATGTCGCTTACATCCATCTCTTGTGTCAGCCGATTACACGGTTGTGTGGTGGAGGGAAGGGGTGATCAAATTTCAAAGTAATTGAAGCGACTTAAACAGAGCGCTCCATTGCTCTCTCTTCTGCTAGAGACATTCAATCGTCCCACAATCAAGAGCCTTCTGATTCACTTCACTTCGAACCAACACATTACGAACTACCTGCCCTGGCCTTATTCGATCTCATCCGATCTGCCTAGACAACGGTGCCCTGACCTCGTCTTCACAAATGTGGCAGTGTACGTACTGATAAGTCTAAAACAAATGTACTGAATACGGTATGCTAATGCACCTGATCGTTTCCTCAGGACATCTATTGTATGTATGTATGTATGTATGTGTGTGTGTATGTATGTATGTATGTATGTATGTGTGTATGTATGTATGTATGTATGTAGGTATGTATTGCATGGCTGCTGTAGTACCTCGACCTTTTCTAACACCGCACTACACAGCCGAGAGCAGTTCGTGTAGTTGTCGACACAGGAGCAGTAGGTGCCAATAGACACACAAATAGCAGATGGGATGGAAGGAGGAGGAGGCACAAGGATGGAGGGAAGGAGATGGAGAGAAGGAGACAAACGTAGGAGGCATCGAAGTGCGTGGAGATGGAGAGTATGTTGGATAGTGTGGGAATGAAAGAGTGAGTAATGTGTCGTGGGGTAATGTAGGTGTCGCCACGCACCAAGTCGGTTCAGTCCTAGTGGAGGAGCCTTCGATTGTCAAACTTGCTTTCCGTGTATCTGCCATGTGCCAATTAAGCCCAGGACTCACAAATACCGCCCATTTCTGCAGTTTTCTTGCAATGAAAGCAGATCACCTCATCATCATTAATTTCTTTTGCAGTGCTTGATGAACCATCCTATTTATTGTGCTGCATGCAAATCAAAGCTCGCGTTCCAAAACGACGCTCCTCAAATTCACCCATATCTATGTGCACACTAATGTGGAGGATGAAGGCAAGAGCAACACAAGTGATCAGACACCTCACAGCTGTTCACATTGCTTCCGTGGACGAAGTGTGAACTCGTTGTTTGTGGTGTCGACGTTGAGGTGGGAACACTGCACACCTCAGAAGTCTCTCCGCATCGTCTCTTTTACGTCCTGCTCCAGTGTGAGAAAACGTTGAGGTAGCACATGCAGGGTAGATGAAGAATAGGTTGGAGACCCTCAGTGAAACGAAGCAATGGTGAGATGGCATCCAATGGATTTCGCTCCTCCCATTCGACAATCGAGTCGGGGACTACTGGTCCTCCTCCACTCCCGTCACGCAGTCATAGACTAAGTTAGCATAACCGACTTGATGGAATATATGAGAAATCGGTGTGAAGAGAGAGGGAGGTGTGGATTAGTGAATGGATACGGTGTGGATCAACCAAAAGAAGGTGATCTGATAGGCGATATTATGAGGCTTTAAGTGTTGACATTAGAGACAGGGGAAGAAAGTCTCTAATTGAAATCAGTGGATGAAGTGATTCGGAAATGATGAGTGAATGAGTAGTGAGGGGAGATGAGTGAAGGAGTAATGGATTTACTGTGAATTGACTGCTTTAGCCTTTAACGGGTTTCAGATGAAGCGACTGTTGAATGCACAGGACGAATGAGTGAAAGGAGAGCTAATTTTGTAAAGCCGACTTCTGCTGTTGAGCATCGTCAGGCCTTTGCTACTGCTTTTAAAATGCATTTGCAAAGGATAGTAGGGTTTGCCTGCCTTGCCAACATTGTAAGAGGCAATGATCTAAATGTCTGACTAAATACCGCACAATTTGCTCCAAATGTTTTTGAATCTACTTAAGGACTTTGTGCATGAAAAAAGCACTACCTCTGCTTACACTGGTTTTGACGTCTCAGCCTCCGAATACTATTCCATGTAGAGAATTGAGGAAGTGATTAGAGCAAGTAAGCTTGAATCCTCTCGCCAGGCTCCAACTCCTCCTATCCATCACGGGCCATGGTGAATAGCTCTCCCTTAGTACACTGAAAGAGTTTCTAGTGTGGTGGGATTTCTCCTACGTGGGAGTGGTGCAACTCGCAAACCGTGAGTCAATGCCATTGTCGTCAAGAGACGTAGACACCCGCCTCATGGACTACTTGAGTGCAGCGGTGATAACAAGGCTTAAGGACTCATCAGAAGCCTCACTTTGTATGTGTAGGGGTGTGTGTGTGTAATGGGATAGAAGAAGGGCTGGAGAGATAACGCCCATTGTTGTGGACAATGGTTCAGGCATGTGCAAGGCTGACTTCGCTGGCGATACCAAACTGCGTGTCGTTTTCCCTTCCCTCGTCGGGGGTCCTCGTTAGCAGAAAACTGTCGGTAAATCTGCGCTTAACCCTCGACCGTTGACCCATTCCTGAGAATGCGACCCAGTTCCAATTCCCTGCCAGCATCTTTGACCTCCTTATAGCATTAAACGACAATCAGGTGTGTCACAAAAGGCCAGTTGCTTCTCACGATTCGGCAGATAGATTGGGACGCACTAGTGGTAACTTGAGGACCGTCTTCCCCTTTTGTTCATTCGCTTCATCTCGATAGTGTTAGTTTGAAGCATACGCATTAAGCCGAATACGTAAAAGGCGAGTAATGACAGTTGTAGGGAATCCACTGCGAGTAGACGTTCTCGTTCACGTCCATGTATTTGGTGGACAGAGGAGCCTTGCTTTTACAAGGAACCCTATCAAGTGAACTGACATCAGGCTCATTGTATAAAATTCTTAACAGGAAAACATTCCGAAACAGATTCATCAGAGCAGTGCTTTCGTTGGGAGTGCTTGCCCTGTAACATCAGTGGCCTCAGCAAAATTAAGACCCAGAAGGGATTTGGTCCCTTGCGTTCCATGACAGTGGTTTGGTTGTGAGTTCGCTTATTGTGTCTTCTCCCCATGCAAATCGAACATCCGACCGCAGTAGATGTCAGGCTTGTCCTTCACTTGCGCTTCCAAATTTGGCCTTCAAATGAGCTAGGTGCTTTGGTTCTCCAAATTCCTGGCACCCCTTCTCTATCCAAAATATCCAATTCATCGAGAGACGTGGTAGAGTCTTCCAGAGATGCCTTGAGGGATTATTTTTAAAAAACCCAAGTTAATGATCTGGTCGCGACCTGCTGAGTTGCCGAAGGAAGGTGGGAATGTGAATGGCATTGGTGGGCAGTGTAGCTATAGTGCCTAAACAGAGTTAGAGCCATAAATTGTACCTCCTTCGCCAGCATATGGACGCGGCAGTGCCGACGAAGGCGCTAGCCTGTTCGCATGAGTTCAGCTACCAATTAATGCCCTCAACCGACGACATCGTTGTGAATGCAATGCTCCCTAGTGCGTATCCCAACTGGCAGTAGTGGCTACAGCTACTCCCATCTCGTTGACTGCTAGGCAACCTGCCACTTCTCTCCTACTGCGATCGACGCCGCTTCTTCCTCGCAACTCTGTTCGTGTCTCCAAAGGCTACGTTGGCAACCACTTCTTGCACGGTTTGAGCCTCTTTATATATCTTACCTGTTCAGTTCCCCTGAATTCAAGCCCAATGCTTGGTGAACTGTTCTTGTTTGCCAGGAATCCATTTCCCTATTTGACCTGATTGTTAGAAATGTGTGCAGGTTACCTACCACCTCATAAGTAACGATTGCATTATACCTATTCAAAAATAGCAAGACAAACTTTGAATGAATTAGGTAGAAGATGTTTTAATCCTTGTCAGTCCTTGAACAGGATTGGAGTCTACCTATCTACCTGTCTTGTGGTGCAAATGTTGGTGAGTGGTGGCTGTTATTTTGTCCCCTAAAGCTTTTGAAGTAGTTGTAGGACTTGCATGCAGCAAGGTGAAATCTGGAGCATACACTACCAAACTCTCCCTCTTGGGAGGACGTACAAGTGCAAGCCACCAACAAGTCTGTTTGCTGAGTCATTGAGCAAACACAGGGGGGTATTCAACGAAAGACACTGTCGGTAAATCTGCGCTTGTCCCTCGACCGTGGACCCATCCCTGAGAATGCGGCCCAGTTCCAATTACCCGCCAGCATCTTTGACCTCGTCGATTCACCCCTCCCCTAAGTGAGTGTCTCATTATAGCCGATCTCATGCTCACACACTTTGCTTCATTCTTCTTGAGAGGCTCGTAGAGCATAGAGGATTGATTGGGCAGTGAAGATGACGCTGACTGGTGTCCTTGCACGTCATCTCGTTCTATCCATCGTTGGAGATCTCGTCGGACGGAGGCGTATATACCGATTTGTCTAGTTTTTTCGCGCAAGCCCGTCTTGGCGACAGCAGTACCCCCTTCTCGGAGGATTTCACTAAAACTGCAATGCGCATTGGTCACATGCCAGCTCAAGTGCGGAGAAGACTTGAGGACGATTTCGCTTGTAGCGTTTGCTTATTTCCTTCTGGTTTCTTCGTTGTCTACTTTGCTTTTCCTAGCAAGCATAACGTTTGCGGCAGTAGCTTAGGCCTGCAGCCAATGCGGGTACTTCTGTTGGCTCCACCTCGAACCCCTCCTCCCATCATCACAGACCTCCAAATCTGGGTCTATGCTAAGGATGAGGTTATGTGAACCCATGTACTCTTTATACCCTTCGACACGCATTTTGGCGCTCGTTTGTCAAATCATCTGGGGATTGGGAAGAGAATGAAATCGGCTTTGTGGTCAATCAAAAACGAATGCTTAACGTAGCATCACTCCACTTAACGTCTTTACAGGTAACACGTCATTTGGGGCGTATACCTGGCAACCTCGTCATCTGTCGAGGCGGATTGCAAATTGGTGGGGTGTTGTTAGGCGGTGGAATGCGTTTGATTGTGTGCAACCAAGATTCTCAGTGGATCTCTACTTAGAGCTCTCTCTGTCAATGACATTCACTGGTTATTCGCCCGTGAAAGACGCGCACCTATGCTTTGGTGTTATCACTGCTCTCGGTAACCTCAACGGATCCAGCCGGTAAGGTAAAATCGGGGAGCAGAGGCCTAGACGGTGGTAGGAGGCGACCAAAATGCATTAGGGTGGATGTACGTAGAGTGTGATGCTGCAGCGAATCTTGGTCTCGGGCATTAAGAAACTGGAGAATCGCATCATAGTCCGTGCACCGACCTCTTACAACCACTCTAATGACCAATGTACACTGCCAACTGTCTTTCAAACATGCTGCCTGCCTCTTTGTCGAGGATCAGAGGACGTTAAATGGTTTGCAAAGTACCTGTGAATCAGTTGCGCTTTGGTGAATTTCAAACACGCCCTAATAGACCTATTCCCGGATTCGATGGCGGAGTTCGCGCTCAACCTACTTCACAATCATCTATATTATTGTCTCATATAGTAGTTCATCCTCCAGAAACACAAAACAGTGCTGGCGACTTAGGTTGCATTGTTGATTATCTGTTGGATAGGGGAAGGGTTCAAAGGGAGAACATCTGATTCAACCCAGCTCATGCGTGACTTCATACGACCACGAATTAGTGAGGGCTTTATTTGCGCAAAAGGAAGGTACAGAAAATAGCTTAAGCGTGGAAGTGAAAAGTTGTTCGAGATCTACCGATCACGGGCAGCGTAAAAGATGAAATGAATCGGCAACTTTCACAAAAAACACACTTGATAAAGCAAAGCGAGTGATGAATGACAGCAAGGTGGATTAGTTTTCCACCATGACATTCCAGCATGCGTCATATCTACCTTCTATAGAAACGATGACTCCCTCAATGTCAGCACTGAGTTTCTGGAATGACGGTCGTTCTTCCGCACGCATCTCCCAGCAGGATTTCATAATGCCGTACACTTCATCATCACAATTAAAGCCCAGTCTATGCGGTGAGGGAAGACGTTTGCACTCCGAAAGGAAATTCTTCAAATCGGCGAAATTTTTGCACTCTAAAAATGGAGTGTATTAAGGAACTTAGAGAAAGATTGCTCGCAGTGCAATGCAAAACTTCTCCCTCTTCTAACAGATGCATTGAACGGGTTCAGAACTAACCCTCGTAGGGCGTTCTCCCATAGGTCAGAACCTCGAACATGAGCACACCGAAGGACCAGACATCGGCTTTGGTATCCGGCTTGTAGTTTGGATTCATCGCCTCGGGTGCCGTCCACCGAAAGGGGAAAGAGCCTCAAAGAAAGACAACAGTGCAAGCGTAAGCCTCTTCAAGCCCAAAAATAAATGCCCTTCTAGTTTTATTAAAAGGCTCATCGCGACTGCAATAGCGAGTGCCTTAAAGCAACGGATTGACTTCGGAGAAGTCGACAAGATGTGTGTCGAAGCAAGACTGATGTCATCAGGAATTAGAAGTCATTTTGTGGCTGTCAGGTGTGATACAGTCTCTGCTGTGTGTGTGGCCAAGACACACGCGGACTCACCATCTGTATAGTTCTGGTTGAAGCCAAGGATTTTGGTCAACCCAAAGTCGGCGACCTTCACGGTTCCATCCGCGTCAACGAGCACGTTCGCAGCTCGTAGATCTCTGTGCACCACTCCCACTTTCTCCAGGTACACCATTGCCTTCACCACCTACAAATCCAACCAAATGATCGAAGCCAATTCGTGCCTATTCTGGCTGACCCACTGAATCACCACAGGCGGCTGTACCGCTAAAATAGCCTCCACTCCCCACGCACACGTCTTTCACGTCGACGTGAATTTCGATGCCGCATTTTGCTGACAGTAAATTGGCGAGATGAAAGGCACTTCGCTGCCCATCTCGCCCTCAATAGCAGGACCACCTAACTGTAGGCATTCCTTCCGTGACTGTGAGATGTCAAGCGAGTTCAGCCTGCGGTGTTCATGGCAGCACTTGAAGCAATTCGGCAATGAGCATGAAATTCCCCTCTAATGGGGAGCTTGTGTGCGAAGAGTGCTTGCGCAATCCACATTGGTTGGCTCGCCGCGTCGTGCAATGACTTAGCAACTGCTCTGACTCACAACAGGAGGAAATGGTGGGTAAGCAAAATACTGACGATGTGAGACATGCCCCAGTAACCATTAATCACATGAGTTCACCAGGAATCTCCGACTAGAACAGTCCCGGTGGAGGCAATTAAATTTCCCCGCACCAACAATAATCGCGTCTCATACTGCTTCTCAAAGATCACATCGATGACTGCCATCGTCACTCCACCCTTCACGTCAAACGTGTGCTAAATTTAGAAGACGGTTGCGATGACATCACTCACTGCAGTGCTTGGATGTGCTCGCCATACAACCAATCCTTGTGGGATTTGTGTGCAGAGAGAGTGTTCAGCTTTAACAGTTTCACCACTTGTGGCACTCAACTATTACATTAGATTGGAGATGCACCGATCAACCAGAGGTGAGGGTGTGTTTTTGAAAGATGGGAGAGTGATGGTGAGCACCAACCTGGTCAGTGATACTGATGAGTTGTTGGTAAGTGAGACTGCGTCCTTCGGAAGTCTGTAGGTAGTCTCGAAGCGCACCGTTTGGCATGAATTCAGTGATAATGAGGACGTGTCCATCAGGCGCATCGCAACAGAAGCCCAGAAAGCGTACGATGCGTTGATGGGAGAGGATATGCATCACCTTCGCCTCCTCCTGAAAGGCTGCGTCGTTTGTGCCAGTGAGACTCTTCTTCACTGCCACCTTCACACTGCGTATGGAACCGGCGTAGACCACACCGAAGTTACCTCTTCCCAGTTCCTTCTCCAACTTCACATCCTTGTAGTGGATGAAGCACTCCTTGAAATTCAGTGGTGGCGGCACTCTGTGTGGCCGTGCCTCAACTAGACCCACCTCACTGTCGATCAGGTTTGCTGGGGAGAGAAAAGTGTGGAGAGGTGAAGGAACCGCTAAGGAATCAGTCTGATTCTATGGCATTCTCTCACTCTTCAACGATACGCATCACTGCATCGTGCAGTGGACGTCTCCCATTGCACCTTCCACTCAGTGTGAGGTGGGAAACAAGCAAGAATTAGAAGTTGAGTGGGTGACTTAGCACGCCATGGGAGATGGCCAAATGGTAGCTTTGTCTTGGTAAATTAACAAAGTTGAGAGACATGTGTAGTAGAGGCACACAACCACTTGGTGTGACACGAGCCTTAAAAACCTTGGCTTCACTTCTGTGCAGAATGTGCAGTGGTGACTTCTGTAGTACTCAACACAAGACATCACTAATCTCACCTCACTAAATGCTCTCAGGCTGGGATGAGGACATCCACATGCTTACACCAAAATGCATCTTAGCAACCTATCAAACGGTGCAGGTGACTAAGACTGCTCCTGGTTCGGATGTCTTCTCTCAGCGTGTAGAAGACGCTGATTTCTACTGCTATCAAATGGTGTCAATGGCGATCGTTACACTTCCTCCTTTCAATAACCACTGCGAGTGTGTTTCGTGAAGGCATGTAAGCTTGAGGCACAACCACATTCGATCTTCCATGGTCGTAGACATCAAAAGAATGTGTAAATCGGCAGCGGAGGTATCCCCGTCCACGCTGACGCACACACGAAAGAAATCTTACATTATGATCTTGTGGTTAATGTAGTCTTACATGCATTGCAGTGTCACAATGATGGACAAGGCCAAAGCTACTCTGTAGAGAGGCTGCAAAACAATGCAAACACTGCAATTAATGCAAATTTGTGACGACTTACACTGATAATAACTGATCAAGTCCCCGAGAGTACCAAAAGGCACATCAGGTGAAAGGTAAAACCTCTTCCCCCCTTCGTCAACATAGACTCGGAAATGTTTGATGTTGACACCGTTAGCCCGGACAGATAGGCAGTACGGACTGCCAGGCTCTAAAATAGAAGACACAAGCATAAGCACATGGTCCATCCATCGTCCTGCATTCATGCAAGTACTGCCAATTCACTCGAACAAAGCATACACTCACAAATATTTTGCTTCGCATAGTTTTAAGCTTACAGTTCCTGTAAAGCGTACTACATTGGAGAAATGGTTGTCAAAAGTAGCCAGTGCTAGGTTCAATTTTCGATTATCTTAACCCATCTGAGGGTAGCAAAGAAGGAAATTTGTGACAAGTGTTTACGTTCACATGGTCGGAGGATGTAGGTGCCAAATTGGACTCCGGGCACGAGGAGCTTGCGCTCTGCTTCCAAACGATCAACGTCGTACCAGGCTTCACAAACACTGAGCAGATACGCGTCAGATGTAACGTAGTTTGATGGGATGAGGCCTCTCTCTTTGGTTCGACAATTCTTTGCCATCCACCATGATTCTGATGAGTCAACCACTTCGAGAGGATCACCTGCTCTAAAGCCACATTCATCCGGTTGTGTTGGAACGAAATCGTAGAGTGCTGTGACCATAAATGAACTCGACGGCTTTGGTGGCTCTACATTAATCCATCTTCGCTCATTTAATTGAAACTGTTGTGGTTCTTGGACTGTGGGTGGACTGGCGTAAGCTCGAGAATTCCGTTTTTGGCGAAGGCTATTTCGCCAATTACGAAGACGTTTACGAAGACCCATCTTGAAGTCTGAAATCAGCACAAGTTTACCAGACCCTTTGTCACGCGTGTGGGACTTCTGCAAAAGTGTTTTTAAGCTGACGAAGTTTATAACTTGTATTTTAGAGAACAATGTGTTTCCTAGTTTCGATTTTGACGAAGTGAGTTCTTTGGTCTTCACAGCACAAGAAAAGGAAGAAACTGCAAACAAACTTAGCCAAATGCGTAATGTTATGGTTCTTTTTATATCATTGATGATGATTTCCCTCCTAAGGATTAAATTCGTATTACCTCCTCAGATAGAGAACAGCTAATGTTTGTAGTGAACAAAAATGCTTCAGGTTTGCAGACTTGAAAAGCAGTGCAAGTTGTGCGGTTTTATGCTTTTGAAAAGGTTTATTACACAAGACTTACAAAGCCACTCTGCACAGGAACACTGGACCAACTCTGTTGAAAAGTGAGCAGCGATCAACAGCCTTGACAAATATGCATTCGATATACATAAACTAAATGCGGTGTATTCGTGAAACGGTGCCTTTTTTGCATGCAAAGTGCAAAACACTTGAGTAGAAATTTAACACATTTACGTAGCCCTAAAGATTGTGCTTATTCTGCTACAGTGTGAGATAAAACTTTTTAAAGTCTAGTTTGGAGACTGATCGGCATTCACAAGACAAATGATAGTAATTTGAGCAATGCGTAGCTTTGAAAACAAAGGTTTCCTGAAGCGGTGCTTTCATGGTCCAAAGATTAGGTAGATCAAAGTTTGTTTGCAGTTACTTTGACATGAATTCATAAGTGCATTTGCATAACATAGGATGATTTGTCAGAGGTTTCGGTCAGTATGAATTTGACATTTTTTTACCATACTTCCATTTGCGTTTAGAAATGCCTATCTTATTTGTCATGAATAATGTAGTATAAAATTGAGGACTTTGTGCTCTCGTCTTACTTCAGCAACCACATCGCTTCTCTTTTATTTCTAGTTCGTCTTCCATTTCGTCTTTTTATTGCTCCAGGACAGCACTTATCCTCCGCTTCATATTTCATCCATCCTGCCTTCCATCTACCTTCCTTTACCACCCCTCCCACCCCTACCATTGCTAATTCTTTTCCATTATCCTTTACAACGTCTCAAGTGACTGCTGTCAATTGAACATGTCCCGAATGCTGCACAGGATGCAGCTCATTTGTGGAACTGAGGATTGTACTGCTTTCCTCTCTGTAGTTCTCACAAGGACGCTTTTTCAACTCACGATGGTGTTGTCGTTGACATTCTTTAACCACACCATTAAACGCTATGGAGCACGAGCATAAGGATGGCAAATGTGTGGTGAAAACAGCGGCAGTTGCGGCTGGCTTTCCCTTTTATCGCAACAAGTATTTTAAAAATGGGCCAACTCCCAGTGCCACCCTGTAAAGGGCTTAGAATGTCTATTGTAATGGAGATTATTTCATTAAGTGCAATATGGTAGGGACGTTCCTGTGAAGGTATCAGTTATCCATCCGAATTGATTCGAGGCCTAATGTTGGTGCCGGTGAGGCCGTTGCTAGTCTAACACACAAGGCCTTAGGAGCAGCAGTAGAGGCTGCCAATGCTTTAATAGTGCGGTGAACTATAATGTCCCTTCGGTTTTCATGATTTAAAGGTGTTTGTAACACTTTGTTTGTTTGAACTGTCGGTTTCGGTCACTTGGGTGGCCATAATGCACTGAGCCGGTTGGTCGGACTTTGGGCCGTGCCAACAGTCCCCAAGTTCTCTGTTTCCAGAATAAATATATTCTACCCCCAGTACTATGCCTTCTTTTACCTTAAAGGGAGTCTCGGGACGCTACAGTGTTTGTGAAAGTGGTGGAATATAATTTAATCTTCCTCTGCCCAATCAAATGCTTTCACCTACCTGGTGATTCCAGTCCACCAAGTCCCATCAATTTGTGGTGGGATAGGTTTGCCTCATACAAAGTAACCCCCAAAACTGTACAGTAGATGGGATTGTCGACGTCAATGCAAATGCTCCCAACATTGTTGAATGGAGACGTCGACGGGTGGCTGAGGCCACCTCAATGCTCTCGCATGCATTGTCCACAATTCGGTCAATGATCTCCTTCCGCCTCCTCCTCCTCCTCCTCCTCCACCAACCACTGCGCCATTTGCTCCACGGGACTTGTGACGTCTTAATCGCCAGGTACGGAGTCACGCCAACTTGATGATTGTCTGCAGATGCTAACCACTTGAATGGGCACTGCTAACCACGAAGGTGTTACCTACATCTTGAGGCCACTCCTTTCTCTACTGGTCAAATTAAAAGTACGCATGAATAAGTAAATGAATAAATAATGCACACCTTCTCCAAAAGCATCTTCCTACCTGTCCACAAGGGTTGAACAGGAAAAGAGCAATGTGGTAAGTGAAGGCCATCACACTAACTCATCAACAAGAATTTGAACTTGGGCGTCAGAGCCTTCCAGTTTGACAACGAGGCAAAAGGAGAAAGTGGCCATTACTTTCTCCGCCAAGTAGGTTGGTTGTTATTCCAGCCTAAGGACTTGAAGCGTCTCTCCTCTTAGTCCACTCTGCTTCCAACTTCAGATTTGGTGTTGCTGCATCTTGACACTGTGCATGCGTCGATGCCGTTCTGTGCCGTTCGACTTAGCTGGCGATCACATAGAGAGGAAGGGAGAGTTAAAGGTGAACAAAATGACGCTGTAAGGAGAATTTCGGAGTCCAACTGTGCTAGTAGCAGTGAGTAAAACAAGTGTACTTGACTGTTGGTCGAAGTGAGGCAGAGGATTCGAGTGAAAGGGGAAGACGGGGTGAGGGGAGGGGAGAGAAGGAAGTGGATTGTGGCCTGTGTTCTACAGCCAAAATGTGGACTTGTTTTCGCGGTGTGTTTGCAGTCTGTGGCTACATCGGGTGCATGATAGATTGCACTGCTCGATTCTTTGGGCGACTGTTAGAGTAACCGTGGAGCTGGAAGAGTGTTGAGTGTGATCTGGCGATGAAAGCACTGCCAGTTTTGCATCGATGTGGTTGTGGGTATTGCGAGTTTCTTCATTGATGTAAAGGCATACAACCGGGGAGGAGGAATGTAATATAATTGCCTCTTCTGTCTACAGGTACAGTAGCAATGCACTTCTTTGAGGGATGAGGAGGGCGAGAGCATAAGGGGCGAGAGGGAAGGTGTCAATACCGGTGATTGGCGAGAAGTGGATGTCTTGCGCTCACTTTTTGGTAATTAAAACGTATTGACCATTCAGTAGACCTTGAAGAACACCTCTCTTACGTTAACATTGCAGGTGTGAACCTGATTCTGCAACAAAGTCGCAAAGTCTGTTCTGGAAGTACGAGCTTGTGAATTGAGTGTGGAAAGCATCGTTATGCGACCTTCCTACTCTCGAACATCGAAGTGGATTTGTGTAGTTGGGACTTGATTTCGCTGCCGCAAATCCCACATGTCAGTGGATGCAACGTGCTGTCACGATCTTGGCTTGTGACCGCGGACAGGGTTGCGAGCAGAAGGTGTGTCCGCATGGCAGGCTGTAGGGGTCACTCATCCTCCCCGGCACACTGGGAGGGCGAAACAGGTTCACCACTTCTATCTACACTACTGACTCCTTCTCCACTGTGTCTGCCAGGTTTATTGTAACTCCCTAACTTGACTGTAACGGTTTATCCATTTGTGGAAAGAACCCACACCACATCCCACACGTGGCATTTCTTCCTCCCTTTGTCAATTCTCCGCCAACCTTACCACCAACCATCGTTGTGTAGGCCCCTCCACAGCGTCCCGTTCCAAATAAGCTGCTCAACTTCGCTACTCCTAGCTACGACTTCATCAAGCGAATCTGCATCTCAAAATTACGCTTGCTACTGCTGACCCAATCACTTTTCAATGCAACCGATGCATCGCTCTGTGCAAAGCTTCTCACCTGGTCTACTCATCCATCTACTCAGGTGACTAAATGCCAGTGGAGTGAAAGCAAATCACGCGCTTCTCGATCTTCTCAGTGACACTTCATTTTCTGCGTTCAGTCAGACGCCTCGTAGATGCCACCCTTGCACAAATAACCCACATGAACACTCCAATTGTGACATCCGCGCGAGTTGAATCCACCGTTTTGTTGTGCCTCCTTCCACTTGAGTAATAACGTGCGTTCAGAATGACAACTCCAGGCCTAATTACCATTCTCCACAGAAAAGTCGCTCCATGAGCTGACAGTGAAAAGTCCCCAATAAGCCTTAGTGATGCCAGTTTGTTTACTCGTGACAGCTGAGAAGGCTAACTTTACCTACCTCGTGAGAGGTAGTGATGCGAGGCCAGATCCCCACTAAGAGCTCCAATGGTGCAGTCCAACTGCTCCCCAACTAACGATGTAGACAAGCCACTGCAAAGCTGTCACAGGGCAGTATCCAGCCCCAACCTGTTCTGATACCTCTGCCTCCAGCAAACTCGCCAAGCCAGTACAAATCAACAGTCTCCGCACAATTCACAGAGCGTGCCGCCGCCACCTCACCTACTTCAGCGATAAGCACGTGAGTCGTGCCCTCAAAAACCCTTGTTTCATTATGTCCCACAAAGCCAACACCTCCACTCTACCCACATTAGTGGGGTTACGGTACCGCACCACTTTGAGTTAGGAAAACCTCGAAGACTGCAACGACTGTAAGGACATGTTTTATGCGTTCCACAACAGTGACTGCTCTCCACAATGACGGAGTCCGTAGTAATTTTCCTTCTCCGCAGAGGCCGTAGAGGCAACAGTCGTCGACATGGACGAGGGTACATTGCTTCCATCAGCCATATGAGACGCAACATGCAGGCAGAATCAAGGCGGTAAGACTCCAACCGCAATCAGTTGCTGATGCCTCGATTCACCCCGTTCTCGGTAATCACGTCCTGTGACCGACTACGGTATTATTTAACATCAACAGAGGTCTCCATGCGAGCTCCGAGTGATTTGCACGGATTCAACGTTCTCCAAATAATGCATCTAATCTCCTAAAATGAAAGTAACAACTTTTAGACGCCTCGCAACCTATAAGACCTCCACAACTACATGCCACGCGAGATTAGAACATTTCGGATGTGCATGAAACTGCACTACTAGAGCTGTGCTCCTTACTTAAGGAATGTCCCCCCTCACAATCTCGTGGAAATAAAGCGAATTTGGCCTCATTCACACAACTCTATGAGACTTTACAATGAGTAGACCTACTGATGATCCGCAGTTCACACTTGCATTGCAATTGCGATTTCCACCTGAAGCATGAGCTCAATGCACCGCGGCGATCATACAATGCAACGAAATGTGGTTCGATCCACCCAAGGCAGCACACGACCCCGATCTCATCAAACACCAATTACCATTGGGCTGATCGCAAGTGGGAGAGAATAGATAGATCAATCGCTTAGACAGCAAATTACGATGCTCGATATCATGCGGTCTTCATTCTGTCTGCGGAGTACATTGCAAGCACCAGGTAAAATCAGGACTCCCAAACCTAGGTCGAATGCTGCTACAAAGTAGCAGTTGTCCATTTGGGATGATGTAGCTTGAAATCAGATCCAAGGTACCGCTCCTCGATTCGGCTCTGTTAGCAAACAATTTGATCTTTGCTAGCGGAGTCAAGCACTCCTAGCTTACCAGGGCCACACACGCATTTAAGTGCGCGCGGAGGTGCGATTGGTCTTTATTTTGCTTTATTTGGCACTAGGCTTAAGGGCCCTTTGTAGTTTGAGGAATTAGGGTGTTATTTAAAATCATAGAAGCATCACATTTGTCGCGCACTAACATATGCTTTTATAATGGATAAATGGCTCTTTTACTCGTGGTTATGATTCCCACTACAAATGTTTAGATTTTTCACAGGTTTAACAAACGCCTCATCATTTTGTAAAAGCTTTAAGTGTTTCTCCCTTAGGGTTGTCGTGATTATAGGTGCAAGCAACCAAAGTGATCATCAGCATGCTTTGAGGATTTTTAGCTTCTTAAAATTGCACATATATGTGTATCGATTTCCGCTCGGTTATTATTGTAGCGTCCTGAGACCTTCCTTGAGGTAAAAGAAGGCCTATTACTTAAACAGAACATCTAATTTGGAAACAGAGGGATTGGGGGTTGCTGGCACGGCTCGAAGGCCAGCCAACCGGCTAGTACAATATGGCCACCCAAGTGACTTAAACCGGCAGTTCAAACGAACAAGGTATCACAATTACCACCCATATGCTTACCATTTCATTTATTTGTCTGCTGTATTAGCTTCGATCACTTGAGTTGACTAAATTGTCCTAGCTGGACTATGCCAGTAGCTCGATCTCCTTCTCCTTGTTGAATATGTGTATTTACATTGCTTAAGAATCAGCCCTCAAGGGAGTCTTTGGATGCTAGAATATGCTTTGCCAATTTGTAGCACCCTTAGCCTTCTCTAAAGGCAAATGCGGGTATAATGTTGGAGCAGGATGTATGTTTAGCGAACAGAAGAGATTGATGCGACTGGCATGGCCAAGGGGACAGCCCACCAGCGGAGACAATGTGATCAACCATGTGACCGTTGCTGCAACAAAGAGTTAAACAAACAACAACTAAAAGACGCTTCCGACATCTCCATTGCTTACCGTATGATAATTATTACATGATGTGCCGTCGAAACATCAGTACACTCCAACCCGCATAGTTACATATCTTGATAGACGAGATATCCACGCTGATTTCTGTACTTCTTACCTGACTTGGAAGCCGAATGGAGGTGGATTCAGAAAACGGACATAGTAATCCTGATCACTGCAATTTTCCACAACAGGTTCGAGAAAACCTTCCTTAGACGACAGATCGAATGAAATGCCAAGTCTTTAACATGCACAAGAGGACTAACTCAAGTCGAGTTGAAGGAGACTGCCCATAGAAAGCCATAATCCAGCTCGTGACACAATCAGACGAATGCTGCTAACCTCTAGAGTTTCACAAGTTTGAATTCAAATCGGCATTCCGACTGTTTCTCCGCACTTGATTTTCTTGTTCAGTGGGGCTGGGGTTGCCTTTTAGTAAGAGCATAATGCTACTGATGGTGACAAGTAGAATAGTTGAGCATGCCCTCTACCGCAAACAGCCGAGACAAGAGCTGAGAATCAGGTGTGCACAAAGTTACACCCTGCTCGGGTCTTGAAAGCATTTAAGGCTCGGCAACACTCCACCACTGCTTATTGATGTTAAAATCTGCTAAGCATGATGGAGCGCCGACCAAGTATTGGGGCTTGCTTAGCCTCAAGCACAACGGCTCTTCCTTCCCTAATGCCTGCTCCTTGCTGTCTGAGCGAGCCTGCAGATGTCCAGTTCATTGTCACTAAGGAGATCTTGTAAGTATGACAACCGGAAAAAGGTAGAAAGTAAATATGCTTCATGAAGGATGGCTTGAATGGGAATGAGAGGCATCAAGTTACATGGAGTCGGGAGGAAATGCCATTGGCGAAGGTGAATCCCATGCAATGAACACTAGGTTGACTAACATTTTAGCAAATTTACTCTCTTCCTAAGAGATAAAGCAACAAGGTTGCTTTTACGACCCCGAAATGTCGCACTTGTCTCCCTGTCCACGGCACAGGACCAGTTGAATAAAAGAAGCACAATCATCAGCCGCGCACTTCACACCTTGGATGGGGTGTACTTTAGCTAGTCCAAGTGCTAAAACAACCAAAAGTAGAGCAAAGCATTCGCCAAATCATCTGGATAAAGAGGTCTGACAACATGCAGCATCGAATCGGCGTGCATTGATGGACTACTCGGTCTTACCACAAATGATTCCTCCTCCAGGACTCGATTACTCATGATGAGAGGATGGTCATCGTTCGGAGGAACAAAATCCAAGGAGCTATTTAACTGAGGCATCACTGTACGTATGTTAATGCCTGTCACGTAGTCGGTATCTTTGCACCTCTGTCACCATACTGGCATCATCCTGCTCGAATATCTCTCCTTCGACGATTTTATTGCCTCAGTGGATGGGGCGGCTGAGACAAGCACTACATCCATCGTGGATAGCACAGAAGGCACTCGAGCACCTCAATACAAAGCTGATGACTTCTTCTGATTTCCAGATGCCTCACAGCTTTCTTGTTAAGTGGTTCCCCGTGTGGATGCTTGCCTATGCTACACATCAAGTGCCAATCTAGTGTGGGTTATATGCAGAAGGAAGTGTTAGAGGCATGGAAGAAAATGGAGAGGAAGCGCGCTAGAGAAGTGGTAAGAATGGGAGAATTAGCTTTATCAGTGTTTGAGGGAGGAGGGATTTAAGCCGCCACCAGCGTCAATTTAGTCAAAGTTGGATGTGAGGGCGCTTTCTTGGCAATTCTCGACAAAGTTGACCAACCACAGGATTGTGGACGTTGGATTTCCGATTGTTGGCTAGGGCTTATCCATGTTCACTAACTCATCCTTCCATCCCCGTACAGTTGCACTCTCCCCATGTAACCAACTTACTCCACTTTTACGAGCCTGAATGCAGGTAAAACTTCTATAGTTTTAGCCTTAGCGACGCTGAAAGCGGTGAGTAGTAAGCATTGCACTGGTGGCACCAATGCTCTCTGCGTGGCAGTGCTTGGCATTGTGCCATGCCTTGCACTGATAGCAGCGAGCAGGTTGTGGACGGAGTGTTTTCACGTCTGCTAGATCTGGGTGAACTGTCTCCATAACGTAGGCTGGTTTTATTGACGACTTACAGAACTGGAAGCCGAGAAGGTGTGTGTGGTTGTGGGTGGGTGTCGTCGATAAACAATATAAGAAGTTTCCACACGAGCGACATCATGTGCAGCTACCGCCTGAGCTTGATAAACACATCGCAGTGATTGGTGAGACCGCAACAGGAATTGACCAATGGAAATGGCAAGAGTGGTTGATACTAAGATTGGATCCGCGCTGTGATACCCACAGAACGACTCGATCAATAGAAGGTGAGACGAAGTGATGGATCCAACTGGCAAGATTTTAGTTTATAGAGTGTACGTAAATGTATCAACTGCTTGAATAGAAAATGACTGCTTTACTGTGGCACCGATAGGAGTAGTGGGCGGTGACTTCCTCGGACCCGGACCCAGGAATTACTACAATGGACGAAATTGTTCGTACCTTGGAAAGTTCCTTGAAGGATCTGCAGGTGGTGGTGAACAAAGAGTTGGATCTTGTTAAGGCGAAACGGCAACTCGATGTCCTCGCCCAGCAAACTGCTGACACTTCGGCTAAGGTTACACTCTCACCTGATTGCTTCGTCCATTTCTCTCTGTATTTTGACTCGCCTCTCCTTCCAAATCTAGCAGTCTGCATTGCATTTCCCTTGTAGGTTGCTCGCGAAGTTAGGGTGAATGTGAGGAACCTAATGAAGCTTGGCTCCAAAGTTGCGAGGGAGATTAAGAGACCGCATTCACCGCAGAACGCTTCTCCGCAACCTTCCGACCAACTCAGTAATGTAAATTTTTAACCGGTTACTCCATTTCTCCCTTAACTGCCGACTAAAAGCCTTTTTTAAAGGACATTTGCTTTACCTTTGGTTTGCTTTAGTGGCTGGAATCATCCACTCCTATGAAATCTTATATTTTTAAATGAAGGAAGCTTAAACCCTTGGCAAATGTTTGTGCCCAGTCAAACAGGTGGACGGTCTGCTAAGACCGCCCAGTTCTCACCTAACCAACACAAAGTTGTTCTGTGTGTACTCCGCCTTTCTTCGTCCATCAAGATCCCACCCAATGTGGATGCCTTGGGGCTAGGAAAAGTGCCTAACATCCATGCAATCATTGAGTGCAGGTATACGGTTTCCTGTTCCCTCTCAATCACGTGGCCTAAGGTCTGCATGGAGCCTGATAGGCAGCCCTGTGCTGGTTAGCGGTTCCACCTTTAGTCGGTTTGAAGAACTGATGACTGCTTTGCGTCACAACTCACACAGATGTATTTCTGTGGAGATTGCACTGCCATGAAAGTAGAAGAGTGACCTTCTTGACCTCCATCCCCACCTTCTTTCTTATCAAACTGCTGCATAAATGACCTCGAAGTCGAAAAGCATACTTTAGCTTTCCCATTCCTTCCTTTTGTTTTCTCATTCCTCACGCAGGTAATAAAAGGCAATCTGTCAAAAATTGTCGCCCTAAACAAGGCTGTTGCCAGTCTCCGAAACGTTGGAAATGAAATGCTAGGTAGAAAGAGGCAAATCTCCTTGGACTTCGCTCCTCTTCACGAGGAGTTGAGCACAGCTGTGGAGGCTATCGAGGCGTCACTAAGCAGAGCCTTCAATGCAGCTCAAGTGAGGATTGAGGCGAATGAGTTGAATTTTCAAAAGGAACTGGCAAAGTTGAGAGCTGGTGTAAGGAATACGCAGAGTATCCTACAATCCATACCAGACGTGCTTCCAACGCTTGATGACAAGAAGGTACCCTTCAATTCTCGTTTGACTTATGCCTTCATCTCACCCTCTGATTGTTTTACCATGAAAGAATGTGCCCTCTAGTTCAACCCATTAAATGCATATATTTTTTGGCATTTTTCAGATAGAATTTGAGTTGGTTGTTGAAATTTATACAAGATTCGATAGCGCTAAGGAGGCAGCACACAGGACACAGGAAGCCTTGGCGCATTTGGAAATGGAAGAGTACGCTGTCTCGCCAGAGGGAGTAACACAGGTAAACCGGAGATTTGACACTGTCTGCAATCCACTCAGTGCGTTTCCCATCTGTCGACATACATGAGGTCCCTTTCTGTTGGTCACACTTTCGTCGTTAAGAGATTGTTCTCCAAAAGTCTGATGACAAATCGCTTCGTTTATGCTTCAGACAAGAAACGCATTGGAGAACTTTGACTTGGTCATCGAGGAGGAACAGGCCGGGCAAGGGGATAAGGAGCCATCGCAAATGGAAGAACCCACTGATCAGGTAGTCATCTTGATTTTGCTGTAGCTGTTCCATTGTTGCGTTCTGAGGTGGCTCACAACTGACTGGAGTGTATCGTGTCAACCCGTAGGATCCTGTAAGATGCGTACTGTAGTAGGCCTTAAGCCTTGTCGGTACAGTGGAACATGGTGAAGGTGATTTGATGTTGCTTGCCTCACAGGCAGAAGCTGGGTCAGCTGCAGTATTGTAAATGGAGTTGTTTGCTACTTAAAAGCCAAACAATTAAGGGTGACGCCTAGACATAGCTAGAAAGGATCCTCCAGTAACGGAGATTTCGATAAAATTTGACTGCATGTCAAACATATGTCTAATCTGGAAGGGGTGATAAGACCATCCAAGAAGCCTTCGACAACCATTTGACATTTTTTGCTATGACAAAAAGCATTATGACCCTGTTAGACTACCGCATGCATACAAATCATGCTTAAGTAGGCTCTGGTCGAAGCAGATTTGCGAATTGCCTTCATTGTGGATCGATGCGGGTGACTTTGAAGGGCATTTTCGCCTTCTTTTAGGCAAACGAAAATGCAAGTTGTCAGCAATTGGAGAATCAAGCCATTCAATAATAGACTTCTTCTGCCTCTGTCTCGTGGCAGCTGAACCAAGTCCCATCAACTTCCAAAATGGTTTATTTGTGTACATTGTCCCTTTCGAGAATAGAAATTGAACCCCATCAACATCATAACTAACATTTCTTTTGCAAAGCCATTGGAATTACTAACCGAGTTGCTAATTGTCAAAAAGAATTTGATTGAAAGCCATATATTTTTCTCTAGGATGGTGAATCACAGATTCGGTAATGGCTTCGGCAGCTACGACACATTGCATCAGCTGTGATCTGTTAAGGCTCCTCATTGGTCAGTGCACCTCGGTGAATCTGCTACATGATTGGCAGTCGCAAGGTCATAGGCTTCAGATGCATCATTGGCATTTAAGTACATTGGCAATGCCATTCACGTTGTTCATGGATGTTGATGGGTGCACAGGCACTCATTGAGGCAGTTGAAGTGGAATGATGGCTTAAATAGCCTTTTGGAACACCTAAACATGACAG
This sequence comes from Taenia multiceps, assembly GCA_001923025.3. NCBI lineage: Eukaryota > Metazoa > Platyhelminthes > Cestoda > Cyclophyllidea > Taeniidae > Taenia > Taenia multiceps. The sequence goes on along the minus strand of CM010317.1, from coordinate 1,487,093 downwards.
CATATTTTGACTTCTCAAACATGGCTGATACAGCATACCACACTGGCAAGACAACCGGCACAATCAACACTGGTTGTGAATACAGTCACTTCCGACGGTGATCAACTGCTTAGTCTGTGGTAAAGCGAAATGCATCACTACTTCATAGTATCGAAAATGTCACCGGTGTGTGCACACTAAATCCTCGTACACCGAAACCACGGACATCCCCTCCTCCACGACATGGCAAGACCTACACAAAGAATCGAGTGCCACCATGTACGAGGTCAGAAGATGCGCTGCAGCTAGTTAGGTCACAAGCAACCAAAATCCAATTCCAACCCAAAGTGGTGTTCTTATTCTTCGCTGAGTGCCGGACCACAAATAATTGAAGTAATTGGCACGATTTAACACAAGTGCTCTACCCTCCATACACCACTGCCTTATCTCGTGATCCTCATGTTGAAGCACTCCCGCAACGCCTACTTGCACATACTTTAATGAGAAGCTGCTAAATACTTCGGGTGGTGTTGGAGGGTACACGAGAATATCTGCCACTTGTACTCTCTTGGCGCTACCTACCACATCTCCGCAGGTGTTAACACGGTGGTCAGCACTTGAAAGCACACAAATGGTCCTTTATCTCGGCTGCAGTATGCGAGTGGTTTGGCTTGAAAGCAGCAAGGATTGGGCACTCCCTTCCTGACTAGGCCAGTCCCACCCTCGCATGGCAGAAATAACCTCATCGTCAGCCGGAAACAATATATCTTGCACCACAAATAGGGCAGATGATTTAAATGAGATTCAGATTAGCATCACGCATTGCCGAAGTGCGTCCACACCTTGATTTGGAGTAATCAGGTAAGTAGACGTGAGTATCTCCACCAATGAGCTATTGAGAGGGCGATGCCATTGCGTTTTAAGTAGTCATTGCAGTGGACTATGCGTCGAATGCTCTGCGTATCACTAAATCCAATCCCAAGTCTGATGTCGATAGTGATTATACCACAACTCCTACCAATCCCCTATATCGTCTAAGACGGCAATTACATTTCAGAAAAGGCAAACTGCTTGTGCCAGAGGTAAAGGTAGAGTAGGCAAGGGTAGTGCATACCTCTTCGCTATCAGCGGAATTACCTCCACTGTCGAGCAGCTTGATCATGTTCAAGGAGGCAATGCCTCGTGGCGTTCGGCTTCCACGGCCTAGGATATGGACCACTGACGGAATAGTAGTGTGCCAAGAGGAGTGCTCCTACAGTGCCATCCTCGTAGCCATAAGGTCACTGCTATTAGTGAAGACTGTGTTAAATTTTTATCCCTCCAAGTGATCTCCTACGGTCGCAGTATCATAAGCCAACTTCTAGACCACGTTTTGCTATCTACTAGAAATAATTTGTGCTCTTCAAGCTGCACAAGTGGTTTCGACAGTAGACATCACTGACAAGTTCGATGGCAAGCACCCAGTTGATCAGTGAAAGTAATTTCGTAGTGGTAATTAATCCAACGCTGTTTGCACATGAGTCGTTTGCTGCTGAAAGGCAAGAACTCGTAACCTACTGCTCACGGATGCGAGCATCAATTTGTTGTGGAAGCATTTCCGAGGCTCATCGACGGAGGTCACTTCGCACGATATCGCAGGCGATGCACCATGGAGAGGAGGCAGTTGGTGACTGTGTTCTTCCCTCCAAATAAGCTAAGAGGATTGAGTTGTAGCTGTCAAACCTAAATGTTGCATGACGTTTGGTGCTTGGTCAGGTGGTGCCTGGTTCCGATCAAACTCGCATGATTTTGTCATGGAACAGCTCACTCGCCTTTGCCTTTCAAGTGATTACCTTACTTTGTGGTCCTGAAATAAAATTGGACATCGAAATCTTTTTTAGACTGTGAATTAACCAGACCCATCGCCTATTGCGCCCTCCAATGATCTGTCAAAGAACACTGCATTTGAAGCCTTGTTTGCTAGTCGACATTTGTGGATTCCACCAATGCACCATTCGCTCCTCACTTTGTTTCGCTTTTAGGTCTGCTATCAAATGCAACCGTATGCACACTAATGAGGTGCATTCCTTGAGACACATCAACTCTCCGCCTAATTGTATCCTTCCCTTCTCCAACAGACTGTGTACAATGTGAAGGGATTTGGAGGGCGTTGACTGTCCCACTGGCCAACAAGCATCACCCTCCCAGACTACCTTGTCGGTGAGAAAAGCAGTGGCACTGAATACCACATGGATGGTTGGCAGGTCGGAATGAAACCTAGACTTCGGTATTTCTTAGTTTCTTTTGCGTAACGGGAATGGGAAGGAAATCGAGCAAGTCCTACATCCTCCTCCTCCTTCTCCTCAGTGTTCGCCTCCGTACATCAAGTAGCTCCGACGTCAACACTGGCTTGTGCATTTCTCCTTGCACCTCACCTGTGTCTGATGACCACGCATTATGGCTAGAATGTATATCAGTGGTCACTCCCATCCTCAAAGAATGGAACTAGGCGAGAGCGAGAAGCAGAGGGAAATACCAAGACAAATACTACTCGTGAGATGCAAAGTGCATATTTCTCTCCTGATGTCGTTGATGCATGTCGAACGGCGTGATGCTGGCGTTGATCGCCAGAGTTTTATTCGGACCTTGTCTCTATTTGTGGGCATCTGGTGGATGTGGAGGCCCTGTCAATACTAAGAGAACGACATTTGCTTTGTTAAATAGAAAATGCGCTAATGGTCTCTTTGTTATTGGGCTTTGAGATTAAGGATTGGGGATTGAGAGAAGTGATCAGTGAGCGAAAACAGGAGACTATTCCTTACCCTTGACATTGGTATACTAGGCGTTGGCTCTTCTGCTACATCTAAGTGGACTAAGATTTCATGGCCTGAACTGCTTGAAGTGACGAATAGCATGGAAGTAAGGACGTGGAACAAGGAAGTGGGATCAGGGAAATGCCACCGCGCCCACAGTAGCACGAAGAGCTGTGCTGTAGGTGGTCAACGATGAGCTAACACGCTGGAGCCTTGACATTGACTTTTGTCTGTTGATTGTGGGAGACCACCTCTTGTTGACGCTAAAATACTGCACTGGTTATGACGGGATATGAACAAGCATGCAATCAGAAAGTAAAAAGGAGACTGGAGCATGATATGTGGACGGCAGTTCGTACAAATTTAGAAATGCAATGTTGCTAGAAAGCTAAGAGCTTTGGAGTAATTGTGGAATGCATCCTCACAAGTACACGCTGTACTGTACTGAAACTGTTGTTCTTTCAAAAAACACTGTATTTGCCTAAAGCTAATTTTTCCTTATTTTATAGCATATATTTGAGTGCTGTAAGTGTGAACATTCCTACTCTTACATTTTCCTCTTGTCCCCGAGTCGCCAGATGTCAATGTTGGATTCTACCTCGTGGTGACCAATCAAATTTCCACGGGCAGTTGAATGCGTGTTTGACTCCAGGTAGGTGGCAATGTTCGACTTAGATTTAAATGTTAAGTTGTTTGTGGAAAGAACGCAATCGAGCATGGCCACTTTGGTCCTGATTTTAAGCTGAATGCCTAGAAGTAAACAACTACTGCATTTTGGTTCCACTCGGCCTGGGTTGAGTGTCATAATCCGACGTAGAGCCTGAAATGTATGCTACAGACAAGATGAGGACCGTATGCCATCAAGTACCGTCATCTCCTGTCTACTTGCTTGATCCCCTCCTCTCTCCCTGTTTCCGATCCGTTTGGTGTCAATTCGCATCGGAGGTGACTAAAGTCGTGCGCCGTATTGGGTGGATCCAAAGGTGTTTTGATGCATTAACGATGGGTAGATTGCAACAGACTAATGCCCAGGGTGTGACCTACGGGTCATCGGCACTACCACCCGCTGTAAAACCTCATATAGTTGTGCAAATGAACCCTAACTCGCCTTCTTTCCTTCACGGAGATTTAGTGGGAGACAATGCTTAAGTAGAGAGCATGGTTATAGTACATCGAAAACTTCTCAATCTCACGTAGCACATAGCTATGGAGATGGTCCGAGTTGCAAGATATTCAGATGCGAGTTTCATTTTAGGAGACCGTTTACATTGCTTTGATGACGGTGACGCCGTGCAAGCTCCTCGTCGCCCTGATGAAGACCTCAGCTGCTACCAACTAATGCCGCAGCTGGTCACTGGACCTGATCACCGAGGGCGAGACCAATCTGGGTGCCAGCAACTGACCTTGGTTGCAGTCTTGCTGATGTGATTCTATCTGTGTGTGACATCTCACATGGTTGATGGATGCAATGCACCCTCGTCCACGTTGAGGACTGTTGCCTCTACGACCTCTCGGGACCAGGAACATTACTATGCATTCTATTAGCCTCGAGAGGACGCGCTATTGCGGAATACATGAAACGTTCCCATACACTCGTAACAGTCTTCGAAGCTTTCTTAACCCAAAGTGGTGCGGTACCTAAGGGAGAGGCGTTACCTCTGAATAGTTGCATAACAAACAAGAGGTATAAAAGATGATTTTAATGTCCTTGTCGGAAAAGTGGTTGAAGTAGCGGTGGCGTAATCCGTGATGTATGCATCACTGGCTCAGTGAATTTACTGAAGTCAGAGGTACGAGGACTGGCTGGGATTGAATATTGTCCTGCGACATTTTGACAGTGACTTGTCTACATCGCTGGTGGCGGAGAAAGCTAGCATTACCACTTCGTACAAGGTGAGCAAATCAGCCCTCCTAGTTGTCACGGCCACACCAACCGTCAGGATTCAGGTGCATTAGGAGCTTTTTTATCATTGTCAATAGCCGTTTGGGTAACTAGAAACCGTCATTCTAGGGCGCGGCGTCTCTCAACTACCTGAAATCATACCGTTCTCCTCAACACAGGGATTTCGCAGGTCAGGTTGTAGGAGAGAATAAGCTGCCATCGTATTGATCACGCCTCGATGTTGGCACGAAAATTCAGTAGACGGGTTGAATTAATTAGCGAAACATCTTGGTAGCAAATTGTCATTGCATTGAAGATTCTGTGCTCAGGAATGAAGCGCACACCGTCACGGCTTCCAGTCAGGCTTCATTGCACGTCTTTACTAGCGACGCAATCAAATCAGGTATCGGATGTGACGTATTTACTCAGGAAACCACTGCGTAACTCTTCATAAATCACACAACAGCGGGTTGTCAACAGATATTACTACCGAAACGGGGGTAAGGCATATCTGTCCATACACCTTGTTCTACTTAAGCTGTCAATAGATGACATCGCAGTTATATTCACACAGGAAAAGAACAGCATGAGAAAAAATTCGGCTGAAAGGAGACTCACAAATAATTGCTCACTGAATCAAGGCTGTACCTTTTCCATGGAGAGACAACTTTGCCAGCACACCCATTGGCTGAGCCTCAATAATGCAATTTGCCACAAGAATTGACCAACAGAAGTGGCAAAAGTGGCCTCAAGCAGGATTGGATGCAATGCCGTGACACACACACTGTCACTCGATTGGACGGAGGCGCAGCGCAGCCACAGATTCAACTCTCGCGGACCTCACATCCAGAGTGCACAGACTAGTTATTTGTGTGAGTATGACTTCTATAAAGGCACCATCGGAACGCAGAGAAGACCGCAAAATGAATAACCTGTTTTCAATCCACTGGTATTTATTCAGCTAGATAGATGAGTGGGTGGTCCAGCGGAGAAGCCTTGCAGGCATATATGTTGGTCACATCAAGGCGAATGGGTCAGCGGTACCGACTATAAGTTTTGGGATGCAGAGTCGCTTGATGAAGTCACAGCTGGGAGTGGCAAAGGTGACGAGCCTATTTGCAACGGGATGCCGTGGGAAGGGGGGGTCTACACAATGCTAGTTGGTAGTAAGGTTGGCGGAAAAATGAGAAGGGGAGGAAGAGAAGCATGAAGTAGTTAGATTAATGAAATGTCCTAGTGTGTGGTGAGGTGCAGATCCTTCCCACAATAGTTACAGTCAAACTGGGGGAGTTACACAACAGAACTAGTCGATGTGGTTGGATGGGGCGTATTAGTGTGAAATAAAGGAGTAAACCTCTTGTCCTACCCATTGTGCCAAGAAAGATGAGTGATCCCTACAGCCTGCCATGCGGACACACCTTCTGCTTGTAACCGTGTCTGCTGTCACATGCCAAGACTGTGACAGCACGTTGCATTCACTGCCATGCGGGATTTGAAACAGCAAAATCGCGTCCCAATTACACAAATCCACGTCGATTTTCGAGAATATGGAGGTCGCACGACGATGGTTCCCCGATCAGTTCATAGGGTTGCACTTCCAGACCAGACCCCACGTCCTGCAGTGTGCGCATTTTCGCAAGGGCAATGTCTCGTCGTCTTCCACTGCCTCGTTGCAGAATCAGATTCACACCTGCAACATGAATGTAGAGAACTACTCCCATAAAGTCTGCTGCATAGTCGATGCCCTCTGTTAGCTAGCAAGCAAGCGCGACTCATCTATTTCTCGCCAACCACCGATGCTAAAACCACTGCTCGTGCTCTCTAAATGCCCATCTTCCTCACTCCTGAAAGAAACAAATTGCTACTGTACACGTAAACAAAGCCATTATCGTTTCCCTCCTTTCAGATTTCATGCCTTTTATCCATGGCGGTGCACTCAACACTCTTTCAGCTCCACGGTTACTCTAGCAGTCAGCCAAAGAATTGAGCAGTACAATCATTCATGCACCCGATGTAGCCATAGCCTGCAAACATACCGCGAAAACAAATCCACATTTTGGCTGTAGAACACAGACCACAAGTCACCTCCCCCCATCCTCCCCTTTCACTCGAATCCTCTGCCTCACTTCGACCAACAGTCAAGTACACTTGTTTTACTCACTGGTACTAACACAGCTGGACTCCGAAATTCTCCTTACAGCGTCATTTTGTTCACCTTTAACTCTCCCTTCTTCTCTGTCTGATCGCCAGCTAAGTCGAACGGCACAGAACGGCATCGACGCATGCACAGTGTCAAGATGCAGCAACACCAAATCTGAAGTTGGAAACAGTGCGGACTCGGAGAAGAGACTCTTCAAGTGCTCAGACTGGACAAACAACCAACCTACTTGGCGGAGAAAGGGACGGCCAATTCCTCCTCCTTCCTCTTCGTCAACTGGAAGACTCTCGCATGGGAATATCCTCGATTAAGTGGGGGCAGCAGCCCCGCGGGCGAGTAGGACGTGCTGCCTCCAGAAAAGTCGCAAGGCCGTGGCCCCTTGACTCGTTTGTGCGCCAGTCCTGCGCAGTACAGCGTCCGGCGCCAACACTCTACTGGACGTAGAAAAAGGGACTAAGAGAGAAGGATAGAGACGGATAATTGATGCAGAGAGCAAAGACAATTCGCAATACCCAATCCACCGTTCGTCAGCACTTTATTTCACCACTTTCGACGACTTGTGGATATCTTGTTTCCTAGTCACCTCGGTTAAACGGTGTGTTACGACGGACTAGTTTTTTCATCGTCTCGAAGCCAGCCAGGTAAGCCACCTCCACTTTCATCGTAGCGGCATCCAACTTCCTGCTCACAGCCGTACGCAGGTCAAACATAGCACTCGGTAAGGCACCAACAATGCTGTCTTTTATAGTCCTTACCATCTGCAGTGTCGAAGTCTTCCACCCCTTCGACTATCAGGCGCGACTTGTACGCTTTACGCCCGATCAAGACATTCAAATTTACACCTGGTAGCAAGCAGTACTGCACGTAGGAAGGAGAATAGGTAGGAAGACTGTCCATTACCGAATCCATGCAATTTGGGGTGACCGAATGTGGTTGAATAGATCGGTGGCACAAATACAATACTGGCATCTACATTACAAAAAGTGATATTCTTGATCTGCGGTAAATCACACTTCTTCTACTTCACTCAGCACCTCTATCAGTCTCTCGATAGTGTGAGTTTAAATAAGGACCCTTCTTCAACACAATCACTGCACAAATCACACGCCGCGCAAGCGCCACAAATGGCTGCCAAACCCTCGCAGCTAGTCATAGAACACCCGTTAGCCTACGGTAAAGCACGTGCCTCAGTTTGCAAAGAAAATTGGCAGCTTTAACTACAATTCGAAAAGCGGTAACGCTTACAATGTTGCGCTGTTTCTCATTGCACCGTACACAGACTTGGCAGCGGCAATGATGACAAAGGATTGGCAGTTTACGCCGGATTAGCCTCCGTAGGTGGTACAGCATAGAAGAAGCGCAAAGCTTCCCCAGTTTCCTTTTCCTCATTCGGTGCATCCTCATCGTCTGCTCCTCTATTCTCTCATTTTCGTTCCTTTTCCTACCTTAACTGCTCCGAGAGTAGGCAGATCTGCAAACCAGTGTTGTAATTCAAACGCGGTTTTCTGGGTCAGTCTGCTTGGCAGTAGATGTAACGTTTTGCCACGGCCTTGGCGTGTCAAAGCAGACAGAGTTTCAAGCAGAAGTTGTTTCCACATGGCGGGCTCTAGGAATCACTCATCCTTTTCGAAACAATGGAAAAGACAATACAGGTTTGTTGATTCTCTTCATAATAATTGTGCCTCCATTCATCATATCAGCTACCTTGAAATGGAACATAAAGTAGTAAGCGTGAACTCAAAACTCAGGAGCCCAACTTATCACCCCTCTTTAAACACACAGCCAAAGCAACTACCACTGCTTCGGAAAAACCGTTTGTTCGGAGAAATGCAGGAGCGTTCGCTACTGCAGCACCAAAGGCACATGACCTCCCACCGCTGAATCATGAAGAGTGACAGCTCTTCTAGTCATTTCACCATTTGAGACCCTCTGTCCCTCTAGGCTCCACTTTCATTGAACAGGACAGACCTCCTCCCAACCACCAACTATGACTACAGCCTCCCACTCCTGTATTACACTCGTAAGCTCTAATCTGGCCACATTGGCTTGCCCCATTATGAATTCCTGAGAGATTCTTTACCCCACCTCACCGTACCTTCCTGCGTCTTCCGATCCCTCATCAATCTTACTGTCTATCGCCAGCGTGAATTTCCTACGCCGTTTCAGCGACTCAAACCTCAAGGCAACACTAATCCACTCGCCTCTTCATCCACTCACCTGTTTAGGTGAAATAAACACCAATAAACTCAAAACAAGTTACCCATCCTCACATATTACTCGAAATTTGTTTACTTGTATTCTTGCAAAAAGGCATTCGTACGCAAATAACTCACATGTCTAAGCACAACTCACAACTTGGAGCCACGTCCCCCAAGACCGTCATGCCATTGCACCAGCCTCCATTCGAATGGCGGTAAGGGTGTCAAAAATGGTTGCCACTTTCGCCATCTCTATTGGTTAGTCCTTGTGATACTTTGACCAATCTGTATCATGCATTAGCGAGGTCCAGCCAATAGTTGTGGTAGCATTGTTGTCGCTTCATAGGCAATGCACTAATGAAATGGAAGACCTTATGCAATAAAGACTTATATTTTTAATGCCTCTCGCTCGTTTAAACTTAGGAGCAGAAACTTCACCTTACCATTCATCATCTTGACGGCGACCGGAATGGAGCTGCACGTGAGCTCAATACAGTGCTGCTTTGCACAAAACGCAAGGGGAAGGATTTTCGGGAAGTAAAGAAGACACGAATTTAGAGAGCAGCAACAGAAAACAAAAAAAGAGAACGCATTAGAATTCAGACCTGTGAATCTGAAAAATACCACGACACGAATAAAAGCGCCTTAATAGTCCCCGCCATTCTCCTGCCCATGGAATTTACCACTGCGCCAAATGGAACCTTAGCAAAAAGAACAGGATTCTCAAAGAGTGAGCGAGGCATCGCACGCAGCTCGATAAGGAACATGACACCAGACTTTCGTGTGATCGCACTTGGTCGCGATTGGACCTCGCCACCTACGTATCCAAAACCGGTTACGCCTACCAACCACAATGCTCCACCGGCGTAGACGACCGTGGAGGAAAGACGACAGCACAGAGCCGAAAGCTGGCAGCGAAGCTAACCCCAAACACCCCATTCTTTGTCAAATGCCAGAGCTGCAACCACTGCCGACAGTTTCTTTTGGTCGAACCTGCCCCCCTACTCTTCTATCTAGTCTCTTCTCCCTCTCTCCACCGCTCTGCAGATTAGCCTTGCTCACCCTAGCTGTGAAACAATCTCTTACGTTTTAGCCATGTAAGATGAGCAAACTTGGCCAAACCTTGCCATTAAGGCGCTTCCATATCCGACTCCGATCTATCTAAGACTAATCAGCATTAGCTGCGAGTGGAGAAACTTACTTTCCTCTTCCGAACATCGAGGAAGACCTTTCCCCCAGTCTTACCATTTACCCAATGCTCCTCCTCTCCAAATACTTCGATACCTTTAACATCTTCACCTTGCTCTTCTTTTTTCTCCTCACCTTTAATTTGTAGATGTGTAACGGAGAGAAGGGCCTGGAAGAAAATTACTTCATAAGGGAATTGTGATACATTATAATTTCAGAACAAACTTCACGCACTCGCATCAGCGTTGCGCCGAGGTACTCAAGGTTCCTCCGAAAAATACGCGCATCCAATGGAGGGGCTGAAATGGAACCGAGGGGAAAAGTTACGGCTTCGTTAAGCCTTGTAAGTCTGCCGAATGTTGTTCAAATAGGGGACAGGGTAGATTAGACGCCTACATTACAAAGAACGTCACGTTTCATTCAGTGCTGATACAAAATCGGTTGTTCAAACACAGCTACAATGTTACGGTAGTCCCGTGATAAGTAAAAGTGGAAGTAATGTTGAACAGGTGTCGAGCTCAAGGAATGCGTTCATGTGCCACCGAATGATGGAACTAGGGCATTATTGCGTTCGACGTTTGATGAGTGTAAAAACCTCTTCGGAACTTGTCAATTCCTTATTCCTTACATCTATTATGGACCCACTCAAAGGTGAACATGGGGAGAAGTCTTGAGCCTTGTCAGAGCAACTGTCAGGTCCTATAGATACTCAACTCACCATGGCAGACACTGCATCCGATAACGGTAGCCGCCAATTTGATAGCAGTCGAAGCCTTCGCAACAGTCCTTGTCTGATCCACACGGTTGAAAGTATCCCCGACAACGATTGCAGGCGCAGCACACGGTAGCTTAAATACATTGTACAAAAAAGGTGTTTGAAAACCCCATGTAATCAAAAGTAAATCCGTTCAAATGGCCCTAAACCACACCACCCACCTCAGTGCGGCATCCAGATAGTCAAATTCTCTTGGACAAAAGGAAGTAAGATCGAAGGCAAAGAGTCACAGAACTTACTTAGAATGGTAACCAGCAGAAGAGTTCGCATCTTCCCATATGCAGGCAGAGGGCGTACACAAACACTAAGTGGTTGTGAATTGTCATACGTGATGGATACATTTTTCTACGCCGTTTACTTGTATACATGTGCTCTATTGTGGTAGGAGAGGACAAAGGCACTGCGATCGAAGCCCGCCCCTCCCCCACTCACCCACCATTGCCGCGCCACTGGTAGGCAAGGTGTAAATCGATTTTACAACGCAAAATAAGGCGAAACAAAACAATGATGTTTAAAAATTTAAAGCAGCTAGACTTTTTAATTTGACCAATATTAGTGAGAAAAACTCGTCTTACCATTTTATGTTTTTACAAATGGTGCGGTTTATAACTCAGTTACTCTCTTAGATTGTTTATTATTTTACTAATTTCAGTAGACAACAAATACTTGGTTTGTGTGGCAGCCCACCTTCACAGTAGGTGCTCCGCTACTTAACTTTAATAAAAAATATAAGGGTTATTAGCCGTTTCTAGTACAAAAGCGCATGGAACTATAATAAAGCCTATTAAACTTCAAATAAGCAATATTAGGGCCAACAATCGTTGCATTCCCCTAAAGCATATAACGCAACACCAGCTTTGATATAGTACACTTTCTTTTTAAAATGAATAACCGGTGTTTAAATTTGGAATTATGTCGCTTGTGAGGCTCAACTGCCTGAGGTCGATTCGCGCGATATCACGTACAGTCAATTCTTCAAATGGTAGGGGATGAAGAAATAACGTATTCTGAAGAAAGGGATTGTGTGCCATTTTATACTGCCTAATCTTTTGTTGACTGTAAAATATTTAGTTATAAATTGAGTATAGATGCGTTGTAGAATAATCCTACTCTTTTGTTTGACGTAAAACACTTAGTCAGATCATTCAAATCTTCTCTAATCTTGCCGTTTTTTAATGGCTTGATTTGCATTCTAAAATTTGCAACAATCTATGGAATTATACCTCTCTCAGTAATTTGGTGATCCGGGTACATCTCGTTTGAATTATTATTATTGCACTCAACTATGTCGCTTGCCTTCTTATAATAAAAATAAAAGCTTAGTGCAAAATCACTGTTTGTGCTTCAAAATACCGTGCAGTTTTTAGTGTAGTTTTGTCATTTAAACTTTGTTGCGACTTTGGTACTGAATACGTACTAGCAACAGTGTCGTGGTTTAGTTTTTATGAATCATGCTTGCTATGAATCATCGTGTGAGGGAAAATAAGTCTACGCTTTATGCTTCCGTGGCTCTGCCTTAGATTGAGTTCAAGTCTTGCACCCTTTCTCCATTCGTAATGAGGCATACTTATAAAAAGGAATTTTTTATCGCTAGAGCATATAGCTATTAACATCAGTGTAATGTAGCATGACTGTGGAACTGAGAAACTCCTCACAGTCAATTATTTTTGCGCAAAGGGACATCATTATGATACGATTTCCCCACCATCTTTCTCCTTTCTCATAATATCATGATTAGCGTTACTTGAGACCTTTTGGTAGCGCTTCACTTCAGAATTAATTTAGTCAGGAAAGGACTGACTTAAGTAGGGTCGATTTTGAAGGATAACACTGATGTCTATGATATTCTGCTTATAACGGCAAAAAAATTACACAATCAGGAATTACTCCAAGGCTATTTGCTATCTTTTCAAACCCTGTCACGGGTGATGCCACAATATGCCACCAAAAACCGAATGAAAGTCGTAATGGCCGACTTTTCCCAATCTGGCGATGTGTTTTTCCTAGTCAGCCCCGAATCGGTTGTAGAGCATAAGCCGATGAGATTATTGGTTTACTAGTAGTGTACATGTGGTTTGAAAAGTTCAAAACACGACTGAAGTGTCATGTGGCAGAGACGTGCAAACTACACAGAAATATAGGTTTCTAAGGATGGCCTAGAATACAATTTCTGCTTTCCACATAGGTGGAATGCATCTTATTTGTTTGTGTGTACATGTAATGTCGCAGGCGAAATCGAAGAATGGAAAGAAGAAGAAGAAGACCTCAACAGTTATTCATGGAGTGGTGACCTCCGAGATGACCAAGGAGGAGATCGAAGAGTACGTGGTGTTGCTTCGAGCAGAACTGGAACGCGAACGCGCCGAGCGCAATAAGACAGCTCTGGAGCGGGACAAAGTGACAACCTTTTGGGAGACGTGTCGTCATCAGGTCGAAGATGCAAGAGGTCTGTTGCGAAAGAAGGAACGAGAATTGGAGGATGCTGAGGAGAGACACCAAATGGAGATGCGAGTTTATAGGCAGAAGGTGAAGCATTTACTGTTTGAAGAAAACGCAAGACAAGTGGATGCCCGCCATGACACCACAGTGACATTGAATACAAAGGCAGAGGAAACGAGAGTGGAGGTGAGGGAATTGTTAAATGAGAATTACACCCTGAAAGCCCAAATGCGACTTCGGCAATTGGAGTCCGAGGAGGCTGTCAAGATGCTAAAGAAACAGCACGAAACTGAGGTGAGACTATTGGATCTGCTTCTACTCTTTTGTAATTTTATTCTTTTCATAAGTCACCTACTGTGAGCTCTCTTCTATTTTAATGATACCAATTGAGACGCTGCTACAAATTCAGAAGTGCGGATCCAAGGCTACATGTGCTTGTATGTTGTGCTGTAGATGACAGCCCTGCTTCAGGACTTCATTCTTCAAGCTGAGGAGTTGGAACAGCGAGCAGCGAAACAGGCGGCCCAACTGCGGGAAGATCTGGAGACCCAGCGCGTGAGCGAAATTCACGCCACTGAGGAGCGCAAGAACCTACACATCAAGCAACTTGAAACGGCTCATGACAAAGCCTTCAACAACATGAAAAGCTACTACAATGACATCACCCTTGGCAATGTCAATGTCATCAAGACCCTTAAAGTAGGTCACTCAGTCCGACTGCCCTATCCATCCCTGTTGCCTGCCTCTGTAGGAGAGCATTGAAGAACTGCGTTCGAGTCTGGTTCGTATGCAACATGACCTTGAGTCGAGCCAATCAGAGACAGCGCAGTATAAGCAGAAACTGGAGGAGTCAGAGGAACAGAATAAGAACCTTCGAAAGGTTGCACATCTCTTCGAAACGGAGAAGTCTGCGCACAATGTAAGTTGACCGCAGTTTCTATTCTAGTCTCTGCATCGCTCGATTAGAGACTGTACAATTAAGCTTGTGATTTCTAGAGACGGAGTCTGAAAATGGTATAAGCAGGTATTTTTTTCCAATAGAACTAGGATGAGCTCTTCTTTGACAAATACTACTGCTTTTTACTGTAGGGCTTTATGTTAATGAGGCATACTAGTGTGGAAGAAGCTGTACTAGGAGTGTGTAGTAGGATATGTGGACCAGGGAATTGACAGATGCCCAATGATTGTCAACATGCCAAATAAGCATGTGTGTACATATTTTAGGTGACAAAAGCCAATTTGCGCCTTGCAAACAAGACGAAAGCAAACAACGAAATGCTTTACAACATAGCACAGGCAAGGCTTGAAGAAGTGAGTTTTTGTTGCCGGATATCTTTTCCCCTACCACATCCAATCTACCTGTCATTTGAATTTCGCTTGTCAATGTCCTGTACCACAAATATGTGTTGGTTGATTCGATCAGAACTTATGGTAATGGATGCCATTTGATGCAACACTAAGGAATTTGAATTGCTTTTGGAGGTCCATGTTTGTAGTGTCACTCCGGTAACGAACGTGTTACGGTGAAATAAAGTGAACTAATCTGAACTAATCCCTGCATTAATTTACTTCCTTACAGTTGGAAGCCGAGAAGAAACGACTAACGGATAGGATGGAGATGACTTTGCTGGAGATCAAGCAAAAGGCTGGTCTAAGAAGCGCCCTGCTGGAGAAGAAGCTAACCCACCTAGTGGCGGTTTTGGAGGCCAAGGAGACGGAGGTGCATACCCTCATCATGGCCACGAATGCAGACCCCAAGGCCGTAAAGGAGTCGCGCAAAAATCTTGAGGTGCGTGTTTCTGATTCTTGGCACACTTCTGCCTGACTAACCAGGTCAGAGTATTTGTGTTATCACTACTTTTGCGATTTGCTTTATTACTCTTGTTTTTGTTGTAGGAATTGCTGAATAAAAAGAACACAGCCATCAAAGAACTGCAATATGAAGTTTCACGTGTGGCAAAGGTGCGTTTTTTATTCATCTCCATTCCTCATGAGGTTGAAAGCTATGTGACAATGATTATCAATTGGCAAACCTTCAAATCCATCTATATTATTACCATGGAAAGCTGTATCTCCATACTAGATAAACATACCAGTGGAAACGAAGTCCTGTTTTAGCGCGTGAGAGTTTGTCTGTGTGGTTAATGTAACATTCTCCAACATCCTCAGGCAGCATTTGTCCCGCTTACAATCCTCACACTATAGTCAGTGGGTTGGAGTTAGCTGGCCGACCAATAACGCCTTGAAAATGGCTTTTTTGTACATGCATAGGCCTATACAGATTTGTGGCATACATGTCAGGAGAAGTTGATGGAGGAGATGAGTCACCCCGATAACATGGGGATCAAGCCAGTGGGTGTGAACGTCTCACTCACCTCACCCTTCAACCCCGCCACGGCACAGGCCAAGCTGCTTAACCTTACTTCGGGCGCACAGGGCACCGCCAGTGGAGTGATTGAGGGCAAAGGGCCCCTTGGACTCACCTCCATCCCGCCTCTGTGAAAATCAGGCTATAGAAGTGAAAGGAATGCTGGTGAAAAAGTGCTGTTGTGGTTTCAATGAATTTATTGTGGGGCGAACAATGACGAGGCACCTCGCAACCAATAACACGATGTAGGGTAGTGAACTTTTACCTAACGAAACGTAAAGCGTGTACATGGCTTAAAACCCTGTTGGGAAGGGCATTGGCCTCACTTGTCAAACGAAAGAAATTTCACGTTCTAGTATGTGACTCATTTTCAAAATTCATATCGAAAGGATTTGTGATAAACAAGGAAGCGGTTTAGAATAAATGGACATGATAAATTATGCATGATACACCAATAGCCCAACCTGATGTTTTCCGTTTTAGGTCATCATAGCTTGCGCACGTTTCAATATATTATGGTAAAAATCTGAAAACCAAAATATTGGCTGCTTAACGCTGCAATTATCTTAGCTTAAAAGACTATTCTTGCATGGTGCCGATTGTTTTACGTTACCCAAGTTTGAGTGCTAGATTCGATTTTGTTGCTAGCACAACTGGTAGGATGGGTGACCGTTATAACATCCACACGCAGCTTGAGCACCTTCAGTCAAAATACGTTGGTAAAGCAGACACTTGAGAAGTTATTTTCTAGGTACCGGTCATGCTGACACCATAAAGTGGGAATGGCTAACGAACCAGCACCGCGATACTTGCTCGTCTTATATGGGTCACTTTGATTTGCTCAACTCTTTGGCTCTTTGTGAGAACGAATCCAAAGCACGAATCCGTTTCAACTTGATGGAAAGAATGCTCCAGCCATGCGGCCCACCACCAGAACGCACTGATGCGTGATTGTGCACACATTTGTAAATACACTTTGCTACACTACGAGACTATTTCTTCGTATATCCTCCTTATCTACGGTTCACAGATGTAAGCATGACCATCCAAATGCTCCACGATAAAAAGCCGCTTTAAAGAACAACCAAAATACTCCTTTTATACCGGCAGCGTCTATGTACACCTACTTCCGTCTTGAGCGCAGTTGTTTCGCCTCTTTTTCAAGGAGCGAGTTTATCACATGTCGCCTCATCACTCGTTCTTTTGCGTACCACTGCAGTTTATCCACTTGAGTTGGTACCAGTGCTTCTTCTTGACGTTCTTTGACCACGATACCGAAGAGATCGCGCAATTTAGCTTCTGCATCGCTCCTTTCTAAACCGAGATCAGTCAGCTTTTCTACCAGTTCGTTTAAGTCTCTCTCCTTCCTCTCGTAAAACTCCTCCCTCGCTGCAGCAAGATCCTTCTTAAATCGTGCTAGCTTAGCCAATCGTTGCTAAATCAGGTTACCCAATTACGGTAAAAAACTGGACTTTACCTGATAGCAATCATTCTTCACCTTCTTCTTGCGTTTATCCTCCTCCGATCCCTCTCCGAAGTCAAAGGGATCGAGGTGGCGGATGGTCTTGAGGTTCAGCGCCTTCAGTGCCTTCTTGTAGTCCTCCTTGTTTAGGGCTCGTAATCGACGCAGGAGCCGCATTCTCCGCTGAACCAGGGATTCCGTTGCTCCTCTTAGTGTCATTACCTAAAGAGTTTACTGAAATCACAAGGTTAGTAATTACCCTTGGGTATCTCCCAAGTAGGTACTTATTGTACCATATCTTGAAACTCGTACGCAACACTACGGAGGTGAAGGTGAAGAACACCTAGATACCTTTCGCGAGCAGCGAATCATCGGCGGGGTGTTTGCCATATACCCTCATAAACTCGGCTAGTTGATGGTGATAGTCATAAGACTAAAAAGTATGACATGACGGGATGTTACATTACCAAGGGGTTGCTACCGTAGGTAAAAACCCTTTTCTGTTCATCACTTAGCCTATGTATCAGAAAGATGAAGGAGTAACGCAAGTCACATACTCCTGGAACTCGGGCAGTTTCTCAATACCTGATATCGTTGAGTTCGGATCAGCTCGCTGAAATCGCTTGTGTTCCCCTAAATTTCGTTATAATTGAGTCAGTCGTACAGTCAAAACTGAACACAGGAGCATTTTTCCGCAGAACCTTAGGTTGTTTCGAGAGATGTAGTTTTGTGTACCAGGAACTGCACAAACTCGTGCTTGTATCTAAAAATTCAGCACAACTTTTTGACCTACGAATCTTGGATACGCTGACTATGTTCGCATTTGCGAATAACTTTCGCACCGCAGCACTGAACATCCGGGCCAAATCATCTAGGCTACCTCTTTCCAAGCCACATGGGCTGCAATTGCATTTTTTGTACAAAATCATTTTGGCAAAATTAGGAGCACAAAAAGTGCAAAGGGATTTTACTGTGCATAGATTTTATGCTGCTACACCTGTTTACATGCATGGCGAAAATGAATAATAAATAGACATTAACGGCACGAAATTCTGTTCAATTTATCAACAGCCTTAAATTTTGGTCCTACTACCTTTACAATGATTTTTTGGAAATTCTTCCGTGTCACTGTGGCGGGATCTTTCCGTTTCTCCTCTTCCTTCTTTCCCGCCCTGTCATTAGAAGGCGGAATATTACGAGGCAATCCTTATTGTAAGGCTGTCGGGCAACAGCAGTAGGCTTATGTCTACAACGAGGGTGTTCTCGACCTCTGAGAAGAAGCACGTGCGTCTGCGACCACGTTAAAATTGTCCTCCCACCTCTGACCTACAAAGCACGTTTAAACATCACAATTATTAACATCACAATTGTTCCTATACTACAGAGTTAGTCTAAATACAGAGCTTTGAGAACCTCCGAATTCATGATAACACATGCCAGTATGAGAGAAATTTTATTGCTAATGCATGGATAGGCTGACTCGCTACAGCGGTAGCGAAACTTAAGTGGATCAAAAGGCAGTTGCGCTTAATTGTGCGTTTGAACACACTATCATTGCACATCGTGGTGCCTCCCAACCCTCATCACTGTATCTGCCGATCTTAGTGGTCACCCTTCTGTTTTAGTAGAGCTAAAGATGGTATGATGAGTTAAATTCTTTCGTGAGTTTGCTACACTTCGGTTAAAAGACATGACGTAGGACGCTTAGCGTGTCAGGTACATATATCTGCCTTCTTTGCGTTTGTACTGGGTGATTTAGATCGGGTTACCGTACCACAGCTATAGATTTTGTCCTCGGCGTCCTCTCTGAGAACGCAATAAGTCGATTTTTTCCAAAAGCATATTTTATCACGTTCAGAAGCGTCTCAGAGGTGGAGGGAGGAAGTACGATCAACAAGTACTGAGGGATTTCTGCGGTTGCACCAAATTTGTGTTCTCTTTTAACGTTAAGGTCAACTGGATAGCTAAAATGATGTTGAGTTTGAATGATTTGAATGAGTTTATTATGCATGAATAATGTGAGGAAATGGTACTGTCCAAAGCGAATTTCGCATTTATGCTTTAAAGCTACTTCCCAATTCCTTTAAGTGCCTCTGTACTAACCCATTCTACTGGATGATTTTTCCCAAATAAGCCTTGTTGTGGGTACGTTTTAAACAAATTGGTTTTATACGATACAATCTAGCTTACTCATCCCCGTATTCTCGCCCGCTCCTATGTGGCTGCATTTGTAAATCAACACGCACACATACAACTACCTGCCTACCTTCCTACTCACCTATCCACCCTCTCACCCACCCTCTAATTATAACCACTTAGCCCGCATGCAAGCATTGAAGCAAGCACACACACACACACACACCCCACTTTGACAGCTCAACTCTGCCCCCAGCTCCTACCTTCTCCCCTGTGGACTCGCCTTCTATCACTGCCAGTAATCTAACGGAAGAGCTCTTCACTCCTCCCCGTTCCCTCCACCCTCCTAACCCTTGCTCTCTCCTGGGAATTAGAAGGAGTCATGCGTGCTTCCTCATTAATTGCCTGGCTGCCTGCTTGCTTGCTTGCTTGCCGCTCGCTTGCATGCCTGCTTGGTTGTTTGCTTACTCGAGTGTTTATGCGTGCGTCTCCTTTCGTTACATCTGATGAGTGGCACTTACGCCTCTCCTCTAATAAAATAAAAGTCATCACGACTAATTAAATAATATTTGTTTTAATGTGCGTTCACTTAGGTGGCCTTTTAACTCCCTGCAGGTTGTACTTTTACTCAACGAAATGGCTCTGTGGTCGGGCTTATTGTTTATTTCCCAGGTCACCTCCCGTCAAAGAGGCAAAGAGTGAATAGGACACAAGTTGAAACCACTTTCAACCTCCCTTCTCCAGGTGTGAATGAGATAAGTGGAATTGCGGGATAGTATCATTGTAATACTTTGTTTGTTTGAACTGCCGGTTTCGGTCACTTCGGTGGCCATATTGTACTGAGCCGGTTGGTCGGCCTTTGGGCCGTGCCAACAGCCCCAAGCCCTCTATTTCCAGAATACATGTATTCTACCCCCAGTACTATGCCTTTTCTTACCTTAAAGGGAACCTCGGGACGCTACAATCATGATGCATGAGTAGTTTAATATACTGGAGAATGAAAAGCCTGGGAGGACCATACCGTCAGGACGGTGCCACCTTTGGTCTATAGAGCGTCAATTCCAATTCACCTCGCGATTATCCCTCCGCTTCAGCCATAATGCTTTTTCCATCACCACGACGAATTGCTGTGGCACATGCCTTCTTTACTATCCCCTTCTCTTTAAGGCGGCTAATAGCACAAGATCTTGCAACAAACATATCCATTTGTGTTTTGCAAGCAGTTTTGTCTAAATGGAATGTGTCATGCATGAGATTCCTGTGCCAAGAATAATCAGATAAATTCGATGTGAGTGGTGAAGTGACTTGCTTTATTCTCCAGCAACTGCGAAGGAGAATTTGTGGAAGGTACTTAAGCACTTGAATCTCAAACACTATGGACTTCAATGACTATCTACTTGTTGTTCATCACTTCAGGTATGGAATCTATACGAAAGCATCATTTTTACTTGTTTTTCAGCTAGTCAAATGTGGAGATTAATATATTTCTTGGCTGATGGATTGATGGGTGAAAGAAGAGAAGTGGTTCTTGCATTTCAACCTTCCTTCAGAATATCTGCTGACACCTGTAAGGCACACACCACTTCATTTCCACCAGAAAGCTAAGCTTTATTTGTCTGTTTGTTTGCTTCCAACAAGAAGTGTCCATCCTCTGAAGGCCAAATATTTGAGACTGTGAGATCAGCCTGCTTCATTCAATGGGCAAGTACACAACTCGGTACCGAGGTGTTGAAGGGAATCGTCTTCTTAAGAAGGAGTTGAGATTGGTCAATCAGAATGCCAATCAAAAATTTACGCATCAATTCGATGTCATGCATGTTGCTCAACCTCTCGTATTTTCTGTGTCACTTAGTTCTACAAGCGATTGCTATTTTTGCTTGACGTTTGACAGTCACGTAAGCATAGGTGAAGTGGAAGAGACGGTTGGAAAGTGCAAGCGATATCGAAACGAAGGTGGCTAGAATTGAGTTATCTTTTGACTTGAAGAGACAGCAAACTTGGGTGTCATTCCACCTATTCTTTAGTTTGAATACAGCAACGAACTCAAGTCACCGTTCACCTTATCCCCGACTCATGTGAGTGTGAACAATGAGACGCAAGAAGGGCATCATTTTTCGGGTTGGGTGTTTAATCGACATTATTTTAAGTTACCCATTTCCGCTTCTACATCCATTCATCATTGACAAGTGTGTGAACGCAATTAGCGGAGCATCTTTCTTTAGCGGAGGTCCGCTTTCTCCGTCTGCCTGCCTGCCTCCCTTTCTCCCTACCCCTGCCTCCTCCCTCCCCCTCTTCTCTTGCTTCAATAAAAGGCACCGATTCGGAACTGCCAATTTGCCTAAGACGTAAAAAGGCGTGACATTTAAGACCTGACAACCACATTAAAAGGAGCGGCAATGCTACTACCAAAGGTCGAATAAATTGCTGTCAACTTTTTGAAGAATCTGTGAAGAAAAAACAATTTGATCTTTTTATAACTGACTTGTTTCATTTATGATTTCAATGTAAATTTGTTAACTTATTTTCTGGAAGATTACACCTTTACGTGATAATGGTAAATTTCTTCCTCTTTCTCGTTCATCTCCTTCCATAGGTGAGGATCTCCACTCAAGGAGCCAGAAGCAGAAAAATTACACGGACCTCTAAATTGTTCACTAAAAGGTTGATCCAATGGTTGACAAGACCCCTCATGACATCTGGAAAGGTTGTGCCGACGTCTTCGGCCAAGTCAGTTAGCCAAGTAAGCAAGGCTAGAAACAGGGGCGCAGCTGCCTCTCCCCTTTTCCCGTTTCAGTTGCTTGAAGCCACCTTTGGCCCTTCTTGAGTTTAAGGTGTTAAAGAATGTCTACTTAAGTGGTATTAATTGGCGATTAGGAATGTCAAGCTCTATAGTTCTGCATTTCATGAATGCTTCAATTACTTGGGTGCTTGCTTTCGATCCATCGTTCCATTCAATGAAGATTTTACTCTCCAGCTATTTAAATGTACCAGATTTCGTGATTTCACATCGACAACTCAGCTACTAACTTCTACATTGATTAAGAGACCAATTAAAGCTATTCTTTTCTGCGTCCTCTACCTAACCGATCGATAGTTTGAAAATAATAAATTTACTACTGAATAACCATAAGTATATCTACCGCCTCTTAACCATTAGTTATCTAAATTCAAAATCTTACCCTCCTTATTTTTCTCCAACTACGCAATTTTGTGAAGAAACTCCAACGGAAATTATTAGTCTTTCTCTCAGCGCCACCGCATGCTCTCTATGGCTAACAATTTCGGCTACTGTAAACAATAGATTTATTGTGGTGTTTACCTTCTGTACCTTTGTCAATCATCGCCCGTAATTTCCAACACCACATGAGTTACCTTTTATGGCATGGGAACTTAAAAATAATCTTATCTTTAGATGCATAAAGGATCCAGTAGACAAATGACAATTTCATGCCTCCTTCTTCAAGACTAAATCGCAGGTGTCTTGAAAGTTTCCCATAATTATCCACATACCTAATCAAGGTATCATCCCGCTGTAATAATTAGGAAGTAAAGGTTGAATCTTGGAGATGCTTCTGGCATACTGCCTCAATGGCATTTTGCTTAACTTGACATCCAGTCTGTCATCCAAATGTCAACGTTAATGCGATTTACTCGGAGTGTATTAATTAGACAGACGGTGATGGTGCAAATTACCACGTCAGTCTAACGTCTACGCCTCCATCCAAATGACAGACTTAGTGCTAGAAAGATGTCAGGCGGGCGTGTTGGGGTTGACGGCTGATTCAACGACACGTCAGCTCCACACTTTCCGGTAGGCAGGCTCGTCAATCATGACACTTGGACGGCTTAAGTCAGTCTGGGAATCCTAACCGAGAATCGAGTGACTTAAGGAACAGCGGCCAAACGCTGTTATTAATCAGATTTTGGCTTCTACTGAGCGGGTTGATTTAATCCTCCTGGAATAAGTTCAATAACTAGCAAGGCTACATAAGCCTTCCACACAGTCAAAAGATAGTCGGGCTCTGCTGTGTGTCCAATCAGACCGGCCAATTGTGTTTGGCAAAGGCGGAGTTATTTAATGCTTTAACACAAAAGGAGGATTGAAAATTTGCATTTTTTTTTCCAAGCTCCTGCCAGTGTCGCGGTCATTTCTTATGCTAATTGCAGGACTGACAGTTTGGTACTACCTAGGGGACACCAGTTGTCACGCCTTGAATGATTTATACCAATCATTATACTGGAAATGTGATGACACGACATTTGGTTGTCCGCTTCCACAATTTTATTCACACGGCGCTCTGTCTTTCGCGCCTTTTATCCATTGTCGAGGCACAGCCCCTAAATGACCGACATTGGCAGATAAATGTGACCTTTCACATGCACCTCCTTAAAAATGTGTTTACGAGACGTTCTTCCATTTATATATCCAGAAAAAAAAAACCGTCGCTTTTACTTAAAGTGCAAATACTTGCATTGGTGCTTAAATTGGCGGAAAGTGCTGTGCGCTTGGTGACCAGTTGGGCGTGCCAGAGGCGCGATCATTTGAGTGACCACGGATGGTTTGCAAATAAATTATTTTTCTAAAAGCAAAACATAAAATGGTAGTTCAAAACACAAGAATGCATTTTAGCACTTTGCAGAAACTTAGAAGATGGCTTTTGGAACCACATATCCAATTGCCAAATAAAGTTATTCAAATAACCAATGGGAAGAGAGAGAGCAATGTGAAATTAATTTTGCGGTTTGTTGGGGATTGTTAACTGGGCACTACGGATAAGGCCGCATAATGAAGTCAGCAGAGTAGTTATGAATTTGGGGAGCATGGTATGTTTGAAAATGGGCCAGTTCTGTCGCAGGACAGCGTTGTCCTGGCAACAGGACCCCATTTTTTGCGCGTTTCTGTGAGAGACTAGACACACAGCGCACGTCTGCGTTACTGCCACTGCTAGCTCGCTCAGCACTGCCTGACCTAGTGTCTGGACAGCCATCGTATCACACACACACACCCAACCGTCACCTCCTCCCCCAGCCCTGCCTTCCCCCTGCGTTCATTTCCGATTTTTTTTTCAAAATCGGACAGACAGTGTGTGACTCAGCAGGCGTAGTGAGTGAGAAAGGAGTGGGCGAAGGAAGAGGAAGAGATTATATTCTGTTGTGTTGTTTTAATTAACGGAGCAGAAAAAGGGAAAAGGTCTGCCGACCAATCTCCACCGAGTGTGCAGGTTACATTCATATTGCAAGCCGCTTTCCACAGAGACCCATCCCCTGATTGGAGGTGGTGAAGATCTCGAATTTGTAAACTGTCTTGCCACTCTGCCAAACAAAATAATCGATTTACCAGTTTGCATCTCCAAGGCGGTGTGCCAATAAAAAATCGATAAACACAGTTCACATGGCTTGCAGGTCAGTGCGTCTCTCTGATTAGAGCCACAAAAAATCGATAAAACTATGCTAGAGTGTGCGCTAAATTGCAAAAAAAAGAGGTCAATTTTTTTACTCATCATTTTATCTCACTTTGACTTCTCCATAGGCTTCACGAGGTTGTCATTGCGAAATATTTGGCTGCTATTCCACAAAATTTGTACACCGATAATGGAGAATGCAAGACATGGTTACAGAAGGTAAAGGGGCACTGATGGTTGAGGATGAAGCAACCGATGAGCTCAATAGCCTAACCTCCAACAACCAATGCTACTATCTTATGATCCCATCTTGCGATTATTCTTCTGCCGGTGACCGTAAAAAGAGCACTTAAGGCAATTTCACTCATCTGCGTGATTGGCAAAACACATTACACCCCATGACAGTTAGCCGAAATCTTAAAGTCAAGGGTAATGCCGCTAAAAAATGTTTTCAATCTGCTCGATTCTTGGACAATTGGAGTTTAGCATATTTGATTGGAAAGGACAGGTAAAGGGCGAGGGAAAGAGGCATCGATTTCATATCTTGCAGTTCTGTCCCTCCATGTTCTTCACATCCCGTATTTTTTTTCTTTTTCTCTATTATTGTGCGAATTCTTCTCCAATCGACGATTGTTACATCGTCTTTAGAGTAGTCTACCACAAAGGAAAGGCCCTAGACAATTGGGAAATAAAAGCAAAGGCGAAGTGGTAGTGGGAAAAAAGAGAATCTAGTTTTTACTTCTAGAGACAAAATGGACCATGAAACAGTGGAATCCACAGCAAGTTTGTATGGAAACCGGATAAAGGATTGAAAGTCAGTCGATTATACTGAAATTAGCAGTAGGACTACTAGAACTGGGTCAAATTTTGTCAATCCCTTCCATTTTCTACGTGAAGAGAGGTGGTTTACATTAGTCCCGAGAAGGGAATCTTCTATTCTGTTAAATGCCCTCTATTCTTTCAAATGACTCTGTGGTATGAGCAACAATTCGATCGAATAGTTGCTGACAAGACAGACATCCTTTGTGCCACCCGCTGTAGAAAGCAGATCACTTTGGATGATCTGTTGAGTTAATGGACAATCTAGTCAACACAGAGTTCAATCAGCTCACCAGCATTCCTGGTGGAACCCTATCTGGATCCACGTAGATTTTGGCCTCATCAGCGACCTGTAAACGATCACGAAGAATGGCGCCAAAGTGGACCGGCGTGAGACCGAATTTGGTCGGTTACAGCGACATTCTCTTTGTCCCAGCAACTAGAACGGGAATGTTGTGTTTTACCGTGAGACATGGCAGCTGGCTCGTGCTGCGTCACCCCACGTCCAGTCCGACCAAACCAAATCTGCGTCTGGTGCCCTCATTCGCGGCCACTCCGTGGTCTTTTGTATCGCCTTCCATCAAAAATCTCAGCTTTTGGTAATCATTTGATCCCAGGTCTAATGGTGAATAAAGAGACCTCTCCTCTTTCTCTCCCTCTCCACCCCCGCCCCCGCCCCCGCCCCCTCCACCTCCTCCTACCAGATCTCATAGCCTTCAATTAGCTTTTGGACCCTGTTGAAGACGTTGCTGCAGATTAACTCATACGAAACGAGGGCTCTGTCCCTAGAAGCCAAGGAGAAACTCAGCTCAAGATGCCTGCAATTCCTGATTGTCTCTTGCGCTTTGCATGTGTTCATGTGACTGTTAAAAGTCATGACCAAATGGCTATCGCTTGTAGACCAAATGAATACAAAGAATCAGGAAGTACAGCAGAGTCTTGAGCGGCTGTTTGACCAACCACATCCTTGAAGACCACGATTTTGAGGTGTGCTCCTTCGCATTGAATTGTATCCTATAGTGTCGTACGGTAGCCCATTGCATAGAGTAGACTGATTTCACAGTCTTAAATGTTAGACGTTCAGAAGAAGGACACTTCAAACTGGACAGTCAAGTCTACTGCCCAAGTCACACAGGCAGACAGACAGACAAATGAAGCCTAGCTTTCTGGTGGGAACGAAATGGTGTGTGCCTTAAAGGTGTCAGCGGATATTCTGACCACAACCAGGGATCTCTTCGTTTGCTGAAGGCGGGCTAAAATGCAAAAATCACTTCACTTCATCGGTGGGCAAGTCAACCGCCATGCAGTACCGCACTGGTCCATCAATCCTTCAGTCCAGTGATCTAGCAATCCCGATCGGGGACTACCCAGACGACAAATTAAAATGAGGCGAGTAGACAGTCATTGGAGCTTATGGCATTTGAGATTCGACTGCTTAGTAGTCTCCACGAGTTTCCCTTGGCAAATGCTGGAGATTTAAACAGATCACTTCATCACGCACGTTAAACAACTTCTTATTGAAGCTTCACTGTTGGATCTCTAAAGTGGTAGGTGTTCCTAATCTTGATCCCTCACCGATCCTAATCCATGCAGGGTCCTGCCGCATGGTCATCCCAATGGCATACGGTCACTTGGACAACTCCACATCCAAGTTAACCTCACTTACCACGGTAGACGAGATTCAGCCATACCTATTACACCAAAATGACATTTTATGGCACTGGGACTCCAAAAAAGGGAAAGTAGAAAGAAAGCATTAAAAAAATTCATATTGCGAATAAGTTGGAACTTGTCAAGTAGCGCCTCCTTGTTGGTAGGCCCTTGAACCTCCTCTTGAGGTACTGGAATAGATTCACTAGGAAAAGAGTTGTAAGTGGATCTTATCATCTGTGGTGATTATGTTCTACAAAAATAAAAAGTTGAGATTCTCTTTCCCTTTCATCTCGCCTTTATTCACATTTTCGTAGGGAAGGAGGCCACAGTATTGCGAAAAAAAGGGAGGAAAAAGTGGGCGATTTTAGCTAACCCGCCTCAAAAAAACTCTTCTAATGACCCAGGGATAGTGATTCATCGAAATGTTTCGAGGATGGCTTCCTGTCCAAAAGAGGCGTTTCAGGTGGTAACAGAGTGAATCGCTTGATTTTACCACTCCTTTAAGGATTTGGTTTTGCTTTACTTTATCAAAAATAGTAATTCAATACCCATCTATGGGATGAAGGGTGGAGTACGGGACACTCCTCGTTCCCCTTCTTCCCACATAGTCTTCAAATGAGTTTGACCATCTACGCTCAGGCATCAAGTTTTGAGCCAAGGGATTGGTTGAAATGTCTCTTGAAGCCCAAAATTTGATGGTTCATGTTTCTCTCACCTCCTAGAGGGGCTCCAAGAGACACATCTACACCTAAAATCTCGTATTTTTTTATTCAATATATAAATATCTCTTAAATACATAACCCAGAGGAGCGGATAGCATCGGTTCTTGAAATAAGGCAGAAGGAATGCAATGTATAACCTCCTGACCTGAAACAAAACCATCTACAATCGGCATATTATTTTCACCAAAATGCCCTAATCTGTTTACCGCTTCAAGGAAGCTTGTTTGTTGTTTCCCTCTAGGTGACCTTGAAGCACTTTTTCACCTTGAAATGATTCATCCGAAATATGTTAAATTTCTGCCAAATATGAGGTTAAAAAGAAGGCAACACAACAAAATGCATCTCAAATGAGTAACGCTTTGCCAAGGTAAATTAAAAGCTCTAAATCAAATTGAAAGCCTCCAAAATCTCACCAACCAAATAAACTGTGTAGCAGAGGGCAAAATACGCACTTTTTTTTGCATTTGCACGATTTATTGTGTGAAGGCATCATGGTAGCAAACCCGCTAATTAATACTCCCTCTGACACTGGCATTTAAAACGAGCCCAGAAAAGAGGAGATTTGCTGCCTGTACTTTACAAATTGCCCTCCTGAGTGATTTTGCAGGCGGTTGGATGAAAAACACGGTATCTTATGGGACAACCTAATTAGTCCATCCGCCTCATCGGCTCCGCTCCGCTCCGCTCCCCCCTGCCCTTGCCTTCTCACCCCTCTCAGTCGGCCTGGCCTCCTCGGGTTGCCATCCGGGTCTTGGAGACGTGAAAAACAAACAAATTACTTTCACATTCCTTCTGTGCTAGATTGGCACTGCATAGAAAGCATCATTAATTTTATCTGCTAGGACAGCTGTTGCTGAATTTGGTGGACATCCCTTTACCCCTCTAGTCGAGGACACCCCAACCCACTACTGACTGGCAAGACATGATAGCGCAAAGTCCCCATCCGGCTGTAGCCCAATCCTATTGCTAAAAGTGTCAGGACTTCGTCTGCATAACAGCTTAAGCTACAAGTGAAACCACCTTACCTATAAATTTAGAACCACATTCAAATTTAATTTTCGTTTTGAAGGAACAGGAAAGCTTCTACGCTACTAAGACAAGGGTCGATTCGCTTTGGGACTCTTTAGAAATCTAAAAATGGTTCCACTTTTCTTAAAAACTCAGCGGAGTCTAGGGCTGATTCACCACCAATCGACATTTGGAATAGCCTCCAAATTCAACGCTGGTAAGTTAACCAATAAGGGGCGGAAAAATTCGACTGTCTGTTTGGTGATTGGACGATGACCCGTGAAGCCTTTTCCTCCAATCAGCGTTTCCATATACCGTGAACGATGCCAAAATCAGCTCGGAAAATCAATCGGTATTTGAATAATGACTCACTGTCAGAGGATGGCTAGAATACCCAACTTGCCTCCTTGTTGCTTCAGACTTTCTCATTAATAATTAAACGTCAAAATAAGCCAAGTTAGGATTGGAGATAACAAGGTCAGAAGGAGCAGAGTGAGTTATCCTGATTTGGCCATTTTGACTCCATCTTTGACTGGGGTCCCTAAATTATGCAGAGGAGAGTAGAGAAGTCTTAAATTTACTTCCTAATTACACACCTATAGAGTAATAAATAATTTCGAGGCCTCAATACTTGCATTCGATTAACGCTGAAAACTAGGCGGGCCCAAGGGTGGTACCACCACCTGGTTGCCTTAGTATTTACACGGCTTAGTCATCCACCGAGGTCCCGTGTCTTCACTATTACTACTTCCCCTACCCCACCCCCTAAGTCACGTGATGCGGACCTACATTCTAAAGACCTTGCATGCTAACCCAACTCCTTCACTTCTTGCTACCATAACGAGGGCATCCAGGGGTGAAGATATCGGTGGAGGCTTTCCAGTTTCCGTCAGAGTCAACAAGAACTCACTTGCAGATAGGACTTCATCTCAGCCCCGGGGATTTAATTCGAACCTTGTAGTATTAGTCATAGTGGACGGAGAAAGACAATAAATTATGAAGGAATTGTAAACTTCGTTTGTGATTTCGCTTGTCCAGTCATCAGTGAGGGGGCAAGCTCAAAGACAGCTTGGTCTCGAGATTACCTCTCAATTAAATTCATCTATACTGTTTTTGATAGTCGAAGAAATAATTCATTATCCTTCATTTCTCTCAGTGACGGTGCCAAAAATTCCTGAAGCGTTTTCCACTGAAACTGTGGAAATGGCGATTCTAGGGAGTGGAACCTTCCACATGATAAGAATGATGCCTCCAGAACCTTCTAGGCCATATTCCAAAAGTCAACATTAACCAAGAACAGCGGTGGATTTTGGGATCTAAGAGATCTAAGAAGAGTGATTAATGTGATAGCTGGGTCCAGCATTTTTGGAGCTTTAAGGAACTCGAAAAGGTTTAACAAAGTAAACGAAGCTTTGACATTTATGGTGTGTGATCCTTACATGAATGGTCACCTTCGCTGCTTTGTCAGACGCCCACCTAAATGGCCAGAGGGGTTGCCCAATTCCCCTTTTTTTCTCTCACCGGGAAAGATGAATGGAATTTGTGATCCTGAAGGCAAAACGAAGATAAAGCCTGACTCCTCCGTTCCCGTTACTGACATTGGCTGTCAACTCACCTCTGACCACCGTGACTGGACGATACTACCTGCACCTATCCACACGATTTGTGTGGGTCATCATTTGCGAGGACCAGGACCCACCTGCCATGGGCACATGTGTAAACGTAAAATCTCCGCTTTGACATCAAAGCACCTCGTATATCGATGTATTGAGGCAATAAGCCAACCAATAAAGCTTGATAAATGCGTGTGGGGCGAGAGAGAGTGTGTGTGGAGGAGGAGAGGGAGGGACCTGGGAATGAAAAAAAGTTGGCCCAAAAAGGAAAGGCGGCACTTGAGATGGGGGACACACATTAAGTCCCTCATTCTCCATCCAGTACCATTATCAGCGCTGTCCAATTTGTAGTTCGCCCAACCAACTGATGACATGCGATGGAAGTACTACACCACCACCTCTACTAAATCCCCATGCTGACCTGTGACAACCTGAAAGCAGCCTACGGCAGTCAGTGCTTAGCACAAATATCTGATGGGTGGGGGGAGAAGGAGGGGTTGACTTTCAATTTTGCTATTCTAGCCAAGAGGCCATCTAATCCACCTCTAACGGGATTCATTAATTCTATTGTCCCCGCCTGTCAACGAGGTGTTCTATGATGCTGTCTGACGTACAATTTATTGCCAAAAATCCATTTTAAGAGAGGATATAGTTCGCTTTTACATCATGCCTGGGGGTGATAGTGTGAACCTAAGCCCATGCTAGAGGTGAGGTTGTTGGAGTACTTCTGGAAATTTAAATTATCTTCTCATGGAGCAATTCCTAGCAGAGCTTTGATGCGTGAAGGAACATCAGAACAGAGAGTGTAAAATGTAATTGTTACTTGAGAATACTTTAAAGTGATCTGTAAAATCCAGTCCCTCTTACTCAAGCTCATACGCCACGTCACACATATGTGACGCGCGATCTTTCACCTAAACGGACAGTTATAATAAGAAAAAAAAAAAACTCAGTGATTCAAGGCAGTTATTAATATTGTTTTAAGGAATAATTACATTTCTATAATTACTATGCAAAAGTTGAATTTTTTGATGCTATACGTCATCATCAAGGGAGTAAAGCAGCCGGTCACGTGCGAAATCTGTTAAATCGGGGCATAATTAAGGCAGTGAGTATTTGATTTACCACCATTTACTTAAGAGATACTCACTGCTTCCGGTCAAGCCCCGTGGAGTCCAGTCCGAGTTCCATCAACGACACAGACTTGTGGAGGTCACACCATTCACCAGGAGGGGCAAGTCAAATGGCTGAATCAGATTGGATGCCTACGGTAGTCATGAGGTTTCTTCCTCTGAGGAAATGAACTGTGTTCTCTGTGTTCATCCACCTGATGGTTGAATTTAACATCCACCTCTATCTTAATGGCCACAAGTTAGGAACTATGATATCAGGAATTGCTTCGGCCTGATAGGCTTCAGCAGAATTCTTTGCACTAGTGGATCTGATTGACCTGACCCAGCTAATGATTGCCGAGAGACAGCACGCACGAATCATTTATGCACCTGTTCTCCTGCGTCATTTCAACTTTTTGAACAACGTAGCGGGCACTACCCGTCTCGATACTTCAACTTCCACACATTCAATAATTCAGGGCATTTTCCTTTAAACAATGGGGTCGCATGAACTCCTGGCGACTCTCAAATAAGGTTGCCTTTACCGAAAACGAGTACAAATACCTAAGTACATAAAATAAGTTTTTCATTAAAAACGCATCCCACCATGAGGAGTCACTGTTCTCTGGTGATCAAGGCAAGAAACTAAAAGCATTACGTGAGTTCGAACCCTAATTGATTGTCGAATCAACAAAACTTTCTCACTTATGCACGGTCTTTCCTCAAAGAAGAGCCGTAATAATTTTCTTAAGCTAACGCAAGCACAGTTATGAAGATTAATTTCTAACCTAAGTAAAAACAAAAAGGGGATTCATAAGATGAATTAATTTATGCTAATAAGCACGCAGATTCTCAATGCTCATTGGTTAGTACGTCACCAATCAATGAGATGCTTGCTTTATCGATCGAGATTTTTCACCTATCCCCGGCCGTCGAGAGAGTGATGCTGACGTTGCTAAGGCGACTGAATGAAAGTGGCACTTTGAAAGGGGTAAATCAGTTTTTAACCCTTTTCTTCTTCGATCAATAATGCTGACAAAGTGAACGATGAGGAAATGCTTCTAATCAGAAATCATTCACAACCTAGTTGGAGATGGTTTGCCTATAGTACTATATTCACCCAATTCAGTAGTACACATTTCAGCATATCAAAAGGGAAAACAGTCTCCTTCATCTCAACAAATTTCCAACTCAAATATTAACATGAAATTGTCTCAGTTGAGGTACCGAAAGCACTTTCCTTTTTTCCTTATTGAATCGATCTGTAAAACTCTGCCATGAATCTTATTTGGAATTTAATGCCACGTACACATTGGAGGAGTGGAATTGATGTATAGAGACGTCAAATCTCATTTGATTTAGCTGCATTCTTCTACAATAGTAGCTTCGACCGCTTGGATAGTCATAACTACACCCTCATCTAGACAACTGTTGAACAGAATGGGATAAACTAGAATGGAATGTGTTTGATGGAATATCATCTACCCAATTCTTTCAAAAGTCCTTAGACTTGACCCTATACAAGAGGCCTCAGGTGTGCGTCTCACTGATACTTCAAGTAGAGGCTATACAGACCAAAATAAAGTAAGGTGAAGTGATGGAACCATACAGCACAGA
The DNA here is from genome assembly GCA_001923025.3 of Taenia multiceps. Taxonomy (NCBI): domain Eukaryota; kingdom Metazoa; phylum Platyhelminthes; class Cestoda; order Cyclophyllidea; family Taeniidae; genus Taenia; species Taenia multiceps. The sequence continues at coordinate 1,453,770 of CM010317.1, read as the reverse complement.
CACTAATAATTCCTATCCTCTTTTTTGATTGCCCAAACCATTGCAGTTATCTACCTCTCGTACAGTTCCCACTAGCATTAATCTTTCCCAAATGCAACGAATTCACAGAGTCACGAGAGGTGCCACACTTGTTGTAGGATCTCCCATTCACTGACTAACCTGTCCAAGGCTGAGTCACGGAAAGTATTCCGGATTCCTTCACTTACTCGCTGTTTCCATGCTTCATTTAGGGGTGGTAAATGGACAAATTTGCTTCACTAACCAGAGCATTGGAGTTGATTACACACCTCAGTTTCGATGTAGTTGATTACACTTAAAGCTAAGGGTCCGTTCTCAACCACTTGCAAATTCCAGCTGCGTTGAATGTATTCCACAATTGCTATTTCTCTTCCACCGTCATATCGACAATGGGCAAGGGGGACACGCACATTGTCATCAATTTAAGGGCCCGATTCTCACCCTGATTATGGCTTATCTTCTCTTTCCCTCCCTTTTATTGCTCCCCAAACATTCATGTTTCACTTGGAGAATGCGGTGTAAAGCTTACTCACCGCCGGAACCACTTCTCATTGGTGGAGGCAGTGCAAACGACGAATCAGATTAACAATAGATTAACAACAACCTACTTTCAATCCAGTCATCGTCCTCCTCTCCCCACCCTCCTCTCTATAAATTTATTTATTGGGTGCACATTGAAGTGTTCCAGTACATACTTCTTGCCCCATTTTCATTCCTGATTTACGGGTTACCTTCCCCATATTTAACAACAATTCTCCCTGGCTAGTTGATTCAGCCCATTTTTGGGGTGTCAAATGATTCAACATTTTGGCAGGTACATAAGCCATCACACTCTACAGCACAATCTCAACTTATGATCACTTCAATCTACTTAACATTGTCGGTCTTAGTCAACAGGATCAGGCAAGTCTCCAATTGCCCTACCATCCCCTTACCCCGACAACAACATTTCCAGCCTACTTTCCTGATCTCATCATTCTGCATGGATTTAAGCTATGAGAATTAAGCGATTCCACCACTTCACCCGGTGGAATCAGTTACAATCTAATGTAAAAAGTTTCATTTTGAGTTCACACATCTGCATTCCACTACCACCGCCATCGAGTTGAAGCCCAAAATAATGCATAGACACAGGCACAACATGCATTATTATTATTACACATACTGGATGAGTAAAAATTCATCCCCAAACTGTCCTTTTACGGTACACATCTGTGGTCTCAACACTCATTGGTTAGACATCCACCAATCAATCGGCTGCTTCAAACATCCATCTCTCTCTGACCTCTGGGTCACTATCGAGGAACACGTGTTTACGCTACCCACTGTGGCGTGACCCCTGCAAACCATTACCACAACCCACTGTCGTGCTTGTCATTGGAAGTCGTCTTAAGAGGTGCATTGATTCGGATCCACAGGAAGCAATGCCACTCCCCACACGAGAAACACTCCTTCTACCACTCACCAACAATCGCACACCCTCCGCATTGCAAGGTCACTACTTTCCACATGCATTGCACACGACCTAATTCACACCCACACAACCAAAGGGCTCCCAATACTGAACACATGCATCTCACCAGAAACCATCAACTACAACACTGCGGATGGTTTCTCCTGGCACCTCTATCACATCGCATCGCCAATGGAACCAGTAGCTGAAGCTCCTGGTACGTCTGACAATGAGCAAAAAATCTCCCTCAAATCCTACTTTACACAACCCCATCCACAACCCAATGAAATCGTAGACACAATAAGCAGTGTTCTCACTATTGTCTCTTGATGTTATCATACGTGACATCGGTGCTGTTAGGCACCACCTCCTTGGTCAATCTGATGTAGTGGTGTTAGTGAGGGGAGGCGGTGGTGGACTGGAAGAGGTTTCTGTTGAATTACCACCACATGTCGGGACACTTCCACCACAAATGTCCTCCTGACAAGTACTTGATTGAGCAGCGGTGGATGTGATCACCAGTGTTCCAACCAGACACCGATTCACATTCCATCCGGTTTGGTGAAGGTGTCGCAATCCACAGGAACCTAGGCGAGAGTGCCATTCTTATCTCCTCCACATCCACTACACCACAACGAAAGGCCATTTCCACCACCTCATCTCACCTGAAAATCGTCGCATCCGCCACATTCCTACCTCTTCCACTGAGATGGAAGCGTAGTGAAGCTGGCCTCTCATTCGTGACCCATCACCACACCGTCGGTCTTTATGCTGACACCTCATTCGTATTTCCATTCTCACGTCACCTGTCGGAGAGTGATTCAAACACTTTAACCACTTGTCTTCCCATTTCCACTTCTCCATGCTTGCATGCGATTTGCGAACACCACCCTCGTAAAGGCTACTCCTTACAAGTCAGGCCAACTTTGATCGTCGTTGTTATTTTTTCCTCCCCTTGTCTTCCTAAGCAAGCCTGTTCCATTCGTCAGGTGTGTGGAGGTAGTGAGATGTACCTGCGGAACCAAACGACACCCTATGCATCCAGGAGGGAACGCCAATTCCATGAATATTTGAAATGATATGCAGTGTTCTGGGATATGATTCCCTGGTAGCCTTCAACCTATTCAACTTACCTCTGTCGATGGGGTGAGACATGGTTAATTGAAAGCAGAGACACCAATAGTGCGTAAAAGTAATGTCAGTGGCATAGCAGGCATCCGTGATATCGGTTGGTTGCCTAAATCTTTGAAGATCAAGTCAACTTATGTGGTATAATCCTGTCCTTATCAAGGATCCAAGAATGGCGCATCAAAGCGTCAAGACGGAGCAGGGGTTAAACGATCACCAACAATTGACATCGTGCACCGACTTCTTTCTCAGGTAAGCCAAGCAGGGTGATGCGGTGTTTCTATCCCTTGTGAGGAAGGCACTTCTTGTGTGTCAAGTATCGTTGCCTTGAAGCCTTGTACTACTTTAACGCCCTTTCTTGCTCTCTACCATCTTCCACATAGTTGTATCCCTTGCATGATCAAACGTTGATTAAGTGTGATTGCCGCCGTCTGTCCGCTTTGCAAAGGTCAGATACATTCCAATGCTCCCAAAAGTTTAAGTCTGATGTTTTACCTAGCAGGTGGCGAAGGGGTGTATGTTATTCCAGAATTTAGGGCCCAGGAATTAAGTCCTACCATACAACTTGACGGCTTTGGTGATGAATCACTGCAAGATTGACAGCTTCTGTACGTTCAGGAAGACGTTCCACTCCGATTTAAAGTAAAATATACTAACTTCTCTCATTTGGCATGTGGCTACATAAAACACCGAGCTTTAGGCTCTCCTTTTGCTCTTCCTTATCCCATTTGCGCATGTCATGCGTTTAAACTTGCCTTTTAAATGACTAACTCTGCATGAGAATGTCCCCTTGGACTCTAAATTCATTTAATTTATGGTTATACCATCAGCAGTCCCAATAGGATTCACCACCTTCCGCTATTTCTTAAATTACCGTAAAAGCACCTCCTTGGGGACCTACCAGTACTGTGTACCACTTATCGACTTCGCTATCGCCTATTTTAATGACCAACCGCCTCGTTGATGTGAGACGAACACGTCTCGTGGCACTTCTAATACAAGAAAACTCAACCTTCCTCCCCTCCTCCCTCACAAACAGGACATCACTTCAACCGCACACACGGAAATTACTGAACATTACTTGGGTCCACATCTGTTCTCCCAACTCTACTTTGAAGTTTTATAAGTAGCCGACAGGCCTATCACTCCCTCCACTAACCATCCAGTCAGTGGCATTGTTTATCTACGTGGCCTTGAAGAATGCACGTGCCATTCGCAGCAAACCTGGTTGAGTCACACCGAGACACTCATACAGGCAGTGACGAACACCTCGCCGCTGACAGACACACAGCAGTCCCCCCTTGCCGCCCGCACTCCACTCTGTCAAACCCCAAGCCTAGAATTTCACGATCACAAACCTCTAATTATCTCCAAGTCAATTTGTATATCGGTGAGTTACAATAACGCCACTTCCCCACCAGATAGGCGCTTCAGTGAATGTCTAGGCACTGAGCTAAATAGCTGAGTGGTTTACTGTGAACAATCCAACTGTTCTTCTTTCTATCACTTCTTCTCCAACCTCACCGAGTTCTAGGCAATACAAGACCAGGAAGACGGTAACCCACGATGCACTTCAGAAGACAGAGAAAGTGGGTAGTAAAAAATTTAAAATTAACGCAGGCGGACAAAAAAAAGGATAGAATAAAAGTTGGAGAATGTGGAGTAATAATTGAATAACAGGTAGTCAATCCCTGACTCAGCACACACACACACACACACGCACTGTCATTGCTATTGTTGTTGATAGTGCGAAGAAAGGGGCGCTAAAACAGGGCCTCGCAGAGGCTAGAGTTGCATTACCACTTTTTTTTTATCAAAATAACCGTCTTTTCGACTTGTAGGACTGTGAGTGTGGTTGCGTTGTGTGTTACAAAACGCCTGCGTCCTCATGGAGTGTGGTTTCGTGAAGTGGAGAAGACAAAGATAAAACCACCTGAAAGACAACAGAGTTCACCGGATCCAGAGCATTTAGAGCTTTAGGAGCTCATTTTTGTCCAACATCTCAAGGTCTGGTGACAGCGTGCCAGAGGCCAGTGGCTCCACACCGAGGATCAGTTCTTCAGCACCCGGTAGAAAGTCGGCTAAATCCATCATAGATGAGGAGTCGTCAAATATCAAGTTCTCCTCCGACAGGATGGACTCTGACTCTGTAGCGCTCTCGAAGTATGAGAAATCTTCCTCCTCTTCATTTCCACGACCACCACTTAACAGTGTGACTTCTCGTGGAGCATTAAACAATTCCGGCAACGACAGTGCACTCGATTCACCCTCCAGGAAGGTAGAACGACGTTTCGGACTGGTAGATGAGTTTATACTGGTATAGAGGGTCTGGGTCTGTTCATCGAAGGGTTCGTGTTCCCTTTTCAAGACCCGCGTCCCCGGATTCAGCAAACATGATGTTGGACGGGGTTGCTGAAGCATTTGAGCTTGTGTAAGCATGGAAGAAGGGTGGTTAGTAGCAGATGCATAGCGTTGACGAACATGTGGACGCTGCTGCTCGTCGAAAATGATCCTACGGAAAGGCTGAAGCGCTTGTTTCACCGGGGTGGAGGACAGGTCCGTAACCTGCGGTGATGAAGATGATGATGAAGACGCAGAACTGTTCTTTCTGGACGAGTAAGCCGAGTCGGCTAGACGCCACGGCTCCGGAGAGTAACCCCTAGAAACAGGCATACCCTGAACCACAACTGGATTCGTTTCAGCATTAGGAAGGACACTCGCTGTTGACGTATTGGTAGTCACCATGGTTTCGTTCAACACACTACGTTTTTTCGGTTGGTATTTGTAATTGGGAAATTCAAGTTGATGAATCTTCACTAGTTTCGCGGCCTCCTCATCGTAGCAATTTTTGATGGCCCGTGGGACTGAGCGCCAAACGATTCCAAGTTGCTGACTTAGTACCGAATTCGATGCCTCGTTGTGCACTCGAAGAACGTTTCGACGGATGTGCTGAGCGAAGAGCTAAATAAAAATTCAAAGATACTTGTTTACTGTAACAAAGCAGACAAATGTTCCCTGAAATCTAAGCAGAGGTGTCTTGAAGAGGTAGTATAGCACGTATCATGAGTTATCAATCAGTCTATTTGTGTCTGTAAACCAACTCAAAACAGAATGACAACAACATAGAGGTGGGGCTTTCCTATCGTAAAAATGAGAACAAAATTTGATAAGAGGTGGAGAGAGGTGTTTAAGGTTTTCTTAGAGTCTGGTAACTAACGTCGCCAGGGAGAAGTGTCCTCACCTCACAATAGAACCTGCAAAAGAAGCCCATAAATTTAATTTCTAAAAACAAGTCTCTAAACTGTTCATTAATAACGAAACGCAAAATAGACTCAAATTATTTGAATTACGAGTTAGAGAGGCCAATAGCATCCTATCTCGACGCAGGACTTTCAAGACTCAAAAATACTATTCAACCAAGAATTCACGGGGCTTGAAATACTTTACACATGAACGACTCTATCGTCCGAAACTCAAGAAAAAGGCTCAAAACACGAGGTTTCCTAGAGCACACGGGAGAACCTATTTTTAAGGACCTAAATAAACCACTACTTTCATAACAAAATCACAAATAGGCTCATTCTCGAGATTTGAGTTTAGGGTTCGGCGATCTGCTATCAGAACCGATGAGCTTCTGAAGATCATCGCTATTAACAACAGAGACGGTTTATAGCTTAAGTGTTCCCCTTTGGAGGAACTTTTTCACCTTCCCTGGGATTGAAACACCTAAGGCTAAAAAGGAAGATCCAGGGAAGCCAATTCCTCTCTCTAGACGATGATCTTGTGCATCCCAAAATAGCCGCAGTGAGATGCGGAGTCACGACTAGCCAATAGACGAGTGAGTTGAGCTTGCTACCAGGTGCGTCAGTGCGTGCACGCACCTAATAGGTTGTGATTGGATAAAAAGGTAGTGTATGGAGTTGCGCAAAAATAGTAGGCCTGAATATCTCCCCGGCCTCCCCTACCCCACCACCACCCCCACCCTTCTTCTCCATGACTCAGACGTATACACACGCACGTACACAAACGGAGGGACGACTTTTCTTTCGGTCTAATTGATGCTGTCCGCAGGCGTGCATGCACTCCAACCGGTGTCCGCGGTCGGAGGAGTGAAAATCGATTAAGACCTTGCGTTGCCATGTCGTCAACTCGACCATCAAATACGTACTTGACAAGGTTCACCTCTTTTACACTCTGCTAGCCAATAACCAGCATAAATCTCTTGCTGCTCCATTACGATAACAACAGACGAGTTTTGTCTTTCTCGTAATTTCAGCCTCGAGACTAGGCGAAGTCCAGCACTCGATTGACAGAACCTTAGAGGGTTGTTGAAATTGCAGACCTTGAACTATCGCTTGCTCTCTGTAAAGTTCGCTTGAGGCTTGCAAATGGAAAGTTAAAACTACCCAAATTCAAGGCCATGGACAACACACTTTGTAGCTCTTGTATGAGTTTATGCAACGTGTCCAAATCTAGCGCGCCTTTGTTTAAGTCGTCAAACGACAAATCCGTATTGAAGCTAATCTTAGCATCCACCACCCTCCTAACCCACGACGACAAACTGCAAAATTAACTTGGAAACAGGAAACCGATAACGTTTTCGGCCACTGAGTTATAAAAAATAAACAGCAATGGATTAAAAACTTTTTTGAGCTCCAAAACTGCTCTCAAGGTCATATGTCGGAGGTCCAGAAAGAGGACACCAGACAACGAAACTGGACTACTCAATCAAAAGAACTTATAAGACTTCAGTTAGTGATCATACAAGAGGTAAAATATTTTGCTTTAAAATGCAAATTGTTTCATAATTTGCAAACTTGTGATCAATGAAGATGAGACAAAAGCGGGGAGGAGTTTAGCGAGTAGCGCCCAACTTACCATGAAACTATTGAGAGGACGCGGCACAGAGTCCTTTCTTCGACGCTTCTTAGACTCGGTAATGGTGGTGTAGGGTTTGGCAGCGGCAGTACCTGTCAATCGGAGTGCTCTGTCACTTGGCCATTCAGTGGGCAGGGCATGGAAGTCCGTCAGATGACGGATCCAGGTGTGGAGACCGCTCTGGGCGGGAGGACAATCGGCACACTCCACCATCCACATGACTGAACCGTTTGGTTCGGTGAAAGCAGACATGAGGTCTTTATAGGCGGCCACACACCTGCAGTGGCCTTGAGATTTAACACACGTCCGCACTTGCAGGCAGGCGCGTGCGCACGCGTGAGGGTTAGGAAAAGGGAGGAGAAACATTGGTGGCGGAGAAGTGGAGCAAAATTGTGAGATACGGACAGACGGAGAATTCATACGCTCGTGCATACGCGCATGTCCGTCTCTCTCACTCTCTCTATCCATGCGTGCGTACACGCATGTGCACGCACACGCACGGACGCACATCTGCAGATGCTTGTGTGCACCAGTGGTGATAAATCGTTGACTAATGACACCTGTACACTAACGTTGAACCATGCGGGGTGTGTTTTTTCCCAGGGCTGTGCACGTCTAAACTCGCGATTTACATACTTTACCACCGCCTCCTCCTCTTCCTCCTTCCTTAGACCCATTTACAAGCACTAGATAAAATCCTTTCATGTAAAGAGGAACTAAAATGTTGTAATTTCTGAAAACGACTAGAACATGGTGCGTGGGATGAATTACTTTTACATACAAGACATTTTCTGGCTTCTTTTACACTAATTCAACAGTCATTCCAATGACCAATGAGATTCGAGTAGGTCATTCAATATTTTGCTGATTGGTTAGTTACACAGGAACAGCACATCCCAGCATTTTATTGGGTGTTTATTAGCTGAGGCCTACATAACCAACTCCATCATAGCTACTACTGAAAAGGGTGTCATTGACATAAGTCACTTGCCATTGATCCACAAAAATGTGGATGGTACGGTATTGAGGCAAAGAAATGCAGTTTCTTGCCTCGAACAAAAGACTTTTTAGGGAATTATTCCGCTAATTTGTAAAGCAGTAGAGAGGCAAGGGTTAGAGATGAGGCTAGACATTTAATTTGGCATTTTAGGCAAACTGTGAAATAGATTTTCCCAGTCCGAGGAAGTGCTGACTCCGTTTAGCTAAACCCTCTTAAACTGTGCAATTTCTTAAGAAATGTCAACAAGTCACCGCAATGTGTTGACGTTCCCGTTACGTTAGTCATGGTGCCTTAAAGCCATCTTGGCGAGCGTACTGCGCCACTGTAGATTGCCAAGTAGCTGAAGGGCTGAAACGCTATTGGGGAAGATTGAAGTGCAATGAAGTCGAGTTGATGGTAAAACCACAGATGTATATCACCTTTCTCCTTTCACCACTTAAGATCCATGCATCAATCTTTTGCAGGAAGTACTTAGTACTAATCACTACATCTTCGGAAAGGCCGACTTTTACGAGACTACGTAATACAACACTTGACATCGAGAGAATTTACTTCAAACCCAACTTTATCTTGCGTGCTCCACTAACGGTATTTTTCATTAGTCAGCATTACAAAATTACAATCGCTGTACTAAAAAATGGATTAGATAGCTAGGAAAGAAAAGTGAGATTGATGTATGGATGGCAAGAGTGCTTCGAATGAAAGAGAAAATTTCCAACAAGCTTATGTGTCATTGGATGGAAGAGGCTGTGGACTATCCATTATGCTGTCATTGATGTTTTAACTAAACCTTTATTTGCACAAATAAAAATCACATGAACTTATTTCGGTTCTTGTCTGCTTTGATCGAATGGGAGAAAAAAAGTGGATCGCCGATACGACTAACGTCTACGAAAAAAAAGTTGGAGGGAAGGGGGTTGGAGAGGGTGGAGAATTTTTCCTTCGCTTTCATAAATTTATTTGTTTACTTACCCACGACTAGACTGAACCAGTCGAACGATAAGATCAATTTAGACCGTGGCCTGGGTGAATTTTAATGTTTGGCAGGGTTTACGCAACATTTACGCTGAGCCGACAAAGGTGGGATATGGTGGGAACTCCGTTTCCACATCTCGAAGCAGGACTCGATGGGTGACCTCGGTTGGGAAATAAAACAATGGGAAGGGATCTTAGTAGGCACAAATGAAGGGGTCAGTCGTGCGCTCGGTTTCAGGCCATGGCACTTCTTCTTCTTCCTCGATTATGAATGTATGGAAAGGCTTAAGAAGGTGAACTTTGAATTTCCAGTTGGTTAACTCCAGGAACTCAACCAACGCCCACATCTTGCAGAGATAGGCAACTGCGCAAAAACTGTTTTGAAGCAAAAATAAACACGTCCAAAAATTTTCATTTACTGCCCCGTGTTTATTGAATGTCTTGCCTGAGGCAAGGAAGTTTCAGTATCTAGGGCTTGGGCGATGGCTAATTCTCGCCTGTCCGTCCTCCCGATGGTCGAGTTAGAGGCGATAAAGCAGAAAATCTGGATTGCAACCAGTAATTGGTGAAAAACTCGTCTACCCAATTTACAGAACCATATTTTCCTCTAGTATAGGTAAAGCCACTCCTGAATGACTCTTCGAGGTAGAAAGGACGCTTCGATGGGGCAGGGAAAGACAAAACATCTTCTTTCCAACTTTAATATAACCCATTTAAAAATTTTGTAGCCATTTTCGTTTCAAAGTCCAAACACTCCGACTGGTAGAGACAGACAGTCATAAGACCCACTCAAACACAAACAATTGCCTCGCCTCCTCCTCAAGCTCTCCCTCCTCCCGTCTCCGCCGTTACCAAACCAATTTGTTTGTTATAAACTGTGTTAAGTGTGGACAATTATCGTCAGTTTTAATAAAGATTTAGAAGAGAAATATCTCTTTTATAGAGGCAGAAATACCTACTTCAAAGTTCGTCTGAAATGCCAAAGTGGATGTCTAGACTCAACCCTAATCCTCTCCTTGCAAAGTTAAGCTAAGTAGCAGAAAATTTTGTGGAAGGCTTTCTTCATGAGGTGGAGAAGATGCATCATTTTGCCCCATAAAACCAAACCATTCTATCTTTTGTGGATTAGCAGCAAGTGACCTACATGGATGACGCTTATTTTGATAGTAGTAGTAGTTGAGTCGGTTTTGTAGACCTTAGCTAGTAAACCACCAATGAGGTGCTGGACTGCGTTGCTTCGGTGTGGACGACCAATCAGCGAAAGGCAGAATGATCTGATTAAATTTCATTGGGCATTGCATCGATTGTTGAATAGAGGTTAAATAATTTAAAAAAATGCCTTGTATGCGGCAGAAATTTATTTCACTCACCAAATACCACTCATTTCCAATTATTTTTACCACTTTGTGGTTTGTCTTTGCTAGCTTTTCAATAACATTTGCACTGTTGGACGAAACACGTACTTTCTCCCACCTCAAAATGCGGTTGATTGTTGGAGGGATTGAACTATTCACAGCAATTCAAAGTTAAATATGTGATCAAATTTGCCAATCATCTCTTAGCATGTGCCAAAAATAGTAGTCTTAGGAACGTTCGGAGCAGGTGAATAACTGTTACTAATTGATCGTGTCTGGCTTTGTCATGCGATACGTTGTGGGTAAACCGAATGCGTAGTAAACTCTTGAGCCTCCAAACTTGAGGATCCATTCATTCGGGAATCAGTCGGTCGAGTCGGCCGCATTATAGGCTTTTATAAGTTGGATCAGGATTTTATCACCTTCTTGACATCTGAACCAATCAGCGAAAGAAGTACTTGTCTACCTATAATCAGAAAGCCTTTTTTAATCAGCCATAACTGGTGGACACATTTGGTGCTATTTGCCATTAGTGAGCTGGTTTTGCACCAAATTGTGTGATGTGCTAACAGAGTGTTTGATCAATTAGCCCCTCCCTAGGGTAACTCCCAGTGCCCCCTCCCCTCCCCTTCCCTCCCCCCCCCGCCTGTTTGAAACCTGGTTCCCACACTATGTCAAATTTTGAGGTACATAACTAGGTACAAGCTACCTGCGTAAATGGAAATGCATGCACGAACGGAAACCAGACAGGTTGTGTCAACTTTTTGGACCACTGCTGAGTAGGCGGGAATGGTGACTTGGCGCTAATTGCCTCTCCCTCTCTCTGTCTCTCTCTCTCTCTCTCTCTCTTTCTCGTTAAGGGGACGATGGAAGAAGTCCCCCTTTTTGATGGAAAACGACACTTCCGCCTTGTTATTTTGCTACTCGCTCTTGAAGAGGAAAGCCAAATTAAATAAGGTACATGGCTGCAAATGGATTCAACTTGTCATTGTATAAGTAGTAGGGAGGAGGATTAGAGAATCAAGAAAAGATTCGATTGTGGCAATAAAAGTCATCCACTTTTTTTAAGTTTATGGCTGATTAGGAAGTTTGTAATGTTTATAGGTATAGTAACCGAGACAATTGTGAAAGGTTTGGGTTAAACTGCGGACGCTGGAATGGAAGAACTCTAAAATCCATACAGCTACTGATCATGCACATGAAGAATGAGGCAACTACCTTGAATCTGAAGCGTTACATCCGCTATGCCCTAATTCATGACAACCGTTGACAATTATAGAATATTATTTCACAAACAAAAAGGGCTATTTGTTTTAGAGTGAACTCCAAGGCTACAGTTATTGTTTATGCCTCTCTGGAACCCTCCATCGACCAGGAAAATTGGTACAGTAATTAGTAAGGCTCGTTGTTTTCACTGGGAGAGACCATCGATACGCCTAAAGGAGCCTATCACTTTTCCCCATACAAACATGTCACGACATTAAATTTGCTTCTAGACACCCTCTGGTTGTCCAAATACCGCGATAAAAAATGCAAACAAAACCAGACAGACAGGCAGGCAGGCAGGCAGTCGGTGTAGGAAGCAGGCAGGGAGGGCGATGAAGGGGAGGGGAGCGGAGGGAATTGGACAGGGATGCGGAGTTGGCACGTGCGAGGAAGTCCCATTTTTAGATCACCAGAATGAGTAGCTCCTCTTTTCTATCCGCTTTTTCTCACCTCATTTCTGTCATCAGACTGGTTGGTGTTTGCCAACACCCCTTGGCTAACGAGTGGCTTGTGCCAAATTACTGACTGGAAGCATTGGTTAAGGGGGGCACTTAATTTAGAGCGGACCTTCTAATTTTGCAAGCAGGATAATACATTGGTAGCATATGCTAAGGCAATTGGCAATCCCGCCAAGTCCAATCCAGCCCAAATGCTGTCACTCAAAGTTGGAGGTAAGAAAAATAGTGGCAAACACCGTGTGGTGATAAAGAATTTTGTAAATATAGACTTTGACCTCGAAGAGCATGGATATCTACTGCTGGTGAAGGCTTCAAGGACGGTGGGCCACAACAACAACACGTTTATTGGGGCAAAGTAGATGATTGATGGAATGGGGACTACGTCTGTGCGTCGGTGATGGTCTCGGCTGCTGGATACCAATAGGGAAGCAGAAGGATACTGATTTCAACACTTTTTAGTTTCTGTCTTTTCACTTTCACCAATTAGCCGCCTCTCCAAATGACTAGTTAGGACAGATTGTTGTGATTAGACATTGCTCACCGACATCCAACTAGTCCTCGTTTGCCTCTGCTTACCCAGATTTTCATCCTTTTCCACACATTTGTAGGAGAACCATCTGACCATGAAGACACTTTACTAATATGTCCAAGACACTTTATCCGTGATATTCCCATGTGGCACTTTACCGCTTTTATATGCTCCCTTACAAACACATTGCATGCATTTCAGATTGTCAGTTGTCTGGCCAACTTGAGATGGAAATTAGCCTTCGTTGAGCTAGTGGACCCACCATAGGTAATCTAAACACGACCACAGATTCTTGTGCTCGACATGTTCGATATTACTTTATCGCCTAAGGTCGAAAAATGGTTCATCTTCTTCCTCTTCTTTAGAGATGGCTAGAACTAGTTTATCAATGCCGAGAAGGTTGTTCCTGACGTGTTAGTCAGCCTCACTTTGACCTGTGTATGGTGACACGCAACTGCCACTTCTAATGGAGAATTCGAATTGAAGGTGTCTCTGAACGCGCTGCATCTGTCTATCTTGGAATGATTCATCACCAAAGTCGTTAAGTAGTACGGTAGAACTTGAACCATTTCTGGGCATCAAATTCTAGCACTATATTCACCCACCTTCTCCACTTGCCAGACACAACATACCACGGGAATCTTCCAGAACATTAGAATGTAATTAACTTTCGTAAGGGAGACAGACAGCAGCGATCGCGTCTAATTAACGTTTGATGACGTGAGAGGTGCAGCTAAGCGGAAGGACATCATAAAGTGAGAGTAGCGCAATATGAAGTAGATTAATTCACAACCAAGGCCTTGTAATGCATTGAAGCAACAAATCTTGACAGGCAGGGGACGCCTTTCTCATTAGTCACATGAAAAGCACATCACCTTTTTCGGGCTATTTGAGAAATAACTAAACCATATGTAGCAGCTACTTCCATGTGGCGGCTTCCTGGCCGTTTCGGACAGGCTCATTCATCCACTTTTTTATTTAAGCCTTTAAAATATCCTTATATGGCTTATTTGGAGCAGAAGAAATGTAGAACCATCTAGAGAGAGGAAATTCCTATTGTGTGGTAGAAGTAATGTCAAACGAAAATCCCAAGTGCTCCTTAGATTTCTGATTGGTTCATCCAAGGTCGCAGGTGAACCTCGCTAGACAGGTGGTCATGACAAATGAGGTGGCACCCCTGCGGGTGAAACTCAATTCCAACCACCTGCCTCCCAGTCCTTATGCGTCTCCGAAGTGGAACAACGAAGGGGGAAAGAAATAGGGGGAGGGGAGGGGAGGGAGACGCTGGGTGATGGGTAAATGGTGGGACGTTTAAACAGGGTAGCTAGACCCCCATTTTAATGCAAATTTTACCTTCGGGGTGCCCTATTTCAGACCGGTGATCCTATTTTACACTGCACATACAAATAGCCTGACTGAAGAATTGCCGCTGTTCCGATTTCCTTATGGATATCGTTGGCATTTCCACATGTTCATATGGTCTCTCAGCCCTTCAACAATCCGCCATTCTTCCAGACTGTTAATGGATTATTTACGTCTGGAGAGATGACACACAGTGCTGTATTGATGTCAGAGGTGGGCGAGCCCGGTTCAGATGATCAACAGTCCTGATTCCATAGGCTGAATACTGTGCCTAAATGTCACACAAGGTAAGCTTACAGTGTGAGTGACTGAACCTGTCTGTGAGGTGGGGTAGAGAGGGAGGGGGGAGGTATTGTCCAATTTCCGGAGTAAATTCATTATTGTGCTCCCCATGGAGGCATCTACGACAAGAAAAATTTGTGGATTTTCGTTATGAGGTCTCTGCACTCGCTAGGATGTCTACCTACGCTAAAATCGCATGCCTTCAGGGTTTGGTCCCCATCACTGGTTAGTGGAAGGTATCCAAACCCCCGTTACAGGCTAGGAACCAGTGGAGACGCAGTCTGTGGGAGTTACAATTACCGGCATGGTAGAATTACGTTCCTGTCATGGCGATATTTCGTCAATTTAAGTGCGTCTGGTGACTTCCAAAGAAATACGTCCACTGGAAAGGCCTGTACTGGTGGTGACTGGATGGAAGGAATATTTCAGTATATCATAAAATGAGTAACAGAACGATAAACTGGAATAGTAAAAAGATGGTTGGGTCATTCTAAAACGGCAATGAAATTCAAAGTGGGAATGGGAAGAGGGATGAGAATTCAAGAAGTCAAATTACGTTGTATGCTTAAATGCACTAGAAAAGGGTGTTTGGCAGACCGTTTTCCCTTGAAGTGATGTCTAATTAAAAAGAATAACCAAGGGTAGCATTGAAAAGGGTATCCAGAATCATGGGACGATCAAATAAGTTGGAGGGCTGATTTGGGGAGACCCATAAGCTCTGAGGCCTTCACTACATTTCCGCTCATCACTCGCATCAAACATTACGAGCATTTAAGCTTGACGTGTTTGATTAATAATCTTGCTACTTAACGGACTCTTCAAGTGAAGATTCGGAGTTGAAGGTCTCCCTGAAAGTGCTGTATCTGTCATCAAAGTCGTCTAGTAGTTCAGTACGAAATAAAAAAGTCCAGAGCACCAAATCCTGGCACTAAATTCACCCACTTCCTCCTCTTGGTAGGCGAGACATTTGACGAGAAGCTTTAGTGGACAGATGGCCTCAGCCGAGTCTAACCAAGACTTGATGATGTGAGGATTGGAGATAGAGGAAGGTAGAAGAGGGCAAAATGAGGTGCTTTGTGATTGTAAAGTGACGAAAATTCAAGGCTGTCTTCGAGGCAAGTGAGAGGAAAACCACACCACCCCACTTGAGTTACCGGCAAAGAAGTCACTGCACCGTCTGGAGCATCTAATTCCATGCAAAAGTGTGGACATTCTATTGTTCCTTCAGTTTGATTATTGATGCGTCATTTTTAATCCTTGAGAAGAGTAAATCGCAGTACTGATCCGGCTTGGTTTTCTGAGAATAAAGTCCCTTACTGACCTCAAGGAGCTCTGTTCGTGCCGACTAGACAATCTGCCGTCCCGTTGCCATCACTTCTATACAATTGTGTTGTGTCTGCCTTCAAGCTACCATGTCTTTCTTCATCGCCAGAGGTAAGTTAAATAGGTTGAAGGCTACCAGGGAATCATATCCCAGAACACTGCATATCATTTCAAATATTCATGGAATTGGCGTTCCCTCCTGGAAGCATAGGGTGTCGCTTGGTTCCGCAGGTATATCTCACTACCTCCACACACCTGACGAATGGAACAGGCTTGATTAGGAAGACAAGGGGAGGAAAAAATAACAACGACGATCAAAGTTGGCCTGACTTGTAAGGAGTAGTCTTTACGAGGATGGTGGTCGCAAATCGCATGCAAGCATGGAGAAGTGGAAATGGGAAGACAAGTGGTTAAAGTGTTTGAATCACTCTCCGACAGGTGACGTGAGAATGGAAATACGAATGAGGTGTCAGCATAAAGACCGACGGTGTGGTGATGGGTCACGAATGAGAGGCCAGCTTCACTACGCTTCCATCTCAGTGGAAGAGGTAGGAATGTGGCGGATGCGACGATTTTCAGGTGAGATGAGGTGGTGGAAATGGCCTTTCGTTGTGGTGTAGTGGATGTGGAGGAGATAAGAATGGCACTCTCGCCTAGGTTCCTGTGGATTGCGACACCTTCACCAAACCGGATGGAATGTGAATCGGTGTCTGGTTGGAACACTGGTGATCACATCCACCGCTGCTCAATCAAGTACTTGTCAGGAGGACATTTGTGGTGGAAGTGTCCCGACATGTGGTGGTAATTCAACAGAAACCTCTTCCAGTCCACCACCGCCTCCCCTCACTAACACCACTACATCAGATTGACCAAGGAGGTGGTGCCTAACAGCACCGATGTCACGTATGATAACAGCAAGAGACAAAAGTGAGAATACTGCTTATTGTGTCTACGATTTCATTGGGTTGTGGACGGGGTTGTGTAAAGTAGGATTTGAGGGAGATTTTTTGCTCATTGTCAGACGTACCAGGAGCTTCAGCTACTGGTTCCATTGGCGATGCGATGTGATAGAGGTGCCAGGAGAAACCATCCGCAGTGTTGTAGTTGATGGTTTCTGGTGAGATGCATGTGTTCAGTATTGGGAGCCCTTTGGTTGTGTGGGTGTGAATTAGGTCGTGTGCAATGCATGTGGAAAGTAGTGACCTTGCAATGCGGAGGGTGTGCGATTGTTGGTGAGTGGTAGAAGGAGTGTTTCTCGTGTGGGGAGTGGCATTGCTTCCTGTGGATCCGAATCAATGCACCTCTTAAGACGACTTCCAATGACAAGCACGACAGTGGGTTGTGGTAATGGTTTGCAGGGGTCACGCCACAGTGGGTAGCGTAAACACGTGTTCCTCGATAGTGACCCAGAGGTCAGAGAGAGATGGATGTTTGAAGCAGCCGATTGATTGGTGTGTGGTTAACCAATGAGTGTTGACACCACAGATGTGTACCGTAAAAGGACAGTTTGGTGTTTGATGTCAAGTCATCTAGTTGGTTCGATGTGACGTGGCATGATGTGCTAGGCAGTTAAACGCTTCAGCCCATTAAAAATGAGGTAAAACTCTCATTTGGATCGATCGGTCGGTAAACATGGAAAAGGAAATCCTTCGGTAGAGATAGGTAAAGGGACAAGGGACGTGTAATAAAAAATTTTAGCGTTGACTCGATGGATGAATCAAAACAGTGGGTTAGGATGGAGAAGGCTGTTGTATGCCTATCTCCTCTCTAAATCTTGTTTTGAACCGCTACTGTCAGTGGATAGTCGTTCTAGTTGTGAGTGGGTCCTCGACTACATTCGCCATGGCAATGTCTTACATCCAGATGTAATATGACTGTTGAGGGGCAATAAAAGTGTAGAAAGAGAAGAGAAACCGTGGTCAAGGTGAGAATTTGGACCTTAAAGTGATATCAATGTGAGCTCACCCATTGTATGTTGACGATATGAAGGTGGAAGAGAAATAACAGGTACTAGTATCGCAATTGTGGAATAAATTCAAAGCAGCCGGAATATGCATGTGGTTGAGAACGACCCTTTAGCTTTAGGCGCAATCAGCTACAGCGAAATCGAGGTGTACAATCACCTTAAATGGTCTAGCGAGTGGAGCAACTTTGTCCACTTGCCACTGTTGAAAATTTCACAGAAGCAGCCGGTTAGTGAAGGAGCTGGAGAGTGATTCCCACAGAATTCAGTGTTCAGCAGCCAGTAAAGTGCATGTGAGGCCTTCCAACAAGTTTGGCATCTATCATGATTAGTTAAAATTCCTTGCTTTTGTGGGAGACTGATGAATTTACATGCAACACTAATATTGTGAGTGGGAACTGTGCGATGGCGTGGTCAGGCCAAAAGGAAGAGAGGATTTATAAGTGCCTGTGTTGTTTGGCTCCATCACTTCACTCCGCCTTGGTTTGATCTATGTTTCCTCTAGTTGAAGTTCCAAGGAGGTACGCATCTATGACCGTTTGGACAAGGTAAATTTCGATTACCCTTGAATGGTGTGAGTTGATGGTACTCCATTCCATCACCTTTTCTCCATGTCTATCACGTTCCGTTCTGTAGTCAAATAGTTGGAAGTGCGGACATGGATGTCAAAGCGGATTCAGCTGCCATAACGACAAAAAAGTAGATCGGATAATATTTGGCACCGCCATTTATCACTGCTACACCTCCAACGT
The DNA here is from genome assembly GCA_001923025.3 of Taenia multiceps. Taxonomy (NCBI): domain Eukaryota; kingdom Metazoa; phylum Platyhelminthes; class Cestoda; order Cyclophyllidea; family Taeniidae; genus Taenia; species Taenia multiceps. The sequence continues at coordinate 1,435,028 of CM010317.1, read as the reverse complement.
ATTTGTGGCGTCAATTTCTAACCAGTATTCGTAGCAAAGCTCCACATATTTATTCGAGATAGAAAAGGAGAACATTACTTGCAATTCAATCGGAACAAATGCAAGTCTTCATATGATTTTGCAGATTCTCGAGACAAAGAGGGCTATTTCCTTTTTTATGTAAAAAGACACCCACTACTGAATTAGCGAGAGATTGTACCATAGGCAAGCCGTTTCCAATTGTGTCGCGATGGTTACTGATGGGCTGCATTCCTAATGACCCAACTCTTCAGCATTAACAAAATGGGGAAGTGAACAGTGAAAGAGTGATCCGTTTTTTTTCCAAAACGTCACTTTCATTCATCCAGTCGTCTTTGCAACGTCAACAAGCGTTTCCTACTAATTGGTTATTGGTGGAATCCACAATCGATAAATCGAGCAGCTCATTGATTGGAGGCTAACTAGCCAATAGATGCTGAGACCGCCAAACCTTTACAACATAAATTGGTCTGCTGAGTGCAAATATTACTAAATATATCCAAACTTTTTCGTTGCAAATAAAGATTTTTATTTATGAGCACTTGATAAAAATATAGGTGTACAATTTAACTTCGAAATGAGCGTTTAAAGAGTAAATAACCTCCTTTAATACCCGTCAGAAAATTTAATACTATAGACAGTGATTTCACGAACAAATCACTCCCTTTCATCCCATTTTGACCACATAAGCACTTCTAGTTTGAACGGGCGCCTTTGAAAGGCTAAAATAGCAAATGGTTTTTTTGGAAGTTGAGGTACACTGTTGGGGGAGGTATCAAACCTACGGCTAGTGGTTCAGAGCTTTCTCGATTCATCCTATCTGTTTACAACTCATGGAATTTGAGTAGCGAAGCCTGTTTTTAATCACAGAAGCTGAGTCACTACGGCTCGAATGGCATGGTGACAGAAAACTCCTAACCTCATGAATTCGCGGCTGAACAAAATAATTTATGTGGGACGGAGGAGAAGGGGGTGGAACGATATTTGCGCAGCCGTCTGAGATGGCGCCGTGGAAGCACTGATGTCGTCGGTGTCCCTGCTCCGGCGTCTAGCCTCATTAATTATGGGGACCACCCTGCAAGAGGGATACCGACACCTGCTATGCGTATGTGACTCTTTCCTCCAAAATCTAGGACAAAAACATGGGTGTACAAGGGTGCTGATGGTGGTCAGCGGGCTCCTGGTTTTGTGAGTTTTATATAAACTGCCATGTATTAATGACATGGGCTTAATTTTAGTTGTTTGCAAGCTTCTGCCTCATTTGCCCTCTTTCTAAGCATCTCTTGGCGGAGGAACAATTTAATTCACTTGGAAATAAGATATCGAGCTGATTTTATCAACGAGACTTCCAGCGGAAGGTTTCGGAGATTTTGTAATGAAGCCGCGAGACAAGAAGCATAGCGGACCACTTTTAGTCATATAACCAGAGCATTATTTCAGTGGATGAGTTTAGGCATCAATTTGTTGTCCAGCCGACTTAGTTTTATCTTTGCTACACATCGATACATTCATCTTCTGCATAAACCATCCTTCCGTCCTCCCGCCCTTCCTTTCTCTCCTAACAAAGACCGGTTTCTTAAGCTAACTGCACACCCCAATTTAGCCTAGTGGGATGTTTCTGTGTCGTCCTCTAATCACTGATCAAAGGTCTCTGATACATTGAATGTCTTTGAACATTCTGGCGAGGCCGCCTCTATTGATGGTCTCTTAGGTCGAGCAATGATTGGTTAAGCAGTCAACAGCAGAGCATGTAAAGTGTATGCTGTCCCGACTTTCCCATCCGGCATCCGATATTAGAAGTTTCTAATAAGCGATTTTACCATAGCATAAGACAGACAGGTTGTCGGTCTTCTTATTAATGCGTCAAGATGGGATTTCCGTAGCACAAGATATTGCAAACACTTTGTAGGACATAGAATAAACGTAGAGACACGGAAGTGTAGAAATTAGCTAAATTTTCATCTTTTTATGGCCATGATGAGATTTTGAGAGGCAGGAACGGCGACGACGTCAGTAAAGGTAGCACTCCGGTCGCAGGGTATCTTATTTAACACACCTTATTTTATTTTATATATCCCACCCATAAACCCTTTTATATTCAATTATTAAATTTTACCGTGTCTCGTTTTTTGCAATGGCGAAGTTGCAGAGCTCTGGCTGACGAAACCCGACGCTTCCGGTGGAAGGTTTCCTTATCTCCCCAGATTATTCCTTCAGCCAGACATATTGTTATCAGATACAAAATCTTTGAGGAAAAGTAATTTAATTTAACAATTGGATGCTCCCTGCTACTTCACACGTCTGCTGCTCAGGAGTATAGTACATCCTCCTGCCAAGTGGAGCGGTCAATTCGACGGGTCTGCAATAAATCTTGCCTCCTTTTATACATAGTTTTTTGGAGGATAGATTCTCCAATGCATGGAAAATTCTATGAATTAAGTGAGCTGTCTGTGCTTCAACTGCTGGAAGAATCTAAAAAATACGTAATAAATTGATGCCCGGCGTTTGGGAAATTGGACCGACGAAACTGCCCACGCAACACGCCTTGATCGCTTGTCAGTCAGAAGAGGTGAAAGCTGAAAATCCTTGTTCGGGAGGCAAAAACGATGCACCCACTTTGCAACTCAGGAGCAGTAAAAGTTGGAAATAACAAAATATTCTCTCGTGTAGTTGTCTTTTTCTCCCTTTAGACTACGTGATGCTGTCTTCTCTGCTTATGCCTGTGTATGTGTATGTGTGTCTATCTGAGGTAGAGTTTGATTAATGACGGAGCGGTTTCAAGCTTGAAAACAGGAATGGAAGGAAGAATTGTTCAGTCTGTCGTTGCAATTTTTTTTCCCCTTTTACTAGGCAAATGAACACCAACTTTTCACACCGACTAAGGTGTTTCCGCCTGCGCCTGAAAGAATGTCCCAAGTTTTAGTCGGTGCCATACCCCATTTTACGGGTGAATAATGTGCTATACCACGTTAACAAAGTCTGTCCTTTGGCATAGACAATAAAAACAGATAGTTTCTTATAGCTGTGTTGGAATGCTGATGCATGAACCTTCCTTCCAAACCGTCAGTGAGTCAGTTGGTGGAATATTTTTCCTCCGAAGAGGAGGACCCCGAATTGCGAGGCGGAATGGGAAGGGTAGATTGGTTAAGTGGTATTGGAGGACTAACAACAAATAACAGATTTTTTGGAAAAATCGGAAGCTAATGAGCCAGGTAAAAAAGGGCAAGACAGAGGCGGTCGCAGCAGTCTGGGTCAACGTAAATGGAGAAATGCCATTCATTAAACACGCCTAAATATCTCTGATGTGACTGGTTTGCAGTTTAGTAGAGGTCGGATCTTACTTAGAGTTACTCATTATTTGGGTACCATTCTGGACTTTCAGAAAAGGCATGTAATATCACCTCACCTAATAGATCAGCGACCTTGAGGTCAAGGTGACACTGGAGGAGGTATTCAAGCCACGAAGCAAGATATATCCTGTTTCTCCTTAAGAATAAGTGGTCATAAGAGGAGAGATGCCTTCGACTCCTCAAGAAAGTTTTATCGCTTGTAGCACTTTACACTCCAAAAGTGCTTGGGTCATCCACTGACCAATCACCGCGCTACTGGGCTCCGAAACCGGAAGCGGAAGGGAAAGCAGTCAAGGCACCAGTGATTGCTGATGGCAAAATTTTCACTATTGTTTAAAAAGGGACATCACTTAAGTTGGCCTGGCAACGAATTAGACTGTACTTTACCAGCTTATTATAGACCTCGCGATGATAAGTCCCAAAACGGGGGGAAAGCACAGGAAGGGAAATTGTTGACTTTCAGAATGAGTTACGGGCTGGTGATCAGATCTTTCAACTTGAGTAACCAAACTAAAACCATTATTACATAGTTCTTAACAAAGATGCATTTTGGATGGCCTACAAGGTGTGCCTCTACCCTAATCGGCATTTCGAATAAAGTGAAATTGACGAGATTTCTAAATAGAGACCCTTCTTCGTAACGACTTTACTATTCTTTGAGAAGTCAATTAAAAGGAGGTAGCAATGGCTTTTACTACAAACGCCTTGGTGATTACTATGGTTGAAGTTAGCAAAAGAAATCTGATAGTAAGTTTCGCGAGTGCCGACGTTGATTAAAAGGCGCCATCTGATCTCCCACGCCCATAACCTGTGATGTACACAAAACAGCCACAGTGCTTTGATATCCCAGTTAATAAATGACACCAACTGTCATTCATTCCCCTGACCACTTCTGCTGCTCTGCAGCAACTAAATACTGTCATTATCCCTCACCCCCTACGTAAGACATACCCTCCACATACTTCGCCTCCCTTCTCATCAAACATCCCAGTTGGGACACATGATTTGCTCCAACCACCTGTCGCTAATCACTTACCACAAGTCAGCCACCAAACACTCCCCACCAGTTGCCAGCACACGTCATGTGTACGGCTTCAGATGCAGAAACGAGAGGAATGCTAAGAATGCACACTCCACTGTCACGCATTTGTGACACTGGTGGTCAACGTCCTCATCCACTCACTCATCAACCCACCCACTCATTTGTACTTCGATGACGGACTCTTCCACTCCCCCACCCCCTCCCCCCCCCCCCCACCACCACCACCACCACCACCACCACCAATGCAGTCTAACCAAACACGAGGTGTCCATCAAATGCACACACCTTCAGCTTTTGCTTCACGCTGACACATGAACTCCAACTACCACAATCACGAGACTGGACAGTCTCGTGGTCCAAGTGCTATGCACAAGTGCATTGCAAAAGCACGCGTTACTTATGACGACACGTCCAGACATCATGAATAGCGCATTTGTAGCTGCCTCACCCAAACACCCTTGCTGGTGTGCGTCAAATGTGGCTACACACTCGAATGGAGGCACTCACACCCAATCCAATCCACTCCCATTCAATCAACCACCAGTTGAGGGCATGTGAGGCCACCCAAATGGACTACCACCACCCACCGAAATATGTGCATGCCCCTCGACTCCACTTCCTTCCTCTCTTCTTTTTGCCCCTACCCAACCCCACCCCCCTCCACCTTCCACCTTCCACCCTCCACCCTCCCATTCGCTTATTCAAGACGTCGGACGGTCACAGTTGAGAAGGTTTTGCAATGCTACACTTGATTGTCGCACTTACGTGAATCCATGCAGAGGATCGAGGCAGTTGGGAGAAGTTCAGGCTTGCAACAATAATAGCTAAAACGTCCTCCTTCCTGCCACCCCTCCCAAACCAACTTTTGGCCTATGCTTGATTCTTCCCTGACAAGTAGCGTGACGATCAAATGTGCCTCAAGTGTGAAGAGATTGTGTGAAGCAGAGGTCATCCTATGTCCGTGTTGACTTCGAGGACATCGCACAAGGCGGAACCCTTCAAGTGCTTTCAGTAAAGTGAAGTGAAACAGCTGAACCAGGAGAAGCAGTAGTGGGCATTCCGTAAGCACTATCTCTGGGTTTATAAGGACAGGCACCGCTTGCGTTTGCCCACTGTCCTACGATGGTTACCATTTCAGGGAGTGACTCTTGAGTAATATTAACACAATCTACCTTTTTCCCTCTTTCTTCTTTGCCTGTAAACTTTAAATGTAGCCTTTTGACACAATCTCCCTCAATCTGCCATAATTATGAAATCACATGACACACGATACCCCCAGCACAATCTACGGTTGATGAGTTAGTACTACTTCAAGGACTCGGAGAATACGATGAAGCCTGATGCCTTCTCAAATCGCTTTGAAATTAAGCTATTCTTCCCTTGTCCGGTAAAGTGCGCCCTTCTAAACGCCTCTTCGGTAAGTTAATGAACACCTGCCAAAATTTCCTTTCAATTGGTGAGTCCTGCCTTACTTACTTGCAGTAAATTTCCTCCCTATCCAAGGCTTTTTCGAGTAGGTGACAAAGACGATGCTATCATTTTACTTCTTTTTCAAAGCTGTCATAGAGTTGTCTATCCACACGTGACAGTAATGGGCGGGTGAAAGTATGACGATGGAAAGCTTCCCCGCTCTTCAAATTTTACTCCGTTTTTATCCCCTTTATCCCTATTCTACCACCGCATATAAGAGCAAGAACTTTTCGCTCCCATCTAAAACGCAAATAGGTGATCTGTTCTTCTTCTTCTTCTTCTTCTTCTTCTTCTTCTTTTCTTCCTCAAAATAAAACATCACCTAACACGACTTTGATACAAGGCGTCGGAGGTAAATGGACCACTAGGGCTTAAATTTTTATTGTTTTGATATGATTCCAACTACTCGGTCTGTGTTGCATGATGCCGTTTAATCAACAAGTATCGTAAGTTAATCAAAGTGTTGTCACATATGTGTGACTCTAGGCGCTAACTTGATTAGGTCAAAATAAGATACTTCTGGAGTTGAGAGACTTGATAATCCTTTTGTTTAAAACTTGCATGGCGTGAATAAAATGAGGCAGTCAGTTTATACATCACAGCCATCATTTAAAACTGTTTGAACGACGAAAGTCAGTCCATTCGGCCAATCAATTAATATACCAGGCAAACAAAGGTGTGAATTACTTGCCTTCTTTTACCTCACTTTCAATCACATCGCAGAATCCTAACTGTAAGACTCAGATTGAGTGAAGGAGTGCCTTAAATGTATCCCAGGAGACTTCACTTTGCTAATCTCAACAGCATCCTCCATTTGACCAATCACGGTCAGGACGCGATCACTCCGCGTGAGTCATATTCCCTCGACAAAAGTCAAAAGTAACTTTTATTTTGTTTCTCAAGAAAACAAAAATCCGTTAATGATCCAGTGGGTAGATTATATAAAGCGGTTAATGTTAAACGTTAGCCAATAAAATTTAAGATGTCAGAAGAACCAATCAATATCAAGGGTTAGGCATTGACTTGAGTAAAATTTAATGTCATGAAGACAGGACAAAAGAAAGAGCATAGGCGAGAGGCTTTGATTAAGAAGCTGTCGGCTTGTGTAAAAACACATCACCAACGGCAACATGAGAGGAGACACCAAGAGAGAAGACAACAAGAATGGCGGCTATGTCGGCAAAAGGCGGCAGAATTGGTGACTTTTTGACCTACTCATTCCTCCTTGTTGAGATACTCAAAACTAAAAAGTTCTACAGAAGAGGAAGGAGGAGGGAGAGGAGATGGGAAGAATGCATTCCTGACATTGTCAGCATTTTTGATCTCACGCATAATCTTCACAAAAAGGCGTATTGTATACACAAAAACCCTCCTGACATTCCACTTCTGTTAGATTTGTCTTGATAGTTTTGATAGCAATAGGTCTGGTGAATCATCGTGTCTGAGCGCCGTCTATGTGAGATGAGAGCGTCTGGGGCAATCCATTCACGAATTACTTCGTGGAAGTAGGAATAGCGATTTATCCTGCACTTAGTGACATCTATGACCACACAACTGTGAAGGATGTGGACCACTCCTTGCATCCTACCGCCTGTCAACCACGATCACAGGGCGTGGAGAAGAAACCGTGGCTCGAAGCATGGTAAGAGAACCGCTGACATCTGCTAAGATGTTTATCTCAAACTTTTGACTTGAAGCTGCTATGCATACACCAGAAACAAATGAAGTGTCAACATGAGAATTTTGACTTCATTTTTTCTTCCTTCCTTTCTTTGAATCACAAAACGTGTAATTTAATGTAACTCACTTTCAGGATCAGAATATCACACTAAAGAAGTAGTTGCTGCACCGACAGAGACAAAAAAATCCGACACACACACACACACACACACACACACACACACACGGCTGCCTGCTGATACGTCTCCTCCGCCTAAACTGGTTTGCGTGTAGGCTGAGGCGACTTACTTGGGGAATGCCTCACGTATCTTCATATGAAAGAGCTTCTAGGCCTTTTTTGGCCTCTAAGACTACCCTGTCCACTTTGAGTAGGGCCGTCTAATGTAGATAGCGTGGGTAGGAGTAGAAAATGAAAAACAAATGGAAACAGGCATAAGACCGGAGGTGTCTTACTCACCCATCTGGCACTGGTCTCCTTCCACTGGTAGGAAGGAAAGTTTTATAGACTGTGTCGGTGTAAGTTTTTCTTTTCTTTGGAAAGGCATTTGGCTGAAAGGCAAAATAGCAAAAAGTAGAAGCTAGATTTTACCACCAGGCAGTAGCAATTAGCCCCGAGATAAAATACAAGTGCCCATGCATACATAATTTGTTGCCTTTAAAAAGTCTAGGCCAATGGCTGAGTGACAAGTAGTTATCAATTGATCATGTCAATCACCTGCCTTCCTGCCTTGTCTAATTAAAGAAAATGCACCTGCGAGACCTCGTCAAGGACAAAATGACTAAATAGATGTCAAGGGAGGCCTATTGTCAACCACAACTCCGAGTGACGCTTTAGGTGCATGACGAAGCAATCGGACAAGTGGGTCCCCTCCCCTCTGCCTCCACCCCTTGCATGTCCGGGATTTTAACGAATGGTAATACGATTCGTCTCAGGTACGTCATAAATTCACGTTGTGCATTTTAGATTGGTTGCTAACTTGACTGACTGACTGACTAACTAACTAGATGACTTGTCTTGAAGAATGACGTTTGTTCATCTAGTGAATGACCATATCATAGCATCTACTCATCACTCACTTCACACTTCTAAGTCAAGCCACAAAAACCGTGCCTGTCTTGAGTGTGTGTGTGTGTCTGTGTGTGTGGATGCAGTTGTTTACAGGGAATCATTACCTTCCTAAGGGCTAAGCAGCCAAAACACGTAAAATCCATCCACTCTGTTCAGCACAAAGGACTTCTACTTCTTCGTCTGTTTATTCATACAAGAAGACAAACTACCTTGACTGTGGGAAGACAGATCCAAAAGTCTCTGAATCTGAGCGACTGACAACAGTGATAAATCATGCACGGTGCATGTCAAAAAGTGGGGCACTGAATCAGCATTTCCAGTAAATAAGTCTTCTGTGTGTATGGATTTCAACCATGAGACAGTACTGTGATGGTGGAGAAGCTCAACCATGGAACAGTAAGATCGCGGCTATTACAAGCGATTCAAGTCTGTAGCCTCGCAGCCAGTGGTGAGTTGTGGATAGTCATCCAGAATATTCCAGCAACGTGTACAATGCCTGTGTGATCCTCCATCAATTCATGATTGACACGCCTGGAGAAAACATCCCCTCTCTCTGCCGGTTCATTGAACACCCAATTCCACGAACTGGAGAACAAAAACCTGGCATAGTGACAAGGTGACAGTACAGCTCTCGTGCTTTCCAGCTTGCCATTCTATCACATCACGTCTGCCTGACCACCTGCCCATCCGGCCACCTGTCTGCCTGACAACGTACAGGGAATTATCAAACAGTGATGCAATATTATTGCTCAAGCTTTGCAGCAATTAGTTGAATACCACGATACTTCCATAAATATGGCAGCACAAAGATTATTTTGAGGATGGAAGAAAGAGGAAAGGAAAAAGGAATTGCTGTGCTTGCATTGCACTCCTTGAAATGGAAAAATGCAACTCTCTGCCCGAATGGAATGCTTCTTTGCACTCACTTAGACATTGTGTGAACAGGATATGCAGCCCTGCTTCTCCTTGTTAAGCTGTTTCACTTCATTTTACTGAAAGTACTTGAAGAGTTCCGCCTTGTGCAATGTCCCCAAAGTCAACACGGAGATAGGATGACCTCTGCTTCACACAATCTCTTCACACTTGAGGCACATTTGATCGTCACGCTACTTGTCAGGGAAGAATCAAGCATAGGCCAAAAGTTGGTTTGGGAGGGGTGGCAGGAAGGAGGACGTTGTAGCTATTATTGTTGCAAGCCTGAACTTCTCCCAACCGCCTCGATCCTCTGCATGGATTCACGTAAGTGCGACAATCAAGTGCAGCATTGCAAAACCTCCTCAACTGTGACCGTCCAACGTCTTGAATAAGCGAATGGGAGGGTGGAGGGTGGAAGGTGGAAGGTGGAGGGGGGTGGGGTTGGGTAGGGGCAAAAAGAAGAGAGGAAGGAAGTGGAGTCGAGGGGCATGCACATATTTCGGTGGGTGGTGGTAGTCCATTTGGGTGGCCTCACATGCCCTCAACTGGTGGTTGATTGAATGGGAGTGGATTGGATTGGGTGTGAGTGCCTCCATTCGAGTGTGTAGCCACATTTGACGCACACCAGCAAGGGTGTTTGGGTGAGGCAGCTACAAATGCGCTATTCATGATGTCTGGACGTGTCGTCATAAGTAACGCGTGCTTTTGCAATGCACTTGTGCATAGCACTTGGACCACGAGACTGTCCAGTCTCGTGATTGTGGTAGTTGGAGTTCATGTGTCAGCGTGAAGCAAAAGCTGAAGGTGTGTGCATTTGATGGACACCTCGTGTTTGGTTAGACTGCATTGGTGGTGGTGGTGGTGGTGGTGGTGGTGGTGGGGGTGGGGGGGAGGGGGTGGGGGAGTGGAAGAGTCCGTCATCGAAGTACAAATGAGTGGGTGGGTTGATGAGTGAGTGGATGAGGACGTTGACCACCAGTGTCACAAATGCGTGACAGTGGAGTGTGCATTCTTAGCATTCCTCTCGTTTCTGCATCTGAAGCCGTACACATGACGTGTGCTAGCAACTGGTGGGGAGTGTTTGGTGGCTGACTTGTGGTAAGTGATTAGCGACAGGTGGTTGGAGCAAATCATGTGTCCCAACTGGGATGTTTGATGAGAAGGGAGGCGAAGTATGTGGAGGGTATGTCTTACGTAGGGGGTGAGGGATAATGACAGTATTTAGTTGCTGCAGAGCAGCAGAAGTGGTCAAAGGAGTGAGGGTCAGTTTATGGGGCTTCATTTACTAGGAGCACAAGCTCTGGACTTCTTCCTTTGGATGATTTTTTTTATCTGTAGAGAATCGGATGCTGCCCGACGATGGAAGGCGCCATCGATCATTGAGAAAACACAGCCTTAACACCTTCTTTGACTATAATTTCTAAAAAGAAAGACAAAAAAAGACTTTCTCATTAGCCAATTTTGCTTCCTCTTTTATTACCAAGACACACAGGGAGGAGGCAAAGGCCACCAGGGACCAACCAAATGTCTACCAGGGTCGACAAAATTTGCCAGGTCATTTCCCTGCCAGCCCTAACATCAGGTAGGAGATGATTTTGCCTTCCAGTCAGCCAGTCGGTCTTCCTTCCTCCTTACCTTTTTTTCCTCCATAGATTCGTGTACGCCAGAAGTAAACAGTCTTGGCTTGGTTCCCTCCCTTTTTCTACAGTCATCTCCACCAGTTTGATTTATTGGCAAGTCAGCCATCACAACCAGAGAGAAAGCGAGAAAGAAACGATTTTGGGTTATTGCAGGAACAAAAAAAAAGGCGAAGCTGTATCGTGGCATCAGATGGATGTCTGCGGTTGTGGGTAGTGAGGCGAGGTAAAAAGTATGACGGTGTGTAAGTCAAATATGTCTCTGAGTCATTGTTGACACGATGTGGCTCCCAACCACCTTCCATGGATCGTTGTCTTTTTTGGATTTGGATGGAACCCCGACAGGCATCTGGGAAGACGTAAAAAGGTGTTGGATTAGTGCTGGGGATGGTTTATTGCTGACTTGCAGAATGGATTGGAGGCTATAAACGTAAGCGGGCGCCTATGTCGTTAGGATGGTAGTAAACCCTACAATGACTCGAGGACGCACAATGCAAAACTGCCAACCTCCAACGTTCCATGCAGTCACATTTCTGCCTAAGGTGCGGCAAGACCTTCAATAATTTTAAATCCAACCCAATTTTGTGGTGGCTTTGGCCGTATGGTGCGAAAGTCACCTATTACAGAAGTTGAAATACATGCTGTAGATTTGAATGGGATTCCTGAATAGCATGACATCTATTTTGTATCCAACCTGCTTACCTATCAGTCTCGTAGCCATTCATCCAAACATCCGTCCATTTGGTATGTACATGTCCATCCATCCATCCATCCATCCATCCATCCATCCATCCATCCATCCATCCATCCATCCATCCATCCATCCATCCATCCATCCATCCATCCATCCATCCATCCATCCATCCATCCATCCATCCATCCATCCATCCATCCATCCATCCATCCATCCATCCATCCATCCATCCATCCATCCATCCATCCATCCATCCATCCATCCATCCATCCATCCATCCATCCATCCATCCATCCATCCATCCATCCATCCATCCATCCATCCATCCATCCATCCATCCATCCATCCATCCATCCATCCATCCATCCATCCATCCATCCATCCATCCATCCATCCATCCATCCATCCATCCATCCATCCATCCATCCATCCATCCATCCATCCATCCATCCATCCATCCAACAGTACATGCGTCCACTTACCCATCTCGTATTCGCCTATCTGTCCATTCGCCCATCCATGCATCTTTCAATTAAACACTTCTGGATTGGATGTCTCATTTTCCTGGAAGATGGTGTGAAATGTTGAAAAATTGAGCTTCAAGAACTGATCCATCTGGTTACAATCGGAAGTCCACCCAACAGATACACGAGATACTCGTCCACTATCAATCTGTTAAAATAACAAACAACAGCCGAATTTTTACGAAGTTCCTTTCAAACCTCAAACAGATTTTCACCACCGGCGTCTTTTTAAGAATGGAGGAATTGTTAAAAGGATTTGTGTCTTTTTGAGACAATAAGCATGGCCAAATCCTGATCTTGATTATGCAAAAAGGCTTCAAGATGTAAAAAAAGGGAGACTAAGCCAAGCTCAGTGCTTCACCAGTTTGATGGAAGTTGTTTCGCCTTCAAGAGGCACCAAGGCACCACAGCAATGGCAAAGGGCACTTCCACCCATTGCCTTGACTGAAAACCACCTCTAAATGTCACAGAAGGGGCCATATTTCGTGTGCGGCTGTCCTACTGTTAGGCTGCCAATTGTCAGCTTAATGACACGATGTCTTCATCCTTCCAAGGTGTTAAACTCCACATCCTGATGACATTTTGATCCTTGGCTGCTATTTTTAGGCCAAATAAATGATGAAAGAATCGGCATACTTTTAAAGGTGTCTTAAAAAATCTTGTCTTTGTTTACTCATTTCTTCACTAATCATGGACATACTCTTCAATTATCGCCTCCGGACACGTGTGTTCCGTTATGTGTGTGCGGCAATGAGTTATCGCGCGGACGAGAGGCTACTAAAGTTAGTAGCTGCCCTTTTTGTTGTTTCATTTGATCAGTGATTCATCCGTCTACAAGTAGATTGACTTATTTTGAAAAATCTACCTCTCCACAAAGCAAGCTTCTCTCTCTCTCTCTCTCTCTCTTTCTTTCACTCTCAATAACTTCTGGTGGTGGCTTTTTTTTTTTACTCCTCCTAGTGGGTTGGAGCAAATATGGAGGAAAGAGGGACGCCTGCAATTAGTTCTTGTTTTGCGGTTCCTCCTGAAGGGTGTTCAGTGGTATGGGGTTTGATGGTGCGGAGACTTTAAAAAATGATCTTGTATCCCTTATTTACAGTGGAATCTCATTTATTACGTGCCTTGCTGTCAAATTGGATTGATATGGTTCAGATCGATGACAATGCTTGAAGGTGGATGCGTTTTGAAAGCTCACAACCAAGAGAGGAATATCTGTCAATTGTTCTCTCCCCTCACCTTCTTCTCCTCTTGATGCAAAGGAAAATACAAAAGTGGCTACTTCGTCAAGCTGCCCAAAGAGGGAGGAAGGAGGGAACAGGAGTGGATAATGCCTCAACCCCATCACCACCCTCCAGCTTTCCCCAACTCCCCCCTCCCCTTTAGGCTTTCTCAAAACTCCAGCTGACGATTATTAGCCTCTCTTGACATCAGCACTTGACTATCATCCAAGAAATTAGAGGGTTCAGGCATCATTCTCTTTCCTCTCTCCCTATTGTGTCAGTGGCTGGAACGAAGGTCTTACATTACTTATGGAAAGATGGAGGAGCGACAATGCAGTAAACCTCCAAACGCTATTTGGGAAGATCTGGTACCCCAAGAATAGGGGAGGGAGGCCTATGCATACTGAGCACAACGGCTAAATTCCACCCTTGACTTAGATGGTCAGGTTTCCCTGATTTCGCGTAGTCAAGACTAATGAAAAGTATAAAGAAGAGAATAATTTCAGTCTAGAATCAAAATGTGCATCCAAGTAGTGGATACAGGCGAAGCATAAATGACAAAGGAGATTAAACTGTCAGTCCCCGGGATAGTTCAGAGATATGGATGAATCTTTTGAACCCCTGGAATAGGTGGAAACAGAACTTTAGTGGCACTCATTGAAAGGGATTAATTGACCTTATGACCTCAAAAATTCTGGCTTGCTACTTTCCTCCTGAATGCTATTTAGATGCCGTTTGAGCACCCACGAAACCATCAGTTCTGTCTATCACTAGGTGGAGGAGGTTTTGTTGCATCCGTTCTTCAAGCCGACTCCATTTATACTTAGCCTACGACGTCCTTCAAAGGAGACTTCAACTAGACTGTCCATCCATCCTTTCTTGGATCCTGCTGACTGCATGTAAAGAGGTGAATTTCTTGTTTTTCAATCACTGGCATACAGATCCCTCGGAATGACGATGTGACAAGTGGATTAATATCAGCGCATCATCTCCTACAATCCTTTTCCATCTAACACGACATCAAACTGCTGTGTAATTCACTTCCATGAACTACCAATTTTTTCCCGTAGAGACCAAGGAAGAGCCTTTTTCGAGCTAATTTATATCTCCTTCAACTTGAAATATGGCCATGTGACTGGAATGAGGTTGACGCAAGATCTCCATCCTAACCTGAGTCACAAATCCGCCGTTTCTCTCAAGAGAGGTTGACAGGGCAACCACTTTTGAACGGTGCTAATCACCAGGTGGAGAGGGCAGGAAAGGTGACGACCTTTTGAAACACGTCTAGCTTTAATTAATCGCACCCTGATGAACTATATTGCTACCGCCTGACAGTAGAGCACTTGGGAGGTGATTTTCCATCTGCATGTGCGATTGCAATGTCATTCAAATGTAGGACAATAACCGCATAGACCGAATACGTCTCCTTCTCTAATCAACTTTTGCAATGGAGGTATGCAATTCCACTGCCACTCCATCAGCCCTTCTGCACGCCCAGGGGTGAAGAGACTCATCAACTCACTTTGTCCTCCGTTGGGAAGTAGAAATTTGCTTTTAAAGCTAAACAAGGCAGATGCTAAAAGTAATTAAGCCTTTTGGACGAGGCTACTCAGTGGACATTTGTGACCGTTTTAACAGGGCCACACATGATTGACGCGAGCACATAGTTTGCCAGGGTATGTGTGCGTGTGTCATCTACTCCTCATTCCTCTGCCTTTCCTCTTCCCCTCCTCCTCCTCCTCCTCCTCCCCCTCACTCTCTAACCCTGCCACTACCTTCTGCACCCTGGCTCGTTGAAAGGCGACGCCACCACCATCCTCGCATAGCCCCCATCTTACCCACATACATGAAAAGCGCGCATGCACGCACAGTGGACACGAACTGTCCGCGGGCAAGCATAGACACGTGTCCGATGACTCAGCCACCACCCGATTGGCTGGTGTTGCTGCCGCCGTCGCCACCGCCTCTCGCTTGTCTTATCGTGGCGCAAATCTCACCCGTGGAGGCACATTTGCACGGAGTAGCGTGTAAACTTCAATTATTAATTGCGCGGGCATGTACGCACGCACTCGCGGATCGTTTGATTTGGTGTGTACACATGGGCCGGCGAATTTGTACCAACACAAGTGAACACATACGTATGTATACACATCTGTGTGCATACAAAGGAAAGGAAATGAAAATGAGAGGCAGCAAGGGGTATGGGACATGGATTAATCGAGGGAAAGGAAAAAGACCCAGAAATTGGTCAGACACAATAAATAATGCACCACTGCCACCGCCGTGTGATTTGGAATTCCGGCTGTGGGAGCGGCTATTGTGGGAACCGAAATCCAGCTAGGTCCTGTGGCGGCAGTTTGAACATTTCCAAAGAGTTTTTACGCCTCTAATTCAAGCATAGTGACCTCGATGCCTTAACCTCATGGTAAATAAAGCTATTCTATCGAGATCCTCTGCGCAGATCTGGTACTTTTGCGTTGCAATGTAAGAATGACGAAATTCCCAGTATCACACATGTGTGATGTAAAGACTTTGCTGAATGGAGAATGCCCATACTTTACATGTTTTCCAAAACACCCTGTAGTGCATGACTCTACAGCTTCAGCCATGCTCGGTGGGTAAATTGACTGGACGTGGCAATTAGGTGCAAGCCTTTTCCGGTGCGACGCCACCACCAATTAAGAAAGGGGAATGAATGACATAGTAGAACGATGTGGCACATTAAAGCAAAACTGAGTAGTAATTATTTTAGACCGTAGGTAACCATCTGCTGCTGTAAGATGCACACATTTTTCGTCAGTTGATCATTGAGTAAAAAACCATTTGACGATAAAGCACATAAGCAGCGAATTATAAACTGCTTACTTAATTTATTTCAGCAGTAGTAATTTGTAAATTATGAATTTACCTTTTGAAATTTCAGCAATATTTTGGTGTAAAAAAGTTGAAATCAAATGGCTTGGTGCTCCTTGAAACAATCACCTACCAGTGATACATTGGCACCGATAAACTACACTACCATGCACTAAATTTTCCCCAACTTTTTAGGCGAGGATTTGTAATTCAGCTACATGTCGGAATAACATTTAGATTAAAGGAAGAATTCAGACAGTGTTGGTGATGTGACATACAGTAGTTTGCAAATGAATGGCGCAAAAGCGGCCACACCTGGATCTGCACACCAATGACAATTCAGCATACGGTTGTCCTTAGCACACAGTACAGCAGCAATTGCATGAACGAACATGCTGAGTGTTTAAAAAAGCCTAGAAAACGTTCCTGTTTGGACAGTTCTGAAGCTTCATCGCATCTATGCACAATGTGTTTTTGTAGATTCGCAAGATTCGGTTTCTCTTTCAATTCTTTCATGTGCGGAGAGTACACAAGTAGTAAAAAAACTCGACAAGCTCCCATCGCGCCTGTTATCCGCCAGACGTGTAGGCACACATCCGCCTCCCCCCTCGGCGCCCGCATTCAGCTCAGCGAATGACAGGGACTGCGCCGACACAGACGTTGATAAATGGGTAGCCAGCAGCCAACAATGCTGTCATGTCTAATTTACTCCCATCGGCGAGGTATCACGTGACTGGATCATCAGCATAGGATTTTAATCGAGGTCATTGTGTTGGGCCAAATGCATGAATAAGCGTTAGATGATGTTGACCTCTTGCCGATGTCTCGGCCCCAGACGTTAGCTGCCTTTTCAATATTGCAGGTGGTCAAAGCTACGGCTGACTACCTTGCATTCACTTTTCATCCCTTTTCTAGCTTCGACAGGCGATAGACTAGCCTTCAGGCTGAAGTTGAAGGCATCACGGTTGACCGTCTTTCAAAAATTTTACCATTAATTCAACCGACTCACTACTGATCGGCTGCGTGGAGTCGTCTACAGACATGGACAGAAGTCCACGTCTTCAAGACCAAGATGATTCTCTTTTGACCACTTTCAATCTTGTGCAGTAGAGCTACGCTGACTTCAAAACTTCTCTTCTTTCCTTCACAGTCTATGGTGGATGGAGGAGGAGAAAGCTCGCAATCGTCATGTGACTACTTGTGATTGCCACGTTTATCATTCTTGCAATTTGAGACAAGCATTATTCCCATGAGGCGAAGAGATTATCTCCTGTGTGTCTATTACTATAAGCGGAAAAATTCGGTTCTGAAGTTGTGGCAGGTGTCGCATATTGTATCAGTGACTACCTCCTGGTTGATCAATTCCACGCGGAAACACTCTAAATGGCCTAACATCGAGGACAGGATCTGGAATCAACCTCGCCCAGCCTCCATGGGCGCAGATGCCGTTTCAAGTGTACCCAAGCGGAAGGCATCTCGACAGAATCTGTGATAAAAGAAGCAGCAAGGAGGCACCCTGCCGTATTATATAGGATCTGAGTTGCATCAACCTCGGGAATTTTTGACGCTGAGCGATTTTTGACTAAAATCGTAGCCCAATGACCCAATCGCCGATGAGAATGGACCGACCATGACATCAGCGTCGGTCAAGGATGGCGGGCGTTCGTAATGGACATTCCAAACCCGTGCAACCTCATCACACGACAGATATGGTTTCACGCAGTCGCAGACAATGTTTACAACACCAGGAAAAGTGTCTATTCTAATTCTCTAGAAGGTAAGTTTTTGAAGACCACTTTGAAAGTCCCATTCTTGTTCCTTTCTTCTGATTGATCGTGCTCCCACCCAACTCAGACTTCCTTATTGGAGTCTTTGTTCTCTGGGTACTCGTGCTTGCAGTAGACAACACCTCCTCCCTTCGACAAAAGTGGAAGATAAGGAACATACTTGATTTACACAATTTGGAAGAGCAATGAGGGACAGTCATCCCAGAAGTGGAGTGGTATCCGTGGGAACAGACGACGCCTCCACTGGGGTGGTGGCAACCGCCTTTCGTCGACATTTTGCAAAAGAAACATTCAGCCGGCGTCCATTCCGAAGGTCCCACAACATCAGCACCATCGCTGCCAGCAGCGCAACTGATCCACAGAGTATAAAAAAAAGTTCCAACACCAGATATCCCTGGAAGATAGTGGACAGGAGATTAAGCCCCTTAATAAAGAAAGATTTGTCTTGAAAATGAAGATTAAAGACCTTGGTATCGGCGATATATCCAGCGAGAAGAGAGATGAGCCCAAGACCGAGGTTCTGAATGGACTGGATGAGGCCGTATGCAGTTGCACGCTGATATTGTGGCAACACAGCACCAACAAGAGGCCAGAGACTGCTGGCGAGGACGGAGTAACTCAAACCTAGGCAGCACATAGTCAAAGCTGGAGGAGGACCCGTGGAGACAAAAGCAAAGACGCCATGGCAGACGATAGACAGTGCGACGCCCGAGGTAACCCAAGTTAGGCTGTAGCCGATCCAAGCCACCATTGCACCGACTAATGGGCTGGCTACTGCTGACACCACGAAGACCAGACTGTTCACTGCTGCGGCTTCCGAGGCTTCAAGGCCGTACTTATCTAAACCGACCAATCAGGATAAAGATTTTTTAGAAGTCCTAGAATGAATTGACGAAAACATAAAGTTCACGAAAGAGATTATGCCGATTCGACACTGTAATAGCTCCAAACTGCATTTCAATTGCAGTCCTACGACTTGGAAGGAGTGTTGGTGTCCACGGATGCTCATCTTGCATTCAACATTGGACGCATTGGTTGAAGGTCCGGTCATAGGAGGGTCCGTAAGCGTTGGAGGCACAACGGCCGCCTCCTAGTAAAAAATTTTACCATTCATTCCAACGCCTAACTGCCAAGCGGTTGAATGAGACATAGTTACAAGAACTGGGCCTGGAGTCGTCTGCAGCGTTGACTTCTTTCTAGGTAAACACTTTACCGAAAAATCTGTACAGAGCACGGCACCGAGTTAATGTAAACACATGGTTGACTAGGATGTCGACTGTTTACAAAGATACAACTGCGTCATTGATGATGGTGTAGATTGTCAGCATCGGATAGTCATCTAAGATTAAAATGGAATCGGTTTAACGTCTAATCGTACCACCTTCAGCCCCTGCGGTTTCAGTAGTCCTCTCTTTCATGGGACTTCTGGACTAATGGCCCTCCGTGAAGCAATTAGTCCACAAGCTATGCTCGCCATAGTACACTGTCCAGCCTTTAGCGCCAACCCACGAAATGCTTCTGCCTCAAAACAGCCCACTTTGCAGAAGACACGGTACACAAAGCTACGGTATGGTCGAAAGCACTTACATCGCCTCTGATCCTCTCTCCCGGGTAATTACGATGGACAGACCCGTCAAGATCGGAACAGAAGAGTGAGCAGAGTGAGAACCACAGAGGTGAGGTTTGAAAAGAGGAACCTTTGAGTAGCCAAACGAAATTAACTTCTCTGAATAGGTACGGTATTCTTAATCACATTGCCTGCCCCAGTTCAGCGTTTTTTCCCCTCACAGAGAGTGCAAACTAGTTGGATCAAGTTGCTGATGCTAGACGTATTTGAAATTCCAGAAGACCTTTTGTTTCGATACCTAGAAGTTCCATTGTTTCGAGTTCAAAGTCCAAACCTTCTAAAACGCCCTGAAACTTGCGTTGTCGACCAAAATCTTAAACAGATAGACTTCAAATGTGCTACTAATTCCTCATAAGCCCAGGTCGGGTCAAGATGGTACGAATTGCCAGGTTCCGCATGCCTGTCGGCAAATAAAAACGCCTGCAGTCAGGACTTTGTCTCCTGAATAGTCTGATTGGGAACTCGACAAGATTCAAGCTCAAGCACATGAACATCGTTGCATAACTGAGCCACAAGGGAGAGAGTACTGGAGTTGTCTATTCGATTTGTATCGTTGATTCCACTGAATGGAAGTGCTATATGCCTCCATGAAACTCATATCAAAGTAATTACGATAGAAAAAAGAGAGAAAACGAGGCTATAGCCCATGAATAGGTGACCTTCAGTGCACAATACGAACATCAATTTAAAATAACCTAATAGTGATGAACTAAATAGAAGCTCAGTAGCTTAACTGCTAAAAAGGGTATGAATAGTGAGTAGAGAGTATATAGGCGGTTCAAAAGTTAAAAACATCCGACAAAGCCCGATTTTAGCGAATTGCGAGGTTGCACGAGACTGTACTAGACATCAGATTAAAAAACCGAAAAATGGGTCTGAGACAAGTTAATGAAAAAAATATATGAATGGATCTGGAGTGGATTAATAAACCAAGGAGGAATCGACTAGGGATAAATAAGTAGATAAACCAAGAGTGCATGGAGGACGACGGATTAGTCAATGGATGAGAGGATAGATTACAGGTGGATTAGGAGATAAAAAGCCATATCGGTCAAGCAAATAAAAAAATGTTAGACTAGAAAGACAATCTGAGCCTCACTCACGCTTGAAGAAGACCAGTCCAAGGCTAATGAAGGGGAACACAGTTACGTAGTAGGCAACACAGATGATGCAGATAAGCCAAATCGGTGCCGGGAAGTGAAAGATATCCCTCAATTTGATCCGATTCTCCTCCTCCTGATCGGTGTGCTGAACAACTGCCTCCGAGGGTTGCTGCGTTTCGTCAATCGAATTGTACGAAGGTGGCTGGGAGTGCGGTTGTTGGACAACGATAGAAGATTGAGCCTTCAAATACCTTCAAGAAAGCACAGAATCAATATTGTCTAGCACCTCGCTTACTGAAGTACAACAGCACTAACCGTTGATAAAAGTATGCTAGTGAAATTGTGCATACGATCGAGAAGAGGCAAGTTACCGAGGCGACAAATAAAGTTAGGCCCATTTGCTTGTTTCCAGTTACATGAAACGTGGCACCTAGAGCTTTGTAAAGTGGACGCATCGTGTTCATATTGATGGTGGAACCGATTCGGGCCATGCTGAGGGAAAGCCCAAAGACGAAATTCAACTCGCTTGGGGTGTACCAGGCGGTGGCGTAGGCATTCTGTGCTACTGATAAGGATTCACCGCCAATTCCATAGATAAGTCGAGAAAAATACATTAAATAGATGCTGGGAACAAAAGCGCCCAAAGCGAAAAGGCATTGACCAACGAAGATGATAGAGGCAAAAAAGATGGCTCCCCAACGAATACCAATAACTCGGTCGATAAAAAAACCACCAACAAGGCTAAGAACGACATTTGGCCAAGAATAGAAGGCGTAGAGATTCATAAACTGAGTCATCGTGAGATGAAGGTCCATTAAGAAAGCATCCTGTAAGGCAGCAGGATTGTCAAAGCAGTAATAGCTACCAAAAGACATGAGGCAGATGAAAAACAGCATGCCATAACGATGGACGTTGCTTCGAGGATTGCATAAAGCGCCACAACAGTAGCGAGGAGCGTCCACTCCCTGCGAGGAGCCCTCCAACGGAACGTAGCTCATATCGAACACATCAAAAAAGGGTGACGGGAAGGGGGCGATTACCCTATACTGTAGTTGGATAAGTTAAACAAAGATTAGGCAACAAAAAAGATTTTCGGTTTATGCGATGCCAAAAAGAACTGATTTCAGAAAATTGCCTAGTTAACATCATTCATTGTGAAGACGTCTGCATAGTGCTGCAGCCTTTAGTTCGGGATGACTAAAGGCTACTAAAAGTAATTGTTTTTTTGTGGTCAGTATCTCAACTTAAAAACCAGAGCTTTAGGTAAAGCTTACAACCTCCAATTGTTTTGTAGCATAAGCACGATGGAAGAGTAGCTTTTAATGTTCGAACTCAACGCTCTTGATACATCCATTTATCATAAAAGATTTACAATAAATTTTGTCAATTGGCAGAACGCAATAAGAGTGAAAACCACAAGTTAGTTTTTTCGCTACTAAATCCCAAAAGTGGTTTATTATGTTGGTGTGCATAGTTGGAATAAATAAAATCCAGTGTCTGAAATTTTGTTAGGAGTAAATTTACTAACAACTTCTAATTTGGCTTCCCAAATTTTTCCATAATTGTCCTAATGTTCTAAAGTGAGCTGAGAAAGCACACCAATGTCTCACGTAATGGTTAAGTTGCTGTCAGCATACCCCGAATGCAGTGTCATAGGGAGAAAGCACAACCTGCAGCGACTGAGTTACCCACCCTGTTAAAAACACAGTCAAATAAAACACAAAACCATTGCAGCGTCATCCCTTGCGCATTAATTTGACACACTCTCGAGTCGACCGTCATAATTCGCTAATCAGAAACCGAAGCCATTATAGTTTCCTGCATGTGAGACTGCATTTGTTCCAATCATTATTGATACGCCTTAGCACCCTCCCTATATCCAGTGTTTTAGCCTATTTGTGCAACCTCCTGTAATCGGTGGCAGTAAATGTCAAACTAAGAGCACCTTGCGCTCTCTTAACCTTGTCAACTCACCTGATGGTATCGCCCCAACCGTCGTTAGCCGAGCATCGTTTACCTCATCCCACTTCGCCCTATTTTAGCGCACACTCACTCACACAGGCACATCGATGAGCACTCAGCTTGGCAACCGAAGTGCCAACTCTTCATTGGTTAATCAAGAGCCAACCAGGTGAGAGGTGAAACACGAGTGAAGAAGGTGTAGAAGAAAAGGAAGGACCGCTTCATTTCTGCGTTTCTATTACAAATACACACACACACACACACACACACGAGGCACTAGCAGGATGAATTCAAGCTCGTTAAACCACCACAGCAGTCAACGTTCACCTCCATATTATCCATCACGGCGACAAAAACAACGTCCAGGCTTGGAACCCTTCAGCACTCAAACGAACCCGGAGCAGACCTCTGCCTCGGGAACACTGTATGAGTACAAACCACCTGTGATGCCTCGTCCCATAGATTACGATGGAATGGGGATGGAAGGTGGGAGTGTAGGTTTCAGTAGGGAGGCTCGAGTTCAACCCTTCTCTTTCGCTTGTGAACTTGCTCACGGCAGTAATCAAGTGCGTATCTCGGGCTTTGCTAGCATCCCTGAACTCTATCAACGAATTGCAGAGACATTCAGCATACCTGTCTCGAAGGTGAGTCAACCAGACTCCCTTTTCATTGTTTTGTAATCTTCAACCTTTCTTGCTTAAATGACATCTCGATGAATCGTCTTTCTGATAAGTACCTGTCTCAACACCAGATTGGATGAAAATCTTCCCTGCGTCCCTCTGAGACACATCTACTGCTGTTCAATGAGGGTTCTTAAACTGTGGAATAAATTGACGAGACAGCTTTAAAATCTGCATTCAACTATGCGTCAGCGATTCAAAGGATTAGGATCCACTCCTTCCTTCTAAGTGAAAGGCGACGCAATTATTGCCTATGAGTATTAAGGCTCAATTAGAGGAACATGGTAGAGTCCAGATGCTTGGATTGGAATGTTTTAGCATTCTTGTAACACTAACCACTGTAAACTCATTCAACCTTTGGATCTAGTCTCCCATCTTGTAGATCCCTTATTCACCTGACAGTTAGGGCACAACTCCTGCGGTTCACGAGCTAATGAACATTTGAGTAAATTATTTGACTTTTTAAAGGCGCATTGCATGAATTCTTGTGGATTAGCTGCACAACTTTATTGGCATATGAGGCCTTTCACAACAATGCCCTCCCACATTTAGTTAATAGCAAAAAATTTGCTCTTTTTATTACGTAGATTTTGCAATTGTTTGTGCTATTCACAACAAACATCCATGTCATGAAGAATACCCAGTTTTTTTTTTGCTTAGGCTTTGGCTTTTTATTTGTTTACTAGAAATGAGAGAACGACACCCATTATGCTGTCTAAAAGTTGCAATATACACACATTAATGCTATCCGAAAATTCCACAAAGTTTCGACTTCTGTGGGTGAGCAAGTACTCTGACCTCGTGGCTCACTGATCTTTTCAATCAGCCAATCAAAGTAAATAGGCTGTTTATTCTCGAAGTTCTGCATTTCTATGACGTCGATGCGGCAACATCTTGATGAACCACGCGCACACACAGATCCACATGGTCTCCAATTTACCAGCTCAATGACTCACGGTACAAATCACTTTAAAGTTTGGCTAATTTAGATTTTGAAATTGTGCCTAAATTTCACTTGTCGAATTAAAGCTGACTAGGCGGCGAGCACGTGCTAGCATTCACTCTTCCAGTTCCAAAATTTTTTACTTATATTCTAACTACACGAGGTGGGGTTCCTACTCAAGCGCTCAAAAAGGCAGACAATTTACGAAAGGCATAATTAGACACCCAAACACAGTGTAATCAGCTAGTCTTGCCAATGAAGATGACTTCCTGACCTTACCCTATCAGACAGTATATGCGCAGTTGGTAGTTAACTTAAAATACCATCTCAACAGCTGGAATTACTCCTGTTTTCAGGTCATTACCTCAATTTCATCAGTTTGTATGCCATTCATGCATGCGACTCGGCATCTAAGTGCGTGTTTTAGTTACATGTGATTCTTGCTTTACTTTGTGACTCATTTAGCAATGAGTACGGTCACCCTAACTCGGAGTCATTACCTGCATTCAAGTGATTTGTTGTCTATTTTATCAAATGCAAATCTTTTGAGTTTTTTAGGCGATTGAAATTGAGCTCTGCAATAAAAATGCCTGCGATTTCGATTAAAATATCACAAAAATTTTGAGCATTGGTATTGCCAATACATTAGCGTAGGACTTCTGTGGAAATACTGGTGTTTGGTTTCACCTACGATTAAAACTACGACGGGTTTTAATGCCTGTATCAGACATCTTACATTCAATTTTAGCATTTGTTTCGTTTTAGTAGCTCTCAAAGTTACCGCAATATTTGCATAATTGGAATGTTGTGTGGTAGACCAATTACCCATGAGGACCAAGGTTACTTGATTTGCATGTACTTCTTAT
Organism: Taenia multiceps; assembly: GCA_001923025.3. Classification (NCBI taxonomy): domain Eukaryota; kingdom Metazoa; phylum Platyhelminthes; class Cestoda; order Cyclophyllidea; family Taeniidae; genus Taenia; species Taenia multiceps. The sequence goes on along the minus strand of CM010317.1, from coordinate 1,409,588 downwards.
CTGCCGAACATTCAAATCCAGTTTTCTTGAAGAAAATTTGCATATCATGCTGTGTGCGAGGAGGCTAGGATTCCGATGATAGCATAAGTCACGAGGGCAATCGACTAATGAAGGCTGTGAACTGAGGTATTACTGCTCTTATCCCCAGTAGATTATGTACTGCACATTGGACACTCCACAAGTCGATATGAACAAGTTACTAGGCAATCAGCTTTCCTTCAATCACGTGATTTACGCCCACACACGAGGTCAAACGAAGGAGGTTAGCTTCTCGAAGTCCGCCAATGCCCTGGGTTTAACTCTGTCGGACAACAAAGCCGGTGGGGTCTTTTTGAAACGCATTTCGAACAATGGAGTGGTGGCAAAGTTTCTAGAACAGCATCCCGGCAGTATTTGCCCTGGGGACCTCATCGAATGCATCAACGGACGGTCCTTCATCAACTCGCGTCACATGGATGTTGTGAGGTACCTCAAGGAGCTCCCGCTCGATAGAGATATTGTGCTGCGTCTCATTTCACCCGAGAAAAGTGCATTGCGTAAGTCATATTGTCACTTATTTTTACCACCTGTTACAGTGGGACAACTTTCTTATTTGTATACATAAGGACCGAAAGGGCGCATCTAACTAGGTCGACAAAATAAGTTGCGTTGTACTGCATAGCGTCTTTCGGGCTTCCAGCTTATTTTACCTAGATGTGAGACGAGGAAGAATGAAGTCGCATTGCTATCCACCGGTGGTGGTTTGTGCTGCGAAATTAGTTGGGGTTCCTGAATATTGCATCCTCGGTCCGGCGATGTACCACAATGGGTTAGTCGCATTTCCTAGTGACATCTAACTAGAATTGCGCCTAGTCTTGTTTCACTGGTGACCATTGTGTGGAGCTTGAAGTGAGGAGCTTGCTTTAGTGTTTCTGTGAATGTTTTCCTTTCGTGGCGCCTTTCACTTCAGTCAGTGAATCTGCAATGAGGCCTAGCAGTAGTGGAAATCCTTGCCAATGGCCTGAAGCTCGCATCATGGGAGGCCAGAATGACTCCACATTGTGGTAAATAAATAAAGTGAGAAATAAAGAAACAGGTTTGGGTGAATCAGTGCAAGATTAACTGCATAATTCCGTGATTTCCTCTACGCTGCATTTTAGCATGTGAAAATTTTCTCTTTGGTTGGCGATCACTTTACATCTTTGCATGAATCGCTTCATGAGAAAAGTGAGAAGTCGAGGTACAAACGCAAATGAGGAAGAAAAAAAGAAGCACGAGCAGTCAGAGAGAGCGGGAGAGATGGAGAGAGTGCGCGGATGAATACTACAGCAGCATTTTTTGGCAATAAATACCCCAACTGCTATTCTATGCCGTGCCAATCAGTGACAGCAAAATCGTGTCATCACCTATTTCACTCTTTGATGCTACGCAAGTCCACCTCCAAAGTCGTGTGATTGTGGATTCATTACAACAAGTAGTGAAATAATGTGGTAGAATTTTTCTGAGTCAGGTGTGAAGGACGCATTCAGTTCTATCGGCGTACGTGTGCTGTGTGGAATGCAGAGTTCATCCCTCACGTCGAATAGCTCATCACTGGGTCGAAAAGGTGGGGGACGGCCGTGTGGATAAGATGGCTCCAGAGCGCTCTGCACATCCAGTTTGTTACAAGAGTCACCATGTGAAATGGAGGGAGAACCGCAGAAATTAGTCTTCTACTTCTGCTACTTATTTCAATTAAGTAAAGCAGGTGTTTGTAGTGTTGATGTGTGTGAATTAACTGATTTCCACATTTTAAATAGCAATACTACAAGTCGCATTTAATGAGGAAAGAAGTGATACCGGGATTTATTTCTTTTACTGTCTTGTGCTCAAACATTGGAGCATTTTTTTTTCCAGCGGGAGTGTCCAGACGGAACAAACGTCAGGATGTGTATGGAAGACAGACAATCCGATTCGCTGCCGCCGGTATTGACATCAGGGAAGCCGTACGTCCCGTTTTAAGGCATTGTTGCATTTTGAATGTGGTGGATGTATTTCAACCAATCAAAAACAAGTGAGAAACAGACCAATAAGAATGGACTACCACATTATTAACCAGTGGGTAAATTGCACCTCAGAATTTGACAATTATCTGGCATATAATATTAAGCCATTTTATTGTATTTCCCTTATAAGACAAGGTGAAATCAAGTTTTCTCTGCGTGTGCAGCCTCTTCGTTTCTCACTTCCAGAGGTGATGCATATGGACCTAGCATGAGTAGAGACATTCCAGTTAATCGGTGCTTTAAAATCTGAATTCCATTTCAAGCTTTCAGCACTATGTCAGACCTCTGATGACCGCCATGGGGTAAGTTGGGTCAACTCTAGGGGCAGCGTGTGGATCATCGGCATTGCTGGTCACTTTGCCACTACTTTGGTTTCCTCATTGGTGTATCCACCCCTACGTGCAGGCACATCTTTCATTGAATCCCCTTATTTGTTAGTCACATTTTCGGTGTGAGTAAGCAAAGAGGGCAGAGTTAAATTAATTTATACTTTTCATTTCAGATGAGTCAAAGCGAGATGATCTTGCTTCGCAGACTTGCTGAAATCGTGGAGGACTTCATTGGCATTGCAGATGAAGATTTGGGTTAGTTTTATCTCCTCATTCGCTGTTTAAGTATCCCTCACGGGAATATTTAAATAACCGCATTCGTAGGCAAATTTATGCTCTCCTTTTGAGCGCTTAGATTTCAGTCTTAAAAACATTTAGGACACAAGCCTGTGTTTTAGGGTAAAGATGGCTCTGACCTATGGTAGGCATTACAAACAGGTGTGTATCAGGAGCACGAACGTTACCAATAAAGGCGCTAGTGCTCGTACTAATGCAACACATGTAAGAGCATCCCTCGCGTTCAGGCGCTTCCAGGCGAGGCTTTGAAGAACGTATAAAGGAGCCTAGAACTGATTCACAAAACAGAAGGGCCGAATGTTCTTATCACATGCGAATCCGATGGCTTCAAATTCAATTTGGGGCCTTTAAATTGTTATAGAGTGCTTCGATAATTTTAATGACGATTTTTCGTTTTACAGCTTATTGAATCCCCTATACCTAAAAAAAACGTTCCTCACAAATAAGCAATTCTGCCCAATGAAATTTGCTGAGAAAGGCTAGCACTTGATTGGGTATTTTCATCATTCCCAAGCTGACAAATCAAAATTTAGCATTTAGGAACTAGTGTTTTCATTGGTCTTTCACGCCCAGCCCAATCAATATACGATCTGGAGTGTCGATCCGCGACAAAGGAGGACTTTTTCGAACTTCTCAAGAAGCAACACTCTGAGTTCAACTTTCCCCCACGGATTGCAGAGAATTTCTGGCTGGCCTACGAGTATCATCAGGACCCCATGCGCAGCCTCAGGAACTGATTGCAAGCTAGACGGATGCCTTAGACAAGATAGGGGAGGGAGGAGACTTCTTCCCCCTCTACGCCTTGAGAGACACTTCTCGAACCGACTCATAACAATGAGGTTTATAATCGAGTTTGTTGTGTAAAATAAATGTTCCGACTCGCCATCGAGGTTTCCTCGACTTCTCCCAAGTGTGCAAAAACGATTAGCCTTGGGTAGTTGCTCTGCTTAGATTGACAAGTCATAAAAAAAGGGCTGTGTCCAGTTGGTTGATTGACCCTTGGTTCAGCACTGCCTGCCAATCACTCAAAAAGAGGAGTGGATCTGACAGCTATTTGAATGTTTGCTATCAATCAATCAATTAGGGTGAGAGAAGCAACTCAGTCGTGCATTTTCGCTTCTTGATGGATAGATTTGAAGTCTGACTGGTGGGTAGACTGGTAGGATTCTGCTGATTGGTTACGACAGAGAGAGGATGCCTCGAGTCGACTTGTCCTCGGGTTTGAGGATTTTGGATTGTTTTAAGCCCTAAGTGCGAACACAACTACCCTAAACTTTTCATCAATGGATATGCAATTTGTTGGTGGATCCTGAGGCCATGACGTCCCGTCCAGGTCTGTGAAATCCAGGAGATGGTCACCAGCTCAGCTGTAAAGATGTAGGCACAACAGAAAGAATTGGGCTTCTGCCAGTGACTGCTAAGTGGGCGACAAAACTGAAAGATGCTAAAAATTTCACTCATATTAGACAAAAGAGGCACATAGATGTGAGGAGGTAATGAAGGTTCACATGGAAAAAAATCATCATCTGTTAAACATTTATGAAGATGGGAAGGGACAGTAGATTACTTTAATAGAAAAAGAACCCGCTCAGTTTGGCATTCGTGAAATGGGAAGGGGAAGACAAAATGACTTCCTGAGAGGAGGCAAAGTGAGGAGTAAAGGGGGGAGTTAACCCGACTTAAAAGTCAAGTAATAGACGGGCATATTCATTAACCAATTAAAAACACAAAGGAAGGGAAGAGAGAAAGGCAAGAGGTGGAGGAACACCCCAAGGAGCAAGCTACCACTCGCCTCCTAGAGGTCTTTTGGCATCGGACGATTCTTGTAGACCACTTTGCGGGTCAAAATATTGGCCCACTTCTTGCGCTTATACACACCAGCAAGAATGGTCCCAATGACCATTACAATGAGTGCCTTAAAGAGGATTCGCTTGCGCTTGTCATGATTGCGATCCGAGGACCAGGTGAGAAAGCTCACCACATCCTTGGCCATTTGCGAGACGCTGGCTGGCGTTCCGTCCGCGTACTCCACCTGCTCGTCGTACAGCGGTGGTGCCATGGTCAATGCACCACCCGCGAAGTAGGGGTTGTAGTACTGATTCTCCTCCAACTGTCGACCCGGCGGCGGATCACAGTAGCCTAGCAATGAGAGTGAAATAGTCATACTTGATGATTACGATTTCTATTAGCAAATTTTGGAATTTTCAAAATTGGACGCTAGTGCGGTAGTGTTGCACGTAGTGGTACGTGATCGATGTGTGCCGTCGCCAAGTTCAAGAAGGCACCTTCACGTTAACGAGATTGCAAAACCTAAACTCGTATGCAAGACTTCGGGTGCAGTAGGATATTTGTTTCCTGTGAAGCATTTCACTTAGTGCATGGAATGGCTGCTCATGAATGCAAGATAGATGCAAAACCCGTTGAGAATTTACGCAATAGTGGAGACATCCGCTCTGTAGCAGAATATTTTATTCGATGGTGAAACCGTTTCACCAGTCACTCCCGTACAACATTCCATTTAGCGCGTGGAACACTTTCTCGCGCAATAGACAAAGCTTCTCACATGAAAGGTAGACACAAGGAGGTGAGCGTCAGCACCGACGACGAAGTACTGGGGATGGCTCAGCATTATACTGACAAATCGTTGTACCGGAGCTGTTTTCTAAGTTACCTTTAGCCTGTGATAAGGAGTGTAAAAGAAGCGAGCGATTACATCAAAGAAACAAACAGGTTCCACTTAAGCATTCCAAAGTTGCTGTTTGCCTTGATCGCTCCTTGTACATTGGTGATAGCACTTTACCTCGCCCAATCCCTAGGCAACTTCACTTCCGTCTGACTTTCATTCTCGAAGCCAGGGTAAAAATAATCACTTTGACGAGTACGGGGGATGAGAAGGAGGACACGTCGCCTCACGAGCAAATTGGAGTCAAGACGTCCTCTCAACTAATGGTCAACTCTTGATTACTTCGTAAGAAGATAGAGTTTCTCGCTGAGAAGAGAACCATACGCGACTCAACCCTTCAGCCAGTGGGACTGCACACTGATACCATGTCCTGATTTTACATACGGTCTTAGCATTAGTACCAACTGTTACCGATGTCAATCTTTCGACTAGCCCAACACACAAACACTAGCAAGCATACTTTCCAGTTTTGTCTTACACAGGGTATAGGCCTTGGCAGTAACCGCTGTTTGGTCTTCAACAAACAAACAACCTTTACTGACCGGTTTCGCTTGCAGTCCACCGCACGCACATGCACACACACACACACACACATTCAAAGTATGCATAATTGATCGTCTGGGGACGAACAAGAAACGAAAACCACCCCTTCCCCCCCCTCCCAAAAAAAAAAATAAGGTCAGCCAACAATCCATTCCATCATTCAGTGTGTCAGTCGACAAGTAGCTTAAAATACACTGCGTGCTCCTATGGTGTAGGTGATGGAAAAAAAAAGACAGAGAAGGATGAACACAGGAGAAGTGAAAAACAGTAAATCAACAGGTTTTCAAGCGCACTTAGTACCGGCTGTCAGCATGCATAAATGCAACATGTGTATACATGCACATTAGCGATATTGGGTTGCTAAGGTGCCATTGCGTTACTGCCTGTGCCCGAAAAAGATGTGAAGCATTGCAGAGGATAACGCACGCTTCAACCTTTCATATCAAGGCGTGAAGCGTAGAGTGACTTAAAAAGTAGTGCTTTGCAATCAAGACTTGTCCTCAGAGGTTGTACGAGGAAGTCACTCCGACCGCCTGGTAATGGTCAGTGAAGAAAATGTACTGAACTCGGAAAATGGACTAAGATTTCTATCGGCAGCCATAGTCATAGATCCATCTTCCTTTCAAGCCAAAGGAGGGATAGAGTGCATCCCGCTTCTCAAATAAGCTTGACAGAATTGATCGCTTGAAGGAAAGAGACATCCCCGAGTTCTTTCCAGCCACTACTTGTGATGACATCCCATCGACAGCTACTTGCCGCCCAAAAATTGGGAATCAAGCTGACTCGATGCACATATCACACTCCTGTCTTGGCATAAATAGCTCTTATCATGAGTCAAGTTTAAGGTGCCTTCCTCGTGGCTAAAACTAGACAAATGATGTGCAGCACTCTGTAACCGCCAAAATTGACACTCTTAGAGGCCCTCAATCGTAATAATGCGCACACAAATCGACGAGGTCAATTTGCGCCGCCAGCACGCACACACAAGCCATCTGCTTACAACGCTCAGTAGTTGAGAGCACATTTTCCCTTCTGTTTTGGCGTAATTTAAGTACAGGCTTAGTGATCATCTCTGTCTCGAAAACAGTAATCTTGTAGAAAATTAGAGGAGTGGTCAGCTTGCTGGAGAGCAACAGCATGAGACTGGGGCGGTTGATTATCCCCTCATTCGTAAACAAGGTTTCGTATGGCTCTCATTTGAGGCATTCAAATTTCCACCAAAACAGCTCTTCCCTATTTCCAAAGTGTTTTAATTTAATCCGTTCCTGAACCCGCAAAAAGCCGCAAAAAATAAGTTCCAAGACGTAAACCGTGGCAGTGCAATAGGTAAAAAACACAGCTGATAAGGCAGATTAATTTAACATATTTTAAACTAATTTAAGGCAAAGAAGTAATTGCGTAATATGGGAGGTGTAAAAGTGCTTTTACCATTGAGATGACAACAAACAACTCGGCCGAATGTGTTGCGTGGATAAACACGGGGTGAAGTAAAGGATGCATTGATAAATCTAAAATTAATGGATCTGGCTACATTAGAAAACAGTAATACGGACAGATTTCTAAATTAATTTCAAGCAACTCAACAACGAATTAAAATTCGCGAGACAGCTTGGAACTGATGAAATCGGAGGAGGAGTGGGCAAGGGTGAAAAGGATTCCACCTACCGGTGAGCAGGTGAAAGACGTAGTCCTCAAGGCCATGACGCGCTTTGGCGATGAAGGTGAGGTCAGGTGGAAAGGCCCCGTTGTTAGCAAATCGCGCAGCCTCGCGATTGGGATAGGGCGAGGGTAGTAGGTCCGTCAATCGACCTGGACGGTCAAACATCTTCCCCTCGTCGTTCGGCCCGTCCTGCACCAGGATCTGTAAGCCAAAGCAGCACGCCTGCATTAGTTGTCAACCCCCAGGACGTGTGTCACCCAAACCTCAGAGAAGTAGCCCTAGCAACGCATAATAATAACAAACTAATGCATTTTCAGCTAGGAGTGGTTTCCATTATGCAGCGGCGGATTCCATCTGAGTGGAAAATTACAAAATCGCATTTTGGCATTTTGCAAAGAACACTCCGAGCCTATAAAAGAAGTGAAAAAGCCGTATTTAACGCATAAAAGACGGTATAAAAAGCTATCCTAGGCTTCTCAAAGTTTATTTCACCAACGAGACACAGTAGTTAAATCAGACACTTTAGGCTCGGCTGATAATAAAATGCACACCTCAGAGGTACGGAAGGACACCGATTCTAGAGAGGTCGCAGATTTGATGAAGAAAGGAGTAAAACGACCTTAAATCTGTTAAACCGTATGAAATAGCAGGAAAAAAATGAATTACACATTCAATACTCATTTAAAGGCGGAGTCCCTGCTTAGAGTTGCTAAAATTGAATACGTTGCAAGAGAATTATACTCCACGTGGGGCGTTAATTAAAATATCCAGTTCCGCCCTTTGGGGGAAATGAAGTGAAAGGCTTTGGAAGTACCCTTTTTCCAGCGGTATTCGGGAGATTAACCACACTGCATTCTCCGACGGTACTAAATATGGCGGCACTCTGTGCACCCTTGAAAGGAAGTCAAGCCGTGATTAGGGGTTGTAAAAAAGCTACACAGATGGGAGGAAGAGAAATGGGTACTTTAAGCACTTGCGACTAATATCCAAAATGTCATAAACTTCTCTTAGCAAGGCATCGCCATCTTCTGTTCAAGATATTAAATTTCCACATCCTAGAATGGCTTGGGAGGGAAGGATACGCGGCAAAGCACATTATTTTGTGGTACAAAAGAATTCCGGATTTTCATTCATTCGTGAGATAAAAAAATTGCAATGTATCAATGAATGGCTTTCCCTGCTATGGGCGATGCAGGCACCATTGGGAAAAAATGTGTACCCCATATCCGGTTGTCAGAGGGAAAATATATTACTACGTCCAATGGACTTTGTCATGGAAGAAATGATCCTCTATTCAACAATACACTTGCCGTTCTTGCTCTTTTTGGATGTAACAAATTCAAGAAGCCATGCCGTAAAGTGACTTGGCGCAAAAAAATTCCTCTTTAGGAATAGTAAGGACTTGTCGATCAGTGAGAAAATGCCCTGTTCTTGTTCTTGCAATGCTCAACGTTTCATACGAGTCGGCTTGCCCGAGAGATGATTTGTACTGGTAGCCTCCATATTCACCCGATGGTACTTCTCCTACCGTCAAGGGATGATTATTACCCCTGTTCTCACTGCAAGGTGAATGCAGGATGGGAATGAAGGTAGCTAAAGCTATGTTTGGGTATTTGCCCTCGAAGATAATGCATATTATAGGAATGGAAGCCAATTCGAAGAAGGCGCATTAGGCCTACATGATGGACGAATCAAGCGTGATTGGTACTATATTTTCCTCGTCTTCTTTGGAGAGCACGGCCCATCTCAACAGCGGTTGTGCATCCAGCACATTCAGATAGAAGTTCACCCGTCGTGTGCTCTGTTGTAAGGCTTTATGGATATGATTCACCGCAGTGATATTGCTTAAAGTTGAACGAGTTGCAGAAGCTCGGCACCATGAGAACTCTTACCCAAAAGCAAACCCTCCTCTCTTTGCTCCGCTTTCATTCTAATGAAAAGCACTCTTAAAGTGGGGGAGGAAATATCAGCCCATCCTAATCCCATTCTTTCGCACTCACCACAGATTTCTCTAACCTCCATGTAATGATGATCGGCCTCTTTCAGCATCATAGTTATACAATCGGACAATCAAATGCGAAATAGAACTGAACAGGGAGCGGGGAAGCTGACGTGAGATGGGAAATGTGGTAGTTGGAGCTAAGTTTATTTACTTCCGGTGGTAAAACGGGTTTTATAAGTGGGGTTCACAGCTAACTTGTATCTTATTTGATAGTAAAGAATTACAAATTGTTAAGACAATTGCTTCACTGTTTTTATTATAAAAACATAAAGACACATCTGATGACTTAATACTATCATTTGGGCGGTTAAATTTGATGAACTGCTCCTCCTATCGAGTTTCTGATGAATTTCCCATGTTCTAGATATCAAATCCGTTCCGTCAAATAAAGGATGCAGTAGTTTACTTTTATGATACTGCAAAAGGCATTTCAATGGAACAGAATAAGAATCTTCCCAAATACCGCCATTCAGGCGGTTGGGATTGCCTGCACACTCATCAAGAAAATAGCCTACCGTAGGGCAGGCTTTTCTATTCCTAAAGCCAAAATGTGCACTCCGCCTTTGGGCAATCCAAGGCCCAATTTTTTTCCCCTGCCTTCGGCTAAATGCAGTGGTAGCAAACTGTTTTATCAGAAATGGAGCCTGGTTTTGCCTGGAACATCGTATTGTAGGAGATTTACATCGCTTTTTCCCAAACTCGTATTTCGATCCTGTACAGCAGAGGAAAGTACCTTGTTGATACAGGTAGTGAGGCCTTCCAAAGCAGGGAATTTTCTAGCAAATGGTTTGAATCAAACGAATTTGGAGTGTAGAACCCGACTATTTCCAAAAGGGCTAATATTTGAGACAGTGACTGTCATGAGATAGTCAGATTCAATGAAACGAAGAGACTTTAATAAGCACAGACAATTGACAAGCCGAATGTTGCCTCAGCCTTGTTTCTTCACAAAATTCTATGTCACACTCTATGTTATTTGAAAAGATTGAAATTGTGATTTTTAAATATACAAATACCACAGTTTACAAGAAATAGCACCCTATCTCCTCGCGCCGGATCTTAGCGATAATCTGATTGCACACTCCATCTAAGTCATGTGATTTTTTTTAATCAAAAAGGTTCCGCGTCTGTTTGAAAGCACAAAAATCAAATTAGAAAGGGGAAAAAAAGTAGGATCATAGACCTATGAATGCAGAACTTGTAAGTGGATTACAGGCTTAGATGTTAGAAAATCAAATGGCGACACTCCATATTGGTTTGGAAATGGAAAAACAGTCTCATACAACTTAGAAGCGATATTTCAAGGAAATGCAGACCTCAACCTCCACCAAATTGTCAAAGAAAATTTCTACTCATTTGTGACTACCAAATGCCTTACACCAGCAGCACAGTTTTGAGGTAGTTCGGATTCTTCTAAGGGGTCTTACCTCTGCGCACTCGGCTTTGGCCTCCTCCTCGGTGAGCACATGATCTACCAATTGGCGATATGCAAGGAATTTCATGCTATGACAGGCAGAGCACACCTCCTTGTAAACCTGGTACCCTCGTCGCAACGAGGCATGGTCGTGGGAGGACAGCATGCCCCGGTGAGGCCAGTTTAGCTTCGTAGGATGGACAATTAACTCGGAGGCAAAGACTGGAGCCGCAAGCGCTACTGCGCCCACTGCTGTTGCTCCGGCGATCAGACACAGGTGCCTCACCATCGGCATTGTTGATTGGCGCTAAGAATAAGAAAAAAGTGTAGACAACAGATCAAACAAAGGTGACCATCTGAGCATTAAAAGGTTAGAGTTAAGTGAATTCTGCTAACGATCCACCAATAAAAGGGTTCTGCTAATGATAATGAAAACTTTCGAGAGGACTCGGACGACACTTTTCTGGCGTGAAGAAGAATATCTGAGAACGGTGGTAAAGTTTAGGGCAACAAGAATGTGTGTTTAACTTTCAAGATCAAAGAAATTTGTGCTTGGAGTATTTTAGTGATCCAAACAGTTTACCTGAGGAGAGAACATAAATCGAAATCTGTAATAAATACACACACGCGCATAACCGTCCCATCTCCTGCAGTTTCCGAAAAAAAAACAAGCTCCAGTGATTATGGTGTACCATTTCCAAAGGTTCAGCATGGAATTCATTGCTGTCCGATCAGCAAAAGCATCCAAGTTTTCGACTTGGAAACAGAAAATAACTGAAATCACTTCAAAAATGTAGAAAGGAAGCACTTCCGCCACATAGTTTATTCGTAACTGCTACACAACACCACTTCTCCAGAAGAAATAAGGTTTAGGCAAAAAAATTAGAAAGGAAATCACAAGTGTAAACAGTTTAAAATTAAATCAAGAAACTAGCAAAAAAATTAATGCAGCTGAAAATTAGATACGAAAGGTGACGAAAATTCCCTTGTTCAGCACATAGCCTCTATATGCGCGCTTTATTACTAACGGAACCTTCGCTACACTAAAAACGATTGCTCTACTTCATCTATTTTACTAAAGACGGAAAACCCAATTGAATCAAGAGCAAACATTCAAATGTTATTTAATAAATGAAAGCACCCTGGCGACCATAGCACCCAAAGTTGAAAAATGCAACCAACATCAGGGCAGTGAGCGTAAGCTCTAACTGTAGAGCATAAAAGAGAGTAAAAATTAAACCCATTTAGATTCAAGACTAGAGAAGGTCCCAATAAACCTAATCAACTTCCGGCTTGAAAAATGAGGACGGATTTGGTATGTACACCCACTACTGTTACAAATAAGTCGGGAACGCCGAAGCATTGCGCGGCTAACACTTACACTTCTTATCCGCCCAAGCACGTGCGTGACAAAACCACGAAAACTCGCGGACATGTCGATCCGAGTAACGCGCCCGAAGAAAACGTTGAAACAAAAACTTGAATACCTCTCTTAGATACGCATGTACAAATCTAAGCATTAAAGTTCCAATAATTTTAAGAGCTGGTACAAAGTGCCGCATTTAATATAGCTATGCTGTGTTACCTAAAAATTTGGCAGAATTTGAGATATTTTAAATGAACGAGATTGCTTGATGTGCTGCAAATTTCGGGAAATATTTCTTCCCTTTCCCTCTTTTACGCAGATTTCACCTTATTTTGCCTCTTAAAAATGTCACCTTAAATCCCCCTGTACTCCAAAACAACTCCGCCATACAATGAGGAAACCCGAGAATTTCTTGGTGGCACTAGAAGGCGTAACGAATTGTCAAAATGTACATGTTCAATGTACAGAGGGGATTGAGGTTTCTGATTATGATTTGAAGTCCAGCACACCCAGTTAAAATACAATGGCGGATATCTTAATGCGCACCTTTACGGAAGACGGGAGTTAACTGTTGAACGAATTTCAATGTTTTGAGTTAGATGAGCAGAAAATTAGTTTAACACCTTTATAAAGCCCTGAAGGTGTAGACTTGATGTCAAAGTAACAGAAGACATGTTAATGGCGTACTGAGTGATTGAGCCTGCTTGCGTCGCCTAGAGGTCATACCACTAAGTGGAATTGCTATCAAGGGAGAGGCAAGTTTGGCGTCCCAAGACTTCCTTAAAGGTTAAGGAAGGCATAGTACTTGGACAGAACGTATGTTCTGGGAACAGAGAGCTTGAGGGCTGCTGTCACGGCCCGGCTAGTATAATATGGCCACCCAAGTGACCGAAACCGGCAGTTCGAACAAACCAATATTACAGAGCCCCTCTCTTCTTTCGAGCGTCGTCCCTTACGCTCTCCTTGGTTAGCCTCCCGTATCAGCCATCACAACGTTAGCTGTGCTGTGAGAAGCACCCTCGAGCTAACCGTTCCAGTCATCGAGATTTGAGTGCATGTGTTCTTGTAGTGCCATCAGTTCCGCGTAGCACTCGGTACAGCAAATGCGCATTTCTTAGTCCTCCTCTCTCATAATAAGGTGTCCCAACGAAAGATGGGGGTCCGAATCCAACTCTTTGAATGGATGGATACACACGCAACACATATTGTGATTCCAGGCTTTTTTGATGCCGTAAGAGAAACGCGAGGGTATCGCAGAAACCTGAGCAAATGGGACAATCAGGCTTAATAGGAACGGGATGTACACAATCCATGTGTGCAAAGCAAAAAACGATGTTATCGAATAGCGTCCTGCACAATCTACATCTGTTGATAGACCTTTTGACGAAGGGAGGCGAGTTGCCCAAGAACAGCAGAGAGAGAGCTGACAAGAAATGCTTGACCACAACGTCGCTGGTCCATCTTGGCAGTTCCATTGGACTCGGAGTTCACGGCTAGTGTCGCAGAACACGAGGGTGAGGGAGGTGCCGAAAATGGACGTCGATCTTAACCCTTCTGTAATGGGATGCAAGAGACTCTCCCATTCGTAGTACATGTACTTCAATCACACTGCCAAAGTTTGCCACAGGCGGTACAGATCAGCATAAAATCCATCCAAGTCGGATCCGCTTTCCACTGCCACCAATATAGCGTCCCGAGGCTTCCTTGCCTCCAAGGGAGTCTTGGGACACTACAGTCCCTCCTTAGTGTAGTGTATGCTCTCACTTAGTCAAAAAATGCCATAGTTTGTATTCCCAAGAGTAGAGTCGAAGAATAGGAGCAAACTATAGGGAGGTGTTCCAACTGTTTGCCCGATTTATTCAACATGCACAGTCAGAATGCGCAAGATCCTTCTACCACTTGAAATCCACCACTTAACACCCACTCAGCATTCTCCAGGATTATCAACCCAGTTTAAGTACTACTAAATTGGAATCCTTTAATCCAATCCCCCAAAGCCGGATCACTGGCATACATTCCAAGGGGTAACCGTAACGGTTATATGCTAACTTACTCATAAACTACTTTATCTACCCCAAATTTTTGTAAAAATCGCAGAAATTGGAAAAGGCAAAAGTATGTTTAATAAGCCCCGACACCTGAGAGCCATCACCACACCTTCCCTTCACCATGGCCAAATCTCATTTCCGTCCCAAGCACGATGAAACACACCAAATGACTCTATCCAATCAGCGTCGCACACTGTCCTGCCAGCCAATCAACGCGCAGGCTGGTCGTGATCGATGTGCGCATTCGCATGCGCACTTCGGTGCGTGTGTACGTGCATGCATATAGGTGCAGTTCACTGCTGTCGCTGTTAGCGTCGCCCGAGGACGAGACGTCCCTCTCTATTCCTCCTCCCCACAGATCTCTCTGTATGGCAAAGGAAGGAGCCACCAACAAGAATATCGGTGGTGCCGTAGGCAACGGTGAACCACGTCTACGGCACCAAAGGAAGCGTCCAAGGCGATGCGCCATTGGCTGTTATCACGCCAGCGCAGTGATCCTCCTTATTGGAATTATTGTAGCTCTGGCTGGTGTCTCGTCTAGTCGTCTCTTTGAAATTTTCATCTATGATAATCGCCATCCACCTCTCTTCCATCACATTTCCATCCATGTGGGTCTCTTTGATGTTAGGGGCGAGATTACGGGCAATGAAGTTAATCCAGTGGTGGAATCATTGGAGTATCCGCCTGTTCTTGATGGTATGTGTTTCGATCCAATTTAACTGATGCCCTGTTTTTTTATCGCTTTATAGTGTCACAAATTTGTGATGTTTTCGTCATCAAATTGTGTTAATCGTGATAAAGTTAAGGCTGAAACAATAAATTAGGTGCGGTTTTTCCACTTACTGTGGGAACGACTATGTATTTCCAGATTCGAGGCAGTGATTAAACTCACCAATTCGGTAGTACTACAATACGATACTGGAGCGGCTTTTGAGGCTGATTGATGACTTGCCTTTAAAGGTATTGTAGGGCATGGGGCCAAAAGTACCTCTCTCATCAGTAGGCGGATGATGTCTTACGCAAAGAATTTTTCGTTTTTGTCCCTCCTTTCCCCTTCATTATAACTTAAGCATTGTCCAATTCTTTGCCTAGGTTATAATTCCATTGTGGTAACGTCTCTTGCCTCTGTTTTTGCAGAGGTGAATTCTTCCATGAAGGACTGAGTAAACATGTATTTCACCTCATTACTCGATGTATGGTCCAAGTCATAAAATTGGGGTAAATTTTCGAGTCACCGGTTTAGATCTCAGTCCTTCTCTGCCACGACTCTCTGTGGGTGCTAATTACTTCACGATGAACGCCTTCCTTCTGTGTCAGAAGTTGATCAGAGGAAGCTCATGACCAAGTCATCATACTCCAAGGGGCAGCATTGGCCTCCTTGAAGTGTGATTGGTGGACGTCCTGTAAATTCATTGGTTGCGCCTTGACCAACCCGATTCCTGTCCATCCTTTCAGAGCCGCGTTGGTTAACTGCAAAAGCTGCCTCCGTGATTGGCCTAATCTTTGGCCTCCTTGCTCTCATCATCCACGCGGCCCTTCTCTGCTGCCATCGTGGTCGGGAGGGCAAACCGTGGGGAACTGTTGCGGTGGAGGTTCTTTTTTATCTCATCGCCGGTAGGTTGAGTTTATCTGGTAGAGAGTGGAATGCATGGGTGGCTTCCGGCTAGCTCCTCAGTTGTCGTGTAGTTGCTGGGTCTTTTTCATGCTGTAACACGACTCGACTTAGAATAGTGACCTCAATTATTGAATTTGCGCTAAGAAAGGTTTAAGAAATCGTCACGTTTTGAAGTTACGGAAATGACTTGATTTCTGGGAGTTAATTTACTAGACTCTTGAAGAAGCTGGTCTAATGTTATTGCTACGTATTTCATGCAACCATTCTTGGTCTGTTTTAGTTAGAATTCTACTTTTTGGATGGGCAAATTAATGTCTAGGCGGCCCGATCGTTGAGCGAAAGGGCGAATGAGCGGTTGGATGGATGAATTTCTGGTCGAAGGGTTAACTAGTCATCTGAAAGATTGAATGGTTAAGTATAGTGAGAGATTAAAAGCCCACCATCCCATTTTTCCTCGAAAGTGCCGTTGCCGAAGTAGACGTTTCTCCTGAAATATAGCATCTACCGTACGGTTCATCTTGAGTCACCTTTGAAGTTTTGAATATTTACTGAGGAAACAGACGAGCTGGGGATTGCCGTCATGATTCGATGAAACATTTCACTCCACATTCCACATTCTGGTCATTTTGAATCTCCACAGGTTTCTGCTAGTCATTTCGAGTCGAGGGGTATTCTATGATTGACAAATGGATTGCTTTTTAAAGTTTTGAGTATTTTGCATTAATTTGTTCTATCCAGCATCAAAACCACAATGAGGCGACTACCTGTTCTCTCACCTCCTGAAATAGCCGTATTAGCTCAAAGGACTCCAATTATGAGAACTAGGAGAACAGCTGTGGTGAAGCAGGGCTCTGTAAGGAGGATGAGGATTTCGCTAAACTACACGCTAAGAACCCTATCTTAATGTGGAAATCAAAATCTGTTCCTCCTTTATAGTTGACAACTTCTACAGCCTTCTGAAAATTAAGGTCTTGCAGGTGAAATTGAGTGCGAGGTTATCAACATTTAGATAGTGAAGATTTTAAGAATCTGTCCACTATCTTCCAAAATAGACTGATTAATTAGGTGAGTGTACCTTCAAAGTGGGTAAAGGTAAATTAGTGTGCAGATATTAAACATTGAGTTCTTTGAAGTGACTCCTTGTGGCCTACTGGGGAAACACTTGTTAAAGGAATGCGACCGCCTCCACATACGTGCGGAACTAAGAATGGATTTGCGACAGTCTATTGCTGCTCTCATGGCGTTTGGAATCGCCGTATCGTCGAATCTTAGTTGCATGAAGCAGGTGTAAGTGAACTTGAACTTGTTTGCTAAGCTGGAAAAAGGTTGTTGTCCAATTTGTTGAATGGTATTTGAAGAAGGTAGCGTTGTTGAATAGGTAGACGAGCGCTTGGGTGAATAGGGTAGATGGATGACGATAAGGCCCACTCTCCGTTCTCAAAAAAAAGCAAAGTGGTGTGAGTGCGGATAAAGGTGTCAGGAAGAACCTTCACCAGTGGCAGTTTGCGTACATTGATAGATGGATCTGGACAAGAGGTGAAGGCTACCGATTGGTGGACCGCAGGTGGTATTTTTCGGTAGGAATTTTTTGCTTATTGAAGGTCATTTTGCACTTTCCACTGAGATTCATCTTCTTGGTATGAAGTGATCCCTTTTTCGAGGCAAACATGACCATTGATTCTGTCAGAGTGTCCCACTCCTGACTTGGAGCAATGCCTCTAGAATGGGTTTCCCCGGGAGAGTTCGAGTGGGAGCAGAGGTATCACCAAAGTTCACGAATTACATCATCCCTGCTTGTGATCGTGTCTACATACCGGCCTTCCTTTAAGAAGCAAAAGGTCCCATTGAGTACTGCGACTCCATGCTGCACGAGGCTGTCAAGTCATACGTATACTTTACATTTTATCTTCCATTCAATCAAAAATGCCGCCTCTTCTACACCTTGACCTTGCATATCAACTGAGTATCGTATGAGCTCGTTCAATTCACGCTGTGGGTAAGCAAACGATCTTGAACCATACACTCTGCCCTTTTTCGAGATCTGGCGCATCACTGCTGGGCGGACTGTTCTCCCTCCTTCCCTCCACTGCTTGTTGGTGCAAAAGAAATCGGGGCAGTTGAGGTATCCAGGTCTTAATACTCCACAGCTTTGGAGCTCCAGGTGGTAAATTGAAAGCTCTTTTATCACTCGTTCACAGTAGATTTACAAGACTGGACTTCACAATTAGCATCAAATGTTAATGCGTTGTCGTGCAATGAGGTGGGACGAGGTGATAAACTACCTTCCGGACATTCGACAATCTACTTGTCCATTTATTTCATTGAAAGTCAGCGGAAACGTTGAGAAAGCGAATGCACCAAGCCAAATCAGTCTCCCACGCATTGTATGATCAAGATTGGATCGACGATACCTGTCAGCATGACGCGAAGCCTCCCGGCTCTATCTACGACATGAAATGCGTGGGTTGACGCCTCCAATAAGGGCTTCACATTCACATTCTCTCCTCCCACAGTATTTCAAGTGTGAAATGTCAGGAAAGGTACTAAATCCCACCTCACTACTGTGGAAAAAAGAGGGCGGCACATTGCTGAATGTGGGTTTCCAGGATTGGTTTAAAGGTTGGAATTTTGCTGAGACTAGCCTATGAGAACCATCTGAATGCATGGAGAGTGGAAGACGTACACCCTGTGGATGACTCACATGAACAACTGCAACTTTAGCATGTTCGCCCCCATTTCCTCGGATTAGGTAGGTACAATTCCCTGCCAAGTAATTTCTGAAATTGAATGGGTAATTCGCCCATTCGAGGACCCCATTGACCGTCTACCTCTCACCATTCATCCAATTGTGACACGCTGAATGCAAGTAATCGGTAATCATTGCCTAGCCTCATCAGATCCTGCTTCAAAATTATGATGACGGTGTTTGTGTATCAGAAATTGTATGCATGAAAGTGGCTATAGCCCTGTCGACGCCTCAGCTTTTCTTGCGTAAGCTCGGCGTCGCGTATATGTGACACTCGTTTATCGTCAGCTGTTGATGAATGCCCCTGCACCATATCGAGGTCCAAGGGGACGAGCTGAACTTTCAAGAATCAAATTAATGTGGAAGGTGAATTGGTCAGTTTCTCTGGTGCAAAATTAAGGTACTGTCGAACCCTCAGGTTTTGTGTTTACACTCTTTCTGGTGAACCCAATATTCTCTGCTTTTATTATCCAGGTTGTTTTTCGTCCTTCTGAGTAATGTTCCTAGCCGGAGCCACGAGGTCCCCTACGATCATCGCACCTACTCGAAAATTTGCATTGTAATTTTCCCTACACTTCATGAATTCTCTCCTTGTAGTCATTGGTCTACTCGTTGGTCTCAGTCTGGCAGAATCGGAAATTGAAGGTGTTCACAATCACGGTGACGAAACCCTAGCCCGTATGCTTCAAGCCAATCGCCTCCTCGGAACCAGTGCCGTAATCGATAAATCGGCGGTTCCATCGGACACTGGTGAAGTTGTCCACATTCCCTCCCCCCTGTCCTCGGGCTATGTGGCAGAATTTAACCTAGTACTGTCTGAGCCTCGGCAGAGTTTTTACGTCCTCATTGCTGCCGACTTTATCTGTCTCTTGGCCTTCCTCATGGCATTGGTCTACTTTGTGCGTCTCAGTGAACGTGAGGAGGAATTGCGAAAGCAGCTCCAAAAAGCCAAAGTGGCAAAACCGGTGTCTGAACGACCGCTTGTGTAAAGTATAACCTCCCTACTGACAGCTTTTAAGTAACAAGAATATTATGCCTCTGATTTTTACCATCCACGTTATAAAAATTGACAACTATGGCTTGTCTTCCCAATTGGTTTTGACATTTCAAATTAGATGCTTTCATGAACTTCTGTGTTGATGTTTGTGGGGTGGACAAAGGATTACTGGAAGATCAAGATGTTGTGATCAACGTGTAGTGCATGTCAAGGTCAAGGTCAGTTAGAAGGTCACTAGTTGTCCCCGCATTTGTTAAGGTCGATGAGCTGGTGGCTTTTCAACCCTTCAAAAGCTTTAAAAACTGCCTAGTTTCTTTCACTTTTTTCTCGGTGTTCTACTGATTCGATTCTGTGATGGAGTCGCTGTGGTCCATGTGGGGGCTACCGCGATCTTAAGGGAGAAATGGACCACTATGGGCCGGATGCTTTATTACCTCAGTGTGACATCAAATCCACATCTCTGATTCGACTGGACGCTCTGCTCCTACTCCTCAGGCTGCAAACATCCTCCCCTTCCACCAATCAATTTGCAACACGATTTGGTGTAACTGCAGGCACCGCTTCGGGGGTGTTCCAGGCCTAGGGCGTCAGCTTTGCCCCAGCCGATAGTCTTATCCACACCTCACATATATGTTTAGGTCGAAGAATTGGGAGTCTTATGTGTGTGTGTGTGATTCTGATAAACAGAAAAAGCATCAATCTAATTTTATGCCTGTCAAGTGCTAGTCTCGCTTGCAGTCGAAGTCGAGTAGTGTGATGAAAACGTGGAGACCTGTTTCCTATGCCTCGGTAATGCACCACGCACTATCCATCGTCCAGCGTTCAGTGCTGACCATTGCTGAACACCACCGAGATCGCTCTGCTGGGAGACTTGTAGGGTGTAACTCAACGCTGGGCAATGTTTCCCGACATCTCTCTAACTCAAGATTCACTGTAACTGACATTTTGTATTATAATCAATCCCTCTAATTTAACGAGGAAATTCTGTGAGGCATCAGTGAAATCGACGGCGTTCCTCGTGTAGCATTCAATTGCAGAGCCACACCGGGATCGAAAGGGACTGGCAGCCATGTCTGAGTGAGCTAAGCTTTCGCGCAGAACTCTGTGAAAAAAAGGACTTCCTAAGCGCAATTTTTTTTAAACCACATAGGTGAACATTCTTTACACCATTTCAACATGTTTGTTTATGCATCTAACTGTACATCACGGACTTTGGTTACTGAGGGCGGGAACAACTACACCCGCATCACCCTCCAATAAATTGAAACGTGGATTTAAAATAAGCCGTATCAATGACAGAAAACGGGCTACAAATATGTTGCAGAATGGGCTAGGAACAGGCGGCTGTGGTTCTACTCATTAGCATTCAGCAGGGAGATAACCATCCAACCAATCACCTAGCAGCTAGTCGCGCGTGCGGGAGTGTGTGCATGCAATACATACGCATGCATGAACGCCTTGCCATATATGGCCATTACTTTCGTATTGGTTACTGCATCGGCGTCCGTGCAAGTGCCTACGTGCGTACGTGAGTGAGTCCGCGTGGGGGGTGGATGATTCATGCCTTCGCAACTCTGCTCCCTTGATTAATCGGACCGAGGCAATCCATCGCCTTTCTGGCACGATTTTGTGTAACTCCATCCAGTCGGGAAGTTGTCTCCACGCCTCGAGCAATGGTGTGACGTCATTTCCGCGGTGAAGGGCTCGGTTGTGAGCATGGGAAATCTGGAACTCCAACCTTATGGACGGACGGTCAGACGAGTTTCTTCAGCGTTCTGTGGCCATGCACAGGGTGGATTTCGGTTCAACTAGGGTCTTTTAACGCTTAGCCTAACGTGGTGATGAATAGTAGAGCTCCTCTCTTGGTTATTAGCCTACTTCATTTTTTCATCACTTGTCAACAATTTAATTGGAGGGTTTGAGCGGTGCTAAATTGCAAACTCTGTGTTTTAGTAAAAAAAAATGGTGCCACTGAAGAGCGAAGGTCCAAGTTAGTCCGGCTCAAAGTCCACGCATCATTCCAACTTAGCAGTGGTAAGGTTTTGTGTGAAGGAAGTCATACAATGAGAGGTAGGAGTTGTGGCGTTGACAGTCGCCTGGCCACAGATCGGCCATATATGGCTACGCCATGCGTGCGTGCACACCAGACTGCATTGTTTACGCTGCTTGAGTCACAAACCTGCGCGCTATAGCGCCTTCCAACTGTCGCAAGGTTCTAACCATATACCAGATATCGCGGCCTAGCGACTTTGATTGACATAAGTTATTTATGGGAACCAAGGTTTGGTGGAGGCGACCAACCCACCTCCAAATTTCACGGGCGCCTAAGACCACAGGTTCACCCTGGTGTAGAGAATGAGGGAATCCATCCGTAGATCTCTGCGCGCACGCACAACTCATGCACCACCCTCCTCCCCCCATCCCCCCAGTCTTGGTAGGCACTGATGACCTTACCACACCCTACACAGAAGCAGTGGAACATCACGACGACTAACCGCGGAAAGATTGCCATTAGAACGGGTCAGACGGGCTCACCCCCGTCCACTGATCTACGGTTCCCAAACGCGCAACCCTCACCCACACCTAACCCACGGCTTAAAAGGTCCGGTGAACTAGGTGGCGACAAGCACAGTCAAATAAAGAAAACTGAACAAGCCGCGGGGACAGTGTATTGATAGTCAGAAGTAAAAACGAAATGCGGGAAAGGGGTGATGGATTTAGAAGCATTTGCGGTGAACGATGCTAGGGCCGGATTCGTCATACTCCTGCTTGGAGATCCACATCTGCTGGAAGGTGGACAGCGAGGCGAGGATAGAGCCACCTATCCAAACAGAGTACTTGCGCTCCGGAGGAGCAACAATCTTGATCTTCATGGTGCTTGGAGCAAGAGCGGTGATCTCCTTTTGCATACGATCGGCGATACCTGGGTACATGGTGGAACCACCAGAAAGTACGGTGTTGGCGTACAGATCCTTCCTGATGTCCACGTCGCACTTCATGATTGAGTTGAAGGTGGTCTCATGGATGCCAACTGCCTCCATGCCCAAGAAGCTAGGCTGGTACAGAGCCTCAGGACAACGGAAGCGCTCGTTCCCAATAGTAATAACTTGACCATCAGGAAGCTCATACGACTTCTCCAGAGAAGAGCTGGAGGCAGCGGTTGCCATCTCCTGCTCAAAATCGAGGGCCACATAGCAGAGCTTCTCCTTGATATCACGCACTATCTCGCGCTCAGCAGTAGTGGTGAACGAGTAGCCTCTCTCGGTCAAGATCTTCATAAGGTAGTCAGTCAGATCACGACCAGCCAAGTCGAGACGCAAAATAGCATGAGGGAGTGCATAACCCTCATAGATGGGCACAGTGTGGGTAACACCGTCACCTGAGTCCAAGACGATACCCGTAGTACGACCGGAGGCGTACAACGAGAGGACCGCCTGGATGGCCACATACATAGCCGGGCAATTGAACGTCTCGAACATGATTTGGGTCATCTTCTCGCGATTGGCCTTAGGGTTGAGTGGAGCCTCAGTGAGGAGGACGGGATGCTCCTCAGGTGCCACACGAAGCTCGTTGTAGAAAGTGTGGTGCCAGATCTTCTCCATATCATCCCAGTTCGTCACGATGCCATGCTCAATGGGATACTTCAACGTGAGGATGCCTCTCTTTGACTGGGCCTCGTCACCCACGTAGCTGTCCTTTTGTCCCATACCAACCATCACTCCCTACAACGAAGCGAAAACCAACATTAACCCCGATCATGGGCAACAAGACAAAGTAACTCAGAGATAGCAAACCTGATGCCTCGGACGACCAACAATGGAGGGGAACACGGCGCGTGGAGCATCATCACCAGCGAAACCAGCCTTGCACATACCAGACCCATTGTCAACGACGAGAGCAGCGATCTCATCACCTTCACTCATTGCGATAGCGAAACAACTAGAGAAGTCAACACAAACGGCAGTGCATTCTGCTTGCAAGCTAGTCTTATATAGGCCTTCTCATTAGCCATATATGGCAATCGTGGTTAACCAATTAACTGAGGCAACCACAATGGTTGAGAGCGCGTCACCTAATACAAGCACTTTTCGTGTGAACGATTGGCTAATGAGCAGGCGAGCATGGCCGCACACTAGTACGCGCGCACCGGCACGCAGGCTTGTGGCCATGAGAAACGACGCGCGCCAGATTGATCTACGAGGTCTTTGTCACAGTGTTGTTAGCCTTTTTTAATTTCTATTTTAGCCTTAGGAAAGATTAAATGCGGACGTTTTAGTTCGCATTTCTCAAACTACTTCCATTTGTTAGTTCCCTGAGTTCACGATAAACTAAATCTCGATTGTGCTAAAAAAATGAAATAGCCTAAAAGTGTTTTAATGCTGTTTGATGCATTTCCTGTTTTCTACTGCCGTATTGATTATCGGTCGGTCTGGGAATTTCAAGCAGGACGGGTATTGTGCATTCGGTATTTGGTGGGAATTCTGGTAGCCTGCTGAGCGCGGTAAAGCATTCACACTCTACCTCCACTCATGTAATTTTTTCAACTGGCGCCAACAAAATAATTTATTCCTAAGGTTTTTTCAGTGTTCATGTTCTTCAAATCAATCCTAAAACACGACATTTCGTGTAGGCAGATCGTTTAGAAACAAGCATGCAAGGTGAGGTGGCTCATATTTTTCTCCTCAAAATGTTGTGGGTTTTGCTTAATTTTGTGGAAAATGCACCTTTTGCAATTCCTTCTGCTTTTAAAATTGCATAACCTATGGAAACAGGTGACGTGTGAAAATAAGATCATGGTGAAGCTAGCCAAAAAGGTCACTGACTCCAACGGTCAGGCGTGAAATTTGCCAGAAACAACTTTAATATGAAACTTTTTCTTCTTCATATTAAGGAGAAAGAGCAAAATAACAATGTGCAAAAGAGCCTTCTTAAGTAAAATAGCGTTTAGTTGAGTAGAAGTGACAACCTGGGCTTAGTGTTGCTGCACCAAGTTAATTCTAGAAGGTATCGATTTATCAGCCGATCGATAGGTCCCTTATTGCGACTACTACTCACTAATTCAATCGATTTTCGTGGGAGGGATTTGTGGCCTGTGCGGCATTTTAGGGCTGATGATCACTGGGATTGGTGCGACAACAGCAAATTATCATGGAAACAACTTTTTGACGATGGATTCTCTTTCATCCATTGGAATTTACTGAGAAATGCGGTGGTTTCCCATTTTCTGGTTAATTGAGTTGGCTTCAAGGGAGGAATGCCTGTATAAATATTCCTCGAGCAAAGAGACGACTACCCTGGTATGCAAATAGTTATTGACGCAAGAATAATTAATCAGACGTTTTTTGTTTGAGATGCAGGGGTGGGTGGCGAAATTTCCGGTTACAACAACATACCTCAATTTATTGCCGAGAGGGAGCAATAAATTTGCGCTTTTAAAGAGTGCCAGCCATAATTTACCGTAGGCTGGGGGTCGGAAATATGCTATAATCCATGTCGGTCTGAAGTGACCCCTTGGAGGGCAAGCAGACAGATTGACACCATCGTGAGACTGAGAGAATTCCATCGATCGACAAGAGGAAGAAAAATCTCAGCTTTCCGGTTCTAGCAATATGCAATGCCTTCTTCGGCTACATCACCTCTGTCCACTTATCTGAATCTAAAGCTAGAGAGCTGGACAATTGAAGGATTGAAATATTCTGAACAATTATGACCCATTGTTATCTTAGACATGGTTTTTTTGGTTCTACGATGCAAATGCTCTTAGAAGCCTTCCATTTTACTCGGTGAGACCATGACCCCTAAGTTTAGCATCCACGTTTGTTGATTCTTTTGTACTTGAAGTTCAGTCACCTAAGCTGATCTGATAGCTCTGCAGAGGTAATTCGCCAACACCTGCGAACAAATTGGCAACTTGATCCAAACAGTGTGTTTCCATCGGTGGGTGTCCATTTCGACAAGTCTTTCTCCCTTTCGTAAAACTCCCCTCGATTAAGTGATGGCCTCTTCGGAGGGCGACTGTTTTTAGAAATGGCATGCCAAGAAGGGAAGAATCACGATAAGGAATATAAAAAGATGCATTTATACGGATTTCCACACCGTCCCAGGTAATATCAGTCCAAGACTGATGAACAATGATGGTGGTGTAACAGTACTTGCGTGAGCATAGACATTCAGTACGGCCGGATTGACGTAGGGATTTCGTCCATCATCGTAGTTCATGGGACACACGTCAAATTCATACTCATCCTCCATCAACTCTAGGCGTAAGGAGGCGCCTTCTTCGGGTGACGACGATTCAGCTGTCTGCGTCTTTCCACATCGGTTGCCGAGACTGCGTGACATCGCGAAGGAGCGCATTGAGAGACGCTGGTAGACCCAACAACGGAATCTGTTGGAAACCTTCAATAAAGGGACAGTAAGTTAAACCTGTTTATTGACAAATATCTACTAGAAAGGCATGTGTAGAACTTACTGGATCTTCACGATCATAGGTGATGAGATAGGATTTTGTATCCTCCATCCAGAATCCTACACACGCGATGTAATTATCGGTAACATCGTACTCCGAGATGGGCCTTCCAGCAAAATCAAGACGCCAGCACTTCTGTACATCGAGCTTTAGGATTTTCGGATCATTCAGACAGGCCTCTACATTGGTTTGCCAGTAGTGGTAACACAAAACCTGAAGCCACGGCCTTGGAGTCATTCCATTGGGCATTTTAAAGACATATTTTTCCGCCTCTTGACCCGTCTGAATGAACTTATACTTTCCCTGGATGGGACAGTTGATAGGCACAGGAGGATCAAGAACGAAGTACTCATAAGTCCATTCGATGTAATTCAAAGTGAAACTACTCCAATGACATGCCTCCTTGTAAATTCTCAGCATATACTCTGATTCACCGAGGGAGTCCTTCACCAATGGTTCCAGGGGAAAGGGGCGTCCCATGCGAAACCGGGCTATGTTATGATGACGCGGCATCAACTCGAAACACATGAAGTCAATTTCACTAAAGGATTTTGATAACACTCATGTTACTTATAAATAATAAGTATACGATTTTTGCCTTAGATGCAGTAAACAGGATGTGGTTCATTGGTCGGTGCGTATAAAAGTGAAACTCACCATTGCCCACGAGTAACAACGGCCATGAGATAGCGTGAAAGTTGTTGCTGACGACAAACAAAATAGATGTCCTCATATGTGTAATCATCTCTTTTCCGCCGCATGTAAATATGAGTCGCGTTTATTTGTACCTAAAATATAGTGCTTTCATTACTTAAACTTTCTCTCCTACCAAGTTCTTCGTTTGTCGATAATTTTCCATCTAAACTAACATTCAATAGTGACAACACTACTTCCTGAAAGCTCTTGGATTTAGAAGCTTCTGAAGGACTAGAAGTGGAGGACAATTTTTGAAAGAACCACAAGAAGTTAGAGGCTACCAGTACAAGCGCTCAAGTGATGCCTAGTAGTAATAGAAGACAAAAACAAGTAGAAAATGTGAAATCTAGACTACTTACGGAGGTCTGATATTCGCTTGGATAGAACCAATTTCCACTGTAGTTGGTGGGCAGTTTACAAGTGGGTTGCATCTCTACTAGCTGAGTGACAGGATCGAATGCAGGCTCTAGCATTAGACGAATCGGTGCGGTGTAGTAGTTCTTCAAATTCTTACAGTCCGCATCCACTGTCATACCTGTGAGGCAAAAGGGGAACGATCCAAAGCTTTTCGTATGAATGAAAAACAATAGAGGGACGTTCTCAAGTGACAATCATGAGGATACACCTTTACAAAGGCCTCCTTAACAACAAACTTCACGTCATAAGGTAGCGTACGTGACACTTTTATGGATTATCTGAATAAATTCTTCCCTATTCATTGTGGTTTTTATGCTTCGTAGTCATCTTTCGGTGTGAAACAATCTGTATACGTCGTATCAATTTGATCCACTGGGTCAATGGCCCAGCGATATATGGGTTCGGACGGAACCATTTGGAAATGCCCGATAAGTCAGTTGAAATCTTTGTAGGACGCCCGCAGTCACCACCTTCTATCGTGACTTTGTTTGAACGTGCCAATAGGTCACTCTACCTTGCCCGTTTAAGTGAGCATAAAAGGTTGAGGAGCAAAAGTGGGCAATAGCATAGAGACGCAAATTTTACTGACCTCTGTGGTTTGTGATCAACATCCCTAGACACCCGTCTAAAGTTGGAATCCTGGCACAATGCTTTTATCACCTAGGCGCCCAAAGAAGCACATACCGATAGGGTTTTCTGGTATTTTGAAAAAGTCTTCATTAGGATGGCATAAAAGTTGTCATCAGTTGGATCGGTGAAGTCGTGACTGCTGCTCCATTTACTGGCGCCTGGGTTATTTGCCTCTCCTTGACTAATATCAATAAATTCGGACAAAATCAGCAATTTTTTGGCCATGAGTGAGCAATTGACTTCACACAGCCGACAGGATAATGACTGCTATGAAATTGTTAGGGTTTTCTTAAACGACATGATCGCCGACAGTGGTGCAAAATGACGGAAAGTTATCACCAGATAAGTAGATCGAAGGCTTTGCTTGCTTTGGCACGTTGCCGGACTTCCTCTTTCTCCTGGAAGGGTCCGAGTAGCAGGAGTATATTGCTGCATGGCAGCATGCACTGCACGAAGTGTTGCCAGTGGCTGGATGTTCGCTAGTGCGACTTGACGGAGTGTTAGTTTGGCCCGGCAATTAAGTTTGTCAATTACAAATGCGGCCCACTGTGGTGACTTGCTCTAACTTGAAGGGAAGAGACCTGTGAAATGCGCACAATCGCCCACATTTAACAGAGATATGCGTCCGTGTGTTTCAACTCCCCATGCCTTCACACTTGGGTGAAGTTAGTGGATCTAATTCGAACTAGACTACTTGGCGGGAAAAGCGCCAAAGTTATTTTAGAAGTTTCGACAAATATGCAGTGGTAGACCATCAAAAAATTACGCCTCGAACTCATATATTTGAAGATAAACAGCGGTCAGGTCCCTTCTCTCTTATGTTAAGGAGATGTAAGACACAGCACCTCATCAAGGTAACCATAAATTTTTCTAAAAGTGATTCGAACTTTTGTTTTAGAGGAGCCGAGTACTGTCTCCATACACTACGAAGCAGAATATCTCGTGAGACGTGGAAGGCAGCAGTCCGAAGTAATGACCGCCTAAGCCAGACAAGCGGAGTCCTGAATAACCTTGGCACTGTCGTGTTAAACATCAAAAGAGTGGTCACGCAATGAAATAAAAACCCCCATAGAACCATTGTAGCGAAGGACTTCATCAACGATAAACAAGGATTGTAGAAGAATTTCAAAACCTCATGGCTGGTGATAATTGAGAAGTGTGCACTGAACAAATACTGGGGAGGCTCTACAACATTCTAATTCACAGCTGTAGCTGAAGTCGGTATACAGCTGCATTCAGCCAAGCCGGGGACCAAGAGATGTGAAAAAGGAACGGACGTCTTCCTATCAACGAGGTAAGACTTATTTAAGTAAATTCAAGAAAAAGGAGAGCTAAAATGTCAAACCGTAAAAAGTCGGTGAAAGTAAAGATCAACTTACGTTCTACTAGCTTGGTAAAGTTAGGAAAATGCAAAGAGACTATTGCTGAGAGGAGTGAATTTCAATGAAAGCTTTTCAAATTGAGGGTTTAAAGAGCAAAAATAAGAATTAACGAGTTCTCCCCTCCCCCCCAAACATCCACGTTGCGAAGGCGTCTAACTACAGCGAATAGACTGAGTGTCTCCTAAAATACTCCAACTCTCGTAATTTCCACTTGATCTACCATTTTCTTGTACCCGTACCTGCTGTCTAGTCATCATGGAGTGTTCTATTGTCACTGGTTACATTTATGAGCTTCTGCTGTTGTTGATGTCTCAAACTCTTTGTTGTTATGCACAGAGAGGATAACTTTCCCAACTATCATGAAAGCCAGCAAACAAGTCAAAAGTAACGGAAGACTCTGCAATCAGTCATCAAAATTGCCAAGAAATGCGTGAGTTTGAGTCTACCAACATTGCTATTAGAATTTACTTTCTGATACTCACGCCGTCCAGGTGCCCCAAAGCTAATAGCGATGCAAATTTCATATTAGTTCTCGAACTAAACTAAAATCGGTGAATTTGGAAGCAGTGCATTCTCTATTTTCGAGTACTCGGAAGTTGGACGTTCATGATAGTATTCAGTTCCCCTTGAAGACGAATGAGAGCTTAGAACTGTGTGCTGACTGAAACTGCGTGAAAGAAAGGCACAAAATATGGAGGACTTGAACCTATAACTATTTAAACACCACGGTAATGCGCCTGAATTATGAGGACACAACAAAGCAGGAAGACAACAAAGCTCCATTACTTGAAGATGGGAATTTGAATAAAAATGCCACGTAATGAGCTTAACAAGTGATCTTGAGCAATTACCCCATTGAATAATGTCACGACGATTTTGCTGATCAATGCTGGTGGCGAGACAGCGGTATTTGAACTTCGGCATGTTCGTGTCGTATTCCACCGCAGCCCAGACTGTGCCATCATCCGCCACCCATCGTGCGTAGCAACGCCAGATGTTAGCCTTTCCGTACACAATGTTTGGCTCTTCTAAAACCGAGACCTCGAAGAAGTTGGGACAGAAACCAAACGTCTGCTCGTACACTGAGTTATCGCGCAGTGGAGAGCCCTGACGTTGACACGCCTTCAGAATGCTGTTTGGGCTACGACACACACCCGTACTGCCGACGATTCGATACTCAAAAGAGTAAATGCCTTCAATAATACTTTTGCAGTTAAAGTCGGAGTACTGCTCTCGAGAATTAATAAAGCCTGTTTCAAGTTCAATACCGGAGATCAGATTACAGATCTCGGAAACATTTCGTCCTCGAAAGATTGGTTGACACTGACCTAAATAGTATCAATAGCGGCAAAAAATAAATCGCGTTACTCTTTCGATACTGAATGACATTTTCACTTCGAGCAATAAGTTCATAGCAGAAGTAACAATCATTTGTCCTAAAACGTTAGCAATTGCTTTACATTTACCTGTTCTTATAAATAACATGAACTGAATCAGTTTTGTTGGCCTCAACTGTTGTTGTCTGAAGAATTTGGAAGCAAGTGCCGTTAAGCTTGTCAATATCCTGGGAGATTTCAGTGGCTTTTATTTGTGTCGTTGTCTCCTTGCCATTTTCAATGCTGTACAGTGTTTTTCTGTAAATAGGTGGCAATGAGCACAGCTGCCCGGATACAGATGTGCTAGAAAAAAATGCGTACACTAAAACGTCCACATTTTTTAATAATCTACCGAAAACAAAGCATATTATACGCATCTCCCCCGTCATTAAATCTTTCATAGTAGGCGGTGTTGATTGTCGAGAAAGTCAAGGTTAGACAATCCTAATAAATCACTTGTGCAAAACAGTAAATTATTTGTTGGAAAGGTGATGACATTATTGAGATTGCTACTCATAGATGATATTGCACTTTTAGCTAGTATTACATTTGCTGCGCTTCATTATGGAAGCGATTGAAAAATTGGTAAAAAGATAAAAAAATTGGTGACATCTTGCCCGGAAACAACTAAAGAAAAGACATGCGCATTGCTAATTTAACAGGATCACTTGTTACGCTGCGCGGACTAGCACACGCGTACTAATAAAGAGCATCGAGCAGGAGTTGGCTCAATTAAAAACCCACCCAAGCCTGTATTAACGACCCGGCCGTACACTGAGCACACTCTTTGTTGTTTATATACGCCTTGTATGTGAGAGGCGGGAACACAAGATACACGTGGTCGAAAGCCAGCAAGCGCGTTCTCCCCCAGAGCCGGATACCGCGACCCCGTAGATTGGACGTCCCCACCTACCGTTTCTCCTTAAATAAACCATGCCTAGAAAAGCTAGGTCTTCTTCCAGTAAGGTAGAAAGGAATGAGGAGGAAGAAAAGAAGAGCCCTGTTAGACTTTTAAGCCGTATTAGGCCTAGAAAGTTTGCTGTGTGAGCGCGGGGTTATAACATGAGAAGAGCTTGAAGTACCTTATGCCCTACCGACGTGTTATTGATGTTCCACTTCTAAGGCTTGCAAGAATGTTGAATGTAATAGTTCTCTAAATTCAGTTTTACATAATAGTTTTTAACAGGCATTTGAACTCTTATAATCGCTGTTTAAATTGGCGCAATGCGTCCCAGCTCCACAAATATTTGATGAACTACACATATTAATTCCTTTAACTTGATTACGTAAAAAATATTTGCCTATGAGGAACATTTTGTTGAAGGTGTAGTTTACAGGAAAATAAAGAATTGCAATTTTTAGTTGCGCTAATCGTGTTGGGACTTCATATAACACCACCCTAATTTCATTTGTAGAAGAGGTGTTCTGGGCAAGGTTAGCTGGATTAGCAGTGCTTGTTATTTATTTGAAGGCCGGCCTTCTTGTATTGTAACGCGAAGAAAATGCATTGTGGCTTTACTTTCCCTACATATGGCTTTACTTTCTGCATCTTTAGTGGATTTATTACTTTCTCTTGTGAATTTTCCATTGCTTTAATGTGGTTTTCCTAAATAGATGGAGATGTCTCAGATCCGAAAATCGGCGAATCTCCCAAACGTCGGATTCGTCGGAGTGCCCCTTGACGATAACACAACTAAAAGCCACCCTGTCCTTTCTCATGAATCTTCTGGCGTTCTTGAGGTGACCGCTTTAGCGAACCTTTTTCGCCACTATATGCTCTTTTAAATTTTTAACTTTTTCACTTTTTACAGGAATACGAAATCATTACTTCCAGTGGCATTCCCATCCGCGTTTATCGACAACCCTCGAATTCCAAATCCGCTATTTTAACATACCACGACATCGGAACGAATCGTAGGTTTGATTTGCTGCTGTTGTTAAAGTCAAGGAATCCAGCTTAGTGGATTTCTTTTTCATTTTATCATCAGACACATCATTTTTGGGCTTTTTCTCCTACCCTGAGATGCAGGTGATTTCGCGCCATTTTACAATCTACCATATCTGTGCTCCGGGTCATCATGAGGGCGCTGAGGCACTTACAGCTAAGTGAGCAAAACCTTTTCCTTCTTCTTCGATTTGTTTTCTTTTTATTCTGTGGTTGGTTGCTGGTAGCTTCAAGTAATCCATAAACGCAACAATTCTTTTGTTAGTCAAGTGGGAGGAGAGAGTCTTGGTTTCATCAGAAGCGTTTTTCGTTGGCGCACTGGGTACGTCTGCATGGCTGCAGCTCTTTTCCTATTTTCCTTGGGGGATCTGGTCTTTATCTTGTTCTCCGCATGAGCTCCTTGCTTCCCTGTCTTTTAACTGTTGTTTTGCGCCTATGCATGTGGAATCACAATGTGTTCGAACTCTGGAGGTGGCAAGTTTGCTTGATTGTCTTCAACTTGGATCTTTTTAGTTTAGTATTTGATGTTCACGCGCTTTTAGCAAGTGGAGTAAGGCTTTATAGCAGTGATATAAATCAAAGGAAAAGTTCTAGCGATATTCTTTATTTTTACTCTTTCTTGGGCTTTCTCTGTTGACTCGCAACATCGCTATAGCTGTGTTTCTGTCTTACTGCGAACTTGGCATGCTACGCAGCTTCATAGCCTACGCTAATGCGGCTGGGATCATTTGCATTAACTATGAAATCAAGATTTGAAGCAATAAATGACCGTGTTTGTGCCTCTTACAAGAAGTACCGTTTTTAAACATTGCCATCCTGTTTTGAAGATGCAAGTGAATCCTGTGTGCACAGTGTATTGGAGGGAAATGCGGTTTTTTAGTGCAACTGAGTATGGTGCAAGTATCCTTTGTCGGCATTTGTTTCATTAGACCCCCAATCTTTTCTGTTTGCATTCACGCGTTCGCTAATGCTCAATTGACATTTTTTGAGGACTATGACATAGCTTCGTCTCATTGGCAAAATAAAGTCTTTCATTTGCATAAGCTTAAACCGCACTCGGGATCAACTTTTACCATATTGGAATTTGCATTTTCGAATCCAATGGTGAAATTCTAGAACAGAATTTTCTTTCATATTTATGTTGAAATTGATACGGAAAGGACGGGGAGCGGAAGTTATGTGACTACTTTCGCTCACTCTCGCAGTTTGACATGCTATTTATCACTCGAGATTGGGCCTGCTTGCTAATATTTTGTCTAAATCACACTAACCCGAATAGAACTTGGGTGGTTATTATCTGAAGCAAGTTGGGAGGGGTTGTAGAATATTGTTTTAAGAATTGATGTGTCCAAACCTCTCGATTTCTCTGTATGGTTCAGATGACGGCTAAACGATGCTCCCGCATTGTAATCCACTATAAATATCTTCCGCGGCCCAAGAAAAGGAAGTAGAGGTGCCACTACTTTTTTACTCGTATAATAGTTGTGTGACTTACCCTTTTTTCTTACCAAACAGGGCTATTAAAGTGCATCTGCTTGCTTGTTTTAATTTTGAGCTCATGGTAATTATTAGTTGGTTCAACTCATCCGAAGAGGTTGGAATGGTGAATATCCGGGTGTCTATTTCTTCGCCATATCTTTTTCTGTTTTTAAAAAGTTATTTCAAGCTGAGCCACTAGGCTTGATACAAAAATGTCCACGTGCCACTTATCCTTAACAGTGTAATATCCACTCTGAGGTCGACTAGTTCTGGTGTAAAAACATCGTCACCATGATTTAGAAATGAAATTTGATGAGGTTAAGCGACGGTCACAGATTTGTGACATTTTGTGGAGTTTTTCCATGGAATCCACGTTTGGTCGAAGGAAATCAAATCCCACAGTTGAAGGGGTGAAGAAAGGGCAAAGTAGCCTCCAATGGGTGGGACTCTCATTCCGTTTCAGAAATCACATGATTGTGAATTGTGTATGCCTAACCCGAGGCAGTTGTTCACGCAAGTCATCCCCAATATGTACTTCTTCCACTCATAATGCATTCAAATGATTCTAATTAGCTAGCCTAGGCAGAATTTCAACCTTTAAACCAAACTTGGGAATCCACGTTCTCCAATGAGTGATTCAAGATTGTTTCACTCATTCCTTCATTAATTTGTCGTCTTTTTTCATCACAGTGGGGTAGGACTTGAAATCTTCCCTGAAATCCCACACTCCTAAAGGAATTACTGTGGAATTGCAGGCGAGGAGGCGTCATCTCATAAATTTCATGGATTGGATAGAGCTGATAAGCTTTGCATACTTTTACTAGACTTTTAATCTAGTCTTGATTACACACCGAGTGGGAGACAAATTTGGTTTGATCTGATCCAACTCGGGGTTCGATGTGTCTACTTCCCGAACGACTTTTCCCAAAGGCGTTTTATCAACGCATTGTCTAATCTCACGCCTCTAACATATGTTACCATTTGACAAGGCTTGCGAGTATTGGTCTCGTTGATTCACTGCGAATGAGTAGACTAGGAAAAGTTTACTACTTGCGTCAACAACCACTGGAGGAAGGG
Organism: Taenia multiceps; assembly: GCA_001923025.3. Taxonomy (NCBI): domain Eukaryota; kingdom Metazoa; phylum Platyhelminthes; class Cestoda; order Cyclophyllidea; family Taeniidae; genus Taenia; species Taenia multiceps. Next base: position 1,374,393 of record CM010317.1, on the reverse strand, counting down.
AGGGCATTCCGTGCCGCAGTGAACGTCGGCGCATTCGTGGAGCTTTGAGTTGCAACAGAGGGAGAATGCATGATTTCCTGCCAGGTCAAGTTATAGAGAAGGCGACGTTAATGGTTGGATGGATTCACAGCACTGATTCTACGAGGAAGGCTATTGTGGCGGCACGATCACAAATATGGGCGGTATGGTTCTTGTGTTTCGGTGATAACTCTATCCCATAGGGACCTCTTCTGGAGGCATTGCCTCAAGTTGTGGGTGGTGTTCAACGGTTAATACATTTCGATTAAACTACGCCAACAAAAGCCTTCACAGATGTATTAATTCAAGAGATCTATCACTGCTGGTTACTCTGAGGGTACGTTGGGATGCTCGAATCCAAATGAAGTGTGATCCTAGATACGATTTCCGACTGGAATTTCAGTCATCACATGCCACGATTGAGTGGAATTCGCACGTGCAAACTCGAGGATGTTTGTCGTGGACACGTGCGTGGTTGCGTGGTTTCGAGATAGCAGGTCTTTTTTAAAGCATAAACATCGGACGAACTTCTGTCGCCACCGTTCACTTATTTGTTTGCTTGCCAAGTCGCCATTCTCCGTTTGTGTACTTTACGAAAACGCCTTATCGGTGACCTTTTACTGGCCTCGTTTTCAACACTTGTCGTGTTCTGCTTTGCGTTCTTGTTGTGTTTCGTGCTATTCATAGTGAGGTAATGCGTAGTTTTTAATTGCCCCTCTTAAAATCGTCACTTCCACAGCCCAGTAGAGGGTGAGACATCCCTTCTTCGTCCGCATGAGGAGAGGAACATTTCCACCACGGGTGAAGACAGCCTTTTCGGGCGACAGTCGGCCTACCAGAAGTAAGAATTACAAATAAGCCAAATCCTCATGCGTGTCATCTTGCCCGCCTGATTCAAGCCACTTTATCCGGACATCAGTAGTACCGCGTCTAATCATAATTGTATGTTACAGTGTTGCAGATGATAGCATCCCTTCTGCGACCACCAGGTTAGCTGACGTGTATGCATGCCAAAGTTGCTTCGTTTCGCGTAGATCTAGCGCCATTCTTTCGCTACTTTCCCTCTTTGGCAGCATAGTTGACACTCTTGTCAAAACTCTTTCAGCCAGTACCCCAGAATGGACGAGTTGGCCGAAATGCTAACCTCAGTTTTGGACTACTTCAAGTGAGTTCTTCCCCTCTCAATTCATTACACAAATAACCCTTCTCTAGAATAAAATACTTTGTCGGTTTCGGCATGGGTGCCGGCTCGAACGTTCTGGCCCGTTTTGCGGTAAGCTGGCTTTTATTGTACAGACACCGATGAGTTCACGTGGATACATTTTGAACTGACTTCCACCTCCAATGTGTCATCCATAGCTCCATCATCCGGACAATGTGCTCGCCCTGTTTCTGCTCAATCCCAATGGAACGACTCACGGCTATTACGAGTGGTTCCGCAATCGTTGGTCTGATCTGCCCAATCTGCAGCGCGGCTTCTTCACTGACAATCTCCTCAGCCAACTTGAAGCGCATTGGTTCGGATTTGTGCGTTACTTTCCCTACCCCTCAAATTGCTTATTTTTACGTTTTAAAGGTCTAGCGTGTATAAAGGTGTTCAAATCAATTAGGGCCTTTTATTCCTCCTGTGTGAAGTAACGCACTCATTTTGGGTTTCTTTACCTGCAATTATGCGGTTCAGAAAGGCCTAACCTTCTAGGTCGGTCAAGCATGGGGAGTCTTCTTGATACCCAGCGTACTTGGCCTCTTTGAGAGGCCAGATTTTCGTGAACGCTTGCGCCCACTATCGCGATGGTAGAATGGCTTTTGTGATTTCGTCGCAAGGCTTATTGCACACCAATCACCCAGGAGTCCTTGATTACACGAAATTTGGGTCCCATTTTGAACGGGACTGAGTCGACTGAGGACATGTGAACTGGTCACTGCACCCAGTTGCGTGGTAGCAGCATCTGTTCTCATGGCTGTAAAATCAAGTTCTCGTCTGATCCGTACTCCTTCCGTAGCTAAAAGTTGAGGCCACTCCCCGCGCACATCCTACTGAGAGCCCTCCCCAGTTGAATGGCATTTCCGAAATGGTTGAGCTCCTGATTAGCATCCAGACAAATTGGTAGCGATAACACCCTCTCCTCATCCCTCGTCCACTTTAGGGTCTGGCGGACAATCATGACCTTGTTGCCTTCTACACCCAACTTGCTCGCAGTCTGAATCCCGTCAACTTAGCGGGGTACATCGATTCCTACATTAGTCGCACCGATCTCGGTCTAGTCCGCTGTCTTGACCCACCCTCGGTGATTGAACAGCGTGAACGTGAGTCCGGGTCTCAAGGAGCTTCACCCACTGCGATCAAGGTCAACTGTTGCCTAGTAACGGGTGCTCTGGCTCAGGATTTGGCTCGAGCGTTATCTGATCTGAATGGACGCATGGACCCGAGGAAGACACAGTTCCTTCTCGTACCCGATTGCAATGGATTTTTGATGGAAGAGGATCCGGATAAATTGGCGGTGAACTTTCTGCACTTCCTGCGAAATGAGGGCTTCTGTAAGTCAGGCTCAAGTGGCTTTTGCGGACCTTTTGGATTAAGCTTACTTTGTTTTTTTTGTTGCTGTTTTTAGTGGTGAGTATGACTCCAGAGAAGTTGCACAAGGAAGCAGCTGCATTGCAGATGGAACTAGCGCGACGAACCAATCAGGAGTTGCCAAGCTCGGCCTTCATGCTAGAACAGGAGGCTTAGAAATGGTGAATGTAGGAAGGACCTCTCTATTTCACTTTGTTACCACTTGCATATTTAAACAATCGTCATCCTAACCACCACAAATTGCTTTATGCGTAAATATGTCGTTGGACCCATCTGTTTTGGCATCTCCCTTTTTCTCTCCATCACTTGACTTCAGTTCTTTCTTTTCTTTTTGCGTTGGAACCAAGTGCGTGGCAATCAGCGTATTTTGGTTAATTTGTTTATTGGTTTACAATAAAGTGGTCGGGGTATTGGGGGATAGCGCTTTTTCAATGAGGCGTAGTATGGGTGGGATTGGTAGGGGTTTAAAGCGACATGGGGCGGTATCAGGGCTTTGTGAGACCCTGAGGTGTGCAGGTTTGGCTCCCAAGCATCGGGGTGAGTTGGATTCGGTCGAAGGGCTCATAATAGGCTAAGAAAGGCACACGGGTTGTACAGGTGGTTTCGGTAGAGGTAATCAAGATTGTCTTGGAATCTTTCCAGAATTCGCATACAGTTTTGCATAACTATATGTAGAATATAAATTACAATACGGTTTGAAATGCCTGTTAGATTTCGATTTGCCAAAGCCCTTAGTATAGTTGGGCGAGAACAATGCCTTTGTAAATAGCGGCGGCTCATATTCGTAAAAACATAGTGGATATATCTTTAAATAACTAACGCTATTATGGTTAGTTGGACTAAGTGCTAGATTTCAGGGTCGTTTTGTCAAAGCGCGCTTTGTTCGTGGTGGCCTGTCGCCCTCTCTTTGCGGCGTTCCCGCAATGTCACTTCGAAATCTCTTTTGGGCGTTCAGACCTTGCGTCTATCGCTTGAAACCAACTGATTCCCAATATCTACGAATTTCAGGTGTGTTTTTCTTTAACAATCAAATGGCATCAGGTGCTAGATTTAACGGACGATATGAATGGGAAGACCCAAAATCCTCTCATGATGTGTGAGTTCATTAAGAGACTTCTAATTTGCTTACTAGTGTGCATGTTATATTCAAGGCTAAGGATGGAACAGAAATAAGGGTTGCTGGCAAAGTAAACGATAATTTGATGTACCTTGCTCGCCGGCACGGCATTGAAATTGAGGGTGCATGCGAAGCCTCATTGGCCTGTTCTACCTGTCATATCTACGTGAACGAAGAGATGTTTGATAAACTTCCTGAGCCAAAAGATGAGGAAAACGACATGCTGGATCTAGCTCCGTTTCTGAAACCCAACTCCCGGCTCTGTGCGTCACTTGTTTAATTTATCATATTCTATTTGTTGCACTTTTTAAAGCATTGATATTTGCGATTGAACTTAATGCTATTGTAGGAGTACGCCAATAATTTTGGCTTACTGATGAACTTTAAATGGTTTTATTTTTAGCATGCCAAATAATCCTGACTAAAGAATTGGATGGAATTGTAATTGAACTGCCACCAGCAACTCGAAATTTTTACGTAGATGGCCACAAACCGGAGCCACATTGAACAAACCATCTGACTTGCTTTTGATATTGTTAATTTGATTTATCTACAGAATAAATTTTTTTAAAAGTACTGTGAAGACAACTTTTGTCGTACTCCTTTTTTTTCAAGTGCTTAATTGTGGTATTTTTTAGCCTATGCTCCAAAGAGACAGTGGTAAACTCGGGGTAAGTCGAATCTGGGAGGACATTCTTTCTACAGAAATTGAATACATTAAATCAAACGGAGACCCCTTTGGTCTGTTTAAATCTGTCGACACTCCAGTTGAATACTACTTGCGTTTGAAGAAGTATGCAGATGGAAAGCATGCAAGTCAGGCGTTGAAAAATCTTCACAACTTTATTTCTGATTTGGAAGGTGGCCTCGTTGAATGCAAGGATTCGGAAAAGGCTAGAAAACGTCGTGAAAAAGGAAACCGCTACTTTAAGTGCGCGCTGCTACATCACAAGCCCTCTGACTGACTATTTTCGGAATCTTATCTGTTCCACCTGTCTTTTTCAGATCAGAAGACTATGAGACGGCCTCTGTGTATTATCGTAAAGGAATTTTAATCGCAGAAAAGGATTCAAAAGAGTTGGCACTTCTCCACGGTAACCTCTCGGCGTGCCTTCTGCATCAGTCGAAATGGGCGGCATGCATTTGGCATGTATGTCTAGCCTTACGAATTCAGAATGATCTGCAAAGTCCATTTGGGAAACGTCTGCAGCTTAGGCTACAACAAGCCTGTGCCAAAATGGGACGAAAGGCCTTACCCAATGTTAGTGAATACTATGAATGGATTGCGAAGCTCTGCGAAGATCCAGATCCTTTACACGAATCAGAAGAACGCTATGGCTTTGTTAACCTGCCTATCCCTATGTTTGGGAGAAGCGAGAAGGTATTTCTACTGATGCAATTAGACCTGAAGTTATGCTCACCTTTTTGATTTCAGCTGAAGGCCCTTTCAAGCTGTTTGGTCGTTCATGAGTCACCTAAACAGGGCCGATATGTTGTCAGTGAAGGGCATTTCAAAGCAGGCGACGTACTAGCAAGTGAACCTGCAGGTGGCTGGGCAAAAAGCGAAATTTCTTGTGAAACACCGTCGATTGACGAGATGGCAGTTGCGTGTTGTATTCTTTTACCATTTCAGCGACACATTCGCTGCCTTGCCTGCCACAATCAGCTAGAGAGCGTGGGTTATGTTTGTCCACACTGCAACGATGCGGCCTTTTGTGGACCTCCATCTTGTTGCTTCTCTCGGCACTTCAAAAATGGTAGATTCATCGTACCACAGTGGCACAAAGATGAGTGCAGGTGGGAGACCTACCTTTTCTTTAGATACTCTCCTTGGTAATGCTGTTATGCATGGTGGTTTGGCTTAGATATATTTTCCTGCTCAATTCAATTGGCCTCGGTCATCTTTGCTTCCGTCTGGGAACACTTCGAGGGCGATACCTTCTTCAAACTGATAGAGAGGCTTCTCTAGACAGCTTGGTCGACAATTACGGACACTTTCCATCCCACTTCGAGTATGGTCTGACGGGATGGTTATGTGGTCTCCTCATGGGACGCATCGGCCTGCCCAACTGTGGTGATTGGTGCTTTCGACTGTTACATCGGCTGCAATGCAACGCTCATGCAATAACGCAAGTCACTACTACAGTTAGCAGGAATCACGGACTTGTTGATATGGTACAGGAACGTGTTGGTGGAGGCCTCTTTCCCACCGCGTCGTTGATCAACCATGCCTGTGAACCTAACATCGCATATCAGTTCATGGTTGGTTTTGAAGTGTTTTTTTTACTTAAAAATAATTAGTACAACTAATATCACAAACTCTGCGCGAAGTCCTGCAAGATGATAAATTCTGAAATCGTTTCTTTTAGAACGGATTTATCGTAATTAGATGTATTAAAGACCTATCTCCAGGAGATGAAATCTTGGCATGTTACGGTCCGCATTTTCGACATAATCCCGACACGAGCGCTCGGAAAAGGGCTCTCCTCGAACAGTACTTCTTTGAGTGCTCCTGTGTCCATTGTGATGGAACACAGAATGTTGCTGTTTTATCCCCTAGAGAAAGTGATGAGCGGTGCGAATTGGTTAAACAGGTAGGATTAAGTCAATTAAGAATGCATTACTTTTGTTAAAAAATCATTCAGTTAATCGCAACTGTTGCCGTTTGCAAAAAAACCGCATTCTTGGGATTTAGTTTCCCATTCTGGGTTCATTTTTTTAGTGTCTTGGTATTTTCTGAATTTGCTCTCTCAATCTTCTTTTGAAATGGTGACTTGAAAAGGTGGGTGGTGGAATCGCAAACAATCAGACTGATTAGCCATCGCTTTGCCTCTAGATCCGCTCCCCAAAAACACCATTGCCTTCTCTCCCATCGCTGTTCAGAAGGCTAAAGGACTTGTCTGATCCTACCACCACGATGACTCCTGAACCTTCTTACGGCGAAATTGCAGACGAGATGGCTTTTGGGCTTCTCAAGGAAGCCATGACCTCTTCACCATTGGAAGTACGAAAAATGGCGCTCTATTTGACTACCGAGTCGTGTGATTTTGTGCGTGCTCGATTTGGTGCTGATAGCATTGAGTACGCTTGGGAGTTACTCAAGCTTGTATCTGTTGCCAGAGCGGCTGGTGAGTGTCCTAATGACGGTATTAAAGCCACTTTTCAGCGAATCATGGAAATTTACCACGGAGAACAAGAGACTAATAGGATTTTGAATATATTGTGTGATTTTTTCGAGTGGACATAGCGAAATTTCTTGTAATTTCGTGCAATAAATTTCTCACAACGCTAATTTGACTGCGCGGACTTGTCACTCTGAGGGCCCTATCAACAATTTTTTCCCTTTTATGCCTCTCATTGCACCCTAGAAACAGGATACATTAAGGCAGCAATGGTTAGTCGGTTCCTCACCTAGCGGTCACTCGTATTTCGTGCACCGGTAGCTTCACCTAGCTATATTTTCAGCTGTGGTAGTTCAGCAGGCTATGCTTCCTCTCTACGTCACGACATCCGTGTCATGTCAATAGCTTTCAGGCTAGTACGCACTGTAGCAGTGCACGTCTTCTCATGCTGATTTGACTTAGTATAACCTGAAAGGAGATGCAAAATGCGAATTTTCCTCACATCTGAATGTAGGATTGACTGCTCCGCAATTCCCTTTTATTGTCCAATTAAGGTGCACTTGCCGCATTGGAATGTGTCGAAAAAATAAAGTCACAATAGGTGTGTAAATTTTTGTCCTTTAAAACATTTATTAATGCAAAGGAAAACATCATAGATTTGCGCTATCTTCCGGGCAAATATACTTGGAAACTGATTGGCTACGTCTTAACCAATGAACTCCTAGGAATGTATTTTGGTTTCATTTTTGTGTATCTCCACCGCGTACTATGTTGACCTCTGGTTTTGCGTTTATTCCCGCATTCTTACGAAGAGCAAGTCCAACAAGCATCGATATACTGAAACCCGTTGTTATTGGGTGAGGTTTAGATTTGACTTCCGTCTACTTGCTTCTAGCAATGTTTCTATGGCTTATATGCAATCGAATCTATTGTAATGATGCGTAGTCCTTCATTGTTTGTCGCATTGAGTCGCCGAATGAGTTAGAATAACTCATTTTGACTCAGTCAAATAGAATTTGTTGGTTTTTTCAAGTTCTTTGGTTGTATTGTTACTTCAGCTGCTATCGGATGTACCCAGGTGACGAACTCGGTCGTGGTGTAGCAAAGGTATACTTTCACCACCATCCTTTTCTTGTAATCCCTTAGCTTGGAGGAAACAAGTGTTCCGACGAGATAAATCACGTTGCTGACGCTCTCTTGGCAATTGATTGCTGAGTCATCATTGCCTCACAGATGGTCTTTATTTTTGAATTGTGGCTAGTTTATTGTCAGAATTTTAATGCATTTTGGGTGCAGTAGAATTTGCTGCCCTAGAAAGCTGTGGATATTTTCTGAAGCTGCTGTGATCCTCCTTCTGAAATGGTTCATTTACCTTAACATTTTAAAGTAGCGAAGTTACCTGTTCTATTTGGTGATACGTACGATTTCCCTAGGGTGGTGGAAAAGGCGGTGTTGTGCGTGATGCAGGGGGTTCGTTTGGCAAACGAGAGGCTGCACTAGAAGAAGAGTATTTCCACCGCAAGGTAAGGCAACCGAAAGAGGATAGTACTGGTAGCAAAATGGTGGAATGCTTTTGTTTTTATTTCCCGAACTAGTGTTTGATTTGTCTTTTTCTCTTTGATCAGAATTTGGAGCAGCTCGAGGATTTGAAGAAACACCTTGTTGATGAAGTCAAATTTCATGAGGAGCAAATTGAGCGTCACAAGGTAATCCTTTTGTCGATGAATCGATGTTTATTAATAAATTGGCTATCGTGGTCCTGAAAAGAGCTAGCCTACCGCAACACACTAAAGATAGGTTTCATTTGAATTTGTATTGCTTACTATCTTTTATTGCGCTCAATCATTTATCAATCAAATACAAACAAATAGCATGTTATGTTTGTGTATCTCCATATTCGAGTGAGAACCGGGATATTCAACGTGCAAAATGTTAGTCTTGAATAATTCAACCTAGAAAAAAAACCGAAATTTAGGCAATGTACAAGAAATGATGCGTTGGAAGGACCTTGTTTGAAGGGAGCAAGATTTGTTTCGCATAAAGTTTGCATTGTTGTTCTTGAATTTTTGTAATTTAACGACGACGAGGGTATTGCTTTGTGTTCTTGGAATGTGACAATGGTGCACTTTAAGTACGTTCATTAATCATTCTTTTTCTACCTCTGTCTTTAGGAGGCTCTGCGCAAAAGCCTAGAGCAATTAGATGAGATTGAATAGCCCCGCTCTCGCTTTTAAATGTGATTTTCCTCCTCTCATCTTTTTTAACCGCACGTTTAATAATTACTTTTCGCATTTTTTCCTTTGCTGGTGGCATGAATTCCGAAGACGTACATCCGCTTTGTGCTTCCATTTGTTGTTGTCCCTTCGGTGGCCTAATGCCTCCTCACGCTTCCTTTTTGTATCCATGCACGCGCGGGCGGATTGATTTGTCGGTTTTTACCAAATGCTCAATTCTGTCGTTCTTCTTGTTTCAGGCCGCAATTGAACGTCATCTCAAATCGCTGCAAAAGATTGATTAACTCCCCTTCCTTCCCCTCATAGTCCTCCTTAATTCATACTTCATAGTCACGGTCTTCCTCTTTGATGTTTATAGTTCACTAGTTGTTAATTTTGGGGAAGTAATAACAGTTTACGTTTACTTTCCCACGCTTCTCTTTTTACATTGTCAATTTTTAGGTTGCTAAACTAGGTAGTCACTTTCACTTGTGAGTGTTTTTAGTGGGAAGTGTGCGAGGGAAGCTCCTATCAACTGACTGTGGAAGGCGTCTGATTCTACAGCAATGAGGGCAAGTGCTGTTACTACGGTCCTATTCGCAGTAGTAGGCCCCACGCCTGTTCTGTCACTTGCGGCCAGTCCAAATGTTCCCAGTCGGTCCAGTCCAATGTAATTCATTAGAGTTCAGTGGTCGCAGCAGCCATGGCGAAGAATTGACAGAAAGGGCGTCCTTTGCCATGACAACAGTTGGTGCAAATATTTTTTACGGAAGTTTGGAATTATGAGAAGTTCATATTTAATGGGTATCTGTGATGTTTTGGGGTGGTTCTGCCTCATTGCAATGTCCTTATGGGCGTCGCTGCGTACATTTCTTTTGCAATCTCAAAGTTCTAACTTTAGTCCTGCCCCTCAAGGGGCATCGATTTCCTCCTCCCAATTGCTTGCCCATTGGTCGATTGACCTGTGCCAGGAAATGCCTTTTTCATTGCAACATTCAGCTAAGATATGTATAATTGGTTGTCTCCAGGCAACTCGCTTACTACTGCACACGCATTCCATCATCCTTAGGAGCTTGTGCTTATTGTGTGAGTATATGCGATGGTCTAAAAATGTGGTTGGTAACTGTGACTTGTTTGATTGCTGAAGATAAGGCATTTTGGGATGTGACACAGCTCAATGGTGCATTGAGAGGCAGCTAAGCGTATTTGTTCAGTAATTTTATGCGAAGGAAAGTCGTGTCCTTACCATTTGCTCGTGAACGGATTTGTACTTTAAGGCGTGGTGCGCACACCGCTTTGCCCTTATTTTACATTTTTTTCTCCAGTTTTTGTTTTGTTTTAAAAGCTACACTAATTTAGTCGGTTATTCTGTTCACCCGATTGTTGAGGTTGCTTTTCTGGTCTTCGCCTTTGTGTCACCTTTTCTCATTACCGTTTGTTTACTCTCTACTCTTCAGTAGCATTTTTTGTTCGGCCATGTCTGTATTGCCATAATTAATTATGGCATACGCTGTTCTACTTCCGCAAGTTTCTTGAGAAGAAAAATACTGAAAAAATTATTGTCTCACAGTACCTCATCAAACACGACCCATCCATCCGATGTGCTTCTGATTTTTACCCATTTTGTTGGGCAAAGATGAACACGAGATGAAGGAGTGCTGGACATTTCTTACCCTCTGATGCGACTTTTTCAATCTGACAAGTCGGTTGCGCTTATGGTTTGCTGGTAGAACCTGTAACCTAGGGACAAAGGCAGCTGTGGAACTGCCTATATTTGCTTCAAGGCAGGAGAGGTTATGATAGTTCATTTTCTGGAGCATCGTGAGCCCATGTGTTTGACACCTTTTCGTTGAGTCGTCTAGGAGTGGGATCTCTGATGTTACGTCCAGATGACTGCTGTCACTACCACAGGGTGTGGAGGAAACCCTTCTTCAATGCATTCAGGGAGATGAGCAAATTGCGTTTTGGATCTGCTCTTAGCCTGACTAATGACGGCCTTAGATATCGGATGCGTGTCCACAGATTGGCAGGCAGACGAGCCTACTACGACTTCCTGTGTGTTTGGTCGCCACTGATGGTTGCTGGTTATGCAATGTGGCTTCACTGTCATGGTTCTATGATCAAATAGCAAAGCGTCTACAAGCGGCTCCTGTGGAAAAGTTGGTGACTCTTTTCTCAGACAGCGATGGGGTGAGGCAAAGCACAACGGATGAGGTGATGGCCTTGGAGGGGAATAGGGAGCACATTTGAGCTCTGGGAGGGGAGAGAGTGGTCTGTTAAAGGAGGTTGAGGCATTGCCCTTCGACGTCTGCTCACACAACAGTACCTGTACTGCCGAGCATTTCTCCATTTGGAGCACCCAAACTTGTCCTGTCACAGTGCTTTCAAGCATGTCGACTTCTTACAGCTTGGTAAAGATGTTTAATTCTTCAAGAAGAAGAGTCCAAATCCGTCTCTATCGTCTCCTGATCGAAAGGTTCGAAACGGTCCTCTGGCCGTGTTGGGTGTCGAGTGCTCCAACAAATCAACCAATTGTGCCATCTCAGAGTCAGAACCATGTTGCACTTCACTCAGGTCCCTTCCATATTGAAGCATTGGCCAATGCAACACTGTCAAACGTTTTTCCACTTGTAGAGTTCCTACAGCACTCTTAGTGACCGTAGTTGTGTGGATCTTCTCATTCCATTCACAGACGAGAAGGAGGGTAGAAGAAGACCAGGATGAAGCCATCCAGTCGGTGGCAGTAAAAGTTGAACTTTCATGGGGGGGGGGGGGGGAGTATTCAAGGAGGGTGTTGATTAACATCACCCTTACTCTCTCCCTCCCTTTCTCTCTCTCTGTGGGGTGTTACCTTAACATCCTCCAAACTGTCCAGTCGGTAAGCGGAAGTGTGACGTTTCAGACGCTTTCTCAAATTTGGCAGACAATGGAGTTGGGTGGATTTAAACAAGGTCAATTTCGCGGTGGAGCAAAAGCGACGGAGCAATAAACACTGCTCCATTCACTGTCTGCATGCAGTACACGCCTATGGGGATAAGTATGAATGTACTGTAGATATGTGCTTTTTGTCCAAGGTGGAACCAGGCCAAACAGGTGAGGCAATGACCCACTAGGGAGACACACACACACACACACACGGCTAGCCCTGTGTGGGATTGCACACAGACACGTATGCTCTCACACCGTGGCGTGTCTGGACGGAGGGAGGGAGGGAGGGAGGGAGGGAGGGAGGGAGAGCGAGCAAGCGATAGACTGCATGATTCATCCGACTGCGATGCACGACGGCTAGACGATGGAGGCGAAACTGCGCTGTGCGACTACGAGGACACTCAAGTCGAGCCTCCTGTCTGTCCACCTGCTTTAGCTTAGTCGACTTTCATTTCAGTCGTCATCATCATCCGTTCCTTAACTTGCCAATTTCGGTCACTACATCCTCTATAAGACTCTACAATGTCGTCTGATGGACTCGGGAGCTACTCTTGTAGCTCAAAGTGTTACAGAAGAATGGGCATAGACGACTTGGAGTGATATCCTTTCTTGACAATTCGTTGTAGGACATAGAATCACAGTGAATAGCGGATAGGCAGTGGATGTCCACCAATACTTCAGATCCATCAAAAGCAACCAACTACCACAAGTCGATGGTCGAGAGAGAAGCATGACTGTAGACTGCGGTTAGCACATATTGATGGCGTCATCTTCGTTGAATGTCCACAATGCTCCATCCAGAGATGCATCTCTTTGACGTTGGAAGAACATCTGGCTCAGACGTCTGATACTGCGGTGTGTTGCACTAAAAGAGCATCTGATCCCACTAACCTCTGTCTTGCATCCAACACCCCAACATTGGAAGGTCTGGAACTACAAGTATCACCCCTTTTCTCGATGTTCGCCATTCTCACTTCATCATCGTCTTTGTTCCTCTTCCCAGATTGATTGGGAAGAGTCATTGAGGTTGAATTAGACAGCTTTCTTGGCACTTTTGGGTCAGAGTTACCGATTAGATGGGCGTGTACCTAACTACCTACGTACCTGTAAATCAAGGGCATTCCTACCCTGTCCCTCCACCCAACCACCTCCCCTCTCTTCCTTGCCTACTGTCTATCGCAGTGGCACAAAAACGGCTAGACACGTTTGCCCATGTTATATTCCCTTTTAACGACGTGTGTATGTGTATGGGTGTGAGTGTGGACCCACTGCCACCGTAGGCGGAGGAGGAGGAGGAGGAGGGGAGATAGAGGAAGGAGGAGGGGTGGGCAGTAAAAGATGAATAGCGGCGGGTCTGGGGTTAGTCAAAATACCTCAGAAGAATTGCAGGCGCACCTGGCACTGATCTAGAAATGGCCTCGAGTTGCGGTGACCGTGAAGATGCCGGAGGGAGAGAGAAAGAGCGAAAAAGACCTTCGGATGTGAACTTTTACCTTGTTGGTTTCAATGGAACTGCGCAGTCAGGTGAATTGGGGGCTCCGACTTTTTCTTTTCTTCCCTTTTTGTCGACTTAAAACCAACACCACATGCAATGCCTGTTGACGCTTTCCAGCAGTAACCAATTTTATGCAAGTTCTGTCTTCCCTCTCCAAAGTCGTTAGTCATATCTATGCCTTGAAGGAGGAGGCAACCCACTGATACAGATTTTATCCACTTCCTGCCGCAGAAAATGCTCCATGGATAAGTTGGAAGACTAGGCTAGGTCTGTCAAAGTTCTTAATTCACTTCATTGATGGCTACCTTTTCAACCGCCCAAATTGGAGGCCTGAAAGGCTACTTGAAAGATTTTAAACTCTGAAAACGAGTAAAATGTTGGGATATTTTTTTTATTTTAAAAAAAATTGTAACCCAGTCGGTAGTTGTCAACTTGGTGTAGACTTTGATTCAACACAGTCACCAAAGTTGATGCCAAGTGGTGCTTTGAATGGCCAAAATCGGAACACAATGAAGGCAAAAATTAGCACACAACCTGTATCGAGACACAGACACTTTCAAATGGTGAGACTGAGCTTTGTGCCAAGGCTATAAAATCGTAGACCTTCCAGGTTATTGGTGGAAAGGTAAAGAAATCATTTTAAAGATCTTAAAGTTGACCCAAATTCGACAGATCCACTTCAAGGCGAAGGAGGGTGAGAGGAGAGGCATGCAACCAAATTCAGACCCCAAAATGAATCACTGGCACAAGGAGATGACAGAAGAAACAAAAATACATCCACGTACATGTGTGTAGGTGTGTGTGTGTGAGGCAAAATGTCATCGACACCGCGATCATCTAACGTCAGGTCATCGGTGTCGCCATCGTTGTCTGTCTTGTGGTGCCTTTTTTTCCTTCCACATAAAAACCATCCGGTAGCTCCACTTATTGAACTCTCTTTCATATGTATTTCGGGTAGTGCTACTTTTTCCTTCTTTATTTTTTTTTCAAAATTCATTCCTTCTGTAGAAGTAGGAGCTCGTCTACACAACACTTGGCACTTTCCACTCTTCAGTGCTTTATGGGTTTCGGTTAGAAGTTGTCAGGAGTCACATTTTCGCGTAATGCTTTTAGGCACGACATGAGGGCAAAGTGGAGCCTGAAGAAAGCGCCTGATCGCAGACAAGAACTGACTCGGTAGATTGGTGAAATTTGAATGTTAGAGGCGCGTCCAGTCGCAAGGTCCGCAGCGATCGAATGTACTGACAAGAGGGTGACTAGAAATTGGGTCGACGCCAGACTAGAACGATGCTTCGAAAAGTCCATTATAAAGGCGTCCAGAAGGTAGGTAACTTACATAAAGAAATGGCAATTGCTTCAGGTGCCTGGTAGCTAAAATGAAACCCACTTTTCTGACTAGAGAGCAGGGAAGAGGAAATGAACTGACAAGGTAAGACGCCATCGAAGAACAAATGCTCTAACGAATGGGGATTTGAAACTGAAGTACCGTCGGTGGAAATGTCTTTGATGTTTGGAGGCTTTTGGGCTCTGATCGGAACAGTTGGGAGAGCATTGCTTTAGTCTTGCAACAGCTTTCTATTCGTATGAGGATTGGTGTTGTTAAAAACACATCCATTCGTCCATCTATCCATCCTACATTCATTCTTTTGTTCTCCCAGCATTCATCCATGTCCAGCTATTTGCCCATCCATTCATTTATTCTGCATCTCTGCACCCTAAGCCCATCTATCTGTCCATTCAACCATCCATCCCGTGTTCTGACCATTAATTCACACGTACACAGATCCACTAATCCATTCATCCATCTTTTCTGGCTGCATTCCACGCCCACACAATCATTTAAGCAGACTTCCTTTGACCCATCCACTATGGAGGATAAAATGCGTATTTCATATATCAAAAAAATAATATTGTCAATAATGTCCATTTCAAAAAAAAAAGAATACATACATGAGATGTGCATAAATGTGTGTGTGTGCGTGTGTGTGTGTGTTCGTGAATGAATTAATGAAGGGGTCAGAGGGTTTTCAAGTTCACCAGACGAATGTTGGCTTTGTACTCACACAGGCGAGGTTAAAATGAGGGGGGGGGGGAAAACTGCGAGGATATACAGAGGAGTGGAGGAGGTTCAGTTGCGTCCTTGTGACTGATTTGTTTTTATGTGATAGGATGAGCCTGAGACATTGGACGGTACTTCACTTTCGACACTATGAATGACAGGAATGTTTGTGGCTACCAAAGTAATAAAACAGTTCATCGGGTCACCACAGGCGTGGGGAGTGAAGAACAGGGAGCAGGGAGGGGTAGAAGTTAGGCATAATGATGATACATACTTATCAATTGTGTATGCAATTGCTGGACTGATGCTACTCACAGGTCATGAGTAGCATACATGAGGGCACAGGAAAGACAACAGTGAGGTGACGCAAGGGTCAGTGCGGCGACAGTAGAGGTTATGATAGTGGTGATGACTTTAACTTTGCTTGTCCTCTCTTTTTTTCAGAATGAACCATCTTTTTGATTTCTCTCAAGGACGTCGATGATAGAGTTCAGAGATTACTCGGCTAGAGAAAATTAAAAGTAGCAATCATTTAATCATGACAATGTCCTTTTTGGTGTATGTGGACAGTCATTTAGTATCTACTAACCGGGGCAAAAACCAGTTGCGACAAAGTCGACAAAGCGTTTGGCGATACAATTGTAGACGTGTAGGAAGCAGGCATTAGGGAATGACTTTCTTCCACTTCCACAAACCCGAGGCCAGCCATTTGTGAAGACATCGCCGTGCCACCGTGGATCACCGAAATTTTGTTTTGCTTCTTTGGACATTTCAAAGAGAGTCATCTCTGCAACTTCCGCAGGATTTGCCCTAACAAACACTCGAGGATTGCAATTGGGTGGCAGATCCGTGCAGTCCAAACACACTGGCTGACCGGTGCTGACATGTGGCACGCATGTCATGTAGGCACTTTGACATCTAACCTGGTCACACGTCGCATTTTCTAGTCAAAAGGGGGGAGGCGTGGCAAAAGTAAGGCCTCTTCAATCAGGCCGAGGTGTGAAAGGGCTACAGTGACTTTGTACTTCCTATTGCCACAAATGAGGCAACACCAGTAGAAAAATGTGTTTGTTTTTGTTTACTGCTATAAATGATAGCTGCAGACAGTGATAAACGTCCAACATTAGGAACAGACTAGAGGCAGAAAAACCACATATCAACACATCAAAACACACCTAGCATCCAAATAAGTGCCTGTTGAGATATTCAAGTTTCACCAAGAAATAAATAAGTCAGTTTCTCTTTTCCTCACCTCTACACGGTCCCAAGTAGGCGATTCTAATTTCAAGGCCTCTTTGAATACTTGCTTTTCGAAGGTGGCATTGGTTGTTGTAGGTGTTGTTATCCGTGCCGCAGATAGGACTGCCGTATGGACTGTTGGCACAGGAGTCGAGGTTGCTGACAGCTACCCTATCGAAGGCGGATTCAATGTGCTTTCTACCCAGCCAGTTGGGATCTTCACAACTCGCTTTTCCACTGTACTGTCGGACGATACAGACTTTGTTGGACGGGCAAATTCTCTGAGAAAAGAGGGACAGATTAATTGTGCCAGTTAAGGGGGGTGAACAAAATCAGACACCTGAAATTGACGACCTACCACTGGATATTCATAGTCACGATCTTCAAGATGACTGATATTTTGCCTGTAAGGACAGACATGCTCAGCGGGAGGACATTGCATTTCAACAAGGAGGGTGTCCAGATTGCGACAGCGCTCCTTCAAGAAGGAGCAACGATTTCGAAATTGTCGAAAATCCGTGGTACACACCGGTCCAGATTCAAAGTCCTCCACAATGCAAATAGAGGAGCAGGCACAGACCGCCTCATTGTTTTGCACTTCGCATCTAAAACCGTCCGGACAGTTGACTCGAGCGCAACTCTCATTGTGGAAGCCTAAAAAGTAGTCTAGTGCTAAAACGAGGAAAAAATAGCCATGCAACAGTCATAGCGCATGCAATTCTCTTTGTATGCATAAATAGCAAACAATTAAACAAACTTTCATGCTTTCAGGTGCCTTCTAAATCTACCTCCCTTTGTAGACTGATCATGATACCCTCCAAAAGGTGGAAGGAGGGAAGACAAAAAGAAAGATGTTTTGGGTAGCGTAAAAACAAAAACAACAAAAGCTACTGTTGCTGCTTCACTCTGTGGTCAAGTGAGATGATGGACTGTCACAGGCCCGAAAGGAATGTGTACATTCTTACGATTGCAGTCAAGGAGAAAAAAATAATAAATGACCGTACGCCTACAAATTTTTTTTCCTTTCACCACGCAGCTGGTAGCTGCCAGTCCTGACGGTGAAGCTATCAGTGTAAGGCTTCTTTCCACAAAAGTGAATGCTGGAATGTTAATCTGTTTTGAGGGGAGAGCCTAATCAAGACAGGTTATGTCTCTTGGGTGTCAGAGCCTGTATCTTATCTACCACCTCTCCCTCGCCTGTCTTTTTATGGACTCGTCTTTCCTTCCACCATAGAATGTTTTTGCTCCTGCCTCCATCTCGCTCTCTCGGTGAGGTTATTTTTGACGACTGCCCACAATTTAGACGTGTCGAAACTTCACGCCTCGGGTGAGGAATTTCAGTGGCACCTAATCAAGTAGTTCCGCATCTGGTGTTTATGTTCACAAAGAGGACAACCTTAAAACACAAGGATAGTGTATCTGTGGAGAGGTCAGCAAACACAAACTGTAAACGGACAACACTCTCAGATGCCCTGAAATCTTGTTGAACATTGGCATCTGTTAGTGTTCAATGTTGTTTCAATGACTAGGCGCACACTGGGAGGTTATTGTGCATCCTTACCGATGTCTCCCTTGTCAGTTATGACAATCGTTTGCTATTGATACTCAATCCTAATCACTTATGCGTAGTAGCACGACATTAACACCTGTAAGCAGCGACAGTTAAAGGCTACTTCGCCAATCTAGTTCCACAGCCCCTCTGTCTGGACGATGGGCAAGCGATATGCGAATTCGACTGAAAAAGGCGGCAAAAAATATCTCCCTTCCCAGTCAGGAGACAGCAGGACTCCAGGGTGCTTTATGCCTATCACTCAACTAGGACTGTGGAAGGGTAATTTTTCCCGTGGGAGGAGGGTGGATCTACTTAAATCTCGTCAACATTTTGCTAGTAGTATAATTCGTTTTCTCTCCACTTCTCCTATTTAGAAGTAACACACTGCTATTTTACTGATCACCAACAGCATTTTTGCCTTCACAAATGTCTTAAAATGATCAACTTTTATTTGGAGATGCATGCGACAAGAAAAAACTTCAAGTACTGACATGGTAGGGAGTGTGGAGGCGTGATGGCATTGTTTCCTGAACCCTTCAAGGTGTCCATTCACGCTACTACTTTTCAGCAAAACAGATTAGTCCAATTCCTCTGCTAAAAGAAATAAATTTGGTGCCTGAATGTTAACTTAGAAACACCGACTCGTGGGTGAGTTTTGAGAGGCCAACCCGAAGCACCTGTCATGCCCATGCAAAAACGACTGAAGAGGATGGGGATAGTAGGGTGGAAAGAGAGGAATGAGCCATGTACTCACCACTTTGACAGGAGTAATGACAGTTAGCAATGCCAGTACGCCGCAAGAGGAGATCCCTCACAAATTGCGGCTCTGTGAGATGTCCGCTCACGTAGAACCCGCCCAAACGGCAGCACTCGGAGCGCGTTATGTAGTTACGCTGGAGCAACTCATGGCAACGGCCATTGGGGAGGCGAATTCGGAAGCAACTTCCAGCTATAAGGAAGGATGTAGACATTAGTGAACTACCCGGAGGATTGCCTAGACAAGGCCTAGATGGCGGTGAAACATACCCTCGGAGACAGTAAAGGCGAGAAGAGCTTGAAACACAAGGATAAGGAGTGCCATTGTATCTTGTGTTTGAGAGAGCAAGGCAGAGGTGTTGGTGACAGGAGAATGTGGTCCTTTTATAAGAGACCGCTGGCAGCCAATTGTGGACACGGCACACGGCAATAGGGCAGACCCAGTGCGCTAGCACGCACGCAAGCATGCATGCACACACGCACGCACACGCATGCCCGCATGCACACACACACACACACACACACACACAGTCCGACCCGAAACGAGTACAGGTTCACACAAGACAGGACTGTGAAACCGAAGCGATCTCGACAAATGCACACAGACAGGCAGACAAACAGACTAAGATCTAAGGGCAAGAAAGCAAGTGAAGGTTGAACTTACTTTTGCATTCTTCCACCACTCATCTTGGTGGTGGGAAACGGCGTGGGGGCAGGGGAGTTACATTACAGTTGCCTCCAATTTACGCCTTAAAGCATAGGTAACTTACTTAATACATCGTTGCTTTCAAGAGCATGTTTGACAGGCGCCAATTGATTGCTTACCTAATGACCTACGCTCTTTACTAGTCAGTGCTCAGAGGTCAAATGACAGGAGGTGGGGAGTGAGCACAGACTACCCCACTAATGGATAAAATGATAACATCTTTACCGTAACATGAAGGCACTTCATCTGTCCCGCCAATTCCCTGTCCTTCACTCTTCACCGAAATGATTCAGGATACCCAGTTAAGGTTATTTTCAAACGCCACGAGGGCAATGCTTTTACCACCATCTCGACGGCAACAAATTTGTGCCTTAAGCACTCACAATACAGAATGATGTTTCGATCTTCTTCGAGTTAGTCTGCCTGTCATTTTTGCCCCAGCATGTCAAATCTGGTGCTAAAGTAGACAGCTGACAGCTTCATTGTCTCTAAAGGCAGGAAAAAGCAAACGAGAAATGCTTTAAGTGTCCCACAACAAAAAGTTGTTTTAATGTAGTGATTTTCAAGCAGTTATTTGAACTCCAAAAGCAGGATTATCATTCATACTAATCGGTTTTTGTTGGGATCGTTTTAGATTGCAGTGGAGAACTTGACCTCCATTTCTCCACTCCATTAATAGTCTATTGGGGAAAAATATAATACGTGACAATTAAATGAGGCCTGGTTTTCAGTTTTCATATTTAATTTTCGACCAGACAGCGGGAAAAAAAGGAAGCGACGAATAAAACTAATTTACACTGTCTGAATGTGAAGTATGCGGACCAACTCCTATTCACTTACTTACGGAGACAAGAGAAAAATGAGTGTTTTTCAAGGTGTATCGCGTCTGATAGGTAGAAGAAACGGACAGACAGTACCTTGTACTTTCGACTTTATAGAAAAAGGCAAATTTCTTTTGGGAGTCTACAAATCTTGATGTTCAAAAATGGTGTCGAAGGGCAGAAGGTGGAGGGGGGGGGGGAGGAGTCATGCCTACCGAAATGGGACGCCTCATAATGGACACCGCTGTCTGACACACGCCTTTCCGCCCCCCTGTCATCCTGACCCATTCCAGACATCGAAGGAAATTACTCAACTATGTGTCTGGTTTAGTGTCCGAAAATGCTTCCCTCATTACTCAGTGATGAAACGGTTTTCTTAAACACACAAATACCATAAACACGCATTCCAGAAGGCAGAAAGGAATTCATGAGCTCTATTTGCGCACACACACACACACACACACACACACGTGCGTGCATACGTCCTTTCTTTTCCTTCAAAAAGGGAGTCTATTTATTGACTTGTTAAGCCCCGCATACCACAACACTAGGGTCGGGGTGTCAATGAAAGTAGTGAATGTGCTATGCACACCAGGTCCCGTTCCAAAAGGCGATGGAATTGCGTACCCTAGAGGGAGACATGCAGAAATGAGGTGAGTGTGAATTATTGGTCTACAAATAAATGGTCACCTGTAAAGCCTGAAAGGAATTTCTCTCGCCCTCACTCTCACACCCTCTCCTCTTTTATGCAGGTACTAACAGAGGCAGAAGCAGTGATAGAGAGCAACTGTCCTATCTGCCTGCCTGTCTGTCTGTCTGGCTTTTTTACTCCAACTTTCTTTCCCTTGCATTAACACGTCTTCGCCTTCATTCCTCCTCCTTTTCTTCATCCTCGTCGTCTCTTTTTTTGTAACTGCCCAAATGTCTGGTGAACTTTTTGTTGCGCGTCTATTTGAAACCGTGGAATTCTTGCTTTAGCCTTCACTCAGACGCGTCCGACTTTGAATTGCGCATTCTCTCCTGTCATGTATGTATGTACGTTGGCAGCCTATGTGCAATAAAATAGGCACTGAGTTTACCAATTTCCATTTATTGCCATCTGCCCCTTTTATTCCATTTGCAGGGCACCTTCATGAACGAACGCCTAAGTGATTTTAGCTACTATGCAAAGTAATGAGTTGAAAAGAGGAGATTATGTGTAAATTTTGTCTAGAAGTGGTTAAACTTTGTTTTGCAAACAAATTTTAGATAATAATAATTTTTATTTGAATCCTGAGGCTGGTAGAAATTAGAAAATGGAACAATGATTTTTATGCCCTAGAAGCCATAAAACAACTTTCGAAGCACCTTGTTTACATGATGTAATTATGATTGACATTGGAAGCAACAGAGTTCGAACTTACCCAAGTGAAGTGAGGGTTGTTGCCAAAAAGTTCCTAATAACCTGCAGTTTTTGACACGTCTCACCGACAGACGTAGTGGGAAATAAGTATTGGGGATTTAATCCCTTCTCAAAAGGCTAACCTAGTCTGACCATTTAATTTGTTGAAAAGATTTTGTCAAGTCGTTGAATAAATAGTTTTAATAATAAAGTAGTTGACTTGTGTCTGATAAACCAATAATTATTTAGCAAAGAAAAGCTTAACAAGCGAGACAATACAAGATTTACAGACTGGGATATCTTATTTTATTACCCGCATATTTCAAAGAAGTCGAGGAAACAAAATTGGCCGCTAAAGAAGCCGATCTAAGTGGGGCAAAATTGATGTCATTATAGCAGGAGGGTGGTATACATGACACCTGATGTACTTCAGGCTTGCACAAAAGGGGTGCTTTTGACTAAGTTATTCAAAACAAATCGCCAGACTTGCTGTGACTTATCATAAAAACAAAAATTCAAACTTTGGTAGCAAAAAGTTGAGCGTCTTGTCAAAAGAATGCTTCAGATTTGAAGGGAGTTACAAAATTACAGTGTCAATCTAGGCCGATTGGAGGTGAGAATAATTTGAGTTTGAAAGTTCAAGCTGCATCCCCGTCTTCGCTCATTGGCTCAGCTAACACACTCATCACTAGCCTCCTCCTTGTCCAACCGTCAATGCTTCATTTGCAACCAAACAGCACCTCCTCCCTCCCCCCTACCACTCTACCACCCTCCATCCCACCCTCCATCCCACCCTACCCCCTCATAACCTCACAAATAGCCACCCAACATACGCACTCACCAATCCCACCTTCAACCCACCCTCAACCACATCAACTTCAACAGACATCAAACCAATTAATCCACACTCAATGCTTAACCACTAGAGCTACATTTAAAATAGCCCAACGCAGAGATGGGCTGTCGCAGTGGATGTGTGTGAGGCAGACAAGTGAAAAAGTTCTTTCCTTCCTTCCATCCAAAAAATGAGAGTGGGCGCAATGGTGCTGTGCCTGGAGTTGTCGCTTGAAGTGGAGGTGGTGGCAATGGTGGTGGTGGCAATGGTGGTGGTGGTGGTGGCGGCGGCGGCGGCGGCGGCGATAGTGGCACGACTGTCTGAATGCTGTGGCACTTTTTATTCGAGTTCACGCCCACACCACTGTTTCCGCATCAGCTTCGTGGTGCTCCCTCCACTGCGATCCATCGTCCCCACTACCCTCCACTCAACACCGTGTGCCTCACCTCCTCACCACTCACTCCCCACTTCTCCCCTTTTCGTGCACCATCTCAGTCACCCCGCCTCCACTTCCTACATCCACTTCACTCACTCCTCCGAGGTGCGCCAATGCCAATGCCAATGCCAACGCCAACGCCAACGCTCTTCTTCTCATCACAACCACATCAACGCATTGCAGCCACGACCTGCACTCCTACTGCAGTCACCCACATTGCACCTGGTGACAACCTGCGGGCAATTGGACGACCACAGTCGATTCCTTCACCAACTCCTACAACTGTGAGTGATTGGTAGTGACAGAACGCTGACTCTTTGATAGCTTTGAGCAATCGAAATTTGAGTGTCGTATTTCTGATGGTCAATCATAAATGCGGCACTCACCTGTCGCATGAACTTCTCTCATCCACCCACCCACCCACTCATCTCACTCATCCCACTTCATCTCGCCCACCCACTCACTCATCTCACTTCTCCATACCTCACTCCGCATGGGAAGTGTGCAGATGGCATGTTGGATTGCAACAGACAGTCATAATGCCAGGTCTCTCCTCACGAGTCCAATCAACTCACTGAACAATGAGCCTTCCATGGTGGTGCACTTTTGTGCAAACTCTCGAGCTTTCACTGTTGAGGGAGGCTTCTCGTCTATATCCGGTGACCTAATTGGAACCCCGAGAACGTATCGAAGGGAGGCGTGAATAGAACATTGTACTATTCAAAGGAGGAAGCGTGGATGGCTTTCCAGTGTCTCCGATGATCATTCGTGCAGGACTTCACGCCTTGTCGTCGTAGGTGTGACCAAGCTTGAACTAATTAGCTGACAGTGTAGTGGCGTCACGACTACCAGGGTATATGTCAAATTGTTGTTCCTACACCCCAGTTTTAATCCCCCATAAATTAATCACCGTAGTCAGTTTGCTTCCCCAGCAGATGTGATTGCGTACCCAAAATGGTGCCATGTGTTAATCCTTCTCCAAAAATTTAAAGTCTTCGTTGATAAACGCCTCCACTTTTTTTTTGGAGACCAGCAGTACCAATATTGCTGGTGATTTAAATCGCTGAACTCTACAAACTCCTACTACCTATCCCATTGCAATCAAACGAACTCCAACGCATTAATAATTCAGAATAAGCGAAATTCTAAGCTCCAAAGTCGCCTTAAAAAATCGCATTAAATTTTGGTAATTATAGCCTCCATTGTTAAAAATAGAAGTGTAATTAGAAGCATCCCATGTAATCATGACTGTTGGCTGTAGTCAAGGGAAGATATCGCAGGTCCACGTGTCCTTCTCTCTCCCCTTCTCCCTCTCCCTCCGTCTGTCCTTGGACCGGTAATGTCACACCGAGATGGTGTTGGAGCTGTGGACTTCTTGCAAAGACGAACAAAAGTGGAGTGGAGTCTTTAGTCTTAAAAAAACTGAAAGCACGTAATTTAGAGAACGCATTGGAGAGGATCACAAATATGTAACCCACTTTCCCAACCACATTCCATTCCCGTTAAGTTCGCAATAGTCATCGCTACATGAACTTGATGAAGGCATTCAGGCCTGGTACAATGAGGTGGGTAAACGCATTCTGATGTGAGGATCTACCATCACAAGGCGGGGCCTCGCACATTCGAGTGGTCGGGGTTTTGAGCGGGAAATGCGGATTATTCTCTCCTCTCCGATTCCTCCCTGATGTCAAAGAAGTTCATTATACTAAGGCAAAATGGGTATTGCCGACATGAAGAAGGGCTAGGCGACTACTGGCATGGTCTGGAGGTCTTAATTGCCCCCAAAATTAAGATAATGTCTCAAATGAAGAATCAGAGTATCACATATCTTTCCATAGGCCTAAATTACTAAAGTTGTCGCACTATTTGTCAAGCCAATTAACACAAAATTTTGCTGACTCCATTTTTTTTGTCTCTTTCTCGATTTTTTACTCGAGTCCTGGTGAAATGCAGTGGAAAATACGGACAAAAGGGAGCCCAAAAAGTGTGCCGCCTTCAAAGTCGCCTGAGCATCCGAGTAGACCGTCTGGTTCAAGGCGCACACCAACTTTTTGGGTATTTTTTAATCTCTCAAGTGTCGCAACTCCCACCAGTTCCACTTTTTTAGTGGGCTAGAGACGTTCAGGAGTCCATTTATAGCGGTTCAACAGTGAACACAACATTGTGTCCAGTTGTGGTAGCTAGAGCACTCGCTTTGCCAATCATTTTCTTGAACTAGATTAAGAGACCGCCGTTTTAAGGCATTGCCTTCGATTTTGATTTCATGCTGGAACTTGTAAGGGAGAGAAGTATTGTCAGCTCACTAGAAAGACATCTTCCCCCTTCTCCTCCCCCCCCCCGCCTCCTATTCCCATTCACTTTGGCGGTGGCAACCCACCAATCAGATAGCCGGAACATTTAAAGTGGTTTTTCAATGCAACTAGCTACGTAGACTTGGTGCAACTCGTCGGCACCTGCCAAATGCATGCGATTGTTTATATGCTTTACAAAGCAATGGCACGTGTCAATCCAACAGTGCAGTACCCTACATTTTTCGCCCTGTTACTTTCCTGTGACATTGAATTATCCTACTGGCAAGTGTCAGTTGAAACTGGTGGGTTGAGGGAGTGGTTGATGATGGATTTCGGGGCGTCTGCCTTATGACTTGCCTTTTACTTGATTTTCTGGCTGCAGGAATGATTCTCGTTCCGTCTCACCTCTGTTCACTGTCTATGAATAGCTTCAACGATGACGTATCAATGGTCAATCACCCGAAGGTGGATGGACGATTGCATGCATTATCATCAAGGGGGATATTAGAGTTACTATTGCTTCAAAAAACTTGTGATTTAGGTGCCAAGAGCAGCGTCATTTCATTTTAAACGGCTCAACACTCATGTTACCCGTCTAAGAGCAAGTCGTGGTTATAGCCCAATCTCCATGGAGCACCTCAATGGAGGAGAACTAGCCACTACCGAAACGGCTGACTAACTCACTGTCTGATTAACGTGTGATGCGATATGGCTTTTGTATTGCAGCGCGAAGCGAAGGAATATACCATTGTTTATCCCTAACCCACCCACTTACTAGCACCAACATCTAAGGCATGCATCGTTTTATCCTTAAATGACTCCGTTTTATGTGTGTATTCGTGTGTACGGCGGTGAAGGTGAACTGGAACCCACACATTGACCACCACGATTCAACTGTCTCATAGAATATAATTCGTGGGAGTGTAAGGAAAACTCCTCCTACTTAGTCATGAGGAGCACCCATGACGTGTTAGTCAATCAGTCGGTCGGTCAGAGGAAAGTCCTGTACTCAAATTTACCCAACAACACACTAGACTACGAATTTGCACTTCGGGGAGTAAAGGGGATCGCAATTTTCCATCCTCTAATTCCCAAACCACCTTTCGCCAAACTCCAATTAATTGAAGTGGTGCCAT
Organism: Taenia multiceps; assembly: GCA_001923025.3. Classification (NCBI taxonomy): domain Eukaryota; kingdom Metazoa; phylum Platyhelminthes; class Cestoda; order Cyclophyllidea; family Taeniidae; genus Taenia; species Taenia multiceps. Next base: position 1,347,713 of record CM010317.1, on the reverse strand, counting down.
TTGGGATTGATGCGATGCGTGTCTTGGATGTGCTTGTGAGTGAGTTGGTGGCTATGGGATAACCAACGATATGCAATTTAGCTTGACTCGGCTACACGATAGCCCATTTCACATCACTTGTCAATCATACGTTAATCAGAAGGTTAACGCAAGTGCAAAGGCATTTGTTTTGACGATTCAGTTCAAAATACTTTCAAGATGTTATTGCTGCCTAAATCACGAGGTATTTTGGGGTAATTGCAATTCGGTTGGCCTCCACAATGTGACACATGTGACCGTACACCCACTTTCGAGTGAGTGGGTACCGACACCTCATCATTGGAGCCATTTTTGGTTGGTAGACTGAGAAACGGTGGGACCGGGCGCGTTAATACAGCCATGGAATCGTGTGAAAAGCCGCTTGTAAGGCAGACAAGCTGGAAGCCACCATCAACCACCTCCACCAAACCAAAATAAACAGGCATCTAAGAATATGCGTGGAAGACAACGAAGAGACTCGCACCAAAGGACTGAGTCACATAAATCACTACCATTGACATGTCATCAAATGTGGTCATCATCGCTTGACCCCTTGCTTCCTCGTACCACACCGTTTTGTGCCACCATTTATAACCATCTTTCAAATTAAACGCAATAGTAAGTTTTCAAAAGAACATTCTTCAGTTCTTCTTCCTGGTCTCTAAAAAAATTTGGGTGTCTGGGGTGGCTTGACGATTAATCGAAGCAGTTGGAAAAATCCGGAATTATGATTGGATGGAAGGTGGAGATGATATTCTCTAGTTCAATGCATAAGCAATGCAGAAGCCACAACTCTAGAAGGAAATTTGAGAGAGACGCAGTAGATTTCACAATAAATACAAACCTAAGCGGAAATGACTTTTTCTTGCCTTCAGACACGAGGAGGAAAAACAACCCAATCCAGTACACGCTTCACACTGCAACCACCCTCTCCCCTTCAAATGACACCTAAAAGCAAACACATTTCTGGACTGTCCACAAATCGGATCACCTTTGTCGCCAATGACAACTTAGACGTCTGACACTCGCCGCGCAAGGGAGGAAACAGTCGTAGAGACATTTATCGCTTGTCCGAAAAATGCATTTCTGGATGCATGTTTTGAATACTCCATGGTCCCATTCTCCTGCAGCCCAATCCCCCGCCTCCTCCACCTCGCCTCCGCCACCTCGCCTCCTCCACCCCGCCTCCCCTTTCGCCTTTCAGAAGGTGTGATTCATCTGTCAGTTTGTGTTGCTTCCTATCTGGTATTTGAAATTCGTCTGTGGATCTGGGTGAACTGTCTGTTATCTCGATTGCATAACATGCCTCTACCATCGAAATTGGCTTTTCCCTCCCTCGGTAGACCCCAATCTTGGCTAAATAACTAATCCTTATTAGTTCTATTTTTGAATACAGTCGCGAAGAGGTGTCTGCTAAAGAAAATAATTCGTAAAAAGGGAAGAATTGATTTACAAGGATTCAGAGACATCTAAAATCGAGGCAAAACTTTGCGTTTCAATGTCAAATTTAAAAGTTCTTTACTAGTGAAACACGAGAGGGAGGGGGGCGGTGGAGGTGGAAGTGGGGGTAGAGCACCAGCAGTGCAACAGACGGACAGCGGAACTTTGACCGTGGAGAGTTGAGAAAACCTTGGACTTTGGAGTCTAGTCAGAAGTGCAGTATAAGTCTGTCCTTGTCTATAATCAGTATGATTTAAAAGGACAAATTAAATCTTTTTTTTTTCATTTTCCAACTGAGTTGTTTGGACTATACAACCTTCTCGGTAGACAGGAGGAGGAACAGTGGCCTTCTTAATACTTTACTGGTGGCAAAAACAAGGTAGAGTGGGTGTAGAGTGGAGGCAGGAGTGAACATTTCTGTGAACCAGACTGGCTGTGTCTCCGTGGTCCTTTATCTGTCCGTGAGAGTGTGTGTGTGTGTGTGTGTGTGCGTGGATTTGTAAACACCACTGAAAGGAGGCACATGTTGTCTTTGGCCCCTGTTGAGACACAGAAGGCAAAGTTCATGACGAGGAATTTTAGAAACGCATCAACTAGATTATTATTAATCAAGACTACTATGATTCTCCCAACAGTCAAAGCAACTGGAGGTCTTCAATGAACAGGTTGTATGCGCACATTCCACGACCTTGTGCTCCAGTTGGAGTTAAACAGCATTGCTAAGATGCAGGCAACAATTAGTAACTTTATAATTTTGAAGCACGGAAATCGTGAAAAAGTTACACTCAGTTGGAGTGATGCACACTGAACGCCACGACGGCACGAATGATCATCGGAGACACTGGAAAGCCATCCACGCTTCCTCCTTTGAATAGTACAATGTTCTATTCACGCCTCCCTTCGATACGTTCTCGGGGTTCCAATTAGGTCACCGGATATAGACGAGAAGCCTCCCTCAACAGTGAAAGCTCGAGAGTTTGCACAAAAGTGCACCACCATGGAAGGCTCATTGTTCAGTGAATTGATTGGACTCGTGAGGAGAGACCTGGCATTATGACTGTCTGTTGCAATCCAACATGCCATCTGCACACTTCCCATGCGGAGTGAGGTGTGGAGAAGTGAGATGAGTGAGTGGGTGGGCGAGATGAAGTGGGATGAGTGAGATGAGTGGGTGGGTGGGTGGATGAGAGAAGTTCATGCGACAGGTGAGTGCCGCATTTATGATTGACCGTCAGAAATACGACACTCAACTTTCGATTGCTCAAAGCTATCAAAGAGTCAGCGTTCTGTCACTACCGATCACTCACAGTTGTAGGAGTTGGTGAAGGAATCGACTGTGGTCGTCCAATTGCCTGCAGGTTGTCACCAGGTGCAATGTGGGTGACTGCAGTAGGAGTGCAGGTCGTGGCTGCAATGCGTTGATGTGGTTGTGATGAGAAGAAGAGCGTTGGCGTTGGCGTTGGCATTGGCATTGGCATTGGCGCACCTCGGAGGAGTGAGTGAAGTGGATGTAGGAAGTGGAGGCGGGGTGACTGAGATGGTGCACGAAAAGGGGAGAAGTGGGGAGTGAGTGGTGAGGAGGTGAGGCACACGGTGTTGAGTGGAGGGTAGTGGGGACGATGGATCGCAGTGGAGGGAGCACCACGAAGCTGATGCGGAAACAGTGGTGTGGGCGTGAACTCGAATAAAAAGTGCCACAGCATTCAGACAGTCGTGCCACTATCGCCGCCGCCGCCGCCGCCGCCACCACCACCACCACCATTGCCACCACCACCATTGCCACCACCTCCACTTCAAGCGACAACTCCAGGCACAGCACCATTGCGCCCACTCTCATTTTTTGGATGGAAGGAAGGAAAGAACTTTTTCACTTGTCTGCCTCACACACATCCACTGCGACAGCCCATCTCTGCGTTGGGCTATTTTAAATGTAGCTCTAGTGGTTAAGCATTGAGTGTGGATTAATTGGTTTGATGTCTGTTGAAGTTGATGTGGTTGAGGGTGGGTTGAAGGTGGGATTGGTGAGTGCGTATGTTGGGTGGCTATTTGTGAGGTTATGAGGGGGTAGGGTGGGATGGAGGGTGGGATGGAGGGTGGTAGAGTGGTAGGGGGGAGGGAGGAGGTGCTGTTTGGTTGCAAATGAAGCAATGCAGAGGCGGACATTGACGGTTGGACAAGGAGGAGGCTAGTGATGAGTGTGTTAGCTGAGCCAATGAGCGAAGACGGGGATGCAGCTTGAACTTTCAAACTCAAGTTATTTTCACCTTTAATCGACTTTGAAATGCGGTGCAGCAGAGAAGGGCGGTTAAAAATAGACCTGCGGGAGGACCTAAAGCGCTGACTGTAAAGTTTTGCATTGCGCATTTAATCATTTTACAACGAGCCTTTAATCTTTATTGCTACTATGGATACATGAAAGAACCAAATCTGCAATTTTGGGGGTGTCACGCTCACGACTTATAATCCGGTCACAGAAGACTAAATAACTCCCACATGCTCCCTTCAACACTACCGCTTCTACCTAAAAGTAGTTCACGAGACTTCGACATTCCGAAGCAGTACGACATGACCTAATTTGTTCCCATTTGTCCGTTCATTAAATGTCGGTTGTGATTAACTATGGGACCGGGATTCTTGAATACTGCTTTATGTTTAATGCGGCCTACATGAGAAAAGGCATCAGCTAACAAGCGCTGCTAAAGTCTGGAGATTGTTCCAAAACAAATTTATTCTACATTGCCATAGACACCCTTTGGTTCTCTGATCATAAAGTAAGTCATTGTCTTTAGGCATGTCTTGAAGGTCATTTTCTTGCCCTCGAGGCTTAGATTGGATTCAGTTATCAAGTAATGTGTAAAACTTAACAACTGGGAGGCTGAAGAGGTGTAAGTGGTTTAAATAGTTTAGCCGTGGCGATTGGAACGTCATGCCATCGAGATGGTAAATGAATTCCCACTGACTGATTAATCCACCAGGTTGAGAAGCGCAGGAATTGGATCCTGAAAATTCTCCACTACGCAATAGCTCAACTTTTTACTGCTAACATGTTTTTTCAAATAAATCTTATAAAAACAATTTTGTAGACTACAAGAGAAGTGAAATTCTGTGCCACTGTCTTCTTCCTAGTGACCTAATTGCTTGCTACGATAAGCGCCATTTTGAGGCTGTAACTCTAGTCAGAATATATATTGCGCAATCTTGTTTAGTGACTCTAAAAATAAACTCAAATCGAATGGGTCTTAAAGCGCTATCATTTTTATCTGAAATGGTGATAAATTTATGCGATGCATAGGCTGGTTGAACAACCCTTCCAGATACTACTTATATAAGTAGGTAGTTGCCCTAATTTATGATGCTTTTACACAATAAACCTATCAAAGGGATTATTTCTCAACTCAAACTTTAATAGTATTTAACACCAGCAACACATAACCAGGTAAACAAATTGAAAAAAGTAGATTACAGTTTAGGGCTTCAGGTTACACAGTTGTGTAGGAACTCATATAGCCTGCACATGCTGAATTCCTCTAAAGGGAATATCATGACACTAAGGCTAGGCTGATTGAAAGTATATAAGCTCATTTCTTCTGCAGGACTCTTCCTCTATTTCCCAAAACCTGTGATAAGGCAGTTGGATGTCCAAAGGCTCTGTATCTGCCAATATCAAGACACCCACAGGGGATGAATCTGTTGGATGCCTTGGCACAATTAGCACCCACTTACCTTAGGAAATAACAAATTTTATGGTCATATACATCAACCAGTCTCTCAGACAGAAGTAATCACATGACACTGTCAGATATCCCCAAGTACAATTCCTTCTTCTTTCATTTTCCACTTTTCCGGAATACAACTTTGATTAAGGGTCTTAATCCATCGGAAGGTAGGTTTTAGGGGCGTATAAGGACTGTTTAAGAGGCAATCGTCATAAAATTTTCTCAGCTTATAGTGTCTAGACATTTAAGCAATTGAGTCTTTCAGGAGTGTTTTTTATTATCATTCAGTTCTTCGTCTAGATTTCCTCAAGATTTGAAGTGGTCTCAAATTTAGTCATTACCTTTCATTGCCTTGTGGTAGAAAAAGTCTAAAAAAGGGTTTCTGTACGATTTTAAGTTAGTCTGAGAAGATTGAGTAGTAATTAAAGTGCCAATCAAGATCCTGAAGAGAGACAAGATCAAATATCTTTCTCACACTTCCTAAGAGGAAACATCAGTAATCAGAGTAGATCTTCTTGCCATGCCACAATAGCAGGTGACAATTGTAAATAAAACTTTACAAAGCCATGGCAACTCTCTCGCTAAAAAATTTTGCAAATTTGGAACCAACTTGAAGGTGCACCTATTTTTTTCACCTAGAAATCCACAACTTTGACGAACTTTTGTCTATAAATCTCTTGTCATTAATGTGATAAACAAAGGCATCCATCAGTTCACATCACTTAGTCAAGATGAATGTTGACCTCCCAAGTCATATAGAGTTCACTCAATAGGGGGCACGCCCTTAATTCATAGTTCTATGACATTTCAGCCCTCCATCCCGAGGTCGTAGTGCAATACGATAATTGTTTTTTTTTTTTTTTTTTAGTTCTCGGTTTCGGTAGTTAGCCGCTTTGGCCTCCACCGCAGTACCTTCGTCAGGCAGCCTGACCTCCGCTCCATGCCAGTAGCCCCTCCGGGTCCTACTGCAGGTCGACAGTGCGTGGTGTTTCATCTCCCTTCTTCTCCAGGGCATTCCAGGAGAGCTGCAGTAGAGGTCTTCAGTTAGAGGTGGTGATCTAAACCGCAGTAAAGGATGAGTCGTGCCTCGTGGAAATCATTCTACAGGAATGCAGTGACAAGGTAAAGATGCTCTAGCAGTCGAATGCGGGTGTAATTTTGTCATTGCAAAGTGCCTAAAAATTGGCAAAATTTTGTAGAGACGAATTTGTGAAGTGGCCTCCTTTTTGGGCTAATGAGGGCTGCAAAATATAGCAACTAAATTGTCAGCCATTCGTCCGTCCGTCCATCCATTCATCCATCCATCCATCATTTTCACCTTATTTCCGCCCAAATAAGTTCCTCGAAAGATGGAATGCAGAAAAAAAAGACGAAAACCATTATTAAGAAAAGCTTACTTAAAATAACAGCACAAATTGCCACCATATGGTGCTGGAGACTAAAATGACAGAAATTGGTGGCTGGTAAGGTGGAGAAATCCTAAAATTATCAACAGTCTTCCATTCAAAAGAAGAAGTTAAGTGGCAGAACAGTCATTTGATGGGTGTCCAACGCCTCACTTACAGCTGTCAAGAGGAGCAGATACAACGATGAGGTTTGGAAAGGAAACCATTGTTCCACAGATTTGAGGATTGGTGATGTGCTTCCGATCCCTTGCATCTAAGGGTAAGACCAGTTGGATGGCTGACTTCTGGCGAATTCCATTGCCATTGTTTTTGTAGTTTTTTCGGGATTATGATACCCATCAAGCGGCACAGGTAACTTGGTACCCATTCTGCTCTATCCTCTAGTCACGTCATGTCTAGGCATGTGATGGCAGACCTTTGAAGCTCTTTCATTGGGTTTGGCAAGAGGTTCGAGAGCTCAAACGGAATTATCGTCTCTTTGAGTCTTCACTCCTCTCATACCTCTATCTCTACCTTCTCAGTCAAAGAAAGCTAACTTTATGAGGATAGTATTCCATTTCCACAAAAGTTATTTTGAGACATCCACACCATGGTAGTCTGCATTTACGATCTGGATATAACCAAAGTGTTCTATGGCTACCACACACACACAAACCCACGATAGATTCTCCATCCAGACGTCTAGACGCCTAATCAACTAGACAGCACACATGTGACAGATACTACTAGGTTTGGTTGGCGTGGCGTTTAGTAATGAAACCGTATTTTGGGAGCCATAAATATCAAAGCATCGCTGTTTTTACAATCTCCCTCCCACTGCCCTCTCTCCCCCATTCCCCTCTCCACAATTATCACCACGCCATGGTGTCTGATTTGAACCAGGAGCCCGGCACAGTTTATGACCGCCTTGTAGGGAGAAAATATATACACAGTATTCAAAGAGTGCCATGGCGACGTGTTGGAACGCCTATAATGCTGCATTCCAAGTTATTCCAGTAGTCAAATTATCGTAAGTTTGGCACTGATAAATAGCGATCACGATCACCACACAGGTTAGAGGCAATGCCTTTCCACTGATTTACTCCCCAAATAAGCATTTGCAATTATCAAAATTTGGTTTAAAAGTCTTTCCATTTCGTTTACCTAGCGTAACCAGACTTTCAACACGTGGTTAAGTTTCAAAGACACACGAGATGAACTACCCTGGACTGTTTACCTTTTAGGCTTCTCAACTGTCCTTTTAGCTACTTCATTTGGGTAAATAGGAGCTTGAACAAACACAGTACCTTGCCACTTTTTCCTTCAAATAACATGGCATTTTCCTTTCCCCTAAACGCAGTTACTGATATTATTTTAGCCAAAATATGAGTAAGTACTTTGCATTATTCAAGTGAAATATACCAACTTAAAAAGGCTAAATGACGCTTACAAAAGGGTCACCGTAAATACACCCAAGAAGGGTCTACTTATTAATTTAATTAGTATCTGTAAAGTAAGCCACTGCGACAGTTAATTTGCGTGGTAGAACAAATTCTTGCATTAAATTAATACTAAAGAGGACAAAAAAAAACAAAAGAATGTGTGAAGATTGACACTACCCACTGACGATACCAATGATTGAATGCAGACGTCTGGGCGGTACAATTGGGACATTCACACAGATTCTCAACTATCCCCTGCTAGGAGTTTTGAAGATCACAAAAGGGGAAGAACGCACCGCCAACTGGGAGTGGCATTTCCTAGGCACGTGAGTGACAACCCCGAAAGAGTGGTAGGGAGTGGAGGGAGGCGATGGTTCGTAACACATGCTATACCGGTTTATGTCTACCATATGACAGTCGAGTGGAACAGACGTCTGTCGGGACCCATTTGTACTTTTAATGCTCAGATATGGTCGTGGTGCAATCTTTGTGCAGAACCACATCAAAACATGCGAGTGCCTAGGCATATTCCAGCCAAGTTAATGAATTATCGAGGTTGTAAATTCAAGCTTCGTCTGAACCCCTGCCGATTCGTAGTATATATGAATGCTACAGGTGTGGCAGTTGTGTGTTGCCGTGGGCTGGGAAAATAAACTTATCTTCACTAGCAAGTGTACTTAGCGCTTCCCCTCATAAACCGGTAAGACGAATGGAGGTGATTGGAACTGTGACCATGAAGAGCGCCGGCACCGACTCAAAAAAAACACAAAAGGCAGACTGGCGGCCTCTGAGATGAATGATCACTTGAAGACACAGCTTAGGATCTCATGACCGACCACGTTGCTGTTTCCTGACCGACCTGTGATGCAAGATGGCTTTTGCATTGCAAGGCTATGCAGAGGAATGCATCACCAAGCATTCCTAAGCAGTTGACTCATTAATCTTTCCCTCGAAGGCAGTACCAAGACCATTTTACGTAACAAGCCAATTCTTTCCAATGATGTAAATCATAACGTACTTGAACCCACCGTCCAGCAAGTTCAACTGCCATTTGGTGGCAGTAGTGGATCGAAATAGGAGGGAAGTAGCTGAGGATGCCTATCCATACCTAGTAGTGGATGCATACGTAATGCCATTGCTAGACATGTGAAAGCAGTCTTTTGAAGCTCGTTCATTGAGATTGTCAAGGGGTCCTGCTAGCTCAGGCGATTCTCTCGCCTACTGTTCGAAAAAGAGGTATTAAAATAATGTAATCCAGAGACTAATTCCCATTGAATTCAAAAAGCTGGTGACAATTCTCAAACCCCAACCATTTAAGTCAAGATCACGCAACACGAGCTCCATTTCACTCCATCAAAGAGTACAAAAAGAGAGAAGGAAAAGAATAATGCGAAGAATAAAGAAGCAAACAAGCAACTCAGCGTCCATCGTTCTCAGTGCCAAAGTAACCCGATCGACCAGTAGACGGCCAAGGCTTCGAAATCATCCGCCTTTCAGTAGAGTATGGCGACGATCTCTCACCACTTCCACCGCTATGAGTGAGGGAGAGGGAGCCAGCGATTCCTAAATCACACGACGAGGCGAGAGAGGAGGAGCCGTTAGAACCCCGACGTCGACCTTGCTGTGGCAACGTGTCTAGATTCTGTCCTGGGGCTGGAGTCGCACCGATGCGTGCCAGGTGGCATTTTAAGCACAGCAGATGAGTGCGTCCAGGCGTCCCGTCTTCTCCGGTCTCCACGTAGGGATAACAACGTGAGGAAACCTCATTAGAGAGCAGCATGCCACAGTCCTACCAACAACGACGGAAACAACAATTTCTTTATCTGTTACTACGAACCTCTAGAAGGCTATAGAGAGTCGATACTCTATCGGTTCCTCCCCAGTTTGAGAAGCACGTTTACTTGTGAGATAGCATCCGTGTGAGCCTCTTTAGATGACAGCCAATACGTGGCTTAACAAAGGACCATGCAGACCAGACTCACTATGGAGGGAGGGAGGGGGGGGGGATTTGCGGGCCCGACAGTTCTACCTTCTGCCAATAGCAAGCCATTTCAGCGAGGTAGATCGAAAACTAGGCAAACTTTTCAAACACTCAACGTTTTTACTGATAGCATTTAAGTAACAACAAACGGCAGATGACAATTGAAATTAAATTGCAAAGAAATTGGATCCCAACACAAATAATCCACCATGTTAATGCAAGGAAGTTAGTCCAGAGATTTCGGAATCCAAAATCAAGAAAAATGAATAAAAGCGCTTAAAAATAAAACAAGTATTAGTGAGTTAAAGAGAGAAGATGGTTTTCAACGCTTGAAACGAAAGAACAAAGTTGTTTGATCTCAATCAATTCTCACCTCGCAACGATAGCACTCAATGTGGAACTCCTTATTCATTGCAACCACACGGAGCACTTCATCAGCCGTCTGCAAAATACAATAAGCAGATGTATTTAGATGATGTCCCAAGCAGTACAAAGAGGGAGTGAAGAAAATTAAGAACTGGAAAGATCGGGGACGAATCTGGAATGTCTGGATAGATGAGTGGAAAGGTGGATAGCCGATTGAATAAACGAATAAACAAGTGGGATTAAAGATCCAAATAGACAAAGGAAAGAGGAAGGTTACACACCGAGTCGGGGAGGATGGGATTGGCGCAGGCAGCGCAGGTGGGTGCCGTTGCAAGGTAGTAGTCGTAGAGACAGAAAATGTGTCCCTCCTGATCCACGGTGAAGGGCTGTCCATCCATACATTTGTTGCAGATGGTGCAACGAAAGCAGCCCGGGTGGTAGGACTTGCCCATTGCGCGCACGATCTGCCACAAATAAGCAAGTCGCACACGTGCTACTTAAATAACCGTTAAGTAGACAAATAAAAACACGGATTCAATGTTTGCCTTGAAGGAAGGTTGGTATTCAGGATTCCCTAACCGAATCTACGATAGCACACGAAATCAACGTATCAACTTTGCTGTCTTTTTACAGTTAATTACACTTTGCAGGAGCACTCATGGCGCCTGAGTCGAAGTTCAAAAGGAGAAAGGGGTCTCCTTATTGACGCAGTACCTGTTGCAAAGTTGAGCAATTGCGTGGCCTTTTGGTTCCTGCTCTCAAATGACGCTGACTTCTTGGCAAACGCCTCAATTTCGCCAACAATAAGACAAGGTTGCCTTTTGGGAAATCAAACTTGAGCCCTCAAAACCACAGTTTCATCCTTTTGTTTCGACGAGTAAGTCGAATGGAATGGTTTGCAAATTGCACTGGCATCACAAATGCTTTGGGCTTCGGTTCAATGAAGACGATTCAGAGAGGGAGTGTTTTTTTCCGCATGACGCACCAAAGATAGTTAAAAAGGGTGTCATCTTACCGCTGAACGAGCCTGCCAAATTACCAAGCGAGTGCCAGGATTTATGATACTACTGAAATTGGGGGTCGTTTTAACACCATCAAAATTCGCTAGATTACAAATTCTGGCTAGGATTAACAAGGATCACCAGTACTGCGAGAAATCATGTTTTCTCAAAACTAAATGCACCAATTGAATTACAAAATGACAATTGAAATTTGTAAGATGCACCGATACTACTTAAATAGAGGATGGAGTAACTCACAGTTGGAGCAATGATATGATCACAGACGGTGCATTTTTCAGCCATATGCTGAAATCCAGAGTACTAAAAGGTTGTAGAAAAGAAAAGAGAACGTCAAATTACTGATGATGCTCGGCAAGTAGCACAAAGTTAAGAAAAGTGACGACTGACAAGGTAGTCCTCTTCACAGTAGATTTTATCCTGGTCCTTGTAAAACGTCTTCCCACGTAAGGTTCGGTCTGGGACATTGAAAAAAAAGAAGCATTACAAAATCCGTACCAGGCAAGTCTATTTATAACCACGATTTAAGATTTATCATTAGAGTGTTTATACAACACTATGCCAGGGGACCTCGATCACAGGACCAGACAATGCCACTTCGGACGACAAAGAGAAATACTGAGGAGCATCACTGTCTCAACGCATTCTTCACCAGTTGAATGTTTACATGCAGCTTGTAATTTTAATAAAAAACTTGCGGATAAGGAGTAACTTTTGGTAATTGGGAAAAATGCGTAGCTAATCTTAAGTGATAAGCTGCCTGTTCCCACGGTTTGAAACAAAAGAACTGGCATTCTGAAGTGAAGAGTGACATGAATTACTCCTTGAGCGCAGACTCATTTCCACCACAATGTTTGCCTCATGCAGCAATAACATCCTCTACTTCGTAAAGTCGGCCTAAGTGGATTAAGAACTTTGAAAGCGACCATATTGGCAATGGTAGATACGAGGTGGTCCTCAAGTCCAGGAGGTCGCAGCCACCACGACTTATAAAGACACAAAAACATCTGTAGGATTTGCGGAAGGGGGCGAAGTGGGAGAGATGACTCCGACTATGACCTGATTCATGCAAGGTAGATGAATGCCGAAGCACTGGATAGCTCAAACGGTAGTTTTACAATAAGCTACAGCAAACCTTCATTCAAGGACCGATAGATGAATAGATGGATAGGTGGATGGACGGATTCCTGCAATAATGCTGAAATCATGTGCATATATTGAGGTACGTGGTTTTTTTTTGTTTCGTGCAAATCAAGCAAACATAATTAATAGTAAGTTGCCCCTTCCCACTCCTTCCCTCGCCCTCCTCCCCCCAACTTCGAGAACTGGACTGGCAGTAAATTAACCCACAACAGAGGCATCATTAGCAAAACCAACCAATGGGAGTGCAAGAAATGGAAAGGTCGATTCCGTCATACGCGTGAAGACCTAGCACCCAGTGAATACATTTGGTGCTGCATTCTTTTGCAATTACAAGCCAGAAAAGCACCCAACAGCGCCTGTTTAAATGGCATGCACTGTTGTTTTGTGACAGCAAAAGAAAAACGGAATTTGATGCACAGACAGTGTATTGACCTCTAGGTAGGCTACGAATGTAGTTGTACACACGACTTACCCTCCAACAGTTGCTACAGGTGTAGCCCAGAGGAACCTTAGAGAGGGTTACAGACAACTACTGCGTTGATTACTTCATTCATTTAGCCATTGATGAAAAATGAGATGAGAAAATTGGATGGTATGTCATAAATACAAATGGAGGGAGGAGAGGAGAAATTAACGAAGTTCGAGGTAGCACAAAACGCCGCTAAATAAGTGTTTAATGAAGTACGGGTGTGTCATTGCACTATTCATGCGAGTTCACTCATCCTTGTATTCCTTCTATGTAACATGCGACAAAAACACGCTCCAGAGGACTGTAGACTGGTGCAACCGAAACAAAATGAATAAAACGAATAAAAACAAGGCCCCAATATGGGATAATTCCCGACAGGGTAAGCACAACGGGGGTTATAAATCTACCTTTAGCGCAATAAAGCTATTTGAAAGGGACATGGTTTATCGGCACACCGGGTAAAAAAGTTTACCATTACACCATTCACAGGAATCAAGAACGGGCGGAGACAGAGGGAGGAGAACTTACGACAAATGGAACAGTTGAAGCATTTGTCGTGGTAGAAGCATCCTAGAGCCTGACACGCCGTTGCCACATTGGTGATACGAGTACCACACTTCGAACAGATGCCTAGAGTGGGACAAGAAGAGGAGGAAGTAGAAGGATTGGGTGAAGTTGCAGTAGCGCCAGATGAAGCGCGACGCAGAACCACAGGATGGTGGTGTAGGGCATCAGAGTTAGAGGGTGAAAAAAGACACCGTTCAGACGACAGCATTGCCCGTCACCTAGCCTCGCCCCTGTCACAATCAGAATCGCAAATACAATCACACACCACTGGTGCCTGCCTGCGATGCCTTCTGCTAGCACACACGCACGCATGCGGAAACGAAAGAACAAGGAAGATCCCCATTGGCTGAGACAAGTGTGCAACCTTGCCACCCTGGCCAATAGGACCCAGGGCGGAGTGATTTGATGGTGCGAAGCAATGACCCACAGAGGAGGCAATACTTCACGTAACAGGACATTTGTTTTGGTTGTACTTCTAAATCTCCATAAATTCCAGTCACATTGGTGACAGCGGTGAACGCTGAGGTCAATTCAAATGGACAATCATGACCTTGGCTGGTTACGATATTTGAGTTGTTGGAGGATACAATGCCTTCCTCTACGACTTTGGTGTCTAAATTGGCCTCAGATAAACCACTAGGCGGCATCAACTCACGAAGAGAGAATACAAGCGTCACAAATGAAGACGCAAACTATGTAAAAGAACAGTATTCAGCTACATGGATTCTTAAGTGCCTGTAAATTTTGGCAATCCACTAATCCTGATTCTGCACTACGGGCGGAACCACACAGACTAGTGTGCTTTCCTAATTATTCATAGGCAGTAGGGTAATGTAGTCCAGTCCATTCAACAGTGATAATGACTGTGTGTGGGTGCAACAGCGTTTGGTGATGAATCAAGCGGACTAGCAAAGGTGCAAGAGTCAAACTCAAGGCTACCCACTCATTGAGACGGGATTTCACACACACATTCACACACATAAGCACGCAAACAAACGGCACAGTGATGTTGACGCTTAGTAGCTCAAAAATGGAACATCTGAATAGGACTAAACATTTTTAGAGACGTCCATACGTCCATATACCAATCTCGACTGGGGTGGTTTCGTTTCCAGGCGGTAGAACAGGTCGATCAAAACATGACCTCTCGTGTGATGGGCGAAGTATTTCATCGAGAACTCATTTTGACAAGGTCAGGAATTTCCTGGGATGGGTTATCCGCATTGCCAAACCCTGCGTCGTTGAAGATTTTGAGATGCTGATTAAAAACTGATCCAAGTGTATAAATATGACAGTAGACACATAAAATAATCACCACTAAACTTGAATGTCTTTCGTACTGATAGCAGTCCCTTCGATGAGGATATGGAATTTTACACTGCCACAATTTGAGACTCACCAGGCTTCCATTCAGTAGGAGTGGCATTAACAATTGACGCAGCAGGGCTGGAGGTGTTCACAGGTGGTGGTGGAGGAGTGGAAACACGTTGGACAACGTGACGTCGGGGCTGTTCAAGTACGAAGCCACTATTCCCGTCACTTGCGGGGGGTGGAGAGAAGGTGATGTTGAGAGCAGTAGACACTCGATGACCTGAGGGATCGGGCGAGGGCGACTTGCTAGTGGGCGAGAGGAGAGAGGTGAGACCGGAACGATTCGAGACAGCGGGCGGTGCAGCAATTATCGTGTGCTTCGAGGCATACGGTGGTGGTGGGGGTGGTGATGTGGATTGCATGCCTGGGCTGTAACAAAAGAAACGAGAAGTTTTCCAAGGGTTTCCTATTGCACCAGCATAGGTCTAAAGTATGGCTGGGATTCCTCAAGTTACTAGACCAGAAAGAGGAAGACTCCAAAGATTACTTTGAGAGAGTAAGATGGTTGACTACCTCTAATTGGAAAGCCAAGTATCCTGACAGCGTAGTGCAAAAGTTGGCATTTCTGCAGTGAAGCAGAAAGAATAGGAATTTTACCTCTCCTGTCCTGGAGATAAAATCCACCCTTTCTTTCGTAGTCAGCGTAGGATATGATAGCACTGGAGTGACGAATGCGGTGCACGCCACACGGCCAGCAATTTACGATCACTGTAAACACGGAAAGTTAGAAAAGAGTCTTGGAACTGATTCCTGGTACCCTTAATTTCACGAATATTGCCGTGGTTAATCCCCGTACACATTTTCTCCCACCATCTAATTGGTTGTCATGGTGAAGACAGTGCTTCACAACAAGTTAGCTGAAGACTGATTGACAAAGTCTGTGGTGCCCTAATCGCAACTCCAATATGTCATTAAGAAGGGACCATTAAAGCACGGTTTAGCAACTACGATTTTGACCTTCTGATTAAGCAGCGGTCACCCAGGAATTGCGCCATCACTTCAGTTCATATGAGATGAACTGATCAGTTCAGTTCATGCGGCTATGCCAAAAGATGAAGGAATCGCAAAACAAGATCACTACGGACGAAATAAACAGAACGGGAGGATGATTAGACGGGACCATAAGTTTTCGTCTTAGAGGGCAAATTCAATGGACAAATAAGATAAATAGTGACAAAGAAAGTTTACCGCTTGATTTCGCTTCATAGTTGCCTCATGACTAATTTCCTATGGGAGAATAGTAGCACACAGAAATCGTGAGACGAAAGAAAAACAAAGAAATCTCTTGAAAGCGCTCTGAGAAATTGCAACGCTAACCCACACCCACACAGGTTGTCTTTTCACAAAGGATTCAGACAAGACATTAAATTGAGGCATTATAAAACGAATCGAGCATTGGAAGTGCACATCACTAATAACTGCGAACAAAATTAAAAGGATATCTCCATTCATTACTTAGGTGTAAGTCCAACCTGCATACGGAGAGTCAAATTTAGCCGAAAGACGCCTGTCGAATGCATATGACAATTGTAACCAGGAGAGAAGAGTGGTATTCTGGCATGCGTTAAGCATTATGGTCGGGAGTGTAAGGGTTTGTGCCAGGAGCACAGTTGCCTCTATGGGGGGATCGAAAGGCTTTAGTACGACTCTACTAATATAACAGATACAGAAGGCTTCACGCATTCATCTAAAGCCACAAGGAACGAAGGAAGAACGACTATATAGGCTGGTGAGAGCACGAGAATGACCGTTATGGAGGTACTGCGAATCATAACATATTCAGATTCGAGAAGTCTTGAACTCGAAAAGGACATAAGTCAAATTATTAATAAAATTGTTGCCACAGAGGACGTTGGTGCAAGGACTAAGATGTTCGTGCTGGATTTGGAGCGCTCTCCACAACCTATCTACAACCAACACCATGTACACGAAAAACAAGGAAGAAATCACGGAGCAGACTGGCAAAAAAAAGAGGCAGTTAAATGTGTGGAAAGTCAGTGGCCCAACAACTGCTGTCAGGGAAGCGCTTCAATACCGCGCACCGGAAAGTGACTAAAGATAAACATTTGTCCAAATTACAGAGGGTGGAATAATTTATTGAAGACTACAAAGATTTTTCGCCATTGAAGAGGGACAAATAAGTTAACTGTAGGTAAGTTTAGAAACTTCATAAGGTCACGCACCCTGAAATGAATTTTGTACAAAAAAAACATTGTCGGCACGCAAGAGCTATGAAGGTAGAGTAGAATCCACATGTACGTAGTAAGAGTCAGCAAAGTGGCTAAAATCATGTCCAAACAAAGTGAAGAGTGAGCTTTGGAACAGACGCAAAGAAGCAAAACCTTTCTTAAAATATTGTGCTTGCTGAAACCATCAGCACTACGGCGTAGGATCTACAAACCTGCATAATCAAACGGGATGCAGAGTCGCCGCAAATAGTACCTCTACTAATAGTTGCAACTCTAAGATCAAGCAACCTAGGCCTAGGTCTCATTTTCCTCTACTCCCCCTTCTTCTATTTCACCCCATTATCCTATCCTACCCAACGTGGCAGGCGATAATGCGATTTTCAAAAGCTGGCGACAAAGTGTGTGAGAAATCACCACCCGGACCATTAAGAACCAACGTTTTGGTAATATGAAGGACAAAAATAGGCATGGAGACAATGCAGTCTCCCTCACTCGTCAAGTGTAAACCTATTTACAGCCAAATTTTGCGGTTTAAGTCATAAGGACAGAGTAGAAGAAGGAGAGGTTTTGCTTATACATTCTCAAGCTGTGTCGCACTAAGGCAGTTGAATCTCAATTGGAGGTTGAAGTCTTCAAAACGCGAGTAACTCATAGCAAACACCCACATCTGCAGCCCACCACTACCATCACCGTGCACACAAATACCCGCGTAAAACGGAACAATCTAAAGATGAAGTTACGGGTGCCTTAAATGCGCTTGTGAGTAAGTGGGTGGCTTAAGCATACCCAATGACATCCTCCATCGCTGAAAGCCATTTCTTAACTCATTTCCCAAAGCAAACAAGCTCGAATCACACGCACCATTAATTGACACTTGATTGTATGAGGGTTTAGAATGAGAGAAAAGAGGTCACAGAAAGTTAATGTAGCAACAGCCCAATGCTTATCAATTCATTTATGAAAACAGTCGCAGGGAATGGGCAAGCGCCCTAACAACAAATCAAAACATTGAATTCGGATGATCTTTACCAAAAAAACAGTACGAGCTTTTTGGTTACCCAACATACTCTGAATCACTACGGCCTCAAATTTAGCAATAGGGTGAGGCGAAATTAGTATGAGTGCCTATTAGCTCGTTCTCGGCACTTTATTTATTAAATGCTAGCGTGTGGCAACGATTAATGCGTTCCTTGTAGAGTAACCTGAGAAGAATTTTGAGGGAACCTTCCCTAAAGCTGCAAGACTTCGGGTAACCAAGTTAACTGCAGATGAACTTACAGAGAGGGCTGATTATTTTGCGCCTGCTGAAATCACTAAATATTGGTATGAGCAAACATTTATCACGATCAGCAGGTGTATTTGGGAAGCATGAATTAACCTCTAGCGGCATGAACACTAAGTAAAAAGTTGGAAAGCAGTAGAACACTAGTACGAGGAACAAGGTAAGAATCCCCGCGAGTGCGATAAGACCACGTGGTGAACTACCGTCGGAGAGCATATAGGAGTGCCTCTGTCTCTGTGTGAGAAAATATCTCCACACATTGCGTGTGTGCATGTGTGTACGCAAAAAGCAAGCCAATAACAACGCAGTTTCCGGTGCTTGTGTGTGTGGAGGCTATTAATTCTACCATCTCGCGTCACGGCTCCCCAAAGGGATGTTATCATGTTGACAAGGTTTAAAGGTCACTTGGGAGTGCCCAAAATCTGTGCCCCGTGCAACAGATAAAATAGGCACAAAAAAACAGTGAATAAAAAGTTAATGCCGCAAAACCAACGCAAGATTGCAGAAGGACCATCAGAAAAAGACTATTTAGCCTTCTGTTAGTTTGGCTAAATCATTCTAATAAAAATTCCATAAACTTGCAAACAATGCATAGAGCCAAAAATGTAAGCGGGCTAGACTAGAATATAAGTTCGGAAAGACGGTTACTTAACAAAAGGGAGTACGGCAACGCCAGGGACCATTATAATTAAGCTGTTAATAGCTAAAGGAAAATCACTGCCAAAATCTTACCTAGAAGATAGAAAAAGATGCAAACGGTATTGACTAAATTTGGTGCAGAAACAAACTAAACGATTGTCACGACAGAGCAAAAATGGCCTAACAACTAAAATGAATTAGGTTAGCTAGTAAAAAAGAAATGGCGTTTGCACATCAGAACGACAAATTAAGCGAAAAAGGGCGCTATATACGAGAGCAAAACTAAAAAGAAGCCATCAAATTACAAAGAAGCGTATCATTGATATTGCACAGAAGGCGTGTATGATTCACATCAAAAACGCATTTCAAACGTACACGATAGTTGTGACCCAACTCAACGCACTTTAAGGAACATAAATGGCAAACGAAATCCCAAAGGCCTTTCCTTCATAAAGTGCACACGAATCTAAATACACCGCTGGAACCTTTTAGGCAGCTTGGTGAAATAGAGAAAGGCAGCAGTTGTGTCTCTCAATAGGTGTAAAAATGCAAGTTGACTACTATCTTTGTAAAACGCTAAGCACTGAAACTCTAGCTAAGGTGTGAACAACACGAAATTCTACAAATTAAATAATAACGTGCAAATAATTAAAGTATTAAATGAGTTGCTGCTCCACTGATCTTGACCTAAGGCCTGCTGTGTAATTGCACGCAGATGTTGCGACCGAAAATCCATCCCATTGATCTTCAAGTTAATGCAAGAATTTCTCTTAATCCCTTAAAAGGCTTGCAAAGCCAAAAAATTAATTTTGTATAGGTGCTGATGTATCCTCTTTAAGAAGCTTGTTATAGAACATTGATAATTTGTTGCGAAATAGTTCCCCAATATAGTGCATGAGACTTACGGGATTAGTTTACAACATCTGAGAATGTGAGTTAATTTGCTGCATTAATTTTCTTATAGATTGTGCAGATTGAGTTTTATAACATTCAATTAGGTTAAAAACACCAGTGCAGTAATGTAAATTCACTGACCTTGAAACTTAAGAATGTTTGTTCCAATGAGTTCATATCCCTCGTATTCCCTTCAAAGTTCTTTGGCTATTCTAGGGCTTGGTGTATTTTCAAGGATTGCCCTTTACAATCGGCAGAATTCTTGGCCCTTATCAAATGAATTTTATTTTGTAAGATAAATTTACCGCATTGCGGCTTTTTCATTACTATGTGCGGTACTGTAAGGACCCGCAAATCATCTTCCTGAATTAGAAATGCCACTTAAGACATTCTTTGCATGGTAAAATGGTTTTATCTGTCCTAGATTGTCATTTTTATATAGCCACTTAGCTGTGCAGATCATTGTTTTCGTTGACAAAGCAAATCACAAGGCTATAGCATTTCATAGCAAATGTTGTCATCTATTCATGCTTTTGTTATGCGGTTCTAATTTTGCTACCATCTGAACGTTCATATAGATCTCAGTGCTCGGTCGACAGAATTTTCAAATTAGCCTCCTTTTATTGCTCCTAATGGGTACTTACTTCCGCATCTCTGCAACTAGTATTGTATT
The DNA here is from genome assembly GCA_001923025.3 of Taenia multiceps. Lineage (NCBI taxonomy): Eukaryota > Metazoa > Platyhelminthes > Cestoda > Cyclophyllidea > Taeniidae > Taenia > Taenia multiceps. The sequence continues at coordinate 1,327,119 of CM010317.1, read as the reverse complement.
TTTTAGCACATGGTAATATACTAGCCACATGAAAAGACGTTTCTGGTGTGTCGTGAATCCATTTGAAGTGAAGGAAAACTCTCGAAGATGGTAGTTTTCCCTCGTTCCTTGCCAAATTTGTATGACGCTCCAATTCTTGGCACCTAACTTCCCCCATTTATTCCTAATCAACTATCTCCTTACCTCGTAACATTTCCTTTGTCCCTACTGATACGTAATCTTGTGGGCTAGTTGGGCGGATCTTTGAGCCATATACATTTATTTTCACTATTTGCACACTTGCACGTTTGTGGCTTGCGGTGATGTTAATCCTTCCTCCCCTTAATTACCCTCACTTTTAGACTATTTAACGTTTCTTTTTCCACAGCAGTCGTGCAGGCTCTCGTACCTTCCGTCAGAAGAAAAATAGCGGGAGTGAGTGCAACAAGAATGGTGGTGCTGCCGCAATCGGTACTACTGTCAGCGGTGGTGGCGGTGTAACAACCAACGCCAACGGAGTCTGTATCCTGCCTCCAGAAGCAGCGGGCACCCTTGGAAGTGGTGATCTCAAACAGGCTGTCCGTCTACCAACGGGGGAGGACCTCTGTGAATGGGTGGCTGTCAACAGTGAGTCGGTATGCTCATCTTACCATCCTCTATCTATTCATGAATTAACGAGTGTAATTATCCCTTCCAGCTGTGGAGTTCTTCCAACAGATAAATATGTTGTACGGTACGCTGGCTGAGTTCTGCACGGACACAACGTGCCCAATCATGTCTGCAGGCCCTCGATATGAGTACTATTGGGCGGATGGACAAACGGTAAAGAAACCAGTTAAGTGTTCCGCTCCTCGGTACATCAACAACCTAATGACGTGGACACAGAACCAGCTGGAAAATGAGGCGATTTTTCCGTCGAAAATTGGTGCGTCTTTGGCGTTTTTTAAAGAAATTAATTAGTTTTTCTATGCTCCTTGATTGACTACTTTTGTGGAGGAAGCACTTTGTTGACAGCACGTTCCGACAGTTGAGATTCCCTGTTCCCGTTATCGGCGGTTTTACGATCCCATGTTTTAAACTATCTTTTTTAAAATGCATGCAGTCACGTGTTTGTTTTAACCTCAAACGTATAGCACTCTATTTGTCCACCTTTATGCTTTAAAATACATCACCCTCCTCAAGCAATCCGACTTAACGTCGTGTGATTAGCGGAAAAATTTATTTTCCAAGTAATAATTGGACAGCAGGTGAGAAGTAATAGTAGGCCCGTCCTATTCAAACCTTGGAAGCTACCTAAAGTAATGGCATTATTTTAAGACAGTAACATTATTTAGAGAAGTTTTTTTAATTGGAGAAGACGAATTTGGTAAATGGATTGCGGTAGGGCATTTACTGATCTGTCTTTCACGCAATGCCTGCCAGTCTCATAAGGCTGGTTTATTGGTTTGCGATGTCAGAGGTCGCATCAAATTGCGCATTACAAACAGAGTGCTTGGATTTATGGCAATATGATTTGTGTGGCATGATCTTGAGCTGAGGCAAATTACCGCTTCTTGGCTGCATTAACGACTAAATTTGGTGGAATGGTCTACTTTCATCCACGGTGGGTCTTATTGGTGAATGCGGAACGAATTCCTGACAACATTTAATCGATGAGTCGTTCTTGGAATGAGCGCGGCTAAATCTCAACTCTTTGATGGGGTCACCTGATTCGTGTGTACTGGGGGGTTACTTTACCAGTGTGAAGTCAGTTTTTGCTATTAATAGCTCGCGTATGAATGGAAGATGGTTAACAAAGCCCATGCGATGAACGCTCTCACTTGCTCACACAGTATGCTTTCAATCACCCACGGTAGTTGGGTGGCAAAAGTGGCAGAAATCTACCCTTTCCACAGGCTGACTATGGGATGTTTGAGTGGGAAGTCTGTTTCCTGTGCCTAGAAAAAGTAACCATTTGGACCAGAAATTATGGAATAAACAGGCTGTATCGGTGTAAAGCTACGCCACTCTCCTTGTGGGCTAATATTCATTGGGACAGGCAGTGAGACCGTCCAAGAGTCGGTCCTGCCTGAATAGTTCGTGCTGTCTCTCATCGAGGCCAAGGTGATGCTGATGCAAGGCAACGCAAGGCAAGGCAAGGCGTCCATGGGCGTCGCTACGGTCGGTCTACACTCACGTGATTGATCGACCAGTCGTCCGAATGGGGATCACCTGACTGCTGATTGGCTGGTGGAGGGCACATTTGCCATCGATGGCAGCGATGCACGCACAGACTGGGTCTCCTGTGCTTCCTTGACATCCTCTTCGCTTCCATGCGTATAGAAATGCATGGGGTCGGTGGAATATGACTTATTTGACTGGCAACAGAGACGTGAATGGCGGCATAGGTGGTGGTAGGAGGGCGCGTAGTCACAGCCAATGTCTCAATCATGGTACGCAAAGCAGAAAGGGGAAGGTGGATGTTCTCTCCTGGCACCTTTACAGAGCGTTGTTGTGGTAGTTGGTTTAACGGCAAACGAATCATATCGAAATCGGGTGAATACTTTCGTGCTTATAAATTGCCTCTAATTGGTGTGACTTATTTGGTGGGTTTGCCACCAGTGTCACATGAGTGTGTCGCCCTCATTTCTCCACCTGTGTCTGTGTGCCACACATGAATGACAGACTTAGCTAGGGCAAAGTGAGGTGGACTTGGAGGATGTTACAATGAGAATTGCAACCAATAGTGCAAGAAAGTGACGAACGATTGTGCAGTTTCCCCAAAGCCATCCAAGAGGCATGGTGGAGGCAGCACCATCAGACGACGGCTTCGCGTTTCGACATCGGCATGAAGAAGGTGTTGGATCACAAAGGCCTGCTTACGCTGACAAGTAAGTAGTGAGAGAATGTGGAAATACGGGTGTGATCCGATTTGAATTGATCCAGTAGTGGCTGCCAGAGTGTGCCCCCAAGAAGGTGGGATTTGTCATAATGATCACTGTGGAGTTCTCATGGAGATGTTTCCACTAAGTGAAAGTAGGACAGGAATTACCGTACTGCGTGATTTTCACCTCCAAAATGCGTCGTGTGTAAAAGTAGCAAGTGAGCAGATGATTAGGCGGTGGTCAAGCACAAATCAGTTCCCGGAGGAGATGTGCGATGCTAATTAACTGACCGCAACACCAATATTACCACTTCGAGATGAAAAGTAAGAGGAAGAAGAGGGATGATATGAAGCCTATTTCACATTGCGTCATCACAAGGCATCAAACTACTGTTATTGCCAGTCACATCAATGCGAAGTCAAGTTGGTGGAATTGACTTTTGGAGCTCAAAGAGCAAAAAAGCGAAAGGAAGCGAATCACGCTTCTCTACCGCCACGACGTGAACACGAAGCGCCCACACTGGTGCTTGCTTTTCTTGAGTGCTGTTTCACCGTGGTCTACCGTCGCGAAGACCAGGTGTACCGCATCGACTAGCCACCTCGCTGCAATGCGATAAGCTACCTCTCTGTAGTGCCATCACGATTGCCTCAGTAACGTCACCGACTGCTGATCGAGCAGACTCGCGTTTGCATGGGCGGCATATTTACCCTCAAGGTAATGGGAAGGAGCGGTCCTCACATGGGACATTGGGAGTGGTAATGTGCCTACTGGTCTCTTGGATCAGTTTTGGAGAGGCATGCAAGCGGGCGGACGCCTCTTACCCCAATGCAACACACTTGCTACTGTTGATGCAGTGGTGGGTGCGAAGGCGTCCACCCATCAGTGCATCGTGAATTGGCTGCGATGTATGCAACGGTCACTGAATGTCTGCACTTCGAAAAGCGGCTTGCAGTTCTCATGTTGGCCTCGGTTCGATGATGCCAACTGTGGCTTGCGAAATGCGTCGAAGTGAGGTGACTGGTGCGATTGAATCTGCGCAGCTGTGGCAATTGGCAGCATCAGTTGTGGGAGGAAGACGAGGGGCAGGAGGCAAAAGGCAGGAGGCAGGAGGAGGAGCACTGGAACGCATTGATGAGGCGTCGTAACTGGTGCAGCTAGTGAGGCACTTCCGAATGAGCAAAGTCGGTGTCTCGTGTCTTACTCACATTCACGCTCAGAATGGCACAGAAGGAGGCAGTCTTGCAAGTGGATGTTCTAGCAACGCGCGTGCATTGATAACCGAGCAGCACTGTCACAGATGCTGCTAACTGTCACTGACGCACCTTCTATTGCAAAACAACGTGAATTGTGGACTGACATGTCGGGGGCATCATAACACACATTGACAAGGTCATGCACTGTGCTGTGTTACGTGCTAGCTCTCGCACATGACCATATCACTCGCTACCTAGCAGCCCTGTTCGCCTGCATTGCCTACTGACTGACCGACTGACTGTCAGGCTGACTGACTGACTGACTGACTGACTTTCTGTCTGTCTGGCTGGCTGGCTGACTAACCACTGTGCCATTTGGGTAAGTGGTGAGCTAACCAACTGAATAGACAGCTAGGTGGTGTCAGTCGGAGTCAGGCAATGTGCGAGTCATGCTCTGGTGGTGGATTCCCTCAGTGATGAAACACTTGCACCTTGCTTTCTGCTGAACAGCACGCCATCCCCTTGCGTAGTCGACAGGCGCATTTGGAGGAAGATGGGTTGGGAGATTGGGCAACTAGGTTTGAATACATGGAAGTCGATCTGTGACAAAGTGTTGTTGCAAGTGGTGGTGGTGGTGGTGGTGGTGCTGCTGCTGCTTTCCTGCTTCGCTGACCTCGACTAGGCCTGATTGTCTTTCTTAGAGCTTCTTCCACAGGGATGCCCTCCACCACAGTTGTCCCATCAACAACAGTCGTGTTAACTGACACAAATTGGAATGAAGTCGACTGTAAACCAGAGCAGAAAGTGATGCAGTGAATAGCAGTTGCTGCAATGCCCTCGCCAATTCCCAAACAGCTCATTGCCAATTCTTTGCGTCATCAGTCACTTTTCAGACTGTACATTTGTGGAGTTCTGTGCGTTGTTGCTCGGCATTCCAGGGTGCGAGGTGGAGGCAGAGTTGATTTCACACACACACACACACACACACACACACACACACACACACACACACACACACACACACACACACACACACACACACACACACACACACACACACACACACATACACACACACACACACACACACATTCCCGGAGGCCAACCTCGTTTAACGAAACAATCAGTAATGATCTCACTCCTCATTCACACTTCCTTGTCCTCTTCGTGCTCATCAAAAGTTGTCAGTGTGTGGTGTTGCCATTTCAGCTCGACGTGATGCTGATGCAGCACTTTCCATCCTCACCTTCGTGCAGAAAGCACACTTACCTTGCACTGCTCGCTAACCAGTTGGTGCTGTTTTCCTGATTCTCCCACTGCCACGAAACTGTTTGACGAATCAGTAGTGGTGGTAGTTGCAATGCTGACACGAAATGAGTGTTGGTCTCCTGCAACGCAGTAGCGGGAATCCTGCCTGAAGCCACTTGAAGATGTAAGAGGCTCGTATGTAGACAGGGAAAGGTGGAGGGATTAGTTGTGTGGGCGTCATCAACGCGCCCTGGGTACTTGTATGCCATTGTGAGAAGTTCTGCATCATCGCCATGTTTGGTTTTGAGGGTATCACACGTGTTCTCTTCGTTCTTCTGGTTCTCTAGTCTTAATAGGAGTACTTTTTTATCAATCATGAGCAAATCTTGGCTTTACTTTAAACCTCTCTGATTTAGATTCCACTTACTGACCCCTTCAATCCACGGCGTTGTGTAATCCTCTCCTTCTGCTATTTATTATTTTTTTTCAACCTAACGGTGAGTCTTTTGTCATCGCATGAATAAAGGCATCCTTTTCTTTAAATTAAAAAATAGAGTCTTTTTTTGAAAAAAAAATGCTTTATCTAGTTCAGAAGGACTCATCTGCTAAATCGCATCACTTAGTTAAACACTTTCTTGGCAGTAGTTTCTATCACGAACCCCATGAAACTCGTTTGGTAGAGTTGGTACTGTTGAATCACATCCACTGATTTCGCTGAACATATTTGGGTCTTGTGATGAATGTCAACAAAGGGTATGCATTTGATCAGTCTCTAGAACATTGCCTCATTCATTCGACACTTGCACTGACACCACTTGGATGCTCAAGTATTGTGAAGGCGTGATTTAACGCTCCGTTGAAGGCTCTTCCTTTCCTTAGAAGTTATAACGTTCTCTGACTTGTTCTCTAATGTTTTCAAGCAATAGATGATCCAGGAGGTTCACGTCATTCCCTTGGAAGACATGGTTAGCGTTAATCTACCCTGGTTTCAGCCTCCCCATTAGTATTGTGCACATCCCTGGAAGGAGGAGAGAATGGCGTACACACTTGCCTGGATCGTGCAATCCCCCATGAGAAGGTGTTTGTTAAACCGATCTTTCAATCTAGGACTTGACAATCTCCTGAAATATCTGATAGTTGAAGTAAGCTGAATGGTAATGCCTTAGGTCCGTGTATATATATGTGTGTGTGGGTGCGTGATAATTTTGGAGACGAAAGACTTTATCATTTAAGCTTTAATTAGAGTGAAACCATTCTAAAGTACGTTTCGCTATTGCTCAAAACCTAAGCGAACGAAGGCAAATCTTGATCGTGTCTAAGCCTGTCATTTTAGTAGGCACTGGGTGTCAAGTCATGCTGATTGCTACACCCCCTCACAATGCTGTTCAATCTCGAAGGTAAAGTATTCCCATCTTCTACTGCTTTTTTTTTTTATCTTGAGAACTGGAGAGGTCATGTGTGTGGGTGCGATCCTATCACGTGGCAAATTTTTTCCCACAGGCTAGTTTGTCCTCACCAGGAATTTGGAGATGAGACTCGTTGCCCTAAGGTAAAGTCGACCGCTAACCTCATATGGGAATTGCATTAACAGAGTGAAGGGCACAGAAATTTATCTCTGCACGAGGACATGATTCTTTCTTTTTCTTGCGAGAAGTTAAATATGACACTGCCTTGACAACAAACAGTCGGATCGACTACAGTCACTGCGACCATGAGAGATGGCGGTGAAGATTAAAAAAAAAGTGTAGTTGCATTTGTAAGCTATTTTACTGTCCCAGAATGATAATTTCCTTTTTTTTGCTTCTTTCCCCATAATCCAGTTACACTCAGCTTCATCAATTTGAATTAAGCTTTTAGTTGACACAAATGTATGACATTTGGTTGATGTGATTTTGTTGACGTTCTCATAAAATCTGTCACAGTTTTTTGATGGAAACAAAGTGGATGTCACAAATTCACAAACATTCCGCGAATCCACTAAAGATTATCGTCCCTTGAGTTGATTTTCTCATCCTATTTGGATGAATATTTTGAATGCACTTTTTGGCGAAGTAGAAACGCAAATACGTCTCCTACCCTTTTGCTGCAGCAGTTTCAGACTTCTGTCTTTCTTCGATGTCGTATAAGTTACCGATTGGAGGTGCGGTGTACTCCCCAGGATGTCAGCTTGAAACTTTTCATAGCTGGAATCTTGGAAAATTTCAAGTGCACCACCCTGAGTCATCCCTTAGGCCGCTATAAGCCGTGATTTTGGATAGAAATTTACTGAAGATTCAGAGTGAAACTGGCGAACGGTTAAAGGAGGTCGTGAGTGGGAAGCTGGAGAAATCTGTCCATCCATTCAGCGTTCTCCGTGACTGCCAATAAATCGCACAAGAGATTGGAACGTTGATTTTCCTTGAAGAAGATGCATCCATTTCGTCACTTACCATACTTTGTGATCTAATTTTAGGTGTTCCCTTCCCACCAAACTTCCTAAAGGTGGCAAAAGCCATCCTGAAACGCCTCTTCCGGGTCTATGCCCACATCTACAATGTGCACTTCCGTGAGGTCCAACTCCTCGACGAGGCCACTCACTTGAACACCTCTTTCAAGCACTTTGTCTACTTTGTCCTTGTAAGTAGCATGTTTCCCACCTCTTGCTCCCCTTTCCTCTTCTTATCTCTAGAATCTGATTTCTACTGACTTTTGGCCCTTTTTCTTTACTTAAAATAGGTCATTATTTAATCTTTATGCTCTTTTGTGAATTGGAAATGTCCATCAGTCCTTAATTTTGACACATGACCCCTTAGAATGCGGGCACCGTTAAGGCCTAACCGACACTTCTGTGCTTATGTGCTCAAGGAAAGAGAGGCTCGAATTTTATGGAAGAGAAACCTCATATCCTTTTCAATGTACTCTTCCACCTGGGATGCAGCCCTGACGTAGAATGAGTGGTGAATACAGCTTGTGTCGACCTGGCATGCATAACCAGACAGGCGCCTCACGAGCTAATTTTTCGCAGTAATGCCTGGCGAGGCTGCGGCCATGCACCACGGTCTTGATATCTTACTGCCGGACAGTTAGAAGTCACCATAATAAAACTTGTTTGTTGCTTTCCTTCTACCCGTACAGGAGTTTGACTTAGTACGATCTGTGGAACTGGAGCCCCTTCAACCCGTCATCGATGTGTTGACAGCACCGAAAACGGATCGTCCTATGAGTAGCAGCAATGCTAACAGCGGCACTGCCCACCATCAATCAGGAGGCAAAAACACCAATGGAGTGGTTCAGGTGGAACCGCTGCCTCCCTCCCCCCCGACCTCACGGCCGCCTACCGCTCCGCTCACGCGGAATTGACTTCTCACTCCTCTCTTACTGCCGTCCTATCATTCAGACCGACTTTTGTTCGTGCCTTTATTAACTGTTTGGCTTAATTATAGACGAGTCATGAGTGTGTTTGTGCCTTGCTATTCCCTGCTCCATTTCTTGCTATATTTGAGCGTTCAGACACAAATGCCTCCTTTTTCTGACCTTGCGGCTTGTGTTCTTCTCAAGCGTGTCTACGCTATTGCCTGTTTCAGGCTCGTAGTGGCTGAAGCTTAATGTGGAAGGTTTTCATCGAGGCGGTGGGTCTCATATGTCAAGACTGGACTTTAAAGGGGTAGCTAGCAGTTGTAAGACATTGGTGCAGTGCGAAGGGTTGCCATTGTTAACGTCACTTTCGCAAAGCAGTTAGAGTATTATTTCTTTCACTAACATGTGATGGTTAAACCAGACTTGATAATGGAAAGCTATCAACATCTGTCACACCAAGACGGTTGCTTCAGAACGCTTCATTTTACGCATAAAAGATACAATGAAAGGGGGATTGCAGACGTTCTTGTTGGTTGTCTGAGATTCATGAAAATGGATGAAGTCTTGTGCATGTAAAATTCACTTAAGTTACACGTAACCGCAAGTGGCGATGATGTAGAACTTCTCACAATGGCATACAAGTACCCAGGGCGCGTTGATGACGCCCACACAACTAATCCCTCCACCTTTCCCTGTCTACATACGAGCCTCTTACATCTTCAAGTGGCTTCAGGCAGGATTCCCGCTACTGCGTTGCAGGAGACCAACACTCATTTCGTGTCAGCATTGCAACTACCACCACTACTGATTCGTCAAACAGTTTCGTGGCAGTGGGAGAATCAGGAAAACAACACCAAGTGGTTAGCGAGCAGTGCAAGGTAAGTGTGCTTTCTGCACGAAGGTGAGGATGGAAAGTGCTGCATCAGCATCACGTCGAGCTGAAATGGCAACACCACACACTGACAACTTTTGATGAGCACGAAGAGGACAAGGAAGTGTGAATGAGGAGTGAGATCATTACTGATTGTTTCGTTAAACGAGGTTGGCCTCCGGGAATGTGTGTGTGTGTGTGTGTGTGTGAAATCAACTCTGCCTCCACCTCGCACCCTGGAATGCCGAGCAACAACGCACAGAACTCCACAAATGTACAGTCTGAAAAGTGACTGATGACGCAAAGAATTGGCAATGAGCTGTTTGGGAATTGGCGAGGGCATTGCAGCAACTGCTATTCACTGCATCACTTTCTGCTCTGGTTTACAGTCGACTTCATTCCAATTTGTGTCAGTTAACACGACTGTTGTTGATGGGACAACTGTGGTGGAGGGCATCCCTGTGGAAGAAGCTCTAAGAAAGACAATCAGGCCTAGTCGAGGTCAGCGAAGCAGGAAAGCAGCAGCAGCAGCACCACCACCACCACCACCACTTGCAACAACACTTTGTCACAGATCGACTTCCATGTATTCAAACCTAGTTGCCCAATCTCCCAACCCATCTTCCTCCAAATGCGCCTGTCGACTACGCAAGGGGATGGCGTGCTGTTCAGCAGAAAGCAAGGTGCAAGTGTTTCATCACTGAGGGAATCCACCACCAGAGCATGACTCGCACATTGCCTGACTCCGACTGACACCACCTAGCTGTCTATTCAGTTGGTTAGCTCACCACTTACCCAAATGGCACAGTGGTTAGTCAGCCAGCCAGCCAGACAGACAGAAAGTCAGTCAGTCAGTCAGTCAGTCAGCCTGACAGTCAGTCGGTCAGTCAGTAGGCAATGCAGGCGAACAGGGCTGCTAGGTAGCGAGTGATATGGTCATGTGCGAGAGCTAGCACGTAACACAGCACAGTGCATGACCTTGTCAATGTGTGTTATGATGCCCCCGACATGTCAGTCCACAATTCACGTTGTTTTGCAATAGAAGGTGCGTCAGTGACAGTTAGCAGCATCTGTGACAGTGCTGCTCGGTTATCAATGCACGCGCGTTGCTAGAACATCCACTTGCAAGACTGCCTCCTTCTGTGCCATTCTGAGCGTGAATGTGAGTAAGACACGAGACACCGACTTTGCTCATTCGGAAGTGCCTCACTAGCTGCACCAGTTACGACGCCTCATCAATGCGTTCCAGTGCTCCTCCTCCTGCCTCCTGCCTTTTGCCTCCTGCCCCTCGTCTTCCTCCCACAACTGATGCTGCCAATTGCCACAGCTGCGCAGATTCAATCGCACCAGTCACCTCACTTCGACGCATTTCGCAAGCCACAGTTGGCATCATCGAACCGAGGCCAACATGAGAACTGCAAGCCGCTTTTCGAAGTGCAGACATTCAGTGACCGTTGCATACATCGCAGCCAATTCACGATGCACTGATGGGTGGACGCCTTCGCACCCACCACTGCATCAACAGTAGCAAGTGTGTTGCATTGGGGTAAGAGGCGTCCGCCCGCTTGCATGCCTCTCCAAAACTGATCCAAGAGACCAGTAGGCACATTACCACTCCCAATGTCCCATGTGAGGACCGCTCCTTCCCATTACCTTGAGGGTAAATATGCCGCCCATGCAAACGCGAGTCTGCTCGATCAGCAGTCGGTGACGTTACTGAGGCAATCGTGATGGCACTACAGAGAGGTAGCTTATCGCATTGCAGCGAGGTGGCTAGTCGATGCGGTACACCTGGTCTTCGCGACGGTAGACCACGGTGAAACAGCACTCAAGAAAAGCAAGCACCAGTGTGGGCGCTTCGTGTTCACGTCGTGGCGGTAGAGAAGCGTGATTCGCTTCCTTTCGCTTTTTTGCTCTTTGAGCTCCAAAAGTCAATTCCACCAACTTGACTTCGCATTGATGTGACTGGCAATAACAGTAGTTTGATGCCTTGTGATGACGCAATGTGAAATAGGCTTCATATCATCCCTCTTCTTCCTCTTACTTTTCATCTCGAAGTGGTAATATTGGTGTTGCGGTCAGTTAATTAGCATCGCACATCTCCTCCGGGAACTGATTTGTGCTTGACCACCGCCTAATCATCTGCTCACTTGCTACTTTTACACACGACGCATTTTGGAGGTGAAAATCACGCAGTACGGTAATTCCTGTCCTACTTTCACTTAGTGGAAACATCTCCATGAGAACTCCACAGTGATCATTATGACAAATCCCACCTTCTTGGGGGCACACTCTGGCAGCCACTACTGGATCAATTCAAATCGGATCACACCCGTATTTCCACATTCTCTCACTACTTACTTGTCAGCGTAAGCAGGCCTTTGTGATCCAACACCTTCTTCATGCCGATGTCGAAACGCGAAGCCGTCGTCTGATGGTGCTGCCTCCACCATGCCTCTTGGATGGCTTTGGGGAAACTGCACAATCGTTCGTCACTTTCTTGCACTATTGGTTGCAATTCTCATTGTAACATCCTCCAAGTCCACCTCACTTTGCCCTAGCTAAGTCTGTCATTCATGTGTGGCACACAGACACAGGTGGAGAAATGAGGGCGACACACTCATGTGACACTGGTGGCAAACCCACCAAATAAGTCACACCAATTAGAGGCAATTTATAAGCACGAAAGTATTCACCCGATTTCGATATGATTCGTTTGCCGTTAAACCAACTACCACAACAACGCTCTGTAAAGGTGCCAGGAGAGAACATCCACCTTCCCCTTTCTGCTTTGCGTACCATGATTGAGACATTGGCTGTGACTACGCGCCCTCCTACCACCACCTATGCCGCCATTCACGTCTCTGTTGCCAGTCAAATAAGTCATATTCCACCGACCCCATGCATTTCTATACGCATGGAAGCGAAGAGGATGTCAAGGAAGCACAGGAGACCCAGTCTGTGCGTGCATCGCTGCCATCGATGGCAAATGTGCCCTCCACCAGCCAATCAGCAGTCAGGTGATCCCCATTCGGACGACTGGTCGATCAATCACGTGAGTGTAGACCGACCGTAGCGACGCCCATGGACGCCTTGCCTTGCTTTGCCTTGCCTTGCGTTGCCTTGCATCAGCATCACCTTGGCCTCGATGAGAGACAGCACGAACTGTTCAGGTAGGACCGACTCTTGGATGGTCTCATTGCCTACCCCAATGAATATTAGCCCAAAATCAGGGAAGCAGAGTTGCTTTCTACGATCGAATTTGCTTAGATTTACTCCGATGCAACCTTTTCCATTCTGAAATTTCTAATCCAAACCGTTTTTTTTTTAAGACCTCGGTCCTTCACCAAAGACCCTGGCGACAAATGCATGTAAAGTAAAAGCTTTTGCTTAATTTTACTGCTCCGAATCTGCTTCAGTACGCTACCATGAGTAAGTGAAAACATACTATGAGGGCATCAACTTCTCCCGCGTTTTTTAGACTGTCTTCACTCACTTTTGTGCACGATTCACCGATACCGGAAGCAATTCTCACAATGGTGAGAGACCATACTCCAGACCCGCATGACTCGTGACTGCACCAAAAAAACTACGATTTGGCCTCACCTATTGTTCTAATCCATCAGAAATTCGTCCCGCATTCACAAGGGAACTCTGCTCCAAAGGAATGCTAACCATTACACCGCCCGGAAATCGTACTCTTAACCAGTTGAGAATCACACCACGTTAGCCTCATTGTTGTGAAGCCAGCCCAGCTATTCGCGATTTGAAAATTGTAGCGGTTAGATTTACCACAATCCAAAAGGTAACACATTCACAATGCACGTGAAAAACGTGTTGAGCGTTTTGGAACACCCAGTGCTATCATTTTTCTGTGTTTTGATTGCGCAATATCATTCTTCTTTCGGATATACGATGAAAACAAACCTTCCCCTCGATTAATTTGCATAGAAACTATGGAATTTCGGTACAGCCATAAAAATATATTCCGTTACCAATATGAGTTAGATCCACCCTGCGTCTTGAATGCTGTACATCATCCGATTATACCTTCAATGTTTACTTCAACGGACCCATCGAAAGATGTAAGTTTTTACCTAATCCTAACAAATACAGTCAGGTTAGGATTAGACATTTTACAGTCATAATTAAAATGACGCAACCTACGAAGAAATCACACGATGCCTGTAAACAAGAGAGCCTTGTTCAAATTAGAGAACTCTGAGTAATGACGGATCTCTCAAAGAAAGAAGGGCGAAATCCGAGTTTTTACACCGTAGCTTAGGATGTTCGATCTTGCCTTAGGTAAGCACCCCAGAAATGAAGCATCAACACATGCAGATGAAAAGAACCTGAACCTGATTTACATCAAAGAAACCTGAGTACACAGAAGAAAGCAGCCCTGAGAAGTTGATTCATGATTAGGTTCGAGTCACTTCAACAAAATGTAGGCGCATCGAAGTGTCATGAGCAAGCTGAATGTTTGTGAAGAAAGACATGTATGAATGTTACCTCAGGAGGCCTACCAATCCAGCTGGCATAAACTTTCCCGTGTCGCTGTATCGCATGCACATAATAATGGCTAAGCACAAGCTGACACCTAGAAAAAATGGATAAAAACCACGGACATTACCAAACAATAAACGAGCATCTCCCTTAGATAAGTGGTACGAGCCAAGAAGGATTAGGGCGCCAAAAGCAAGTCCCGATACAAGCGATATAGCGCTGCCTACAATACTATTTGATTGACTTGAAGAATTAGAATACCAGCTCTGACATAGCCCGCTATACCGCCACCTCCAATGACTAACCCGAAAAGCAAGCCTAGGAGGTCAATCATCGATTCTGCGCAGAGACAGAACCCCTACTATTAGGACAACCAATTTAAGTGTCGCTCCGAGTACTTATGATACATAGCAGATTATTTTTAACAAATGAGTATTTTTGCCATGTCTTTAAAATATTGCTACGTTACTATCATAGTTTGGTTGCTTTTTTTAAAAACTTTTTTAAAGATATGGTTTAAAACGATTAATCCACATGAACTCTCAAGATATTCACTAAATAATAGGTGTATGGAATTGTGTTTGTGTGCTTTTCTACAAATAAAGACAAGCTGTAGCTGTAGCGTCCCGAGGCTTCCTTTACGGCAAAAGAAGGTGCAGTACTAGGGCAGAATATATATATTCCGAGAACAGAGGACTTGGGGGCTGTTGGCACGACCCGGAGGCTGACCAACCGGCTCAATACAATATGGCCACCCAAGTGACCTAAACCGGTAGTTCGAACAAACAAAGTATTACACAGCCCCTCTCTTCTTCCAAGCGTCGTCCCCGACGCCTCATTTCGTCCGCCTCCCGTGTCAGCCATCACAACGTAATCAGTGCCGCGAGAAGCACCCACGAGCTAACCGTCCCAGTCGTCGAGATTCGAACGCGTGTGTTCCTGTAGTGCCATCCATTCCGCGTAGCACTCAGTGCAGCAAGTGCGCGCTTCTTGGCCCTCCTCTCCCACGACAATGTGGTCTAATGAGAGATGGAGGTACGAACCCAAATTTTCGAATGGGTTGAGACACGTACAACACATATTGCGATTCCAAGTGACCTAAACCGGTAGTTTGAACAAACAAAGTATTACAGTAGCCGTAAGATAGGTGCTAACAATGCAGAATTTTGGTTTTAGATGCACAATGGAAAATTTCCAGCCCTTTAGGATTGTTTCTCTTAACACGAGTTTTATTTACTTCAGTGCATTCTCTGAACTTATAGAAAGTCATGGCGAGGTTAAAGGACATTAAGACAAACATATTAAGCTAGGCTACAGGTGCAATGCTTTGTTTGCTCTGATTGCTGGGTTTGGTGACTCGGGTGACCACATTGTCCTAGCCGGGCTGGCTGGCCTCCGGGCCCTGCCTGCAGCTCCGATCCCTCTGTTTGCAAAAAATACATGGATATGCATAGATATATACTATTTCAGTGCTATGCCTTCTTTTGCCTTCAAGGAAGTCTTGAGACGCTACAACAGGCATGGCCAGGGGCCGTGCGGCCACGCAACAGTCCGACTTGTTGAGACTTAGATGTCCACGCAGCCATATACGGAGCAAAGCTACCTACCAATGTAGCGTCCCGAGACTTCCTTCAAGGTAAAAGAGAGCATAGTATAGAGAAGGGCTATTGGGAGCTATTGGCACGGTCCGGAGGCCGGTTAACCGGCTAGCACAATATGGCCTCCCAAGTGACCGAAACCGGCAGTTTGAGCAAACGGAGCACTGCAATCAAAGCACCACGCCATTTAAATCCATATCCATATGTGTCGAATAATGCATCTACGTGCTATTTTAACCAAATGTTTATTAAAATAGTGGGAGTTAAGACAGTGTAGAGCTTCTACCCAGTTAGTAAGTTTATAATCCTTACGACCGTAATTCATCTTAAATGCATAGACATTTGCTTTTAGATTTCTCATTACATCCAATTCATGGCGATTACTTATACGAATTTTGTAGAGATCCGTGAAAGTGGATGAGTGCTCTCCCATATCATTACATTTCAGTAAGCCCATTCGGCATCGCCCATGTTAAGTAATTTCGCCTTTAATACACTTATGCAACCATACTTTACCTCCTGTTCCTAAAACTTTCCACCTTAAGTCTATCAAAGCAGAGGATGGGACAAATTGACCGCAACTTTATCAAGAAATGCGATCCCTCGTTATGTGCGCAATTCAACGTACATCCAAGCATCTTTACTGAAAATACACACAAATGTTTCGTGGGATGCGCACTATTCAACCCAGCCATTTCATTCCACTTTTTGAAAATTGGAAACAAAGTTTCTACCTACCTCCTGAAATACAAATGTTTCAAGACTGTAACGAGTTTATCCAAATCGCAACATTATGAAGTGTAAGATCACTCTAAAAGGCGGTTGTAACTCCCCGAGTTCTTTCCTTAAGGTGGAAGGAAACACCACACATAAACAGATAAGTTCTCGGCGACGTACGGAAGGCACAGAGGGCTGATAGCGTGCCTCTAAAGCCATGCCATCTGATGGAAGCACAAAGGCAGAGCCTTAAGTAGCCACAAAACCAAAACATATAGCCAAACAAGTAAACAAAGCATTACATAGGTTTGATGCTTGCAACACATACTGGGAGACTACGAAACTTCATGCCATTTTTGCAATCTCTTGCCACCGTCGGAAGAAATTGCTTGCTGCCTGGCTGCCTTGTAATACCAAAGAAATAGCCACCCACACTTCTGAGGGACGTACTGGGTCATTCTATTGAGACCATAATCCTTTTCAGACCCTGTCAGAGGGATGATAAATTTGATAAACCCCTTTCACTTATTTACGCCTCACCATACATTCCTCTCTCACACCATTGTCTTAAAAGCAGACGCCTTTAAGATGCTATCAATTAATTGACACACTTTATAGCACCTTTGTTGCACTTTCTCAACCACTTCTCATTTAGTTTCACAAAGTACTTCTCAGTAGTTCGTTAATCGCGAGAGTCTGAAGAGGGCAGATGTCCACATAATTGCCTACAACACCGCTTCCAGTCACGTTCATCGGTCTCTCTGCCTCCCTGCTCCCTTGCACCGCGTTCAGTCGCGATTCCATGGATCTGGCTAAACGTCTTGACAGTCCTGCGGATGGTAGTTGGGCCAGACGTTCAAAACTGCTAGAGGAAAGGCGGGGAGTGGAATAGGGTTGCGGTGTAACTGAACGAACAGACAGACCTCCTGTGTTAGCAGCAACAGCGGAGGCAGCACCAGAGGATGGCTGAAAGTCCAACATTGCGTAGTTTAGAGTGGAAGTGACTACCGATGCGACCTCCTTTGCAAAAAAGCGCGGAGCCATAGCTGCTGGACGAGGGATCGCTGGTTGAGCCTCCTGACTACGGAGAAGGCTCCGTACGTTCTCGTAAGTACCTATGCGATGCTGTAAAGATTAAAATGTATTTTATCCTTCTTCTCACTCAATTAAAATGTTATATTCTCGCATAACTACACTACCAAAGGCATTTGATCATTCACCGGTGAATGTGAGTCGATTTCTCGACCCAGTGGAGGCGCAGATGCCAATGGTGGAGGCGGGGGTGACGATAATTCGACCATACAGTCGGTATCATCTTCTCTACGGTCATTACAGTATTCTTCATTCTCTCCTTGTTCAGCGAGCTCAATAGTGGGTTGTAGGAGATTTGCCCACGATCGGTTCAGTGTTGGAGAGAGCAGGGGAGGGATGTTGACGTAGGCCCGAGTGCTGGCCATCGGTGGTGGAGGCGGAGGAGGTACGGGAGGGGGTGGTGATAAGCTGGTTGAGGGGTAACAGACAGCCGAACGCGTCTTTAGGGTCCTTGAACGCTTCTGATGGTCGATGTGAGCCTTAGATGAGAATGAATATAGGTGAGCCCTTCGCCTACTTATATAGCATAAGTAGGAGTGTTTTTCGGTCCCAATACCTCAAGACTTTTACGAAACTTCGTGATGTTTGGGATGCGGAAGAGGTAGTGACCTTCGCCATGTGGAGCCCGTCGGCCTGTTTCCATCTTGAAGAGACATCCATGAAAGGCGAACTGACGGAGGGTTGTTAGTGGCCATTCCAATCGCAGAGTCTCAATCTGTGGCGTCGAATGCTGATCACATCCAACGAGGGTTTGAACACCGGGAGTCTCCAAATTCAAGCTCTGACGGCTGTAAAAGAAGAAAGGAAAAATAGGAGCAATTCTATGTCAATGAACAACGAATATAGGGTAGTGATGGTTGTGGTTGTACATTTGACCACCTGGAACTTCAATTTCCGTGGCTTTCGACTCATTACGTATCTACCTAACACAACTAGGGAATTGCGTTGCTCTACATCCACAATTAGCATTCCAATTGGACTGTGATCCCTTCGCAGACCACTATGCATGGGAGGTCGTTGAGGAGGTTACAAACACATGTCCGCAGTACCTCAAGGACCTCTCGATGCCCGATACTGTGATCATAATGACCAACATGAGTGTAGGAAATCAGAAAGCTATTGACGCTTGCCAGCAAGTAGGGCCCCTCCAGAGTTGTGCGATGACAGGTATTCCGACTTCTGTCCAATTACTTTAAAATGTGAACGATCTTAACATTCGTTTGGAAGTGTACATCCACCCATTCATGCGAAAATCATGGGTCTAACAATCGTGAGAAACACACCAAACACAAGAAAGAATTGCTATAGCTTCCATGATGGCTAAAAATAGCCCTACAACGAAGCAGTGGAAGTGATCACGCTTTCTATTTTGGAGAGCAATCAGACGGAAGAAGGTGAAATAATTCACCTCGCCTACGCAAAGGATGGAAGCGAGTGTTTAAAAAAAGGCAGCAACAGTTGTTTGTGATACAGGGATAAATACAGCTTCAGTGGGACTACCCACCGCTGCATCACCCACACGCACACACTCGTCCATTCGTGATTGGCTAATAGCAGTGCAATTCAAGGTCACGCAATGGGGGTATGAGTGAGGGACTGTGCGCACCGGCCATTCAAGTACGCACTTGAACAAATTTGCAGAAATTGCATGTCCATTATGGAGGGAATTCATTCCTTCCAGGACATAAATAATGATAGTTCAGTAATCTCTCTAAGATTTGGTTCTTTTCAGCGCGGCAAGTAGCAGAGGCTAGTCAAGATTGGTGAGGCGCGTTCACTGCCAGGCTTCAGCGCTGGTTAAAGAGTTAGCTTAGCTCCTCCAATCGAGGTTGTAATTAAAAAAAAATCCCATCAAACTACACAAAATTCAAAGTGCAGACAACATTGGAGGGACACTGAGTTTACGAAATTAAAACCACAACACAGTTGGTGAGGCATCATTTATAGGGGTAGTTAGTGAGACGGGATGTACCGCTGTCGTAACCCTAAGACCAAATTTTCGCACTCTATCCCTAGAGGTACTGAAACCTCCAGGCCTATCACACATATCCACTAAATGACGACTCTACGAGGGAGAATTTGGGCCCCATATTGTACTTGCAATGCAAACAAAGTAAGATTCCTCTAAGTTTGATTTTCTCTACCATATTCATGTTACTTCGGAGACTGTAAACAAAAGATTGATTCGGCTTTTGACAGAAACTGAAAACATATTTTTTTTCTTCCTCCCCTCTTCCACACTTTGCCAAGAAGTGAGAGGAGAGAAAATGTGGGAAATAGGGAAGTGTAAGACCACAAACTTGGTGAAAATGCCAAGCCCTGTCAATCGACCGCCGAGTGGCAGATTACTTCTAAAAAGTGTGCATAATCATTATTAGACAATCGACAATAAGAGAGGCAGTAGAAGTGAATGCCATTTTAATGGATGATTTCCTTCCTGTAGAAAACTGGTTAACTGACTAGCGGGATGGCCAGGTGAATAGGATCGTCTGAAAGTTAGTCCAAAATGCACGTGTTTACATCACTGTCAAATGCCTCTAGCACATACCTCGCTTACCTCGCCCACTCTGCGAGTCGGTGGTACTTCTGCTAGCTCAAAAAGTGGTGCCATGAGGAGACAGCCCTCATTCTATCGTAAACTAGGAAGGTATACCTGTTGAAGAGGTTGAACTTATATTAAGAACCATCCTTATGACTTTGGTGAGATCGACGATTGATAAATGCAGAAGGAGGATAGGATAATGCTTTCTCATCCCATATACACAGCCACATACCGTGTAAACACATCCTAAGTGAAAAATACGACCAGCAACAGTGGGCGTGGCAGTTGAGGAATCGCTAGCAATAACAACAGCGAAATCCCTAAATTTGACCGAAATTTCATCCCGCCTGCCATGCATTAGTTAAGGGTTCACTTTCCAACCTGTGAAATGGAGGATGGCATGCGCCTAGGTAAATCGACCTCCTTTTCCTTCTACCTATTCTTACATGGAATGTTAAAAAGGTCTTCCCT
This sequence comes from Taenia multiceps, assembly GCA_001923025.3. Taxonomy (NCBI): domain Eukaryota; kingdom Metazoa; phylum Platyhelminthes; class Cestoda; order Cyclophyllidea; family Taeniidae; genus Taenia; species Taenia multiceps. The sequence continues at coordinate 1,306,702 of CM010317.1, read as the reverse complement.
TTACAAATGACAAGTGTTCTTACACATACGTGACATTGGCTGGGCAGACTGAAACACTGGTCTAATAACAAAAATAACCTACACAGCTGCCATGAAATACGCTTATGATGGTGGTGAATGATCTATTTTAAGTATGTCTAGGGCCTAGTAACAACTGCGTTAAATCTTGATTCACTTTGGGCAACGATTGGACTGAGCATTTTAGTACCACAGGCAATGGCACCATACTAGAACAATAACACGTCTGGAAGATGGCAATCGGACTTCCCTCGAAAGCCTGACAACAAATGCGTCAATTTTGACCCTCTATGGGATAGCGAGGAAGGTGGATCATTATAGACTAACTGAGTAGGCATAGTTTATGCAGCGCTGTTGCCAAAAGCCATTAACAATTCGAAGAGGTACAAATAGACACAAAAGCCTCGGTTCCATTGGTTTCGCTTCTGCAACTTTTACAACCCTCAAGTCCCGCATTTATCTCTTTAAAGGTTGAGCGTAACAAAAAAGTAGTAAAATTAAATCTTGCGAGGCAATGCATCTACCGTATAGACGCAAACAGACACGGGAAGCGATTGCGTCGGACAAAGATACGAGCATATGTGATGTTTGGACGTGTCCCCACTCAAGACAACCAATCAGAAAGCGCTAGAAAGATAACAACGCCCCTGGACACGTAGACGCCAATATAGCCTCTGTGTCTCTAGCACAACGCCAAAAGGTATATGGGCTGCATCTTCTCTGAGAGATTTAAACCTTATCTGTCGACTTGGTACTAAGCTTAAAAGTACTGGGACCCAAAAATTTAGCTTTTACCTCAGTAAACGACTCGAAAAAAGGATGACAAATAGAGTAATAGACGCACTTATTTTTTGATTTCTTGGAGAGCAGAGTTGTCCAAAACTGTTTGATTCCACGCTTTCGCAAGTTCGACGGACTTTGGACACCTGACCAGAGCTTTCTGCCACCAGGGAAGCACCTGAACTGGGATGAAAGCAGCGATTGGCAAGAGAAGTTGGAATCATTTTCCATTGTCCAAAAGGATAGATCAACGATTGTTCCTGAATTTAACTGATCGCAATTGAACGCAAAGCCATAGTCAGCTGCTGAAAGGAAAACAAAATAGCTTTAATACACTTAAAATAGAAGGAATCGTTAAGTAGTGGTGGCTCCCAACTTACAGCAATTTTGTGCTGAGGGGCTAAGGAGTTCTAAATCACCAGGTCCACCCAGATGAGCCGGAATCTTTAAATCTGCATCCTTCGAAAAGAATACAAGACAACCATTTGAGCAAGTAAGAGAGCCTGTGATTCGACAAGCTTCCAGCTGCAGCCGACAAGCCGAGTTTAAGCGCAGTGCCACATTGTCCGGTAGATCGAAGGAATCTAATTTTTGGAGTGCGTCATCAGAAAGAAGCTTAGCGCCTGTGCTAAAAGCGGTACTGTTTTTCTTAGAGGTTTTCTGTGGAAGCGCCGTCTTCGTAAAATCACTAGAGTGTGAACGAAGAGCGCTCGCTGACATGCGCGGTGTTGCCAGGGGCGTGCGTATCATGTGAGCAGGCAATGCTGTGGCTTCAAGATGTTGATTGAACGGAAGGGCACCAAGCCAAATACCACACAATTCAGCGTTAAAAACAAATTGCTGTCTTAATTTTGGGCTGTACTGCAATTCAGAGGAAGTAAAATGTATGGTTTCGGCAGTGGAATATGGTAAACAGTCCATTGCTATTCCACGAGTAGAATGAAAGCAACGGTGAAAATACGTTGATTCGTAAGCACAGGTACAGTAGATAATAGTACTAGAACATACACAGGGAAGTAGCTATGCAAGTAGCCACAAGAATAGCTTCAAAATTAGTGAAAAGAAACAAACTATTCAAACGCGTTCCAGAAAGCAGAAAACCACCGAGCATAGCTAATTTTATGCGGTAAAACACAGTTTGATGAAATTCAAAAATTTATATGTATACGTTTGGTGCTTTGAAAACACATGAATACGTTAGGAGATATTAAGTCATTTATTACAGCCAGGGAACCGGTCCAACATGTTAGTCACCATAACTCGCGACAAGACAAACAACTGAATGCTACTCTACTATGTATTAATGTGAACATTCAACAGTTCGCATGTTCGTTGCTCAAAATTTGTTCTTGTTCGTAAATTGCGTAACTCAGTAAGCGATCGTTATGTGACTGTATTACTTTTATTTCAACTCACCAGAGAAGCATTACTACCTTAGAATCCACTAAATCTGAGGCCTTAAAAAGGTATGTCGCATATTTTAACTTCCATAATGCATTTTAATTGAATTATCAGCCCTAGCTGTAGCGTCTTGAGACTTTCTTTACGGACAGAACATACACATTCTGGAAACAGAGGGCTTAGGTGTTGTTGGCACAGACCGGGGGCTGACCAACCAGCTACTGCAATATGGCCACACAAGTGACCAAAACTGGCAGTTCAAACAAACAAAGTATTGCAACAGTGTTAGTACAAGTTCCTAGAAAATTGTTCAGGAGCTATGAATAACATTGTAGTCATTCATTCATAATTTGCTTATATTTTTGGGGTTTGCGTTTGTTCCACTCGCAACACCATTTTGCAGCACATGGCCCTGTCTTAATATACTTAACTACTGCGCCAAATGCTTGATTACCCTCCAATTGAATTTACGTACACCTTTTGGTCATTAGACCATTCTATAAAGAACGAATCTGCCGCAATGCTAAAAATTTCGTTGAAGAAGGAAGTGAACCTCCATTCGGATAGAAGTTTTTATATGTGCATAAAATTCAGTTGGAACTAAGGCTGCTGGTGTGGCGTAGAGGCCAGCTCACCAAACAATGGTGTGATAGCTGGCATTACACTGCTGTTTGTCGGCAATGCACACTCTGTTAGTATCTTACGTCTATCTTTGCCTGAAATAGTTTAAAATGCCATTGCTGAGTATCTGTTGTTTCTATGGATTACGGATAGTGCCAAATCCTGCGCATCATGAAATTCGTCAAAATGTATTTATTACCGGTTTTTTTGGCGGTTCGAGTGCTGTTGTCGGCAACGTCCTCACAGACTAATTTAGTCCATTGGTGAAACTTTGGGAGTTTTTATAGTTTGGTCTTTAACGGCCGCTATTTGGCAGCAAGTACTATATATTTTCGATCACAGTTCTATCAATATGTGTACAAATAACAAATTTATGGTTTGGTCTAGAACTAATTTCCTTTTCAAGTGGTGGTACTGTTTTAAGCCTGGGGATCACCTTAATTACCTAATAATAGTTAATTAAGACGAATTATTTACTTATAATGTGTCAATTTGGCCTTTACCTAACCCGCTATCCTTGACATTTTTGGATCTCGTTGAAGGTTTTCGATGATGAGGGTTTTTCGGGATTTTTGACGTGGAATTTCATCGAGGGGTCCAAAAAGCGTCTTTAGTAGGAATTTTGGCATTTTACATCATGCATTTGGTTTGGCTTTTGTGGTTTCTAAATGTCTGATTAACTGGCTTTGTTATTCTAGCCAATCATTTGGCTTATCCTACGCAAGTGTTATTATTTGTGTTCCTGTACTTGATTGCTGTCCTTATTTTACGGTCAAAACTGTTGCTAGCTTGTGTATTTTAAAGCCCTTTTGTGCTTTTAAGTGCATACTTAGTCACTAAACCATAAATTCCTGCCCTAATATGAATTTATTTTACTAAGCTTTTAATCTAAATTTGTCGTTGTTATAAGTGTTAATTTTTGCATATGTTAGTTCTGACACAACTTACTTTTTTTTGGAGAATTCATTTTATTCTCTTTGGTGGTTTTGTAAGGATGGAGAACGGTCTGACCGAAGTTCATCTCGTTTCCCTTTCCTCGGAGGTCAAATCTCTTAAGATCGTCGACACCAATCACTCAAACAACAGGGACATCGGTGATACTTCTAACAGTAGAACTCCTAGTCCCACCAAGAAATGTCATGAGATGATGTTTATTGATGACGGCACCGCCTCTTCCTCCTCTTCCTCTGCCACCTCCACAAAGGAGCGCGATAAACAGCGCCACACCAGCGGTGACACCGACCGACAGATGAGCGCTCTCCAGTGTCGCGTCGTCGAACCCCCTCCTCCTCTCCCACCACCCCCGCCACCACCATCACCACCAGTATCTTCGGAAGTGTGCGAAAAATCCCCTGCACCCTCTCGTCGTCTGCCCACCGTGGTAGTACTTGGCTACCAACGCGTTGTGGCTGAATCCCAAGCAGCCGCTGAGCGAATGCATCAACAACAACAGCTGCTACGGCAGGGCGCTCACCCCACCGACTGTCCGCTCACTCTGAGTGTTGGATCTAGCGGACTTATAGATCACGGCCTGCCCGCCTCTCCACATGGTCGGAATAACAGGGTGCGTACTGTAATTGCAATAATTCCGTAGGTTCGATAGGGGTAGGTAATTGACAATTTCTTTTATTTGTAGGTAAAGTGTTCCCAGCCCGACGACCTCCACTACTTGGTGCAGCCCCCTCCACCACAGGCTTCCCCTACTAATACCCCGGAGGATATCAACATTTCACCGGTCACTGTGTCATCCTCCCATTCACCACCACTACCATCAATCACTTTGCAGGGGGCCGCCTCTTCAGACCAACCAGTTTCCAGCTCATCGCTCAGCAGCTCTCCGCCAGACGTAGGATCTCTGTGGCCAATGGTGGGTCCAAAACCTGTGGCTGAGGATGCAGAATCTATCGCCGAGTCGGTGTATCATCAACCACCCAAAGCGGCTGATCGCAGCGCGGCTTATCGATTAGCTCGTCGTCTCTTCACTTTGGATGGGTTCAAGATCAGTGACGTTGCTAAGCATCTCTGTAAAAGGTAAGTTACTGTGTTGTCACTCTATTCTTATAAGTTAGAAGAGAGAGTGAAGATTCGCGGTTTGAGGCACTGATGCCTTCTCGTCTATAATTCCTCTCTCTGAGAAAGCTATTTTCTCCAGTATCTCAATTTTGTTACAACGCGGTGGTTTTGGTAGTTCAAGTACTAGAAGAACGGATGCCGGATTTTGTAACCCTTGCGTTCAATCTGTGGTTGAGACTCCAAGTTTCCTTTTATTCAACCACACATACACATTAGTGTGAGGGGTTCTCTCTCGGCCGCAGGGACGCGTCCTAGTGACTCACCGGTCGCGCACGCGTGCGTGGGTGTGTACCTGCGCGTGTGACCGCGCATCTCAGCGAATGTCGCGTCACCCCTCTCCCGCTTCTCTCACCCCATCGCATGTGTATACATGCAGACGCGTTCGTCCCTTGGCTGCTGCAAATACTACTACCCCAATTTTAGCGTCCTTTTTCCCCCCTCTGCCAAAGTTACTAACGAAGTGTTAAGACCGGATTGGTCCTATTTTTAGTTGTGGCTATTGCATCTGGGATATGATGGGGTGGGTGAGTGAATGAAGATTAGAAATATTTATGGCTTCTGTAGTGATGTTATCTTTACCATTCCGTTGAGAGTACAGGTGATTAAGAAATGGCCATAAGAGTCCTGACTTCCAACCCCCAGTGGTGGAGACGATCACGATGGTCGGAGTTAGTTTGTCCAATGTTTTTCAGGTGGAATTTGGCCGTGATTTTATCATGACTACATTTGAGATGTCTAAAAAGGCATTTGTGTGGTAATCGTCCATGATGTGATTGAATTTTTACGGGAATATAGGGGAGTAAGCACTGCACAATTTACCCAACTCATGTTGTAGAGATCAAAGGTCACCGTGTTCTCAGGACGGTGGCACGTGGCAGATGTGGCGAGATGTGTACAACGGTGGGTCTTTTGTAAGATCAATTTGATTTAGACCGCATCAAGTAGATTTCGGTGATCCAGCAAGATGTTTGACAAGGTATCCAGGGCTCGGCCCGGTTGCACTCTTCATTTTTTTCAGACGACTGACTCTTATAGTCGTGTTTATGCCAAGATTAAACATCCTGGCTGCTGTTTCCGTTAGAATTGGTGAACGCGAGATGAGGGGGAGAAGTAATTGGTCATAGCTGAGCGTGTCATATGACTATTTCCGTGTTGCAAATCGGCTGCTCCTGCAACAATCTGACATGCGAATCGGCACTCCATCATGTTGATATCTGGTAGCTTCGTGTGCAAATCACATCAAAGATGGGACAGCGCCATCGCATGCTACTTATTGTGGGTCAAAAGTATGCACCAAGGGCAAAGATCCATTTTTGTAGAGCCGTTTACAAGTCTGTTTGAAAGTTCAAAAATTTCTGGACTTGTGTGGTGGGTGTACGACACGTAAATGTTCGATTCCAATTCTTAGCTCCTTACCGTTACTATGATGAATATGGAACAATTTTTACTATTGTGAGCAAAAAACAAGCTGTTAGGAGGCTCAAGATAGACCGCGGCGTAAATCTAATTCGCATTGGCCTCTGAAAATCGCATGGAGCTATGCTCCGAACTCGAAGCGAATGCAAATGCAATGAACTTTGCGAACTAAGTGGAGATCTTCCAGGGAAATTATGTCATTGCACGAAAGTATATCGAGCTTATTAACTGTCTGGTTTCAACTCATTTGGATGGCTCATGGAAGCCTCTAGGCCAGGCGTGTTTTCGGACCAACGAAGTGTTTCATCAATGGGAGGGGTCGATTGGGTGACGAAATGATCTTATTTCTTTCGAACTAAATGGAGGTTAAAAGTGAGCTTTTTTAGACTTTTAGCCGTCATGCAGCATTAATATAGTGCCATCAATCGTTTTAAATAGATCGCTAAATTTGAGCTGCTAAGACGACATGAGTATCACAAATGGTGAGAAGTCTTCAAATGTCAGTTGGCAATCATGCTCATAAATCAAGATTAACTTTATAACTGAATTCAACGTTACCGCAGTAGAGAGGCTTACAATACCCTAGAGGGACTCAAACCCTGCCGCACCCGTGGTTTGTGTGCATGTGTGTGTGTATGTATCCTTTTTGTTGTTGCCCACGTAACCGCGCTAAATAGACCTCCTGTGTGTGCATGTGTGGGTGTAATCGATAGGGCATCTCGGTTGTTGCCCACTTTGCGCACACACGAACCCATGCCGCCTTCCCGCGCGTCCGCTTTTGCCCACCGCCCTGCATCCGCTGCCCGTTCAGTTCATCAACTAACCGACCAGTCTGTCAAGCCATGAAAGATGCTCTCCATAGCTCCTGCTCCTGCCCGTAGCTTGGGCAATGCAGCAGTGCCGTTTGTGCATGCAAGCGACCTCCGCAAAGGGATATATTGTTGTTTGAAATGAGGTGGTTTTTTGGTCTGCCATTTCGACCTTTCATGGTTGGAATGCTTGTTTCAAGTTGAGGGTTCCTGTTGTCTTGTTTTAAACCAAATTTGTGGTCATTCACTGCCTTTTACCATAAGCTAGACTCATCCATCCGTCAAAGTCGTATTTGGTCACACTGTCTGCGTAGACGACTCATCGCTTTGCCTAGCTGAAAAAGTTGGCAACCGCCAAAAACTGGACTCTTATTTTGACCTTTCAGTTGTGTCATTTAACGCGCATGCTAGTGTTACGTGCATATGACGCCTCGATTTTCGAAGTCTGGCGTGACAAATATGTGAAATTTTTTGTTTTGCATTTCAGAATAGCTGATTACGCACCAAATCGTATCGCTAACGGCTTGGTAGTCTTGAGGGCTAAAATAGGCTGGGTGTGTTTTAGGTCTGAGGTACAGGAGCGGATGAAGAGGTCAACTCGGTTATTTGGGTGTTTGTGTCGCAGTAGAGCAGCAAAACATCTGGCTTGTAGTCGTCCCTCTTGTGTTTACAATCTGCACAAATGTTGTATCTTTTGCAAATGAGATTCAGGGTGATTTACGGTTTTTTATTTGATTCGTTTCGAAATGGATCACCCTTTTTTTCTTTTCCGACGCTTTTCGTGAGTGTGAGCCTAGACAAAGCCGCCACTCACGTTCTGCTCACTCGAAGCTGATGGGCTTTTGTTAAATACAAAGTTTCCCACAGTTCTGTCTTTTACTCATGATGGCTGTAACCAAATAGATACGTGGATTGCTTTTTATCCGTTACAACAGTGTGGTCATTTTAGGACTTTTTGATTCACTGATGGATGACTCTGGGGGAAAGACAGGGCTAAACACCATCCACCCATAACGCTTGGCTTTTGTGAGAACGTTGTTCCCTTATTTGATGTGACTATTAACCATGTTTAACATAGGAGTTGGCAAACGTAATCATCTGCTGGGGGCATTGATTGATGTCAAGTAGAAGAAATAGTAACATAACACGTAAAGACATGATTGATTGCCACTTCTATTACCTGACACCGTCAGCAAAGGGTGTAGACTTTAAATTCCAGTAATAAATTGGCTGTTTTCACACTAATTAGTCGTGTTGATGGTGATATGATGCCTTGTAGGAACGATTTCTCGCAACTGGTGGGCGAGGAGTTTGCGAGTTTCTTCGACTTCACCGACCAGACGTTAGATACGGCACTGCGCCACTTCATGACCAAATTTGCTCTCACTGGAGAGTCGCAGGAACGAGAGCGCATTCTCTTCCACTTCTCGCGTCGCTACGTGGCCTGCAATCCTGGCGTCTTTGTTTCTGATGGTAAGTATGCAGTGCATACGTATCCTTTGTTCCCACTTTCTGTGGTCTTTGTCGTTGAATGGTCTGTGGCGCCTTAGTTATTGCTGAAGATATTATAGACTGCAAGAGTGTAAAATATCCTTTTACGACTGTATCGCTGAACCGGAAAACCAATAGCATGTGTGGGCAATTAACGAGGGGATGAAAGAGTCCACTTAGTCATATTCAAATTGGCAATTATTAAAATGAAACCGGGACATTAAAGTCTACTAGGCAAGAGAACAGATTTCAAGAAGTGGAAGCGGCATCTACGCCCTTAGTCTCAAAATTTGTCAGTAAGGTAAAATCATCCTGAGATAGTCTGCTCCAAATTTTCAAAAAATGCAAATACCTGGGCTCGTGACTGATTGCTCAAGGCGGGCTAATTCCTTGTACAATCGCACAACGATGGAATGCGCATTGATCATGCTAAGGGCTAGGAACAGAACCACTAGGATGGAGATCATTAGGGCCTCATGTGATTAAACTACTGGCACCGTTGAATCAAACTTCTATTGTTGGACAGTTGAGCATCTATGAGTTGGGGTTTCGTGTGAGTGTCTTATGGATGAAAAACTTCGTTCATCACCACACATTGTTGCATACATGCGCCCATGTGCGCGGTCATGGTAGCTCATGTTGGGCGTCTTGATAAAAGATGTTTGGACCGGACCGGACTGGATCGACCTACGAACACATGTATGTCCACTAGTAGTACGAATAAACGGACGAACTTGCGACCTGCTACTGTGTATATTACCGCCACAACATCGCACCATTTATGAAATGAAGACAAGAATAAATTCTCGCTTTTAATTGGAATCTCTTGTAATTCACCAATTTTTTCCATTTGACGCCATTCGTTTTGTTGTGATCACCCTCCTCAGCGCTTCTGTCTTAGGCACTAAGTCCGTAGTTAATTATCAAGATGCGATCAGGGATTATCCGTAGGAATCTGAATTAATCAGCAGCGGTGCATCTCCTAGATCCCATATTCTTTGCCAACTGGATTCCAGTTTTCTTGAGTTTACCTTGTGCTTAAAAACGCAAGTCACATTAATTGCTGTTGAAAGATATTTCAATATTAAATAACCTTCCTTTGGTAGTATCCTCTATAGCGCGTCTAATTTAAATATGCAAATTAAGGATGCGATTTCTAGCCCGAGGTAACTTCGCAGCACCTGCTAATTAGTAGCCATAGCTTCTGAGACAAATAAGCTTTTGAAAGGTATTAAGACAGTTGGTAATTAAATCACCAAAATTGCTAATTCGTCTGACTTTCCTCTTGATTGCTCAAAATTAAGTATCTGTCTGCCTCATCCCTATGCGTCTTTTGTACCCCACCATCACCCGCCACCCATCTACACTCGCTTTTTCTCCGCCACTGCTCTGGCCATAATCATCATCGTGTAGCCTCCAGCCTCACGTCTATCCTTTTACTTCAGTGCTGGAGTTGATTTGATTAAAAGCCTTCCTTGCGCATCTCCTACTTGTACATAATTGTTTTTTGGCAAGCTTGTGGTGTAGAGGTTCCTTTTTTTCTCTTGGCTAAGCGTTAAAATTTTGCATCTGAATGTTGTCGCCTTTCGTTGTCTTAACGCTAACCCTTAAATCACCGTCTTTTTTCTGCTGTTTTTGTTAAAGCGAAAAGAAGCATTGATGATGATTCTTTTGCCTTGGAGAGTATTTCATACAGTTGTTTAAAAAGGGCGAATGAGCACGCATACAAACGGGAATGGAACTACTTCTTCGAAAGCTCGCTAATCTGAACTGACTTTTTCTGTCCGTTAAGCACTATCGCATTTCATCACTGCGGGATCGCGAATAGTTGATCTTGAGTTAGTAGACGTTTTCAACTAGAAAGGTGAAAAGGAGGTGGCAATTGTTCAGTCGACTAAAAGTGAAGGAGAAATTCTGCAGTGAATAGCATGTGCACAATAAGGCAATTAACATTTTGCCCACCATCCAATCAGAACCGCCTTTCAGTCTCATATTTCGCTAAATCCAAATTGCGGTTATGCCTTTGAGAAATGCGCTCTAGCATGATTGGGTTTCCTGTTATTTTTCAGGCGTGGTAATTGTGATCCCTCTGTCAAAGATGTTACCGGATAGGAGGCCTCTTTTCTTGTGACTAAAAAGACGAATTGTTTAAAATAACCGTAGAGGAAAATCCCTGAATGTCTTGAGAATCTTTGCGGTGTCTTTGAAATTCATCATTGAGCTTTTGTTCATTTTGGAGATGCTTTAGGGTATAAGGGTGCATTGTAAAGTTCCACAACTGATCCGTCTAGTATGCCCGTCATTACTTATGGAAGGATATTTGTTTAAAAGGAGAAGTTTTACAAGACTAGCATTCTCCATCTGTTTCTTCTTGCCACTTTGTATCCCTTTCAATGCTGTTTGATTGTCTCTTTTGAGGTTCCATTCAATTGGGGAGAGTGTGGAGAAGGCGTTACGTATCCTCATAAGAACACATGTCTTCATGTCGGAGATCTTTGTGTTGTTCGCCCTCAGTGTCGTTCCACTGTTTGATTAGCAATGCTAACAGAACATGAGGTTGGAGCGATTGACCAGAAGTGGACGTGGGTTGAATAATTTTCCTGCAGTGATCCCCCACTCTTAGCAGATTCAGATGTATTTCTTTTGTGACCTTTAGGTGTGATAACTTAGGCAAGGGGATTGGGGTTACCGCTGCCACAAACAGAATAAATGTTGATTACTGGCATACAGAGGGTTTGAGGGGCTGTAGACATCGATGGAACGTCATGCCGCTGAATTGGCGAGGAAAACATACAGATTTTGAAAGGCTGCATTTGATTGTGCATCTAGACAACTATCAATTTTCTAAGGTTGTTTTCATCTGATTAGAGAGGAAGATGTTTTTTTTTTTTACCGAGAGGTTTGCATCTTGGTGCTTGAAAAAGGCAGATTATGTGTAAAAGTGTAGAATTCTAGACCATCTTTTTTTTCCCAATTCTCAACTCACTTTTTTTGTAGTTTTTTTATTGGCCAAGTTACTTTGCGACAGCGCTTTCTCCTTTTAATGTTTAGAAAGACGAAGGAGGGCTCATGTGGTTATGACGGACCAGTAAAAGAAATAGCAGTCTTTTTGCTTTTCCTGAGTTCTGTGATATTTCGTTGCCTTAACATTGCTGCTACATCTTTTAAAGTAGCTCCTGATTGGCTGTTTTCTTCAAGTGAAAGGATGGAGGATAAAATTATTATAGAATCAGCTGCAAAAGTTTAATAATGCAGATTTCGTTATTTTAGCGTTGGAGCAAGGTTGGAGGAGGAGGATGAGGAGGGTCCACGTGGTAAATTTTGCAAAGAGGAAAGTAATTAATATTTCAAAGTATTTTGAAGCTGGGGTCTCTCTGTCTCTTCTTTCGTTGAATCAATCGCAGCTGTTTTTCTTGAAAATCTACTTCTTAATTACATTGCCTTTTCTCTCCGGAAGTCTTTGAGAAGGAGGATGATCATTTTTCCATCGCACTGGGAAAGCGATACAACTCCGTTCTCTGTCAATTTTTCGGTTTATGCCCTTTTAAATGGGAGAGTATCTGTTCGGTACCCAAACCTTACCAACTCGGAATTTGATTCACACTCGACTGAACTGGACTCTGTACAGTTCAGGGGGATTTAGCTGTTGCATCAAAATTAGGACTTCTCTTCCGTCATCACATAAATGTGGAATGCAAAATGTTGCAGGTGGGGAGAAGGGGGGAGGAGGAAGGTGATTCCCCTGAATCCACATTATGGGCTGAGAGTGTGGATTTCTTTGAAATCTGCTACTACTGTAGACACCTGATAAGAATGTCCAATTTTGCTTGCGTGTAGACGTTAATTAGCCGAAGTGAGAGGAGGTGGATGAGCCATAGGGGCGGTCTGAACTGCAAAAGCTGGCTTCAAAACATCGGCTTGAGCGTTTTTTCACTGGTTAATCCGTTGTGTTTACGCACACACTTCGTGTGTGCCGAGTGTCTTATGCGTTTGTACGTCTGCGTGGATCCGTGCGTGTGTGAATGATAGCGCAAAAGTTGACATCTTGTTCTGTGTTTGTGTGCTGGACTAAGGTACATATGCCGGCTCCGGTGGAATCGCTTTTCAAGATGTCCTTTCCCTTCCTTTATTGCTTTATGTGGAATTTGAACTCTTTACCTCAATAGACTGGAGGTTCCTAGCCTTAATTGGGGCCCTGGATGTGTAGTAGACGGCACTCTCCGAAAATATAGTTCCTGTAGACCTTGTAAGGTATTTAAGTCTAACTATGCCTTCACCACCACTTCACCAGGGCTGACTGTGGGGTAGAAATGAAGGCTGTGCAATAATTTTCCTTCGAAATGGGAAGATCTTGGCATTCGACCGTCGTAACATCTTGTCGACTTCGACAAAGCTCGTTTACTAAATCACTGTTGGCTTATTTGGGGAGGAATTACTTAAGACGAGAAAATGTCTTAAAGCACGATCATTTTGTAGGCACCGTAAATCCGTATGATCAGAGCTTTGGCCCAGTTTCATTCCTGCTTCCCATCTAAATGGCATTTTAAACCCGCCTTATCGTCCATCTGGATTATTCTCGGCTCCTTTTTACTGCGCAGTAGTGCGAGCCCTTCCGACTGCATGCAACCTTCATGGATAATTTTGCCTCGCCTACTTTAGGTATGTTGTGAAAATCCGCATATCCAGGCACCCACAGTTGGGTGTGAGTCCTCCTTGAAGCTTTACCAAGTTCAGGTATCCTTATTAGGACGTAAAATGTGTCGAGCATATCCCATTAGTATTATAGGACATGAAAGTCTAAAGCAGTCTTTACTGTCAATGAGCAATAGTAATCCGAGACTTGGAGTGACTATGATTTTGGCACCTAAACCAGTTTTTTGAATGTTTGATTATCTTGACAGGAAGTCTACATTTGTTTCACGTCGTCAAGTAGCCCATTCGTTCCTAGGTACGCTAAAACCTTCACTCAATGCTTAACCACTCTCAATCTTTTATTCAACATGCAATTCTGTCATCGATAGTAGATCCTCCCCTGGTTTTAGATCAACTCGCTTGCTCTAGCGGTGCGTTAGGGGAGCGAACAGTTGTTCGTGTCGATTAGGGCAAAGTAGACTCTATACTTCGTTGGTCAGTTAACTTGCTACAAGGCTGGTGTATGTGTTTGTGTTCTTTCCTGGTACAAAACATACCAGTAATAACCATTGCAGTTAATTTGCCGTTCGGATGTTTATGCAACATCAAAAAGTTACTCTGTGTTTCCTATCTCCCTCTCCTTTTTTGTGGTTTCTCGGGTATTTGCGATTTTGTCTTTCTCTGCACCTCCACCTCCTCCTTTTCTGTCAATTTGCCGCTTTATTAATCCATGTCTTTATGAGTTCTACCTACTTAAATGAAGCATTCAAAAGCTCATTTAGAAAAGCGGCAATTTCACTCCTTATTTTGATGGACAGTACTGTTAGTCTTACTTTTTCCCCTTATTTCCCCTGTCGAAGCACTTATTTGTGATTTATTACCGCAATTGTTACTGCGACGGCGGAAAGGGGAAAGATTGTTTGATAAATGTCTACTGTCTGCAGGCTTAGACTCTTAATTCTTTTTGTAATTCCTTGTAGATGCCTGCCACACTCTAGTCTGTGCACTAATGCTACTGAACACGGATCTGCATAGTCAGGTAGGTTCAAAATCCTTTTTCGGGAGTGTAGTCGGGTGGTGGTGATGGTGGGGGGGAGGGGGAGTAAATCTTGTATAATCGTTGGCGCCTGGAAATGGCATTCCACTCCCGTCGATTTTTATGTTTTGCCCACACAATAACCTCATATAATGGTTCATTTATTCCGTCTTAGGAAAGGAGGAATTTAGACATCTAAATTCATATGTGATACAGGTGGAATAAGGGGCCATGGGTGAAGTAATATCAACTCAGACAAGCAGAGGGAAAATGTTGGGTTTTATTTTGCAGTGAATTAATTATCCTGGTTAGTCAATACCCAGCCCCTCCCTCCCTCTTCACAAAGCAATTCGCGGTTGTCAGAAATGCACGAGTTTTCCACTCTTTGCTGTCATGTTTTAATATCTTTCTCTGGAACTATCGAAATCACGGTTTTTTTTCAATGTAACATTCTTTGAGTCGATCGTGAGACCTTGGAGGTAGTTATCTTTAACTCACAAAAGGGCTATTGAGCTGTTTATGTGGACAGACTACCAGATAGTTGTGACAGACATTCATGAGGAATAGAGAGACAATGTAGTTAAATATACTCATTTTATTATTAACCCTCATTCCTTTGGAGCTTTACGCGTCATTCCCAGACTCCTCCTGAGCCAGGACTGAATGCCCTATAGTGATTTCCCTCCAAGGCGGGAAGGTATTGCATTCCATTTTTGGCTTCATGAGATTGCGCCTACTTAAATGCAGGGGAAATAGGGTTGGGGGACTAGTACTCCCCGTTGGTTTCCCCCGTTACCTTGTTCACACTCAAATGTTGCCTCGTCGTCTATCTGAAGTACCATTTTTCCACCACAGACGCTTTGTGTGATTAGTCAAAAGTGGACCTGGTTTGAATATTCTTCCTGTAGCGACCCCGTGCTCTTCAGAGATTTACTCACAATAGATGGATTTCTTTTATGACCTTTAGGTGTGGTAACTAGGCAAGGAAATTGGAGTTATCCTCCACCTGGCTTGCCGCTGCTACGAATGTAACGCCCCGACTCCTCCTCGACGATGTAGAATTAAATAGTTATAGATCGAGGCTTTTAAAGAGCGTGTTGAAGGGCTGGTGGGCTAGTAACAAAATGCCAGGGACATAACGCCGTAGTGTTAGGGCAGCGACCAATAGCTGCGAAGTTAAATTTCACATAGTCCTGCTATACCTAATTACCTCTGCATTTCAGAGTGTCACACGAAAAATGTCGTGTCAGGAGTTTGTGAGTAACCTAGTGGAACTGAACAACGGCGAGAACGGGTATTCAGTTGATGAACTAAAACGGCTCTACGATGCATTTAAACAGGAGCCGCTGAGGTGGCCTGTGTAAGTTATTGTTTCTTTTATTTCGTTGGTTATCCATCTGACTTAATTCCTCTTTTATTGGTGACATGGTTACAATCGCATCCACTCAAGCTTTCATATAGCATCTGCTTTCACAAAATCATTTCTAGTGATAGTAGTCAACTAGGTACACGGAGCGCTCTTCATCTGTCATACCAGAGCAAGTGTTTTCTTTTATCGTTTCAATCTGCTCATTTGAAACCTCCTTGAGAGGGGAAATGTTGTCTCCTATACTGAGCACACGTTACCACTTGGGATGCCTTCGCGCTTCCAGGGTGCACGCATGCACGCACGCATGCACACACACACACACACACACACACACACACACACACACACACACACCTGTCTACGATGCCCCCAGCGTATGACAATCGTGTTCCTTCCTCTTTGACTATTTCCCGTCTAGAGTGGTGATGTTTTTTTATAAGAAAATAAATTACAAGGACGGCTGATTGCTGTTTCTCATCCCTCTCACTCCACTTTTGTCCGATCCAAATAAATTTTCTTTAAATGCATTTCGTGAACACAGTGTTTGCCATCATCAATAGCTTGCCTTATGTGACGAGGTTTTGTGCATTTGTCGGTGAGAGAAGTTTGATGGCAGAGGAGAAGCACATTTTACAACTCCCACGTAAGGTTTTTTAAACTGAAGATGCAAATGGAGTCGAGCTTTAAGGTACATGCTAAAGGATAATTAGATGAGAAAAAAATGCTGTTAGACTAAAGGGATACTTCGAAGCAATCAACAATTTGGCTAATTTCCCCTGGAATGGCTATCCGGATGCAGAAAATTGAGTATTTGTTCCTTTTTTTCATTGAGAAATAAGGAGAAACTCTTAGTGCTACCGTTGTTCATGTCGAAACTACTTCTAAAATGGTAAACACATTTCCCCTTGTAAGCGTTGCATTCGAATTGATGATTCGTCGAATCATCCATCAATATGGCTTCTAGGATCAACAATGGACCCATAGATTCGGAAGGACTTGATGAGGGATTGGGTTCGTTGTAACAGTTGTTGTTCTTTACAATTAGAAGAGTCAAATCTGAATGGAAAAACTAGCGGTTTGTCATTGACCTCCAGATTCTGGTGAGTGGACAAGTGGCCAAGTAAGTTGATCGATGTGACAGAACTTGAAAAGCGAGATGAATAAACTCACAAGTTGCCGGATCGCGAATTGTGAAGGGGCGCCCAGGTTTGTAGTCCATCTACCGTTGGTTTCTGTCTTTCCAAAAAGTTGAATAATTTGCCTGCTGAACAAAGATCCCACACCTGTCCTTTACCCTATCCTATTCGAATGGTTAGAATGTCATATTTTTCACGAATCCGCCAACTCCAAAACCATGAATGAAGAAGGCGGACTGGTAGCTTAGTGCATCACTCCTTATTTTCTGTGGCAAAATTGCGGCAAACTGTTATGAGACAGACAGTACCAGTTTGTGTTGGATGACAATCTTTGGGATCATTTTTTCTAATGTAGCCTTTTCAGGATTGCCTTTGTTGTCGATTCGGATCTACAAAAAGTAAACTACGGGTATGGTGGAGCGCTTTTTCAGGAATTCAACATTTATCAATGTTGGAAATAGTGAAGTGGCAGAGGATGAGTAACTAATTCGACTTGTCTGACAAGTCGACCAATCATGAAGTCATTCGGTGGAACAGGACTTCCCCTCTTGAAGAGTGAAAATGGCCACATTCAAATTATGACTGAGCTGCATAAGAAGCGGTGAAGGCAGTCGTCTTTAGGCTTGTCGTGTGAATACCTCCATCTAGTAAGGCTAGTGTTTTTGTAATTTATCGTAAAAGCATCTTTTTTGATGGAGAATCGTGAAAATGGAAAGGACACCTTTCGGCAAGACGATAGATGTGTCATGTGTGGGTGCATGTGAGCTGCAGCCAGAATTGTATAATTACAGTTTTTCATCTACCGAGAGTCAAACAATTTCGTTTAAAGTCTCGATGCAACTGAAAGATGTACAAAAAGGGCTTCGGTGGTAGCAAACCGGAAATTTTAATAAACGGGAGGAGAGGAAATTTGCACTTGGGAATTCTAGGGTTAGGGGAAGGGGGGAGAAGGGTGATGCTGCTTCATCCTCCACACATTCGAGATGTCTTTTGCCATTATGATTATCGCTTTTATTTGGTATTATTGCCAGATGGTCCTATGATTTTAAACGAAAGAAAACTAGACAGTCGTGAAGTGGATGAGGGAAGCAAAGGTAGCTGGAGGCTGGGCTGATAGTAGTGAAGTTGCTAGTTAGTTTGTGTATCATTGAGTGAGATTTTAGTGCCCGTTATTTCAGCGGAATAAGGCGTTTTAGCCGTGAGAATTGAGTTTGCTTTTTGATTGGTTACATTGGAACCGCTTCACCTCCCTTGGAATATGTTCCTTGTTCTTTCTTAGTTTTTTCCCACTTCTTAAATTAATAACGTGCAATGAAATCCTTTGAAGCATTAACACTGGGGAATTTGGTCGCCTGTATGGTACTTGAAATGGGACTTGTTCTTAGTTATCCACGGTTGGGCGGCTGGAAATTTCAGAGTAGTTTTCCGCACTGTTTCATGAAGCAAGTCAAATCATTGTCCGAATTAGGCTGAATTGTCGTGGAGATTTCCTCTGGTGTGCAAAAGAACCATCTATTCTGCGCATTGTATCACCCACTTTTAATTGTCCAGATTCCGTTCATAATCCTATCTCTCCACAGACAGTCATCCTCTTGCTGACTCATCGCTACAACCCCCCTGTTGACACCGTTTTTCCCATTTTTTCCACTTCCTCCTCGGTGAATCAAGAGTCAGAGAGGGAGGATGCAGATGATGAGACCGATTTAAGCCCATTGCACCTTTTGCACTGATGACGGGGTTGCTTTCAGTGTCCATTTCCGTTAAACGGAATGTACATCAAACTTAGTAGGCGATAATTTGCTTCACTTTACATCTTTGGACAATTCAGATGTTTCAGTTGTACTGTAAATTGCTGTCCACTTTGGCGGTTTGAATTCATCAAAATTTGTTATCATCATTTATAAGTTGGCGACTGGACATTCACAGCACTTCACAACTGTCACGTAGTCGCGGTCCTTTCTGAACTTATGAATTGGCCCCTAGGCAACTCCACCCCAAGACACCTCTATCCGCATCGGAGGGGAATTTATGCTCTCAGCGTCAACACCTTTCAGCCACACACCCGGCGTATGACAGAACAATGCCCTCCCCTCGTCGGTGTAAATTATGTAAGAGACTGGCAGCTTGTCACATGGCACCTTTGGATACGTCCACTTACTCTTCCTCTCCCCGCCTTTACTGATTTCAATGGAATTAGTAGTCTGGATACAGTTTGATCCAGATGTAAACAAATTCCAAGCAATTTAGTTGTCAAAAAAAGAAATGGTGCAATTTGACGGAGCTCTGAGGTGATTCCTTTCGCAGTTTCCGTGGTCATCATCGATGATTTGATGTGCTATCGGCATTACCGGAGTGGCAACCGTCCGACCTGAACTAGGCATGCAAAGGTTGTAGAGTTTTGGTGTAACTTAATTGATCCGTTATATAGGCGGCTGGTGAAAACTGTCATGCCATTCTTCCTTCCTTTACCGTGAGTCCTCCAAGACACTATGCAAATTGTACGAGTTTAATGTTCTCAATAGCCTTTCTTAAAGACCAATATCTATCCAACTGAGTACACTTTTAGCGTCGAAATGCCAACATTCAACCTTATGTACGGAGGTCCACCCGTGGGTCCAGTATCCCCAATGCTCCCAACAGGTCTCTATGGATTTGGTATGAATGGTGCGACCACACCAAACGGGGTGGGGTTTGTTCCTCCTTCTGCTGCTGCCGTTGTTTCCCCTCCCAACTCGATCGCCCCCTCTGTCCCCGTCGGGGGTGGAGCTTCATCAAGTCAATCCACACCATCCTTCTGGCAGACTGCGGATCCCTCACTACTTGCTGCATGGACTGCCGCTGCTGGCGGTGGTAGCGGTGGTGGTGCGGGCGGTAGCTACCTCCGACAAGCTGTCTTTACTTCCCAAGCCGTCCTCGCAAATTCATCCACCGTTGGTACTGCTAATAGTAACGGCAATAACACAGAGAGTGGTGGCGATTTGTTGAAATTGTTCACCAACCCCTTCGCAGATGTAAGTCTCCTCTGCTTGTAGTCTTATTTAAATTGGAGTGTTCAGTAGAGGGAATGGGAGAGAGGTTGACAACTTTATATAACACATTTCTATTTTTGATAATGGGATATGGGAGACATTTTTTAATCTCGAGCGTTAAACCTAGTAAGTTCCAGTCATCCCTCTTTTTATAGAAGGGATCAATGGGTTGCCTTTGAAAAGCTGTGCATGGAGAAGGGGAATGAACTTACTACCTTAGCTTTCAGTGGCGCCGCAATATATGTCCTCACCTTTCAGATGCCAAAGGATATCTCTGCACGGGAGTACATGCGCGGGTTCGTGATGCGAAAATGCGTTATGGAATCGCACGGTAAACGAAGTACGTCTTATCGCCTTCCCAATATTTTGGCCCTGTTCCGGTCTTTCATGGATTCTTATTTGTCTATTGAGCTTTGAAGGGATGGCTGGTCAGCTCAAATCACCACTAGCTGTCCACTTCGGTTGTAGCTAAGAGGGTGGCATTGACAATTTGCGTGAAATTTATGCCCATTTGTCTCGATAAACACTTCGTTTGCTTAGGCTGAGGCATCTTCTCTCCCTCTGCATCGGCTTTTCTGTCAAGACTTAATGGCACTCGTCTCTAGCTAGATCAGATCACTAATTTATTAGTAAGATTTCAGTAATTTGCTAGATGGATGGCTAGACAACTACCGGTTTGGAAGTATGGGTTCAGAGGCTTAGGCTTTTGCTCCTGACGCTTAGGCTGTTGTAGTGATGGTGGTATTTTTCTGCAGCAGATAGTCGCTGATACCAAAATCGGATTTCATTTATGTGAGCCCGAAAGGTAGTAGCTATGTTCAAGAAATAACTTGATGACGCAAGTATTGGATAATGAAGTTTAAATTGAAATATAAGGAAGGCTGTGCCATCTCTTTCCAAACGCATATTATTGACACGTTTTCCCTCATAATGAGGAGAACTGTTGCAAATAAATGGGGACTCCTTGCCACGATTGTATGATTGAAATGGATTAAAAGTTTTTCGAACAGCACTGCTTTCATCAGGTTCCACGAATTATCGACCGTGACAATTATTTCCCTCTGATAGCGGCAATGGGCAAGCGAAGCTGGAAGCTCTTCTACGCCCGCCTACGTGACCTCATGCTGTACCTCTACAAGGACGCCGAGACTGCAGCTACGGCCACAAGGGCAGAGGAAATGGCCCTAGGCTACATGAAACAGGTCTGCCGTTTCCAATTCCATTGTCAACAACTCCGTTTCTACCACGAACATCATCAGCGACTCCAAGCATCTCTGGCACCGTCCACTTCTCCCGTCAACGGTCCTTCTGAAGGTGACGATAGGTAAGTGTTAGTTTTTTTGGCAGTTATAGCTGAGGTTCCCTCTGGCTGTCTGCAGAATTACCGCTTACTTCAGTGTGACTATCCTGAGGCGGCGATTTACAAGAAGGTTCCAAAGTCAAACTGGAGGTTTTACCGAAGTGGAAACTGTATTTGCTTTTTTTCGATTCCATCCGCTGCTGCATGTATGCGACTCATATGCAGGCGTTTAGCTACCACTTTGCATCGCAAGATCCATAATTATGTTGGGATCACAGCCTGCGTGAGCCAGATTTTCATAGGAACGGTTGAAGTTTGGTGGCTGGGGAGGGAACCGCTGAGATGGATATCGTTGAAGCCGAACCGTGTGCGCTCAAAATCTCCTATAAGTTGGAATGGCCATCTATGCATTTGGGTTCCGTGTGAGTTTTCCATGAATGAAAAAACTTTGTTGATCACCACACGCTGTTGCATGCATGCGTTCATGTGCGCAGTTACGGTGGCTCATGTTGAGCGTCTTAACAAAGGATGCTTGGACCGGACTGGCCCACAAGTACATGAATGTATGCCGGATACTGGTACGAGTAAAAGGACAGGCTTGCGACTTGCTACTGCGTACATTGCCACTGCAGCAACACACCTTTCTTGGAAAAACGTAAAACTGGAAGTTCTGCTTTGACTTAAGTGGAACCTGCGTGCTTTGTTTGTAGGCCAAGTATTTCGTGGTAGAGTTGCCTATAGGTAAGGTTCCATAACTTGGGCTGTAATTATCTAACAAACTGAGCCATTAGTTGTAAAGTAAGGATGATACACTAGCTAACAGCAGTGCATGTGTGTGATAGTGAATTCCTCTCCGGGATCGGCGTCACATATGTGTGACTCGTATTCGCTTTTTGTGTACGGTACCTATTTGAACAAAATCGTGGATTTCGGGCAGCTTATTTTAGTTTAAAACAACGAAATAGTTTTGGAATATTCTCGGTGTGAGAATGATTGAACTCTTTTTTATCGCCAAAAGGGCAAAAACCTGAAATTCGGTAGTTTATTTTTCTTCTACACCATTTGGTATTGACTGCCCTAAAAGCAAAAAAAAGGTTTGCAGCTGTCTATTCTTTAATGCCAATTATCCATGTTTGATTAGTTAAAACGAAAGGATAAAAACTACCTGCGATAAAATGGAGGGAATGACTGTTGAAAAATGCGAATAGTCAAAGTGGTGTGAAAGCTTCTTTGGTGGCCTTCGATTCAGCGCTTTTCCGGTTTATATTGTCTGCATTTCTTAAAGTCTTGAAACCTCTTTTTATGCATGGTCACTTCCCTTGAGCCTCGTCGATAGTGCTTTCTGTGATCACTTTTCCGCTTCATCTGGCATAGGTCCCCCAGGGAGTTGGAATCCTCCGCGAAACAACATCAAAGATGGCGGGTTGGGATCCTTTCACTGTATAGAGGAAGTATTTATTTACAAGATGTTTCCAAAGGTTAGATGATGTTCTACGGAGAAGATGCTTGCTGTGCAAATCGCTATTTATGATGTAATTTGTTTTCAGAACTTGCTATAAACAGCTCCGTTCTGGAGGATTTGTTAAGTTCTCGAATTTTTTGAAACTTGATCTCGCATCATTAGTGGTTACTGTGCAGAACACACAATTGAGGATCTGCCAATAGCAATCGTCGCTGTGATTTAGCTGTCCTTCGCAGACAATTTTGTGATATTTTGTTTGGTGATGATTTAACAAGATAAGGACTGCTGTTCATTTGGATTGCATACTCCTACTGCTACGACTAATGGCATGCATTGAAGCCGTGATAAGTGCGGGTGAAGGGTAATTACTAGCGCCCCGAAAAAAATGGGGTGGGATGATGAGGCCGAACATCACGGCGCCAAGGGGGACTCAAGAGCTTATTTTATTAAATTCTATTATTATTGTGGTTTACGGTCGTTTGTTACTATTTTTAGTTCACCATTCACTGAGGGTACCGAGTCTGCTTCCAAAATGAATGAAGAGAAAGTGAAGGTGGTGGAAGGAGTCGAAAAATTCGATGACGAAGGAGTAGGAGATGGAAAGAAGGCGGAGATGGATTCAGGACAATCGCCTCCACCATCGCAGACACCGACATCAAATGGTGCTCCGACGGTACCGAGTGTTCTGGAGCAACAGTTAGCGGCGGCAGCCTTCCAGCTGCCACCTCCGCCACCACCACCACCACCGCCGGAGGCTGTCATCTGCATTGCACACGCCTTTGCCTGTGTTGCAGAGGACTACGTGAAAAAGCCCAACGTCTTTCGTCTTAAAACTAAGGATGGTTCGGAGTATCTTATGCAGGTTAAGTAAGTCAGCAACGGGAAACAATAAAGGAACTAGGGGAAGAACGGTAGATTTAGGAGAACTTTTGTCTTTTTCTTACCTAGCACACTAAGAGTTGGCGTCAGTAATGACCATGGTGGTAGTAATGATGATGGAGCCTATTGTTTCTTGCCATCGATTGTACTTCCTCTACCCTTGCTACCAGATTTAAAATTTATGCAAATCGCCATTTATGAATGATGTAGTGGGTTAGCAATTGTATTTACCCACACGTGTGCAGGCACGTAAATGGGGATTCATGTGAACGCTCACACAAAGTACTGAAGGAATAATTACAGTGGTTAAACAATAGCCTCTGACTTGAATTATTGCATACGATGTAGCATCTTCAGATTACCTCTTCACCTTCCTGCCTATTTGCTTATCATCTCTCTACCTGTCTGCTCTATGTAAACTTCAGATTCGGTGGAGGGTTGGAGGATGTTGACCTGGCTCGTTTTAAAGCTCTAATTAAGTTGTCAACTCCTCTCCTATAACATTGCTCACTGCTGTTCCGTATTGTCTGAACTGGTCACCAGGATGACAGCGCTAAATCTAAAACTATTGGCTTGACTTTTGGGACCTTTATCCATCGATTGCTCCAGTGACGTGCTTCATAGATGAGTGTTGCTTTTGAAGTGCAATAGGAATCCAGTTGATCTTCGCTTTCCCTGCTAAATTCGAAGAAGAGGCTGGCGGTTGTTGACTTGGGCTGCAAGCTGAAAATCGGTTTTACGGATCAAGACTCTACGGTTGGGCGGCGTCAGATTTTAAACGAAGCATTAGTAAATTGAAATATTTGAGCGTTTGATCCAGCGAACAACACAGCTCCCGTCCATTGCCCTCCACTTCCACCGATTTCAATATCACTCGGAAGTTGTTTTTCTAGTTTTCGGTGAAGATTTCTGGTTTCAGGTCAAATGACGTCCAGGTTCTCGAGATTTCGAGGAACAACTTTAAATATTCTCTAATTGCTCGCTTTCCTTTTACTTCGTAATATCTGAAGTTGCTCTCCACTAACTTCAAAATTCGTAGACGGGCCTAGGAATGTTGAGAGGCTTTAGAACCGAAGACATTACTGCATCTCGAATCAAGTCGTTCACCAATGATTTCCGGACACCTGTTTCCTTTAATTGTGGCATCGATAGCGACTAGACCATCTTTCAGGTTCCTAAGTTCCCGAAATCCTACTTTTGAGTTCGCGACTTTTGAAGGTGCTCTTATGTTAGGTAATTCCTACAATTTTAAATCCCAAAACTTTGCTTGAATAACAGCTTGGATGATTTAATATTTCCATTATCATTCCGTAGATCTTGAGCTCGTCGCATCTTTCAATGACTTATGGATATTCGTGGGCAGGTTGACAGGTTTGACGTGAATTTGATAGGGATCCAGCCAGTTGGACAAATTGTTTTATTCTGAAATTCCAAGGCTGTAAATCAGCTTTCAAATCCCTTATTTCATTTACATTGCCATTGCCTAGCTCCTACGAACATCCAATTTCACAGTCTTCTAGCTTTTCATTGAACGCAGAGTTTTTGTCTTTATTTTAAGACCTTGACTATTGGTACTAAGTCGTGTACAACGACGTAAATAATGATACCATTGCTTCAGCCACATTTGGCGTAAGGTCGGGTTGACCTTCATCTGTGCTTCACCCTCGTGTTCGCATATAAGATGGACCCAGCCGTGTAGACACATGACTCATCTACCTCACATGAACACCCCATACTCCTGAAGCCTGATGGTGTTAATCCTGAATGCAGGCGCTTCCAGGGTGATTGATGTGCATGTGGAGATGGATGGTTCGGCACTCCACCAAGATGAAAGGGCTGTCAGACATCTTTGTAACACCTCTCTCACAAGGGAAGAACAGCACACAAAGTAGTCGCTACTTAGGGAAGCCCTAATTTCGCACGCCTTGAAAGTACAATGTTTCACATCCATATACACCAAATGGACAAAGTAAATTGCGGTTTTGCTTCGTAAACCTGTCATAAAAAACACAATCATCCTGCTGACTCACCATCGTTAGCCCGTGTGTACGATTTTGCGATGTGGTTTTGGTCAGAAATCACGTAAATGTTTCCACCCTAAGTCTCTCTCTTAAGACGCCGCAAGTCGTATGTGTCTGAGTGAACGTGCATGAATGGTGGGAAACTGAAGAGTTCGGGCAATTAAATGTCCAACTTAAAAGGATAACGGTCTATTCAATGGAAAAACTGTAACCTTTCTCCATTTTTGTCGTCATAGCGACGCAAAGGAGTTGGAGTACTGGGTGGACAAGATCAACTACGTTGCGGGTCTCCTCTCAGCTCCTTCTCTGCCCTCTGCTGTAGGCTCCGATCAAACCTTTCACCGACCCATCCTACCTGCTGGAATCACGCATTTGGGGGTGGTGAGTTTGTTTCCTTATTCCTTTTTCTGGGCATTGATGTAGAGAGTTCCGGCCCTCCCATTCTGAAATCCATACTTATGTTGAAGGCAGTTGGTTAGTTTAAGTAAGAACTTGGAATGTACCCAACTAACCGGAATAAGGCGAATAGAATCGTTTTTCGGGGTTCAAACTCACCATTTTCTTCATCCTTTATTTCACAAGGTCAGAGATTGATCTTTAATGGCTTCAGAACTTTCATAGGTAATTTGAAGAGCTCTGTGTAGTTTCAATAAGACTGATTTTTATGATACACATGTGTAATAAAGTGCCAAGAATATTATCTGATTACAAAATTTATTGTAAGCACCACGCTCAATTCAAAGATTCATTAAATCATCCTTAAATCTAGGTTTGAAGGTAGACCTGTGAAGTGAATGAACGAGGAAGAGATCGAGTTGGTTGAAATAGTTTTCTCCTTAAATTGGTGTGGATGACAAACCTAGTGGATTGTCATTGACCTCTAGACTCTGATGGGAAGCCAAGTGGGCAGGTAAGTAGGTAAGCAGACAGGTTTGGCTGAACTTGAAAGGCTAATAAGAATTGTAAAAAGGCATTCAGATTTATAGTCCGTCTCTCATTGGTTTCTATCTTCCTTAAAGTCTTAAGCTAAATGGCTCAGAGATGTGAGTCATTTATCCGATTCACAAATGCCTAACATTTGCCCTTGACCTTGCTGTATTTGATTGGCCAGAATGTTGTGCCTTTTCAGGGGTCGGTCATTATTAAAATCATGAGTGGGATGGATTTGCAGGAGAAGTTGCACTACCTTTTGCTTGTCGTAGCAAAATTTGGGCACTTACTCCAAGTATGACAGAAATACAATGAAAACGGTGCCCACATGACCACGTCTGTCTAATGAGCCAAATGTCCTTGTGATGTATTTCCCCCGGATGAAAAATTGTAAAAAGGAAGGGCCAACCTTCTGTCAGACACTGGATGTGTTGTGGACAGGGGTGTGTGTGTGTGTGGATTGCAAGAGGAATTGTGCAGTAAGAGCTGCCCGAGCTGATATCTCACTACAATTGGAAATGCACCAAAAAGGACTTCTTCAGAAGTAGACCAGGAGAGTTAACGAACCGGAGAAGAGCATTATTTTCACAAGACAAGCGATGACCATGAGAAGATTTGCACTTGAGGATCCAAAGATTGGAGGGAGGGAGGGTGATGCTGCTTCACTCTCGCCCCCATTCTCCACATATTCCAGATGTCTGTTGTCGTGATGATTGCCACCTTAATGCCACCAAATGAACTCATGATTACATACGCAAAGGATTAGACAGTTGGAAGGTAGATAAGGGTAGCAAGTGTGACTAGGGCTAGGCTTCGGTTGTTTACTTCCAAAGATAAAACCTCTGGTGGTTGTGAATTTGTCAGCAACTTTGTGGGTAGTTGAGTGAGCTTTTAATCTCCATTATTTCAGCACAGCGGGGCATTTGTGTAAAAGTTCCGCTTTTGTTAAAAAAAAAGAATTGCTTGGACTAATTTGGTTATCGTATGGAAAACTTCTATGAGCCTTTGGTAGGTAGGTTTGATTTTGCCAATTCCAAGTAGGCTAAACCATTTCCTTATGGTGAAAAGAATAAAATGTAGGCGGGTTTAACTAGCCGGACTGGCTAAGACAGCGGAACAAATGGTGGCATTGCATTATTACATCCTCTCTCTCTCTCTCTTCGTGTTCATAATTTGCACATATACCATAATCATCACACAGCGCAAGGATTAATAGCGGTTGAGACTGAATGTTGTCTGGCGTATCTATTCTAGCGACTATGGTAATCGCACGCGATCTGTCTGGACTCACCTCCCACATTTTTGTTGCCTTTGTGGTTATTACCACTCTGCGTCCACGCGTTTTGTAAAAAAAAAAAAACATTAAGATAGGTCTACCAATTTGCTGTTATCCTTTTCGGCAGTTTGAATGAGAATATTTATTTCTTTCTGAAGATTACTTATCTGATTGTAAAGCTTGATTAGTTCCTAAGACTGTGCCTTTGTTGTCTGGTTGGTTGGTTGGCTGGTCGTGCCAAGTGAAGGCCTGAGTGAATCATCAGCTACTCGGAACTGTCACGCGA
Source organism: Taenia multiceps (assembly GCA_001923025.3). Taxonomy (NCBI): domain Eukaryota; kingdom Metazoa; phylum Platyhelminthes; class Cestoda; order Cyclophyllidea; family Taeniidae; genus Taenia; species Taenia multiceps. Next base: position 1,278,737 of record CM010317.1, on the reverse strand, counting down.
GCAACCTTTCTCCTCTCCCCAATAATTTTTGCAGAGCAATTTTGATGTCATTTCAGGATTTCTATCTACAATATGTGTAGCATACACTGAACTCTTCCCCATACATTGAATGTGTTCGCCAGTTCGAAAGGCACTAGTCGAGAGACGGACTTTCATCAACTTATCAATTATTTGATGATCTGATCCCGACCTTAGATTATTTCATCTTTTACTAACACCAATTTCAGTAGCAACATTAAAAAAATACTTCAGCACGAGCAACTCGAGGGTCATCAGAAGCGGGTTTTGGAGTTGACACGAGACCTGACAGAGTTGAAACGGCGTCGAATGTCGGCACCGTCGCAGCCTAATCTGACTTATCTGTCTCGGGAGCCATCGGCGCCTTCACCGGCATCTTCCACTAGAGGCGACTCGTCTGCGACGACGGTGGCGTCGGAGAGCGAGGTGAATCAACAGCTCCAACAGCCACCCTCCGCCCAACTGCCTTACATCCCCGACTCAGTGCTTAAGTCACTTCAACCCTCCTCTGCCGCCACTCTCCCGTCCTTTGCCACTCATAATCCGGAGCGTTCGCTCTCTTCTGCCTTCTCCACCGCCAGCCTTGGTCGTCGGCGCAAGAAGAGTTTTAACGCTCTCCGTGGTGGCACTGGTAGCGAGCTTGCAGCCCAACGTGCTGAATTGGATGAACGCGTGGCGTTCCTAGAGCATGAACTTGCTCGCTACAAGACCTATTCGCGCCTCCTTGAAGCCGAACTGGCCCGTCTTCAGCGTCTACCTCCTTCACAGACTCAACCCTCACCACAGCCACCGTCATCACTGCCTGTGTATGGCGCGTCGCCACAAATTCGCGGCTTCTGGCAGGTCTGTGGATCGGCTGATCTCCTCGAAGAGCCGTCTGGAAATGAGGGCGGAGGAGGAGGTGGGTCCACAACAGTGGTGACAGGTCTTCCACCTCAACCAAAACGAGGCTACACTTCCTCCATTGGAGTTGGCAGGCAATCGCGATCGCATCGAATACAGTATCGACAGTATCAAATGCAGCGTCGCCAACAGCAGTTCTATAGCCCTGCACCACCTCTCCTCGCATCTGCGACTGTTCAGAATACGCACGCGGAGGAGGAAACATCTCCGACGACGGAGACGGTGGAAATTGCATCCCAGGGTCAAGAGAACTCCCCAACAGCCTTCTACGAGGTGCTCTAAAAATCCAAAATGCCTCCCTTTCTCGCTGTGCAATAATCTCCCAATATAAATAGTCACCCCATCCCCTCCTTCCCCTTTCATTCGCTCATCTACCTCTGAGTCTGGAACCTCTTCCTCTTTCCACTTGCCGCCACTGCTACTCCTGTTGTTGGTTTTCTTTCTTTTTCTCTTGGTTTTTGTTTTCGCGTACATTCGCTGAACGCTGCGCACACATGCACGCGTTCTCAGTAGTGATTGGTGCATTTTAAGGTGACTACCTATCTTTCCCCATCTATCGCGTACTCTCTTTTACCCCACGCTGGTGGGTGGTGTGTATTTTTTTCGGTCTAAGCGTGCGCACATCCACCCCACCCCACCTCCCCTCTTTCATCTCATGCGAATGCACACAAACCCACACACACACACACGGACAGAAATGGTTGGTGCTGCTTGTGGTGGATGCCTCACTGTCTCGCCTCCACCCTCTCTTCCTCCTTTTTCGCTTCGGTTGGCAGACCTTGGCGGTACACATAGATGCATATTTGTGATTCTTTGTTTGCTGTTGTCCTTTTTTTTTCTGGGGCTTCGGCTGGTAAATGGCCTTTGGTTGGATCTTTTACAGTCATTCTGCTTAAGCTAATTCAATTTGACCAGAAAGTGGATGAGGATAGGAGTTTACGAGGCTTGTGGCCGAACTTTTTGGGCAGAGAAAAAAAGGTGAATTTGAATTGTGTTGAGCTTTTACGGTAATATAGTGTTTAAATCAAAGAAAGTGGCCAGAGATGAAAGTAAGTATAGTGAGATTAATTTTCTCATGCAATGCTCCGAGTCCTTTCTGAAGACGTAAACAGTTATGGTGCTATGGCAGAAAATGTATCACCGGTGCATAGGGGAACTGAGAAGTCCTGCTGCCGAACGAGAGTACAAGGATGGGACCTCAAGTGCTCGGGTAAACAAAATGCAAAGCTAATCAAATCGACCGCATAATTCATCCAATTTGCGTGTTACAAAGAAGGTATTTGACCGCAACGCCACTGGCGTCCCTTGGCACTTCCACCAGATCTGGAGTTTTCTCCTGTTTGTGAAATATATTGGGTAAGGAGAATGTTTTAAACATCTTGTATCTCCATCGCTAGTTTTGGGAAAGACCCAAAGGTTTCGCATCTCGTCCCCTTCAGTGCTCCTCCGCCATATTCATCTGAGGTCTATGCAAGTGGTGGGGAGGTGGAGGAGGTATTGCGTGCTCACTTCATTGACATCTTCAAACGGGTACCGTTGACACTTTCAAACCGGACTTTTTTATGGTTCCAGCCTAGTGCTGCTCTAGTTGTTATCTTCACTCCAGCAGAACGTCAATTTACACTCGATAGGAGTCGTCACAGGTTCTCACATCCTCTGCATATGCCCTTCTTCCGTCACCTGAAGCTTTGTCATTCGGGAATGGAGTCAGGGTAGTCGTCCTTTGGAATTGGATTTGCTTGCCACTTCCACTAATACAGCTCTCCCACCCTCTCCTGAAGGCGTAGGAAGTCATAATGCTGTGGCAGAGGTGATGGAGGACTGGGGTTCTACTGGCATGGGTCGGAGGTCATGCCGCCAAGTTGAAGAACAATGTCGAAGCCTTAAGTGCTTGGATAACCGAAATGCAAGGCGAAACACACTATTCAAGGATTAAGACTGACATTTGTTTGTCATTGTGATGGTATTGATACAACCACAGAACGCAGTCTTTCAAATAAAGATTATTAAATGATTTAAAGGAAATGAGGAAAAGAATTACATGACTATCCAATCACGGAGATGGGTGTAGATCCCAGTTGCATTCTAAATGGATGCAGGGGATGGAGTAGGGAGTTGGATCCCCACCAAACTCAACCAAAGGGGCATCCAAAATCTCTGATTAAGCCATGGTCGAATTGAGACTTCTCACAGGGTGCTGGAGACAGAACTCTTACACAAATAGGGGCGGCTGGGGTGGCTGAGGTCACCGCTATCCCCATACTATCGTCTGATTGGTTGCCTTAATTGAGGCCACTTCCAGACAGCTTGTGTGTATAGCTGAGGTCACTGAGGGTACTAGATGGCTAAGCCGAGCATGTGACTTTGGCTGCTCCAACACCTCTTCATTTGGGGAGAAATGGCGCGAAATTTGCGTCTCGTGTCAGCTTGGACAGGTCGAATGAAGTTTTTTTGTTCATTCCTGGCTTTTAACAGTTCTACGACGGTTTCACATGTCTAGACATCGTGCGGTTTGATTTTGCCTCGGCCAGTTGACATGTTTAAAGTGTGTCCCACTGTCATACACCGTGGCCCCGGCTATGGATGAATCATCCTCCTATTTAGCCTGGTAGTTCTGGTAATCTGCTAATGAGGCAGCTTGACCTCAGAAAAACGTCCTGGACGAAACACTAACAGACTGTTCCACTTCCTTTTAGACTATTTGAGAGAATCATAGCCACGCCAAATTTTCCACTACTTAATGCTGCTACTGGGTACTGGAAGATTTGGCACTATGCAGTGCATGGAGAGCAAAGTGTAAAGAATTTCGTTCGTCCCCTTTTCTTTATTTCCCTTAAGTGGTTTTCCCATGAGATGGTCAGAGATCGTTCAAGTTGGTCGAGCGTTTTATTGGACCATTAAATGCGTATCACATTGCCTTCTTCGTAGAATTCTTAAAAATTTAAGCCTTTCTCAATTCTTTGATTTCGAAATGTTGCACGGCGTAGGAGACTGGTTTTGCATCCATGCACGGGGTTGGGGTGGTTTTGCTCTTGCTGCTTTCGCTGAGTTCTTCAGTAAGCTCTTCGCAACAAAGCTAGCTACATGTAGAACAGAAAGATGACTCAATCTGGACTGATAAGTAAAAAATTTTGTGGCGTTGGAGGAGTAGTTGCTTACTTTAACCGGACAGTGAGAAGCATTAAACATTTCTGGTCTTTATCCCAAAATTGTAGGGGTTAGATGGAAATGCTACCCCTCATAGTTCCACGGTTGCGACAGTGATATCAGGGGTAGTGGTCTAGCCACAATTACACCATCGAGTTCTGGCAGCACAGGGCCTGTTTGAGGCAGTTGGGTGACGTTTGGTAGGATCGCGTTGACAATCTGTGTGATCGTCCTCAGCATTTCTGGCGTCTGGGCTCTGTGAACGATTCCAGAGGATAGAGTGTTATTCACCAAACATGGAACATGTGGATGGGAGGCTATTAAACTCGTTGAAACCTGAGTTGGGCTTTGGATTTACTCCGTTTGCATTCCACGCATACATCAGCACCTGGTCACAGTGTCAAACATTTAGCCATAATAAAAATTTTGAAAAGGTGGGATAGGGTGGTACAAAATATAACAGGACCGGAACAGAAAAAAAACAAGACAGTTAATGGTAGAAGATGGGTAAAAAGCATTTCCGGTAGAATGACAGAGTAAAAGAGTGAGAAATTCCCACAAGTGGATGGAACTGACTCCACAACCAAATCTTGAACGAACGAAACCGTGAGAGAGGATTATGAAATGGATAGCAAACATGAGATAGTTCCAGCTTAGGCGATAATCACAAATTCACTGCAACGCTGGTGTTTACACAAACACCTCTACACGATCTTTGACAAGTTTAGCCACACATTTTAGGTCGTAATCATGATTTCTGTGAATTGGATGTACGGACCGATTGAATTTGGCTCCTGCCTTGTCATTAATGCGGTGAGAAGCAGGTGGATTTGCAATTTTTTCCTCACTCATAAATGCTTGTGAAACAGTTCATGTTCAAAGATAAAGAACGTTTCACACCTCACAGAGCAGTGATTCCGGGTAGTCGAACACCTTCACTTAAGATACTTATCGTGAGATTAGAAACGGTGCAATAACTTCGAGTTGAAAAGCGTCAAATCCCTCCAACAATGAATTGATGGAATTGCGGTGGAGGTGAGGACCGATTGATGGATACAAGCAAGCACGAAATTAAGGATTTGCAAAAGGCAGCTGCCTGCATTTCTCCATGAATTTACTTAGTCTTTCCTCCATTCGTTAAACAGAGCAATTAGTGAAACAAAGTGCATCGTAAATTGGAAGCCATTACACGTTCTACTTGCAATAAATCAGTAGGAGGGTTTAGAACAGGTATGGAGAAAAGGAGTCCAAATTGGATTTGTGTACTGTTAGTTTACCTTAAATGCAAGATGGTTATTTTACTTAGCTTAATGCATGGGCTGGTCCCCGGTCGCCTGGTATCTGGGATGGGCTAGGCAGGATAAGGATTAGTTTGCAAATGGTCAAAAGGACTTTAGACTCACAATTTTCAAATTGGATATGCAATGCCAGTTTCTTATACAAATAGTTCATGATAATGTGATCGAGATGAGACGTGCTGAATTTACCCTATAATTTATGGTCAAGGATATTGTGAATTTAAGCTCAAAAAAGCCAGATGAAATCCCCAAATGACGCACTTTACCTCGATGTGCTCATTCCGGTTTAGCTACTCATTTGGCGGAGACGCAAACGTTTTCGAATGTGAGAATACGATTAAATGAATATTATGTCTACACGGCCATTCACGATCATGTGTCCTTCTTGGACGAAAGTAGGTAGGCGAATTTAAGGATCCAAGTAAATAAGGAGGGGAAAGGGAGAATTGGGGCGCACTTTTAATACGTGAACAGTAATCTGAGGAATTGATGTCTAAATCTTGCACAAAGTGGCTTAATTTTCATCAGCTAAATTGGAATACTTTTTTAAATCAAAATCACAAAGGGCAAGAAGGTAAAACTTGTGGGTACTTAGCTCATGAAATTTTTTGCAAGTTCACTCACTCAATTGGAGCTGAAGATTTCCGCCAGTTGGTCTTGCGTACTTACACTTCAAATACTTGCGTCAAATCACTGCGCGTTGACGCCATTGTTGTTTAGATTAGCTGTTAAGGTATAGCCAAGAGAACTTACTATTTAGGATTTTGTGAGAGAGTGCTTTTTTGTCAATTACAAATACTTAGCTCGATGCGACCTCGAGACAATATATGGCAGAATGAGGTAGGAGTCAGAGATTGCAGAGACTTGTTGTTCGGTTGCGTTTTCCTTGAATAGAGAAGTGCAACCAAAAACACATTCTAAAGTAAATAATTCGGAAAATTCAGAAAACGAAATCAAATGATGGTATTTACGCTAAGGAACAAGTGAATGTGAACCTTATTAATCCAAGCTTCAATGGAAAAATGCATTTTAGCCGTCATCTATCACTTGACCAAGCCCATTCAAATTCTATGGTCCAAATCAGCGTTGAAAGACAGGAATTCACGAATGGGGCTTCTAACCGTGAATGAATAGAGACAGATCCTTAAAACGCCTGCAAGCAATTACATCATACAGAAAAGGGAAAGTGATGGAAATCTTAAACAAAATATAGACAAGGATTCCATAAAGACTGGTTTATTTGCATTACGTGGAATCATCACAGTTTTTATCAATCGTATTTACCCAGTTTATGATCTTCATGTAGTCCGAACAGCGTGGGACCCTCTGGCCTTTATTTACTGTGGACATCTTCGAGTGGGACCTCGAGAAGGGGACCTGTAAGATCTGACAAGCCAAAACTCTAGCCTTCAACTTGGATTTCTCTGGAAGAAATCCTCAAGATTGATCGCCAACATCAAGAGGCGATGGAGTCACTGCCCTCTCAGCATGTCTCATTCTCAATGAAAGATTGGAATTCAGGTTGAAATTCCTATTCTCCAAATTCTATTACTTGTTTGCCCTTTATGAAAACTCAATCTTCTCCTCCTCTCAGTATGGCTAACAATGAGGCTTTATTTAACAAGTTATGCTGAAAAAGCTGGGACGTATGAAATCAAGGTGATTTTACCCCTTATCCGCTCTGATAAGGTTAAAGACAATAAAGGTGAGATTCTTCTGTAGATTCAAGCAAGGTAATGACAAGTAGTATGTGATTGCAACTCGAAATGATTAAAAACTCACCTCGTCTCAAATTCACATGCATTGCAAAGCGGTGCTTGTGCTCCTTCCTCATTTTAAGGAATACGGTAGAATTAGCCTTATATTTTCCTTTTTAGGCATTCAACTACGTGCAGGATTTTTCCTTCTTAGTAAATGCAGATCAAGAAAAATGAACTGAAAGTAATTTGCATGTTTGGTAAAAAAATTAATGATTTTGCTTGCAGCCTTGATTGACACCGTTCTTTCAGTCATGGCATGCCAGGCTAGCAAAAGGTTGTCTGTCAAACCAACAACCTTCCAACATCGATTTAACAATGGTAAGAAAAAAGCAAAATTTATAAAGAAATATTAAAGAAAATTAAACCAATATTTATTCCTTATTCCCTAAGAAAACGCAGGGAGGAGGGAAGCGATGAGAGGAAATGAGGTGGTAGACGATTGCATTATGGAGGCATTTTTGGAAGCAGTTGCAGCATAACTTCGTCATAGACGCTTCAGGCCTGGATCAACCATACAGTTCCAACTCAGACAAGGGAACTGAAATCCTTTTGCTAATCAAGGTAAGAGACATAAGATTAGTATGACATCAAACGTGTTTCACAAATGGCATTTGAAAAATGCACAAAAGGACGATAAAATTAATGATCTGTGGTTGTATCTATTCACCGATGCAGAACCGCCGCCGCTGTGCAAGATGAGAATGGAATAATTAACTATAGGTGAAGAAAAATTGTTCAGTTGCATAAAGAATCTTATGTGTATGGCTGCTCGGCTGCCATAACCTCACTCCACCTATCATTGAGCTGATTAACTGGCTTTTATTTTGGCATTCCAATGAACGGTCACTTGTATTTATGGAAGAGGTCTCAGTAACAGTGATTTCAAGTGAATGCTTTGTGGCTATCTAATGCGAGTCGGTTAGCAATTACTTGAACGCATTCCACTTGGTAAGTCTGTGGATAAGGCGCTTGGGGACTAAACGTCAAAACACACACTTCAGAGCATGGAGAAATACATTCCTTCTGAATTATTATTGGACGAAATCCCAAAACAGTCTCTCAAGCAAGCACTTGTCAACCGTTACGTACGTTTGAAAGTTATGGATCAGGTGAATAGGGACAGTAGGAAATGAGGTCATTTAACGCAACTTCGGAATCAGAGAAGGCCATCGTGGTTAAAACGAGAAGCTGGAATTGCGATTAGCAGCGAGGGCGAGGAAAGTGTGGCAGTGGCTTTGAGCACTCCACCTCTACTAATGGGGCGTTTATTTTCTTGCCATTACTGATCTGCATGGGGATAAAATAGGCTTTACAACCATTTTGCAACCGCGATAATTTTAACGGATTTCAGATTCACTAACTGCAAAAGGGACTAAGGAACTTTTATTTATTACATTCGGAAATGCTCGTCTAATTATCAGCTTGATTTAACCAACAATTTGGATAATTAAAAATTAAGAGTGACAGGTTTTTTGATAGTCAGTTTGGGCAGTCAGGGATTTTTACCAATTAAAAGCATGGGCGTATAAAGGTGAATGTTACATAGTAGCGTGTTCTCTGCCTGTAAGTTGAATGTTACCGATACGTCATGAGTAAAAACAGTTGAAGACGGTGTAGACATCACAATGAGTTCTGCATAAAGGTGGTATACCACTCCATGTTCCACCAATTGGATGGAATAATCCTAGGCAGATGAGAGATGAAGGCAACCGCTTCCAACCACAACCTTTGGACAATGCTGCTACTGCATCTCAGCTTCTTTTTATGGAGGCATTATGGGCAAGTACCGGAAAATTCATTTCTATGCTGAGACTACTTCCTTGATTTTCAACTCTTAAGGAATTGGAGGTGAAGAGTGAAGACCAATTTGTCTGCAGAATTAGAATTGCTAAGGTAAGCGGAAGTGGACTAGCAAAGCAAAATAAGATGCATATTTTATGCGAAGGAAGATGATATAAAAACAATGAACGTGGAAAACTGAAGGAGAAAAGCAGTGTCAACTTAGGTAGGTAGGTGAGGTTAAATGAGCCGTCGGATGGAGCCATGCAACGTGGACGGAAGGAGTAAATGAATGAAGGAACAAACAGTAGACAGTGGTCAGGGTTAGCAGAGGAACATTTTGAGGAAGAGCAAAGTCATAGAAGAAAGGGTTGAAGTGAAAGAGTAGAAGGTGAAAGGTGAAGAGAGAAATATCAAGCTCCCGCACCACTCTCAGGGTTAAGCTACATCGGGTAGATTACTGCATGTGCATTGACAATTGTGGAGCTATTAGGGTCGCATTCTTCCGATTTTCAAGCACTTTTTTTGTCCCCAAACACAAATGCAATCGTCCGCTACACTCACTTGTGTCACTCATTACAGTCGCGTCACACCCTATGACAGCGTTTTACATTGCATTGTATCTATTCGCTCGACACAGCAATGCATCGCATTGCAAATATATCAGTAAATTGGATTAAGGAAAGCGATTTGAACTAACATCTTGATGGCAGTTGTGGCCTCGGTGATAGTTTTACCTGGACATGAATAAGTGTCACTGCGATTTGTACGCCCGATGTGTGTACGTTAACGGAGACGCGAGAAAGCAATGTTTTACAGGATATTTTCAATGCACCACGGATTTGTTAAGTTTTAATCAAATGCATATTTTTTTGAGAATGAGTCCGATCAGGTAGAAATAGAGGCGATCCAAGCATAATAGAGAGGAATAGGGGGTTTGCATTGGATGAGGTCAGATTTCTTAGGATTTGTTTAAAACTGAACGAAACAAAGACCTTCTCATGCACTTTAAAATATCGTTTTAGCAGCATTAGTGCAAGATTATATGGTGGTTACCTTTCTCAGCAGGCTTGTACCTGCAGCCTAATTGAAAACTGAATCTTCGATGGTGCAACAAGCAGCAAGAGATTAGTGTCGCGCCATAGACTTCTTGGGATAGATTCAAATATGTGGGTTTAGGTGGCATCAAATTCGAACATAATACAGCTAAAAGAAAAAAAAACCGTGTAGGTTAATGCAATTTGCATTAGGTAAAATAGGGTTTCTTAGGCTTTGCAGTTGTGCTGGTGATATGGAATTAAGAAACTTTAATGCTTGTACAGTTGGATGAGGCCATGCAATGTGGACAGAAGGGGGATAGGAGTGGAGTGTTTTGAGGAAGAGAAAAGCGACGGAAAGAGGAGTTGATATGAAAGGAGATAATTGAACAGTGAGGAAAGAATGCGGAATGTATTGCGAATACAATGGATTTAGCAAAATAATCTACCAGTCACATTATTATGCACAAGTATAATGTAATCTTGACAAGCAAATTGCCTAGCAGCGAGTTTGAGTATAAGTGGATACGGTTTCACTAAAAGGACTTACATTCAGAGGGTTAAACTGTAAAGAGAGTTTTATTTAACAAAAGTCAAGCATTAAAGCACAATTCAAGCGAATGGAATTTGTGCTCACTGCAATACCTTGTTCAGACTGTTGGTTTCGGTTTCGAATTTGGTCACCTAAGTGGCCATATTGCCCTAGCGAAGTGTGTGGCCTCCGAGCCGTGCCAGCAGTCACATTTCCTTTGTTTGGTAAAGATGCATACATTCTGACCTAGTACTATGCCTTCGTTTGCCCTCAAGGAAGTCTCGAGACACTACATCCAAAGACACAAAAGCACTGGCGCTGAATCGAGTCTGATTGAAGGAGATGCAGCATAGCAATCTACTGCTTACATTAATATGAGCAAGTAAATTACCATTTTGACAAGCAAATTGATAGCTTCGTGCATATGTGTGGACTTAATGTGACCGTGACGAATCGCGAAGCTGTAAAAATGTTAGAATAGATTTTTATGAGATGCAAAGGAATGCATTTGCGATGAACTTTGTAAAATTAAAATAGTTTATTCATATATGGTGGCATTTACTCGAAATTCATTGCGAGTGATAATGTGGTCTTCAGCTCACATCAATGTGATCAAGCATAAGACCATTTTGACATTTTTTGAGTCCATCAGAACAACTTAAGTTGGGTGGAAAAAGCAGATTGGAGTTTAATTTTACATATAAGGAAGCATTTGCACTGAAGGTGGCAGAAGTGATTTAGTCTTTACGGACTCGAATCCATTAACGCCAAATTGAGTGGGAGTGAAAACGATTTTACAAACAAATTTACTACTTAAGTTACTGTGTGCAAACACAGTAACATTTTTACAAACAAATTACCCTTCGCCTTTTTTGAGTAGTAGTGGATTCAATTTTGCCAAAATTACTCAAAATTAGGCAGAAATTGCAGAGTAGTACATAAGTTGTTGGGCAAGAAATGCGACATAGAGTCTCGAAACTTCCTTTAGGGTGAAAGAATGCATAGTGCTAGGGAAGAATACATATATTCTGGTGGCTGCCAGCATGGCCCGGAGGCCATCCAACGGGCTATTACAACATGGTTACCCAGGTGACCGAAACCGGCATTTCAAACAAAGTATTACACAGCCCCTCCCTTCTTTCGAGCGTCGTCCACGCCGCTCCCCTTGGTAATCCACCCGTGTCATACATCACAACGTAATCAGTGCTGTGGGAGGCACCCACATGTGTTCTTGCCGTGCCATTAGTTCCGCCTAGCACTCGGTGCAGCAAAGGCGTATTTCTAAATCCTCCCCTCTCACAATAATGCGTCCTAATGAAATAATAAAGGCGCGAATCTAGGCTTTTTGATGTATTGTGATAAACCCGAGGGTGTCGTAGAACCCTAAGCGAATGGGGCGATCGGGCCTCATTGGAGCGAGATGCACGCTATCCAAGTGTGTCTGTAGATATGCATTTCGGAGGAGAAAGGTGAGTTTCCTAAGAAAATGAGAGAGAGTTTACAGATAATGCTTGACAGCAACGTCGCTGAGCCCTCTCGGCAGTTCCAATGGATTTGAATTTCATGGCTAGTGTCGCTCCAGTTGTTAATAGCTTCCCGCATAACACGAGGGTGAGGGAGATGTCGAAGATGGACCTCGATCTCAACTCTTCTTTTATAGGGTAGCAGAGATTCTCCCATCCGTAGCACCGATAAGGCTTGCTACAAGCGGTATGGATCAGAATAGAAATACATCAAAGCCAGGTTCGCTTTTCGCAGCCACCAGTGTAGCGTCCCGAGACTCCCTTTAATGCAAAAGAAGGCATATTACTAGAGCAGAATATACATATTCTGAAAACAGAGGGATTGGAGGCTGCTGGGATGGCCCGGCGGCCGGCCAACCGACTATCACAACATGGCCACCCAAGTGACTGGAAGCAGCGGTTTTAACAAACAAAGTATTACACGCGGTGCGCTGAAATGAAGCGAATATAATTTGTTTGTAAAAAAGAGGTTAATTTACCCCAAATCGTGTGAAATTGAAATTCTTTTGCAAACCAACTTACAACTCAAGTTAATATGCTGAGATACATTCTCGATTTTATATGCATAATACTTAGTGGCAAATGCAACTGTGAGTGAATTCTTTTTCACCACGTCTAATACCTTCTTTGTACAACTTGGAATATTCCCACAATTTTTTCTGCACTTTGTGCCACAAAGTGATTCACAGTGTCAGTTTATTTTATAGTTCTACTATAGCTAAGTTTTCAATTGTAAATGATTTAGAGTTCTTTATTTGCATACCTTTGCTAAGCATGTTCGTTGCAAATGCGTATTTTGATGCAATTAATAAAACTTATCTTTCTTCAATATCGTCTACGGTGCCGTCACATGCAGACCACGTCCATTTGCTATCATTGGAATTGTGCATGTAATGCATGCCGCATCTTCGCAATCAGAAACATACTTTTCTATTTGTTGCATAGCGTAGCATATAAGAAAAGGAAGGCGGTATAAATGGAACATTAATTAGTACAAAGTACCGTACGAGATTTTGTCTTCTGTCACTGTAATCCTTAATAATGCTGAACATATTTGATTTGAGTTCAAGGAGAGAAAATCAGTTTAACGCTGAGTACATTATTTCAGAATAGACTAAAATGAACGCGTAGGAATTTGCTAGACTAGAATCCACTAACTAGAAGGCTCTATAATACAATATCCTTTCCCTGCCGTCACAAATACCACACAATTTATGCTAGTAGACTTAAATGCTGCACAGATTAAAACAAGAAGAAAAATTGGGAGGAAGATGCATAACACGAGATCGTGTCGCGCGACGCTGTTTTCCTCAGAAAAGTCGAAAATATTTAACTCGATGTCAAGGAGAGCGATCGGTGCAGTACCATCCACATTACTTCAGAATGGACTAAAATGGGCTCGTAATTTTGTTGAATTGCAGTGTATAAGAATTCCCTGGATGCGATTACACCAAACAAGAGGTTCAATTTCCCAAAGTCGTTTACTGTTTTGCAGTATAAACCACAAAACTGATGCCAATCCTTTTAGCATGACGCATAGCGTAGAACTTGATTAAGGAAGAGGAAGAGAAATGACTGGAGCACTGAGTAACGCCATGTACTATGAGATATTATGTATCGCATTGCTGTTTTCTCCAATGAAGTAGAATATGCCTAATTAAACGTCAAGGGGAGTTATCAGAGCAGCACCAACCAAATTACTTTAGATTGCACTAAATGCGCTCATGTCTTGTCGAAATCATTTGCGATCGTATTGAGCGGAATGCTCTGTTTTGTACCATGCTTTTCGTTGACGTGACAATCAACATAGTTGTTCAGAGCAGATTCAATATGCTGCATAGTGTAAGGTAGGAGAACTAACTGGAGCACCGAATAACGCTATACATTGCAGACGATTGGGTTTAGCGTAGCCGATTCTCTCGGCAAAGAAGAGTATATTTAATTATACATCGAGGGCAGGAATCAGTGCAGCACCGATTGCATCATTCAAGAATGCACCAGATGAGTTTATATTTCATCAAATCGCAACGTATCAGATTTGATTAGCTAATTTTACACTGAATGGAAGCCTCTATTCAATGGCAGCGTTAACCATGTCAACACAAACAATGTCGTCTGCTGCTATTGGTTGCATCATACAGCACATTGTAAATGAGAATGAACGAAGGGAAAAGAAATGACAAGCGCACTGAATGAAGCAATGCAATGCAAGAGATTGCGCTTAGCTTTGTCCGTCTTCTTGGTAAAGTCGAATATATTTAATTAGACGTGGAAGAAATGGATTAGCCTATTATATATTGCATTACTTTAGAATAAACTGGATTATTTTCATTTTGTCGAGCTGGTACTTATTAGAACTTGCTTGAAGAGATTGCGCTGAATAGAAGGCGATATCCTACAGTGTTGATTGCTATGGCGTCACTAGCACAGATCTCTGCTACTATTAGTCCCATTAACCTGATTAAAGAAAGGAAGTAAAAGTGACTTGGGTACGGGATAATGTTATGTACTACACCAGATTTTGTTTCCCATCTCTGTTTTCCTCTGTGCAGCCAGGCATATTTGATCAGACGTGGGGATAAGGAATTAATTCAGCTTAGTTCGAAGTTTTTAGAATGGGTTGAATGAATGCTCGGTCCGTCGAAATGCTGCGCATTCGAATTTTGTAGTCGAGACAGCACTGGATAGAAGGCTCTATTATACAGTGTCGCTTACCACATTGTCACTAACTCGAATGCCTACCGTTATTATTTGCATTATGCTTTGCATAGTAAAATGAGGATGAAGAAAGTAAGGAGAAGTAAGTTGAGCACTAAAAATATTCCGATGCACTTAACTGGAATGTATTTCGCGTTGCTGTTTTCCTTAGCAAAGCTAAGCCTATCTAATTACACACCGAGGGAAAGAATTAGTTCAGCACAAACCACTTTACTTGAGAACATACTGGATGAGTTCGTAGTTTATTGGATTTGTGCGCCTTGGATTTTGCTGGACGAGAATACACTGGATACAGGGCTCCATTCTACAATGTCGCTTGCCATGAGGTCACTATTACAGATGTCTACTGATATTGTTTGCATTATACTGCATGTTGTATGAGTGGAGCATGCAATTAACGGGGCCACATTTTCATGCCGCCGTTTTCCTTAGCAAAGTCGACTATTTTTGATTATGCGTCGAGAGAAGAAAATCATTTCAGAGCTGATTGCAATCTACATGAATGGAATGGATAAGTTAGCGTGTCCTCTGGTTGCTCCTCTGCAGATTTTGCTTGACGAGATCACAGTGGATAACAGACTCTATTCTACAAATTAGTTTACCATGACGTCTAGAGCATAGATGCCTGCATTAGGCTGTATAAAGTGAATAGAGAATGAAGAAAGAAAGGAGGAATGACTAGAGCACTAAATATCGCAATGTAATAAACAAGGTTGCATGTATCTTAGCTCATTTTCTTGGTAAGTCAAACACATTTGATTAGACGTGGAAGGAATGAATGAGTGCATCATCTAGTCCAATACTTCAGGGTGGACTGGATGAGTGTGTACTTTGTCGGACTGTTGCGCATTAAAGTTTGCCAGACAAGACTACACTAAATAGAAGGCGCTATTCCACAACGCCATTTGCCACTTCGTCAGAAATATAGATGTCTGCTGCTTTTTGTTGCATTGTGCTGCATGGTGTCAATTGAGAATGAAGAAATGTAGGCAAAATCATTGCAGCACTAACCAACGCAATGCAGTACACGAGATTGCCTCGCAGTATCGTTTATTGAAGTAAATTTGAACATGCTTGACTAGCTGCTCGAGAAAATTGCAAAAGGTGCGCGCCGATCACACTAATTCGGATTAGACTAAATGAAGTAGTCACCTCGTTGGAATGCAGCACATCTGACATCATAGAAAACGACTACACCGGATAGGAGGCTCTATTCTAAGACGTCACTTGCTATGCCGCCTCAAGCGCCACAAATCTGCTGTCCTCAATTTCATTGTTTTGCATGACGTTGAATGAGAATTAAGAAATTAATCTGAAAGGACTGTTGCGCTGAATGACGAGACTGTATCTAGACTCGCTGTTTTGCTTAGTAAATTCGAACGTATTTTATTGGGAGTGGAGAGGAGTAATCGGATTGCACAAATCACACTGCAACAGTTTTAAATGTATGAGTTTTTATTAAAAAAAGTCGTATTCCCTGCCATCATAAACACGGAACCCTGATGCTATTCACTGCACAGTGCTTCGGGATGTAGGATGAGCTTTGAGAAAGCACAGAGACATGTTAAAAAGAATCAGTTCAACTCTGATCACACCTCTTCTGAATGGATTTGCATTTCCTCGGTTTTGTGCTCATCAGATTTCACTTGACGAGTTTACACTAAACCGATCTCTATTCTAAAAGGTTTTTTAGCATTTCGTTTCAAACGCCACTACTCTGATGCTATTTGCTGCATTATGCTTTATGATACAGAAAGAAAATGAAGATAGGAAAGAGAAATAAGTGAAACTATGATTGGTGCAATCCACTGCACGATATTTTGCTTGGACAAGTCGAAAATACGTTCAACTGGATGCTAAAGGGAAGGAATCATTTCATCGCCAAATACATTGCTTCATAATGGACTGGATGAGTTTGTAAGTGGATAATTGTAACACTAATTTACTTTTACATGGCTTCAACACGTGGAATTGAAGCGACTGATTTAAGGCTTAGATGAATAACATATCGTCTGAGAACGCGGCTTTGAATTTGCGAGGCGAATCCATTGGTGAGTCAATTTCTCCTTCGTTTATTCCACATGGTATCCTTGAGCTGAATTCTAACCGCACGAAGAATGGAACGATGACTGAGATGGTACAAAAGAACTATTTGTCATTATTAGTTACCAAAGACAGGTCAATGTCAACTATGTAAGGGTTGATAAAATAGATCTCATTTGAAAACTTTAAACAGGCGCCTGGTTACTAACCTATATTTTACAAAACACTTTAGAGGGCACCTGTAAAGGCTGAGGCGAAGATGTTCCTCCGAGGAACTTATAGACTGTTGAGGAAGGATAATGGCAATGTAGTGGTAATTTTTTGCTTACTTTGAGTGCACCAAAGTCATTATATCGAGTTGTCATCACATGACGGAAGAGGGATTAGGAGCTCTTTTGCATAGCAAAGAATCTGCAATCAAGTCTGCAACCTAAAAGGGTTAGAGGTAATAAAATACAACGATGCTGTTGCCACAAGCGTATAAACCACTTGACATTTTCTTGTACTGGTGACACCAGTTACTAATTTAATATAAGCAGTCCGGTTGACGTGACATTATGCGTCAGCAAGATCAGTGATTTAGTGACAGAGAATAACATTTATCTTTAAAACTTGTGTTGATTAAGGAATATCCATGGACGGCTGTCCATTAAGGTAAGGGCATCGACAGTTATGTTTACACAAAGTTTTGGAGCAAAATCATGATAATTGGGGATTGCAGATGACAAGCCGGAC
The DNA here is from genome assembly GCA_001923025.3 of Taenia multiceps. NCBI lineage: Eukaryota > Metazoa > Platyhelminthes > Cestoda > Cyclophyllidea > Taeniidae > Taenia > Taenia multiceps. Next base: position 1,261,244 of record CM010317.1, on the reverse strand, counting down.
GGATGGAGAGTACAAGGTTTAGGTATGATGAAAGATGTTGAGAGAGGTGTTGGTACATATCCATAAGCATGTCCACGACCAGTTCGGATAGCTGCAACCACTAAGCGTGGAATGTGCACTACCAGCCCACAGCAGGTGGTCAGCACTAGATTACGAATTTTGCATTCACCATTGCAAACCAGTTTCTGTCGGCGAAAGTTTAGCTTTTAAACACTTGTCTGCGAACAAAGACGCATAGATTTGGGGAAACGATCCATTGTTTGTAACCGTGACAGTGAAATTGGTCTCCTAGTGGCATTGCTGCTGAATGGGTGGTAGGTGAGTCTGTAGGTAATCAAACACTCTTCCAGAGTTGTGCGCAGGAACACAAGGATCACGTCAAATAGTAATCCACTAAAAGAACTTTCAAGTGGATGAAAGGGTCCTATGTTTTGAGTTTAATTACGTGTTCTAGCAAACCTCGCACATTTGCCGTGGGATGCCTTACCAAGCTTAGAAAGCCTAAGACTGTAATGCAGAGTAAAAAGTATCTCTCCTAAAACTAAAGTATAAAAAAGGCATCCAAAGCCCCATGCCCATTTACAACGTCTTTGTGGTACAAAAAGAAACATTAAAATTACTGCATTATGTGACCACTCAGAAAAGAGCTACATGAATTGCCACCTATTGCCGACTGAAGGTTGGCAATTTCTAACTTATAAGAAGAGGCGGATCCTTCCAATTGGAGTGCCCAATTAAGGCATGGAATGTTTGACAAAGTATGATTTATAACATGAGCTTCACGAAAACTAAATCCATCTCCTTCAATACCACTGTAGCTCTCCAAGTAAGAAAGAGGCATAGATCAAGAAGATGACCATTTGGCCCTAAGACTACCCTTTCAAGCATGTTGGCTTGCGGAGAACAATGAGTGAGCAGGCAAGTAGAATGCGCATTTGCGCCTTTGCATATCTTAAAGGCACGAATGATCAAGTCGTAAAGCTATTTTCCATCCACGTGTATTTCAACAATTGAATACTGAACTATGAAATCTAAATCTAACGATAAAAGAGTTATAGACTTTGAGATTTTTTGTTACTGAAGCTGTATCGACTCGAGACTTCCTTGAATGCAATAGAAGGTATAGCAGTTAAGCAGAATCTACACATTTGGCTGGAGGAAACATTGTGTTGCTGGCCTGGCCCGGAGGCCAGCCCACCCGACTAGGGCAATAGGGCCACACAAGTGACTGTAACCGAAATCGGCTGTCAAAACAAACAAGGCGTTACAGAAGCAGTACATTTGCAAATTAAAAATGAAACTTGTCACATGAATTCTTCACGTTCCAATGAAAAGTCTGCTTTTGCACCTAATAATTTGCTAAGTTGACAGTTGTTTTAACTTCATGATTAATGACAGCAGGGATATATAATTTGCGTAATGGTTGTACCGTTCCAGCATTTTGTTGGACTCGTACAATCACCACATGCACTCCTTTGATTACCTTAGCATCATGCCAGCGTGGTCAATGTGGTCTTTACATACTTCCTCCAGGGTCATTTTAAATGACGCATAGTAATCAAAAACAATCCACCGTGATTCTGCAGGTCTTTTGTAACGAGCTTATCAAACGCCAATCAAGTGTGTGCATTCTCTTTCATTGCTTCCTTTTTGAAGCAAAAGTAGAAATGTGTTCCGTAAAGCCGAAACACAGCAATCATGACATGTATGAACTAAGGTGATACGATCTAAAACATTTCGGAAGATTTGTACACAACTGTGGAATGCTCCTCCAAGTATCCCCTTTTATACGACCTGCAGACCCCCTTAACAACCTTCAATTCATTCCGGATAGGATGTGGGCCAGCCGTCAGATCAACATGTGGGAGTGTCACGTCTTGTGAATGCGTACCATTGATATTAGATGAGAAATGCAGTCCAGAAAATTGCTATCAGTTGAAAAAATTGGGTGTGATGGTGCAAATTTCGACTCTTCATATGAAAATCCTGCAACGCTAAAGCGCTTGACGTCTTTCATTAATGGTTTAGCTGCTGATTCCTTCATATGTGCTGGATGTTTAGGAAGGCGCATACGCGTTAGATTTTTGCGGAGCGCTTAGTTGTAAGTGTTTGGCTACCATTAGGCATGTAATAAAATCTGGAGTCTTCACCTTCCTTGAGGTGAGGAGTTAAGTGCTTTGGTCGTTGAGGGGATAGGGCTACTATTTACTCTAATAAGTAATAAAATAGCCCAAACAAACTCGCATTTATGCCCTAGGTAGATCGAAAGATGATGCTTTACAAGCTATTGTGAAAAGTGATCGACGATAATTTAAAGACCAGAAACAGATATTCATTACGCGTATGCTCTCCGAGTTCTATTGCCTTGTACTAAGTAGCTTCCCTGAGTATCACGTCAAACAGCACAAAAACTCTTCCAACAGTCGCCTTTGGACCGGCAAATGTAACTTTTGAAGGGCATTTCCACAGAGCTTGGATAGTTACACTCACATCGTCTTTAAACAGCTTCATATCGTTTACACAAATGACTGTCCCCTCCTGTCCCTTCACCATGACGTTCGTGTCCACTTCATTTATATTTATGGTTGCTGACAATTCCGCAGTATCAATATGGCAAAGATATGATATGATATGGCTGAAATGGAAAAGTGAAAACGTGGACCCCACGCAGATAAAATTTAAATGAGATGCAGCAACAGAGCATTCAGCGTTGATGGGGTCCTTCGGGGCCATGCACTAAAATTGCAAGGATGCCTTGCTATGACCAGTCTGCACCCTTCGTCTTAACTCACCTTGTGTATAAACCATGCACGTGTAAGCTTTTCTTACCAGATCATTTATGAGTTACAACTGCTTTTATGTGCTTGTCTTCAAAAAAGGAAAACAACCTCATGAGTACAGGTATCTGGCATAATGTTACCTGTCATAGTGACAAATAGAGACAACACTACATCAACCTCTTCATCTTTGACCAAAATGACAAGTAAACAAAGTAGACTAATTCAGTTGCAGTCCATTTAGAGAAGCAAATGCAAGAGCTAAAGTGGAGGTCTATTTAGGACCTACAGCAAGATCACATCTTCTGCATATAATTAGGTAATGGTATTGAGACCACTTTTCTCCCTAAAGAGTTTTCGCGTCAAAGCAAAAGTAAGGGCTATCGTCGACACAAAGCACTGGTAAACAGTCAAGTAGCACAGTTTACCTAATTGTGCCTCTACTCCATCAGTAGTACTTTAGTAACTGGCTATGCAACTGCTTTAATTCATACCTAAGGACTGTACGCCCTCTCAGTAGGGCAGGATGCTACCAGGTGATAGAATGGCAGCCCATTTGTGGCTAGTCGTTGAAGTTAAGCTGCTGTAACATAAGAATAAAATACAATAGCAACCTTTTAGTTATTTGGTAAGATCGGAAAACAATTAAAACAAAAGACAATCTTGGCAAGGTTTGGACAGAGACGATGACGGCGAGAAGGAAATGGACGCTTGCCACGATATTATTGCATTGCCTATTAATGCTATGCACTAGCGGAACAAATACACGTCCACGTCGACCTCTTCTGATTTTAGTTGGGCTAAGTTTGACTTTTGAGGATACGTGGTGGAACTACTGCTGTAAACCACTCTTACACATTTCCAAGCATGATAATGCAAAGAGTTGTTCAACTTCTGGTAGGTATTGTAAAGGGGCTCTTCTTTTCCTCCTCTTCTTCCCTTTCTACCTTATTGGAAGAAGACCTGGCTTTTCTGGGCATGCTTTATTTAAGAAGAGAAACTCTAGGTGGGTAAGTCTAGACTACGGGATCACGGTGTCCGGAGCTGGGGGAGAACACGTTCACTCGCTTTCGGCTACGTGTAAATTGTGTTCCCGCCTCTCACCTACAAAGCGCATATAAACACAAACATTATTACAGGCATAGTTTTAATCATTCGCTTTAAAATTCGATTTTATCACAGATGAGGCGCTTCATCACCAATAACTAGTTGGATATTAGTGGTAGCCTTGACTAAGCGGGTGGCCTTATATGTGTATTTAGATTCCGGATTCTATGCAGGTACTCTGACGCAGCGATTTCCCGCATAAACCGTATCACATTATAGCACAGTATGAAATGGCAAAAATCACACGCTTTTCGGAGGCTACTTTCGGATGTTCTTCCCTCACTGGTCAAGTCGATCAATATGAGGACGTAATGCCATCTTACACATCACCTTTCTCAATCGGTAGTACTAAGATTTAACACATTACTTCGATGCCCCTGTAAAATTCCCCACATCGGATAACTTATCACCAGAGTGTAATTGATCATGAACACTTCAATCTTGTGCATTTATGTCCCGCTCAGGATATGCACACAAGACATTTGCCAGCTTGTGATATTGGGAAATTCAGGCACTTGCGCCAGCCAATTCTTTACGCATGCTTCCATCCAATCCGTCGGAAAAGGCGACAAAAGGAATTGGATCCATTGATCTTCGCTGATACAGCTGGTGATAATACAAATTTTGCTGACAAATTGGCACATCCTAGCTGCCATTGAGGACCGCCTTCTTGAGTTTAGTAAACTAGACGTAGTTGAAATGCTATTCAAAGACAAAACTGGGCAGGTATCAAGGATAAAAATAGGGATAATGCAACATTACACGTGTCTCAAAACATCGTACTACACCCTTAAGCAGGGAAGACAAACATTGAAGGCAAGTGTATGCTCCACTCTCATTCAAACCTCCACTTCTGACAACTGAGTCAAAGGACATTATTTTTATTGGCTTCATCACTGTGAAGCGAAAAACAATCAAATGTTTATGCATTGGTTGCATATAATGACGCCAGAAAGAAACCCATTTAAGGGTAGGATAGGAAAGCGAAGTGTTTACAGTTGATAAAAAGCTTGTAACAGGGTTCTTATTTTCTTCTTCCTCATTCCTTTCTACCTTACTAGCAGAAGACCAAGCTTTACTGGGGATGGTTTTATTTAAAAGGAAAAGGTCAGGTAGGGATGTCCAGTCTACGGGGCTGAGGTATCCGGCGCAGGGGGGAGAACACGCTAGCGGGCAATCGACCACGTGTATATTGTGTTCCCGCCTCTCACCTACGAAGCGTATATAAACACAAACATTATTACAAAGCTGATATATTGGTGCCCTTTAGCACGGTTGACACTCAAATTAGTAGACTTAGCTACATCGAGCTGCCATTTGAAAAGGGTACTTAACAAGACTCGTCCTAAACAACAACCTATTACTCAAAGTTAGTAGAGTCTGTATGCAGCGATATTTTGGCATTGCTCCTGTGACACCCGTAGGCAACTGACACGTTGCACCAAGCATCAGGTTGCAACACCTTAACGCCTCCTCCACAAGCCTTAAACAATGGGAGTGCAAACGTGTGAATTCCGCTTGATCAGAACTGCAGCTTGTAGACTTAGTGGTGGAGACGATCACATTTCTCCTTATTGGATAACCTTTGAGGCATCACTTAAACATTGCAGCTCATTGCTGCATTGAGCTTTGTAATCGACTCAAATATTATTTGATTCATTGCAGTTGCGACGGTGCATATTAACTGTTTGCAGGTGGATTTACAGTCATATGAACCCATTGACTTCTCAGCTAACCTCTTCTCATCACAAAGTCGCATTGTTGGTAAGAGAATAGCATACTGATATAAACACATGCCTGCACGTGTGCATACACATGTACTGCATATATATTCGCAGATGGCAGTATATAGCAATCAAGGCATTGCCACGATTATTATGTACAACGAAAAAGGAACTGCATTTACGGCAACTAATGCACTATCATTAGTTCCGTTCCGGCACTAGGGAAGAAAGTGGCATGTTTCCTTCCCTTAACTACGACGATTTCATAAACCTCGATAACTACCTGCTTTTCAACAAACTCGTAAAGTGTTGCGTAGTTTGATAGCCCAGCACTAAGTATTTCTCGGGACCAAGAGCCGATTTTAATGTGCTTCCTAAACGGCCTAAATAGACTTCATCTCGAGTGGCTCTTCTTGGTGTGTCACACAAGTTTCTGGCAAAGAACAAGCGGTGTAATTGGGTTTCTCACTTAAAAGCATCGAAACATAGTCCTCTTACATTTGAGTCTACAAGGACATTCACATCCAAAGCGAATGCTTGCTGTCTGTCTTCTCCCGTCAAGTATTTGCCATCCATGCAAACGCTTCCTACCAAAAGTGACTACAGTCTTGACGTTAGAATCTGAAGTTGGAGAATGGTGACATTTGCAGCAAGTAGCGGAGTTACAGCCTCTTCTTACAGCCACCGATTGCAAAATTCACCTGATGATTCCATTTTGAGCAAGAAATTTGTTTGGTTTTATGAACACTTATATGAACTCATGCGGTTTCAAGTGCCATAGAGCAATGGTAACCAGTGATTGCTTTACTGTTACTGCAGTTAACTCGACTTATTGGCGAACACAGCAAAACTTGTTGATAACACTTTACTACTAATAATATTATCAATGTTATTATCACTTCTTTTCCTTCTTTGGTTATCAGGCAGACATTCTCGAGGTCAGGAAATTGTTAAGGCTTGGTGGATTCGCCGGTTTCCATGAGCACGTCGACGGATCAAACGAGAAAATAAGAATTTGGAAAGCACGACATCACCTTGTGGGAGCAAGGCATAGCAATGACCAATCGGTGTGATCAGTGGAGCTGCAATCACATGAAAATGAGACAAAATTCTAGTTTTAAAATGGAGTCAGACAGGGGTAAGCTAGAAAGAGAGGCAATTTTGCAATTATCGCCTTTACATTATATCGCACCTCTCCAACAGGCATCGCAAGTGGGCATTTACGATTAGTTAAGGGCCATAATCTGCGTTCAATATGCTGTGCCTACTTCCGACGCAACATGGTTTGGAGATAAAGCAATGAGTACAAGATGTTAGTGAGTGTCGCGCGATGTTTTACTACTTCGGCCGCAACAAGGTGGTAGGATTTCGATACAAGTACATTGCAACAAATTATTCAGAGAAACCAAATGCATTTAGAAGTCACTTCTGACAAATCATCTCCCAACCCCTTTGCAAAGGACTAAATTAAAAAAGTTGCTTAGAGATCGAAAGGCCCAACGATTAAACTATTGAACCTTGGTAAACTTTAGTCAAGTACCTATTTTACTCAAGGTTCTAGACCTACTTTGCAATTAATGCTCCTCTGAGAGTCGATCACATGCAAAGCTGAGAACAGATCCAGTCGGTATGCTTGCTTTAGCACAAATCAACCGCAAGCTCAGTTATACGATTTTGCACATCTCGCTTTCCCTTTACCGAACCAGATATCTGCAGACGCACCCTTTGCTCAGCATCATTCAGGACCATCTCCTGATACCATCCACACTTGATTCGTGAGTGTCCAAGTTGGTGACTTTCAATTTTCAGATGCACTTCTGTAAGCACATGCATGCCTGTGCGTTTATTTGTAAGCACGAGAAGGCGTGTGTATGTGCCTGTGTAGAGGTATGTATGGGTGCTTGTAGGAATTTACTCTAGACTATTGATAGGGGAGACCCATTAAGTGAACCAACTCTTGCTTTGATCCGAGTGACAATGCCAATTGCAACAAATAGTCAAAGCATGTGAATCCAAGTTTTGCCAGACATTGTGTTGTATCACAAATGCAGCTGCCAGCACGACAACAGCAACTCAATTTATGTGTGCTCATCTTGTTTTAGCAAATCCAAATGTGCATTGTCTGATTTATTCACCTTCTCGCAGAACCGTTGGCTAGCTGTTACTGCCTCGAAAAAGAGAGGAAGGCACCCACCAGTCCAACATTTCTACATTGTGCTCTCATACACATCGAAATTAACACGACCACTTCCTATTATATCCTGAAAGTGGCCTAACATCATAATGTGCGCTGTCAGTGTTCCGTGCCGCTTGGACACTTTGATTTGCTTCACAGATACCTCATTAGAACACAGGTTTGTGAGTTTGTGCCCACTTAATTCTGACTGGGTCTAATGCGCTTCGATCCTCACTACAGTTTTGGCATCGTACGCGGAATCCTCTCAAACATGTGCATTGCTGCAACGCACTGCAGTCCAAAAACTAAGGAGGTCATACATACGCCTTTACTCACCGATTGCTATGCAGATTGTCCAAGACGTTGCAAGAACACTTACCCTCACTTCATCTATCAGGCATGATTTACCATGAATTCATATGGCAGCATCTTGAACTCGCGTGCTTTATGAATCTTTGGTGCATACTGTTTGAGCAAAATGCGACTAAATGACACTACTGTAGTGCCCTGAAACTGCATAGAAGGTGAGAGAAGGCAAAATACATAATTGTGTTCGGCATGAAGAGGATTCAGGGCTGCTGGCATGGTCTGGAGGCCAGCATACCTGGCTAGAGCAATACAATCATCAAAATCTGTAAGCGATGAAAACAGTCAAACAAGTGAAGTGTTACAATTACGTCAGCATATTTGTACGCGTTTAGTAATCTTCGTTTGCTTATTACCACTTTAAATAACGTGGGTAATCTAGTTAGGCAAAAGCATTCACAGCGCAGAAATTATAAGTGTGTTGTGGGAAAGAATTTGCATAAACTTTGAGGTGGAGAAAAATTTAACCATGGAAAACCAACTGAGCGCTGCTATCGGCATTTTCGATACTTAAAGGCACCAACAGGGTAAAGTCAAGTGATTAGCATTCCAGCGGGGATCCAAAGGCTACTCGTTTTATAGTTTCGCATTCACGTGCAGGTGTGATGCTTATACATTTGTCCGTTAAGGTTTCAGTGTTATCAACAAGCTGTCTTAGCTTGCCTTCCAGGGATCTGAACTTAACAATGTGCTTTACAAGTGAGCATGCGCAGAATGCAAGACGAGTTCTGTTGCATTATCTGTTCCCGCCTTTCGTTCTGCTCAGTGTTGCTGAAGTGAGTTTTTCAAATAGAATATTGGAACAATAGGGTGGCTGTGCATAGAAATGCATCAGAACGAAAGAAGGGTATAAATACAGGTACACCTTTGGAAACTGCCATGATATTTGGGTTAAAGACGATACACTGAGGCATTATTACTGCTTGAGGTTCACTAAGAAGGGAAGCCAAAACAGTCGCACTTCGAGACAAAAGATCTGTGGATTGTTTGATAAATAATGTGCATATTTAATTTTAGCAAATGTTTCCTTATACCAATCTCTTTAAATGCACAGCTCCTCGGTTTAACCAGCTTTACCAGAGGGATATGAGTCGGTATAATCAGACTTACGCGAATGCATGTAAGTCGAACAGCGGTGTACTGAAGAGGCGAGACAAGTGGTCTAGCGGTGCGGTGGCTGCAGTAACATCGTCAGCGCAACGAAGGCTACAGCCTCTTCCAAGCTTACTTCCAAAAGTCTTTGCGTGTGTGATGCTCCTTTGTTTCTGTGTGTCCGTAAAATCTTAGTCGTTGTTGTGAAATTTTCAGTTTCTCATCTTTTTTTCGATGCATTTTCCTTTGAGTTGTGTCAGCGTACTCCTTTTGAACTATGTATTAAAATATGGGATAGGAATAGCGGATCTTATCTTTGATGGTCGTGGCTCTTATTGCAACACAACAGCTTATAATGGTAGGATATCGACGGTCTGCCGTTCTGCAGGGACATCACAACTTTAGGGCTGTAGTGGCTGAGGTGGACGCAGGATTACTACCTGGGTGGGTTCTGCACGATTGTAACAGTCAGCTTTTGAGTGAGCAATGGGTCACCGTTGGAGGTGTTGGCTGTCTGTCTTCCCAAAAAGCGGCATTCATCCTGTGTCCATTTGTCTTTAGGGTGGAGAAGTTGTTCGCTGCTGCTGATTTGCGAAATGCTGGGTCTGGTATTTTGCGTGACATTATAGTAATTCACTTACTTATGCATAGACTTATCGGAACCTAACCAAACTTGATTTCGATTTGTTAAATCCTCTTCGGCATGGGTGGGTAATACGTACATCTGTCGAGAGGTCAGGACACCATCCCTTCACAGAAAGGTATTCAATGAACCTCACCACTCAGCACAGGCAATCCCGTTGCTAAATAAAGTTTTATGCGCTCACATTAATCGTGCGATATGGTCCTTTGAGTGTGAACTTAACCAACTACTTAGGCGCCACAGCTTGCGCGAAAGGCAAGTTTATTTCCCCGATAATACCTGTGTTGGTGCTTAAAGAAGTGCTTGTGTATTCTGTGCGTTACCAGATACGCTCTTCAACACATTTTCGTTTTGATCCAAATTTAAGCAACCCTCTGGATATTACACTATAAGAAAGTACCTTCCACCAAATGCAAGAGTCGCAAGCGCTTTTAGGTGGAAATGCCTGCAGCGAATGGTGGTTGATTTAAAGCTAAATGAAAATAGACCCAATGGGGTTGTAGTCATATCGTGCTACGCTTAATTTTTTTCTAACATTTATTTTAAAGGCTGCATAGAAGCCCTGTTTTAGATTTCGCATTAAAGTTGACCGTTGATGGCTGAACAAAGAGCTTTGTTTTTTTAATGTGATAGGCGACTTCGCGCGGTCGCTTTAATCGTGACTGTTGGGGTGCTTATTTTCGTAGTTTGTGTAGTCCTCCCTTTCTGTTCTCTGGCATGGAGGAAGTTGATTATTATGCGGTACTAGAGGTCGACCGAGGTGCCGATAGCGAATCCATCAAGAGGGCATACAGGAGATTAGCACTCAAATGGCATCCTGATAAGAACCTAGACAACAAAGAGCAGGCTGAAATACAGTTCAAACTGGTGAGCGAAGCTTACGAAGTGCTTTCAGATCCACGAAAACGGGAGATTTATGACGAATATGGCAAAGAAGGGCTTGCCAATGAAGGTTTTGGCCCCACTCACTTTCCTGACCTCGGTGATTTCTCGTTCCACTTCAGAGATCCTATGGAATTATTTGCTCAGTTCTTCGAATCACCGCTGTTTGATATTTTTGAACCCAACTTTATTGGACATGGAGCTGCGCCAGTCCGTCATTCTCATGCAAGTTCTCGTCCTCATCGGCGTCACAACCCTTACAAGCAAAGCCGTCGTAATGCTACAGCGGTCCGCGACACAAGACACATCATATCACCCATGCCATTTGGTGGCAGTTTATGTGGCGATGTGCTTGAGAGACTCCTGGATGGTGTTGGTGGCACCGGTGGGTTTTCTGTATCGTCTTCGATTAGTAACAGCGGACTGATTGGTGGAACGACCAGGTCGATATCAACAACAACTCGTCTTGTCAATGGTCACGTTGTCACTACTACAACAGTTCGCGAAAACAATGTTGAAACGATCACAGAAACAGTGGATGGTCGTTTTGTGCGGACAGCAAGAAGACCATGCTAAAACAACTCTTCGCCGCTTCATTTGAGCTAATGAACTTCATTTTACTGGTTGTTCATTTATTGTACAGAGGTGTAAACTGACGGGCTGGCTAACATGAGGCTTATTTCTTTTAGCTATTTAAGCTTTTTTTTGTGAAGCAACATCATTTCTTGTGAAACTGATGAAAAACTGCTGATTATTGCTGCTGATCAACAATGTAAAGCACTGACGGTGCGTGCTATCATAATTTATTTATCTTTGGAGATGTATTCCAAGACCTAATGCAAGCTCATGGCCGCGATGGCTAGCATCAGGTTGGGCTGGCCTATTTGAGTCAGTTTTTGAGTAGTGATGTTAGTGTTGGATAGTAGCGCTTCAACGTGATGGCGCCAACTGGGTTCAATTCCACTTATTATACAATCAATGGTGGGCGGTGTCCGGTTGTTCTGACCGCATGCGCTTTGGTGGGTGGTTAATAAGAGTACACCATTCGTGCCCTAGCTATGGCGGAGGTTGGGCGAGTCACACCTTATGGAGTAAACTGAAAGTGGAAGGCAGATTTGGTGCGCGTGACGATGTCCGTGCATTCAAAAACGGTGTCTTTGAATCATGAATTCGTCATGGCAGTGTTGCAGGAGGGTCTACGCTATGCCATGAAGACCATGATGTGAGTGACTCCATCTTGGAGCTTACAAATTTCACTAAGTTGTAACATGATTGACACTGCAAGGGCATGAATAGGATTGCAGTTTAATCCAGGTATTAGAATCGTGTAGGCTATCGCTAAAGTTGAGACATGGTGAAGTGTGTGTTGGACTGTGTTTCTAAGAGAATTAGGTTCCTATAATGAAAATAATTCGCATCAGCCCATGTAAGCACGGGAGACTGTTCGTAATGCGCGAAAAATATCTGGAGGGTTGTGAGTGGATACCAAAGACTATATAAATAAATACGTTGCCTTACACCCGCCTTCGTTTGAGAGACGTCAATGGACTCAACTTGGCTATTCTTGCTCCATCCATCCCATCATTGCCAGCGCTTTATAAGTCACCCACGAGCCAGAAACGAAGTCCGCGAATCGACTCATTTCAAAGCTCAAAATGTATCCCAGGTTGGCAGCAATAATATGGCCACAGTTTCAACTTCGTTGTGAACCAAATTACAAGTCTGTTTCTCACCAAATCCTCCTTTCTACTTTTCGAAAAATATGTCTAGAAGTGGAGGCACTGACTGAAGCTGCTCAACTTACCTTCACGTGGCTGAAGTTTGTAATGTATTCCCTTCCATTTCATCCTCATCTCAGTAGTATTCAGTCCTCATTTTAACTTCTGCTCAGCTTCTGGTCGTAAAGAATCCATAAATTGCTCCCGTGACACCTACTTGCAACGGATATTGCGTTAAGTCTGCAGTAGATGCTTAGATAAATCCTTAGGTTTATGCCACTTTAGTTGTTAGTGACGGTTATTTGATTGTGATGAATGCCCAAAGTGAGGCTGGTCTCATTACCTCCCATGCTATGAGTAACTTCGAATCAATTCACTCACAGTATGAACCCGCTCCTGTGACATTCATAGCTGACGCCTAGCGTGGAATCCACAGTGTCTCGCCCTCATGACCGAGTTGGATTGCAGTGTATGAGACCTAGAAACGATTCGGATGACCTTTTAAGCACGCTAGCAAAATGGAGCTACCAACTGTGGGGACAGAGAAGCTTATGAATAATGATGAAACATGATTCGTTCTGGTATCCTAATTCTAGGTTAAAATGAGGGTAACCTATTTTTATTGCACAATAAACCTCTAATATCCGAATTATACGAATGATAACAGTCAAAACGTCTTTTTGGGCATAACACTTCGCTTAGGTTTGAGAGCACAGTAACGTGATCAGTACCCAAAGTAGACTAGTAGGTGGATCGAAGTGACACTTCATCAAATGAATTAATTCCAGTTATAGTGCCTTCAATCAGATCCAAAGCCTTTGAGGCTTGCCTGTAGTCACTTATTAGCAAATTGAATTTCTTATTTCATTGCCTTGTGCTAACATTACAATGCGGAGGTCTTTTGGAATCGCACATGTCAGTGCAGGCTCTAGACCTTGTTTCAAGCTCATTCAAAATGAATGTGTTGCTCTCGATTTTGGCAGAGATGAGAGATTAGGTCAAATTTGGAGCAAATAAAGTAGTGTTCTCACAACTGTACACCTTCTTTGTTAGGCTCTCCATGAGCACTATCTTCACCAAGCTTCGAATTTCGTTATTAACCTACAGAAACTCATGACTTACTCTCTTCCAGCAAAAGCCCTCACCGACCATTCTTATTGCCCTAACAGCAAAGATAAGCAGAAATAAGGAGCCTTCATTCCACACTTAGCTGGATGTGGTGCATTTAATTTGGTGCAATAACCCGGCAGTGATTGCTAACTGCTTTTGAGATGAAGGCGAGAGTTCGGTTCCAACCAGTGGTAGATACGCTTCAAGACTTGGAATAATATAGTGATTACTGCAAAGGTGAAAGGTCAACTTAATCTAAGTGAACTCCAGACCCACTAAGTAAATGCAGTGTCATTATTTTGCTGCGAGAGAGCATAACAAGTCATACCATTTGCTTTGGGATGTGATTTGTCTTGATTGACGTTATTCTGTGCTCATCTACGCGGCAACCAGGCAATGGTGGTGGAGATGTGGGGTCCCTCTCGGTTGTTGAGTGTACAGCAACTACTCTCAAAGTTTCAATTTCTTTATGCATTTTCATTCGATAGGCACCAGGGAGAATGTACGTCCAAATGGCAGTCGTAATTCCACCATGCTAACGAGAGTTGGTGCAGGCCTTTGGGTAATGCAAAGGGCGTAGGGGTAGATGAACGTTTGTAACAAATTTCAAAAGGAAGTAGTCACCATCTTGCAGGTGGAGGTTATGTGTTCAGACATGATCTACATCAACGAATATTTAAACGCAAATCTTCTACTCTCGATTCTATCTAATCTATACGTGTTCCAATCCAGTTAAGCGGAAATTTGCTTTATATCAGCGACGAACTCCTTACACGAATAGTGAACGCGTGTAGCTAAGACAATATCCACTTTCACTGGATGTCACCGCTATTCATCTGAGCTCTGCTCGGGTTTCCTGTGTGGGTGGATGGTTTTGAGGATACAACTAGCCCAAAAGACTAGCGTACTGCTCTATCATTTTCATTATCCTTACATGATAACTTCACTTCTCTGTTTGCTGGAGTTGAGATGTCCGTAGAGTGTGATGATATGAAATATTACTCAGCTGTGATTCTAAAACACCCATTTGTGAGCATCAAATGACAAGAATAATTAGAGGTCAACATTAGCATTTGAAATGTTGTAGCTCACATTCACAATGCAAAAGAGAAACGTTGGAGTCATGGAGTTCCAAGTTCAAAGCCCCGCAAATCCGTCAGAGAACTAAAACTACCTTCAGGCTCATTGTACACACATGTAATGAAGTGAATGACGTGCCAATTATGGAAGCAATATACATGGGGATGCAGTGGGTGGCATTTGGGCTCTTGGTTCACTCTTATTAAATCCCATGCAACTCATCCCAGGAGCCCTCAGACAGCGCCACCATGCCATAGAGTGCAGTGTTGAACAGAGATACATTGGAAGATCTGAGTTATCAACCCACCTTTCGGCGAGGGTGGCACTCATTTTTCGATTCTTCATGTGTACTCTCTTCAAGACTCTTGCAATATTTGCATCGGATCACAAGATAAACACACCATTCCAGACACTAATAATGCCTTCGATAGAGTTGTCCTGGAGTCGACAACAATATCAGATCGCACATCTACGCTCTCGTCAAACCAGTGTTGAAAAGTGGCTTCAAGTGCACATTAATTTGGTTCTTTTGCTTGTATCTTCATTAGCTCCCACTCTATCAAATGACAAACTAGTTAATGCCTTCACGTTGCATGCTGTCCATGGCATGGTATCAGAAAGAAATGGATGTAGGACATATAACTCGTGGCTTAAATAATACAAATCGTACGTGGATTTACGAAAATCATGCCAATACACTGAAACACAAAAAGAACCAACATGCTGTTCTAATCAAAATACTGTTAGCCTTCAAGCCGCATTTAAAGATCCTTCTCACTTGACTGTGATTCAGTGCACTGTAATTTCGACCTGAAATCGCTTCTGCGCTACAACTCCGGTGGGACAGTTGTGGTCCCCTTGGGGCACATGGAAATGCTCCAAAGTCGGGATTTCGGCTTCTGTCTCGGGATGTTTGCAAAGGGATGCATAGAGTGAGCACCTTTCATTGGTACACAGATTAAAATTGTACCTACCTACAGCAGTTGCAATAGGCTGCAAATGGATGCATTGATGTTTGCTAAGACGGAGCAATCGATAGTGGTTGTATCAGGGTAGATACAAACAGATGCCTCCTTAAGGGAGTAATATGGAAGGCCGATGAGGGCATGCTAGTGAAGTGCAATTAATTAGTGTCTTCCTTTTCCTCCATGTCAACAAAAGGATATGCATCAGCTTCAGAAGGTAGTGGACAGTTTTCATACGGTCAGTTGCTTTCAAAGTTAGCGACCTCAAACAGAGTTGGACTGTTTTCTGTGCTACCGAGGGCGTGCACAGAACTTTCCATGATCCTGGAGGCCTCAAGTGCTCAAACGGACCTTTTTTTCACCACATGGCTTTTGTCCAGTGAACCCAAGAGGATTGCTACCGCACAGATCTAAAATAAGAAGAAATATTGAATGCGATAGTGATATCAAAAGTCCATTTTTAGATTAAATAAGCCATCCGAAAGCCTCTGTACTCTCTTTGTTCTAGCCATTTAAGCTGTTTACAAACAAGGGAATGCTGTGTCTTGAATTTCCAGCATTTTTCTACTGGCTAGTTATACGCTGTAGAAATTAAAACACTGCAATTCTTGCAAATATTTCAATGATGGGTGCAATGTGGTTTATGAAACCAGCATAACTTCACTATAGCAATTCGAGCCGGCAGCAGTACTTAAGGGAAGGTGGGCCTCTCATGGGATCCCAAAAGGGAAATTACATGAATGCGTGATCTGACATCTCCGTCTGTCAGCAAGGAATCGGCAACAGAATACTTTAGCTACTTTATTTGCGGCGTCTATTACCTCCAGCCTCATCCTCTTACTTGAATAGTAGTAGTGTCAAAAAATACTAAATTCAAGTTCTTTATTCTTTGATGTCATCCAATCCTTTGAAGTACTTTGATACGTGCGTTATTCATAGTTTTGACATTGTTGCCATTGTAAGATGAAAAAGTTTAGACAAATTTTGCAGCTGCCATGAGGAGCACCACGACATTTTGCATTCTGCATCAATGAAGCGTGGAAATGGCTCTGATCGTTGTGGGTTTAGCAAAGCAAGGCAATTAGCTTACTCCAAGTTTTCTACACGTTGATGCAGTGATATTTCGTAAGGAAAAACTCGACTCAATCAGCTTAAATGAAATCCAAAATCATTAATCCTTTAGGTAGTAAGTTCAACCAATCTTTATTGAATAGTGTTGACCGAAAAGACCCTTCGCATGACAACTAATCAATGTTGAAATCGTCCTTCAACAATAGCGTTAGCTTCAAAAGTTTTGGAGCATTATTTCAGCAAATATTTCTTAACAAGGAATAGATGCTTGTCTCATTCGGATGAAATTGGTGGGTTTTTTAAGAACAGAAATGATAAATTTGATTTGATCCCAGTAAAATTTATAACGAACTTACAATCAGCTAACTTGGTGCTTAGAAGATGAAGCCATTGTAAGGAGGATTGAGGCAGATGAACTCTGGCCCAAGCTTATGTCACCCTAGACGGAAGCACCTGTGATCAACTGCATGTCGTTTCTGGGAACAATATAAAACTTTCAAACGAGTTGCCAAAACTAGAATGTGAGCGATGGAGAGGATGCTTACAGCCCGAACTATTCCTCTAGTCTCAATATGACTGACAGCCAAGCGTGTATAGTCATTCATAGCTCAGACTCTCGTAGTTCGATATGCTAACACAATGTCAAAGAAGGAACAAAGTTTGACAAATCAGTTTCCCAGAGCTTAGAGGCCCCTGCAGTTTTGATCAGGCAGATTAGGAAGGGTTAAGCTAGAGGCGCTAAAGCATGTTTCGTGGGGGTGAACTGCATTTGCTATCCAGCCGATGAGGACATGCAACGTAGAACGCACTCCCGTGTCCCCATTGAGTAGAGAATTGACAATGTAAAAGTTGTTGCAGCATTGTCACTCAAAGACCATTCCATAGAAAAATACTACGGCAACCCAATGCTAAGACTGCCAATTTCGGCTTCTCCGAATAGGGCATGGTTCTGCAATTCCGTAATAGTAATTTTGCGGCAGAGGTAAACAGCAAGTACTGCTAGAGCAATGGACAGTGACTTTCTAGCCAAGTTGACCTCTAATCTAGCGATTTCATAGGACTGCAAATTGCTTGACTAAAGCGTTTTCCGAAAATTTCAGCGTTTTCGACATACCTCACCGCAATGGTAAGGAAATAATCATTATTACACTAATGGACTACATATGATAAGTGGACCTTCACAACATCGCAATGCTCAGCCGTCTAGCTTTTCGAACCAACGCACAATTTGTAGCATATTCTGCGGGAATGCGTCCCTTACACTCCACTACGCGTACTTTCCAATGCTGAGTAGCTGATCGCTGAGTTATTGCTAAGCTATAGCACACATTTGGTAGAGTACAGGCAAGGGTGTATAGAAACACCATTTTCGTTCCGTATTGATCTTTGACACTTGGTAGCAGAGGAGTCGCCATTTTGGGTAGGTTGATCAAGGCTGATAGAATTTTCGATTTCACCTCATCATCCCCTGAAGTAAACTTCAAGTCCGTCCACTTGATTTACTGGGACACTGATAGCACATCCACTGCTACAGCGGAAAGTCAATGCACTTGGAGCAGAAGCAGTAAACGTTCCATTCAATGTCTTGGAAATTCTCCGTTTACCAGGAGGTAAAGTCGCTACTTTGAATGGCAGGTCTTAGGAAGCTAGCGAGGCATTGCCTTCTAAGACTGGTCGCACTTGTTAGGCAATCGTTGGTTAGCATACGCCTCAATATGGCTGTCAGCATGACAATAGTCCCAGGCGGCTTGGATGAAGTGCATCTACAAAGTTCAGAAAATGCTCCGACAGAATGAGTTGAAAACAATGCTACAGCGGCACCAATACTGAGCTACTCATCTCTTCCCCCAAGTTCCATTATAAGGACTTGGTAGATGGGATCAGAGGTGACAAATCGCACAGTGAGATGGTAAATACTTGATTATGGTCGAATCTGGATGGAGATTGAAGAGCCTTGGTAGGTATTCGGACCAGTTGAGAGTAGCATGCAATCCTTCTGAAAATAAGCAGTCACAACTTAGCCTTCTAGAAAAGCCAAACCATTATTTCTAAGAGGAAAAATGCACACTTTGACTAAAAATTAACCAGTACATTAGTCAGCAATTTAGGAATATCCAAGAATAAGCGCTTTGTGCTCTAGACTACTGAGGAGCCCATTAAGCAAATGCTCGAAGAGCCATGTAAATTTGTAATCAAAGTGCCCTAAAATGCGCAAATCTTCAGCTAATGGGAAAGACGCTTACTTATTTGATGTACTTAAGCCCCCGCTATAACACAATGCACTAAAAATAGGTGTTAAATAATGGTTGCGTTTTAAGCGGAATGAAAACTTCATTTCCAACATTCAGCCCACTACTTAAGTGTAAAGCAACAAAAAATACAAGTTCAGGGCACTGTTTATCATTGTAGCGGCAAGAGTAGTAAAGATTTGATTAATGTCTACCTGGTCTACAGCCACCAGTGAGCACAATATAGGATCCGTCTGCGTATCTAGTGCACATTGCCCCTCTCCCGACATTTCTCTTGTCTTTGGCCGAAATGACAATTTGACTGGGTGCAGGGTTTGTAAGTGAGGCAGACATTGGCCAATAAAAAGTTGAGCTCGCAATGTGGTCTCCCTGCGTTCTAGATGTTAATGATGCCCACAGTCAGACGGTATTCATTGCCTTAGTGTGAAGATACAACAACGACAAGAGAAGCCGAATTTGCATTTGTTTTGCTAAAGGATCTCTTCTCCTCCATAATTGGGTTTTAAGTTATTCAGGCAAATGGAAATATGATTGGCGTCTTGGATAAGGCAAATTTCGTTATAGAACCAGATTACCACTAACAATGATGGGAAGTGACAATTAAACCCGTTTGTGGACAAGAACAGGCAACTCCATGCACCAAGCCAGCAATCTGCTTTCCACCGTCTTCCCACACAACTCCCATTTTCCCCCACCTTCAACCAGCAGAATCAGTAAAGAAGTAAAAGTAGCATAAGCCATTCCACCGATATCGATGATTAGGAGGGTACCAGCCACCAACAGTAAATCCCTGTTAGGTTTACCTAAATTCCAACAAGAATTAATAGATCTGCGCCATAAATAACTATTAGCAAATTCATTAAACTCTAGTAGCTGCTCAAGAAACTTTTTAAACTATGTAGGAGGATCTTCCCTTTCCTCTTCTTCCCTTCTTCCATCCCTACTACTAGAAGGCTGGATGTTTCTAGACCTCTTCATTATGGATGCAGGTAGAATGCACGATAGAGGAGTGCTTATGACGGATAGGCCCCTGACTCTGCGGAGAAACCACATGCGTCTACTAGCAAGTTGAAATTGCCCTACCACCTCTTGCCTACAAAGCGCATTTGGAGAACATAAACATTATAACTCTCCTTTCGAAACCTTGGAAGCTGTAAGTCAATACTTTATCCTCGTACATCAAATTAGCCTACTTTAAGGTGCGGACCTTGCTACAATACATTATTTACACAGGTTCATGCATAACAATAGAAGAAAGCAAATTTAGAAACAGTCATGCATACGTTGAACTGTCAGAAACGGAGTTAGGACCGTCTTGATTTCAAAGCGTTAGAGATTGTTTTAGTAAAAATCATTTTATTGAATAAATAAGGTGGCACTCTCGATCATTGGAATGAGACTTAAGTATTCAACCATAACACTCGAAAGTTTGGATTCGCAGGCAGCACTCTCAAAAGGAACTTATGTTAGTTTGACATTCGTAATGAAAAAAACCGCCCTTCAATTTGCCTTGACGAAATACATGTGAGATGCCCATTCGAGTTACAAGGGAGGCCTTTCTAGAGAAGTCAAATGCAATCCATTTCGTTCTTTTCTAAATGATAGAGAACGAACAGTGATATGAATTCGCGAAGGTGCTTGTGAACCATGTAGCATGTCATCTTACTAGAGGTTTCTGCACCAAACTGCTCTTATTCCAAGGGCTTTCAACACTTTTCAAACTTAAAATCGCTCACATCACCAAAATACACTCTGGTAAAGTAAGAAATGAAATAGGAGGACTTGACTTCACAGCTCGGTAAGAAGTGCATAAATGGCTGAAATGAAGCGCTTACAATCGTGTACTTGGACGCACTTCCGAAACATTTGATGCACGCAATGAACTCAATGGCAGTATGGCTATATGACCCAAAATAATCGCTCTCCAACGCTCCCGATGCCGCATGAAAAATTTGTTTGCCGCATGTAATGCACATGGTCCAAATTGTCAATGCGTATCCAATTGACAAGCCACAGTGCATTGAGAATATCTGGATTCAATTCAAGCCCGATTGCTGAATCTCAGAATCATGTCCTTATTAAGACAGCGAAAACTGCATGGATAATTACTTGAAGTCATGCATTTATTACCGCATGTCATCTCGAGGAATTCGAGTCGTGCCATTTTTAGAAACACCAGGATCCCGATACTGAAAGGTCACTGTTCTCAGTCTCTGCCTCAGCAGATGCAAGCCAGATCTTTAGGCTGCTTGCATCAAATAGACCAGCAAGGGGGCATGGTGGCACCACATGCCCTTGATTCGTGCCTTTGGTTTCGTGGGAGTCATGTGCAAATCAATGCCATTGAAGAGGATTTTTAGGCTAGCAGTGGTGTTCCATATGACTCTAAGGTTCAACCATTGATCTGAATGCGAGTAAACTGTTTTAAGGTAGTGTGGGGTCCAACGCATTATTTGACAAATCTGTACCTCTTAACGAGGCTATAAGTCTTTGAGAGAAGAATAAGAGTGCAGCCTTCAGCACCTGCAGAAACTGACGCTCGAAGAAGTGCTCTGAGTATGAAGATCGTCTATGACGACGGAAGTCTCTCTGGTCCCAACGTTACCGAAACCGATGATACGGCGGATGCATGACCTGCCGACGGGTTGTAAGGAGAGCCAAATGGGATGTGCGACTCCTTGAATTCCGCAGAACCGTATCAAAGGACCATGAAGACAGTCATAGAGCCATTGCAGGCCAATCAAGTAGCACTTTGTAAAACATCACGCTTTTGCATTTTTGAGGGGAAGCTTTTGGACTTGTAGTATGGGCATTATTATGCGGATTAATTTTCCAAACCTTGCCGATATGAAACAAAGTAAAATTGAGTAGTTAGGGCCAAATCTGAGCTAATCATTATAATGTTGGCTACGCCACTAAGTGTTTCTCAATAAAAACCTGTCTTAGTTCGATATAAGCATTTGGAGATTCTTTGCATTTAGACCACTATAGTGTTCTTAATTAATTTGACCCTTTATTCATTTTAATGTTTCTTTCAGCATTTTTTTGATTTAATAAAAACTGTTTCTGGCCTAATTACATTTTAATAACCACAAATTTCTATTCATGCTGAACCTTTCTCGCAATGCAACCAAGCATGTTTGTGCTTGAAATGTATGAGCTGTGACACGTCAACTGTGGCGGAGAGGTTGAAAGACTTTTAGAAGTACTGCTGAAGGTCTTACCGAGGATAAGATAATCGCCTCTTGCATTAGTAGAGATATAGCCGAAATCATTTGTTCTTGAATGAGTATGTAGCGCACTGTTTGAATCTTTATGGGTACGTACATGGAGGTGATGATAGCCTCGTCGGAATTCGTTACCTGCAGTTGCTTCCTCTCAAACCTCATACAGCAAGACTATTCGTGAGTGATATAGGCATCGGCCAACCAATACTGCTCTGCTTTTAACAGCATTTGCACCTGGGTGGCTAAAAAGTAATTGACCTTAAAATAACCCAGTGTACAATGCTTGCAATCTTGTGAAATGCATCATCTACACGTGGCAAGGCAATGTAGTTTAACCAATGCGATATCTTGTACATCCAACCATTTTGCGCCTACAATATATGAAAGGCAAGTGTACCTCTTTATGGGCGGCTAGGACACAACTATTTGGTGTTGTTATGCGGTAGTCCAGCAGAGTGCGAATGACAGCTGCGGAGATGGAATGAGCGACTACGGATTCGCCAGAGAGATTGACTAAGTAGTGCTGAAGTGACACTGAATTCTCGCCGAGACAATTTCAAATGCAATCATTACATATGAGTCGAAGCGGATGCTACAAACCAGATGGGTACCGTCAAAGTGCATATTGGTGGAACTTGGCACTTGATTTACAATCACGAATGGCCGGAAACGCACACTTTCTGCTTGATTTCTGCAGAACGCTGTTTCTGTCAGCAACTTTATGAAAAGTGCACTTGCTATCTTCCATTCTAGGTGACGAGTTAGTAGACGGGTTAAGTGGGCGTGAATTATGCATCCATTGGCCGAGATTTGGACAGATTACCGCAGGTTGGTTTGATCACCACTTGTAGGCTGTTGACAACGGTGCAGGATAGAATGGCTAAATGTTTACAGTAGGCAAGAGGTCTATGCCGCCTTTATTGCCCACCAAAAATGTGTATTTCAAGTATCCAGAAGAGGTTGACAGGGAACTGTCTAGTAAAGTAAACTCAGAAATGCTCTTAGTTTCATTGAAATTGGTGTTAGATATTAGGCAAAATCATTATATAGAGAGTGCCCTACTCCGTCTTCACACAATGTGGATCATGTACCCATTATCCAAGGACATTTTAGCGATCTAGTCACATTAGAACATGGTAAATCGGCCATTCTTTATGCCTTCAAGTTCATTTTAAATTCGTCGCCAAACATGCGTAAGAAATGAGGCCAATTTTGCCTAGAATCGCGCATCGGTTCGTGTCCATTTGGCAATCCATCAGCAATCAGATGTCTCTGTGCTGTCTTGCAGACTGCGACAAAAGCCTTGCTCTTACGAACATTTGATAAAGGTATTTGGCGAAAGAAACACCGTCATTTGCTAGAAATTTTGGGTATGTTTCAAGCCAAATTTACACACATCATCCATTTTACAACCCAGACACCTGCAAGTTTGTAGATTGACTATCAAGGGGTGTAGGCCAAGATTATTTGTTTGATCCCGTAGAGCCTACCTCAAATGAAGGATTTAGAATCACATTTAGACCAAGACTAATGCTTAGACTGCACCTAGCACTCGAAAATTATCAAGTACCATTAAGTGTTTGTGTTGTGAATTTAAAGGCATTGAATAAGCTATGCAATCGAATGCAGGATCTCCATTCAACAGGAAGCACTTCGACTTAGCAATAAGTAGTTGGCAAACTGTAGTTGAATACAAGTTGAATTCTGGTTGGTGTAACATGCCAGTTGGGTGTTATGAGTTGCAGTCTGAAAGGCAAAATGAGAGCTAGTTACCGAGAAGTTCGAGTAGTTCAGAAAGTGCGACCGGCATACCGAGTGGTTGTAAAGACTACTGACCTCTTAGTAGCGAAAGCGACATAAATGAGCATAGTTTGCCAGCGCATGGGAGGGCAGGGAGCCTAAATAAACGTATTGGAAGCCTCGAGACTAAAATGACTGCATGGAAAGGGGTTCGCCTTACTCAGCCATCTATTTTGGATATTATAACAATGTTGAACCTTATGAACAATCCACGAGGTTGTAGGGTGAACAGTCAATTCCAAATGGAATCGCAGTGCCAACGCCAACAATCATTCTCTTTGTTCAATCTAGGTGGAGAAAATGGAGGAAGATGTGCATGTTCTGTACCACCGAAGACTGCCCTGCCACTGTCACTCAGAGCAAGGCCAATCCACTCTCTGAAAGTCACTTCCCAGCCATCCTTTTAAGATGGAAAACGAATAATCCTACTTAAACAAAGCTTCCTAAATGTTTTTCAAAATCCGAATTTCAGTTTTTAATTTTGAACATTTTTCCAAATCTCGTGATAATTGAACTTGGTCTTGAAACTCAAATGACGCCGCAGTGTGCGTTGTGCTGTTAGAGGCACGAATTCAATTTCCTACGGATGTGAGTTAATGAATGCATTCAGTTTTGCATCAATCACAATAGCGCATTCTCACTGAGGTAATTTCGTCTAAAGAGATGGCTTTAACAGTTCCTCATTCAATTTATAGCAGAGGTCAAAATTCGGACCTGAGTGCCTCATGTTGCTGTTGTGCCAGTTCATGGTATTGTAAGTATTTTTAGCAGTAAATATTACTAGGCCTCAATGCGTAATAGTGAGTCCCTATTTATGTAAATAGCGTTATTAATACGAATCGCAAAAGCTAATGTTGCTACTAGTTGCTGTTGTTCAAAGGTGCACCCTCGGTGAATTTTAGTATTTTAATCTGATAAAGCGAGCCAATTAGTGTTTTGCAATCAAGTAAAAATGTTTCGGATGAATTTGGTTTTAAAGTACTTAACTGTGAAATTCGAATGCTTTAAGCGTTTAAATACGCAAATGGCCTTAAACAAGTTTTACAGTTCTAAACGAAAAGTTTTTGATTTGAGCTAGGATGCTCAAATACATAAAAAGCACATAAATAATTATCCACCGCTGATAAGAATCCAGTTTTATACTAAGGCATGTGGCTTTTTAGAAAAAAATTACTAGAACACTGCATTAAGACGATTCCTTAAGTGTTTTTAGATTGAAAGGAAGGTCCGATTTTCAAGGAGACAGCAGTTTCTATAGTAGCAAAAGCTTGACCGCCGAATAATTTGAAACTAGGTTAGTATTGGTTGGATATCTCAGCACAGAAGGATACGGTGACTTGATGTTGCATAGAGAGCTTCACATGGCCACCACCTACGCCAGCGACGCTCCGCGTAGACTGATGGGCTTGCGGCTTGCCATTTGCACGCCACACCTCTCCCGATCCAATAGAATGATGAGGTTCGAGGGATGTATGCATGCAGCCGCACTGAATAACCAAGGATTCAACCGGCGATGGAACGTTTGTTGCTAGGTGGATTTGTTACCCTGAATGAATTATGCAACGCTGTGTATCTTCAAAGCTTCTTTGAACTTGAGTCAGTCTCGCTCGTTGGCGTCTGCTTCACACATGAGCAGACAGAATAGACAGTAGCCAGGTGTTTCATCATCACCGTCTCACAGGCAGAATTAATGCCGAGAAGGCGGGTCGTGTAGTGTCAGTTTGACGAACAAGGTGCGATGTTGCTCACTTCATGGATCTACAGGCTGTTGAAATGCCAGTCGGATATGGGCGACCGAAACCTTTTTGGGGTTAACCACATGGAATACCACTCACGATGTTGGTGCTCTGCTAGGGGTTATTTGAAGGTTGTCACATCTCATATTAGTGGCCAGATACCCTTTGACACAATTTGGTAGGCGTTCTATGTATCTGGGAATTTAGGTAGCTAGAACCGCCAATTAATGTAAGCCACTTAAAGGGATATTCAGTTGTAATCCTCCAAGTGAATCGCTTGGACGCTTAGGTTACGCTACCGATACACAGCACGAAATCCTCGGACTCTGAATGCCTCCACTATGTAGTTGCAATGCAAATTGGAAGTCAACGTAGCTTGTAAAACGTGTAGTCCAGTGCAATCTGCATTATCTTCAGGCTACAAAATTCATTGATCTCGTCGAGTCGTATTGGCTAATTAGGTAAAGCATTCGCGTGAGTGGCGAATCAGAAATTGAACGCTTCCTTGAACTGTTTAGACTAAGAGTTAAACGTGGTTAAGGTTGACTGCTCAATTATTTTGATCCTCTCTAGCATTTGCTACAAATGAGACAGATCGTTGCAGCCAAAGTATTGCGAAACAGCTTAAACCAATTCAAGGACAATAGTGTTACAATCAAACATTATGTCGTATGCTAAGTAAAAGGACTGATATAGCTAATGCGAAGCTACTCCGATGCTCACCATCAACAAAGTGCATTAAAACAAATGTTACCTATGCAGTGGATGGATATTTGGCTGCATTGTAGCGTCCTGAGACTTCCATGAAGGCAGAAGAAGGCATAGTGTAAAGGCAGAACATATGTGCTCAGCTAGCAGAGGGAACAGGACTGCTGGCATGGTCCGGAGGCCAGCCACCCGATTAGAGCTATATGGCCATCTAATTGACCGAAAACAAAACCGGCAATCAGGACAACAAAGCGTTACGTGCTTAATCTTCATTCCTGCAGTGCATTTGCATACGCTTATTGGGGATCCGCTGCAGGGCAACTGGTTGGTAGATCTCACCTGGTAAATGAAAATGGATGCAGTCATAAATGCGGAATAATTCCAACCTTTGCTTTCCGTTATTTTGCGCATGTATCACCTCAGCAGTAATGAAAGAAGACAAATAATATCTTTGTGGCAAATAAAAAGAAGCGATCAAACTCTGTTTACAACCATTATGCAACCTCTGCACATAAGACTTGTCAGATTGACAGCGCTTTCGCCATGATTGCAAACTGTGAGGCAGTTTTTTGATCTCGCAAGGTGTGACAAGGCATGTGACTGAAGTCTCCAAAGAACTGAGCATATGACTTGGACCACAAAGGCATTCTGTGATTGGGCACGCAAAAGAAGCAGTGCAATATCTTCGAAAAAGTCAACAGCGATTAGTCTAGATGCCTTGGCGGAGTTCTTAATGTTCATCATAGTTTTGCATTGAGTGGAGATTAGCTTAACAAGGCTGAATGATGAACAAATCCCTAATGCATTAATTATTCCCTTGATTCAATTGCCTTCATGTCGGAGCCATGCTCTCACCCTCTAGATGCATTCCTATCTTCTTTAACCCTTCATCTCCTCTTACCTTAATTTAAACTATCTCATCATAGGTCTAAAATACGTTTGAATGTTGCTACTTGAGGCCTCGTCTACCCAATTCGGTGTTCCATTCTTGCCGTAATTCCAAGTCTGCGAGGCTAAGCTTCCACACTGATTTATGAGAGTTTACTATCAAAAGAACAAACAGTCCAGGTCACTAGATGCTCAGACAGTGTATTCGCGCCAGTGTGCCCGCTGTCTTGCCCAAGTCTAAAAGCACCAACCGTCGTAACAGAGTAGAGTAATGATACAAATTGCAAACTACTGTCTAGTTGGAATAATTAGCACAAACAGAAATCAGTGTCTGTAGTTGAGCAAGCCACTGCAAGAAAGTGGGTTAATGCCTCGTGATTTCATAAATTGCAAAGTATATGACGTTATTTAACCAGCCCTAACTACCAAAAAACTCAGGCATTTTGGAGGCGCAGTAGGAAGTTTTATCACGATGAGCAGATCAGTCTGCATATTAGGCGCGGTTTTGATTTTGCAGAGACGTGCAGTGCAACCACTCTGACGGGATCTGCGTTGCACAAATAGTTGTAGCGAGAGTATTGCAAAGGTCTCTTACATTGAGTCGATGGTTTACTACTTTCGCAGTTCTATGGAATTATCAGGTTGGTGGACCATCAGCGGAATTATCGTCTTTGATGGCATTGTATAATAATGGACATATTAAACTTGCAAACACTATTGAATGGGCGCTACATTAGATGTTCATCGTTTTGGTTCAAATATGTGTGTTGAGCAACACGAAAGTAAGCTTTGTGGAGTCGCATAGCATTGTCAATTTATTCGCCTCTTGCAAATTGAGATGTTGGAGGTGTCGCTAAGAAATGACATGTCTAAATTGCGGGTTGCATTCGAAAAGTGTTGTGATGACAGCGAAGACAAGGTCAATTCATCAAATCAACTAATCACATCGACGAAGTCATACTGACGAACGCATTAAGAGCACACGAAGCATATCCCTAGTGTCAGACGGATGCCATGCTGAGAATTACTGCGACTCTTCTTCTTGTTGTCTTTCATCAGGTGCGTATTCATCGCTGTAACTCAAAATTTAATTTTTGTTCAATAATTACCTTTTCATGACACCGACCCACTCATGGAATGAAATACATTTCTGACAATTGGCTATTGTGTGTCAAGTGTGGTGCAAGGCTTCTTTTACTTGCAAATGCATATAAATAATAAAATGTGCTTTTAGCCTAACAGAAAAGCAGGCTACAATTTGGAGCACGTGGAATCGCTCATGTAAAACCACTTAAAAGAGCCCAATGTATTTTATGGCCGGAATGCCAGCCAGGTCATGGTCCCAGTGACTACCACACCGGTGGCCTGTGATAAGATAAATTGAGTGGCGCCGATGTGTACTTCCGAAAGCTTAATTGCTCCAAAGTCTCAAGTGAACTACCACGACTATTCTCATGGTAGATTAGTAGGAAATTGGCAACTGACAAGTGATGCTGTTTACAATTAGTCAGTGTGTGTGGGTGGACGCAGCAGCTATTGGAGCACATCCTGCACTATTCCAACGGCATCAAATAAGTGTCAGCAAACAAAACTATGAGTACATTTCGCATAGAAGAAATGTGTATTTGGTGGTGACTGAGCTTGCACTGGGATGAAAGTGACAAAACAGAAATGGTGCATGGGAAATAATGACACAGCTGTGCGAACCTACTTGATATTGAAGGCGAATACGAAACATTGAGCAGATGTGACAATTTGAAGTTCTCTTTTTCATGCGTAGTTGAATAAATATCTCTGACAAACGAAAATGAATGAAGATCGCCCAGTCATTTGCCACAGATCAACATTTCAAACACACTCCTTTCATAAGTATTAAATGGTGATCACATTAATGCCATTGCAATCTGCC
The DNA here is from genome assembly GCA_001923025.3 of Taenia multiceps. Taxonomy (NCBI): domain Eukaryota; kingdom Metazoa; phylum Platyhelminthes; class Cestoda; order Cyclophyllidea; family Taeniidae; genus Taenia; species Taenia multiceps. Next base: position 1,232,016 of record CM010317.1, on the reverse strand, counting down.
AGATCCAAAGCCGTTCCGATGTCGTGTCTGTAAATTGAATTTCTCCCGACGAGCACACTTAACCCAACAGACGGAGCTTTCTCATCCACACAAGTCTCAAGATGATGCGAATTCCTCGTTTTTGTGGTAAGAAAGTAAACCTCTTATTTAAAGTGCCATTATTTTACAGGACAGGACAGTTATACACATCACCTTTGGCAAAATGCATGCTCCATCGTAAATATATCACAACGACCTATGCAAAACTGTCATGTGCAAAGATCACAGCCCACTGAACTGCTGCGCATGTAACTACTTCACATTAACCGGGTCGCATTTAATCCGATTTACGTGTGCTTCATGAAATTAACTACACTAAGTTAACGCTAGATGTTTTGGGCTTTGGACTCAACTTTTATGATAGGGTGGATGTGGACTTTGTTGCAAGGTTTGACCGAATTTCGCTAACACCTACAGCATTGCCATGCTCTGACGAATGGTTCCCGCAACTAACTTGCAGCAGAAATTTTGTTACAAAACCATCATCCACTGAGGCGTGAAAAATCACTCGTCAGGAATGTCAGCATCAGTCGACAAGTGGCATTGTATTTTCTGCCAATTTCTTAGAACTGCAGCTGTTTAAGTGCCAGCAATGAGCAAAAACACTTCGCTGCCACTTTTTGGAGGTTCACAAACGTAAATTGACGATTTGCCTTAAAAGAGTTCATGAAACCTTTTTAGGTCGTCTTTTACACTCTGAGGGTGTAGATTTAAGGTCTTCGCAATTGATTTGACCCCACGTATCAAAGTATCGCATCGAACGCACTTGTCGATGCCTTTAAGCACTTTGTTTTTGAGCTTCCTTGAAAAGCTAATCTCCAATTTTGTTGCAATTTAAATTAAAGAGCATTTGCCAGTCACTGCTACCCAAATTGTTTACCAGGATCCACTTTAATAGTTCAAGAGAGCGTGGCAACTCCTAAATTATCCCTGATTACCTGTTGAATACTTATCCCATGATGCTCAATAACATTGCTTTTGCTCATGTGTTAACTGTTCTGAAAAGGACACCATAATTTTGCCAGTATTGCAGTAGATTCTTCGCACGACAAAGCATTTTGCGAAGACATTTTGCCTCGGTCCGTAGGAGTGAGCTGACTGATACCTTAGTACTGCTCGCAGCCACTTCCCAATCGGTAGTAAGACGGAGCGCTTCTATATTTTTCCACTTTTAAGGACAAACCCTTCACACGTCAATATTGCAATAAAAAATTATTTGCCTGAGTAATTTGAAGAACCACATTCCTGAGTTTTATTAAAGTGAGTCAATCGTCATCCGAATGGTGGGCTTGGTAAACGTTCTTACCATTCATATATTTCAACATTTCCTCATTTTAATTTCCATTTCACCAGCCAAATCCCAACTGAAGGAGCACTAACCTTCTTGAATTCGTATCACTCCTCACCAGATTGGAAGATGAATTATAACTGATGTTCATAAGAGTCAAGTGTTGCATCCGCTGTATCATCAACTTCGGTTGCATTGGAGCAGAGAGATTTCCGTCTCCACGACCTATCTTTATACTCAGAGCACTTCTTAGAGCGTCAGATTTTGCGAGCGCTGGCGACTGCGCCTCTATCCTTTATTCGAAGACTTATAGCCTCGTTGAGAGGTACAGACTTATCTAATATTGCATCGAAATCCCAAAAAATGGTGCCATGAGCTTGTGCCACTTCTCATTTGCTTCAATCCTCGTTACAATAACTTCATCTTCCAAACACCGAATTCGTTCTGCATTAACTTTGTGAAGTAGGAAAAGCAAGCAAGCAAGTGATTTAAGCGATGTCAATATGAATGGCACTTATGCAATGGTTTAATCCACACGGGGTTAGTGGGTAGAAGAAAGTGCATTAAAGGCGATCGTCTATTTGGTGCTCCGACAACCAAGCAGGCCGTTGATACCTCGTCGCCTTTTAACCTGGTCCTCAGTCTTCCTCTCTTTGATGGAACGTACATACGCTCTTTCTCGTGATTCTCCATTTTTCCCTTCCTTCAAATCCCACGAGGGATGTAAGTTGTAGAAGCACGTATTCCATTGGACAAACTGCGAACGATTGAGCGCAGAGCCTCGCCTTGCAGAAGACGCAGTTTGCAGTCAGCAACAATGCAAAGTCCCCCTACTAATAAGAAGTACTGAAGCCGCCTCAAAGTAAATGCACCCGCTCTCGCGCAATTCACCGATCTGCATCGTGACAGCACACGCCCTTGCCTCATACCATACCTTCCAATGATATGCAACAAGTATGGCGGGGAGTTTGCCCTTGGAACATTTAAGACCACAGAAGAACATTTACATTCAAATTCATGGAAGTTTCTGTTTACTTCCCTTCTGCTTACTTGGTTCGAGTGAAGCGAAGAGGTACCCTAGAGGTCAAACAATCACCACATTCATCTGCACGTAAAATTTCTGACAGGCAAACTCATACCAAGGCAGCCTCGGCTTTTTAGCTGCCATTCCTGTGTCTAATGGAGGCAGTGCCATTGCTCACTCGTTAAGTTGGCGAAGCCATCGACAGTGAAGTCACATGGCTGATTGTATGCATCCCAAGTGTTAAAAGCTGTCGATTTTGCGTCCCTGTGACTTCTGTCTCGACCTCTTCTCCCTACAGAAGAGAAAAGAGAGCGCGTTACCATCATTTACTTCACACCACCATGCTACAGGCACTCAAGCATGACGCGTTATTTGACACACAAGGGCTAACAGCCGACCTTTAGAGAGCAGGGGAACGTAGCTCAATTTATATTGACAAAGATTATTATTTTTGAGGTTAACCTTACCACAGGAATGCTGCGTGGTTTGGATTCTATTTGTCGTTGTTAAAATAGGCTTCTTATTGTCACCTATGCTAGGCGTTGCTGTTGGACGATCTTGGCATGCTCACCATGAGGTGGTCCAAGTGTCAATGGTAGCCCATAATTCGCATTGAATATAGCGGCTCCCATCCACGAGTGACACGTCTCGATACTTTTACAACTTACATCAAGACAGCTTTGTACAGGTCAAGAAATCCGCATCAGGACAGATGATACGTGGGTGGACATACATGTAATGGAATAGAATGCTGGCAAAACTAACCTAGCAAGAACTTGCAGAAGTGCATTTGCTTTATAATGAGTATCTTAGCCTGACAATATCGGGTGTAGCAAAGCCTTACAGACCGACGGAAATCGGTTCCTCCACTCATTTTTAAGTGTTACCACCAAATGTGCAAATTAACCAAATTTTTGCAAGTTCCACACACCACAATATTTTGGTACTGCTAGCAGAAAAAATTCCCATGTTTGCATATGGGATTCATATGTGAGTGATCCTGAGACATCGGTAGGCATCTGACACGTTGCACCAATCATTAGGGTGGCACGCCTCAACGTCTTCTCGAGAAGACTGAAAACAATGCAAATGAAATTTATAAATTCTGTTTGGCTAGCCTTGTGGCGAGTAGACGAGGTGTTGGAGACGATCAGATGCCTTCTTCTCAGGCGACCTTTCAAGTCTCACTTAAACATTGCGGTCCATGGCTACGTTAAGCAATGTTCTCGGATAGTGTTTTTATTCACTGAATTCTATGGCTTCCAGTTAAGCGGGCAGTTTATCAGAAGCAAAGTCTGAAAAGTGAAGCGTCAAATTAATTTTAAAGCAGAAGGCATGACATTCTTCCTCTCCCTTGCAGAGTTGAAATTAATGTCAATGCAATAGTTGCCGTAGATGTAGCTCCTTTTCTCGTTGCGCGTCGTAATCGTGGTCACCCATTTACTGCATTTTATAAGCACACAAACAAATGTATGCATGTGTTTCTTGCCTACACCATTCCATAGCTGCTCACGTACACTTCATGATGGGAAGAGCTTAGCGGAGAAGTCACTGAATTCACATGACCGTAAATCCAACCGGAAATAGGTGTGTAGCTCCGCTGCCGGAATAAGCTGCTGATTTGATAAAGAGGTTTGGAAACTACTGGTCAACGACATGACAGGAATGGTGGGCAGAATTGAGCGGTCAAAGCACCTGAACCATGCACGCGCTTATTCCTCCAACATGAGTCGCTACAGCATGTGCACTTGGGATGGAATCGCAAGATCAACAACTTCGCCTCATAGATTGCAAACATGACAAGTGTGCTGACACTGAGCTTAAGAATTTCCTATTGACCTCTTCGTTTGCTACAAATGCAACTTGATGTGTCAGCTAAGAGAGAGGAAATCAGTTTAAATCAATTTTAGGCCAGAATTTATTCAACAATCGAAATATAATTTAGAGTTTTACAAGGCGTTTCGTCTTTGAAGCTGGGCACAGACCTTGGTCTAGATTTAACTAAGTAAGAGCAGAAACTCGTTTCCTTCCTCCCAGTTACAATCGAGAAATATGTTGCGTGCTATGTAAAAAGTAAAATTGCCGCTACGGGGAATAGGCGTTGTTCCAGTCATCAAAAGTGTGTAGAGGGCAAAGTTTTTCCGATGATGTCAATTTTCACACTACAAATTTTGAAAGTGGATATACCTAACGCGAAGCGATAGCGGCACGCATTATCAATGGGGTGCGGTGAAGTTAATTTTACCTTTTCACTGAAGAGATAGTTAGCTACGTTATTTATATTCCTGAGACTCATTCGCTTGTACACGCTCGCAATCGGTCACAGAGCAAATGGTATGCAGATCTCACCTCGTAAATAAAATGCACGCAGTCATGCATAAACAATAATTCCAACCTTTGCCTTGCAATACGAGCATCAACACTCGGTCTAGTAATCACGCGGCAATGCTCTACACTGTTCATAGCCAATCCCACAGCCGCTCTTATTTCCATTTAACTGCAGCAATTACTTTTAGTTTGCTCCCCTAATTCTAGCGCATTTATTTTCCAGAGCAGTAGGTTTGCGCAGAAATACGGCTTCTTTTACACAAAATCCTGCACTTGGCAAATCAACTTAATTTACTCCCCATCAAAGTAATGCCAACAGTAATATGCAGCAGAGCTACAAACACCTAATAAGGATAAATGCTTGCATGCAGTGCTGCGGGAGTAACTGAGGAAGGCAAATGGTATCTTTGTGAAGGGCAAGTGGGGGCAAGCAACATTTGTTTACAATCATTGTGCGACCTCAACATATAAGACGCGCCAAGTGACAGCGCACTTTGCAGGAAAGCGGACCATGAGACAGCTTTCGGCTAGCGCGATGTATGGCAAGGAATGCGGCAGAAGTCTTCCAAGAACCAAACCCACGACTTGCACCACGAAGCTATTCTGTGTCTGGGTACGAGCGAGAAGCATCGCGATATCTTCACAAAACGCCAACAATGGCTAGTCTGGATATCTCGGCAGAGTTTTAACACGCATCAAAGATTCGCATTAATCGACAACAGACGTGACGATGATGAGCGAATTCCAAATGCATAAGTTAGTCCATTTAATCAATCACACCAATGTAAAACTATTCATCCACTCATTTTGCATATTACCAACATTTCTAGTCCTCATTACTTAAAAGCGTTTTGTCTCTTCTGCAACCCCTTTTGCTCCTGCCCAAATTTAACTATTTTTGTCTCGCAACTAGAGTGCTCTCGCCTTCCACTCTCCATACTTCGGTTTCGTCTGCTTAATTTCTATGTCCCAATCTTGTCATAGTTACTTTCCTGAAAACCTCTGCTTCCGCCCTTATTTATGAGATTACATCATTAGCGAAATGAACTGTCAAGGCTACTAGGGTGGTCTAGCAATGTGTGCGCTCCAGCCCCTCCGCTCTTCTGGCAGCACACCATCCTGACAGAGTAGGCTATTACGAGAACCTGCACACTGCTGCTCGCCATTTGCCAACATTTGTACAGGTGGAGGTTGACGTCGGTAATAGAATGGGTTGCAGCACAAGAGTGGGTTGAGCTTTGTGTGTCCACTTTTAACAGTTACACTTTGCGTCGAATTAGAGTTCGAAAATTGTATTGCATTGTATTGCATTAAATCGCGTAGCGCTATTTCATCAAATCAAACCCATTAGAATTGCTAACCAAGCAGCCTAAGCAACAACAAGTTGATTCGAAGACGAGTAGAAAGCTGCAGCACGATAAGCATGTTGGTTTGCCCATTCAGCACGACTTTGATTTTGTAGAGACCTGTGCCACACTTCTTTCTAGAAGGATCTGCGTTGCACTTGTGGTCGTATAATGACGGTGCAAAAGCCTTTTCCTTCGCACTGCACTACCGTGCTACAGGCACTCAAGCATGACGTGCCACTTGACACGCGAGACACGCACGAGGCGAGACGGAGGGTGCTACTGAATTGGAAAAGTAGGTGTGCGTAGACAGCAGGTGGGTAGGTGAGAGGGAGGAGGAGAGAGGTGGGTGCTGGTGTAGATTGGCGTGAGAAGGGGCGGGTATGTGAGTGTAGCAATGCGCAGCATGGCAGAAGTGCGATGTGGTGTGCAGTGCTGGCAAAGCAAGATGGCTAGTGGAAGTGATGTCTTAGGAGGGGGTGTGGTGTGGGTGGCAGCACATGAAACTCACCTGGCCGCGAGTTCAGGGTGGTCAACAAGGCTCCAATCCAAGGCGGAAGCTCAGCATTGCACTCCACTGTGTTGAAGCCAGCTGTGGACTACAATCATGTTCGGTCGGGTGCATGGCTATTGCCAGTGGGGAGTTCTTGGACATCCCTTTCACCCTTTCCTTTGGTTCGTGCATTGCCTGTGCGGTGTTGCGCCTTCCTCATTCCTTCCTTCCTTCCTTCCTTCCTTCCTTCCTTCCTTCCTTCCTTCCTTCCTTCCTTCCTTCCTTCCTTCCTTCCTTCCTTCCTTCCTTCCTTCCTTCCTTCCTTCCTTCCTTCCTTCCTTCCTTCCTTCCTTCCTTCCTTCCTTCCTTCCTTCCTTCCTTCCTTCCTTCCTTCCTTCCTTCCTTCCTTCCTTCCTTCCTTCCTTCCTTCCTTCCTTCCTTCCTTCCTTCCTTCCTTCCTTCCTTCCTTCCTTCCTTCCTTCCTTCCTTCCTTCCTTCCTTCCTTCCTTCCTTCCTTCCTTCCTTCCTTCCTTCCTTCCTTCCTTCCTTCCTTCCTTCCTTCCTTCCTTCCTTCCTTCCTTCCTTCCTTCCTTCCTTCCTTCTTTCCTTCCTTCCTTCCTTCCTTCCTTCCTTCCAAGAATGAGGCTACGCGTGGCTTTGCCATGACAAGACGAGCATTTTAAAGCAGAAAATTTGGCAAAGGCATACACTGCTGGGAAGGGCGCCGACCTCAACATAACCATTTGTTTGCCACGTAACACATCTGTGGCATGTGTTCCCAAAAGCTACTGATGACCAGGACTGTGCCATACCCTGATTTGCAAAGTGGTGCTTTGTTGCAGAATAAATAAAAGTAAAAAAATGTTCCAGTGCTATTTTCGCTACTTGAACAGGAATTAAGTTTACCTGAACAATCAATTTTACTGTCTAGCACACAGACCTTGGCTGTCGTGAGTGTTGACTTTGGTTGCCTCAGGTGAAACATTGCTGGAGCTCGAGTTCCGTGCGCCAAATCCATCCTGCTTTAACATATGGGATCGAAGTGTTGTCAAGTCTGCGGACTTCAACCAAAGTCTTGAGCCTCGTCTTCGACACCGACGAATGGATCGATGAAGTACCAGTCCATTCTGGACGCAATGTCATCGGAATGCTCCGAAGGGCTCTCCTTTACCAATACCATGTCTTTCCCAGTGCATCCACAAAAACCTGACCAATTTTGTTCATGCAGTCTTCCCGAAGCAGGACACACCACACAGCCCTTCACACTGCTGCCCCTCCCCACCTCCTTGCTTCTGTTGCAGTTTTTGCATGGAAGCACATGTGAAGGGATTGTTTGGAGTGGTGAGGAGAGAGAGAGCTGCTTCGTGCTATCTCATTCGATTGGATGTGGAAAGTGAGATTGGTTGTCGTGACCTCTGCACTGCTCACTAACTTTTGATCGTACTATTGGAAGGGTTCTCGCGATAGTGGGTGAGGACGTTGGAACGTTGTAGCACGCACCAAAACATCGCGGTTTCAAGTCGACTGTTAACCAGTTATTAAGCAGCTTATTCTCTCTAAGGCATTTAGAGCTGAAAGTGCTTATTACCCTATGCGATCCCTCCGCACCCAAGTAATCCGTTTTGTTAAGATGAAAGTGGTCTGTTTCCCAGATAGGCTGTGCAACACCTCTCGATGTTGCGTTCTTTCCTTCAAGGTGCACGTGGTTAGGACATGTACCGTCACAACTCCAGTCCATTCTCTGTAGCCACGTCGAGTGAGGAAGCTTCGCCTGCTGTCTTCTTACTTCCCTGCATTCTTCCAAGCAAGCACGCTCACATCCCTGAGGCGACATTCGCAATAGGAGGCTTTGTCTCCCCACCTCCCCTTTGCATCACATCAAGTAGGTGGATCACATCCCCTGCATCTTAGCCTCCCTCGCCCTGTGAACAGTCGATTGCATACATTCAGTCAGTCAGTCAGTCAGTCAGTCAGTCAGTCAGTCAGTCAGTCAGTCAGTCAGTCAGTCAGTCAGTCAGTCAGTCAGTCAGTCAGTCAGTCAGTCAGTCAGTCAGTCAGTCAGTCAGTCAGTCAGTCAGTCAGTCAGTCAGTCAGTCAGTCAGTCAGTCAGTCAGTCAGTCAGTCAGTCAGTCAGTCAGTCAGTCAGTCAGTCAGTCAGTCAGTCAGTCAGTCAGTCAGTCAGTCAGTCAGTCAGTCAGTCAGTCAGTCAGTCAGTCAGTCAGTCAGTCAGTCAGTCAGTCAGTCAGTCAGTCAGTCAGTCAGTCAGTCAGTCAGTCAGTCAGTCAGTCAGTCAGTCAGTCAGTCAGTCAGTCAGTCAGTCAGTCAGTCAGTCAGTCAGTCAGTCAGTCAGTCAGTCAGTCAGTCAGTCAGTCAGTCAGTCAGTCAGTCAGTCAGTCAGTCAGTCAGTCAGTCAGTCAGTCAGTCAGTCAGTCAGTCAGTCAGTCAGTCAGTCAGTCAGTCAGTCAGTCAGTCAGTCAGTCAGTCAGTCAGTCAGTCAGTCAGTCAGTCAGTCAGTCAGTCAGTCAGTCAGTCAGTCAGTCAATCAAAAACTTACCTCCAATCCGCATCGCAATACACGGTATGGAAATGAACAAGAACAAGTTGACAGTCTCCATATTCTCATCTGTCAATGCACTCGACACCCAATTGCTTCGCGACTTTATCGCTCTCCCTTTCGAGGTGGAACACAACTGAAACCACTGTTCCAACACTCAGTTTTGACATTGCTCATGGTTTTTTTGCCACAAAGCTGTCTAATACCATCAAGAATGAGAAGTTGGCCTCCATGGCATGCACTCCTCTTTGAGTGATACCTCCTGGGTGGCGACGCGACACCTTTCCCAAGTCTTGCCCTCCGTCACAGCCCTCCCTCCAGCAGCGTTAAACCTCCAGGCCAACAACTTACGCTACAATCGGTCACCCTGACGAAGTATGCCAAGAAAACGCACAAGCCCCTCGACTACAAAGTGACAACAAAGTCGCTGATTGGCAGACAATGCAGGAGAATGAAACGCCTACGCAACTGTCGGGTTTTCTTCCACACTAGAGACTACTTCCTCACTATGCATCCTGCCTCCACAATGAAATTACACGTCTTTGGGAAGATAATATTCCCCCTTCTTCAAGCAAAATCCATTTACCACCAAAATTGCAAAGACACCAAAGTTCTTTTTACTTTCCACTTGTCATTAATGTTCACAAGCACATTTCACAACTCCATCAAAACCGTAAATAGCGGCGTTTTAACTTGCAGTGGGGTCAACAAATAAGGCGGAACAAGGAGAGGATACCGATGATGGCGAAAGGCTTTGGAGACGCCACACCCCTCGACGATCAACGAGGTAGTCGTACCATCGGTTGCACACGAGGTAGAAATCGCGCTCCATCTGATCAAGTGGGCGCTGCCGATAGTCCACACGCATGAGGATGGTAAGCACGACGCCTTGCTCACTGGTCAATGCCAACTGAGCAAACATCTCTGGCCGCCCAACACCGGTTCGCCCGTCTTCTCATCAATGCCCACTTAAAGAGGTCGACCAAAGATTGGGTGGCATGTTGAAATGCTGCAACAAAGCGTCCTAGGCAAAGTGAAGTCACGCGCTCGGCAACCCCCTTAAGGCAATAACACAGTGCTCTCACCTAAGACCCCACAATGGGAAACCAATTGTTGACGTGCGAAATTTCTCCCTGCTCCAGTTAGAGGTGTACTACAGCCAGAGGAGAGATCCTAGCAGCACCTGTTTGGCCTTCAACAATGGATTAATTCATCACTAACAGCTCCATCTGCCAGCACATCCCCACCCAACCAAAGAATCGTCTTCTGGTGGCGGTGTGGCACATGTCCCAGGCGGGCGCAGTGAGCAATGAGTTGATGACATGACAAAAGCCACTTCCAACCACAAGTAAGACAGTCAGTCACCACGACACTTTCTCCGACGTAAGTGAAAGAAGTGAATGCTACATTGACTGTCTTCCTAGCTTCCTGCCAACCACCTGTTGATGGAAATAACAGGTAGGCTGTAACACCCACTCGAGCGTCCATTACCTCCCCTTCACAGTTGATACAAGTGTAAACCAGATGTTCCGCTGTCCACGCCAAAAGTGATCCAAAATATGCACCCTTACGTTGGTCTACGGATTCAAATGCCCCAGCCACAATGCAAACTCTCATTGATACTAAGACACCGCATCCATCTCGGCGCACTTCACCCACCTCTATCCAGACGCCACATATATGGTGCAAGGTTCGTTCCCGGATTGTCCACAGCTCCAGAAAACACCATGCCGCCATTGAAGCGAAGCTATAAAGGAAAGAGCGGAGAGGATAGTGCACTCGACTGATAGAACGAGAAACCAGCAGGCTGGTCGGTAGAGGAATAGATGGCCAGGCAAGTTGGTCAGAAGGGAGAATAACGAAACAGGTCTCCTCACCCTTGCCTGCCCATCCACTCAAACTCCTACTAGCCAACTAAGCACATGAACAGCTCAGCGATGCGTAAATAAACAAATGAATCACAAGGCTTGCCAATGCACTAAAATGCGGACGAGGTCAAATCCACACCTTGTCCACGTCCCTGCGACCCATCAACCACCTATTTACCCCATGGCACAAATGCTAATACAGTCAAGACTAATTACCACTGCGACTCAAGGAAGGGCGTGAACCATGCAAGGGCTACTACATCACCACGACGGCGAGGGTAAACTTCGGCGTGACTAGTGTGCTGCCTCCAAGGTACTCACCATAACACTTCATCTTCACCGCACACCTTGTCTGAGTACTTCGAAGGCAATCATCCCAAAAGGCCTCCCATGGCCACAATAAATGCACCAATTTCGATGCTCACGACGTAAAATCCAAACCAAGTCATAAACACAATAACAATCCAAAACCAACAGAATCCCCTGACAATTTAACAGAATTGGCCCTGTCCTAAAGTGGCACACAAATTTCGGGAAACGAAGGCTCACCTCAAAGTACGAAAACAACCACAAAGCGAAGCAGTGGCGAGTCCTCTACTAACAGGTGCATCTGATGGAACGCACTCGGTTGATACACCACTGCACAGCACATCAACTACTGCCATGACTCAGGTGGTGGAACCTACATTTGGAGGTGGGATTCATATTTCATAGCAAATAGTTGCACGAGTTATGATGCAGATCGCTGCATCGTACCCATCAACATCCAGCACACCTCATCGATTAATGGTAGCCCAATGCTACACCACAATAAACACCCCAACAACTTGGTTCACCCGCAACTATTACGAACACTATACGCTTACACACGTAGACGAAAAACGGAACTAGTGGCATGGGCAATCACAAAAGTGGGTAAACTCATTCAGTCTCATGATTAGCTTTTAATGCGCATAAGCTTCACACCTGCAAATATTTCGTCACTACTAGTGATGGATGAAGGCACCCAAACTGCCAATATTAGCAGCAACAAGAGTGGCGCAAACACTCGCCCAAGATCTACACATACAAGGCGATCACGTGAAAATGGACAAGTGAAAGGCGGCTCCAACTATGGTACAGTTAGCCCCAAGCCACCCAAGTGTGACTTCGAGCCCATCTGCACTATCGCCTACCGATACAAAAGACCACCTAACGACGGGAGGACATACCACACCAAACTACACAAATTATAAACACAACGTACAATGCAACGCAAACAGATGTGTGCAAGATTATGCTCACTTACAATTTGACGAGCTCCTCCCTTCGTCCATCCACATGCCACACTCGCACCAACGATTGGTGCCTTCTGTCCACAACATCATGAACGTGTGGACCGCTGCACCGCGCCACATTTACCAGACGCTCAAACAGTTTTGCCGAAGGTGCATCGGTGAACAACGACTATCAAAGCACACCTCAGCACCGCTGGTCTCAGCAATCTCGGAGAACATAAAGCTGGCACCCCAAGTCAAGTTTGCCTCCGTCCCTGCTCACAGTGGCTGAATTCGAGGCTTCGGCTCACCTGTCACCCGAGCCAAGAGGTCTCAAGCCTGTGACGGCGGAATGAGGTGTTGAGAACCACTCTAAATCATGGCGAAGTTCTGCGGTAGTCCTGCCAAACAACTCAACGCATCAACAACTTGTTTAATGGCGATAAGGGCTGCACATCAACGTCTTCTTCGCAGTTGACCTTCTGCGTTCTCTACTCCTGTTTGCTCAAACCACGCTTGCCGAAGTCGCAGAAGATGCCATTCAGTTCATCGATGGATAAGTGCATACTCGCACATCCTTTCAGAAGGCGCCGCAGACGCATCCACACTAGTCCCACAGGCACGATGTGTTCTACCAAAATGGACAGTAGCCCAACTTCGCTGACACAATTGATACTATGCAATTGTGAAAAAGCATAGGAAGGATCATAGCGATCTCTGCCCCCAATCATACACACTGAAGCCGTCAAGGCCAAGAAACATCGCAGTCACTCACGGATCCACGAGCAAAGCACAGAACAACCTGCAGGTCCATTTCACATCCAGAGCTCTTCACTTACTTCCCAAGCTCATCTGACACACCATCAGGAACAGATATACCCACACCTACCTGCATTTCTAAACCATCACTAGTACCAGAAAATGCAAACGTTGAGGCAGCTTTCCCCATTTGTTGACTCCTCGAAGCACCTCACCAGACATTCACAAAGAACACACCACACCAACAGACAAAACGCAGCATCACCCCGACGACCTTGAGAGTGACAAATTAACAAATGCAGGAGAAACTAAATAATCAACTCATTAGTGCTGGCAAGCCCAACAGTAAATTTGTGCGAATTACCACAACCCTCTCCTAATCTAAATGCATAAATCAGCTGCCTGTTGCATGCGAGATAGTTGCAATTATAAAAGAGTAGAGTTGACATGGAAAAGTGAAGTTGTAACAATTTTTATATGCAAACACGCGTGCTTCAATAAAGAGCTAGTAAGTTACACTGCTAAGAGGTAATTTGGATGTGAGGATTGAAACTTAAAAACGGCAGAGTTGCTAAGAACGCGTTGCAATTTAGGCGCCCCTCAATTCACTTGAAGACAAAGGAAGACATAATGCCTGGGCAGACTATCCGCGTTCGGCTTACAGAAAGCGTTGGCGTTTCTGACGTAGCTGATGCACTAGTCCACACGGCGAAGGCAAAACGGTCAACCGTGTGTGCGTAACCGGGACCGATATTTATGTAATACTTCATTTGTTCGAACTGCCGGTTCCGGTCACTTGGGGTGGCCATATTGTACTAGCCGGTTGGCTGGCCTTTGGGCCGTGCCAAGAGCCTCCCCAAGCTCTCTATTTTCAGAATATATACTCTGACCCCAGTACTATGCCTTCGTTTACCCTAAGAGGAGACTCGGGACGCTACATTGGTGGCAGCGGAAAGCGGACCCGACTTTGGTGGATTTCATCCTGCTCCATGCCGTTTCTGGCAAACTTTGGCGTTGTGAAAGAAGTGCATGTGCTACAGTTGGCAGAACCTCTGGTACCTCGTAACAGAAGGGCTGAGATCCACGTCCAGCTTCGGCACCTCCCTCGCCCTCGTGTTCTACAAGGAAGCTGTTAACAAGTGAAGCGACACTAGCCGTGAACTCCAAGTCCAGTGCAACTGCCAAGAGGGATCAGTGACGTTGTGGTCAAGCATCCTCTGTAAGCCCTCTCTCCTGTTCTCAGGCGACTTGCCTCTCTTCACCAAAATGTGTGTCAACAGATGTGGAATGTGCAGGGCGCCATTTGATAGCATCGTTTTATGCTTTGTACACTTGGATCACGTGCATCCCGTTCCACTGAGGTCCGATTGCCCCATTCGCTCAGGGCTCCACGATACACTCGCGTTTCTTCCACGGTATCAAAGAAACCTGAAATCGCAACTTTGGTTGTGTGTGTATCCATTCGTCCAAAAAACTTGGAGCCGTACCCCATCTTCCATTGGGCCGCATTATTGTGGGAGAGGAGGACTAAGATATGCGCATTTGCTGCACCGAGTGCTGCGCAGAATTGATGGTACTACAAGAAGACATGCGCTCGAATCTCGATGGCTGGCACGGTTAGCTCGTGGGTGCTTCTCGCAGCACTGATTACGTTGTGATGGCTGACACGGGTGGCTGACCAAGGGGAGCGTCGGGGACGACGCTCGAAAGGAGAGAGGGGCTGTGTAATACTTTGTTTGCTCGAACTGCCATATTGTACTAGCTGGTTGGCCGGCCTCCGGGCCGTGCCAACAGCCCCCCCACTCCAAGCCCTCTGTTTCCAGAACATATATATTCTGCCCTCAGTACTATGCCTTCTTTTACCCTAAGGGGAGTCTCGGGACGCTACATTAGTAATCCTCACTTATGTTTGTCCCATCAACACGGACAGCACAATGCCTCATTCCAAAATCATATACTCTAGGACAAACGCAAGCTGAAACCTGAGAATGGCAGAGTCTTAACAGCAGCTATACGAAGACGCCTAAATTCAAGTCATTCCCAAAGTATTTCGCACAGACAAATATCTTGGCATTCAAGACAACTTTAGCCGCAAAAGTCACCGCCACTAGCGTTCGCCATTTAATGCACACAAAAAGAATAAAATTTTGCTGTGCACGCGCTCCCAAGAGGGTAATTTGGAGGACGAAATGAAGCATGCTTACACACGCATCACATGGCTAGCCCCATTGCGTACGCCCACGTGTTGGTGATGGCGCCTGACTTCACGTTGGCTATCCACACCTTGCCACAATGATCTCTCTGCCTCCACGCCAGTCGCCATTGCCTCTCGTCCCCACCATCATTCTCGTTCCTCCTCCAATGCAAAGCCCAACGTAGAGTTGGCTGCTGACTTGAGCTCTCCATTCCGCACCGCTCAACGTGGGATGCAATTGCCAGCTGCTCGGTTCGGTGACTAGTGTGTGCTTCATTAGGCGTTGGATAGTGGCGCACCCATCAAACAAGCAGATTCCAACACCTTCTCATGCACAACTCATAAGCATAGTGTGCTGGTCCTCCCTGACTCTGTGGTGGTGTGAGGACGCATGAATGATGTGCTACTCAGTATCGTGGGGGAGATCTAGTTGGCTGCTAACATGGTCCGACAGCAATGTCACGACGTGAGTACTCAGCAGTCACTGACTACATCGTTGGCTTCGCTCAACACACACCAATGAGGTGTCATGCTGCTGCGTGAAAGGCTTTCACTCCAGCGTAAAGTAGTCTTTCGGGGATAAAATGCTAGAACAGGCGACCATGTGTGATGAAGATTATTGCCTGTGTGTGGAGGCTACGGCGCTTCTTAACACTATAGCTAGTAGCCGAATTGCCACGAACCTGTAATGATTGCTGAGTCACTTCTAAACGTAGTCGCATCTGCCTCCCAACACCATCCTCCAGCCCTTGCTCATTCAACTGCATTCACCTACTCTATCAAGGCTAAAGAGTTACAAATGTAGCGCTTGATTAGTAAGTGGCACAGGATTTGACACGCCCACTCACGAGTGACTACCATCGTATTCAATGTGTGGCCAACACATGACCGTGTGTTTCACAAAGTAATGGCGATGATGAGGACTTGTAAAGCCTCGCACAGCAAGAACTCTCTAAATCTGAAGACAACTTCAGCAATGAAGCGTGGGCATCACTGTCGTACGCTATGGGTTACAGCATCCATATCAGTTTGCCCTGTCGAATATACCCCACAGGAGTGTACTATTGGGGTTTTGATGAGATTTATGCAAAATGCCAAAAATTTTATTTGTCTTTACAGAAATGTTCACAATATTTAGCCTCTTATTTATGAAGCAAATGCGAGCGTTTGTTGACTCAACCATTCCATGCATTACTGAAGCCTGCAATTATAAAACAGCACTTTTTATAACGACGAATTTGTAGCTGGAACATTGGCACCTATTGAAAGACTTGCTGGTTTGCACTGGACTTACGAGAGCGTTGTCGACAATACCAGGGTCATGGAAGTGAATAGGGCTGCAGTGGACAAAACAGTGTAGGTAGCTCCATCGGTCGTCACAGACCTCGTAGTGGTTGTGTCATTCGCAGTGACTCCAGGAGTTGCTTCGCTTCCTATCAAAACAACAAATCTCCACCACAATACATCTTAGCATCCAAGTGTCAACCAAGTGTCATTAGTGCGTGAAGAATCATTTGAGTCTGCCTTATTGTGTGCGCCTCTTTTCCTCCATGGTCATTTTCATACCAAACGGCAATGCGAACAAACCTTGCTAAATAATGTTATAGAATCTGATGGTTGCTGTAGTAGCCTTGCTTCGGTGAAATTAGGCCAAATTCAAATGAGAGTACAACATTGGATAGAACGAGTAGGAAGAACTCACCTCTATCCAAAGGCAGTGTAGTTACTGTCAATGCGTCACTGTATTCATTAATATAATCGGTTGGGTGCGTATCCTCGTTTTCGGTGCGTCCTTTAACATAGACAGTAACCTTTTGTTCTGGCTGTAAACCACCAATCGTGTGATTTTGAACTATATCAACATCGATGAACGTCTGCCATCTACCATTGATCTTCCATTTGAGACGGTAGCCAATAAGAAGGTGCGTGGAATTAAGTGGTGGGTCCCACCGCATATACACCGCGGTAGAGTTGACTGCTTGAAGGCTCACATTCTGGGGAGGATCAAGTTCTGCACAAATGAGCATGCATCCATTAGTCAATGCTGTTCTGGTGGCGATAAAGCTTTACTTGTGACGGTGTTCTCTTGAGTATCCCCATGTGAATGGGGTGGATGTATAATTGGCAAGCATTGGGATAAATGAAAAAATACTAGCTATTAAGCATCGAGAATGTGAACGTCAGGTAAAAGACCAAGCGACTGAAAGAGGTTAAGTCGTCTCCTGCACTCTGTGACTGTTTACATCTTGAGAAACACGCGCTATGCTTGCTAGGTTTACTAATTTAGCAAAGGACCTCCTTCACCAAATGGTTTACATTTTCCCAGATCAGTGTTGAGCATTAGAAAGCATCTTACCTTTAATCAGTTTAGCTTCTCCACGCACGGTGATAGTCGCCAATGCAACGAGGCAGAGGTAAAACCACATTATCGAAGCAGAAATAAATCGCACTTACAACTCACACACGGAGTATTTATGCACATGTTGCAATATAATATGAGCCAATGAAACAGCTAGTTCTTGACCCACAAAGCAAATTGTGCAACCCCACCCACACTGGAGAATTGCAAATTGAGATGTTGGAGGTGGCGCTCAGAGATGACATGTCTAAATTGCGGGTTGCATTCGAAAAGTGTTGTGATGACAGCGAAGACAAGGTCAATTCATCAAATCAACTAATCACATCGACGAAGTCATACTGACGAACGCATTAAGAGCACACGAAGCATATCCCTAGTGTCAGACGGATGCCATGCTGAGAATTACTGCGACTCTTCTTCTTGTTGTCTTTCATCAGGTGCGTATTCATCGCTGTAACTCAAAATTTAATTTTTGTTCAATAATTACCTTTTCATGACACCGACCCACTCATGGAATGAAATACATTTCTGACAATTGGCTATTGTGTGTCAAGTGTGGTGCAAGGCTTCTTTTACTTGCAAATGCATATAAATAATAAAATGTGCTTTTAGCCTAACAGAAAAGCAGGCTACAATTTGGAGCACGTGGAATCGCTCATGTAAAACCACTTAAAAGAGCCCAATGTATTTTATGGCCGGAATGCCAGCCAGGTCATGGTCCCAGTGACTACCACACCGGTGGCCTGTGATGGGATATATATTGAGTGGCGCCGATGTGTACTTCCGAAAGCTTAATTGCTCCAAAGTCTCAAGTGAACTACCACGACTATTCTCATGGTAGATTAGTAGGAAATTGGCAACTGACAAGTGATGCTGTTTACAATTAGTCAGTGTGTGTGGGTGGACGCAGCAGCTATTGGAGCACATCCTGCACTATTCCAACGGCATCAAATAAGTGTCAGCAAACAAAACTATGAGTACATTTCGCATAGAAGAAATGTGTATTTGGTGGTGACTGAGCTTGCACTGGGATGAAAGTGACAAAACAGAAATGGTGCATGGGAAATAATGACACAGCTGTGCGAACCTACTTGATATTGAAGGCGAATACGAAACATTGAGCAGATGTGACAATTTGAAGTTCTCTTTTTCATGCGTAGTTGAATAAATATCTCTGACAAACGAAAATGAATGAAGATCGCCCAGTCATTTGCCACAGATCAACATTTCAAACACACTCCTTTCATAAGTATTAAATGGTGATCACATTAATGCCATTGCAATCTGCCAGATCCAAAGCCGTTCCGATGTCGTGTCTGCAAATTGAATTTCTCCCGACGAGCACACTTAACACAACAGACGGCGCTTTCTCATCCACACAAGTCTCAAGATGATGCGAATTCCTCGTTTTTGTGGTAAGAAAGTAAACCTCTTATTTAAAGTGCCATTATTTTACAGGACAGGACAGTTATACACATCACCTTTGGCAAAATGCATGCTCCATCGTAAATATATCACAACGACCTATGCAAAACTGTCATATGCAAAGATCACAGCCCACTGAACTGCTGCGCATGTAACTACTTCACATTAACCGGGTCGCATTTAATCCGATTTACGTGTGCTTCATGAAATCAACTACACTACGTTAACGCTAGATGTTTTGGGCATTGGACTCAACTTTTATGATAGGGTGGATGTGGACTTTGTTGCAAGGCTTGACTGAATTTTGCTGCAGTCCTGCAGCATTGCCATGCTCTGACGAATGACTCCCACAACTAACTTGCAGCAGAAATTTTGTTGCAAAACCATCATCCACTGGGGCGCGAAAAATCACTAGTCAGGAATGCCAGCATCAGTCAACGAGCAGCATTGTATTTTCTGTCAATTTCTTAGAACTGCGGCTGTTTAAGTGCCAGCAATGAGCGAAAACACTTCGCTGCCATGGAACATCAAAGGGCCACTTTCTGGAGGTGCACAAAAGTAACATAGTAATTTGCCAAGAAGCGAGTTCGTGGAACCTTTTTAAGTCGTCTTTTACATTCTGAGGGTGTAGATTTAAGGTCTTCGCAGTTGATTTGACCCCACATATCAAAGTATCGCATCGAACGCACTTGTCGATGCCTTTAAGCACTTTATTTTTGAGCTTCCTTGAAAAGCTAATCTCCAATTTTGTTGCAATTTAAATTAAAGAGCATTTGCCAGTCACTGCTACCCAAATTGTTTACCAGGATCTACTTTAATAGTTCAAGAGAGTGTGGCAACTCCTAAATTATCCCTGATTACCTGTTGAATACTTATCCCATGATGCTCAATAACATTGCTTTTGCTCATGTGTTAACTGTTCTGAAAAGGACACCATAATTTTGCCAGTATTGCAGTAGATTCTTCGCACGACAAAGCATTTTGCGAAGACATTTTGCCTCGGTCCGTAGGAGTGAGCTGACTGATACCTTAGTACTGCTCGCAGCCACTTCCCAATCGGTAGTAAGACGGAGCGCTTCTATATTTTTCCACTTTTAAGGACAAACCCTTCACACGTCAATATTGCAATAAAAAATTATTTGCCTGAGTAATTTGAAGAACCACATTCCTGAGTTTTATTAAAGTGAGTCAATCGTCATCCGAATGGTGGGCTTGGTAAACGTTCTTACCATTCATATATTTCAACATTTCCTCATTTTAATTTCCATTTCACCAGCCAAATCCCAACTGAAGGAGCACTAACCTTCTTGAATTCGTATCACTCCTCACCAGATTGGAAGATGAATTATAACTGATGTTCAGAAGAGCCAAGTGTTGCATTCTCTTCGTTTACGTTGGGGCAGAGAGATTTCCGTCGCCACAGACGATTTTTATGCTCAGGGCACTTCTTGAAGCGCCAGATTTTGCAAGCGCTGGCGACTGCACCCCTATCCTTCATTCGAAGACTTATAGCCTCGATGAGAGATAGAGACTTATCTAATATTGCATGGTGCCATGAGCTTGTGCCACTTCTCATTTGCTTCAATCCTCCTTACAATGGCTTCATCTTCCAAACACCGAATTCGTTCTGCATTAACTTTGTGAAGTAGGAAAAGCAAGCAAGCAAGTAAGTAAGTCAAGCGGTGTCAATATGAATAGCATTTATGCAATGGTTTAATCCACACGGGGTTAGTGAGTAGAAGAAAGTGTATTAAAGGCGATCGTCTATTTGGTGTTCTAACGACCAAGCAGGCCGTTGATACCTCGTCGCCTTTTAACCTGGTCCTCAGTCTTCCTCTCTTTGATGGAACGTACATACGCTCTTTCTCGTGATTCTCCATTTTCCCTTCCTTCACATCCCACGAGAGATGTAAGTTGCAGAAGCACATATTCCATTGGACAAACTGCGAACGGTTGAGTGCAGAGCTTCGCCTTGCAGAAGACCCAGTTTGCAGTCAGCAACAATGCAAAGTCCCCCTACTAATAAGAAGTACTGAAGCCGCCTCAAAGTAAATGCACCCGCTCTCGCGCAATTCACCGATCTGCATCGTGACAGCACACGCCCTTGCCTCATACCATACCTTCCAATGATATGCAACAAGTATGGAGGGGAGTTCGCCCTTGGATCATTTATAACAGCAGAAGAACATCCACATTCAAATTCATGGAAGTTTCTGTTTACTTCCCTTCTGCTTACTTGGTTCGAGTGAAGCGAAGAGGTACCCTAGAGGTCAAACAATCACCACATTCATCTGCAAGTAAAATCCCCGACAGACAAACTCATACTAAGGCAGCTGCCATTCCTGTGCCTAATGGAGGCAGTGCCATTGCTCACTCGTTAAGTCGGCGAAGCCATCGACAGTGAAGTCACATGGCTGATTGTATGCATCCAAAGTGTTGGAAGCTGTCAATTTTGCGTCCCTGTGACTTCTGTCTCGATCTCTTCTCCCTACAGAAGAGGAAAGAGAGCGCGTTACCATCATTTACTTCACACCACCATGCTACAGGCACTCAAGCATGACGCGTTATTTGACACACAAGGGCTAACAGCCGACCTTTAGAGAGCAGGGGAACGTAGCTCAATTTATATTGACAAAGATTATTATTTTTGAGGTTAACCTTACCACAGGAATGCTGCGTGGTTTGGATTCTATTTGTCGTAGTTAAAATAGGCTTTTTATTGTCACCTATGCTAGGCGTTGCTGTTGGACGATCTTGGCATGCTCACCATGAGGTGGTCTAAGTGTCAATGGTAGCCCATAATTCGCATTGAATATAGCGGTTCCCATCCACGAGTGACACACCTCGATACTTTTACAACTTACATCAAGACAGCTTTGTACAGGTCAAGAAATCCGCATCAGGACAGATGATACGTGGGTGGACATACATGTAATGGAATAGAATGCTGGCAAAACTAACCTAGCAAGAACTTGCAGAAGTGCATTTGCTTTATAATGAGTATCTTAGCCTGACAATATCGGGTGTAGCAAAGCCTTACGGACCGACGGAAATCGGTTCCTTCACTCCTTTTTTAAGTGTTACCACCAAATGTGCAAATTAACCAAATTTTTGCAAGTTCCACACACCACAATATTTTGGTACTGCTAGCAGAAAAAATTCCCATGTTTGCATATGGGATTCATATGTGAGTGATCCTGAGACATCGGTAGGCATCAGACACGTTGCACCAAGCATCAGGGTGATACGCCTTAACGCCTTCTCGGGAAGACTGAAAACAATGCAAATGCAATTTGCAAATTCTGTTTGGCTAGTCTTGTGGCGAGTAGACGAGGTGTTGGAGACGATCAGATGCCTTCTTCTCAGGCGACCTTTCAAGTCTCACTTAAACATTGCGGTCCATGGCTACGTTAAGCAATGTTCTCGGATAGTGTTTTTATTCACTGAATTCTATGGCTTCCAGTTAAGCGGGCAGTTTATCAGAAGCAAAGTCTGAAAAGTGAAGCGTCAAATTAATTTTAAAGCAGAAGGCATGACATTCTTCCTCTCCCTTGCAGAGTTGAAATTAATGTCAGTGCAACAGTTGCCGTAGATGTAGATCCTTTTCTCGTTGCGCGTCGTAATCGTGGTCACCCATTTACTGCATTTTATAAGCACACAAACAAATGTATGCATGTGTTTCTTGCCTACACCATTCCATAGCTGCTCACGTACACTTCATGATGGGAAGAGCTTAGCGGAGAAGTCACTGAATTCACATGACCGTAAATCCAACCGGAAATAGGTGTGTAGCTCCGCTGCCGGAATAAGCTGCTGATTTGATAAAGAGGTTTGGAAACTACTGGTCAACGACATGACAGGAATGGTGGGCAGAATTGAGCGGTCAAAGCACCTGAACCATGCACGCGCTTATTCCTCCAACATGAGTCGCTACAGCATGTGCACTTGGGATGGAATCGCAAGATCAACAACTTCGCCTCATAGATTGCAAACATGACAAGTGTGCTGACACTGAGCTTAAGAATTTCCTATTGACCTCTTCGTTTGCTACAAATGCAACTTGATGTGTCAGCTAAGAGAGAGGAAATCAGTTTAAATCAATTTTAGGCCAGAATTTATTCAACAATCGAAATATAATTTAGAGTTTTACAAGGCGTTTCGTCTTTGAAGCTGGGCACAGACCTTGGTCTAGATTTAACTAAGTAAGAGCAGAAACTCGTTTCCTTCCTCCCAGTTACAATCGAGAAATATGTTGCGTGCTATGTAAAAAGTAAAATTGCCGCTACGGGGAATAGGCGTTGTTCCAGTCATCAAAAGTGTGTAGAGGGCAAAGTTTTTCCGATGATGTCAATTTTCACACTACAAATTTTGAAAGTGGATATACCTAACGCGAAGCGATAGCGGCACGCATTATCAATGGGGTGCGGTGAAGTTAATTTTACCTTTTCACTGAAGAGATAGTTAGCTACGTTATTTATATTCCTGAGACTCATTCGCTTGTACACGCTCGCAATCGGTCACAGAGCAAATGGTATGCAGATCTCACCTCGTAAATAAAATGCACGCAGTCATGCATAAACAATAATTCCAACCTTTGCCTTGCAATACGAGCATCAACACTCGGTCTAGTAATCACGCGGCAATGCTCTACACTGTTCATAGCCAATCCCACAGCCGCTCTTATTTCCATTTAACTGCAGCAATTACTTTTAGTTTGCTCCCCTAATTCTAGCGCATTTATTTTCCAGAGCAGTAGGTTTGCGCAGAAATACGGCTTCTTTTACACAAAATCCTGCACTTGGCAAATCAACTTAATTTACTCCCCATCAAAGTAATGCCAACAGTAATATGCAGCAGAGCTACAAACACCTAATAAGGATAAATGCTTGCATGCAGTGCTGCGGGAGTAACTGAGGAAGGCAAATGGTATCTTTGTGAAGGGCAAGTGGGGGCAAGCAACATTTGTTTACAATCATTGTGCGACCTCAACATATAAGACGCGCCAAGTGACAGCGCACTTTGCAGGAAAGCGGACCATGAGACAGCTTTCGGCTAGCGCGATGTATGGCAAGGAATGCGGCAGAAGTCTTCCAAGAACCAAACCCACGACTTGCACCACGAAGCTATTCTGTGTCTGGGTACGAGCGAGAAGCATCGCGATATCTTCACAAAACGCCAACAATGGCTAGTCTGGATATCTCGGCAGAGTTTTAACACGCATCAAAGATTCGCATTAATCGACAACAGACGTGACGATGATGAGCGAATTCCAAATGCATAAGTTAGTCCATTTAATCAATCACACCAATGTAAAACTATTCATCCACTCATTTCGCACATTATCAACATTTCTACGTCCTCATTACTTAAAAGCGTTTTGTCTCTTCTGCAACCCCTTTTGCTCCTGCCCAAATTTAACTATTTTTGTCTCACAACTAGAGTGCTCTCGCCTTCCACTCTCCATACTTCGGTTTCGTCTGCTTAATTTCTGTGTTCCAATCTTGTCTTAGTTACTTTCCTGAAAACCTCTGCTTCCGCCCTTATTTATGAGATTATATCATTAGCGAAATGAACTGTCAAGGCTACTAGGGTGGTCTATCAATGTGTGCGCTTCAGCCCCTCCTCTCTTCTGGCAGCACACCATCCTGACAGAGTAGGCTATTACGAGAACCTGCACACTGCTGCTCGCCATTTGCCAACATTTGTACAGGTGGAGGTTGACGTCGGTAATAGAATGGGTTGCAGCACAAGAGTGGGTTGAGCTTTGTGTGTCCACTTTTAACAGTTACACTTTGCGTCGAATTAGAGTTCGAAAATTGTATTGCATTGTTTTGTATTAGATTGCATAGCGCTAATTCATCAAATAAAACCCATTAGAATTGCTAATCAAGCAGCCTAAGCAATAACAAGTTGATTCGAAGACGAGTAGAAAGCTGCAGCACGATAAGCATGTTGGTTTGCCCATTCAGCACGACTTTGATTTTGTAGAGACCGGTGCCACACTTCTTTCGAGAAGGATCTGCGTTGCACTTGTGGTCGTATAATGACGGTGCAAAAGCCTTTTCCTTCGCACTGCACTACCGTGCTACAGGCACTCAAGCATGACGTGCCACTTGACACGCGAGACACGCACGAGGCGAGACGGAGGGTGCTACTGAATTGGAAAAGTAGGTGTGCGTAGACAGCAGGTGGGTAGGTGAGAGGGAGGAGGAGAGAGGTGGGTGCTGGTGTAGATTGGCGTGAGAAGGGGCGGGTATGTGAGTGCAGCAATGCGCAGCATGGCAGAAATGCGATGTGGTGTGCAGTGCTGGCAAAGCAAGATGGCTAGTGAAAGTGATGTCTTAGGAGGGGGTGTGGTGTGGGTGGCAGCACATGAAACTCACCTGGCCGCGAGTTCAGGGTGGTCAACAAGGCTCCAATCCAAGGCGAAAGCTCAGCATTGCACTCCACTGTGTTGAAGCCAGCTGTGGACTACAATCATGTTCGGTCGGGTGCATGGCTATTGCCAGTGGGGAGTTCTTGGACATCCCTTTCACCCTTTCCTTTGGTTCATGCATTGCCTGTGCGGTGTTGCGCCTTCCTCATTCCTTCCACCCTCCTTCCTTCCTTCCTTCCTTCCTTTTTTCCAAAAATGAGGCTATTCGTGGCTTTGCCACGACAAGACGAGCATTTTAAAGCAGAAAATTTGACAAAGGCATACACTGCTGGGAAGGGCGCCGACCTCAACATAACCATTTGTTTGCCACGTAACACATCTGTGGCATGTGTTCCCAAAAGCTACTGATGACCAGGACTGTGCCATACCCTGATTTGAAAAGTGTTGCTTTGTCGCAGAATAAATAAAAGTAATAAAATGTTCCAGTACTCTGTTCGCTAATTGAACAGGAATTAAGTTTACCTAAACAATCAATTTTACTGTCTAGCACACAGACCTTGGCTGTCGTGAGTGTTGACTTTGGTTGCCTCAGGTAAAACACTGCTAGAGCTCGAGTTCTGTGCGCCGAATCTGTCCTCCTTCAATGTTTGAGATCGATATGTTGATGAGTCTGCGAGCTTCAACGCAAGTCCTGCCATGTATCAGGTTGGAGGACCCTACCTACAGTCTTGAGTCGCGTCTTCAACACCGAAGAATGGATCGATGAAGCACCAGCCCACTCTGGACGCGGTGTCATCGGAAGGCTCCGAAGGGCTCTCCTTTACCAATACCATGTCTTCCCCAGTGCATCCACAAAAACCTGGCCAATTTTGTTCATGTATTCTTCCCGAAGCAGGACACACCACACAGACCTTCATACTGCTGCTCCTCCCCGCCTCCTTGCTTCTGCTGCAGTTTTTGCATGGAAGCACATGTGACGCGATTGTTTGGAGTGGTGAGGATAGAGAGAGCTGCTACGTGCTACCTCATTCGATTGGATGTGGAAAGTGAGGTTGGTTGCCGTGACCTCTGCTGTGCTTGCTGACCTTGGAACGTACTAATTGAAGGATCCTCACGATAGTGGGTGAATGCCCCTTCTCAGGTGCAGCGTTGTCTATTTGTGACATCTTTATCCACGAACAATCGCTGTCTTTACTTGCAGTGAAATGACGCCACCTCGATCAGGTAGCCTCAAGCCTACGTCAAAACGTGAATGTCTCCTCCTTTAGCAAACGTATTTCTTTCTTCCACCACTCATTCCATCCTCCCACTGGGGTTGGCGTGGCCAAATTACTGCAAAGTTGGAACGCTGCAGCACACACCAAAGCATCGCGGTTTTATGTCGACTATTAACCAGTTATTAAGCAGCTTAAACTCTCAGTAAGATATTTTTGTTGAAAGTGCTAATCGCTCTACGCAATCGCTCTACACCCAAGTAATCCGTTTTGTTGAAATGGAAGTGGTCTGTTTCCCAGATAGGCTGTACAACACCTCTCGATGTTGCGTTTTCTCCTTCAAGGTGCACGTGGTTAGGACATGTACCGTCACAACTCCAGTCCATTCTCTGTGGCCACGTCGAGTGAGGAAGCTTCGCCTGCTGTCTTCTTACTTCCCCGCATTCATCCAAGCAACCATGCTCACATCCCTGAGGCGACATTCGCAATAGGAGGCTTTGTCTCCCCACCTCCCCTTTGCATCACATCAAGTAGGTGGATCACATCCCCTACATCTTGGCCTCCCTCGCCCTGTGAACAGTCGATTGCATACACCCCCATCTCCAGTCCTCCCTTCACACACGCACACGCAAACCAGTCGCCTGACTTGGTCGTATATTCCACTCTACGTCCAACTACGCGATCGCTTCAGCCTCCACCGGTAGCACATGCACTTGGCGGCACCACATGCTCTGCACAGTGTACAGTCGGTAATGCTAATGGGCAAATTGCGCTGCACACAGCCCATCAGATATTCCTTCGCATTACACATCCCATTTCCCCAAACACAAACACGAGCCAATCATTCAGTCAGTCAGTCAATCAGTCAATCAAAAACCCACCTCCAATCCGCATCGCAATACACGGTATGGAAATGAACAAGAACAAGTTGACAGTCCCCAGACTCTCATCTGTCAATGCACTCGACACCCAATTGCTTCGCGACTTTATCGCTCTCCCTTTCGAGGTGGAACACAACTGAAACCACTGTTCCAACACTCAGTTTTGACATTGCTCATAGTTTTTTTTGCCACAAAGCTGTCCAATGCCATCAAGAATGAGAAGTTGGCCTCCATGGCTACCACTCCTCTTTGAGTGATACCTCCTGGGCGGCGACACCTTTCCCATGTCTTGCCCTCCGTCACAGCCCTGCCTCCAGCAGCGTTGAACCAGGCTAACAACTTACGCTACAATCGGTCACCCTGACGAAGTATGCCAAGAAAACGCACAAGCCCTTCGACTACAAAGTGACAACAAAGTCGCTGATTGGCAGACAATGCAGGAGAATGAAACGCCTACGCAACTGTCGGGTTTTCTTCCACACTGGAGACTACTTCCTCACTATGCATCCTGCCTCCACAATGAAATTACACGTCCTTGGGAAGATAATATTCCACCTTCTTCAAGCACAATCCGTTTACCACCAAAATTGCAACGACACCAAAGTTCTTTTTACTTTCCACCTGTCATTAATGTTCACAAGCACATTTCACAACTCCATCAAAACCGTAAATAGCGGCGTTTTAACTTGCAGTGGGGTCAACAAATAAGGCGGAACAAGGAGAGGATACCGACGATGACGAAAGGCTTTGGAGACGCCACACCCCTCGACGATCAACGAGGCAGTCGTACCATCGGTTGCACACGAGGTGGAAATCGCGCTCCATCTGATCAAGCGGGCGCTGCCGATAGTCCACACGCATGAGGATGGTGGGCACGACACTCTGCTCATCGGTCAATGTCCACTCAACAAACACCTCTGCCCGCCCAACACCGGTTCGCCCGTCTTCTCATCAATGCCCACTAAAAGAGGTCGACCAAAGATTGGGTGGCATTTTGAAATGCTGCAACAAAGCATCCTAGGCAAAGTGAAGTCACGCGCTCGGCAACCCCCTTAAGGCAATAACACAGTGCTCTCACCTAAGACCCCACAATGGGAAACCAATTGTTGACGTGCGAAATTTCTCCCTGCTCCAGTTAGAGGTGTACTACAGCCAGAGGAGAGATCCTAGCGGCACCTGTTTGGCCTTCAACAATGGATTAATTCATCACTAACCGCTCCATCTGCCAGCACATCCTCACCCAACCAAAGAATTGTCTTCTGGTGGCGGTATGGCACATGCCCCAGGCGGGCGCAGTGAGCAATGAGTTGATGACATGGCAAAAGCCACTTCCAACCACAAGTAAGGCAGTCAGTCACCACGACACATTCTCCAACGTAAGTGAAAGAAGTGAATGCCACATTGACTGTCTTCCTAGCTTCCTGCCAACCACCTGTTGATGGATATAACAGGTAGGCTGTAACACCCACTCGAGCGTCCATTACCTCCCCTTCACAGTTGATACAAGTGTAAACCAGATGTTCCGCTGTCCACGCCAAAAGTGATCCAAAATACACACCCTTACGTTGGTCCACGGATTCCAATGTCTCAGCGACAATGCAAACTCTCATTGATACTAAGACACCGCATCCATCTCGGCGCACTTCACCCACCTCTATCCAGACGCCACATATATGGTGCAAGGTTCGTTCCCGGATTGTCCACAGCTCCAGAAAACACCATGCCGCCATTGAAGCGAAGCTATAAAGGAAAGAGCGGAGAGGATAGTGCACTCGACTGATAGAACGAGAAACCAGCAGGCTGGTCGGCAGAGAAATTGATGGCCAGGCAAGTTGGTCAGAAGGGAGAATAACGAAACAGGTCTCCTCACCCTTGCCTGCCCATCCACTCAAACTCCTACTAGCCAACTAAGCACATGAACAGCTCAGCGATGCGTAAATAAACATATGAATCACAAGGCCTGCCAATGCACTAAAATGCGGACGAGGTCAAATCCACACCTTGTCCACGTCCCTGCGACCCATCAACCACCTATTTACCCCATGGCACAAATGCTAATACAGTCAAGACTAATTACCACTGCGACTCAAGGAGGGGCGTGAACCATGCAAGGGTTACTACATCACCACGACGGCGAGGGTAAACTTCGGCGTGACTAGTGTGCTGCCTCCAAGGTACTCACCATAACACTTCATCTTCACCGCACACCTTGTCTGAGTACCTCGAAGGCAATCATCCCAAAAGGCCTCCCATGGCCACAATAAATGCACCAATTTCGATGCTCCCGACGTAAAAGCCAAACAAAGTCATAAACACAATAACAGTCCAAAACCAACAGAATCCCCTGACAATTTAACAGAATTGGCCCTGTCCTAAAGTGGAACACAAATTTCGGGAAACGAAGGCTCACCTCAAAGTACGAAAACAACCACAAAGCGAAGCAGTGGCGAGTCCTCTACTAACAGGTGCATCTGATGGAACGCACTCGGTTGATACACCACTGCACAGCACATCAACTACTGCCATGACTCAGGTGGTGGAACCTACATTTGGAGGTGGGATTCATATTTCATAGCAAATAGTTGCACGAGTTATGATGCAGATCGCTGCATCGTACCCATCAACATCCAGCACACCTCATCGATTGATGGTAGCCCAATGCTACACCACAATAAACACCCCAACAACTTGGTTCACCCGCAACTACTACAAATACTATACGCTTACACACGTAGACGAAAAACGGAACTAGTGGCATGGGCAATCACAAAAATGGGCAAACTCATTCAGTCTCATGATTAGCTTCTAATGCGCATAAGCTTCACACCTGCAAATATTTCGTCACTACTAGTGATGGATGAAGGCACCCAAACTGCCAATATTAGCAGCAACAAGAGTGGCGCAAACACTCGCCCAAGATCTACACATACAAGGCGATCACGTGAAAATGGACAAGTGAAAGGCGGCTCCAACTATGGTACAGTTAGCCCCAAGTCACCCAAGTGTGACTTCGAGCCCATCTGCACTACCGCCTACCGATACAAAAGACCACCTAACGACGGGAGGACATACCACACCAAACTACACAAATTATAAACACAACGTACAATGCAACGCAAACAGATGTGTGCAAGATTATGCTCACTTACAATTTGACGAGCTCCTCCCTTCGTCCATCCACATGCCACACTCGCACCAACGATTGGTGCCTTCTGTCCACAACATCATGAACGTGTGGACCGCTGCACCGCGCCACATTTACCAGACGCTCAAACAGTTTTGCCGAAGGTGCATCGGTGAACAACGACTATCAAAGCACACCTCAGCACCGCTGGTCTCAGCAATCTCGGAGAACATAAAGCTGGCACCCCAAGTCAAGTTTGCCTCCGTCCCTGCTCACAGTGGCTGAATTCGAGGCTTCGGCTCACCTGTCACCCGAGCCAAGAGGTCTCAAGCCTGTGACGGCGGAATGAGGTGTTGAGAACCACTCTAAATCATGGCGAAGATCTGCGGTAGTCCTGCCAAACAACTCAACGCATCAACAACTTGTTTAATGGCGATAAGGGCTGCACATCAAAGTCTCCTTCGCAGTTGACCTTCTGCGTCCTCCACTCCTGTTTGCTCAAACCACGCTTGCCGAAGTCGCAGAAGATGCCATTCAGTTCATCGATGGATAAGTGCATACTCGCACATCCTTTCAGAAGGCGCCGCAGACGCATCCACACTAGTCCCACAGGCACGATATGTTCTACCAAAATGGACAGTAGCCCAACTTCGCTGACACAATTGATACTATGCAATTGTGAAAAAGCATAGGAAGGATCATAGCGATCTCTGCCCCCAATCATACACACTGAAGCCGTCAAGGCCAAGAAACATCGCAGTCACTCACGGATCCACGAGCAAAGCACAGAACAACCTGCAGGTCCATTTCACATCCAGAGCTCTTCACTTACTCTCCAAGCTCATCTGACACACCATCAGGAACAGATACACCCACACCTACCTGCATTTCTGAACCATCATTAGCACCAGAGAACGCAAACGTTGAGGCAGCTTTCCCCATTTGTTGACTCCTCGAACCACCTCATCAGACATCCACAAAGAACACACCACACCAACAGACAAAACGCAGCATCACCCCGACGACCTTGAGAGTGACAAATTAACAAATGCAGGAGAAACTAAATAATCAACTCATTAGTGCTGGCAAGCCCAACAGTAAATTTGTGCAAATTACCACAACCCTCTCCTAATCTAAATGCATAAATCAGCTGCCTGTTGCATGCGAGATAGTTGCAATTATAAAAGAGTAGAGTTGACATGGAAAAGTGAAGTTGTAACAATTTTTATATGCAAACACGCGTGCTTCAATAAAGAGCTAGTAAGTTACACTGCTAAGAGGTAATTTGGATGTGAGGATTGAAACTTAAAAACGGCAGAGTTGCTAAGAACGCGTTGCAATTTAGGCGCCCCTCAATTCACTTGAAGACAAAGGAAGACATAATGCCTGGGCAGACTATCCATTCGTCCAAAAAACTTGGAGCCGTACCCCATCTTCCATTGGGCCGCATTATTGTGGGAGAGGAGGACTAAGATATGCGCATTTGCTGCACCGATTGCTGCGCAGAATTGATGGTACTACAAGAAGACATGCGCTCGAATCTCGATGGCTGGCACGGTTAGCTCGTGGGTGCTTCTCGCAGCACTGATTACGTTGTGATGGCTGACACGGGAGGCTGACCAAGGGGAGCGGCGGGGACGACGCTCGAAAGGAGAGAGGGGCTGTGTAATACATTGTTTGCTCGAACTGCCATATTGTACTAGCTGGTTGGCCGGCCTCCGGGCCGTGCCAACAGCCCCCCCCTCCAAGCCCTCTGTTTCCAGAACATATATATTCTGCCCTCAGTACTATGCCTTCTTTTACCCTAAGGGGAGTCTCGGGACGCTACTTTAGTAATCCTTACTTATGTTTGTCCCATCAACACGGACAGCACAATGCCTCTGTAGCGTCCCGAGACTCCATTGAAGGTAAAAGAAGGCATGGTACTGGGGTAGAATACATGTATTCTTGAAACAGAGGGCTTGGGGGCTGTTGGCACGGCCCAAAGGCCGACCAAACAGCTCAGTACAATATGGCCACCCAAGTGACCAAAACCAGCAGTTCAAACGAACAAAGTATTACAGCCTCATTCCAAAATCATATACTCTAGGAAAAATGCGACCTGAAACGTGAGAATGGCAGAGTCTAGGCAGCAGCTATACGAAGACACCTAAAATCAAGTCATTTCCAAAGTATTTCCCACAGACAAATATCTTGGGCATTCAAGACAACTTTAGCCGCAAAAGTCATCACCACTAGCGTTCGCCATTCAATTTACACAAAAAGAATAAAATTGTGCTGTGCACGCGTTGCCATGAGGGTAATTTGGAGGGCGAGGTGAAGCATGCCCACACACGCATCACATGGCTAGCCCCAGTGCGTACGCCCACATGTTGGTGATGGCGCCCGACTTCACGTCGGCTTTCCACACCTTGCCACGATGACCTCTCTGCCTACACGCTAGCCACCATTGCCTCTCGTCCCCATCCACCATTCTCGTTCCTCCTCCAATGCAAAGCCCAACGTAGAGTTGGCTGCTGACTTGAGCTCTCCATTCCGCACCGCTCAACGTGGGTGCAGTTACCAGCTGTTCGGTTCGGTGACTAGTGTGTGCTTCAATAGGCGTTGGATATCAGCGCACTCATCAAGCAAGTAGATTCCAACACCTTCTCATGCATAACTCATAAGCGTAGTGTGCTAGTCCTCCCTGACTCTGTGGTGGTGTGAGGACGCATGAGTGATGTGCTACTCAGTACCGTAGGGGAGATCTAGTTGGCTGCTAACATGGTCCGACGGCAATGTCACGACACGAATGCTCAGCAGTATATGACTACATCGTTGGCTTCGCTCAACACACGCCAATGGGGCGCCATGTTGCTGCGTGAAACGCTTTCACTCCAGCGTGAAGTAGCCATTCGGGGATAAAATGCTAGAACAGGGGACGCTGTGTGATGAAGATTATTGCCCGCGTGTGGAGGCTGCGGCGCTCCTTAACACTATGGCTAGCAGCCGAATTGCCACGAACCTGTAATGATTGCTGACTCACTTCTAACCACAGTCGCATCTTCCTCCCAACACCATCCTCCAGCCCTTGCTCATTCAACTGCATTCACCTACTCTATCAAGGCTAAACAGTCACAAATGTAGCGCTTGATTAGTAAGTGGCACAGGATTTGACACGCCCACCCACGAGTGACTGTCATCGTATTCAATGTGTGGCCAACACATGACCGTGTGTTTCACGAAGCAGTGGCGATGATGAGGACTAGTAAAGCCTCGCACAGCAAGGACTCTCCAAATCTGAAGACAACTTCAGCATTGTGGTGTAGTCGTCACCGCCGTACACTATGGGTTACAGCATCCATATCAATTTGCCTTGTCGTATGTACCCCACAGGAGTGTAACCATTGGGGTTTCGATGAGCATTATGTAAAATTTGTCTCTCAATTGTTCAGCAAAGGCGAGCGTTGGAGGTATACGCTACTTTGCAGCATCACTATTTCTTTTTTGGTGTCCCCAGTACATCTTGTCCCAAGGCGAAATGATTTGCAATTCTCCGGTGTGGGTGGGGTTAAACGATTTGCTTTATAGGTCAAGAACAAGCCGTTTCATAGGCTCATATTATGCTGCTACATGTCTATAAATACTCCGTGTGTGAGTTGTAAGTGCGATTTATTTCTGCTTCAAAAATGTGGTTTTACCTCTGCCTCGTTGTATTGGCAACTATCACCGTGCGTGGAGAAGTTAAACTGATTAAAGGTAAGATGCTTTCCAGTGCGCAGCTCTGATCTGCGCCAATTTAAACCATTTGGCAAAGGAGGTCCTTTGCTAAATTGATGAACCTAGCATGCATAGCGGGTGTTTCCCAAGATGTAAACAGTTGTAGATTGCTGGAGATGACTTAACCTCTTTCACTCGTTTGGTCTTTTACCTGACGCTCACATTCTCGATGCTTAATAGCTAGCATATTTTCATTTATCCCACTGCTTGACAATTATATATTCACCCCATTTACATGGGGATACTCAAGAGAACACCGTCACAAGTAAAGCTTTATCGCCACCAGAACAGCATTGACTAATGGATGCATGCTCATTTGTGCAGAACTTGATCCTCCCCAGAATGTGAGCCTTCAAGCAGTCAACTCTACCGCGGTGTATATGCGGTGGGACCCACCACTTAATTCCACGCACCTTCTTATTGGCTACCGTCTCAAATGGAAGATCAATGGTAGATGGCAGCCGTTCATCGATGTTGACATAGTTCAACATCATACGATTGGAGGTTTACAGCCGAGACAAAATGTTACAGTCTATGTTAAAGGACGCACCGAAAACGAGGATACGCACCCAACCGATTATATTAATGAATACAGTGACGCATTGACAGTAACTACACTGCCTTTGGATAGAGGTGAGTTCTTCCTACTCGTTCTATCCAATGTTGTACTCTCATTTGAATTTGGCCTAATTTCACCGAAGCAAGGCTACTACAACAACCATCGGATTCTATAACATTATTTAGCAAGATTTGTTCGCATTGCCGTTTGGTATGAAAATGACCATGGAGGAAAAGAGGCGCACACAATAAGGCAGTCTCAAATGATTCCTCACGCACTAATGACACTTGGTTGACACTTGGATGCTAAGATGTATTGTGGTGGCGATTTGTTGTATTGATAGGAAGCGAAGCAACTCCTGGAATCACAACCTCTACGACGACCGATGGAGCTACCTCCACTATTTTGTCCACTGCAGCCCTATTCACGTCCATGACCCTGGTATTGTCGACAACGCTCTCGTAAGTCCAGTGCAAGCCAGCAAGTCAGTCAATAGCTGCCAATGTTCCAGCTACAAATTCGTCCTTATCAAAAGTGCCGTTTTTCATTGCAGGCTTCAGTAATGCAGGGAATGGCCGAGTCGAAAACGCTCGCCTTTGCTTCACAACTAAGAGACTAAACATGGTGAACACTTCTGTGATGACAAATAAAATTTTTGACATTTTACACAATTCTCACCAAAACCCAAATAGTTACACTCCTGTGGGGTATATTCGACAAGGCAAATTGATATGGATGCTGTAACCCATAGCGGACATCAGTGACGCTTACGCCACAATTCAGAGAGTCCTTGCTGTGCGAGGCTTTACTAGTCCTCATCATCGCCACTGCTTCGTGAAACACACGGTCATGTGTTGGCCACACATTGAATGCAATGACAGTCACTTGTGGGTGGGCGTGTCAAATCCTGTGCCACTTACTAATCAAGCGCTACATTTGTGACTGTTTAGCCTTGATAGAGTAGGTGAATGCAGTTGAATGAGCAAGGGCTGGAGGATGGTGTTGGGAGGAAGATGCGACTGTGGTTAGAAGTGAGTCAGCAATCATTACAGGTTCGTGGCAATTCGGCTGCTAGCCATAGTGTTAAGGAGCGCCGCAGCCTCCACACGCGGGCAATAATCTTCATCACACAGCGTCCCCTGTTCTAGCATTTTATCCCCGAATGGCTACTTCACGCTGGAGTGAAAGCGTTTCACGCAGCAACATGGCGCCCCATTGGCGTGTGTTGAGCGAAGCCAACGATGTAGTCATATACTGCTGAGCATTTGTGTCGTGACATTGCCGTTGGACCATGTTAGCAGCCAACTAGATCTCCCCTACGGTACTGAGTAGCACATCATTCATGCGTCCTTACACCACCACAGCGTCGAAGAGGACCCAGCACACTATGCCTATGAGTCACGCATGAGAAGGTGTTGGAATCTGCTTGCTTGATGAGTGCGCTGATATCCAACGCCTATTGAAGCACACACTAGTCACCGAACCGAACAGCTGGTAACTGCACCCACGTTGAGCGGTGCGGAATGGAGAGCTCAAGTCAGCAGCCAACTCTACGTTGGGCTTTGCATTGGAGGAGGAACGAGAATAGTGGATGGGGACGAGGGGCAATGGTGGCTAGCGTGTAGGCAGAGAGGTCATCGTGGCAAGGTGTGGAAAGCCGACGTGAAGTCGGGCGCCATCACCAACATGTGGGCGTACGCACTGGGGCTAGCCATGTGATGCGTGTGTGTGCATGCTTCACCTCGCCCTCCAAATTACCCTCATGGCAACGCGTGCACAGCACAATTTTATTATTCATGTGTGTTGAACCCTAGTAATGACACGTGGGCGTGCTGGGATTAGCCATGGGGTCTGTGTGCACGCAACACGTTGCAACAGCAATTGTGGGCATGCTTGACCTCGCCTTCCAAATCATTACTTGGAAATACGTGCACAGCACAATTTTATTCTTTTGTGTGAATTGATTAGCGAACGCTAGTAGCCATGACTATTGCGGCTAAAGTTGTCTTGCATGCTTAAAGTATTTGCCTGTGCGAGATGCTTTGGGAATGTCTAGACTTTAGGCGTCTTCGTATAACTGCTGTTAAGACTCTGCCTTTCTCAGGTTTCAGCTCTCGCTAATCCTAGGCTATATGATTTTGGAATGAGGCATTGTGCTAATTAGTGCTCTGCAATTATTTTAAACTTTTCCAATGAAGTGGGAAGCTGCTGCTAAGCATTCGAATGCACGAATCGCATTTATGGAATTTAACAGCTCTATACTAACAGTGTTTAATTTGGGCTAGGATGCTCAAATACATAAAAAAACACATTAGTAATTACCTACCGCCCATAGAAATTCAGTCTTGTACTAAGGCATATGGCCTATCAGGAAAAACATTGTTGGAACGCTGCATTAAGACGATTCCTTAAGTGTTTCTTAGAACGTAAGGAAAGTCGAATTTTCAAGTAAAAAGCAGTATCTAGGGTAGCAAAACCTAGACCGCCAAATGATTCAAAACCAGTTTAAAATTGGTTGGATATCTCAGCATGGAGGGATACGATGACCTGCTGCTGCATAGTGAGCTTCACATGGCCACCATCTACGCCAGTGATGCTTCGCGTAGACTGATGGACACGCGGTTCGCCTGTTGCAAGCCATAGCTCTCCCGATCCAATGGAATGATAAGATTCCAGGGATGTATGCTCGCGGCCGCACTGAATAACCACGTGTTCAATCGGTGATGGAACGCTTGTTGATGGGTGGATTTGTTACCCTGCTTGAGTTATGCAGCCCTGCATATGTCGAAAGCCTCTTTGAACTTGAATCAGTCCCGTTCGTTGGCATCTGTATCGCGAATGAGCAGACAGGATTGACAGTAGCCAGGTTTTTTTACCACCAATGCCTCACAGGCAGAATTAATGTCTGTGTGTCCAGTGCAACATAGAACTTGACGAGAAGGCAGGTCGTGTAGTGTCCGTTTGGAGAACGAGGTTAACTGTTGTTTATTGCGTGGATCTACAGGTTTTTGAAATGCCGTCATATTTGGACGACCCAAACCTTTTTGGAGTTAACCACATGGAATACCGCTTACGATGTTAGTTCTCTGCTAGAGGTTGTTTGAAAGTTGTCACAGCTCAAACCGACGGTCGGATACCTTTCGACACTATTTGGTAAGCGTTCTATGCATTTGGGAATTCAGGCAGCTAGAACCACCAATGAATGTTTGCACTTGCAAGGATGTTCAGTTATAATCCTCCGAGTGAATCGCTTGTACGCTTAGTTTGCGCTACCGATGCACAGCACGAAATCCTCGATCTCCTTGAATACCTCCACTATGTAGTTGCAATGCGAATTGGGAGTCAACGTAGCTTGTGAAACGTGCAGTCCTGCGCAATCAGCACTGTCTACAGGCTGCAAAACTCGTCCATCTCATCGAGTCGTATTGGCTGGTTAGGTAAAGCACTCGCATGTCATCCTGAGTGGAAAATCAAAAACTGAAAGTCTTCTTCTATTTCAAACGCAGTTAAAGTTAATTGGTCAAGTATTTCGACCCTTTCTTGCATTTGCTACAAATGAGACGTATCGAGACAACTAAAAATTGCGAATGCGTTTAAACCACTCCACTCTATGGGACGCGATTCAATCATTGATGCATATTTAACCAAGATGGAAAATATACTTACTCCATTTCCACTGTTACAATCATCCCATTTTGATGCTCACCATCAACAGAGTGTATTAACTCAAATGCTACCCATGAACTAGACGGATATTTGGCTGCATCGTAGCGTCCTGGGACTTCCTTGAAGGCAGAAGGAGGCATAATACGAAGGCAGAACATACATAAGCAGCGATCGCTTCAGCCTCCACCGGTAGCACATGCACTTGGCGGCACCACATGCTCTGCACAGTGTACAGTCGGTAATGCTAATGGGCAAATTGCGCTGAACACAGCCCATCAGATATTACTTCGCACTACACATCCCATTTCCCCAAACACAAACACGAGCCAATCATTCAGTCAGTCAGTCAGTCAATCAAAATCCCACCTCCAATCCGCATCGCAATACACGGTATGGAAATGAACAAGAACAAGTTGACAGTCCCCAGACTCTCATCTGTCAATGCACTCGACACCCAATTGCTTCGCGACTTTATCGCTCTCCCTTTCGAGGTGGAACACAACTGAAACCACTGTTCCAACACTCAGTTTTGACATTGCTCATAGTTTTTTTTGCCACAAAGCTGTCCAATGCCATCAAGAATGAGAAGTTGGCCTCCATGGCTACCACTCCTCTTTGAGTGATACCTCCTGGGCGGCGACACCTTTCCCATGTCTTGCCCTCCGTCACAGCCCTGCCTCCAGCAGCGTTGAACCAGGCTAACAACTTACGCTACAATCGGTCACCCTGACGAAGTATGCCAAGAAAACGCACAAGCCCTTCGACTACAAAGTGACAACAAAGTCGCTGATTGGCAGACAATGCAGGAGAATGAAACGCCTACGCAACTGTCGGGTTTTCTTCCACACTGGAGACTACTTCCTCACTATGCATCCTGCCTCCACAATGAAATTACACTCCTTGGGAAGATAATATTCCACCTTCTTCAAGCACAATCCGTTTACCACCAAAATTGCAACGACACCAAAGTTCTTTTTACTTTCCACCTGTCATTAATGTTCACAAGCACATTTCACAACTCCATCAAAACCGTAAATAGCGGCGTTTTAACTTGCAGTGGGGTCAACAAATAAGGCGGAACAAGGAGAGGATACCGACGATGACGAAAGGCTTTGGAGACGCCACACCCCTCGACGATCAACGAGGCAGTCGTACCATCGGTTGCACACGAGGTGGAAATCGCGCTCCATCTGATCAAGCGGGCGCTGCCGATAGTCCACACGCATGAGGATGGTGGGCACGACACTCTGCTCATCGGTCAATGTCCACTCAACAAACACCTCTGCCCGCCCAACACCGGTTCGCCCGTCTTCTCATCAATGCCCACTAAAAGAGGTCGACCACAGATTAGGTGGCATTTTGAAATGCTGCAACAAAGCATCCTAGGCAAAGTGAAGTCACGCGCTCGGCAACCCCCTTAAGGCAATAACACAGTGCTCTCACCTAAGACCCCACAATGGGAAACCAATTGTTGACGTGCGAAATTTCTCCCTGCTCCAGTTAGAGGTGTACTACAGCCAGAGGAGAGATCCTAGCAGCACCTGTTTGGCCTTCAACAATGGATCAATTCATCACTAACAGCTCCATCTGCCAGCACATCCTCACCCAACCAAAGAATTGTCTTCTGGTGGCGGTATGGCACATGCCCCAGGCGGGCGCAGTGAGCAATGAGTTGATGACATGGCAAAAGCCACTTCCAACCACAAGTAAGGCAGTCAGTCACCACGACACATTCTCCAACGTAAGTGAAAGAAGTGAATGCCACATTGACTGTCTTCCTAGCTTCCTGCCAACCACCTGTTGATGGATATAACAGGTAGGCTGTAACACCCACTCGAGCGTCCATTACCTCCCCTTCACAGTTGATACAAGTGTAAACCAGATGTTCCGCTGTCCACGCCAAAAGTGATCCAAAATACACACCCTTACGTTGGTCCACGGATTCCAATGCCTCAGCGGCAATGCAAACTCTCATTGATACTAAGACACCGCATCCATCTCGGCGCACTTCACCCACCTCTATCCAGACGCCACATATATGGTGCAAGGTTCGTTCCCGGATTGTCCACAGCTCCGGAAAACACCATGCCGCCATTGAAGCGAAGCTATAAAGGAAAGAGCGGAGAGGATAGTGCACTCGACTGATAGAACGAGAAACCAGCAGGCTGGTCGGCAGAGAAATTGATGGCCAGGCAAGTTGGTCAGAAGGGAGAATAGCGAAACAGGTCTCCTCACCCTTGCCTGCCCATCCACTCAAACTCCTACTAGCCAACTAACCACATGAACAGCTCAGCGATGCGTAAATAAACATATGAATCACAAGGCCTGCCAATGCACTAAAATGCGGACGAGGTCAAATCCACACCTTGTCCACGTCCCTGCGACCCATCAACCACCTATTTACCCCATGGCACAAATGCTAATACAGTCAAGACTAATTACCACTGCGACTCAAGGAGGGGCGTGAACCATGCAAGGGTTACTACATCACCACGACGGCGAGGGTAAACTTCGGCATGACTAGTGTGCTGCCTCCAAGGTACTCACCATAACACTTCAACTTCACCGCACACCTTGTCTGAGTACTTCGAAGGCAATCATCCCAAAAGGCCTCCCATGGCCACAATAAATGCACCAATTTCGATGCTCACGACGTAAAAGCCAAACAAAGTCATAAACACAATAACAGTCCAAAACCAACAGAATCCCCTGACAATTTAACAGAATTGGCCCTGTCCTAAAGTGGCACACAAATTTCGGGAAACGAAGGCTCACCTCAAAGTACGAAAACAACCACAAAGCGAAGCAGTGGCGAGTCCTCTACTAACAGGTGCATCTGATGGAACGCACTCGGTTGATACACCACTGCACAGCACATCAACTACTGCCATGACTCAGGTGGTGGAACCTACATTTGGAGGTGGGATTCATATTTCATAGCAAATAGTTGCACGAGTTATGATGCAGATCGCTGCATCGTACCCATCAACATCCAGCACACCTCATCGATTGATGGTAGCCCAATGCTACACCACAATAAACACCCCAACAACTTGGTTCACCCGCAACTATTACATATACTATACGCTTACACACGTAGACGAAAAACGGAACTAGTGGCATGGGCAATCACAAAAATGGGCAAACTCATTCAGTCTCATGATTAGCTTCTAATGCGCATAAGCTTCACACCTGCAAATATTTCGTGACCACCAGTGATGGATGAAGGCGCCCAAACTACCAATATTAGCAGCAACAAGAGTGGCGCAAACACTCGCCCAAGATCTACACATACAAGGCGATCACGTGAAAATGGACAAGTGAAAAGCGGCTCCAACTATGGTACAGTTAGCCCCAAGTCACCCAAGTGTGACTTCGAGCCCATCTGCACTATCGCCTACCGATACAAAAGACCACCTAACGACGGGAGGACATACCACACCAAACTACACAAATTATAAACACAACGTACAATGCAACGCAAACAGATGTGTGCAAGATTATGCTCACTTACAATTTGACGAGCTCCTCCCTTCGTCCATCCACACACCTCACTCGCACCAACGATTGGTGCTTTCTGTCCACAACATCATGAACGTGTGGACCGCTGCACCGCGCCACATTTACCAGATGCTCAAACAGTTTTGTCGAAGGTGCATCGGTGAACAACGACTATCAAAGCACACCAGCACCGCTGGTCTCAGCAATCTCGGAGAACATAAAGCTGGCACTCTGAGCCAAGTTTGCCTCCGTCCCTGCTCACAGTGGCTGAATTCGAGGCTTCGGCTCACCTGTCACCCGAGCCAAAAGGTCGCAAACCTGTGACGGCGGAATGAGCTATTGAGAACCACTCTAACTCGTGGCGAAGTTCTGCGGTAATCCTGCCAAACAACTCAGAGCATCAGCAACTTGTTTAATGGCGATAAGGGCTGCACATCAACGTCTCCTTCGCAGTTGACTTTCGGCGTCCTCTACTCCTGTTTGCTCAAACCACGCTTGCCGAAGTCGCAGAAGATGCCATTCAGTTCATCGATGGATAAGTGCATACTCGCACATCCTTTCAGAAGGCGCCGCAGACGCATCCACACTAGTCCCACAGGCACGATATGTTCTACCAAAATGGACAGTAGCCCAACTTCGCTGACACAATTGATACTATGCAATTGTGAAAAGGCATAGGAAGGATCATAGCGGTTTCTGCCCCCAACCGTACACACTGAAGCCGTCAAGGCCAAGAAACATCGCAGTCACTCACGGATCCACGAGCAAAGCACAAAACAACCTGCAGGTCCATTTCAAATCCAGAGCTCTTCACTTACTCTCCAAGCTCATCTGACACACCATCAGGAACAGATACACCCACACCTACCTGCATTTCTGAACCATCATTAGCACCAGAGAACGCAAACGTTCAGGCAGCTTTCCCCATTTGTTGACTCCTCGAACCACCTCATCAGACATCCACAAAGAACACACCACACCAACAGACAAAACGCAGCACCACCCCGACGACCTTGAGAGTGACAAATTAACAAATGCAGGAGAAACTAAATAATCAACTCATTAGTGTTGGCAAGCCCAACAGTAAATTTGTGCGAATTACCACGACCCTCTCCTAATCTAAGT
The DNA here is from genome assembly GCA_001923025.3 of Taenia multiceps. Classification (NCBI taxonomy): domain Eukaryota; kingdom Metazoa; phylum Platyhelminthes; class Cestoda; order Cyclophyllidea; family Taeniidae; genus Taenia; species Taenia multiceps. The sequence continues at coordinate 1,188,878 of CM010317.1, read as the reverse complement.
GCATAAATCAGCTGCCTGTTGCATGCGAGATAGTTACGATTATAAAAGAGTAGAGTTGACATGGAAAAGGAAGTTGTAGCAATTTTTAGATGCAAACACGCGTGCTTCAATAAAGAGCTAGTAAGTTGCACTGCCAAGAGGTAATTTGGATGTAAGGATTGAAACTTAAAAACGGCAGAGTTGCTAAGAACGCGTTGCAATTAAGGCGCCCCTCAATTCACTTGAAGACAAAGGAAGACATAATGCCTGGGCAGACTATCCACATTCAGCTAACAGAAAGCGTTGGTGTTTCCTACGTAGCTGATGCACTAGTCCACACGGCGAAGGCAAAACGGTCAACCGTGTGTGCGTAACCGTGACCGATAATTATGTAATACTTTATTTGTTCCAACTGCCCGTTTCGGTAAATTGGGGTGGCCATATTGTACTAGCCGGTTGGCCGGCCTTTGGGCCGTGCCAACAGCCCCCCCCCCTAAGCCCTCTATTTCCAGAATATACATTCTGCCCCCAGTACTATGCCTTCGTTTACCCTAAGGGGAGACCCGGGACGCTACATTGGTGGCAGCGGAAAGCGGACCCGACTTTGGTGGATTTCATCCTGCTCCATGCCGTTTCTGGCAAACTTTGGCTGTGAAGGTGTTCTTCTTTTTCTCCTCCTCTTCCCTTACTACCTTATTAGAAGAAGACCTGGCTTTTCTTGGCATGCTTTATTGAGGTAGAAACACTGAGTGGGTAAGGCTAGACTACTGGGCCTCGTTGTCCGGAGCTAAGGAAGCACACGTTGACTCAGTTTCGGCCACGTGCAGATTGTGTTCCCGCCTCCCACCTACAAAGCGTATATAAACACAAACATTATTACACAGCCCCCTCCTTTTTTTGAGCACCGTCCCCGGTGCCACTCTCGCCCATTGGTTTAGTTATGCTCTTGGGGGTTCTCCCTTCCTCCACTATTCCGTAGACTTCGTCCTCATATCCAACCGGCGGAGGGCCTTTGCAAGGTCGCATCTTATTGTGGTGTACCGTAATTGGTTGAGTACGAAATTCCGCGTTTCGGACGAGGTAGTTTGTGGTAGAGAGGATTCTTACTACGCGGAAGGGATCTTTGCTCCAAGGGTGGTAGAATTTCCGATGGGTTCCAGGTGGAGGAATCGGCTTGTATATTTGGACAAGATCTCCTTCGCGATAGGTGTTGGGTCGGCTACGCTTGTCGTAGATCCTCTTTTGTCTACTATAAGACGTTTGTAGGTGTCGCCGCGCCAAATTGAACGTCTTTCTTATCCCTTCTTTTAGACGTAGAACGTAATCCGGCACATTGTCGGGTGTTGTCTCTTTGCTCGGGATAAAGATGTCGGACGGAACTCTCATTTCGCGTCCTGTGAGCATTTTGAACGGAGAAGCGCCCGTTGACGTGTGGACTGTGGCTCTATACGCTAACAAGGCGCGTCCCAGGCTCAAATCCCAGTCTTCTGGCTTCGCCCCCTTGGTAAAAGCCTTCAGGAGTCCCACCAGGGTGCGGTCCGTTCTTTCCACCTGGCCGTTGCCTTGTGGGTGTCCTGGTGTCGTGCGTGTCTTCCTAATTCCGAGAGTCTTGCACAGTTCCGTAAAGAGCCGACTTTCGAAATTAGGACCTTGATCACTGTGGACTGATTCGGGGACACCGTGTTGACAGATCCAGCGGTTGAAGAAGGTTGAAGCGACTGTTTCAGCGTCTTGAGACTGCATGGCTTCAGCTTCAGCTACTTTCGTGAAGTAATCAACCATAACCAGGATATACCGGTTTCCTCTTTTGGTGGGTGGCAGGGGACCCATAATGTCAATGCCCACCCTTTCGCCTGGGAATCCTGTGGGCATGGGTTGTAGAGGTGCCATCGCTGTTGTATGAGGTTTCTTGAAACTGCTACAGGTGATGCAGGTTCGGCAGAAGTCGAGTACATCCGGGGTAAGAGAGGGCCACCAGTATCGTTTGCTCGAGGCCTCCACCATCTTCTTCACACCTACATGCCCCAATTGCTCGTGTAAGTCCTGTAGGACTGTTTGTATCAGTGAGCCAGGAACAAGAAGACGTTTGGGGGACGTGGTGTCCTCTTGATACCATAAAACTTCGTCTTCTAGGGTGAGTTTGGGCCACTGTCGCCATATCTGTTTGGCTGCTTTGCTGGACGATTTCATCTCTTCTACAGTAGGCTTGAGCGAGGACGCCAGGAACCTTTCGTATAGCAACGCCGTGTCGGGATCTGAACTTTGTGAATTGCTCCACTGGTGTCTAGTGGGTTCGCTCAAAAATAGCATGCCCACTATGCCGCTTTCCCTCTCTGCTGAGAGAGGTCTGCGAGACAGTGCATCCGCGTTGCCATGCGTAGTCCCTTTTCGGTACTGCACTGTGAAATCCTATTGCTGCAGTTCTTCGTACCAGCGCGCCACGGAGCGGTCAATCCCCTTCATTCTTCTTAGTCAGGTCAGCGCTTGGTGGTCCGTTCTCACAATGAACTGTTTCACTATCAGGTAATGTTTGAAGTGTCGAACCATTGTAAAGATGGCGTACAGTTCGCGTTCCGTTGCACTTTTCTGTCTCATTTTTTTATTGAGCCTGGTGCTGGCGAACACCACCTACGGCCACGTCACTGGCGTCTGTGTCTAGGACGAAAGGAGGTGCGCCGTTCTCGAAGTTGGGTAAGGCCAGAACCGGAGCGGAGCAGAGCCTGCGTTTTAGTTCTTTAAAGGCCTCATCATGTTCGTTCTCCCACGTGAAATTCTTTTTCGCCTGTTTCTCTGTTAGTTTGAGCAGAGGACCGGCGATCTTGGCGAAGCCTTTGACGAAACGCCGGTAGTAGTTTGCCAAGCCGAGAAAGCTGCGGAGCTCCGTCTGGTTGGTCGGTGTCGGCCACGTTCTCACTTGGTTTGTACGGTCTTCGGTAACTGCCATCCCATTTGACGAGACTGTATGCCCCAGGAATGTAACCGAACGTCGAAGGAAGTGGCATTTCTTTGGGTTTAGGGTCAATCCAGCGTCTCGGAGACGATCTAGCACTAATTTCAGGTTGGCATTATGCTCTTATATGTCTCTGCCAAAAACAAGAATGTCATCGAGGTAGATTATGCAGTGCTTTGGAAAAAGTCCCCTTAGTGCAGTCTGCATCAGGCGCTGGAAAGTAGCTGCAGCGTTACATAGTCCAAACGGCATTGTCTGAAATTCATAGAGTCCGTTTGGCACTATGAAAGCTGTCTTCTCTCTGTCCGTCTCCGCCACCTCCACTTGCCAGTACCTGGACTTCAAGTCCAGAGTAGAAAACCACTTTGATCCGTGCAGGGAATCTAGTGAGTCGTTGAAATGAGGTAGTGGGAAGGCGTCCTTCTTAGTCACAGCGTTCAGTTTCCTGTAGTCAATGCACAGCCGTAGGCTCCCGTCACCTTTCTTCACCAGCGCAATCGGAGAGGCCCACGGTGATTTGGATGGCCGTATCACGCCGTCGGAGATCATCTCGTTCAGTAGACGGTTTACCTCTTCCAAAAGGGGCGGAGGGATGCGTCTCGGGGGCTGCCATATTGGTTTAGCTTCACCTGTGTCGATGGCATGTTTGATGATGCTCGTCCGACCGAGTTTGGTTCCTTGCCAAGAGAACATTCTGGAGTATTTGCACAGCAATGAGTGCAGTTCCTTCCTTTCGCTGTCGGTGATGTGTGTTAACCGTGAGCAGAGCTCATCCAGGTTGCTAACAGGAATACCCACGGTTTCGAACAGAGCACTGCAGATTTCGTCAGCGTCCTTTCCCAGGGAAGGCTCGGCCGACTTTACTGCTTTGTGCTGCTGGGTCGTAAAGGTACCTTCTGCGAAGTTCAGGATTGCTCCAGCATTGCGGAGGAAGTCGACGCCCAGTATCGCGTCACATACTAGTTCTGGACACATGATAAATTGTACTGTCCAGGACTCCTTCCCTATGGTGATATTTAGCGACGTCTCTCCGATCGCTTTCATCTTCCTCCCTTCAGCTGAGAGCAGTTTTATGGATGACGATCGAGGACTGATCTTGCGGAAGAGATCTTTAAACGTAGCGGGATTCACCAGGGACTTCACTGCTCCCGAGTCCAGGAGGAAACGACAGGGGTATCCTTCTAACTGGCCGAGAGCTTGTAGAAAAGGGCGAGGGGCGTTTAAGGGTTGGCAAGATAGCGAGAAGTAGGTCTCACCTGCTGTTGGGGTCTGGCGTGGAGGGATCCAGCGGGTACGTGGCTGAATTGGCCGTTGATGGGACGTCTGGGGGGTAGACTTCACCGGAAGTTCCTGACGGAACTTAGATGCGGCCTTGACCAGCCGATTGAGATCGTTGGTCTCAATTGCGCTGAGTTTCACGGAGAGGCTTGGCGGTTTGACTCCGTCGCAGAACTGGAGAGCCGTCCAGCTGGTGACTTTGGCTGGAGGGCAGCCTTTGAAGGCTCTTTCTGCCAGGAGTTGTAGGCTCCGAGCGTAGTCTTCATCAGTTTCGCCCACTTTTTGGTCTCGGCGGAAAAATTCTTTAGCCAGAGAGCGTTCACTTATCAATGGCCAGCTGCGAGAGGATCTCACAGCACTGGTCGAAGTCGGAGTCGGGGGTAACTCCTGCTCTTATTGCCGAGAGGAGAAGCTCCTGTGGAAGAGCCTGGAGGAGGAGTTGTACCCTCTGTTGCTGGGGGAACCAGTGGGTGTAGAATCTGGCAGTTTGAATCCAATCTTCAAAGTCGATGTCGGCTTTGAAGGGGAGAAGGTTCGCTGCCGCTGCCACCAGTGTGAAGGGGTTCTTCTTTTCCTCCTCCTCTTCCCTTACTACCTTATTAGAAGAAGACCTGGCTTTTCTTGGCATGCTTTATTGAGGTAGAAACACTGAGTGGGTAAGGCTAGACTACTGGGCCTCGTTGTCCGGAGCTAAGGAAGCACACGTTGACTCAGTTTCGGCCACGTGCAGATTGTGTTCCCGCCTCCCACCTACAAAGCGTATATAAACACAAACATTATTACATTGGCGTTGTGAAAGAAGTGCATGTGCTATAGTTGGGAGAACCTCTGGTATATCGTAACAGAAGGGCTGAGGTCGAGGTCCAGCTTCGGCACCTCCCTCGCCCTCGTGTACTACAAGGAAGCTGTTAACAACTGAAGCGACACTAGCCGTGAACTCCAAGTCCAGTGCAACTGCCAAGAGGGATCAGTGACGTTGTGGTCAAGCATTCTCTGTAAGCCCTCTCTCCTGTTCTCAGGCGACTTGCCTCTCTTCACCAAAATGTGTGTCAACAGATGTGGAATGAGCAGGACGCCATTTGATAGCATCGTTTTATGCTTTGTACACTTGGATCACGTGCACCCCGTTCCTCTGAGGTCCGATTGCCCATTCGCTCAGGGTTCCACGACACCCTCGCGTTTCTTCCACGGTATCAAAGAAACCTGAAATCGCAACTTTGGTTGTGTGTGTCTCCATTCGCCCGAAGCTTGGATTCGTACCCCATCTTCCATTGGGCCGCATTATTGTGGGAGAGGAGGACTAAGATATGCGCATTTGCTGCGCCGAGTGCTACGCAGAATTGATGGTACTACAAGAAGACATGCGCTCGAATCTCGATGGCTGGCACGGTTAGCTCGTGGGTGCTTCTCGCAGCACTGATTACGTTGTGATGGCTGACACGGGAGGCTGACCAAGGGGAGCGGCGGGGACGACACTCGAAAGGAGAGAGGGGCTGTGTAATACATTGTTTGCTCGAACTGCCATATTGTACTAGCTGGTTGGCCGGCCTCCGGGCCGTGCCAACAGCCCCCCCCTCCAAGCCCTCTGTTTCCAGAACATATATATTCTGCCCTCAGTACTATGCCATCTTTTACCCTAAGGGGAGTCTCGGTACGCTACATTAGTAATCCTCACTTATGTTTGTCCCATCAACACGAACAGCACAATGCCTCATTCCAAAATCATGTACTCTAGGAAAAACGCGAGCTGAAACCTGAGAATGGCAGAGTCTTAACAGCAGTTATAGGAAGACGCCTAAAATCAAGTCATTCCCAAAGTATTTCGTGCAAGGAAATATTTTGGGCATTGAAGACAAATTTAGCCGCAAAAGTCACCGCCACTAGCGTTCGCCATTCAATGCACACAAAAAGAATAAAATTGTGCTGTGCACGTGTTTCCAAGTAATGATTTGGAAGGCGAGGTCAAGCATGCCCACAATTGCTGTTGCAACGTGTTGCGTGCACACAGACCCCATGGCTAATGTCATTACGCCCACGTGTTGTTACTGGCGTTCACCAATCAATTCACACCTGAAGAATAAAATTGTGCTGTGCACGCGCTCCCAAGAGGGTAATTTGGAGGGCGAGGTGAAGCATGCCCACACACGCATCACATGGCTAGCCCCAGTGCGTACGCCCACATGTTGGTGATGGCGCCCGACTTCACGTCGGCTTTCCACACCTTGCCACGATGACCTCTCTGCCTACACGCTAGCCACCATTGCCCCTCGTCCCCATCCACTATTCTCGTTCCTCCTCCAATGCAAAGCCCAACGTAGAGTTGGCTGCTGACTTGAGCTCTCCATTCCGCACCGCTCAACGTGGGTGCAGTTACCAGCTGTTCGGTTCGGTGACTAGTGTGTGCTTCATTAGGCGTTGGATAGTGGCGCACCCATCAAGCAAGCAGATTCCAACACCTTCTCATGCACAACTCATAGGCATAGTGTGCTGGTCCTCCCTGACGCTGTGGTGGTGTGAGGACGCATGAATGATGTGCTACTCAGTACCGTAGGGGAGATCTAGTTGGCTGCTAACATGGTCCGACTGCAATGTCACGACACGAATGCTCAGCAGTATATGACTACATCGTTGGCTTCGCTCAACACACGCCAATGGGGCGCCATGTTGCAGCGTGAAAGGCTTTCACTCCAGCGTGAAGTAGCCATTCGGGGATAAAATGCTAGAACAGGGGACGCTGTGTGATGAAGATTATTGCCTGTGTGTGGAGGCTACGGCGCTTCTTAACACTATAGCTAGTAGCCGAATTGCCACGAACCTGTAATGATTGCTGACTCACTTCTAACCACAGTCGCATCTTCCTCCCAACACCATCCTCCAGCCCTTGCTCATTCAACTGCATTCACCTACTCTATCAAGGCTAAACAGTCACAAATGTAGCGCTTGATTAGTAAGTGGCACAGGATTTGACACGCCCACCCACAAGTGACTGTCATTGCATTCAATGTGTGGCCAACACATGACCGTGTGTTTCACGAAGCAGTGGCGATGATGAGGACTAGTAAAGCCTCGCACAGCAAGGACTCTCTGAATTGTGGCGTAAGCGTCACTGATGTCGGCTATGGGTTACAGCATCCATATCAATTTGCCTTGTCGAATATACCCCACAGGAGTGTAACTATTTGGGTTTTGGTGAGAATTGTGTAAAATGTCAAAAATTTTATTTGTCATCACAGAAGTGTTCACCATGTTTAGTCTCTTAGTTGTGAAGCAAAGGCGAGCGTTTTCGACTCGGCCATTCCCTGCATTACTGAAGCCTGCAATGAAAAACGGCACTTTTGATAAGGACGAATTTGTAGCTGGAACATTGGCAGCTATTGACTGACTTGCTGGCTTGCACTGGACTTACGAGAGCGTTGTCGACAATACCAGGGTCATGGACGTGAATAGGGCTGCAGTGGACAAAATAGTGGAGGTAGCTCCATCGGTCGTCGTAGAGGTTGTGATTCCAGGAGTTGCTTCGCTTCCTATCAATACAACAAATCGCCACCACAATACATCTTAGCATCCAAGTGTCAACCAAGTGTCATTAGTGCGTGAGGAATCATTTGAGACTGCCTTATTGTGTGCGCCTCTTTTCCTCCATGGTCATTTTCATACCAAACGGCAATGCGAACAAATCTTGCTAAATAATGTTATAGAATCCGATGGTTGTTGTAGTAGCCTTGCTTCGGTGAAATTAGGCCAAATTCAAATGAGAGTACAACATTGGATAGAACGAGTAGGAAGAACTCACCTCTATCCAAAGGCAGTGTAGTTACTGTCAATGCGTCACTATATTTGTTTAGGTGCCAATCTCCATTTCGGGTGCGTCCTTTAACATAGACAGTAACATTTTGTCTCGGCTGTAAATTCTCAATCGTATAACTTTGAACTATCCCAACATCGATGACCGGCTGCAATACACCATCGATCTCCAATTTGATACGATAGCCAGTAAGAAGGTCCGTGGAATTGGGTGGTGGAGCCCACTTCATATACACCGCGGTAGAGTTGACTGCTTGAAGGCTTACGTTCTGGGGAGGATCAAGTTCTGCACAAATGGGTATGAAACTATTAGTCATTGCTCTTCTGAGGGCGATAAAGCTTTACTTGTGACGGTGTTCTCTTGAGTACCCCCATGTGAATGGGGTGGATGTACAATTGCCAAGCATCGGGATAAATGAAAAAATACTAGCTACTAAGCATCGAGAATGTGAACGTCAGCAATCTATGACTGTTTACATCTTGAGAAACACCCACTATACTTGCTAGGATTACTAATTTAGCAAAGAACCTCCTTCACCAAATGGTTTACATTTTCGCAGATCAGTGTTGAGCATTCGAAAGCATCTTACCTTTAATCAGTTTAACTTCTCCACGCACGGTAATAGTCGCCAATGCAACGAGGCAGAGATGAAACCACATTATCGAAGCAGAAATAAATCGCACTTACAACTCACACACGGAGTATTTATACACATGTAGCAGCATAATATGAGCCTATGAAACGGCTTGTTCTTGACCTATAAAGCAAATTGTGCAAACCCACCCACACTGGAGAATTGCAAATCATTTCGCCTTAGGACAAGATGTACTGGGGACACCAAAAAAGAAATAGTGATGCTGCAAAGCAGCGTATACCTCCAACGCTCGCCTTTGCTGAACAATTGAGAGACAAATTTTACATAATGCTCATCGAAACCCCAATGGTTACACTCCTGTGGGGTACATACGACAAGGCAAATTGATATGGATGCTGTAACCCATAGTGTACGGCGATGACGCCTACACCACAATGCTGAAGTTGACTTCAGATTTAGAGAGTCCATGCTGTGCGAGGCTTTACTAGTCCTCATCATCGCCACTGCTTCGTGAAACACACGGTCATGTGTTGGCCACACATTGAATACGATGACAGTCACTCGTGGGTGGGCGTGTCAAATCCTGTGCCACTTACTAATCAAGCGCTACATTTGTGACTGTTTAGCCTTGATAGAGTAGGTGAATGCAGTTGAATGAGCAAGGGCTGGAGGATGGTGTTGGGAGGAAGATGCGACTGTGGTTAGAAGTGAGTCAGCAATCATTACAGGTTCGTGGCAATTCGGCTACTAGCTATAGTGTTAAGAAGCGCCGTAGCCTCCACACACAGGCAATAATCTTCATCACACAGCGTCCCCTGTTCTAGCATTTTATCCCTGAATGGCTACTTCACGCTGGAGTGAAAGCCTTTCACGCTGCAACATGGCGCCCCATTGGCGTGTGTTGAGCGAAGCCAACGATGTAGTCATATACTGCTGAGCATTCGTGTCGTGACATTGCAGTCGGACCATGTTAGCAGCCAACTAGATCTCCCCTACGGTACTGAGTAGCACATCATTCATGCGTCCTTACACCACCACAGCGTCGAAGAGGACCCAGCACACCATGCCTATGAGTCACGCATGAGAAGGTGTTGGAATCTGCTTGCTTGATGAGTGCGCTGATATCCAACGCCTATTGAAGCACACACTAGTCACCGAACCGAACAGCTGGTAACTGCACCCACGTTGAGCGGTGCGGAATGGAGAGCTCAAGTCAGCAGCCAACTCTACGTTGGGCTTTGCATTGGAGGAGGAACGAGAATAGTGGATGGGGACGAGGGGCAATGGTGGCTAGCGTGTAGGCAGAGAGGTCATCGTGGCAAGGTGTGGAAAGCCGACGTGAAGTCGGGCGCCATCACCAACATGTGGGCGTACGCACTGGGGCTAGCCATGTGATGCGTGTGTGGGCATGCTTCACCTCGCCCTCCAAATTACCCTCTTGGGAGCGCGTGCACAGCACAATTTTATTCTTCAGGTGTGAATTGATTGGTGAACGCCAGTAACAACACGTGGGCGTAATGACATTAGCCATGGGGTCTGTGTGCACGCAACACGTTGCAACAGCAATTGTGGGCATGCTTGACCTCGCCTTCCAAATCATTACTTGGAAACACGTGCACAGCACAATTTTATTCTTTTTGTGTGCATTGAATGGCGAACGCTAGTGGCGGTGACTTTTGCGGCTAAATTTGTCTTCAATGCCCAAAATATTTCCTTGCACGAAATACTTTGGGAATGACTTGATTTTAGGCGTCTTCCTATAACTGCTGTTAAGACTCTGCCATTCTCAGGTTTCAGCTCGCGTTTTTCCTAGAGTACATGATTTTGGAATGAGGCATTGTGCTGTTCGTGTTGATGGGACAAACATAAGTGAGGATTACTAATGTAGCGTACCGAGACTCCCCTTAGGGTAAAAGATGGCATAGTACTGAGGGCAGAATATATATGTTCTGGAAACAGAGGGCTTGGAGGGGGGGCTGTTGGCACGGCCCGGAGGCCGGCCAACCAGCTAGTACAATATGGCAGTTCGAGCAAACAATGTATTACACAGCCCCTCTCTCCTTTCGAGTGTCGTCCCCGCCGCTCCCCTTGGTCAGCCTCCCGTGTCAGCCATCACAACGTAATCAGTGCTGCGAGAAGCACCCACGAGCTAACCGTGCCAGCCATCGAGATTCGAGCGCATGTCTTCTTGTAGTACCATCAATTCTGCGTAGCACTCGGCGCAGCAAATGCGCATATCTTAGCCCTCCTCTCCCACAATAATGCGGCCCAATGGAAGATGGGGTACGAATCCAAGCTTCGGGCGAATGGAGACACACACAACCAAAGTTGCGATTTCAGGTTTCTTTGATACCGTGGAAGAAACGCGAGGGTGTCGTGGAACCCTGAGCGAATGGGCAATCGGACCTCAGAGGAACGGGGTGCACGTGATCCAAGTGTACAAAGCATAAGACGATGCCATCGAATGGCGTCCTGCATATTCCACATTTCTTGATACACATTTAGGCGAAGAGAGGCAAGTCGCCTGAGAACAGGAGAGAGGGCTTACAGGGGATGCTTGACCACAACGTCACTGATCCCTCTTGGCAGTTGCACTGGACTTGGAGTTCACGGCTAGTGTCGCTTCGCTTGTTAACAGCTTCCTTGTAGTACACGAGGGCAAGGGAGGTGCCGAAGCTGGACCTCGATCTCAGCCCTTCTGTTACGAGACACCAGAAGTTCTCCCAACTGTAGCACATGCACTTCTTTCACACCGCCAAAGTTTGCCAGAAACGGCATGGAGCAGGATGAAATCCATCAAAGTCGGGTCCGCTTTCCGCTGCCACCAATGTAGCGTCCCGATTCTCCTCTTAGAGCAAACGAAGGCATAGTACTGGGGTCAGAGCATATATTCTGGAAATAGAGGGCTTAGGGGGGGGGGCTGTTGGCACGGCCCAAAGGCCGGCCAACCGGCTAGTACAATATGGCCACCCCAATTTACCGAAACGGGCAGTTCGAACAAATAAAGTATTACATAATTATCGGTCCCGGTTACGCACACACGGTTGACCGTTTTGCCTTCGCCGTTTGGACTAGTGCATCAGCTACGGCAGAAACGCCAACGCTTTCTGTAAGCCGAATGTGGATAGTCTGCCCAGGCATTATGTCTTCCTTTGTCTTCAAATGAATAGGGGGGCGACTTAATTGCAACGCGGTCTTAGCAACTCTGCCGTTTTTAAGTTTCAATCCTCACATCCAAATTACCTCTTAGAAGTGTAACCTACTAGCTCTTTATTGAAGCACGCGTGTTTGCATATAAAAATTGTTACAACTTCCTTTTCCATGTCAACTCTACTCTTTTATAATCGTAACTATCTCGCATGCAACAGGCAGCTGATTTATGCACTTAGATTAGGAGAGGGTCGTGGTAATTCGCACAAATTTACTGTTGGGCTTGCCAACACTAATGAGTTGATTATTTAGTTTCTCCTGCATTTGTTAATTTGTCACTCTCAAGGTCGTCGGGGTGGTGCTGCGTTTTGTCTGTTGGTGTGGTGTGTTCTTTGTGGATGTCTGATGAGGTGGTTCGAGGAGTCAACAAATGGGGAAAGCTGCCTGAACGTTTGCGTTCTCTGGTGCTAATGATGGTTTAGAAATGCAGGTAGGTGTGGGTGTATCTGTTCCTGATGGTGTGTCAGATGAGCTTGGAGAGTAAGTGAAGAGCTCTGGATTTGAAATGGACCTGCAGGTTGTTTTGTGCTTTGCTCGTGGATCCGTGAGTGACTGCGATGTTTCTTGGCCTTGACGGCTTCAGTGTGTACGGTTGGGGGCAGAAACCGCTATGATCCTTCCTATGCCTTTTCACAATTGCATAGTATCAATTGTGTCAGCGAAGTTGGGCTACTGTCCATTTTGGTAGAACATATCGTGCCTGTGGGACTAGTGTGGATGCGTCTGCGGCGCCTTCTGAAAGGATGTGCGAGTATGCACTTATCCATCGATGAACTGAATGGCATCTTCTGCGACTTCGGCAAGCGTGGTTTGAGCAAACAGGAGTAGAGGACGCCGAAAGTCAACTGCGAAGGAGACGTTGATGTGCAGCCCTTATCGCCATTAAACAAGTTGTTGATGCTCTGAGTTGTTTGGCAGGATTACCGCAGAACTTCGCCACGAGTTAGAGTGGTTCTCAATAGCTCATTCCGCCGTCACAGGTTTGCGACCTTTTGGCTCGGGTGACAGGTGAGCCGAAGCCTCGAATTCAGCCACTGTGAGCAGGGACGGAGGCAAACTTGGCTCAGAGTGCCAGCTTTATGTTCTCCGAGATTGCTGAGACCAGCGGTGCTGGTGTGCTTTGATAGTCGTTGTTCACCGATGCACCTTCGACAAAACTGTTTGAGCATCTGGTAAATGTGGCGCGGTGCAGCGGTCCACACGTTCATGATGTTGTGGACAGAAAGCACCAATCGTTGGTGCGAGTGAGGTGTGTGGATGGACGAAGGGAGGAGCTCGTCAAATTGTAAGTGAGCATAATTTTGCACACATCTGTTTGCGTTGCATTGTACGTTGTGTTTATAATTTGTGTAGTTTGGTGTGGTATGTCCTCCCGTCGTTAGGTGGTCTTTTGTATCGGTAGGCGGTAGTGCAGATGGGCTCGAAGTCACACTTGGGTGACTTGGGGCTAACTGTACCATAGTTGGAGCCGCCTTTCACTTGTCCATTTTCACGTGATCGCCTTGTATGTGTAGATCTTGGGCGAGTGTTTGCGCCACTCTTGTTGCTGCTAATATTGGTAGTTTGGGCGCCTTCATCCATCACTGGTGGTCACGAAATATTTGCAGGTGTGAAGCTTATGCGCATTAGAAGCTAATCATGAGACTGAATGAGTTTGCCCATTTTTGTGATTGCCCATGCCACTAGTTCCGTTTTTCGTCTACGTGTGTAAGCGTATAGTATTTGTAGTAGTTGCGGGTGAACCAAGTTGTTGGGGTGTTTATTGTGGTGTAGCATTGGGCTACCATCAATCGATGAGGTGTGCTGGATGTTGATGAGTACGATGCAGCGATCTGCATCATGGCTGGTGCAACCATTTGCTATGAAATATGAGTCCTACCTCCAAATGTAGGTTCCACCACCTGAGTCATGGCAGTAGTTGATGTGCTGTGCAGTGGTGTATCAACCGAGTGCGTTCCATCAGATGCACCTGTTAGTAGAGGACTCGCCACTGCTTCGCTTTGTGGTTGTTTTCGTACTTTGAGGTGAGCCTTCGTTTCCCGAAATTTGTGTTCCACTTTAGGACAGGGCCAATTCTGTTAAATTGTCAGGGGATTCTGTTGGTTTTGGACTGTTATTGTGTTTATGACTTTGTTTGGCTTTTACGTCGGGAGCATCGAAATTGGTGCATTTATTGTGGCCATGGGAGGCCTTTTGGGATGATTGCCTTCGAGGTACTCAGACAAGGTGTGCGGTGAAGATGAAGTGTTATGGTGAGTACCTTGGAGGCAGCACACTAGTCATGCCGAAGTTTACCCTCGCCGTCGTGGTGATGTAGTAGCTCTTGCATGGTTCACGCCCTTCCTTGAGTCGCAGTGGTAATTAGTCTTGACTGTATTAGCATTTGTGCCATGGGGTAAATAGGTGGTTGATGGGTCGCAGGGACGTGGACAAGGTGTGGATTTGACCTCGTCCGCATTTTAGTGCATTGGCAGGCCTTGTGATTCATATGTTTATTTACGCATCGCTGAGCTGTTCATGTGGTTAGTTGGCTAGTAGGAGTTTGAGTGGATGGGCAGGCAAGGGTGAGGAGACCTGTTTCGCTATTCTCCCTTCTGACCAACTTGCCTGGCCATCAATTTCTCTGCCGACCAGCCTGCTGGTTTCTCGTTCTATCAGTCGAGTGCACTATCCTCTCCGCTCTTTCCTTTATAGCTTCGCTTCAATGGCGGCATGGTGTTTTCCGGAGCTGTGGACAATCCGGGAACGAACCTTGCACCATATATGTGGCGTCTGGATAGAGGTGGGTGAAGTGCGCCGAGATGGATGCGGTGTCTTAGTATCAATGAGAGTTTGCATTGCCGCTGAGGCATTGGAATCCGTGGACCAACGTAAGGGTGTGTATTTTGGATCACTTTTGGCGTGGACAGCGGAACATCTGGTTTACACTTGTATCAACTGTGAAGGGGAGGTAATGGACGCTCGAGTGGGTGTTACAGCCTACCTGTTATATCCATCAACAGGTGGTTGGCAGGAAGCTAGGAAGACAGTCAATGTGGCATTCACTTCTTTCACTTACGTTGGAGAATGTGTCGTGGTGACTGACTGCCTTACTTGTGGTTGGAAGTGGCTTTTGCCATGTCATCAACTCATTGCTCACTGCGCCCGCCTGGGGCATGTGCCATACCGCCACCAGAAGACGATTCTTTGGTTGGGTGAGGACGTGCTGGCAGATGGAGCTGTTAGTGATGAATTGATCCATTGTTGAAGGCCAAACAGGTGCCGCTAGGATCTCTCCTCTGGCTGTAGTACACCTCTAACCGGAGCAGGGAGAAATTTCGCACGTCAACAATTGGTTTCCCATTGTGGGGTCTTAGGTGAGAGCACTGTGTTATTGCCTTAAGGGGGTTGCCGAGCGCGTGACTTCACTTTGCCTAGGATGCTTTGTTGCAGCATTTCAAAATGCCACCCAATCTTTGGTCGACCTCTTTTAGTGGGCATTGATGAGAAGACGGGCGAACCGGTGTTGGGCGGGCAGAGGTGTTTGTTGAGTGGACATTGACCGATGAGCAGAGTGTCGTGCCCACCATCCTCATGCGTGTGGACTATCGGCAGCGCCCGCTTGATCAGATGGAGCGCGATTTCCACCTCGTGTGCAACCGATGGTACGACTGCCTCGTTGATCGTCGAGGGGTGTGGCGTCTCCAAAGCCTTTCGTCATCGTCGGTATCCTCTCCTTGTTCCGCCTTATTTGTTGACCCCACTGCAAGTTAAAACGCCGCTATTTACGGTTTTGATGGAGTTGTGAAATGTGCTTGTGAAGATTAATGACAGGTGGAAAGTAAAAAGAACTTTGGTGTTGTTGCAATTTTGGTGGTAAACGGATTGTGCTTGAAGAAGGTGGAATATTATCTTCCCAAGGAAGTGTAATTTCATTGTGGAGGCAGGATGCATAGTGAGGAAGTAGTCTCCAGTGTGGAAGAAAACCCGACAGTTGCGTAGGCGTTTCATTCTCCTGCATTGTCTGCCAATCAGCGACTTTGTTGTCACTTTGTAGTCGAAGGGCTTGTGCGTTTTCTTGGCATACTTCGTCAGGGTGACCGATTGTAGCGTAAGTTGTTAGCCTGGTTCAACGCTGCTGGAGGCAGGGCTGTGACGGAGGGCAAGACATGGGAAAGGTGTCGCCGCCCAGGAGGTATCACTCAAAGAGGAGTGGTAGCCATAGAGGCCAACTTCTCATTCTTGATGGCATTGGACAGCTTTGTGGCAAAAAAAACTATGAGCAATGTCAAAACTGAGTGTTGGAACAGTGGTTTCAGTTGTGTTCCACCTCGAAAGGGAGAGCGATAAAGTCGCGAAGCAATTGGGTGTCGAGTGCATTGACAGATGAGAGTCTGGGGACTGTCAACTTGTTCTTGTTCATTTCCATACCGTGTATTGCGATGCGGATTGGAGGTGGGATTTTGATTGACTGACTGACTGACTGAATGATTGGCTCGTGTTTGTGTTTGGGGAAATGGGATGTGTAGTGCGAAGTAATATCTGATGGGCTGTGTTCAGCGCAATTTGCCCATTAGCATTACCGACTGTACACTGTGCAGAGCATGTGGTGCCGCCAAGTGCATGTGCTACCGGTGGAGGCTGAAGCGATCGCTGCTTATGTATGTTCTGCCTTCGTATTATGCCTCCTTCTGCCTTCAAGGAAGTCCCAGGACGCTACGATGCAGCCAAATATCCGTCTAGTTCATGGGTAGCATTTGAGTTAATACACTCTGTTGATGGTGAGCATCAAAATGGGATGATTGTAACAGTGGAAATGGAGTAAGTATATTTTCCATCTTGGTTAAATATGCATCAATGATTGAATCGCGTCCCATAGAGTGGAGTGGTTTAAACGCATTCGCAATTTTTAGTTGTCTCGATACGTCTCATTTGTAGCAAATGCAAGAAAGGGTCGAAATACTTGACCAATTAACTTTAACTGCGTTTGAAATAGAAGAAGACTTTCAGTTTTTGATTTTCCACTCAGGATGACATGCGAGTGCTTTACCTAACCAGCCAATACGACTCGATGAGATGGACGAGTTTTGCAGCCTGTAGACAGTGCTGATTGCGCAGGACTGCACGTTTCACAAGCTACGTTGACTCCCAATTCGCATTGCAACTACATAGTGGAGGTATTCAAGGAGATCGAGGATTTCGTGCTGTGCATCGGTAGCGCAAACTAAGCGTACAAGCGATTCACTCGGAGGATTATAACTGAACATCCTTGCAAGTGCAAACATTCATTGGTGGTTCTAGCTGCCTGAATTCCCAAATGCATAGAACGCTTACCAAATAGTGTCGAAAGGTATCCGACCGTCGGTTTGAGCTGTGACAACTTTCAAACAACCTCTAGCAGAGAACTAACATCGTAAGCGGTATTCCATGTGGTTAACTCCAAAAAGGTTTGGGTCGTCCAAATATGACGGCATTTCAAAAACCTGTAGATCCACGCAATAAACAACAGTTAACCTCGTTCTCCAAACGGACACTACACGACCTGCCTTCTCGTCAAGTTCTATGTTGCACTGGACACACAGACATTAATTCTGCCTGTGAGGCATTGGTGGTAAAAAAACCTGGCTACTGTCAATCCTGTCTGCTCATTCGCGATACAGATGCCAACGAACGGGACTGATTCAAGTTCAAAGAGGCTTTCGACATATGCAGGGCTGCATAACTCAAGCAGGGTAACAAATCCACCCATCAACAAGCGTTCCATCACCGATTGAACACGTGGTTATTCAGTGCGGCCGCGAGCATACATCCCTGGAATCTTATCATTCCATTGGATCGGGAGAGCTATGGCTTGCAACAGGCGAACCGCGTGTCCATCAGTCTACGCGAAGCATCACTGGCGTAGATGGTGGCCATGTGAAGCTCACTATGCAGCAGCAGGTCATCGTATCCCTCCATGCTGAGATATCCAACCAATTTTAAACTGGTTTTGAATCATTTGGCGGTCTAGGTTTTGCTACCCTAGATACTGCTTTTTACTTGAAAATTCGACTTTCCTTACGTTCTAAGAAACACTTAAGGAATCGTCTTAATGCAGCGTTCCAACAATGTTTTTCCTGATAGGCCATATGCCTTAGTACAAGACTGAATTTCTATGGGCGGTAGGTAATTACTAATGTGTTTTTTTATGTATTTGAGCATCCTAGCCCAAATTAAACACTGTTAGTATAGAGCTGTTAAATTCCATAAATGCGATTCGTGCATTCGAATGCTTAGCAGCAGCTTCCCACTTCATTGGAAAAGTTTAAAATAATTGCAGAGCACTAATTAGCACAATGCCTCATTCCAAAATCATATAGCCTAGGATTAGCGAGAGCTGAAACCTGAGAAAGGCAGAGTCTTAACAGCAGTTATACGAAGACGCCTAAAGTCTAGACATTCCCAAAGCATCTCGCACAGGCAAATACTTTAAGCATGCAAGACAACTTTAGCCGCAATAGTCATGGCTACTAGCGTTCGCTAATCAATTCACACAAAAGAATAAAATTGTGCTGTGCACGTATTTCCAAGTAATGATTTGGAAGGCGAGGTCAAGCATGCCCACAATTGCTGTTGCAACGTGTTGCGTGCACACAGACCCCATGGCTAATCCCAGCACGCCCACGTGTCATTACTAGGGTTCAACACACATGAATAATAAAATTGTGCTGTGCACGCGTTGCCATGAGGGTAATTTGGAGGGCGAGGTGAAGCATGCACACACACGCATCACATGGCTAGCCCCAGTGCGTACGCCCACATGTTGGTGATGGCGCCCGACTTCACGTCGGCTTTCCACACCTTGCCACGATGACCTCTCTGCCTACACGCTAGCCACCATTGCCCCTCGTCCCCATCCACTATTCTCGTTCCTCCTCCAATGCAAAGCCCAACGTAGAGTTGGCTGCTGACTTGAGCTCTCCATTCCGCACCGCTCAACGTGGGTGCAGTTACCAGCTGTTCGGTTCGGTGACTAGTGTGTGCTTCAATAGGCGTTGGATATCAGCGCACTCATCAAGCAAGCAGATTCCAACACCTTCTCATGCGTGACTCATAGGCATAGTGTGCTGGGTCCTCTTCGACGCTGTGGTGGTGTAAGGACGCATGAATGATGTGCTACTCAGTACCGTAGGGGAGATCTAGTTGGCTGCTAACATGGTCCAACGGCAATGTCACGACACAAATGCTCAGCAGTATATGACTACATCGTTGGCTTCGCTCAACACACGCCAATGGGGCGCCATGTTGCTGCGTGAAACGCTTTCACTCCAGCGTGAAGTAGCCATTCGGGGATAAAATGCTAGAACAGGGGACGCTGTGTGATGAAGATTATTGCCCGCGTGTGGAGGCTGCGGCGCTCCTTAACACTATGGCTAGCAGCCGAATTGCCACGAACCTGTAATGATTGCTGACTCACTTCTAACCACAGTCGCATCTTCCTCCCAACACCATCCTCCAGCCCTTGCTCATTCAACTGCATTCACCTACTCTATCAAGGCTAAACAGTCACAAATGTAGCGCTTGATTAGTAAGTGGCACAGGATTTGACACGCCCACCCACAAGTGACTGTCATTGCATTCAATGTGTGGCCAACACATGACCGTGTGTTTCACGAAGCAGTGGCGATGATGAGGACTAGTAAAGCCTCGCACAGCAAGGACTCTCTGAATTGTGGCGTAAGCGTCACTGATGTCCGCTATGGGTTACAGCATCCATATCAATTTGCCTTGTCGAATATACCCCACAGGAGTGTAACTATTTGGGTTTTGGTGAGAATTGTGTAAAATGTCAAAAATTTTATTTGTCATCACAGAAGTGTTCACCATGTTTAGTCTCTTAGTTGTGAAGCAAAGGCGAGCGTTTTCGACTCGGCCATTCCCTGCATTACTGAAGCCTGCAATGAAAAACGGCACTTTTGATAAGGACGAATTTGTAGCTGGAACATTGGCAGCTATTGACTGACTTGCTGGCTTGCACTGGACTTACGAGAGCGTTGTCGACAATACCAGGGTCATGGACGTGAATAGGGCTGCAGTGGACAAAATAGTGGAGGTAGCTCCATCGGTCGTCGTAGAGGTTGTGATTCCAGGAGTTGCTTCGCTTCCTATCAATACAACAAATCGCCACCACAATACATCTTAGCATCCAAGTGTCAACCAAGTGTCATTAGTGCGTGAGGAATCATTTGAGACTGCCTTATTGTGTGCGCCTCTTTTCCTCCATGGTCATTTTCATACCAAACGGCAATGCGAACAAATCTTGCTAAATAATGTTATAGAATCCGATGGTTGTTGTAGTAGCCTTGCTTCGGTGAAATTAGGCCAAATTCAAATGAGAGTACAACATTGGATAGAACGAGTAGGAAGAACTCACCTCTATCCAAAGGCAGTGTAGTTACTGTCAATGCGTCACTGTATTCATTAATATAATCGGTTGGGTGCGTATCCTCGTTTTCGGTGCGTCCTTTAACATAGACTGTAACATTTTGTCTCGGCTGTAAACCTCCAATCGTATGATGTTGAACTATGTCAACATCGATGAACGGCTGCCATCTACCATTGATCTTCCATTTGAGACGGTAGCCAATAAGAAGGTGCGTGGAATTATGTGGTGGAGCCCACCGCATACACACCGCGGTAGAGTTGACTGCTTGAAGGCTCACATTCTGGGGAGGATCAAGTTCTGCACAAATGAGCATGCATCCATTAGTCAATGCTGTTCTGGTGGCGATAAAGCTTTACTTGTGACGGTGTTCTCTTGAGTATCCCCATGTAAATGGGGTGAATATATAATTGTCAAGCAGTGGGATAAATGAAAATATGCTAGCTATTAAGCATCGAGAATGTGAGCGTCAGGTAAAAGACCAAACGAGTGAAAGAGGTTAAGTCATCTCCAGCAATCTACAACTGTTTACATCTTGGGAAACACCCGCTATGCATGCTAGGTTCATCAATTTAGCAAAGGACCTCCTTTGCCAAATGGTTTAAATTGGCGCAGATCAGAGCTGCGCACTGGAAAGCATCTTACCTTTAATCAGTTTAACTTCTCCACGCACGGTGATAGTTGCCAATACAACGAGGCAGAGGTAAAACCACATTTTTGAAGCAGAAATAAATCGCACTTACAACTCACACACGGAGTATTTATAGACATGTAGCAGCATAATATGAGCCTATGAAACGGCTTGTTCTTGACCTATAAAGCAAATCGTTTAACCCCACCCACACCGGAGAATTGCAAATCATTTCGCCTTGGGACAAGATGTACTGGGGACACCAAAAAAGAAATAGTGATGCTGCAAAGTAGCGTATACCTCCAACGCTCGCCTTTGCTGAACAATTGAGAGACAAATTTTACATAATGCTCATCGAAACCCCAATGGTTACACTCCTGTGGGGTACATACGACAAGGCAAATTGATATGGATGCTGTAACCCATAGTGTACGGCGGTGACGACTACACCACAATGCTGAAGTTGTCTTCAGATTTGGAGAGTCCTTGCTGTGCGAGGCTTTACTAGTCCTCATTATCGCCATTGCTTTGTGAAACACACGGTCATGTGTTGGCCACACATTGAATGCAATGGCAGTCACTTGTGGGTGGGCGTGTCAAATCCTGTGCCACTTATTAATCAAGCGCTACATTTGTGACTGTTTAGCCTTGATAGAGTAGGTGAATGCAGTTGAATGAGCAAGGGCTGGAGGATGGTGTTGGGAGGAAGATGCGACTGTGGTTAGAAGTGAGTCAGCAATCATTACAGGTTCGTGGCAATTCGGCTGCTAGCCATAGTGTTAAGAAGCGCCGCAGCCTCCACACGCGGGCAATAATCTTCATCACACAGCGTCCCCTGTTCTAGCATTTTATCCCTGAATGGCTACTTCACGCTGGAGTGAAAGCGTTTCACGCAGCAACATGGCGCCCCATTGGCGTGTGTTGAGCGAAGCCAACGATGTAGTCATATACTGCTGAGCATTTGTGTCGTGACATTGCCGTCGGACCATGTTAGCAGCCGTACGGTACTGAGCAGCACATCACTCATGCGTCCTCACACCACCACAGCGTCAGGGAGGACTAGCACACTACGCTTATGAGTTATGCATGAGAAGGTGTTGGAATCTACTTGCTTGATGAGTGCGCTGATATCCAACGCCTATTGAAGCACACACTAGTCACCGAACCGAACAGCTGGTAACTGCACCCACGTTGAGCGGTGCGGAATGGAGAGCTCAAGTCAGCAGCCAACTCTACGTTGGGCTTTGCATTGGAGGAGGAACGAGAATGGTGGATGGGGACGAGAGGCAATGGTGGCTAGCGTGTAGGCAGAGAGGTCATCGTGGCAAGGTGTGGAAAGCCGACGTGAAGTCGGGCGCCATCACCAACATGTGGGCGTACGCACTGGGGCTAGCCAAGTGATGCGTGTGTGGGCATGCTTCACCTCGCCCTCCAAATTACCCTCATGGCAACGCGTGCACAGCACAATTTTATCCTTTTTGTGTAAATTGAATGGCGAACGCTAGTGGTGATGACTTTTGCGGCTAAAGTTGTCTTGAATGCCCAAGATATTTGTCTGTGGGAAATACTTTGGAAATGACTTGATTTTAGGCGTCTTCGTATAGCTGCTGCTATGACTCTGCCATTCCCAGGTTTCAGCTCGCGTTTTTCCTGGAGTATATGATTTTGGAATGAGGCATTGTGCTGTCCGTGTTGATGGGACAAACATAAGTGAGGATTACTAATGTAGCGTACCGAGACTCCCCTTAGGGTAAAAGATGGCATAGTACTGAGGGCAGAATATATATGTTCTGGAAACAGAGGGCTTGGAGGGGGGGGGCTGTTGGCACGGCCCGGAGGCCGGTCAATCGGCTAGTACAATATGGCAGTTCGAGCAAACAATGTATTACACAGCCCCCCTCTCCTTTCGAGCGTCGTCCCCGCCGCTCCCCTTGGTCAGCCTCCCGTGTCAGCCATCACAACGTAACCAGTGCTGCGAGAGGCACCCACGAGCTAACCGTGCCAGCCACCGAGATTCGAGCGCATGTCTTCTTGTAGTACCATCAATTCTGCGTAGCACTCGGCGCAGCAAATGCGCATATCTTAGTCCTCCTCTCCCACAATAATGCGGCCCAATGGAAGATGGGGTACGAATCCAAGCTTCGGGCGAATGGAGACACACACAACACAAGTTGTGATTCCAGGCTTCCCTGATGCCGTAGAAGAATCGCAAGGGCATCGTAGAAACCTAAGCAAATGTGGTGGTCGGGCCTCATAGGAACGGGATGCACGTGATCCAAGTGTACAAAGCATAAGACGATGCCATCCAATGGCGTCCTGCATATTCCACATTTCTTGATACACATTTAGGCGAAGAGAGGCAAGTCGCCTGAGAACAGGAGAGAGGGCTTACAGGGGATGCTTGACCACAACGTCACTGATCCCTCTTGGCAGTTGCACTGGACTTGGAGTTCACGGCTAGTGTCGCTTCGCTTGTTAACAGCTTCCTTGTAGTACACGAGGGCAAGGGAGGTGCCGAAGCTGGACCTCGATCTCAGCCCTTCTGTTACGAGACACCAGAAGTTCTCCCAACTGTAGCACATGCACTTCTTTCACACCGCCAAAGTTTGCCAGAAACGGCATGGAGCAGGATGAAATCCATCAAAGTCGGGTCCGCTTTCCGCTGCCACCAATGTAGCGTCCCGAGTCTCCCCTTAGGGTAAACGAAGGCATAGTACTAGGGTCAGAGTATATATTCTGGAAATAGAGGGCTTAGGGGGGGGGCTGTTGGCACGGCCCAAAGGCCGGCCAACCGGCTAGTACAATATGGCCACCCCAAGTGACCGGAACCGGCAGTTGGAACAAATAAAGTATCACATAAATTTCGGTCCCGGTTGACCGTTTTGCCTTCGCCGTGTGGACTAGTGCATCAGCTACGTCAGAAACGCCAACACTTTCTGTAAGCCGAATGTGGATAGTATGCCCAGATATTATGTCTTCCTTTGTCTTCAAGTGAATTGAGGGGCGCCTTAATTGCAACGCGTTCTTAGCAACTCTGCCGTTTTTAAGTTTCAATCCTCACATCCAAATTACCTCTTAGCAGTGTAACTTACTAGCTCTTTATTGAAGCACGCGTGTTTGCATATAAAAATTGTTACAACTTCCTTTTCCATGTCAACTCTACTCTTTTATAATCGTAACTATCTCGCATGCAACGGGCAGCTGATTTATGCACTTAGATTAGGAGAGGGTTGTGGTGATTCGCACAAATTTACTGTTGGGCTTGCCAACACTAATGAGTTGATTGTTTAGATTCTTATGCATTTGTTAATTTGCACTCTCAAGGTCGTCGGGGTGTTGCTGCGTTTTGTCTGTTGGTGTGGTGTGTTCTTTGTGGATGCCTGGTGAGGTACTTCGAGGAGTCAACAAATGGGGAAAGCTGCCTGAACGTTTGCGTTCTCTGGTGCTAATGATGGTTTAGAAGTGCAGGTAAGTGTGGGTGTATCTGTTCCTGATGTTGTGTCAGATGAGCCTGGGAAGTAAGTGAAGAGCTCTGGATGTGAAATGGACCTGCAGGTTGTTCTGTGCTTTGCTCGTGGATCCGTGAGTGACTGCGATGTTTCTTGGCCTTGACGGCTTTAGTGTGTATGCATGGGGGCAGAAATCGCTACGATCCTTCCTATGCCTTTTCACAATTGCATAGTACTAATTGTGTCAGCGAAGTTGGGCTACTGTCCATTTTGGTAGAACATATCGTGCCCATGGGACTAGTGTGGATGCGTCTGCAGCGCCTTCTGAAAGCATGCGTGAGCATGCGCTTATCCATCGATGAACTGAATGACATCTTCTGCGACTTCAGCAAGCGTGGTTTGAGCAAACAGGAGTGGAGGACGCAGAAGGTCAACTGCGAAGGAGACTTTGATGTGCAGCCCTTATCGCCATTAAACAAGTTGTTGATGCGTTGAGTTGTTTGGCAGGACTACCGCAGAACTTCGCCATGATTTAGAGTGGTTCTCAACACCTCATTCCGCCGTCACAGGCTTGAGACCTCTTGGCTCGGGTGACAGGTGAGCCGAAGCCTCGAATTCAGCCACTGTGAGCAGGGACGGAGGCAAACTTGACTTGGGGTGCCAGCTTTATGTTCTCCGAGATTGCTGAGACCAGCGGTGCTGAGGTGTGCTTTGATAGTCGTTGTTCACCGATGCACCTTCGGCAAAACTGTTTGAGCGTCTGGTAAATGTGGCGCGGTGCAGCGGTCCACACGTTCATGATGTTGTGGACAGAAGGCACCAATCGTTGGTGCGAGTGAGGTGTGTGGATGGACGAAGGGAGGAGCTCGTCAAATTGTAAGTGAGCATAATTTTGCACACATCTGTTTGCGTTGCATTGTACGTTGTGTTTATAATTTGTGTAGTTTGGTGTGGTATGTCCTCCCGTCGTTAGGTGGTCTTTTGTATCGGTAGGCGGTAGTGCAGATGGGCTCGAAGTCACACTTGGGTGACTTGGGGCTAACTGTACCATAGTTGGAGCCGCCTTTCACTTGTCCATTTTCACGTGATCGCCTTGTATGTGTAGATCTTGGGCGAGTGTTTGCGCCACTCTTGTTGCTGCTAATATTGGCAGTTTGGGTGCCTTCATCCATCACTAGTAGTGACGAAATATTTGCAGGTGTGAAGCTTATGCGCATTAGAAGCTAATCATGAGACTGAATGAGTTTGCCCATTTTTGTGATTGCCCATGCCACTAGTTCCGTTTTTCGTCTACGTGTGTAAGCGTATAGTATTTGTAGTAGTTGCGGGTGAACCAAGTTGTTGGGGTGTTTATTGTGGTGTAGCATTGGGCTACCATCAATCGATGAGGTGTGCTGGATGTTGATGAGTACGATGCAGCGATCTGCATCATGGCTGGTGCAACCATTTGCTATGAAATATGAGTCCTACCTCCAAATGTAGGTTCCACCACCTGAGTCATGGCAGTAGTTGATGTGCTGTGCAGTGGTGTATCAACCGAGTGCGTTCCATCAGATGCACCTGTTAGTAGAGGACTCGCCACTGCTTCGCTTTGTGGTTGTTTTCGTACTTTGAGGTGAGCCTTCGTTTCCCGAAATTTGTGTTCCACTTTAGGACAGGGCCAATTCTGTTAAATTGTCAGGGGATTCTGTTGGTTTTGGACTGTTATTGTGTTTATGACTTTGTTTGGCTTTTACGTCGGGAGCATCGAAATTGGTGCATTTATTGTGGCCATGGGAGGCCTTTTGGGATGATTGCCTTCGAGGTACTCAGACAAGGTGTGCGGTGAAGATGAAGTGTTATGGTGAGTACCTTGGAGGCAGCACACTAGTCATGCCGAAGTTTACCCTCGCCGTCGTGGTGATGTAGTAGCTCTTGCATGGTTCACGCCCTTCCTTGAGTCGCAGTGGTAATTAGTCTTGACTGTATTAGCATTTGTGCCATGGGGTAAATAGGTGGTTGATGGGTCGCAGGGACGTGGACAAGGTGTGGATTTGACCTCGTCCGCATTTTAGTGCATTGGCAGGCCTTGTGATTCATATGTTTATTTACGCATCGCTGAGCTGTTCATGTGGTTAGTTAGCTAGTAGGAGTTTGAGTGGATGGGCAGGCTAACCGCCGACCTTTAGAGGGCAGGGAAACGTAGCTCAATTTATATTGACCAAGCTTATTATTTTTAAAGGTGGACACAGCCCTTGATCTAGATTTAACTAAGTAAGACCAGAAACTCGTTTCCTTCCTCCCAGTTACAATCGAGAAATATGTTGCGTGCTATGTAAAAAGTAAAATTGCCGCTGCGGGGAATAGGCGTTGTTCCAGTCG
This sequence comes from Taenia multiceps, assembly GCA_001923025.3. Classification (NCBI taxonomy): domain Eukaryota; kingdom Metazoa; phylum Platyhelminthes; class Cestoda; order Cyclophyllidea; family Taeniidae; genus Taenia; species Taenia multiceps. The sequence goes on along the minus strand of CM010317.1, from coordinate 1,162,219 downwards.
TCAAAGGTGTGTAGAGGGCCAAGTTGTTCCGATGATGTCAATTTTCACACTACAAATTTTAAAAGTGGATATACCTAACGCGAAGCAATCCCAGCACGCGTTATCAATGGAGTGCATTGGAGTTAATTTGACCCTTCCAGTGGACGGATGGTTAGCTACTTTATTAATATTCATGAGACTCATTCGCTTGTATACGCTCGCAATCGGTCACAGAGCAAATGGTATGCAGATCCCACCTCGCCAATAAAATGCACGCAGTCATGCATAAACAATGATTTCAACCTTTGCTTTGCAATCTCACAGCCGCTTTTATTTCCATTTAACTGCAGCAATTACTTTCAGTTTGTTCCCCTAATTCTAGCGCATTTATTTTCCAGAGCAGTAGGTTTGCGCAGAAATACGGCTTCTTTTACACAAAATCCTGCACTTGACAAATCAACTTAATTTACTCCCCATCAAAGTAATGCCAACAGTAATATGCAGCAGAGCTACAAACACCTAATAAGGATAAATGCTTGCATGCAGTGCTGCGGGAGTAACTGAGGAAGGCAAATGGTATCTTTGTGAAGGGCAAGTGGGGGCAAGCAACATTTGTTTACAATCATTGTGCGACCTCAACATATAAGACGCGCCAAGTGACAGCGCACTTTGCAGGAAAGCGGACCATGAGACAGCTTTCGGCTAGCGCGATGTATGGCAAGGAATGCGGCAGAAGTCTTCCAAGAACCAAACCCACGACTTGCACCACGAAGCTATTCTGTGTCTGGGTACGAGCGAGAAGCATCACGATATCTTCACAAAATTCCAACAATGGTTAGTCTGGATATCTCGGCAGAGTTTTGACACGCATCAAAGATTCGTATTAATCGACGACAGACGTGACGATGATGAGCGAATTCCAAATGCATAAGTTAGTCCATTTAATCAATCACACCAATGTAAAACTATTCATCCACTCATTTCGCACATTATCAACATTTCTACGTCCTCATTACTTAAAAGCGTTTTGTCTCTTCTGCAACCCCTTTTGCTCCTGCCCAAATTTAACTATTTTTGTCTCACAACTAGAGTGCTCTCGCCTTCCACTGCCCATACTTCGGTTTCGTCTGCTTAATTTCTATGTCCCAATCTTGTCATAGTTACTTTCCTGAAAACCTCTGTTTCCGTCCTTATTTATGAGATTATATCATTAGCGAAATGAACTGTCAAGGCTACTAGGGTGGTCTAGCAATGTGTGCGCTCCAGCCCCTCCGCTCTTCTGGCAGCGCACCATCGTGACAGAGTAGGCTATTATGAGAACCTGCACACTGCTGCTCGCCATTTGCTAACATTTGTACAGGTGGAGGTTGACGTCGGTAATAGAATGGGTTGCAGCACAAGAGTGGGTTGAGCTTTGTGTGTCCACTTTTAACAGTTACACTTTGCGTCGAATTAGAGTTCGAAAATTGTATTGCATTGTTTTGTATTAGATTGCATAGCGCTAATTCATCAAATAAAACCCATTAGAATTGCTAATCAAGCAGCCTAAGCAATAACAAGTTGATTCGAAGACGAGTAGAAAGCTGCAGCACGATAAGCATGTTGGTTTGCCCATTCAGCACGACTTTGATTTTGTAGAGACCGGTGCCACACTTCTTTCGAGAAGGATCTGCGTTGCACTTGTGGTCGTATAATGACGGTGCAAAAGCCTTTTCCTTCGCACTGCACTACCGTGCTACAGGCACTCAAGCATGACGTGCCACTTGACACGCGAGACACGCACGAGGCGAGACGGAGGGTGCTACTGAATTGGAAAAGTAGGTGTGCGTAGACAGCAGGTGGGTAGGTGAGAGGGAGGAGGAGAGAGGTGGGTGCTGGTGTAGATTGGCGTGAGAAGGGGCGGGTATGTGAGTGCAGCAATGCGCAGCATGGCAGAAATGCGATGTGGTGTGCAGTGCTGGCAAAGCAAGATGGCTAGTGGAAGTGATGTCTTAGGAGGGGGTGTGGTGTGGGTGGCAGCACATGAAACTCACCTGGCCGCGAGTTCAGGGTGGTCAACAAGGCTCCAATCCAAGGCGAAAGCTCAGCATTGCACTCCACTGTGTTGAAGCCAGCTGTGGACTACAATCATGTTCGGTCGGGTGCATGGCTATTGCCAGTGGGGAGTTCTTGGACATCCCTTTCACCCTTTCCTTTGGTTCGTGCATTGCCTGTGCGGTGTTGCGCCTTCCTCATTCCTTCCACCCTCCTTCCACCCTCCTTCCTTCCTTCCTTCCTTCCTTTTTTCCAAAAATGAGGCTATTCGTGGCTTTGCCACGACAAGACGAGCATTTTAAAGCAGAAAATTTGACAACGGCATGCACTGCTGGGAAGGGCGCCGACCTCAACATAACCATTTGTTTGCCACGTAACACATCTGTGGCATGTGTTTTCCAACACTCATGATGACCAGGACTGTGCCATATCCCGAGTTGCAAAGTGGTGCTTTGTTGCAGAATAAATAAAAGTAATAAAGTGTTCCAGTGCTATTTTCGCTACTTGAACAGGAATTAAGCTTACCTGAACAATCGGTTTTACTGTCTAGCACACAGACCTTGGCTGTCGAGAGTGTTGACTTTGGTTGCCTCAGGTAAAACACTGCTAGAGCTCGAGTTCTGTGCGCCGAATCTGTCCTCCTTCAATGTTTGAGATCGATATGTTGATGAGTCTGCGAGCTTCAACGCAAGTCCTGCCATGCATCAGGTTGGAGGACCCTACCTACAGTCTTGAGTCGCGTCTTCAACACCGACGAATGGATCGATGAAGCACCAGCCCACTCTGGACGCGGTGTCATCGGAAGGCTCCGAAGGGCTCTCCTTTACCAATACCATATCTTCCCCAGTGCATCCACAGAAGCCTGATCAATTTTGTTCATGTAGTCTTCCCGAAGCAGGACACACCACACAGCCCTTCATACTGCTGCTCCTCCCCACCTCCTTGCTTCTGTGGCAGTTTTGGCATGGAAGCACACGCGACGCGATTGTTTGGAGTGGTGAGGATAGAGAGAGCTACTTCGTGCTATCTCATTCGATTGGATGTGGAAAGTGAGATTGGTTGTCGTGACCTCTGCAGTGCTCACTGACTTTAGAGCGTACTATTGGAGGGATTCTCACGATAGTGAGCGAGGACACTTTCGTAAGTGCAGTGTCGTCTGTTTGTGGCATCTTTATCCACGAACCATTGTTGTCTTTACTTCCGGTGAAATGACACCACCTCGATCAGGTAGCCTCAAACCTATGTCGAAATGTGAATGTCCCCTCCTTTAATAAACGTATTTCTTTCTTCCACCACTAATTTCATCCTCCCACTGGGGTCGGTGTGGCCAAATTACTGCAAGGTTGGAACGCTGCAGCACACACCAAAGCATCGCGAATTTTGTCTACTATTAATTAGTTATTAAGCAGCTAAAACTCTCAGTAAGATATTTTTGTTGAAAGTGCTAATCGCTCAGATAGGCTGTACAACACCTCTCGATGTTGCGTTTTCTCCTTCAAGGTGCACGTGGTTAGGATATGTACCGTCACAACTCCAGTCCATTCTCTGTAGCCACGTCGAGTGAGGAAGCTTCGCCAGCTGTTTTCCTACTTCCCCGCATTCATCCAAGCAACCATGCTCACATCCCTGAGGCGACATTCGCAATAGGAGGCTTTGTCTCCCCACCTCCCATTTGCATCACATAAAGTAGGTGGATCACATCCCCTACATCTTAGCCTCCCTCGCCCTGTGAACAGTTGATTGCATACATCCCCATCCACACCCCATCCTTTCGCACACGCACACGCACACGCACGCACACACGCACACGCAAACCAGTCGCCTGACTTGGTCGTCTATTCCACTCTACGTCCAACTGCGCGATCGCTTCAGCCTCCACCGGTAGCACATGCACTTGACGGCACCACATGCTCTGCACAGTGTACAGTCGGTAATGCTAATGGGCAAATTGCGCTGAACACAGCCCATCAGACATTCCTTCGCACTACACAGCCCATTTCCCCAAACACAAACACGAGCCACTCATTCAGTCACTCAGTCAGTCAATCAAAAACCCACCTCCAATCCGCATCGCAATACACGGTATGGAAATGAACAAGAACAAGTTGACAGTCCCCAGACTCTCATCTGTCAATGCACTCGACACCCAATTGCTTCGCGACTTTATCGCTCTCCCTTTCGAGGTGGAACACAACTGAAACCACTGTTCCAACACTCAGTTTTGACATTGCTCATAGTTTTTTTGCCACAAAGCTGTCTAATACCATCAAGAATGAGAAGTTGGCCTCCATGGCTACCACTCCTCTTTGAGTGATACCTCCTGGGCGGCGACACCTTTCCCATGTCTTGCCCTCCGTCACAGCCCTCCAGCAGCGTTAAACCTCCAGGCTAACAACTTACGCTACAATCGGTCACCCTGACGAAGTATGCCAAGAAAACGCACAAGCCCTTCGACTACAAAGTGACAACAAAGTCGCTGATTGGCAGACAATGCAGGAGAATGAAACGCCTACGCAACTGTCGGGTTTTCTTCCACACTGGAGACTACTTCCTCACTATGCATCCTGCCTCCACAATGAAATTACACTTCCTTGGGAAGATAATATTCCACCTTCTTCAAGCACAATCCGTTTACCACCAAAATTGCAACGACACCAAAGTTCTTTTTACTTTCCACCTGTCATTAATCTTCACAAGCACATTTCACAACTCCATCAAAACCGTAAATAGCGGCGTTTTAACTTGCAGTGGGGTCAACAAATAAGGCGGAACAAGGAGAGGATACCGACGATGACGAAAGGCTTTGGAGACGCCACACCCCTCGACGATCAACGAGGCAGTCGTACCATCGGTTGCACACGAGGTGGAAATCGCGCTCCATCTGATCAAGCGGGCGCTGCCGATAGTCCACACGCATGAGGATGGTGGGCACGACACTCTGCTCATCGGTCAATGTCCACTCAACAAACACCTCTGCCCGCCCAACACCGGTTCGCCCGTCTTCTCATCAATGCCCACTAAAAGAGGTCGACCAAAGATTGGGTGGCATTTTGAAATGCTGCAACAAAGCATCCTAGGCAAAGTGAAGTCACGCGCTCGGCAACCCCCTTAAGGCAATAACACAGTGCTCTCACCTAAGACCCCACAATGGGAAACCAATTGTTGACGTGCGAAATTTCTCCCTGCTCCGGTTAGAGGTGTACTACAGCCAGAGGAGAGATCCTAGCGGCACCTGTTTGGCCTTCAACAATGGATTAATTCATCACTAACCGCTCCATCTGCCAGCACATCCTCACCCAACCAAAGAATCGTCTTCTGGTGGCGGTATGGCACATGCCCCAGGCGGGCGCAGTGAGCAATGAGTTGATGACATGGCAAAAGCCACTTCCAACCACAAGTAAGGCAGTCAGTCACCACGACACATTCTCCAACGTAAGTGAAAGAAGTGAATGCCACATTGACTGTCTTCCTAGCTTCCTGCCAACCACCTGTTGATGGATATAACAGGTAGGCTGTAACACCCACTCGAGCGTCCATTACCTCCCCTTCACAGTTGATACAAGTGTAAACCAGATGTTCCGCTGTCCACGCCAAAAGTGATCCAAAATACACACCCTTACGTTGGTCTACGGATTCCAATGCCTTAGCGACAATGCAAACTCTCATTGATACTAAGACACCGCATCCATCTTGGCGCACTTCACCCACCTCTATCCAGACGCCACATATATGGTGCAAGGTTCGTTCCCGGTGGTTGGCATGTGCTACCGGTGGAGGCTGAAGCGATCGCGCAGTTGGACGTAGAGTGGAATAGACGACCAAGTCAGGCGACTGGTTTGCGTGTGCGTGTGTGCGTGCGTGTGCGTGTGCGTGTGCGAAAGGATGGGGTGTGGATGGGGATGTATGCAATCGACTGTTCACAGGGCGAGGGAGGCCAAGATGTAGGGGATGTGATCCACCTACTTGACAGACAGACAGACAGACAGACAGACAGACAGACAGACAGACAGACAGACAGATAGACTGACTGACTGACTGACTGACTGACTGACTGACTGACTGACTGACTGACTGACTGACTGACTGACTGACTGACTGACTGACTGACTGACTGACTGACTGACTGACTGACTGACTGACTGACTGACTGACTGACTGACTGACTGACTGACTGACTGACTGACTGACTGACTGACTGACTGACTGACTGACTGACTGACTGACTGACTGACTGACTGACTGAATGATTGGCTCGTGTTTTTGTTTGGGGAAATGGGCTGTGTAGTGCGAAGTAATATCTGATGGGCTGTGTTCAGCGCAATTTGTCCATTAGCATTACCGACTGTACACTGTGCAGAGCATGTGGTGTCGCCAAGTGCATGTGCTACCGGTGGAGGCTGGAGCGATCGCTGCTTATGTATGTTCTGCCTCCTTCTGCCTTCAAGGAAGTTCCAGGACGCTACGTTGCAGCCAAATATCCGTCTAGTTCATGGGTAGCATTTGAGTTAATACACTCTGTTGATGGTGAGCATCAAAATGGGATGATTGTAACAGTGGAAATGGAGTAAGTATATTTTCCATCTTGGTTAAATATGCATCAATGATTGAATCGCGTCCCATAGAGTGGAGTGGTTTAAACGCATTCGCAATTTTTAGTTGTCTCGATACGTCTCATTTGTAGCAAATGCAAGAAAGGGTCGAAATACTTGACCAATTAACTTTAACTGCGTTTGAAATAGAAGAAGACTTTCAGTTTTTGATTTTCCACTCAGGATGACATGCGAGTGCTTTACCTAACCAGCCAATACGACTCGATGAGATGGACGAGTTTTGCAGCCTGTAGACAGTGCTGATTGCGCAGGACTGCACGTTTCACAAGCTACGTTGACTCCCAATTCGCATTGCAACTACATAGTGGAGGTATTCAAGGAGATCGAGGATTTCGTGCTGTGCATCGGTAGCGCAAACTAAGCGTACAAGCGATTCACTTGGAGGATTACAACTGAACATCCCTTCAAGTGCCCTACATTCATTAGTGGCTCTAGCTGCCTGAATTTCCAGATGCATAGAACGCCTACCAAATAGTGTCGAAGGATATCTGACCGTCGGTATGAGATGTGACGACTTTCAAACAACCTCTAGCGGAGCACCAACATCGTAAGCGGTATTCCATGTAGCTAACTCCAGAAATGTTTGGGTTTTCCAAATATGACTGGCATTTCAAAAATCTGTAGATCCACGCACTAAACAACAGTAAATCTTGTTCTCCAAACGGACACTACACGACCTGCCTTCTCGTCAAGTTCTATGTTAAAATACTTATAACACTATGAACTGTTACAACATCCATATGTGGTATTCAGGTCCGAGTTTTGGCCTTTGCCATGAATTGGATGAGGACCCGCTAACATCACCCCTTTCGACGAAATCACCTCATTGAGAAGGCGACTCTGTGGTTGGTGCGAAGTTGAATGTACTCAATAGCGTACGTCCGTAAGAAATTGAATTTATGCCTCTAACAGCACAACACACACTGTGGCGTCGTTAAGGTTTCAAGACCAAGTGCAACTATCACGAGATTCGAAAAAGCGTTTAAAATTAAAAGACAGAAAAATAAAATTATGGAAAACAGCTAGAGACGATCCACAAACTTGTAGGTGTCTGGGTTGTAAAATAGATGATGTGTGGGTAAATTTGGCTTAAAATGCATCCAAAATTCCAAGTAAGTGATGATGTTTGTTTCGTTAAATACTTTTGTTGAATGCTTGCAAGAGCAAGGCTTTTGTTACAGTCTGCAAAAGAGCACAGAGACATCTGATTGCTGGTGGATTACCTAATGGACAAGAACCGATTTGTGACTCTGGACAAAATTGATCCTATTTCTTGCGCAGGTTCAGCGATGCATTTGGAAGAGATTTGAAGGCATAAAGAATGGCCGATCTACCACGATCTAGTGTGATTGGATCATTACCATGTCCTTGGATCATAAACACATGATTCACATCGTGTAAAGCGGGAGTAAGGCACTCTATGCACGATGATTTTGCCTAATATCTAACACCAATTTCAATGACTCTAGGGCCATATCTGAGTTTGCTTCACTAGACCGTTCTCTATTGGCTTCTTCTTTCAATAAGCAATAAAGGTGGCACAGACCTCTTGCCTATTGTAAACATTTAACCATTCCATCCTACACCGTTGTCAACAGCCTACAAGTGGTGGTCAAACCAACCTGCGGTTATGTGTCCAAATCTCGGTCAATGGATGCATAATTCACGCCCACTTAACTCGTCTACTAACTCGTCACCTAGAATAGAAGATAGCAAGTGCACATTTCACAAAGTTGCTGACAGAAACAGCGTTCTGCAGAATTCAAGCAGAAAGTGTGCGTTTCCGGCCATTCGTGATTGTGAATCAAGTGCCAAGTTCCACCAATACGCACTTTGATGGTACCCATCTGGTTTGTAGCATCCGCTTCAACTCATATGTAATGACATGCATTCGAAATTGTTTCGACGAGAATTCAGTGTCACTTCAGCACTACTTAGTCAATCTCTCTGGCGAATCCGTAGTCGCTCATTCCATCTCCGCAGCTGTCATTCGCACTCTGCTGGATTACCGCACAACAACACCAAATTGTTGTGTCTCAGCCGCCCATAAAGAGGTACATTTGCCTTTCATACATTGTAGGCGCAAAATGGTTGGATGCACAAGATATCGCATTGGTTGTACCACGTTGCCCTGCCACGTGTAGGTGATGTATTTCACATGATTGCAAGCATTGTACACTGGGTTATTTTAAGACTAATTACTTTTCAGCTACCCAGATGCAACTGCTGTTAAATGCAGATCCCTATTGGTTGGCCGATGCCTATATCGTTCACGATGCGTCGTGTCGTATAAGGTTTGAGAGGAAGCAACGACAGGTAACGAATTCCGACGAGGTCATCATCACCTCCATGTACGTACCCATAAAGATTCAAGCAGTGCGCTACATACTCAGTCAAGGACAAATGAGTTGTGCTATATCTCTACCAATGCAAGAGGCGATTATCTTATCCTCGATAAAACCTTCAACAGTACTTCTAAAAGTCTTTTAACCTCTCCGCCACAGTTGACGTGTCACAGCTCATGCATTTCAAGCATAAACATGCTTGGCTGCGTTGAGAGTTTGGGTAGCAGTGACTTACAAATGCTCTTTCATTTTAATGTGTAACAAAATTGGATAGAGCCTTTTGAAGAAAGCCCAAAACAAAGTGTTTAAAGACAGCGACAAGTGCGTTCGTTAAGATTCTTTTATGTGTGGGGTTTAGTCAAGTGTGAAGGCCTCAATTTTATACTCTCAAAATACAAAACACGATTCAACAAAGTTTCACAACCTCGCTTCTTGACAAATTACTATGTTACTTTTGTGCACCTCCAGAAAGTGGCCCTTTGATGTTCCATGGCAGCGAAGTGTTTTCGCTCATTGCTGGCACTTAAACAGCCGCAGTTCTAAGAAATTGACAGAAAATACAATGCTGCTCGTCGACTGATGCTGACATTCCTGACGAGTGATTTTTCACGCCCCAGTGGATGATGGTTTTGCAACAAAATTTCTGCTGCAAGTTAGTTGCGGGAGTCATTCGTCAGAGCATGGCAATGCTGCAGGACTGTAGCAGAATTCAGTCAAGCCTTGCAACAAAGTCCACATCCACCTTATCATAAAAGTTGAGTCCAATGCCCAAAACATCTATATTTAACGCAGTGTAGTTGATTTCATGAAGCACATGCAAATCGGATCGAACGTGGTCCGGTTAATGTGAAGCAGTTACATTCGCAGCAGTTTAGTGGGCTGTGATCTCTGCACATGACAGTTTTGCATAGGTCGTTGTGATATATTTACTATGGAGCACGCATTTTACCAAAGGTGAAGTATGCAACTGTCCCATCCTGTGAAACAATTGCACTTTTACCACAAAAACGAGAAATTTGCATTCTTGTGAAACTTGTGTGGATGAGAAAGCTCCGTCTGTTGTGTTAGGTGTGCTCGTCGGGGGAAATACAATTTACAGGCACGACATCGAAACGGCTTTGGATCTAGCAGATCGCAATGGCATTAATGTGATCGCCATTTTGTACTTATGAAAGGAGTGTGTTTGACATATTGATCTGTGGCAAACGACTGGGCGAGCTTCATTCAATTTCCTTCATCGGAGAACTTTATTCAACTTCGCATGAAAAGAGAGCTTCAAATTGTCACATCTGCTCAATGGTTCGGTGCAAGCTCAGTAGTCTCCAAATACACATCTCTTCTATGCGCAATTTACTCATAGTTTTGCTTGCTGACAATTGATGCCGTTGGATTAGTGCAGGATGTGCTCGAATAGCTACTGTGTCCACCCTCAAACACTAATTGATTGCCAACTTTTTACCAATCTACCATGAGAACTGGCCATAGCAGTTTACCCGAGATTTTGCAGCAATCAAAATTTCGGAAGTGCACATCGACGCCACTCAATGTATCCCATCACAGGCCACCAGTGTGGTAGCCATCGAAACCATGATCTGGCTGGCATTGCGACAATAAAATACAGTGGTCCCTTTGAAGTGCCTTTTTTTGCCAGGCAAGAAGTACAATTCATTATTTTTATGCAATTGCAAATATAAGAATCTTTGCACCACACTTGGCACACAATAACCAATTGTCAGAACTGTAATTTATGCCATCAGTTTTCCAATAAAATAAAACATACTTTTGGCCAAAACTTAATTTTGAGTTACAGAGGCGAATGCGCACAATGAAAATAGCCATGTAAGTGCACTTGAGACTTTGGAAGTCTTTGGAATAAGAGTATTTTGGTGCGGAAGCCTTTAATAAGATGACGCACTGTACTATTCACAAGCACTTTCGAGAAATTCATGCTGCTATTCATTCTCTTTCATTTGGAAAAGAATGAAGTGGATTGCATTTGACTTCTCCAAAAAGGCCTCCCTTGTAACTTGAATGGGCATCTCACATGTATTTCGTCAAGGCAAATTGAAGGACGAATTTTTCATTACGAATGTCAAACTAACATAAGTTCCTTTTGAGAGTGCTGCCTGCGAATCCAAACTTTCGAGTGTTATGGTTGAATACTTGGGTCTCATTCCAATGACCAGGAGTGCCATATTATTCATTCAATAAAATGACTTTTGCTAAAACAATCTCTAACGCTTTGAGATCAAGACGGTCCTAACTCCGTTCCTGACAGTTCAACGTATGCACGACTCTTTCTAAATTTGCTTTCTTCTATTGTTATGTATGAAACTTTGCAAATAATGTATTTTAGCAAAGTCCGCACCTTAAAGTAGGCTAATTTGATGTACGAGGATAAAGTATTGACTTACAGCTTCCAAGGTTTCGAAAGGAGAGTTATAATGTTTATGTTCTCCAAATGCGCTTTGTAGGCAAGAGGTGGTAGGGCAATTTCAACTTGCTTGTGGACGCATGTGGTTTCTCTGCAGAGTCAGGGGCCTATCCGTCATAAGCACTCCTCTATCGTGCATTCCACCTGCATCCATAATGAAGAGGTCTAGAAACATCCAGCCTTCTAGTAGTAGGGATGGAAGAAGGGATGAAGAGGAAAGGGAAGATCCTCCTACATAGTTTGAAAAGTTTCATGAGCGGCTACTAGAGTTTAATGAATTTGCTAATAGTTATTTATGGCGCAGATCTATTAGTTCTTGTAGGAATTCAGGTAAACCTAGCAGGGATTTACTGTTGGTGGCTGGTACCCTCCTAATCATCGATATCGGTGGAGTGGCTTATGCTACTTTTACTTCTTTACTGATTCTGCTGATTGAAAGTGGGAGAAAATGGGAGTTGTGCGGGAAGACGGTGGAAAGCAGATTGCTGGCTTGGTGCATGGAGTTGCCTGTTCTTGTCCATAAACGAGTTCAATTGTCACTTCCCACCATAGTTAGTGGTGATCTTCTGGTTCTTTAACGAAATCCACCTCATCCAAGGCGCCAATCATATTTCCATTTGCCAGAATAACTTAAAAACCAATCGTGGAGGAGAAGAAATCCTTTGGCGGAACAAATGCAAATCCAGCTTCTCTTGTCGTTGTTGTTGCACCTACACACCAAGGCAATGAATACCGTCTGACTGTGGGCATCATTAACATCTAGAATGCAGGGAAACTACATTGCGAGCGCGACTTTTTATTGGCCAACGTCTGCCTCACTTACAAACCCTGCACTCAGTCGAATTGTCATTTCGGCCAAAGACAAGAGAAGTGTCGGGAGAGGGGCAATGTGCACCAGATACGCAGACGGATCCTATATTGTGCTTACTGGTGGCTATGGACCAGGTAGACATTAATCAAATCTTTGCTGCTCTTGCCGCTACAATGCCAAACAGTGCCTTGAACTTGTATTTGTTGTTGTTTTACACTTAAGTAGTGGGTTGAATGTTGGAAATGAAGTTTTCATTCCGCTTAAAACGCAATCATTATTTAACACCTATTTTTAGTGCATTGTGTTAGAGCGGAGGCTTAAGTACATCAAATAAGTAAGCGTCATTCTTGTTAGCTGAAGATTCGCGCATTTTAAAGCACTTTGATTACAAATTTACATGGATTTTCGAACATTTGCATAATGGGCTCCTCAGTAGTCTAGAGCACAAAGCGCTTATTCTTGGGTATCCCTAAATTGCTGACTAATGTACTGGTTAATTTTTAGTCAAAGTGTGCATTTTTCCTCTTAGAAATAATGGTTTGGCTTTTCTAGAAGGCTAAGTTGTGACTGCTTATTTTCAGAAGGATTGCTTGCTACTCTCGACTAATCCAAATACCTACCAAGGCTCTTCAATCTCCATCCAGATTCGACAATAATCAAGTATTTGCGGCTCATCACCCCTGATGCCATCTATCAAGTCTTTGGCATGAAAATTAGGGGAGGGAATTGAGTGTCTCCGTGTTGGTGTTGCTGTGGCATTGTATTCAACTCATTTTGCTGATGCAGATGCTGTTCATTTAAGTCGCCTGAGACTGTTATCATGCTGACAGCCATATTAAGACGTATGCAAACCAATGATTGCCTAATAATTGCGAACAGTCTTGGAAGGCAATATTTCGCTAGCTTCCCAAGACCTGCCATTCAAAGTAGCCACTTCACCTCCTGGTAAACGGAGAGTTTCCAAGACATTGAATAGAGCATTTACTGCTTCTGCTCCAAGTGCATTGACTTTCCGCTGTAGCAGTGGATGTGCTATCAGTGTCCCAGTTTACCTCAGGGGATGATGAGGTGAAATCGAAAATTCTATCAGCCTTGATCAACCTACCCAAAATGGCGACTCCTCTGCTACCAAGTGTCAAAGATCAATACGGAACAAGAATGGTGTTTCTATACACCCTTGCCTGTACTCTACCAAATGTGTGCTATAGCTTAGCAATAACTCAGTGACCAGCTACTCAGCATTGGAAAGTACGCATAGTGGAGGGTAAGGGACGTATTCCCGCAGAATGTGCTACAAATTGTGCGTTGGCTCGAAAAGCTAGACGGTCCACTTATCATATGTGGTCCATTAGTGTAATAATGATTATTTCCTTACCATTGCGGTGAGGTATGTCAAAAACGCTGAAATTTTTGGAAAACGCTTTAGTCAAGCAATTTGCAGTCCTATGAAACCGCTAGATTAGAGGTCAACTTGGCTGTTTACCTCTGCCGCAAAATTACTATTACGGAATTGCAGAACCATGCCCATTTTGGAGAAGCCGAAATTGGCAGTCTTAGCATTGGGTTGCCGTAGTATTTTTCTATGGAATGGTCTTTGAGTGGCAATGCTGCAACAACTCTCACATTGTCAATTCTCTACTCAATGGGGACACGGGAGTGCGTTCTACGTTGCATGTCCTCATCGGCTGGATAGCAAATGCAGTTCACCCCCACGAAACATGCTTTAGCGCCTCTAGCTTAACCCTTCCTAATCTGCCTGATCAAAACTGCAGGGGCCTCTAAGCTCTGGGAAACTGATTTGTCAAACTTCGTTCCTTCTTTGACATCATTTTAGCATATCGAACTATGAGCGTCTGAGCTATTAATGACTATACACGCTTGGCTGTCAGTCATATTGAGACTGGAGGAATAGTTCGGGCTGTAAGCATCCTCTCCATCGCTCACATTCTAGTTTTGGCAACTCGTTTGAAAGTTTTATATTGTTCCCAGAAACGACATGCAGTTGATCACAGGTGCTTCCGTCTAGGGTGACATAAGCTTGGGCCAGAGTTCATCTGCCTCAATCCTCCTTACAATGGCTTCATCTTCTAAGCACCAAGTTAGCTGATTGTAAGTTCGTTATAAATTTTACTGGGATCAAATCAAATTTATCATTTCTGTTCTTAAAAAACCCACCAATTTCATCCGAATGAGACAAGCATCTATTCCTTGTTAAGAAATATTTGCTGAAATAATGCTCCAAAACTTTTGAAGCTAACGCTATTGTTGAAGGACGATTTCAACATTGATTAGTTGTCATGCGAAGGGTCTTTTCGGTCAACACTATTCAATAAAGATTAGTTGAACCTGCCACCAAAAGGATTAATGAATTTGGATTTCGTTAAAGCTGATTTTATTATGAGGAAAATCTAAATTACTGATTGAGTAGAATGCATCCTTACGAAATACCACTGCATCAACGTGTAGAAAACTTGGAGTAAGCTAACTGCCTTGCTTTGCTAAACCCATAACGATCAGAGCCATTTCCATGCTTCATTGATGCAGAATGCAAAATGTCGTGGTGCTCCTCATGGCAGCTGCAAAATTTGTCTAAACTTTTTCATCTTACAATGGCAACAATGTCAAAACTATGAATAACGCACGTATCAAAGTACTTCAAAGGATTGGATGACATCAAAGAATAAAGAACTTGAATTTAGTATTTTTGACGCTACTACTATTCAAGTAAGAGTATGAGGCTGGAGGTAATAGACGCCACAAATAAAGTAGCTAAAGTATTCTGCTGCCGATTCCTTGCTGACAGACGGAGATGTCAGATCACACATTCATGTAATTTCCCTTGTGGGATCCCATGGGAGGCCCACCTTCCCTTAAGTACTGCTGCCGGCTCGAATTGCTATAGTGAAGTTATGCTGGTTTCATGAACCACATTGCACCCATCATTGAAATATTTGCAAGAATTGCAGTGTTTTAATTTCTACAGCGTATAACTAGCCAGTAGAAAAATGTTGGAAATTCAAGACACAGCGTTCCCTTGTTTGTAAACAGTTTAGGTGGATAGAGCAAAGACAGAACAAAGGCTTTCGGATGGCTTATTTAATCTAAAAATGGACTTTTGATATCACTATCGCATTCAATATTTCTTCTTATTTTAGATCTGTGCGGTAGCAATCCTCTTGGGTTCACTGGGCAAAAGCCATGTGGTGAAAAAAAGGTCCGTTTGAGCACTTGAGGCCTCCTGGATCATGGAAAACAAAAAAAATACAACTCTGTTTGAGGTCGCTAACTTTGAAAGCAACTGACCGTATGAAAACTGTCCACTACCTTCTGAAGCTGATGCATATCCTTTTGTTGACATGGAGGAAAAGGAAGACACTAATTAATTGCACTTCACTAGCATGCCCTCATCGGCCTTCCATATTACTCCCTTAAGGAGGCATCTGTTTGTATCTACCCTGATACAACCACTATCGATTGCTCCGTCTTAGCAAACATCAATGCATCCATTTGCAGCCTATTGCAACTGCTGTAGGTAGGTACAATTTTAATCTGTGTACCAATGAAAGGTGCTCACTCTATGCATCCCTTTGCAAACATCCCGAGACAGAAGCCGAAATCCCGACTTTGGAGCATTTCCATGTGCCCCAAGGGGACCACAACTGTCCCACCGGAGTTGTAGCGCAGAAGCGATTTCAGGTCGAAATTACAGTGCACTGAATCACAGTCAAGTGAGAAGGATCTTTAAATGCGGCTTGAAGGCTAGCAGTATTTTGATTAGAACAGCATGCTAGTTCTTTTTGTGCTTCAGTGTATTGGCATAATTTTCGTAAATCCACGTACGATTTGTATTATTTACGCCATGAGTTATATGTCCTACATCCATTTCTTTCTGACACCATGCCATGGACAGCATGCAACGTGAAGGCATTAACTAGTTTGTCATTTGATAGAGTGGGAGCTAATGAAGATACAAGCAAAAGAACCAAATTAATGTGCACTTGAAGCCACTTTTCAACACTGGTTTGACGAGAGCGTAGATGTGCGATCTGATATTGTTGTCGACTCCAGGACAACTCTATCGAAGGCATTATTAGTGTCTGGAATGGTGTGTTTATCTTGTGATCCGATGCAAATATTGCAAGAGTTATGAAGAGAGTACACATGAAGAATCGAAAAATGAGTGCCACCCTCACCGAAGGGTGGGTTCATAACACCAATCTTCCAATGTATCTCTGTTCAACACTGCACTCTATGGCATGGTGGCGCTGTCTGAGGGCTCCTGGGATGAGTTGCATGGGATTTAATAGGAGTGAACCAAGAGCCCAAATGCCACCCACTGCATCCCCATGTATATTGCTTTCATAATTGGCACGTCATTCACTTCATTACATGTGTGTACAATGAGCCTGAAGGTAGTTTTAGTTCTCTGACGGATTTGCGGGGCTTTGAACTTGGAATTCCATGACTCCAACGTTTCTCTTTTGCATTGTGAATGTGAGCTACAACATTTCAAATGCTAATGTTGGCCTCCAATTATTCTTGTCATTTGATACTCACAAATGGGTGTTTTAGAATCACAGCTGAGTAATATTTCATATCATCACACTCTACGGACATCTCAACTCCAGCAAACAGAGAAGTGAAGTTATCATGTAAGGATAATGAAAATGATAGAGCAGTACGCTAGTCTTTTGGGCTAGTTGTATCCTCAAAACCATCCACCCACACAGAAAACCCGAGCAGAGCTCTGAGGACTGGTGGTGACATTTAGTGAAAGTGGATATTGTCCTAGCTACACGCGTTCACTATTCGTGTAACGGAGTTCGTCGCTGTTATGAAGCAAAGTTCCGCCCAAATGTAATAGATATAAAGCAAATTTCCGCTTAACTGGATTGGAACACGTGTAGATTAGATAGAATCGAGAGTAGAAGATTCGCGTTTAAATGTTCATTGATGTAGATCATGTCTGAACACATAACCTCCACCTGCAAGATGGTGACTGCTTCTTTTTGAAATTCGTTACAAACGTTTGTCCTCAGTGAGTTGTTAAAGGACGTTCACCTATCCTACGCTCTTTGCATTACCTAAAGGCCTACAACAACTCTCGTTAGCATGGTGGAATAACGACTGCCATTTGGACGTACATTCTCCTTGGTGCCTATCGAATGAAAATACATAAAGAAATTGAAACTTTTAGAGTAGTTGCTGCAAACCTAACAATCGAGAGGCACCCCACATCTCCACCACCATTGCCTGGTTGCCGCGTAGGTGAGCACAGAATAACGTCAATCAAGACATTTCACATCCCAAAGCAAATGGTATGACTTGCTATGCTCTCTCGCAGCAAAATAATGACACTGCATTTACTTAATGGGTCTGGAGTTCACTTAGATAAAGTTGATCTTTCACCTTTGCAGTAATCACTATATTATTCCAAGCCTTGAAGCATATCTACCACTGGTTGGAACCGAACTCTCGCCCTTATCTTAAAAAAGGTTGGCAATCTCTGCCGGGTTATTGCACCAAATTAAATGCACCACATCCAGCTAAGTGTGGAATGAAGGCTCCTTATTTCTGCTTATCTTTGCTGTTAGAGCAATAAAAATGGTCGGTGAGGGCTTTTGCTGGAAGAGAGTGAATCATGGGATTTTGTAGGTTAATAACAAGATTCGAAGCTTGGTGAAGATAGTGCTCATGGAGAGGCTAACAAAGTAGGTGCACAGTTGTGAGAACACCACTTTGTTTGCTCCAAATTTGATCTAATCTCTCATCTCTGCCGAAATCGAGAGCACCACATTCATTTTGAATGAGCTTGAAACAAGGTCTAGAGCCTGCACTGACATGTGCAATTTCAAAAGACCTCCACATTGTAATGTTAGCGCAAGGCAATGAAATAAGAAAATCAATTTGCTAATAAGTGACTACAGGCAAGCCTCACAGGCTTCGGATCTAATTGAAAACACCATAACTGGAGTTAATTCATTTGATGAAGTGTCACTTTGATCCACCTACTGGTCTACTTGGGGTACTGATCACGTTATTGTGCTCTCAAACCTAAGCGAATTGTTATGCCCAAAAAGACGTTTTGACTGTTACCATTCGTGTAATTCGGATATTAAAGGTCCGTCGTGCGACAAACATAGGTTACCTTCATTTCAACCTAGAATTAGGATACCAGAACGAATCATGTTTCATCGCTATTCATAAGCTTCTCTGTCCCCACAGTTGGTAGCTCCATTTTGCTAGCGTGCTTAAAAGGTCATCCGAATCGTTTCTAGGCCTCATGCACTACAATCCAACTCGGTCATGAGGGCAAGACACCGTGAAACCCACGCTAGGCGTCAGCTATGAATGTTACAGGAGCGGGTTCATACTGTGAGTGAATTGATTCGAAGTTACTCGTAGCATAGGAGGCATTGGGTAATCAACCCAATCAAGTGACCGTCATTAACAACTGAAGTGACATAGACCTTAATGTCTATCTAAACATCTACTGCAGACTTAACGCAATATCCGTTGCAAGTAGGTATCACATGAGCAATTTATGGATTCTTTACGACTAGAAGCGGAGTAGAAGTTGAAATGTGAATTAAATACTATTGAGATGAGAAGGAAATGGAAGGGAATATGTAAGGAATTTTAAGCCACGTGAGGGTAATTTGAGCAGCTTCAGTCAGTGCCTCTATTTCTAGATGTATGTTTTGAAAAGTAGAAAAGAGGATTAGGTGAGAAACATCGCTCGGTCACAAGCAATACAAATTTCAAACAGACTTGTAATTTGATTCACAACGAAATTGAAACTGTAGCCATGTTATTGCTTCCAACTTGGGATACATTCTGAGCTTTGAAATGAGTCGATTCGCGGACTACGTTTCTAGCTTGTAGGTGGCTTTTAAAGCGCTGGCAATGATGGGACGGATGGAGCAAGAATAGCCAAGTTGAGTCCATTGACGTCTCTCAAATGAAGGCGGGTGTAAGGCAAAGTATTTATTTATATGGTCTTTGGTGTCCACTCACAACCCTCCAGATATTTTTCGCGCATTACGAACAGTCTCCCGTGCTTACATGGGCTGATACGAATTATTTTCATTATAGGAACCTAATTCTCTTAGAAACACAGACCAATACACACTTCAGCATGTCTCAACTCTAGCGATAGCCTGCACAATTCTAATACCTGCATTAAACTGCAAACCTACTTATTCCTCCTGAGTGATGATCAAGTAGCAATTTGGCAAAAATTGGAAGCCACATGATGGAGTCACTCACATCATGGTCTTCATGGCGTAGAGTAGACCCTCCTGCACGAACGCCATGATGATTTCATGATTCAAAGACACCGTTTTTGAATGCGCTGACATCGTCACGCGCACCAAATCTGCCTTCAATTTTCAGGTCAACTCATAAAGTGCGACTCACTCAACCTCCGCCATAGCTAGGGCACGAACGGTGTACTCTTATTAACCACCCACCAAAGCACATGCGGTCAGAACAACCGAACACCGTCCACCATTGATGGCATAATAAGTAAAAGCAAATCGAGTTGGCGCCATCACATTGCAGTGCTACTATCCAATACTAACACCACTACCCATAAACCGACTCAATTAGGCCAGCCCAATTTTGTTTTTGTATGGCTAAATTTTTCTCCAGCTCAAAGTTTATGCAAATTCTTGTTCACAATACACTTATAATTTCCGCATCGTGAACGCTTCATCCTAACCAAGTAATCCATTTTAAGCAAAGTGTTAATAAGCAAACGAAGATTTCTAAAGGCATGCAAACATACAGATGCAATTGTAACACTTTACTTGTTTGACTGTTTGCATCGCTTACGGACTTGGATGGTCATATTGCTCTAGCCAGTTACGCTGACCTCCAGCTGCCCCAATTCCTCTTTATTTCGAACACAATTATGTATTTTGTCCTAGTATCGTCCCTTCTCTTGCCTTCTATGCAGTTTCGGGGCACTACAGCAGTATCATTTAGTCGTTTTCGACTCGAACAACATGCAGCAAAGATCCGTAAAGCAGGCGAGTTCAATATGATACGATACAATTTTATGGTAAAACATGCCTGATAGGAGACAAGGTACCCCTGAAAGTAACGCTAATCTGTGTTTTTGCAATGCTCGGGCAATCTCCATTTTTTGGACTGCAGTGCGTTGCAGCAAAGCACATGTTTGGGAAGATTCCGTGTACAATGCCAAAACTGTAGTGAGCATGAGAGCGCATTAGACCCAATCAGAATTGAGTGGACACAAACTCACAAACGTGTGTCCTATTGAGGTGGCTGTGAAGCAAAGTAAACTGTCTAGGCAGCACGGAACACAGACAGCGCACATTGTGATGTTAGGCCACTTTCGGGATGTAATAGGAAGTAGCCGTGTTACTTTCGACGTGTATGGGAGCACAAAGCAGAAATATTGGACTGGTTTGGCTCCCTTTTCCTCCTTCTCGAGGCAGTGAAAGGGAAATTGAATAAATCAGAAAATGCAAATTTGGGTTTACTAAAGCAAGACGAGCACACATTAACTGAGTTGCTGATGTCGTGCTAGCAGCTGCATTCGTGATACAGCACAACGTCTGGCAAAACTGGGATTCACATGCTTTGATTATTTGTTGGAATCAGCATTGCCATTTGGCTCAAAGCAAGAGTTGGTTCACTTAATAGGTCTCCTCTATCAATAGTATTGAGTAAATTTCTACGAGCATTCATATGTGTCTCTACACAGACACACACACACGCCTTCCCGTGCTTGCAATCAAACGCATAGGCGTGCATGTGCGTACAGAAGCACATCTGAAAATTGAAAGTCGCCAGCTTTGACACTCACGAACCAAGTGTGGATGGTATCAGGAGATGGTCCTGAATGATGCTGAGCAATGATTGCGTCTGCAGACATTTGGTTCGGTAAAGGGAAAGCGAGATGTGCAAAATCGCATAACTGAGCTAGCGGTTTATTTGTGCTAAAGCAAGCATACCGACTGGATCTGTTCTCAGCCTTGCATGTGATTGACTCGCAGAGGAGCGTCGGTCGCAACGTGGGTCTAGAACCTTGAGTAATATGGGTACCAAAGTTCACCAAATTAGTCCTTGCGCTTTCTGATTGCTAAGCAATTTTTGCATACTTATTCCCAAGCATATGGTTTCTCGGAAGAATTCTTTGCAGTGCGCTTGTATCGAAGTCCTACCACCTTATTGCTGCCGAAGTAGTGAAGCGTCGTGCGACGCTCACCACCATCTTGCACCCATTACATTGTCTCGAAACTATGTTGCGTCGGAAGTGGGCACAGCATTGCGAACGAAGATTACGGCCCTTGACTAATCGTAAATGTCCGCTTGCAATGCCTGTTGGAGAGGTACGATATAATGTAAAGAGGACAAATCTTGTCTGATTCCATTTTAAACCCCGAGTTTGTTCACGTAATTCTCATGTGACAGTAGCTGCACTGATCATACCGATCGGACATTGCTATGCCTTGCTCCCACAAGGTGATGTCATGCTTTTCGAGTTCAGATTTTTTCTTTTGATCCGCTGGCGTACCCATGGAAACCGACAAACCCACCAAACATGAACAATTTCCTAATCTCGAGGGATGTCTGTCTGATAACCAAAGAAAGCAAAAAAATAATAATAATGCTGGTATTATTATGAGCAGTAAAGTGCCGTCAACAAATTTTGCCAGGTTTGCCAATGAGTCGAGCTAGCTTCAACAAGAGAAAAGCAATCACTGGTATTCATTGCTCCATGACATTGGAGACCACGTGAGTTCACATAAGTGTTCATAAGACCGAACAAATTCCTTGCTCAAAATGAAATCATCAGGCGAATTTTGCAATCGGTGCCTGTAGGAAGAGATTGTAACTCCACCACTTACCGCGAATGTGGCCCCTCTCTAACTGGTACCCAGAATGTCGACTTTGGATGCGTGGCGGCTTCTACGCCAGCACCGACTTTCGCTTTGGAGGGAATGTCCTCCCAGACTCAAATGTAAGAGGACTACTTTTCGATGCTTTAAGTGCGAAACTCAGTTATAGTGCTTGTTATTTTGTTGGAAACTTGTGTAACACACCAAGAAGAATCATCTGGGATGACGTCAATTTAGGCCGCTTAAAAAAGCACATTAAAATGGGCTCTTGGTGTCGAGAAATGTTTAGTACTGTGCTACCAAACTACGCAAAACTTTACGATGCTGCTAAAAAGTAGGTACTTATTGAGATTTACGAAATCGGCGTAGTGATATTCATCCACAGCAACGACTGCGAAGTTGAGAAAGTTGTGGGGCGGAAACATGCCGCTTTCTTCCCTAGTGCCGGAACAGAGCTGATGATAGTGTATTAGGTGCCGTAAATGCAGTTCCTTTCTTGTTGTACACAATAATCATGGCAATGCCTTCATTGCTATATGCTGTTATCTGCGAATATATATATATACGTATATATAATGTGCAGTACATATGTATGCATACGTGTAGGCATGTGTTTAGATTAGTATGCTATTCTCTTACCAACGATGCGACTTTGTGATGGGAAGAGGCTAGCGGAGGAGTCAATGGATTCATATAACTGTAAATCCACCTGCAAACAGTTAATATGCACCGTCGCAACTGCAATGAATCAAATAATATTTGGGTGATTACAAAGCTCAATGCAGTTTTGAGCCGCAACGTTTAAGCGATGCCTCAAAGGTTATCTGATAAGGAGAAATGTGATCGTCTCCACCACTAAGTCTACAAGCTGCAGTTCTGATCAAGCGGAATTCACACATTTGCACTTCCATTGTTTAAGGCTTATGGAGAAGACGTTAAGGCGTGTCAACCTGATGCTTGGTGCAACGTGTCAGTTGCCTACGGGTGTCACAGGAGCAATGCCAAAATATCGCTGCATACAGACTCTACTAAAAACATGATTCATTTGAACGAAGGCGTTCAAATCTAACTTTGAGTAATAGGTTGTTGTTTAGGGCAGGTCTTGTTAAGTACCCTTTTCAAATAGCTGCTTGATATTGCTAATTCTCCTAATTTGAGTGTCAGAAAAGACGCAGAGAACTCATAATAAGAATGTGTTTTGCGCTAGCGATTCCAAAATGCCAAGCACAAAACTGGGGATTCAAACAAGTTTAGAGCACCTCCATTTGTGTTAATGGTTGCGAGGTATTGTTATCCATCCCTCGTAGAGTAGATCAGATCCTGCATACCGTCTCAAACATACTTCATGCCATTTTTGCCCCATCAGTGTGCTTTCAATGACAGGAACTGCTTTTGAAGACCATGAATTTCGCTCGCGTTTAAGTCGGCGTAACTCGCCAATGATCGAAATGGCACTATGTCGTCTCTTTGAGGTTCTTTTAATCAGGCTAACTTCATGCCCATGCTAATGGGTGAAGTCAATGCGCTCCCAGTCGTAACTAGTTTGAGAGGATTTGCAGGAAGTGAGCCTCTTTAATCTCACTTCACTCGATACAAGCAAATATGGAAATGGTAGGGTGAAATGTAAGACGTTGTGCTGGTGCAGGAGAAATGGTGCAATCGTGACTGTTAGCCGGATGATAGAAGGTATAAGGGCGTTGAACTTGTTGGGACCATTGCACTTTTTATTTAAACTTCTCGAACAAAAATATTATGCTGTAAGTCAATCAGGAGAAGGCAGTAGCAAACTGGTTTCTAAGGAGCGAAAGTGTTGAAATGGCTTAGATAAAATCGCAAGCTTACCAGGAAATGACTGTTATTCTAAATGATATTTCGCAATTTTGAAAATGCACAAATTTGAGGTTGCAGACTACCAAAACTCGGAAGCGGTGTATGGAAATGGATGGTTGAATTACCACCTTACTGATTATATTCAAGTAAATTGCTTTCAACTCACATACCTTGTAGAACTTTTGGAATAATGAAGCACAACAATTAAGTAGGTTGATGCTTCGTGGAACACTTGTGACATTGACTTTAAACTGTTATTGGTTGGATTGCATTGCGCTTAAGGTCAAGGATTCACTCAGAGGTAGGAATGATAAAAGTCTAGTAGAATTTTGAGGATAATTGCAGCTTTGATGACTAAAAGAACTGAAAAATAGAACGGGATATACTGATTTACTTTTACTAGCTTGCGTGGGAGTCAGAATTTACCACTTTCCCCAAGGCCTCTTTTGCGATGCGGATAGGCGAGGGCTACGACTTTACAAAGAACAGGCTCCTTAGCAATGCTAAATACAATCTGAGCATAAACAATGGTCGAGCTGATTAATGCAGAGTGTTTTGGCAAATGACTGGATTTGCACAAGATGCCACTATCAAAAATAACAATTCGCTCCATTTTTGACCAGCGTGAGTCAGCATTCGGACTTGGCAAATAGCACTCAGTTTTTAGGAGTTAATGCTTTCTATGTTACTTGGATCTTTGTTTCAGCGTCTGTTTGCAAAATTTGAATACCACTTAACTTCAATTTTTTTGCTCAGGATTTTTATTTGTCGCAAAACCTTAAGCATCGATTCTACTGGAAGCAATTTGACTCAAGCCCATACTCTCACAAGCTTCATAAATATTTGGATAATGCAACAGAAGGAACTATTATATATAAGAGTAGCAACGGCTCCATCGTGTTCGTCTGCATTTGTTGTCTTCTAGCCGCACTGCTTCTTACAAATTTATGAATAGCTTATTCTGACAACACATTTAATCCCCAATTAGTGAAACTCTTATCTGAGAAATTAAAAGTTTTCAAGATTTTAGAAACTATCGATCATGTTAGCGCCCCTATGTGCTACTGCTTCCAATAATTTGGTTTACCCAAACTCGCTTTTGAAACTCAAATGAAGAATCTTCTTGCACTGTTAATCACTCCGCTATGCTTCAGGTTAGGGCATTTTGCGCGAATATCTAAGGCAATTTGCCATTGCCTGCATGCTATCTAAGCAACATTATCCTGAATATCCACTAACATTCACTGGAACGTGTCTCTGTGTGTGGTCTAGACTCATGAGTTAATGCTCAAAGTAGTGAGCTTGTCTAAACTAAGGCTTTTTCGAAATGAGGCTCTTAGACTTTGAAAATGGAATGTTAAATGTTCACGAGTAACACAGTCAGTCACATAATTACGGCGTAAAAATTTGCGCATGAGATAAAAATTGGGTGTTTCTACGAAACCTCGCTACAAGTACCAAACCTGCACTCACATATTCCAAAATTCTAGGCGTGCATTCGCTCCTCCAACTCGGCTTTAGACCACATTAAATGTGGCGCTTTACGCCAGCCAGAGCCCATACAGACATCAAGAACAATTTTTGATGACTGTGTGTGAAATTTAAACGATAGATCTTAAAGATTACGAAAATGTGGAAACGATTTTAATACAGGAACCTTATTCACTATGAAATTGGATTTTGCATTGTTTTCAGGCACTTGATAAGGCAGTGCTATAGTTCGAGAGTCACAGCGACATTTTAGAAATTGCTTCGCTCAAGTTTAAAAAAGGAACACTCCTCAGTGACAACTGAATTAAGCACATCTCGTAGGGCTAATGAATGCGCCTCTCTGAAACGATTTTTGGGCTTAAACATAATCATCAGTTAGCGTTTGATGGCTTGTTTGCATGCTGATTGGGGGTTGACCTACTTTCATGGAACTATAAGGTTGTTAGAACGAAGAATAACCCGCAAGCTTTGGTGAAATTTGTGCAACCTAGAGTACATTATGCACCAATCACTTGCATAACCTGGACACATTAAAGCTACGTGCATTACTTGCACAGTCGCTGCATTTACTTATCATTGTCTTAACCAGCCATACGTCCTACACACCACATAAGTTGCATGATAGGCAAGTCAAAGTCGCAGATCGAATACAAAAAGTGGTTTCCCGGCAGAGAGGGTGAAGTCGCTTGCGTCCAATTACCAAACGTGAGTATAAGCTTATTGCTCACTCTTCTCCGCATGCATTTCCAAGCCTGACGCCACTAAACCTAAAACACATGTCACTTTGGGGTATAAAATCTTATAAACTTCCTGCAACAGCGAAAATAAACTTCTGCTTAGGGTACTTAGTTCAAAGCTATTGCATTGGGATGTACGAAAGAAAGAGGTTTCTTAAGTCTTCGGCTAATCGTTGCTACTAAACGTACAAACCGATCTCATTATTCATGAAGTCTGCATGCAGCAGTATTTTGGCATCGCTAGCAGACAAATTTCCCATAGATTCCCATGGGACTCATATGTGAGTACTCCTGTGACATCCATAGGCAACTGGCACGTTGTGCCAGGCAGTGGAATCACACGCCTAAACGCCTTATCGAGGAGGCTGAAAACAATGTGAGTGCAATCGTGCGAATTCCGTTTGACTGGCATTGTGGCAAGTGGACTAGGCGATGGGGACGATCACATGTCTTCCTAATAGGTGACCTTAGCGACCTCACTTCAACCCTGCGACTCATGACTGCATTGGGCATTATGCTCAAACAAATTCCCTTTTATTCACTGTAACTGCAGAAATGCAACTTATCTGTTTCCAGGTGAGTTTGCAGTCATGAGAATTCAGTACCTTCTCTACTACTCTCTTCTCGTCGCAGAGTGCATATCGATGGTAATGGAATAGCATGCTAACATCACCACAAGCCTGTATGCGTTTATGCATCCATACATGCATAAACGTTTTGTAGATAACTGTGTAGCAATGAAGTGGTTACAGCGATTACCCTGCACAATGTAAAATGAGCTGCACATCTAGTGATTAAAACATGATCACGGGTTATGTTCCTGTACTAGGAAAGGCAAATGACATGTTCTACGCCTCACAACATTTGCAGCTTTATTACTCTAACGCTGCTGATGACAGTCCTTTATACACATTGAAAACTATAGGATAGTGAATAAAATGAAATTCTACAATGCGCACGAATTTGCATGTACTAGCTATTTGGCTCACTTGTCACAATGATGCTCTCTCTAAGTTGATTGCAGTTCTGTGCCAATCCTTTAATTTGTATTTGTTTTGTACGACTTAGAGGACAGAGTGCATCAAAATTGCTTTGGAGTTTCTTCGAGATGGGCTTGAGACTAGTTCTTCTGAGGTGTGGTGCAATAGACCATTGCCTATAGAGGTTATAGCAGCACAAAGCCTTGGGGCAAATATTGCAAACAGGCCTGACAAATCAACCAGATCAAATCGCCTATTTGGTTTTAACTAAGGTATGGAAATCGTGGAATCGTGTAGCATTGGTCAACGACGATCCGCAAAATACGAGCTTTGGCTAAATTGATGTTTTGCTGCATGCAACTCTTCCTACTCATTATTCCACCATAGTGAGAAATATCTCTGGCATCGTAAATAAAATTGCATTTCAATTTTATGGGGCTACTGTAAAAAACGATCGCAAGTAGCCACGCCAATGACTTTATACATGTAAATGCACCTAAATAATCTCAAGCATTTTAAAACAACTTAGCCAATCAGTTAATGAGATTAAGTGACTTGGTTCCGTCAAACTTTCTGTAGTTTCATATCTATTACGCAAGTGATTTGGGATTAATCGCTTCATCGTATCATCATTGCAACCCTAAGGCAGCCACATGCTCCTGAGACCAAAAAACACTTAAGTAAACCAAACACCTGCAGATTATACTTTTGCTACGCTAGAGAT
The DNA here is from genome assembly GCA_001923025.3 of Taenia multiceps. Taxonomy (NCBI): domain Eukaryota; kingdom Metazoa; phylum Platyhelminthes; class Cestoda; order Cyclophyllidea; family Taeniidae; genus Taenia; species Taenia multiceps. Next base: position 1,134,372 of record CM010317.1, on the reverse strand, counting down.
ATCAAAAGAACCCCACGGTGAAATACGGCGATGCCTTGCTATAACGTCCTCGTAAGTACCAAGCTTGGCTCTCGCCCTTCGTGCACATGTACAGCACATCTCAATTCGCAATTGTCCTAACAGATAATTCTTCAGAGGTCCAAAATGCTTTAACTTTTGCATTGCACATAACTCTACTTCAAACGCACCTCAAGCACTCTGCATCAAATCGCAAGGCATTAATAAAATCTGCTTAACCAGATAAGACAGCTTTACTTTACTAAGGGTGTGCCTTTAAATTCCATCAACCAGTAACAGCGTTCATATTCGTAATCATATGCCTGACAAAATCGGATGTAGCGAAGCCTTATAGACTGACAAAAGTCGGTTGCTTCAGTCCTCTTCCAATTGTTGCCACTAAATGCGCAAATTAATCACATTCTTGTAAAATCCACACGCCACAATATCTTGACACTGCTAGCAGAAAAATTACTATGTTTGCATATGGGATTCTTATGTGAGTGGTCCTGAGACATCGGCAGGCAATTGACACGTTGCATCGGGCATCAGGGTGACACGCCTCAACGCCTTCTCTGGAAGACTGAAGGCAATGCAAATGTAAGTGATAAATTCTCTTTGGCTAGCCTCTCTTTAACCAAACGGCCCATGAATACATTGAGCATTGTTTACAAAAAGTGCTCTTTTATTTATGCGCACATATATACGTATATTTATAAATGTATTTGTAGGTAGCTCTATGTAGTAATGAAGAGATTACAATGATTACCATGCACAGTAGAAAATGAGCTGTATTTCTTGCGACTAAATCGTTATCACTGGTTATGTCCCTGCACCAAGGAAGGAAAATGACATGCTTTCGTCTCACAACTTTTGCAAATTAACTTCTCTATCGTCGCTGATGACAATCTTTCCTGTGTACTGAAGCCTACAGGTTGCAATGAATACAATGCGCTTCACTAATATGCCTGAATTTGGTCGTACTTAATATTTGGCTCACTTGCTACAATGACGCTCGCACTAAGTTATTTGCTGATCTGTGCCAATCCTTTAATTTTACGTTTGTTTTGTACGACTTACAGGACAGAATGCATCGAAATAGCTTTGGAGTTTCTTAGGAGGGCTTGAGACTGGCCCTTCTGAAGCGTGGTGTAATATATCAGTCGTCTACTTAAGTTAGAGTCGAATAAAATGCGTTTTAGGGCACTTGCATTTATTGCGAGTCTCGCCACATTGTTTTTAATAAAAATTCAGTTAACTTTAATATCATACTGTGTGTTTAGTCACGGCCTAACATCTCCCACTTACCGTTTAGCGACAGTAGACATTTCTCTGACAATGTATGCGAGCAAATGGAAATAACTTTGCATTTTAATTATTTTGGGCTACTGTGAATCACAAACGCATGTAGCTATGCCAATGACTTCATTCACGTAAACATGCCCAAATGATCTCAAGTATTTTTAACCCCTCAACCAGTCGGTTATTCATGAAAACTGGCCTCATTTAAATTAACTTTCTACAACTTCATAGCTATTGAGCAAATGACCTCTGATACATCACTTCATCGTGCCATCGTTACAACCCAAATGTGGCCACATGCTCCTAAGGCTGACATATATTCAATTAAGCCTAACACCTGCAAATAATGCTTTCGCTACATCAGACTTATAAAATAGATCCCGCAGTGAAATACAGAGATACTTTTCTAAAGCGTCATTGTAAGTATCAAGCTTGGCTCTCGCTCCTTATGCACAAGTGCAGCACATCTCAAATCAAAATTGATTATTCCGAAATTCTCGGTGTCACTCCAAGTCGTTGCAATAAATGAACCAATCACAGCGATGAGGCATTATTGACGAACGCATAAAAACACACGAAGCACATCGCTAGCCTCAAACGGATACCATGCCGGGATTTACTGCTGCTCTTCTTTCTCTTGCCTTTCTATCAGGTACGCAAACAATCACACTTTCCAAACCAATTTTGTGTCTCATTTTATTCATGCAATAAGTTGAACATTTGCAATTGCATATTGCGTGGCAAGTACAACTCTTGTCTGGCATAGAAACAGTTTGTGATTTGGCACACATCGATTTGCTTCCAAGTAAGTAATCAAACAACTTAGAGGAGTTTTTTACATTCTATTATTAAAAGTGACAGCTAGACAGACAGTGGTCGAATCAACGGACAGCTATCACAATTGTAATCCCAAAGCACAGATTCTGCCTTTGTTGCGGGTGTTGTGACTGGATATGCTTGATAAGTATGGGAGTGCGAAAAAGGAAGACCTAGTGCCAAAGTCGAAATCGCCACCATACAGACTCCAATAAACAACATTTCAAGGCGAGCATCAGTGATGTGGCATCAAATTTACAAATATTTTTCTCCCCAACCAAGTTCTCAATGTCCACGCTTAAGATCTTCAATGCAGCATTCAATAACAAATGCAACTTCTGTGTGCGTAAACAGTTGACGACATCTGAGTACCTGTGTTCATCATTAAATAGAAGCAGATCCGCTGCTATGGGGTTCTCGGGTTATCGGGAAACCAAGTGGACGATCGCCTCCAATGCACTTTCTTCTACCCGCTGACCCCGTATGTATTAACCGATTGCATGAATGCCACTTCCTTGACATCTCTTGATTTACTTGCTTGGTTGCCTGCCTTTCCTACTTTGCAAGGTTGATGCAGAGCGAAGCATCATCCCTATGTGTGGCCGCTATGCTCACCTACTGAAACGCATTAATGAACGAAATTAAATGACTTTTAGACAATAGAGGCGGTGATTCAGGGTAAAGAGCCCTCGGAATTGGAGATTAGAAATGGAAGGTGTTTTCTTGGATCAGAGGTCTGGGGTGAGCCATGCCTAAGGAGTGGCGGTAAGTTGATGCCAGCGTTTCTTTCCTCATTTGCTTCTTTTGCTGTCGATCTTCCCTTTATAATCACAAGATGAAATTTGCAGGTTTCGATAGTGAATAAATCACAACTCAGTTAATGCTACCATAGGTGACGCCAGTAAGTTGATCCAGTGTGTAAATAGCAGCAGAAGGTGCGAAATGTTGGTGGACAAATCTGATAACAACCACAACTTTCTGTCTACTTGGAAAGGCTTTTGTATTCCTTCTAGATAGTGCGCTGATCACTCTCAATGATGTATCAAGACAGGACGAGCTGTCTATAAGCACTGGAGACGCAGCATTTGCATCAGCATATTTTATGTCCGAGTGTAGATTTCAAGAGCCACGGAAAGGTAAGACAGTTTTGACTGCTGAAGAATACGGACAAATTTGCACTGTGAATAGTTACTTTATCAAAATGACCTAGCAGTGGTGGCTTACAGGAGTCTTTTTGAAACACAACTTTGTCACTCCAGATGTTGACTAATGAGTAGAGAGGATTTTACAAGCAAGACATTTTCGCACAGGCGAAGTCGACCTACAGACCTCGTTCCCACTTTCCCGATTTGGATTAGGCCAGCCATATGTGGAAGTGAAATTCGGTGTTTAAGGAGAAGAACGCAAATTTAGGGTACGTAGCCCTTTAGATGCTTACCACACATCAGTTTGTCTCCTTCACGCAGTCACACAACCCATTTTTGCTCCATCGATATTGCCTACACTGCAGGTGGAGCTTACGAGGAACACCAAGCATGCTCGCACTTGGAAGGGAACAAAACTTCGACGCAGCCGATGGAACCTCTGCAGTAAGTTTCCCTTGTTCCTCTTGATCGCGTCATCTTCCACGCTCTTGAGCACAACTGGAATGCCAACACCGCCTTTCTTCACTCATTTAAGGGGATTTGGTGAAGGACGAAGAGACCAATCTATGGATATTTGCCGTAAATGTTTCGCGAATTGATGAGGCTAAATATGACATTTTTACCTGGCATGGAAGGCGTACAGATCTAACCGTTACTGTTGATTGGACGCAAGAGGGTAAGATAACAAACAACTTGTCAAAGTAAGCCCTTCGAAGCAAAGAGTTCTTTGATGTAGTTGCAACATTGGCGTACGTAATGGAAATGTGGCAGTAAAAGGTTGTTGAAGAAGAGTAATCAGAGAAATTGAGGCATTGTTTCTGTTTAGGCAATTCATCGGAAATAGCAGATTGCAACAGTAAGTTATAGCACATGCATGCGGCATCTGAGAATTGCTGCAGTGGATGTCTATTTACAAAACGTTACTTAGCCAGCATTTTCTCGCCACCCGTTTGGTATGATTTTCAGGCTATCAAGAACTGACGAGTGAGTAAATTCTAATGTTGTGTGTACACATTGTCCTGCAGGTTGCATTCCATCCAGCTGCATTTTGGGCAGTGCACTTCTTGAAAGTTGATGCTTAGTTAAACAAAATCCTGCAAGTTCACCCATCAGAATCTGCATCAAGTTAATTTAATCCTGTGCTCCCTGTTTTTCATTTTGTGATTCGAGAAAACGTGGTACATAGAGGTAGGGGACATATTTGCTGTGTATGCCGCGGTGACTGCTGATTACAATAGGAGCTAAGACGATGCATTATCAAGTGTCTTTGCTTCAAAAGTAGCTGATAATCACATTTGATGCTAAGACATTTAAAAATCTCTCTTTTTATTTAGGCGACAGCACTGACACCTGGACGGAGTGGTAGCTGTAAGCAGGTCGCCTTGCACTGTTGCCTTCCATTTGCATTTTGCTTTCCACATTAATAAGCTTCGTCATGTACTGGCTAGGCCATCATCAGGTATGCTAACAATGGCTCCAATATCTGCCATCCTCACCTCATTATCCCTTCATTTTCACCCTAGGAGTGCAAAATGTATTTTATCGAAGACCAATTTGTTTCCAAATTGGCTTGCAATCACTGCTCCAATGCATTTATCAACTTTCAGCGAGCACAGCTCAGGTAGCATCATTATTAACGCTACTAGTTCCTGAAACAAAATGTGGGGTTTTATATATAATCGTCTCACCAAAAGCGGCTTCAATGAAGGCACACTACTTTCCAAGTGATAGCTATCATTGTGCTTATGTTCGCATTAACTGACCATTTGTTCTCAACGCCTCCTGTCCCAACTCGCAGTAACGTTTGTCTGAGGCTTGTTCTACGCAACGTGTTTTGGCGGCATTGTGACAAGACGCGGCAAGCAGTGCAAAGCATGCCAATGAAGACATAAACTTTGCCAGTCATCTATCATAAAATAAACAACAGCTCTGGCACCGTGATAACAATCGCGTTCCTCCGAATCTTACGTCACAATGTTTTTCTTTTAGCCAACTGCGCAAAGCAAATTTGTCCTCCCATTTTTGAATGCGTGGCTTTCAAAAGCATCTGACATCTTTCTTAACGAACCTACACATTTACACAATACAACGCCAACTATGACAATTGTAGCTAAACTCCAAATATTTTCAATGAGTCGAGTTCATTCCATCTCTCACTCTTGCTTGGTTTTTAGCATCCAGTGGAAGTGCACTTCAAAACCACCAACCCCAATTTAGACATCCAAAATGGGACCGTTTGCAAATGCCTTAGTGGGGGTTGGTCAAGTTTGCTTGGGTCAATGCATGAGCACGAGCAATGCGCTTTGGACATTTACACAGGATTAACCAAATCATGGACACTTGAGCTATTTCCATGGGCATAACAGAGTACTTCAGGTGTGGAAAATAATTTCAATCGGTTTTCCGAAGTGGCCTGGGAGCAAACGAACAGTAGACATCAGTAAGATTGTGGAGCTGCTGAGGCGACTACCAGTGATGCAGCAGGTGACAGCACCGATTGCTCCAAAATACAGCTTTACAACAGTTAAGCAATAGCTAACCTCCCACCATGGATTTAACCTGAATTTGTAAGGGGCATGCCAAATCGTTGGTGAGATGAATACTGAACGAGTGACTTCTGGAGAACAATTCCTTGCAGAAGTGGTCGTCACGAGCGACTGCTGGAAAACAAATGCATTCAGAGCGTCAGTGAAGGTTATAAGCTGGTGAGGCAAATGCAGTGGTGGTTGGTATCGATGCATGCAATAGTTTGATGTGGCAGAGTTGCTGATTCAAAAAATGGCATCACATGGCATATGACTGGCGAAGCAGTTCAAGGGTTGCATGAGCCCTTTACTGGTCGTGTACAGTCCCGTCGTGTGATTGGATTTGGTCACCCAGTTCGTAAGAGCTAACGGCGCCGGATAATTTTAAAGCTATTAAGAACGAAACAGCAAATGTGAAGGTCAATAGTATTGAATGCAATGCTGGTTATTTTCCCTTACAAGCTGCAGTTCTTAGCAAATGGAACGCGAGCCAGCCACAGAGGTAAACTACTGATGCCGCGTCTCAAGAAACAAAGAGGTCACGACTGACTGCTGCTTCCAGCCACCATTGTCCATTATCGTGTAACACTAGTTTTATGAGCTGGCGAATTCTAGTTGTCGAATCATTGCTACCTGAGTGGGTTGGATAGAATCGTGCATCGTTTTACTTTCCTGATGGTGGTGCAATAACGTTGAAAGTTGTGACGGATCCAACGCACCTGTAGCTTTCACAAAGACGCCAATGAACACCCAAAGTAATTACGCAAATTACTAGGCTTTTTGCTAAAAGCAGGAGTCACATGGACAGGAATAACAAGGGTGGACGTTGATGTATGCTCCAAACATAATGACAGGCCATCTGACCGCGTAGCAGAGGCAAATATTCGGACTTGGTTTAAAAGTATGCTGGGCTTCTCGCCATAAATCTGCTGTGTTTATTGTCGCTTGTTTTATTGCCAAACACAGAGACTAGGAAACCGAAATATTCAAAATGGAGCACAACGATTGCAACGTTTTCCCATTCTTACAAGTTCTTATTCTTGTACAGTAGGTGGTACACAAAATGCTTTTTGAGTACTAATCCATCATGAGGGCTTCGACTTGGCTCTCATCCGCGAACACTCGTCCTTGTGCTTACACAAACAATATCCCTTTCTTCCCAAGTCAGAGCATTCCACTTTTCACTTTGTTCTATGACAAGCGAATAAACAAACGAAAAATAGTTGATTCGCAACATGGAAGTCACTTGGAATTACAGTCGCCTGAAAACATGCACTAAGGGGCTTAAAGATGCACGAGAACTTTGGCGCATTTCGGATTTAACGCACTCTAGATTCAGGTTTTTTAGTTTGAAATGTCGTAGACTCTGCGGTACTGTTGACCTCACACTTCTTTGGATAGAGTTCCCATTGGACTAGCGAAAGCAGCCCTTGTGGTTGCCTAAAATGCAGTGTTTAACCACGATATTAACATAGATTTATTAATTTAAACCAAGAAGTTTTTCGTTTGCTCAAACTGCTGCCGAGTTGCCTTTTCTAAGGGCTATCAAATCCGTCAATCACAGAGTTGCTGGAGTATTGCAGAGAAGGAAATGGAGAAAACCAGAAGGCGCGTGGCCCTCCGATTCTCTTTGGATAATGCGCACCATGCGTGCCAACACACGGACCAATTGAAAGGCTCCGCTTACAAAATGACATTATTGATAAGAACGCGCAGGCGTATGGTTAGTTCTGGATCCATTTCTGAGAAGCAGGCAGGAAGAAGCTTCGTTTAGGCATAACTAAAATGAAAAGGAAAGTGGTAACGCAAGCTACAGTGTCGCGTGCAGAGGGGAGAGCTTAAAAGAACTACCTGGTCCTAAAGCATCGCAACTGCACTCGGAATAAATTTAGTCAGCATCTGCAAAATTTGATTTATGATGGATTCTTATTCCCATTTTAGTAAAGTTTAGCGCCTATAAATAGAAGCACAGGTTGACAGTTCCCTCTCACATAACGCAGATAGTCACTACTCAGGTAAACAAACCGAATCCTGCCATCCAGGGCTAGGTTCTTCCCCGTCACGATAGCGATTCAGTCCTGTTGAGGTTTCCAGTCATAAAACAAGCCCTCCCCACATTATCTCCTCTTAGTCAATTAACACCAATTTATGCATTGCAGTTTTACGCACCGTTCCGCGGTCTCACCTGCGTGGTTCTCATTGCTGACGCAGTGCATGCAGAGTAGTTGGCATCATTTAAATCGCAGTTTTTATTTTTTATAATTGAGCCTCTGCAGAGCGCTTCGAATTTTTGAAAACCAAATGAGAAATCAGTATGCTTACAGTGCTTGTGCTTGTGCTTGGGTTGGAAACTCTGTCACAACTCATGCCGAGCTTGAACCTCCAAGTGTAGAACTAGTCAGACCAGCAAAAGCCTCATTTTACTCGTAACTAGACACTTGGAAGGCAGAAATGCTTTTTATGACCTTTGCCACATCCACGCGACGACAAGTTCCACTTTTTATTACCTGACACATCATCAGCCAACCAAGTCTCGCTGTACTAGTTGGGAGCACGCAACTTCTAAAAGGATTCCTAACATGCAAAATGAGATAAAATTGCCACTGTCAAGGTCTACACCAAATTATAAGTATCACGTGGGCACTAGCATCACCCGATTGCGTCCTTTTGGTGAGCAGTCCCATTCATAAATGCGCACAAGTGCATTCTTGCATCATAACATCAACGAACTGTCTTACGTCAAAAGGAATTGGGCTTGCTACTAGCTACCATTAATGAGATTGTCACTGCTGCGTGTGGTATTGTGGCAGTGACACCTCAGTTCAAGTTGCGTCCGCCCCGTTACAAGACAAAACTAGCTCTTCAATTCGTCACATGCCGCACCCCTTCCTATGGTTCGACTTCAAGCTCCGAAGATGTGTTTCCAACTTCACTGAACCACTTGGCTTTGGCGTCAGCTGTTCTGACGAAGATCACACCCTAAATGTCAGCTAAAATTAAGGCAAGCACTATAATTATCCGAATTGTTGCACTCTATTCTCCTGTTTTCTCGAAAGGAGAGCTAAGCAAATTGCCAAACCTCCCATCCACTATGCAATTCATCATGTAAATAGATCCTGTCAGGTACTTTAAAATGAATTCTACACTTTTAACAGTCTAAGGAACTCGAACTTGCAAGGTTTCACTTCGTCACTAGCGGGAAAATTTGAGCCGCTCTGGCCAGATTGTATGACGCAACGCACAAGTGGAACTTAAGTCCTCTAAATAACCCTAAAATGTCGAGGTCATTTTATAAAGCCAGGTAATAGGCGCGACCAAAACACTGAGTTACATGGACAGGCATCCGACCCTCACGCTCTCGAGTGCGACTCTGTCTCTGCACGTTGGCGATAAAAGTGTTCGAGTTGAAATCGGGTTTACCGACAGTTGGAGGGGCTGCGCATTCCAGCGATCACGCAAGCAGTTCAGTTTGCGCCACATATTAGGATGTGAAAATCTTACTTGAGGAGTGGTCAGGCCACGAAAATTCGTCTGCGCGATTGGCAACCGGATCATCCTTTTATGCAAAGGCTACAGTAAAAACAGTGATTGGACTGAATTTTGTATTTGCTTTGCAATAAGATTAGACTTTAGTGTAAAAATCACTGCTTCTTAAGCAAGATTACGAATAGCGAATTCTGTGTGATGCCTTAAAAGCATCACGTCACAGGTGGTTATTGCATTTTTCAAGGAGCAGGCCAAAATGCATTTGAAACGGGTAAGCAAAGCCCACAAAGTGCTTCCAGACCCACGAAAATGGGCGATTTATGACAAATATGGCAAAGGAGGCGTTGGTTCCACCCACCTTTCTGGCTTCGGCGGCTTTTCTTGCTCCACTTCGAAAATGCTCGGAAGTATTTGCTCAGATCGTCGGAGCTTCGTTTTTTGATGCTTTTGAATCCAACTTTGTTACACACGGAGCTGCGCTAGCCCATCATTCTCACGCAAGTTCCCGCCTTCATCGGCGTCACATTTCTTGCGAACAAAGTCTTCGTAATGCTATAGCAGTCGACGATACAAGGCACATCATATCACTCATGCCATTTGGTGGTGTTTTATTTGGCGATGTCTTCGGGAGACCTCTGAGTGGTGTTGGTGGCATCAGTGGGTTTTCTTCATTGTCTTCGTTCAGTAATGGCAAGGTGGGTGGTGGAATGACCAGATCAATGTCGTCATCAACTCGCACCGTCAATAATCACGTTGTCACTGCTACAGTAGTTCGTGAAAACAACGCTGAAACGATTACAGAGACGGTGAATGGACGTGTTGTGCTGACAGAAGGAAGTGTTTGCTGCAACAAATCCTCATCTCTGCATTTGAGTTACTAAGCTCCATTTTAACAGTTGGCCATTTATTGTACAGATGCATAAACTGACGTATTTCCTACCGTATGGCTCGATTCGTTTGGTCATTTAGATTGTCCATGAAAAGAATATGCATTTTATATGGGACGATATGAACCTGTTGGGCATTGCTGCTGATTGCCAATGCCAAGCGCTGATGGTTCGTGCTACCACAATTTTGGTCTGACTCTTAAGCCATTGTTTACCTCTGGAAATGTATCTCCAGACCTACTGCTTGCTCATGGCCGCGGTGGCTAGCATCAGGTTGGACTGGCCTATTTGAGACGGATTTTGGGTAGTGATGTTAGTGTCGGGTGGTAGCGCTGCAATGTGATGGCGCCAACTCGGTTCACTTGCACTTATTATGTTTGGTTGTTCTGGTCGCATGTGCTTTGGTGGGTGGTTGGTAAGAGAACACCATTCGTGCGCTAGCCATGGAGGAGGTTGAGCGAGTCACACCTTATGGAACAACCTCAAAATGGAGGGCGCATTTGGTGCGCGTCACGATGTAAGTGTCTTCAGAAACGGAGTCTATGAATCATGAAAGCGTCATGGCAGTGGTGCATGAGTGTCTACTCTGCGACTTGGAGGCCATGAAGTGGGTTACACCGTCATGGATTTGTGATTCACCGTGTTGTTATTTGATCAACACTGCTGGTGTATGAATGAGTTTGTCAAGTAATGCAAGCTTTAGAATCGTGTGGGCTATCGTTAGAGTGGAGGCGTGATGAAGTGTGTGTTTGGCTGTATTTCTGAGAAGATTAGTTTCCCACAATGTGAATGATGGATGTCAGTACGGGAGAGAGTTGTTATTAGGCGGAATATCTGGAGGACTGTAGGTAGGGCCGGAAAACCATATTGCGAGTATGGTCTTGTCGGATTGGATTTGCCTTCACCTAGTGGTCGTGAATGCGTTCCTCTTGGTTATTTTTGTCGCATCCGTCCCATCTTTGTCAGTGATTCAAAAGTCACTTATGAGCTAGAAGCGCAGCTCGCATATTGATTCTTCGCATGGCTCAGAATGTACTCCAGGCCAGCGGCAATAATATGGCCTCGATTTTATCCTCTTTGCAAATCACATCACGAAGTAGGACTAGATTTGCACTATGCATGGCCAAGTAATGTTTCTCAACGAGACCATTTTGCTATTTTTCAAAACATATGCCTGAAAGCAGAGACACTGAACAAAGCTAGTCACATTGCCTTCACGTAGCTAAGATTCGCCGTGTATTCCTTACCATTTCATCCTTGGCTCAGTACTAATTTATCTTCACTCTAACTTTTGCTCAGCTGCTGGCCACGGGAATTCATAAGATGCTCTCTTGACACCTACTTTTAACGGATACTGCAGTGGGTGCGCAGCAGGCACTTAAATATCTTCTAAGTTTGCATTGCTTCACTTGCTTATGACGATCATTTAATTAGGAAAAATGCTATAAGTGAACTTGGTCTCGCTACCTCCTATACTATGAGTAGCTTTGAATCAAGTCACCTACAGTATGAACCCACTCCTATGGCGCGCATAGCTGACGCGTATCATGATTCCATGGTGTCTCGCCATTATGACTGGGCTGGTTTGGCCCTCCATCCTCGATTCGATCCAATTTGCACAGACTCACAACCAAGTAGGCAAAATGTATTGCTTAGCATTCTAAGAGCAACAGCAGTAGTAGAGTTCTGCACAATTTCCGCCTAGTCCATAGGCACCAGTGGAAACAATATGGGATCCGCCCATGTCTTCGGTGCACATTGCTTCTCCTTCGATATTCTCCCTGTCCTTAGCTCATTCAATACCTGATGTGATAATTTGACTGGATGCAAGACTTATAAATAGACCAGGCAGCGGCTGATTGAGAGTTGTTTTTGCAGAGTAGATTTCCCGTGTTCTTGGTGGACCCACAAAACCACCAATGCTTAACTTTGAGCCTACACACTTAGCTCAGATATTAGTGATCCCTGCAGTCAGACCGTAGTCATCGACTTGGAGCGGACGTGCAACATCAACAAGGAAAACTGGATTTGTACTAGTTCCGGTAAAGACTTCCTTTCCTCTACGCTTGGGTCTCGAGTTGTTCGGACAAATGGAAATGTGACTGCTGTGTGAAACGAGGTGGGTTTCGTTATAGAACCAGGAGATGACCACGCGAAACCACTGATTGCAGTAATAGGCGACACCATGCACCTAGACAGCAACCTAATCTCCACCGTCCTTCTGCACAATACACATTTCCCCACTTGCCATCAGCAGAATCGATGGAGAAGTAAAATTAGCGTCAGCCATTCCATCGAAATCAGGGATGAGAAAATATAAAACCTCATCAGTGAATTTCTGCAAGGTTCGCGTAAATTACAATATAAACTAATGAATTCGCCACGTAAACAACTATGAGAAAATCGAGAGCTCGAGAAGTGAATTCACAAAGGCTCTTGTAGCTCCTCCAGACACGTTTAAGACCTTGTAGAAGGATATTCCCTTCCCCTCTTCCCTTCCTCCGCCCCTACTACTGAAGATTGGATATCCCTAGTCATCTCTATTATAGATACAGGCTGAATGCATGAAAATGGAGTGCATATGACGCAAGAGCCTCTGGCTCTGGAGAGGAACCACGTGCGTCCACGATTAAGCTGAAATCGTCCTCCAACCCCACGCCTTAAAAGCATCTTTAGCGAACATCAGCATTACAACTATCTTTTGGGAGCTGTAGACGCTGTAAGCACACACTTCATCCCGCCACCAATTTAGTCTGCTTTGGATTGCAGACTTTGTAGAATGTTATTCACAATGCTTTGTTAATAGCAATGCTGAAAGCGAAGTCAGAAACAGTCGTGTATACGTTGCACTCCCAGAAATGGAGTTAGGACTGTCTTGATCTCAAGGTGTTGGAGGTGATTTTGGCAAGAGTCACTTTATTAAACTTTACAAAGTGACACGCTTGGTCATTGGAGCAAGATCCTAAGCATTTGGCCATAATACCCGTAAGGCTGGATTTCCAGGCGGCACGATTGAGAGGAAATTGTGTTGGTCCGGAATTCGTAATGACGCGAATCCATCCCGCAACTTGCTATGATGGAATACGCGCGAGAGGTCCGGCTGAGTTAGAAGGGAGACCCTGTGGGAGAAGTCAAATGCAATCGGTTATATTCCTTTACTTAATAAATGGAAAGGAACAGCTGCGCAAAGCTTTCGAGGATGCATTTGAACCCTATTGTATGATATCTTACAAGGAGTTTCCACACCAAACTGCTCTCACTCCAAAGGCATTCACCGCTTCGACAATTTGAAGTTATCCACAACAACAAATGCACTCTGGCAAAGCAAGAAATGAAGTATAGGTGTTTGGCTTCATAAATCGTTAAGGAGAGCGAAAGTGGCTGAAATGGAGCACGTGGGCTCAAACGCTCTTCCAGAACATGATATGGACTCAGCTAACCCAATGACAGCATTGTTATTTGACACACAACAATTCTTCTCCAGTGCTCTTGATGCTACGCAAAATATCAGCCTGCCTCATGCAATGCGTATGACCTGAATCGTCGAGGTGCATCCAGCTGACAAGATATAGAAGATTGTGATTACTGGGCTCAAATCAAATCGTGTCCAAATCAGCCCGATTTGTGTTTGCTTGCATCGTGTTCTCATCAAGAAAGCCCAAATTGCGTTCAGAATAGGTTGGTAGACAACTGTCTAGTAAGGTAGACTCAGATACACTCTTCGTTTCATCTTACTTGGAGTGACAAATTAGGTATAAAGTGCCTTGTCTCGGCTCCACACGATGTGAAACATGTGTCGCTGATCCAAGGGCATTTGAGTGATCAAGTCACGTTAGAGCATGGTGGACTGACCATGCTCTATGTCTTCAAGTCTTTTTAGCGGCGCCGCCAACTCTACGTAAGAAGTGAGGTCAGTTTACCCAGAGTCGCACTTCTGTTCGTGTCCATTTGGCAATCCGCCAATAATCAGATGTCTCGTCAGATGTCTCGGTGTGGTCTTGTAGTCTGCAATATAGCCTTGTCCTTGCAAAAATATGACCAAAGAAGCCTCGTCACTCGTTAGACATTTTGGTATATTATCATTTTAAATTGTGGACACATCATGGCTCATTTCACGATCCAGAATCGGTCACTGTCTCCTAAAGTCCTAAACCAATCATGCTCAAGAAGTTGTAGCGTTATCCCTCCGCCTTGCAGCATCTGTGTTGTCCTTTGCTTACCATCCGCTTTGAGGGTGCCCTGTTTGCACGCAATCTCAGAACAGCGTTACCATGTGACTCTACATAAATCCTAACTGATTACTAATCGCTAAGCATTGCAGAGAGAGGGATTGTGCCCCAACTCACTGTCTTCCTGCTAGCGTCAGAGAGCAATGACAAACTGCAATCATACGGATTGTCAATCGAGGGGCGAAGGCCACGAGTACTTGCTTGTTCCCGTAGAGCGCACCTAAACTGATGAATTTCAAGCCATGTCCGGACCAAGGCTAATGCCTAGAACGTAAATGGCACTTGGAAACTATCAACACCGTTAAATGGTTGTGCAATGACTTAAAAAGCATCGACTATGATATGCAATCAGATGCAATATTCTTCACTCAACAGAAAATGACCCAACTTAGTAATAAGCAGTTAGCGAATTGTAATTGGCTGAAAATTGAGTTCCATTCGATAAGTCTTGCCACTTGGGCGATTCGACTCACAGTCTGAAGGGCGAATGGGAGCTAGTTACCGAGAAGTTCGAGTGGTGCCGAATGTGCAACCGTCATGCCTGGTGGTTGGGAAAGGCATGGACTTCTTACTAGCCAAACTACTACAATGAGCGCAGATAACAAGATAGCAAGAATGACTTTAACTGGACAAACCTCATATATTTGGCAGGACTTAAATCACGTGGCGGATTATGGACATAGCATGATGGTCCATGCGCAATATAAAGGAAAGAAAAATGTAAGCAGCAGGTGTTTAGTAATGTCGAGGACAATTCCAAGACCGTAAACAATCAAGCACATATGCAAGTGGATAAAAATTTGCCAGAATTAACGAATGGGTGCACGACTGTGTTAGAATGAAACAGATTGATAGGCCAAAACCAAATTACTCAACTCTTGTTAGAAGATTGAGTCATAGTTCAAAGATTCCGTTGTTTCTACTAGTTCACGGGAAAGTGAAGACGTAGAGTACTCACATGGCGGGAGGGATAATGGGTGGGTCGCCCGTTTCTAACAACTGTGCTTGCACACAGTCTTGTTGACTCCTTTTCTCTACACTTAGACATGCCTATCCATCACCAGGGTTAACAATGCTAAGTCGTGGCGGAATACAACTGAAAGATGGAAGTGCTCGATACCGGGGGACACATGGAAAGAACTATAAACCAACACTTGTTGTCAATCCCAGAACATTTTCAAAAGGTGTTTTGGGGAGTGCAGGCATGAAATGACCTGGTAGGGGCACTGGGTTCATTGATGGATCCTAAGGATCGGGGATTGCAAACAGCATGCCTTTTGCCAAATTGTAATTTATAGAAGCCACAGGCAGGTGAGGGAGTCGCGTACGAAGGCTGGTGTAGGTAGGTTTGTGCATCGGACGGCTGTTAAAGCTACTTTGGTCTGTTAGCGCCTGTTGAAACAAGAATAAAGCATTGATAGGTGCCACTTTAATTGCCCTGAATGCTAAAGAATGGGTGAATTGGTTTCTGTTCCTGTGTCTTAGGATGAGTGCAACATCGCCATAAAGGCACCATGTTCACATTCCTAATCGAATGGGTCAGTCAAAGATTGAATTTAGCATGGAAATTCAAAGTGGAAATGGGGGTCTGTGGTGATATTTTAGAAGGTATTTGTGACATTGCTTTTAACTCTTGTGTTGATAGTACTGAATACCATTCCTCATATGCATGCCTCAAGCCACTTCTATTCGATTAGCACTTTACAAGCTAAAGGTAAATCTTCAGATAGAGAAATTCCGCAAATTTTAGGCAGAAATTCACCTTCTGTATGTCTGTTTAGCTTACTGCCATGAGCTTGGTAATCTTATTATAGTAGTGGTCATTCATATTCATACGTCGAATTGGCTACAAGTACCGCTTACTCATGTTCGCTTAAGTTGGTTTGCCTAGATGTACACATTCCGACTTGAGAGCACTTGTCGGTAAACTTAGTCAATCGCGGTACTGTGGCAATTTTTGAACTTTACATTTATTTTGAACGACTTACAGGACAGAGTGCATCAAAATTGCTTTAGAGTTTCTTTTGGGGTGTGGTGCAATAGATTAATAGGCAGCAAGTTACTATGGCTATTGCAGAAAGTTCACAACGTTTTATGGCACAATGTGACATGTGTTTTAGGATTAGTGGAGTAGGGCTTAGGAATGCATGCGGAGAAGAGTGTGTAAAGAACTTATGTGCACGTTTGTTGATTGGACGCAGGCGTTGCTGATCATAGTATTTCCTATATGCTGAAGTCTGGAGGTTACGGTAAATACAGCGAGATTCTCTAATGTGCCTGAATTTGGTAGTGATAGCCACTCAGTTCACTTGCCACAATGGTGCTCACACTAAATTACTTGCTGATCTGTGACAATCCTTACATTCCACGCTTGTTTTGAACGACTTACTGGACAAAGTGCATCAGAATTGCTTTGGAGTTTCTTCGAGAAGGGCTTGAGACTAGTCCTTCTGAAGTGTGATGCAATGGATTAATAGCCTACAAGTGTCAGAGTGGCACAAAGCCTTGGAGCAAATGTCATAAACATGCCTGACAGATCAACTAGATCAAATCACTCATTTAGTTGTAACTATGGCATGGAAATCGTGAAATGGAGTGCCACTGGACAACAACGATTTGCAAAATACAAGTTGGTGAGAATGAAATGCGTTACAGGTCACACGCATTTGTTGCGAATCTCTACGCCTTGTTTATGCTAAGGTTTTAGTTAACTTTATTGTTTTACTGTATATCCAGCCACGACGTAACGCCTTCCACTCATTATTCCCCCATGGTGGAAATTACTCCGATATCGTATGCGAACAAACCTGAATGATGTTGCATTTTAACTGTGTTCAAATTATCTCAAGTATTTTAACACTGCTTAGCCAATCAGTTAATTAGACCAACCGACTTGGTTCGGTCAAACTTTCTGTAGTTTCATGTCTATTACGCAAATGATTTGAGATTAATCGCTTTATCGTATCATCATTACAACCCTAGGGCAGCCACATGCTCCTGAGACCAAAAAATATTCAAGCAAACCAAACACCCGCAAATAACGCTTTTGCTACGCCAGAGTTATAAAAAGTGCCCCACGGTGAAATACGGAGATGCTTTGCCATAACGTCCTCGCAAGTGCCAAGCTTGGCTCTCGCCCTTCGTGTACTAGTACAGTACATCTCAATTCGCAATTGTCCTAGCAGATACTTCTTCAGAGGTTCAAAATTACTTTGATTTTTGCATTGCACATGACTCCAAATCAAACTCACCTCAAGCATTTCACATCAAATTACAAAGTATCAATAAATTCTGCTTAACTAGACTAAAGAGCTTTACTTTACTAAGGGTGTGCCTTTAAATTCCATCAACCAGTAACAGCGTTCATCTTCGCAATTAGATGCCTAGCAAGATCGGATGCAGTGAAGCCTTACATACCGACAGAAATTGGTTTTTTTAGTCCTCTTCCAGTTGTTGCCACTAAATGTGCAAATTAATCACATTCTTGTAACATCCACACGCCACAATATCTTGACACTGCTAGCAGAAAAATTACTATGTTTGCATATGGGATTCTTATGTGAGTGGTCCTGAGACATCGGTAGGCAACTGACACGTTGCACCAATCATCAGGGTGGCACGCCTCAACGTCTTCTCGGGAAGACTGAAGGCAATGCAAACGTAAGTGATAATCTCGGTTTGGCTAGCCTTGTGGCGAGTAGCCGTGGTGACCTTTCAAGCCTCACTCAAACACTGCGGCCCATGGCGACACTGAGCATTGTTCTCGGAAAGTGCTTTTTATTCGTACACACATACATGCATACATGCATGTAGAAATGTATTTGTAGGTAGCTCCATGTAGTAATGAAGGGATTACAATGATTACCATGCACAGTGGAAAATGAGCTGCATTTCTGGCGATTAAACCATTATCACTGGTTATGTTCCTGCACTAGGGAAGGAAAATGACATGCTTTCGTCTCACAACTTTTGCACATTAATTTCTCTATCGTTGCTGATGACAATCTCTCCTATATACTGAAGTTTATAGGCTGCAGTGAATGCGATGCGATTCTCTAATGTGCCTAAATTCGGTTGTACTCGCCATTTAGCTCACTTGCCACAATGATGATCACACTAAAATATTTGCTGATCCGTGACAATTCTTACATATGATGTTTATTTTGCATGACTTACAGGACAGAGTGCACCAAAATTGCTTTAGAGTTACTTCGAGGAGGGTTTGAGACTAGTCCTTCTGAGGTGTGGTGCAGTGGATTAATAGCCTACAAGTGCTAGAGTGGCACAAAGCCTTATGACAAATGTCGTAAGCATGCCAGACTCGTTTCTTTCCTCCCAGTTTCGGTCAAGAAATATCTCGTGTTTTATTTCTGCCTCGCAGCTAGAATGCTTTTGCAATCGATTGACCCCACTTCAATCTCGTCTGCTCAATTTCTGTGAACTCATCTTGTCGTAGGTATTTGCCTGAGAATCTCTGCCTCCATCCTTACTTATGAGATTTTATCATTCGCCAAATGGGCTGCCCAGGTTGCTAGGGTGATCTAGCAATGTGTGCGCTCCAGCCCATCCGCTTTCTTGTCAGCATACCATCGTGGCAAAGTAGAATGCTATGAGAACCTGCACACTGCTCTCCATTCGTAGCTATTAGAACAAATTTAAGTCGACGTGGGTAATAGAATGGGTTGCAACACAAAAGCAAGTTAAGCTTTGTGTGTCCACATCCAAGAGTAGTATTTGCGTCAAAGCAGAGCTCAACAATTGCAAACGCATTCTCCAGTGCTTCGCAAAGCGCGATTTTTTTCTAGCAAAACTCATTAGAATTACTAGTCATGCAACCTAGATACAAACCTGGGCGTGTGGATGGGACTGGCCCACCACCTGAAACACTGGTAACCTCAGTTCATTCGGACGCGAGCAGAAAGCTACAGCACGAGGAGCAGGTTGGCCTGCCTATTCGGCACGATTTTGATTTTGTGGAGACCTGTGGCACACTTCTTCCTACAAGGATCTGCGTTACACTTAGGGTTGTAAAGTGATGTTGCGAATGTTACGTTATTTGCGTAAGAGCATTGTTTAAAACATCAACGTTGTCTGTGGTTCAATTTATTATGTTCACGATATGAAATCCAGGTCGCGTAGGAGGTGAGAAGGGTTCTCACAGCCGTGCACATACCATCCCAACTCATAAGTCTGAGTGCGGTCGACCTGATAAGGAGATGTAGATACGTAGGCAAATATGCCCGTTATAGTGATTCAACGTGAGTAGAGGAGTAGAAATGCAACCGAATGTGAAAGGCGGCAAAACTAGTTGAATGAGATGCTTTCAGTGGTGTAAACGCCTTGTAGTGAGCATTTCGTCGTGACAAAATTGGACTCAGCGAGGCCTTATTGTACGAAGCTAAAGGGTATCTTAAGTCCTCTCCTGCTTGTTGCCACTAAACGTGCAAATCGATCTCACTTTTCGTAGAATCTGCATGCAGCAGCAATTTGGCACTGCTAGCAGACAAATTTCCCATAGCTGCATTTGGGCATCATATGTGACATCTGTAGGTAACTAGCACGTTGTGCCAAGCATCGGGATCACACGCCTCAACGCCTTCTCGAGGAGGCTGAAAACAATGTGAGCGCAATCGTGCGAATTCCGTTTGGCTGGCATTGTGGCAAGTGGACTAGGCGATGGGGACGATCACATGTCTTCCTAATAGGTGACCTTACAGACCCCATTTCAACCCTGCGACTCATGACTGCATTGGACATCGTGCTTAAACAAATTTTCCTTTTATTCACTGTAACTGCAGCAGTGTAACTTGTCTCTTTTTTAGTGAGTTTAGAGTCATGAGAACTCAGCGTCATCTCCAATACTCTCATCCCGTCGCGGAGTGTATATCGGTGGTAATGGAATAGCATGCTAACATCACCACATGCCTGTATGCATTTATGCATGTATACATGTATAAATCCAAATGAGACAAGCATCTTTTCCTCGTTAAGAAATATTTGCTGAACTGATGCTCCTTAAAGTTTAAAGATGTAGTTGTTTTTGAAGGGCGATTCCAACATTGATTTTTTGTCATGCAAAAAGTCTTTTCAGTAAATACTATTCAATAACGATTAGTTGAACCTACCATTTAAAGGATTAGTAAATCCAGATTTCGTTTAAGCTAATTTTATTATGAGGCAAATCTAAATCTCTGGTTGGGTCTAGTTTATCCTTACGAAATACCACTGCATCAATGTGTGGAAAACTTGGAGTAAGCTAACTGCCTTATTCTGCCAAATTCATAACGGTCAAGGCCATCTTTACGTTTCATTAATGCGAAGTGCAAAATTTCGTGATGCTCCCCATGTCAGCTGCAAAATTTGCCTGGACTTTTTCATTTTACAATGACAACAATGCTAACAATGTGAATGAAACACGCTTCAAAGTGTCCTTACAAAATGCATCAAAGGATTGGATGACATCACAGAATAAAGAATTTGAATTTAGGATTTTCGATGTTACTACTATTCGAGCAGGAGGAAGAGGCTGGATAAAATAGATGCCGCAAATAAAGTAGTTAAAGCATTCTGCTACCGATTCCTAGATGACAGACGCAATTTTCAGATCACGCTTTCATTAAGAATCGAAAAAGGAGCGCCATTCTTGCCCAAACGTGAGTTGATAAGAGCAATCTTTTAATGCGTCTCAAGGCCTGCGGAACCATGGAAATTTGTTCAATACTGTACCCCCATAACATGGTGGCGCTGTATCTGAGGTCTCCTGGGATGAGTTGCATGAGGTTTAATAAGGGTGAACCAGGAGTCCAAATGCTACTTGCTACATCCCCCTGCACATCGCTTCCATAATTA
The DNA here is from genome assembly GCA_001923025.3 of Taenia multiceps. NCBI lineage: Eukaryota > Metazoa > Platyhelminthes > Cestoda > Cyclophyllidea > Taeniidae > Taenia > Taenia multiceps. The sequence continues at coordinate 1,113,136 of CM010317.1, read as the reverse complement.
GCACGTCTTTCACTTCATTATGTGTGGCATAATAGACCTGAAGGCTGACTGGTTCTCTGATGGATTTACTGAGCCCTCTACTTGGAATTTTATGAGTCAAACCTTCCTCTTTTGCATTGTGAATGTAAGCCACAGCATTTTAAGTGCTAATGTTGTCATCCAATGATTCTTTTCACTTGACACTCACAAACAGGTGTTTTCAGAACCACTGCTGGGTAATATTATGTATCATCACACTCTACCGACATCTTAACGCCAGCAAACAGGGAAGTGAAGTTGTCATGTAAGGATATTGGAAATGACTAAGCGATATGCTAGTCTTTTGGGCTGGTTGCATCTTCAAAATATGCCATCCATATAGGAAGCCCGAACAGCGCTCAGATGCCTGGTGGTGACATTTTGTAAAAGTGGATATTGCCCTAGCTACACGCGTTCACCATTCGTGCAACGGAGTTCGTCGCTGTTATAAAGCAAATTTCCGCTCAACTGGACTGAAACACATGCAGATTCGATAGAATCGAGAGTAGAAGATTTGCATTTAAGTGTTCATTGATGTAGATCATGTCTGAGCAGAGAACCTTCACCTGCAAGATAGTGACTACGTCTCTTCGAAGTTTGTTACAAACGTTTGTCCTCAATGAGTCGTTAAAGGACGTTCATTTACTCCAGCGATATTTGCATCACCAAAAGGCCTGTACCAACTCTCGTTAGCATAGTGGAATTGCGACTGCCATTTTGACGCACATTCTCACCAGTGCATATCGAATGAAAATGCATAAGGAAATTGAAGCTTTGAGAATAGTTGCTGCACACCCGACAACCCAGAGGAACCCCGCATCTCCGTCACCATTGCCTAGTTGCCGCGTGGCTGAGCACAGAATAACGTCAATCAAGACATTTCACATTCCAAAGCAATTGGTATGACTTGTTATGCGCCCTTGCAGCAGAATAATGAAACTGCATTTGCTTCGTAAATAAGGACAACTTAGTGGATTTGGAGATCACTTGAATAAAGTTGACCTGTCACCTTTGCAAAAACGCTGTTATTTTAAGTCTTGAAGCGTATCTATCCCTGGTTAAAAAACGAACTCTCGCCTTCATCTCCAAAGAAGTTCACAATCTCTACTAGGTTAGTGCGGCTAAATGTGGAATGAAGGCTCCTTATTTCTGCTTATCTTTACTGTTATAGAAACAGAAATGATCAGTGAGGCCTTTTGCTGGAAGAGAGTGAGTCATGAGTCTCTGTAGGTTAATAACGAAATTCGAAGCTTGGTGAAGCTAGCGCTCATGGAGAGAAAAACAGAGTAGGCGCACAGCCGTGGAAACACTACTTCGCTTGCTCCGAATTTAATCCAATCCCTCACCTCTGCCAAAATCGATAGCACCACATTCATTTTGAATGAGCTTGAAAAAAGATATAGAACCTGCACTGACATGTGCAACTTCAAAGACCTCCACATTGTAATGTTAGCACAAAGCAATGAAATTGGGAACTCAATTTGCTAATAAGTGACTACAGGCAAGCCCCAAAGGCCTCGGATCTAATTTAAGGCAGCATAAGTAAAATTACTTCACTTGATAAAGTGTTACTTTGATCCGCCAACTGGTCTACTTGGCATACTGATCACGTTATTATGCTCTTAAACCTAAACGGATTGTTATGCCTAAAAAGACGCTTTGACTCACACCATTCGTGTAATTCGGATATTGAAGGGCCATCGTGCAACAAAGTAGGTTGCCTTTATTTCAAATCAGAATTAGGATACTTTAAAATGCCAAGAACCTACCAAGACGAATCATGATTCATCGTTATTCGTGGGCTTCTCTGTCCCCGCAGTTGGTAATTCCATTTTCGTAGCGTGCTTGGAAGGTCATCCCAATCGTTTCCAGGCCTCATGCACTACAACCAAATTCGATTTTGAGGGCAAGACGCCATGGAATCCACGCTCGGCGTCAGCTATGAATGTCACAGGAGCGGGTTCATTCTGTGAGTGAATTGATTCGAAGTTACTCATAGTATAGGAGGTATTGAGACCAACTTCACTTTGGGCATTCATCCCAATCAAATGACCGTTATTAACAACCAAAGTGGCATAAACCTTAGGATTTATCTAAACATCTGCTGCGGGCCTAATGCCTCATCCCTTGCAAGTAGGTATCACGGGAGCAGTTCATGAATTCGTCGCACCCAGAAGTTGAGTAGAAGTTGGAATTAAGATTTAGTAAGATTGAGATGAGGATGAAATGGAGAAGAATGCATAACAACTTTCAGCATCTTGAAGGTACTTTGAGCAGCCTCAGTTAGTGCCTCTACTTCTAGACATGTTTCAAAAAATAAGCATGAAAGATTCCGCGAGAAACCTCGCTCGGTCACAAGCAATGCAAATTTAGAACAAACTTGTGGTTTGGTTCACAACGAAGTTTAAACTGTGTTCATAATATAGCTGCCAACCTATGATACATTCTGAGCTTTGAAATGAGTTGAAGTGCGGGCTTCGTTTCCACCTCGTGTGTGGCACTTGAAGTACTGATAATGATGGGGCGGATGCAGAAAGAATGACCAAGTTAAACGCATTTACGTCCGCCAAACGAAGGCGTGTGCAAAGCAACACAACGGTAAGAGCGATATTCACGTAGTTATTTATATGTTCTTCAGCGCCCACCCACGAGCCCCCAGATATTTTTTGCGCATTACGAGCATTCTCCCGTGCTAACATGTGTTGATACGAATAATTCTCATTACAGTAACAAAATTCTCCCAGAAACACAGACCAACACACAATTCACCACGTCTCAAATCTAACGACAGCCTACACGTTTATAAAACCTGCATTTAACTGCAAACCTACTTATGCCTCTAGAGTGATGATCAAGTAACAACTTAGTAAAAATTACGAGCTCCAACATGAAGTCACTCAAATCATGGTCTTCATGGCGTAGAGTAGACCTTCCTGCACGAATGCCATGACGAGTTCATGATTCAAAGACTCTGTTTTTGAATGCACTGATATCGTCACGCGCACCAAATCTGCCTGTCACTTTCAGGTCATCTCATAAAGTGCGACTCGCTCAACCTCCGCCATGGCTAGGGCATGAACAGTGCACTCTTACCAACCACCCACCAAAGCACATGCGGCCAGAACAACCGAACACAGTTCGCCATTGATTACATAATAAGTGGAAGTGAAGCGAATTGACGCCATCACGTTGCAGCGCTACAATCCAACACTAACATCACTACTCCAAAACCGGCTCAAATGGGCCAGCCTAACCTGATGTTAGCCACTGCAACCATGAGCTTGCCATAGGTCTAAAGATACATCTCCAAAGGAGAACAATGGCTTAAGAGTCAGACCACAACTTATAATAGCACGCACCGTCAGTGCTTTACATTGCTGATCGGCAGCAATAATCAGCAGGTTTTCATCATCTCACAAGAAATGAATTTACTTCTCATAAATAGCTTAAATGGCTAAAAGAAACAGGCCACATGTTTGCACCTCTGTACAATAAGTGACCAAGCAGTAAAATGAAGCTCAGTAGCTCAAATGAAGCGACGAGGAGTTGATGTGGCACGGTCTTCTTTCTGTCTTTTTCCAAATTCTGATTTTCTCGTTTGATCCGTCGACGTGCTCATGGAAACCGACGAACCTACCAAACATTAACGATTCCCTGATCTCGAGAGTTGTTTGTCTGATAACCAAAGAAAATGAAGAAATCATAATAATAATGTTGGCATTATTATAAGCAGTAAAGCACCGTCAACAAATTTTGCTATGCTTGTCGATAAGTTGAGGTAGCTTCAACAGCAGAAAAGCAGCTCACATAAGTGTTCATAAGACTGAACAAAGTTCTTGCTCAAAATGGAATCATCAAGCGAATTTCGCAATCGGTGCCTGTAAGAAGAGATTGTAACTCCACTACTTGCCGCGAATGTGGCTCTCCCCTAACTGGTACCGAGAATATCGACTTTGGATGTGTGGTGATTTCCATGCTAGCGCCGATTTTCTTGTGTCTACACTAGATGGTCAAATGCGATGTGCTTTCCAGGCTTCCCTGCTACTCGACTTGTCACTTCACTGCCACTGAGCGGTGTGAGTGAGGGAGAACTTAGTTTGCTTCACCCTTATTAACTTAAGTTTAAAGATCTGTTCTTGTGGGAACTTACTCAGGTATGACTAACTTTAGACGCTAGCGTCAAGACTCTACTGAATTTTGGTAGGCAGCGACCGCATGAATGACAAATGCCTGATGGAAGAAGGTAGACAGCAGACATACGCCTTGGAGGGGAATGTTCTCGCAGACTCAAATGCAGGAGGCCTACTTTTCGATGCGTCGAGGAAGAAATCTAATTGTAAGTCCTGTTTTGCAGAAACTTGGAGGTAACACCAAGAAGAACCATTTGAGATGACGTCAATCAAGGCCGTTTAGAAGGGTACACAAAATCGGCTCTCGGTGTCGAGAAATATTCAGTGCTGGACTGTTAAACTGCGTGAAAATTTACGGTGCTGTTATGAGGTGGGTACTCATCGAGGTTTAAGCAATCAGCGTAGTGATATTCATCAACAGCAGCGACAAAGAAATAAAGTTGAGAAAGTTGTGTGGCGGAAGCATGCCACTTTCTCCCCTGATGCCGGAACAGAACCAATGATGGTGTATTAGCTGCCGCAAATGCGGTTCCTTTCCCGTTGTAAACATTAATCGTGGCAAAGCCTTCATTGCCATAGACTATTATCTACGAAAAAAATATGTATCTATATATGTACAGTACATATGTATGCACACGTACAGGCATGTGTTTATGTTAGCGTGCTATTCTGTTACTACCGATATGTACCCTGTGATCAGAACCGGTCGGAGGAGAAGACACTGGGTTCTCATGACTGCAAATCTAGCTGGAGGCGGATGACTTGTCCTGCTGCAACTTCAGTAAATCAAATAAAATTTGAGTCGATTACAAAGCTCAGTGCAGCAACGAGCCACAATATTTAAGTGATGCTTTAAATGTTATCTAATAAGGAGATATGTGATCTTCTCCACCACTAAGTCTACATGCTGCAATTCTGATCAAACGGAATTCACACAATTGCACTCCCATTGTTTAAGGCTTATGGAGGAGGCGTTAAGGCGTGTCAACCTGATGCTTGGTACAACGTGTCAGTTGCCTGCAGCAGTCACAGGAGCAATGCCAAAATATTGCTGCCTATGGACTCTACAAAAACACAATTTATTTGAACGAAGTCTTTTACATCTAACTTTGTGCAATCGGTTGTTGTATAGGGCAAGTCTTGTTAAGTACCCTTTTCAAATGGCTGCTTGATATTGCTAAATCTACTGATTTGAGCGTCAGGAAACACACAGGGAAATCATAATTGCAAAGTGTCTTGCGTCGACCACCTCAAAATGCCAAACAAAAAATGAGGGTTCTAACAAGTTTAGAGCACCTTCATATGTGTTAATGATTGCGAGGTATTGTCGTCCATCATTCACACAGTAGCTCAGATCCTGCACACCTTCTCAAACATACTTCATGTAATTTCCGCCCCATCTGTGTGCTTTCAACTATAGGCACCGCTTTTGAAGACCATGAATTTTGCTCGCGTTTAAGTAGGCGTAACTCGCCAATAATCAAAATGGCACTATGTCGTCTCTTTGGGGTTCTTTTAATCAGGCTAACTTCATGCTCATGCTAATGAGTGAAGTCAATGCGCTCCCAATCTTAACTCATCTGAGAGGATTTGTAGAAGGGAGCCACCTTAATCTTAATTCACTCAACACAAGCAAAGATAGAAATGGTCGGGTAAAATATAACACGTCCAGCGGGCGCAGGAGAAATAGTGAAGTCGTGACTATTGGTTGGATAATAAAAGGTGTGAGGGCATTTAAAAAACTTCTTTACCAGAAATATTATGCTTTAAGTAAATCAAGGGGAGGCAGTGGTAAACTAGTTTCAAAGGGGCAAAAACGCTGGAATAGCTTAGATAAAATTGCATGCTCACTCGAAAATGACTGCTATACCAAATGATATTTTGCAATTTTGAAAATGCAGCATTTCGAGGTTGCAGGCTACCGGAACTCAAAAGCAGTATTTAGAAGTGGATGGTTGGATTGCCACTTTGCTGATTATATTCAAGCGAACTGCTCCTAGCTCTATAATTATCAGAACTTTTGGAATAATGAAGCACAACAATTAAGTAGGCTGATGCCTCGTGGATACTTGCCGCATAAATTTCAAACCGTTATTGGTTGGATTGCATTGCGCTTAAGGTCAAGTTTCACTCAGAGGAAGGGATGATAAAACTCTAATAACATTTTGAGGATAATTGCACCTTCGATGGCTTAAGAGAACTAAAAATTGGACAGGACAAATTCACTTATCTTTACTAGCTGACGTTGGAGTCAGAATTTACCACGGCGATGCAGAAAGGCAAGGGCTGCAAATTTTCAAAGAGCAGGATCCTTAGCATTGTTAGATACAATTTGAGCACAAACAACGGTCGACCTAATTAATGCAGAGTTTTTTGGCAAATGACTGGTTTTACACAAGATGCCACTATCCAAAATACAAATTCGCTCTCTTTTTGCCAGCGTGAGTCAGCGTTTGGACTCGACAAATAGCACTCAGTTTTTGGGAGTTAATGCTTTCAATGTCACTTGGATCTTTGTTTCAGCGTCCGTTTGCAAAAGTTGAAAGCTACTTGACTTCAATTTATTGCTCAGAATTTTTATTTGTTGCAAGACTTTAAGCACCAATACTACTGGGAGCAATTTGACTCAAGCCCATACTCTCACAGGCTTCATAAAAATTTTAGATAATGCAGAAGTAGGAACTGCTATATAAGAGCAGCATCGGCTCCATCGTGTTTGTCTGCATTTGTTGCCTTTTAGCCGCAATATTTCTCACAAATTTATGAATAACTTGGTCTGATAACATGTTTAATCTCCAAGTGCTGACCTTTTATCTGAGTGATTAAAAGTTTCCAAGTTCCTAGGAACTAACGGTCATGTTAGTGCTCCTATTTTCTACTGCTTGCGATAATTTAGCTTACCCAAATTTACAACTGAAGCTCAAATAAAGAATCTTCTCGCACTGTTAATCACTTCGCTATGCTTTGGGTTAGGGCATCTTGTGCGAATACCTAAAGTAGTTTGCCATTGTCTGCATGCTATCTAAGCAACATTATCTAGAAATCTACTGACATTCACTAGAACGAGTCTCTATGTGTGGTCTAGACTCATGAGTTAATGCTCAAAGTAGTGAGCTTGTCTAAACTAAGGCTTTTTCGAAATGAGGCTCTTAGACTTTGAAAATGGAATGTTAAATGTTCACGAGTAACACAGTCAGTCACATAATTAGGGCATAAACTTTTGCGCGTGAAACGAAAATTGGGTGTTTCTACGAAACCCTGCTGTAAGTGCCAAACCTGCACCCACATATTCCGAAATTATAGGCGTACATTCGCTCCTTCAACTCGGCTTTGCATCACATTAAATGTGCCGCTTTACGCCACCCAGAGCACATACAGGCGTCAAGGATAATTTTTGATGACTGTGTGTAAAATTTAAATGATTGACCTTAAGGATTAAGGAAATGTAGAACGATTTTAATGCAAGAGCCTTATTCACTATGAAATTAGATTTGGCATTGTTTGCAGGCACTTGAGAAGGCAGGGCTTTAGTTCGAGAATCACAGCGACATTTTAGAAATTGCTTCGCTCAATTTAGAAAGGGATTACTTCTCAGTTATAACTGAATCAAGCACATCTCGTAGAGCTAATGAATGCGCTTCTCTGAAACGATTTTTGAGTTTGAACATAGTCATCAAGTAACATTTGATAACTTGTTTGCATTTTAATTGGGAATTGGCCCACTTTCATGGAACTATAGGGTTGTTAGAACGAAGAATGATCCGCAATCTTTGCTAAAATTGTGTGCGACCTAGAGTACAGCATGCATCAATCACTTGCATAACCTGGACATATTAAAGCTACATGCATTATTTGCATAGTCGATGCATTAACTTATCATTGTTTTAACCAACCATGCGTCTTACACACCACATAAGTTGCATAAATGGCGAATATTTACTGCAGACGGTAAGTGGATCGTTTAAAAATGGCATGTTGAGGTCGCTGATCGAATACGAAAAGTAAATTTACGGCAGAGGGTGTAAAGCCGCTTGCGTCCAATTACCAAACGTACGTATTAGCTCATTGTTCACTCTTCTTCGCATGCATTCCCAAGCCTGACGCCACTAAACCTAAAACACTTGTCACTTTGGGACATAAAATCTTATGAACCTCCTGCAACAGCGAAGGTAAACTTCTGCTTAGGGTACTTAGTTCAAAGCCATTGCATTAGGATATGCGCAAGAAAAGGGTTTCTTAAGTCTACTGCTAACTGTTGCCACTAAATGTGTAAATCGATCTCACTTTTCGCAAAGCCTACATGCAGCAGTATTTGGCATTGCTAACAGACAAATTTTTCATAGCTACATATGGGAATCATATGTGAGTCCTCCTGTGACATCTGTAGGTAACTAGCACGTTGTGCCAAGCATCGGGATCACACGCCTCAACGCCTTCTCGAGGAGGCTGAAAACAATGTGAGCGCAATCGTGCGAATTCCGTTTGGCTGGCATTGTGGCAAGTGGACTAGGCGATGGGGACGATCACATGTCTTCCTAATAGGTGACCTTACAGACCCCATTTCAACCCTGCGACTCATGACTGCATTGGACATCGTGCTTAAACAAATTTTCCTTTTATGCGCTGTAACTGCAGCAGTGTAACTTGTCTGTTTTTCAGTGAGTTTAGAGTCATGAGAACTCAGCGTCATCTCCACTACTCTCATCCCGTCGCGGAGTGTATATCGGTGGTAACGGAATAGCATGCTAATATGACCGCATGCATTTATGCATGTATAAATCCATTTTTAGGTAACTGCATGTAGCAATGAAGTGTTTACAACGATTACCATGCACAATGAAAAGTGTGCTGTACATCTGGTGATAAACATGATCACCGGTTATGATTCTGTACTAAAAAGGGAAAATGGCATGTTTTTCGCCTCACAACTTTTGCAAGTTTATATCTCTGTTGTTACTAATGATAACCATTCTTACATGCTGCAATCTATGAGTTGGTAAATAAAATGCAATTTTATAATGTGCATAAATTTGAACGTACTAGCTACTTGACTCACTAGCCACAATGATGCTCTCATTAAGTCAATTGCAGTTTTTGCCAATTTCTCAATTTTATGCTTGTTTTGTACGACTTACAGGACAGAGTGCATCAAAATCGCTTTGTGGTTTCTTCGAGAAGGGCTTGAGACATTTGTTGCGAATCTTGTCGCATTGTTTTTGCTAAGGTTATAGCTAACTCCAATGTTTTACTGCATGTCTAACCATGGCGTAACCCTTTCTACCCATTATTGCTCCATGGTGGAAATATCTCTGACATCGAATGCGAAAAAACGTGAATGATGCTGCATTTTAGTTGTTTTGGGCTAATGTGATTCACAATCGCAAGTAGCTAGGCAAATGACTTTATTCACGTAAATGTGCCTAAATAATCTCAATCAAACTTTCTATAATTTCACATCTATTACGCAAATGCCTTTGCTGCGCCAGAGTTATAAAAAGAGCCCCACGGTGAAATACGGAGATGCTTTGCCATAACGTCCTCGCAAGTGCCAAGCTTGGCTCTCGCCCTTCGTGTACTAGTACAGTACATCTCAATTCGCAATTGTCCTAGCAGATACTTCTTCAGAGGTTCAAAATTACTTTGATTTTTGCATTGCACATGACTCCAAATCAAACTCACCTCAAGCATTTCACATCAAATTACAAAGTATCAATAAATTCTGCTTAACTAGACTAAAGAGCTTTACTTTACTAAGGGTGTGCCTTTAAATTCCATCAACCAGTAACAGCGTTCATCTTCGCAATTAGATGCCTAGCAAGATCGGATGCAGTGAAGCCTTACATACCGACAGAAATTGGTTTTTTTAGTCCTCTTCCAGTTGTTGCCACTAAATGTGCAAATTAATCACATTCTTGTAACATCCACACGCCACAATATCTTGACACTGCTAGCAGAAAAATTACTATGTTTGCATATGGGATTCTTATGTGAGTGGTCCTGAGACATCGGTAGGCAACTGACACGTTGCACCAATCATCAGGGTGGCACGCCTCAACGTCTTCTCGGGAAGACTGAAGGCAATGCAAACGTAAGTGATAATCTCGGTTTGGCTAGCCTTGTGGCGAGTAGCCGTGGTGACCTTTCAAGCCTCACTCAAACACTGCGGCCCATGGCGACACTGAGCATTGTTCTCGGAAAGTGCTTTTTATTCGTACACACATACATGCATACATGCATGTAGAAATGTATTTGTAGGTAGCTCCATGTAGTAATGAAGGGATTACAATGATTACCATGCACAGTGGAAAATGAGCTGCATATCTGGCGATTAAATCATTATCACTGGTTATGTTCCTGCACTAGGGAAGGGGAATGACATGCTTTCGTCTCACAACTTTTGCACATTAATTTCTCTATCGTTGCTGATGACAATCTCTCCTATATACTGAAGTTTATAGGCTGCAGTGAATGCGATGCGATTCTCTAATATGCCAGAATTGGATCGCATTTAGCATTTGGCTCGCTTGCCACAATGCTGCTCACATTTTCTTATTTGCTGATCTGTGACAATCCCTCCATTTCATGCTTGTTTTGTACAACTTACAGGACAGAGTGCGCCAAAGTTGCTTTGAAGTTACTTCGAGAAGGGCCTGAGACTAGTCCTTTTGAAGTGTGATGCAATAGATTAATAGCCTACAAGTGTTAGAGTGGCACAAAGCCTTGGGACAAATGTCGTTAACAGGCCTGACAAATCGATCAGATTAAATGGCCCATTTAATTTTAACTGTGGTATGCAAATCGTAAAAGCATGCAGCATAGGTCAACAACGATTTGCAAAATACGAGCTAGTGAGAATGAAATGCGTTACAGGTCACACAAAAAATCCGCAAACGCTTCACAAAACGGAAGCCCGCACTTCAACTCATTTCAAAGCTCAGAATGTATCATAGGTTGGCAGCTATATTATGAACACAGTTTAAACTTCGTTGTGAACCAAACCACAAGTTTGTTCTAAATTTGCATTGCTTGTGACCGAGCGAGGTTTCTCGCGGAATCTTTCATGCTTATTTTTTGAAACATGTCTAGAAGTAGAGGCACTAACTGAGGCTGCTCAAAGTACCTTCAAGATGCTGAAAGTTGTTATGCATTCTTCTCCATTTCATCCTCATCTCAATCTTACTAAATCTTAATTCCAACTTCTACTCAACTTCTGGGTGCGACGAATTCATGAACTGCTCCCGTGATACCTACTTGCAAGGGATGAGGCATTAGGCCCGCAGCAGATGTTTAGATAAATCCTAAGGTTTATGCCACTTTGGTTGTTAATAACGGTCATTTGATTGGGATGAATGCCCAAAGTGAAGTTGGTCTCAATACCTCCTATACTATGAGTAACTTCGAATCAATTCACTCACAGAATGAACCCGCTCCTGTGACATTCATAGCTGACGCCGAGCGTGGATTCCATGGCGTCTTGCCCTCAAAATCGAATTTGGTTGTAGTGCATGAGGCCTGGAAACGATTGGGATGACCTTCCAAGCACGCTACGAAAATGGAATTACCAACTGCGGGGACAGAGAAGCCCACGAATAACGATGAATCATGATTCGTCTTGGTAGGTTCTTGGCATTTTAAAGTATCCTAATTCTGATTTGAAATAAAGGCAACCTACTTTGTTGCACGATGGCCCTTCAATATCCGAATTACACGAATGGTGTGAGTCAAAGCGTCTTTTTAGGCATAACAATCCGTTTAGGTTTAAGAGCATAATAACGTGATCAGTATGCCAAGTAGACCAGTAGGCGGATCAAAGTAACACTTTATCAAGTGAAGTAATTTTACTTATGCTGCCTTAAATTAGATCCGAGGCCTTTGGGGCTTGCCTGTAGTCACTTATTAGCAAATTGAGTTCCCAATTTCATTGCTTTGTGCTAACATTACAATGTGGAGGTCTTTGAAGTTGCACATGTCAGTGCAGGTTCTATATCTTTTTTCAAGCTCATTCAAAATGAATGTGGTGCTATCGATTTTGGCAGAGGTGAGGGATTGGATTAAATTCGGAGCAAGCGAAGTAGTGTTTCCACGGCTGTGCGCCTACTCTGTTTTTCTCTCCATGAGCGCTAGCTTCACCAAGCTTCGAATTTCGTTATTAACCTACAGAGACTCATGACTCACTCTCTTCCAGCAAAAGGCCTCACTGATCATTTCTGTTTCTATAACAGTAAAGATAAGCAGAAATAAGGAGCCTTCATTCCACATTTAGCCGCACTAACCTAGTAGAGATTGTGAACTTCTTTGGAGATGAAGGCGAGAGTTCGTTTTTTAACCAGGGATAGATACGCTTCAAGACTTAAAATAACAGCGTTTTTGCAAAGGTGACAGGTCAACTTTATTCAAGTGATCTCCAAATCCACTAAGTTGTCCTTATTTACGAAGCAAATGCAGTTTCATTATTCTGCTGCAAGGGCGCATAACAAGTCATACCAATTGCTTTGGAATGTGAAATGTCTTGATTGACGTTATTCTGTGCTCAGCCACGCGGCAACTAGGCAATGGTGACGGAGATGCGGGGTTCCTCTGGGTTGTCGGGTGTGCAGCAACTATTCTCAAAGCTTCAATTTCCTTATGCATTTTCATTCGATATGCACTGGTGAGAATGTGCGTCAAAATGGCAGTCGCAATTCCACTATGCTAACGAGAGTTGGTACAGGCCTTTTGGTGATGCAAATATCGCTGGAGTAAATGAACGTCCTTTAACGACTCATTGAGGACAAACGTTTGTAACAAACTTCGAAGAGACGTAGTCACTATCTTGCAGGTGAAGGTTCTCTGCTCAGACATGATCTACATCAATGAACACTTAAATGCAAATCTTCTACTCTCGATTCTATCGAATCTGCATGTGTTTCAGTCCAGTTGAGCGGAAATTTGCTTTATAACAGCGACGAACTCCGTTGCACGAATGGTGAACGCGTGTAGCTAGGGCAATATCCACTTTTACAAAATGTCACCACCAGGCATCTGAGCGCTGTTCGGGCTTCCTATATGGATGGCATATTTTGAAGATGCAACCAGCCCAAAAGACTAGCATATCGCTTAGTCATTTCCAATATCCTTACATGACAACTTCACTTCCCTGTTTGCTGGCGTTAAGATGTCGGTAGAGTGTGATGATACATAATATTACCCAGCAGTGGTTCTGAAAACACCTGTTTGTGAGTGTCAAGTGAAAAGAATCATTGGATGACAACATTAGCACTTAAAATGCTGTGGCTTACATTCACAATGCAAAAGAGGAAGGTTTGACTCATAAAATTCCAAGTAGAGGGCTCAGTAAATCCATCAGAGAACCAGTCAGCCTTCAGGTCTATTATGCCACACATAATGAAGTGAAAGACGTGCTAATTATGGAAGCGATGTGCAGGGGGATGTAGCAAGTAGCATTTGGACTCCTGGTTCACCCTTATTAAACCTCATGCAACTCATCCCAGGAGACCTCAGATACAGCGCCACCATGTTATGGGGGTACAGTATTGAACAAATTTCCATGGTTCCGCAGGCCTTGAGACGCATTAAAAGATTGCTCTTATCAACTCACGTTTGGGCAAGAATGGCGCTCCTTTTTCGATTCTTAATGAAAGCGTGATCTGAAAATTGCGTCTGTCATCTAGGAATCGGTAGCAGAATGCTTTAACTACTTTATTTGCGGCATCTATTTTATCCAGCCTCTTCCTCCTGCTCGAATAGTAGTAACATCGAAAATCCTAAATTCAAATTCTTTATTCTGTGATGTCATCCAATCCTTTGATGCATTTTGTAAGGACACTTTGAAGCGTGTTTCATTCACATTGTTAGCATTGTTGTCATTGTAAAATGAAAAAGTCCAGGCAAATTTTGCAGCTGACATGGGGAGCATCACGAAATTTTGCACTTCGCATTAATGAAACGTAAAGATGGCCTTGACCGTTATGAATTTGGCAGAATAAGGCAGTTAGCTTACTCCAAGTTTTCCACACATTGATGCAGTGGTATTTCGTAAGGATAAACTAGACCCAACCAGAGATTTAGATTTGCCTCATAATAAAATTAGCTTAAACGAAATCTGGATTTACTAATCCTTTAAATGGTAGGTTCAACTAATCGTTATTGAATAGTATTTACTGAAAAGACTTTTTGCATGACAAAAAATCAATGTTGGAATCGCCCTTCAAAAACAACTACATCTTTAAACTTTAAGGAGCATCAGTTCAGCAAATATTTCTTAACGAGGAAAAGATGCTTGTCTCATTTGGATTTATACATGTATACATGCATAAATGCATACAGGCATGTGGTGATGTTAGCATGCTATTCCATTACCACCGATATACACTCCGCGACGGGATGAGAGTATTGGAGATGACGCTGAGTTCTCATGACTCTAAACTCACTAAAAAAGAGACAAGTTACACTGCTGCAGTTACAGTGAATAAAAGGAAAATTTGTTTAAGCACGATGTCCAATGCAGTCATGAGTCGCAGGGTTGAAATGGGGTCTGTAAGGTCACCTATTAGGAAGACATGTGATCGTCCCCATCGCCTAGTCCACTTGCCACAATGCCAGCCAAACGGAATTCGCACGATTGCGCTCACATTGTTTTCAGCCTCCTCGAGAAGGCGTTGAGGCGTGTGATCCCGATGCTTGGCACAACGTGCTAGTTACCTACAGATGTCACATATGATGCCCAAATGCAGCTATGGGAAATTTGTCTGCTAGCAGTGCCAAATTGCTGCTGCATGCAGATTCTACGAAAAGTGAGATCGATTTGCACGTTTAGTGGCAACAAGCAGGAGAGGACTTAAGATACCCTTTAGCTTCGTACAATAAGGCCTCGCTGAGTCCAATTTTGTCACGACGAAATGCTCACTACAAGGCGTTTACACCACTGAAAGCATCTCATTCAACTAGTTTTGCCGCCTTTCACATTCGGTTGCATTTCTACTCCTCTACTCACGTTGAATCACTATAACGGGCATATTTGCCTACGTATCTACATCTCCTTATCAGGTCGACCGCACTCAGACTTATGAGTTGGGATGGTATGTGCACGGCTGTGAGAACCCTTCTCACCTCCTACGCGACCTGGATTTCATATCGTGAACATAATAAATTGAACCACAGACAACGTTGATGTTTTAAACAATGCTCTTACGCAAATAACGTAACATTCGCAACATCACTTTACAACCCTAAGTGTAACGCAGATCCTTGTAGGAAGAAGTGTGCCACAGGTCTCCACAAAATCAAAATCGTGCCGAATAGGCAGGCCAACCTGCTCCTCGTGCTGTAGCTTTCTGCTCGCGTCCGAATGAACTGAGGTTACCAGTGTTTCAGGTGGTGGGCCAGTCCCATCCACACGCCCAGGTTTGTATCTAGGTTGCATGACTAGTAATTCTAATGAGTTTTGCTAGAAAAAAATCGCGCTTTGCGAAGCACTGGAGAATGCGTTTGCAATTGTTGAGCTCTGCTTTGACGCAAATACTACTCTTGGATGTGGACACACAAAGCTTAACTTGCTTTTGTGTTGCAACCCATTCTATTACCCACGTCGACTTAAATTTGTTCTAATAGCTACGAATGGAGAGCAGTGTGCAGGTTCTCATAGCATTCTACTTTGCCACGATGGTATGCTGACAAGAAAGCGGATGGGCTGGAGCGCACACATTGCTAGATCACCCTAGCAACCTGGGCAGCCCATTTGGCGAATGATAAAATCTCATAAGTAAGGATGGAGGCAGAGATTCTCAGGCAAATACCTACGACAAGATGAGTTCACAGAAATTGAGCAGACGAGATTGAAGTGGGGTCAATCGATTGCAAAAGCATTCTAGCTGCGAGGCAGAAATAAAACACGAGATATTTCTTGACCGAAACTGGGAGGAAAGAAACGAGTCTGGCATGCTTACGACATTTGTCATAAGGCTTTGTGCCACTCTAGCACTTGTAGGCTATTAATCCACTGCACCACACCTCAGAAGGACTAGTCTCAAACCCTCCTCGAAGTAACTCTAAAGCAATTTTGGTGCACTCTGTCCTGTAAGTCATGCAAAATAAACATCATATGTAAGAATTGTCACGGATCAGCAAATATTTTAGTGTGATCATCATTGTGGCAAGTGAGCTAAATGGCGAGTACAACCGAATTTAGGCACATTAGAGAATCGCATCGCATTCACTGCAGCCTATAAACTTCAGTATATAGGAGAGATTGTCATCAGCAACGATAGAGAAATTAATGTGCAAAAGTTGTGAGACGAAAGCATGTCATTCCCCTTCCCTAGTGCAGGAACATAACCAGTGATAATGATTTAATCGCCAGATATGCAGCTCATTTTCCACTGTGCATGGTAATCATTGTAATCCCTTCATTACTACATGGAGCTACCTACAAATACATTTCTACATGCATGTATGCATGTATGTGTGTACGAATAAAAAGCACTTTCCGAGAACAATGCTCAGTGTCGCCATGGGCCGCAGTGTTTGAGTGAGGCTTGAAAGGTCACCACGGCTACTCGCCACAAGGCTAGCCAAACCGAGATTATCACTTACGTTTGCATTGCCTTCAGTCTTCCCGAGAAGACGTTGAGGCGTGCCACCCTGATGATTGGTGCAACGTGTCAGTTGCCTACCGATGTCTCAGGACCACTCACATAAGAATCCCATATGCAAACATAGTAATTTTTCTGCTAGCAGTGTCAAGATATTGTGGCGTGTGGATGTTACAAGAATGTGATTAATTTGCACATTTAGTGGCAACAACTGGAAGAGGACTAAAAAAACCAATTTCTGTCGGTATGTAAGGCTTCACTGCATCCGATCTTGCTAGGCATCTAATTGCGAAGATGAACGCTGTTACTGGTTGATGGAATTTAAAGGCACACCCTTAGTAAAGTAAAGCTCTTTAGTCTAGTTAAGCAGAATTTATTGATACTTTGTAATTTGATGTGAAATGCTTGAGGTGAGTTTGATTTGGAGTCATGTGCAATGCAAAAATCAAAGTAATTTTGAACCTCTGAAGAAGTATCTGCTAGGACAATTGCGAATTGAGATGTACTGTACTAGTACACGAAGGGCGAGAGCCAAGCTTGGCACTTGCGAGGACGTTATGGCAAAGCATCTCCGTATTTCACCGTGGGGCTCTTTTTATAACTCTGGCGTAGCAAAAGCGTTATTTGCGGGTGTTTGGTTTGCTTGAATATTTTTTGGTCTCAGGAGCATGTGGCTGCCCTAGGGTTGTAATGATGATACGATAAAGCGATTAATCTCAAATCATTTGCGTAATAGACATGAAACTACAGAAAGTTTGACCGAACCAAGTCGGTTGGTCTAATTAACTGATTGGCTAAGCAGTGTTAAAATACTTGAGATAATTTGAACACAGTTAAAATGCAACATCATTCAGGTTTGTTCGCATACGATATCGGAGTAATTTCCACCATGGGGGAATAATGAGTGGAAGGCGTTACGTCGTGGCTGGATATACAGTAAAACAATAAAGTTAACTAAAACCTTAGCATAAACAAGGCGTAGAGATTCGCAACAAATGCGTGTGACCTGTAACGCATTTCATTCTCACCAACTTGTATTTTGCAAATCGTTGTTGTCCAGTGGCACTCCATTTCACGATTTCCATGCCATAGTTACAACTAAATGAGTGATTTGATCTAGTTGATCTGTCAGGCATGTTTATGACATTTGCTCCAAGGCTTTGTGCCACTCTGACACTTGTAGGCTATTAATCCATTGCATCACACTTCAGAAGGACTAGTCTCAAGCCCTTCTCGAAGAAACTCCAAAGCAATTCTGATGCACTTTGTCCAGTAAGTCGTTCAAAACAAGCGTGGAATGTAAGGATTGTCACAGATCAGCAAGTAATTTAGTGTGAGCACCATTGTGGCAAGTGAACTGAGTGGCTATCACTACCAAATTCAGGCACATTAGAGAATCTCGCTGTATTTACCGTAACCTCCAGACTTCAGCATATAGGAAATACTATGATCAGCAACGCCTGCGTCCAATCAACAAACGTGCACATAAGTTCTTTACACACTCTTCTCCGCATGCATTCCTAAGCCCTACTCCACTAATCCTAAAACACATGTCACATTGTGCCATAAAACGTTGTGAACTTTCTGCAATAGCCATAGTAACTTGCTGCCTATTAATCTATTGCACCACACCCCAAAAGAAACTCTAAAGCAATTTTGATGCACTCTGTCCTGTAAGTCGTTCAAAATAAATGTAAAGTTCAAAAATTGCCACAGTACCGCGATTGACTAAGTTTACCGACAAGTGCTCTCAAGTCGGAATGTGTACATCTAGGCAAACCAACTTAAGCGAACATGAGTAAGCGGTACTTGTAGCCAATTCGACGTATGAATATGAATGACCACTACTATAATAAGATTACCAAGCTCATGGCAGTAAGCTAAACAGACATACAGAAGGTGAATTTCTGCCTAAAATTTGCGGAATTTCTCTATCTGAAGATTTACCTTTAGCTTGTAAAGTGCTAATCGAATAGAAGTGGCTTGAGGCATGCATATGAGGAATGGTATTCAGTACTATCAACACAAGAGTTAAAAGCAATGTCACAAATACCTTCTAAAATATCACCACAGACCCCCATTTCCACTTTGAATTTCCATGCTAAATTCAATCTTTGACTGACCCATTCGATTAGGAATGTGAACATGGTGCCTTTATGGCGATGTTGCACTCATCCTAAGACACAGGAACAGAAACCAATTCACCCATTCTTTAGCATTCAGGGCAATTAAAGTGGCACCTATCAATGCTTTATTCTTGTTTCAACAGGCGCTAACAGACCAAAGTAGCTTTAACAGCCGTCCGATGCACAAACCTACCTACACCAGCCTTCGTACGCGACTCCCTCACCTGCCTGTGGCTTCTATAAATTACAATTTGGCAAAAGGCATGCTGTTTGCAATCCCCGATCCTTAGGATCCATCAATGAACCCAGTGCCCCTACCAGGTCATTTCATGCCTGCACTCCCCAAAACACCTTTTGAAAATGTTCTGGGATTGACAACAAGTGTTGGTTTATAGTTCTTTCCATGTGTCCCCCGGTATCGAGCACTTCCATCTTTCAGTTGTATTCCGCCACGACTTAGCATTGTTAACCCTGGTGATGGATAGGCATGTCTAAGTGTAGAGAAAAGGAGTCAACAAGACTGTGTGCAAGCACAGTTGTTAGAAACGGGCGACCCACCCATTATCCCTCCCGCCATGTGAGTACTCTACGTCTTCACTTTCCCGTGAACTAGTAGAAACAACGGAATCTTTGAACTATGACTCAATCTTCTAACAAGAGTTGAGTAATTTGGTTTTGGCCTATCAATCTGTTTCATTCTAACACAGTCGTGCACCCATTCGTTAATTCTGGCAAATTTTTATCCACTTGCATATGTGCTTGATTGTTTACGGTCTTGGAATTGTCCTCGACATTACTAAACACCTGCTGCTTACATTTTTCTTTCCTTTATATTGCGCATGGACCATCATGCTATGTCCATAATCCGCCACGTGATTTAAGTCCTGCCAAATATATGAGGTTTGTCCAGTTAAAGTCATTCTTGCTATCTTGTTATCTGCGCTCATTGTAGTAGTTTGGCTAGTAAGAAGTCCATGCCTTTCCCAACCACCAGGCATGACGGTTGCACATTCGGCACCACTCGAACTTCTCGGTAACTAGCTCCCATTCGCCCTTCAGACTGTGAGTCGAATCGCCCAAGTGGCAAGACTTATCGAATGGAACTCAATTTTCAGCCAATTGCAATTCGCTAACTGCTTATTACTGAGTTAGGTCATTTTCTGTTGAGTGAAGAATATTGCATCTGATTGCATATCATAGTCGATGCTTTTTAAGTCATTGCACAACCATTTAACGGTGTTGATAGTTTCCAAGTGCCATTTACGTTCTAGGCATTAGCCTTGGTCCGGACATGGCTTGAAATTCATCAGTTTAGGTGCGCTCTACGGGAACAAGCAAGTACTCGTGGCCTTCGCCCCTCGATTGACAATCCGTATGATTGCAGTTTGTCATTGCTCTCTGACGCTAGCAGGAAGACAGTGAGTTGGGGCACAATCCCTCTCTCTGCAATGCTTAGCGATTAGTAATCAGTTAGGATTTATGTAGAGTCACATGGTAACGCTGTTCTGAGATTGCGTGCAAACAGGGCACCCTCAAAGCGGATGGTAAGCAAAGGACAACACAGATGCTGCAAGGCGGAGGGATAACGCTACAACTTCTTGAGCATGATTGGTTTAGGACTTTAGGAGACAGTGACCGATTCTGGATCGTGAAATGAACCATGATGTGTCCACAATTTAAAATGATAATATACCAAAATGTCTAACGAGTGACGAGGCTTCTTTGGTCATATTTTTGCAAGGACAAGGCTATATTGCAGACTACAAGACCACACCGAGACATCTGACGAGACATCTGATTATTGGCGGATTGCCAAATGGACACGAACAGAAGTGCGACTCTGGGTAAACTGACCTCACTTCTTACGTAGAGTTGGCGGCGCCGCTAAAAAGACTTGAAGACATAGAGCATGGTCAGTCCACCATGCTCTAACGTGACTTGATCACTCAAATGCCCTTGGATCAGCGACACATGTTTCACATCGTGTGGAGCCGAGACAAGGCACTTTATACCTAATTTGTCACTCCAAGTAAGATGAAACGAAGAGTGTATCTGAGTCTACCTTACTAGACAGTTGTCTACCAACCTATTCTGAACGCAATTTGGGCTTTCTTGATGAGAACACGATGCAAGCAAACACAAATCGGGCTGATTTGAGCCCAGTAATCACAATCTTCTATATCTTGTCAGCTGGATGCACCTCGACGATTCAGGTCATACGCATTGCATGAGGCAGGCTGATATTTTGCGTAGCATCAAGAGCACTGGAGAAGAATTGTTGTGTGTCAAATAACAATGCTGTCATTGGGTTAGCTGAGTCCATATCATGTTCTGGAAGAGCGTTTGAGCCCACGTGCTCCATTTCAGCCACTTTCGCTCTCCTTAACGATTTATGAAGCCAAACACCTATACTTCATTTCTTGCTTTGCCAGAGTGCATTTGTTGTTGTGGATAACTTCAAATTGTCGAAGCGGTGAATGCCTTTGGAGTGAGAGCAGTTTGGTGTGGAAACTCCTTGTAAGATATCATACAATAGGGTTCAAATGCATCCTCGAAAGCTTTGCGCAGCTGTTCCTTTCCATTTATTAAGTAAAGGAATATAACCGATTGCATTTGACTTCTCCCACAGGGTCTCCCTTCTAACTCAGCCGGACCTCTCGCGCGTATTCCATCATAGCAAGTTGCGGGATGGATTCGCGTCATTACGAATTCCGGACCAACACAATTTCCTCTCAATCGTGCCGCCTGGAAATCCAGCCTTACGGGTATTATGGCCAAATGCTTAGGATCTTGCTCCAATGACCAAGCGTGTCACTTTGTAAAGTTTAATAAAGTGACTCTTGCCAAAATCACCTCCAACACCTTGAGATCAAGACAGTCCTAACTCCATTTCTGGGAGTGCAACGTATACACGACTGTTTCTGACTTCGCTTTCAGCATTGCTATTAACAAAGCATTGTGAATAACATTCTACAAAGTCTGCAATCCAAAGCAGACTAAATTGGTGGCGGGATGAAGTGTGTGCTTACAGCGTCTACAGCTCCCAAAAGATAGTTGTAATGCTGATGTTCGCTAAAGATGCTTTTAAGGCGTGGGGTTGGAGGACGATTTCAGCTTAATCGTGGACGCACGTGGTTCCTCTCCAGAGCCAGAGGCTCTTGCGTCATATGCACTCCATTTTCATGCATTCAGCCTGTATCTATAATAGAGATGACTAGGGATATCCAATCTTCAGTAGTAGGGGCGGAGGAAGGGAAGAGGGGAAGGGAATATCCTTCTACAAGGTCTTAAACGTGTCTGGAGGAGCTACAAGAGCCTTTGTGAATTCACTTCTCGAGCTCTCGATTTTCTCATAGTTGTTTACGTGGCGAATTCATTAGTTTATATTGTAATTTACGCGAACCTTGCAGAAATTCACTGATGAGGTTTTATATTTTCTCATCCCTGATTTCGATGGAATGGCTGACGCTAATTTTACTTCTCCATCGATTCTGCTGATGGCAAGTGGGGAAATGTGTATTGTGCAGAAGGACGGTGGAGATTAGGTTGCTGTCTAGGTGCATGGTGTCGCCTATTACTGCAATCAGTGGTTTCGCGTGGTCATCTCCTGGTTCTATAACGAAACCCACCTCGTTTCACACAGCAGTCACATTTCCATTTGTCCGAACAACTCGAGACCCAAGCGTAGAGGAAAGGAAGTCTTTACCGGAACTAGTACAAATCCAGTTTTCCTTGTTGATGTTGCACGTCCGCTCCAAGTCGATGACTACGGTCTGACTGCAGGGATCACTAATATCTGAGCTAAGTGTGTAGGCTCAAAGTTAAGCATTGGTGGTTTTGTGGGTCCACCAAGAACACGGGAAATCTACTCTGCAAAAACAACTCTCAATCAGCCGCTGCCTGGTCTATTTATAAGTCTTGCATCCAGTCAAATTATCACATCAGGTATTGAATGAGCTAAGGACAGGGAGAATATCGAAGGAGAAGCAATGTGCACCGAAGACATGGGCGGATCCCATATTGTTTCCACTGGTGCCTATGGACTAGGCGGAAATTGTGCAGAACTCTACTACTGCTGTTGCTCTTAGAATGCTAAGCAATACATTTTGCCTACTTGGTTGTGAGTCTGTGCAAATTGGATCGAATCGAGGATGGAGGGCCAAACCAGCCCAGTCATAATGGCGAGACACCATGGAATCATGATACGCGTCAGCTATGCGCGCCATAGGAGTGGGTTCATACTGTAGGTGACTTGATTCAAAGCTACTCATAGTATAGGAGGTAGCGAGACCAAGTTCACTTATAGCATTTTTCCTAATTAAATGATCGTCATAAGCAAGTGAAGCAATGCAAACTTAGAAGATATTTAAGTGCCTGCTGCGCACCCACTGCAGTATCCGTTAAAAGTAGGTGTCAAGAGAGCATCTTATGAATTCCCGTGGCCAGCAGCTGAGCAAAAGTTAGAGTGAAGATAAATTAGTACTGAGCCAAGGATGAAATGGTAAGGAATACACGGCGAATCTTAGCTACGTGAAGGCAATGTGACTAGCTTTGTTCAGTGTCTCTGCTTTCAGGCATATGTTTTGAAAAATAGCAAAATGGTCTCGTTGAGAAACATTACTTGGCCATGCATAGTGCAAATCTAGTCCTACTTCGTGATGTGATTTGCAAAGAGGATAAAATCGAGGCCATATTATTGCCGCTGGCCTGGAGTACATTCTGAGCCATGCGAAGAATCAATATGCGAGCTGCGCTTCTAGCTCATAAGTGACTTTTGAATCACTGACAAAGATGGGACGGATGCGACAAAAATAACCAAGAGGAACGCATTCACGACCACTAGGTGAAGGCAAATCCAATCCGACAAGACCATACTCGCAATATGGTTTTCCGGCCCTACCTACAGTCCTCCAGATATTCCGCCTAATAACAACTCTCTCCCGTACTGACATCCATCATTCACATTGTGGGAAACTAATCTTCTCAGAAATACAGCCAAACACACACTTCATCACGCCTCCACTCTAACGATAGCCCACACGATTCTAAAGCTTGCATTACTTGACAAACTCATTCATACACCAGCAGTGTTGATCAAATAACAACACGGTGAATCACAAATCCATGACGGTGTAACCCACTTCATGGCCTCCAAGTCGCAGAGTAGACACTCATGCACCACTGCCATGACGCTTTCATGATTCATAGACTCCGTTTCTGAAGACACTTACATCGTGACGCGCACCAAATGCGCCCTCCATTTTGAGGTTGTTCCATAAGGTGTGACTCGCTCAACCTCCTCCATGGCTAGCGCACGAATGGTGTTCTCTTACCAACCACCCACCAAAGCACATGCGACCAGAACAACCAAACATAATAAGTGCAAGTGAACCGAGTTGGCGCCATCACATTGCAGCGCTACCACCCGACACTAACATCACTACCCAAAATCCGTCTCAAATAGGCCAGTCCAACCTGATGCTAGCCACCGCGGCCATGAGCAAGCAGTAGGTCTGGAGATACATTTCCAGAGGTAAACAATGGCTTAAGAGTCAGACCAAAATTGTGGTAGCACGAACCATCAGCGCTTGGCATTGGCAATCAGCAGCAATGCCCAACAGGTTCATATCGTCCCATATAAAATGCATATTCTTTTCATGGACAATCTAAATGACCAAACGAATCGAGCCATACGGTAGGAAATACGTCAGTTTATGCATCTGTACAATAAATGGCCAACTGTTAAAATGGAGCTTAGTAACTCAAATGCAGAGATGAGGATTTGTTGCAGCAAACACTTCCTTCTGTCAGCACAACACGTCCATTCACCGTCTCTGTAATCGTTTCAGCGTTGTTTTCACGAACTACTGTAGCAGTGACAACGTGATTATTGACGGTGCGAGTTGATGACGACATTGATCTGGTCATTCCACCACCCACCTTGCCATTACTGAACGAAGACAATGAAGAAAACCCACTGATGCCACCAACACCACTCAGAGGTCTCCCGAAGACATCGCCAAATAAAACACCACCAAATGGCATGAGTGATATGATGTGCCTTGTATCGTCGACTGCTATAGCATTACGAAGACTTTGTTCGCAAGAAATGTGACGCCGATGAAGGCGGGAACTTGCGTGAGAATGATGGGCTAGCGCAGCTCCGTGTGTAACAAAGTTGGATTCAAAAGCATCAAAAAACGAAGCTCCGACGATCTGAGCAAATACTTCCGAGCATTTTCGAAGTGGAGCAAGAAAAGCCGCCGAAGCCAGAAAGGTGGGTGGAACCAACGCCTCCTTTGCCATATTTGTCATAAATCGCCCATTTTCGTGGGTCTGGAAGCACTTTGTGGGCTTTGCTTACCCGTTTCAAATGCATTTTGGCCTGCTCCTTGAAAAATGCAATAACCACCTGTGACGTGATGCTTTTAAGGCATCACACAGAATTCGCTATTCGTAATCTTGCTTAAGAAGCAGTGATTTTTACACTAAAGTCTAATCTTATTGCAAAGCAAATACAAAATTCAGTCCAATCACTGTTTTTACTGTAGCCTTTGCATAAAAGGATGATCCGGTTGCCAATCGCGCAGACGAATTTTCGTGGCCTGACCACTCCTCAAGTAAGATTTTCACATCCTAATATGTGGCGCAAACTGAACTGCTTGCGTGATCGCTGGAATGCGCAGCCCCTCCAACTGTCGGTAAACCCGATTTCAACTCGAACACTTTTATCGCCAACGTGCAGAGACAGAGTCGCACTCGAGAGCGTGAGGGTCGGATGCCTGTCCATGTAACTCAGTGTTTTGGTCGCGCCTATTACCTGGCTTTATAAAATGACCTCGACATTTTAGGGTTATTTAGAGGACTTAAGTTCCACTTGTGCGTTGCGTCATACAATCTGGCCAGAGCGGCTCAAATTTTCCCGCTAGTGACGAAGTGAAACCTTGCAAGTTCGAGTTCCTTAGACTGTTAAAAGTGTAGAATTCATTTTAAAGTACCTGACAGGATCTATTTACATGATGAATTGCATAGTGGATGGGAGGTTTGGCAATTTGCTTAGCTCTCCTTTCGAGAAAACAGGAGAATAGAGTGCAACAATTCGGATAATTATAGTGCTTGCCTTAATTTTAGCTGACATTTAGGGTGTGATCTTCGTCAGAACAGCTGACGCCAAAGCCAAGTGGTTCAGTGAAGTTGGAAACACATCTTCGGAGCTTGAAGTCGAACCATAGGAAGGGGTGCGGCATGTGACGAATTGAAGAGCTAGTTTTGTCTTGTAACGGGGCGGACGCAACTTGAACTGAGGTGTCACTGCCACAATACCACACGCAGCAGTGACAATCTCATTAATGGTAGCTAGTAGCAAGCCCAATTCCTTTTGACGTAAGACAGTTCGTTGATGTTATGATGCAAGAATGCACTTGTGCGCATTTATGAATGGGACTGCTCACCAAAAGGACGCAATCGGGTGATGCTAGTGCCCACGTGATACTTATAATTTGGTGTAGACCTTGACAGTGGCAATTTTATCTCATTTTGCATGTTAGGAATCCTTTTAGAAGTTGCGTGCTCCCAACTAGTACAGCGAGACTTGGTTGGCTGATGATGTGTCAGGTAATAAAAAGTGGAACTTGTCGTCGCGTGGATGTGGCAAAGGTCATAAAAAGCATTTCTGCCTTCCAAGTGTCTAGTTACGAGTAAAATGAGGCTTTTGCTGGTCTGACTAGTTCTACACTTGGAGGTTCAAGCTCGGCATGAGTTGTGACAGAGTTTCCAACCCAAGCACAAGCACAAGCACTGTAAGCATACTGATTTCTCATTTGGTTTTCAAAAATTCGAAGCGCTCTGCAGAGGCTCAATTATAAAAAATAAAAACTGCGATTTAAATGATGCCAACTACTCTGCATGCACTGCGTCAGCAATGAGAACCACGCAGGTGAGACCGCGGAACGGTGCGTAAAACTGCAATGCATAAATTGGTGTTAATTGACTAAGAGGAGATAATGTGGGGAGGGCTTGTTTTATGACTGGAAACCTCAACAGGACTGAATCGCTATCGTGACGGGGAAGAACCTAGCCCTGGATGGCAGGATTCGGTTTGTTTACCTGAGTAGTGACTATCTGCGTTATGTGAGAGGGAACTGTCAACCTGTGCTTCTATTTATAGGCGCTAAACTTTACTAAAATGGGAATAAGAATCCATCATAAATCAAATTTTGCAGATGCTGACTAAATTTATTCCGAGTGCAGTTGCGATGCTTTAGGACCAGGTAGTTCTTTTAAGCTCTCCCCTCTGCACGCGACACTGTAGCTTGCGTTACCACTTTCCTTTTCATTTTAGTTATGCCTAAACGAAGCTTCTTCCTGCCTGCTTCTCAGAAATGGATCCAGAACTAACCATACGCCTGCGCGTTCTTATCAATAATGTCATTTTGTAAGCGGAGCCTTTCAATTGGTCCGTGTGTTGGCACGCATGGTGCGCATTATCCAAAGAGAATCGGAGGGCCACGCGCCTTCTGGTTTTCTCCATTTCCTTCTCTGCAATACTCCAGCAACTCTGTGATTGACGGATTTGATAGCCCTTAGAAAAGGCAACTCGGCAGCAGTTTGAGCAAACGAAAAACTTCTTGGTTTAAATTAATAAATCTATGTTAATATCGTGGTTAAACACTGCATTTTAGGCAACCACAAGGGCTGCTTTCGCTAGTCCAATGGGAACTCTATCCAAAGAAGTGTGAGGTCAACAGTACCGCAGAGTCTACGACATTTCAAACTAAAAAACCTGAATCTAGAGTGCGTTAAATCCGAAATGCGCCAAAGTTCTCGTGCATCTTTAAGCCCCTTAGTGCATGTTTTCAGGCGACTGTAATTCCAAGTGACTTCCATGTTGCGAATCAACTATTTTTCGTTTGTTTATTCGCTTGTCATAGAACAAAGTGAAAAGTGGAATGCTCTGACTTGGGAAGAAAGGGATATTGTTTGTGTAAGCACAAGGACGAGTGTTCGCGGATGAGAGCCAAGTCGAAGCCCTCATGATGGATTAGTACTCAAAAAGCATTTTGTGTACCACCTACTGTACAAGAATAAGAACTTGTAAGAATGGGAAAACGTTGCAATCGTTGTGCTCCATTTTGAATATTTCGGTTTCCTAGTCTCTGTGTTTGGCAATAAAACAAGCGACAATAAACACAGCAGATTTATGGCGAGAAGCCCAGCATACTTTTAAACCAAGTCCGAATATTTGCCTCTGCTACGCGGTCAGATGGCCTGTCATTATGTTTGGAGCATACATCAACGTCCACCCTTGTTATTCCTGTCCATGTGACTCCTGCTTTTAGCAAAAAGCCTAGTAATTTGCGTAATTACTTTGGGTGTTCATTGGCGTCTTTGTGAAAGCTACAGGTGCGTTGGATCCGTCACAACTTTCAACGTTATTGCACCACCATCAGGAAAGTAAAACGATGCACGATTCTATCCAACCCACTCAGGTAGCAATGATTCGACAACTAGAATTCGCCAGCTCATAAAACTAGTGTTACACGATAATGGACAATGGTGGCTGGAAGCAGCAGTCAGTCGTGACCTCTTTGTTTCTTGAGACGCGGCATCAGTAGTTTACCTCTGTGGCTGGCTCGCGTTCCATTTGCTAAGAACTGCAGCTTGTAAGGGAAAATAACCAGCATTGCATTCAATACTATTGACCTTCACATTTGCTGTTTCGTTCTTAATAGCTTTAAAATTATCCGGCGCCGTTAGCTCTTACGAACTGGGTGACCAAATCCAATCACACGACGGGACTGTACACGACCAGTAAAGGGCTCATGCAACCCTTGAACTGCTTCGCCAGTCATATGCCATGTGATGCCATTTTTTGAATCAGCAACTCTGCCACATCAAACTATTGCATGCATCGATACCAACCACCACTGCATTTGCCTCACCAGCTTATAACCTTCACTGACGCTCTGAATGCATTTGTTTTCCAGCAGTCGCTCGTGACGACCACTTCTGCAAGGAATTGTTCTCCAGAAGTCACTCGTTCAGTATTCATCTCACCAACGATTTGGCATGCCCCTTACAAATTCAGGTTAAATCCATGGTGGGAGGTTAGCTATTGCTTAACTGTTGTAAAGCTGTATTTTGGAGCAATCGGTGCTGTCACCTGCTGCATCACTGGTAGTCGCCTCAGCAGCTCCACAATCTTACTGATGTCTACTGTTCGTTTGCTCCCAGGCCACTTCGGAAAACCGATTGAAATTATTTTCCACACCTGAAGTACTCTGTTATGCCCATGGAAATAGCTCAAGTGTCCATGATTTGGTTAATCCTGTGTAAATGTCCAAAGCGCATTGCTCGTGCTCATGCATTGACCCAAGCAAACTTGACCAACCCCCACTAAGGCATTTGCAAACGGTCCCATTTTGGATGTCTAAATTGGGGTTGGTGGTTTTGAAGTGCACTTCCACTGGATGCTAAAAACCAAGCAAGAGTGAGAGATGGAATGAACTCGACTCATTGAAAATATTTGGAGTTTAGCTACAATTGTCATAGTTGGCGTTGTATTGTGTAAATGTGTAGGTTCGTTAAGAAAGATGTCAGATGCTTTTGAAAGCCACGCATTCAAAAATGGGAGGACAAATTTGCTTTGCGCAGTTGGCTAAAAGAAAAACATTGTGACGTAAGATTCGGAGGAACGCGATTGTTATCACGGTGCCAGAGCTGTTGTTTATTTTATGATAGATGACTGGCAAAGTTTATGTCTTCATTGGCATGCTTTGCACTGCTTGCCGCGTCTTGTCACAATGCCGCCAAAACACGTTGCGTAGAACAAGCCTCAGACAAACGTTACTGCGAGTTGGGACAGGAGGCGTTGAGAACAAATGGTCAGTTAATGCGAACATAAGCACAATGATAGCTATCACTTGGAAAGTAGTGTGCCTTCATTGAAGCCGCTTTTGGTGAGACGATTATATATAAAACCCCACATTTTGTTTCAGGAACTAGTAGCGTTAATAATGATGCTACCTGAGCTGTGCTCGCTGAAAGTTGATAAATGCATTGGAGCAGTGATTGCAAGCCAATTTGGAAACAAATTGGTCTTCGATAAAATACATTTTGCACTCCTAGGGTGAAAATGAAGGGATAATGAGGTGAGGATGGCAGATATTGGAGCCATTGTTAGCATACCTGATGATGGCCTAGCCAGTACATGACGAAGCTTATTAATGTGGAAAGCAAAATGCAAATGGAAGGCAACAGTGCAAGGCGACCTGCTTACAGCTACCACTCCGTCCAGGTGTCAGTGCTGTCGCCTAAATAAAAAGAGAGATTTTTAAATGTCTTAGCATCAAATGTGATTATCAGCTACTTTTGAAGCAAAGACACTTGATAATGCATCGTCTTAGCTCCTATTGTAATCAGCAGTCACCGCGGCATACACAGCAAATATGTCCCCTACCTCTATGTACCACGTTTTCTCGAATCACAAAATGAAAAACAGGGAGCACAGGATTAAATTAACTTGATGCAGATTCTGATGGGTGAACTTGCAGGATTTTGTTTAACTAAGCATCAACTTTCAAGAAGTGCACTGCCCAAAATGCAGCTGGATGGAATGCAACCTGCAGGACAATGTGTACACACAACATTAGAATTTACTCACTCGTCAGTTCTTGATAGCCTGAAAATCATACCAAACGGGTGGCGAGAAAATGCTGGCTAAGTAACGTTTTGTAAATAGACATCCACTGCAGCAATTCTCAGATGCCGCATGCATGTGCTATAACTTACTGTTGCAATCTGCTATTTCCGATGAATTGCCTAAACAGAAACAATGCCTCAATTTCTCTGATTACTCTTCTTCAACAACCTTTTACTGCCACATTTCCATTACGTACGCCAATGTTGCAACTACATCAAAGAACTCTTTGCTTCGAAGGGCTTACTTTGACAAGTTGTTTGTTATCTTACCCTCTTGCGTCCAATCAACAGTAACGGTTAGATCTGTACGCCTTCCATGCCAGGTAAAAATGTCATATTTAGCCTCATCAATTCGCGAAACATTTACGGCAAATATCCATAGATTGGTCTCTTCGTCCTTCACCAAATCCCCTTAAATGAGTGAAGAAAGGCGGTGTTGGCATTCCAGTTGTGCTCAAGAGCGTGGAAGATGACGCGATCAAGAGGAACAAGGGAAACTTACTGCAGAGGTTCCATCGGCTGCGTCGAAGTTTTGTTCCCTTCCAAGTGCGAGCATGCTTGGTGTTCCTCGTAAGCTCCACCTGCAGTGTAGGCAATATCGATGGAGCAAAAATGGGTTGTGTGACTGCGTGAAGGAGACAAACTGATGTGTGGTAAGCATCTAAAGGGCTACGTACCCTAAATTTGCGTTCTTCTCCTTAAACACCGAATTTCACTTCCACATATGGCTGGCCTAATCCAAATCGGGAAAGTGGGAACGAGGTCTGTAGGTCGACTTCGCCTGTGCGAAAATGTCTTGCTTGTAAAATCCTCTCTACTCATTAGTCAACATCTGGAGTGACAAAGTTGTGTTTCAAAAAGACTCCTGTAAGCCACCACTGCTAGGTCATTTTGATAAAGTAACTATTCACAGTGCAAATTTGTCCGTATTCTTCAGCAGTCAAAACTGTCTTACCTTTCCGTGGCTCTTGAAATCTACACTCGGACATAAAATATGCTGATGCAAATGCTGCGTCTCCAGTGCTTATAGACAGCTCGTCCTGTCTTGATACATCATTGAGAGTGATCAGCGCACTATCTAGAAGGAATACAAAAGCCTTTCCAAGTAGACAGAAAGTTGTGGTTGTTATCAGATTTGTCCACCAACATTTCGCACCTTCTGCTGCTATTTACACACTGGATCAACTTACTGGCGTCACCTATGGTAGCATTAACTGAGTTGTGATTTATTCACTATCGAAACCTGCAAATTTCATCTTGTGATTATAAAGGGAAGATCGACAGCAAAAGAAGCAAATGAGGAAAGAAACGCTGGCATCAACTTACCGCCACTCCTTAGGCATGGCTCACCCCAGACCTCTGATCCAAGAAAACACCTTCCATTTCTAATCTCCAATTCCGAGGGCTCTTTACCCTGAATCACCGCCTCTATTGTCTAAAAGTCATTTAATTTCGTTCATTAATGCGTTTCAGTAGGTGAGCATAGCGGCCACACATAGGGATGATGCTTCGCTCTGCATCAACCTTGCAAAGTAGGAAAGGCAGGCAACCAAGCAAGTAAATCAAGAGATGTCAAGGAAGTGGCATTCATGCAATCGGTTAATACATACGGGGTCAGCGGGTAGAAGAAAGTGCATTGGAGGCGATCGTCCACTTGGTTTCCCGATAACCCGAGAACCCCATAGCAGCGGATCTGCTTCTATTTAATGATGAACACAGGTACTCAGATGTCGTCAACTGTTTACGCACACAGAAGTTGCATTTGTTATTGAATGCTGCATTGAAGATCTTAAGCGTGGACATTGAGAACTTGGTTGGGGAGAAAAATATTTGTAAATTTGATGCCACATCACTGATGCTCGCCTTGAAATGTTGTTTATTGGAGTCTGTATGGTGGCGATTTCGACTTTGGCACTAGGTCTTCCTTTTTCGCACTCCCATACTTATCAAGCATATCCAGTCACAACACCCGCAACAAAGGCAGAATCTGTGCTTTGGGATTACAATTGTGATAGCTGTCCGTTGATTCGACCACTGTCTGTCTAGCTGTCACTTTTAATAATAGAATGTAAAAAACTCCTCTAAGTTGTTTGATTACTTACTTGGAAGCAAATCGATGTGTGCCAAATCACAAACTGTTTCTATGCCAGACAAGAGTTGTACTTGCCACGCAATATGCAATTGCAAATGTTCAACTTATTGCATGAATAAAATGAGACACAAAATTGGTTTGGAAAGTGTGATTGTTTGCGTACCTGATAGAAAGGCAAGAGAAAGAAGAGCAGCAGTAAATCCCGGCATGGTATCCGTTTGAGGCTAGCGATGTGCTTCGTGTGTTTTTATGCGTTCGTCAATAATGCCTCATCGCTGTGATTGGTTCATTTATTGCAACGACTTGGAGTGACACCGAGAATTTCGGAATAATCAAGTTTGATTTGAGATGTGCTGCACTTGTGCATAAGGAGCGAGAGCCAAGCTTGATACTTACAATGACGCTTTAGAAAAGTATCTCTGTATTTCACTGCGGGATCTATTTTATAAGTCTGATGTAGCGAAAGCATTATTTGCAGGTGTTAGGCTTAATTGAATATATGTCAGCCTTAGGAGCATGTGGCCACATTTGGGTTGTAACGATGGCACGATGAAGTGATGTATCAGAGGTCATTTGCTCAATAGCTATGAAGTTGTAGAAAGTTAATTTAAATGAGGCCAGTTTTCATGAATAACCGACTGGTTGAGGGGTTAAAAATACTTGAGATCATTTGGGCATGTTTACGTGAATGAAGTCATTGGCATAGCTACATGCGTTTGTGATTCACAGTAGCCCAAAATAATTAAAATGCAAAGTTATTTCCATTTGCTCGCATACATTGTCAGAGAAATGTCTACTGTCGCTAAACGGTAAGTGGGAGATGTTAGGCCGTGACTAAACACACAGTATGATATTAAAGTTAACTGAATTTTTATTAAAAACAATGTGGCGAGACTCGCAATAAATGCAAGTGCCCTAAAACGCATTTTATTCTGACTCTAACTTAAGTAGACGACTGATATATTACACCACGCTTCAGAAGGGCCAGTCTCAAGCCCTCCGTTAAGAAACTCCAAAGCTATTTCGATGCATTCTGTCCTGTAAGTCGTACAAAACAAACGTAAAATTAAAGGATTGGCACAGATCAGCAAATAACTTAGTGCGAGCGTCATTGTAGCAAGTGAGCCAAATATTAAGTACGACCAAATTCAGGCATATTAGTGAAGCGCATTGTATTCATTGCAACCTGTAGGCTTCAGTACACAGGAAAGATTGTCATCAGCGACGATAGAGAAGTTAATTTGCAAAAGTTGTGAGACGAAAGCATGTCATTTTCCTTCCTTGGTGCAGGGACATAACCAGTGATAACGATTTAGTCGCAAGAAATACAGCTCATTTTCTACTGTGCATGGTAATCATTGTAATCTCTTCATTACTACATAGAGCTACCTACAAATACATTTATAAATATACGTATATATGTGCGCATAAATAAAAGAGCACTTTTTGTAAACAATGCTCAATGTATTCATGGGCCGTTTGGTTAAAGAGAGGCTAGCCAAAGAGAATTTATCACTTACATTTGCATTGCCTTCAGTCTTCCAGAGAAGGCGTTGAGGCGTGTCACCCTGATGCCCGATGCAACGTGTCAATTGCCTGCCGATGTCTCAGGACCACTCACATAAGAATCCCATATGCAAACATAGTAATTTTTCTGCTAGCAGTGTCAAGATATTGTGGCGTGTGGATTTTACAAGAATGTGATTAATTTGCGCATTTAGTGGCAACAATTGGAAGAGGACTGAAGCAACCGACTTTTGTCAGTCTATAAGGCTTCGCTACATCCGATTTTGTCAGGCATATGATTACGAATATGAACGCTGTTACTGGTTGATGGAATTTAAAGGCACACCCTTAGTAAAGTAAAGCTGTCTTATCTGGTTAAGCAGATTTTATTAATGCCTTGCGATTTGATGCAGAGTGCTTGAGGTGCGTTTGAAGTAGAGTTATGTGCAATGCAAAAGTTAAAGCATTTTGGACCTCTGAAGAATTATCTGTTAGGACAATTGCGAATTGAGATGTGCTGTACATGTGCACGAAGGGCGAGAGCCAAGCTTGGTACTTACGAGGACGTTATAGCAAGGCATCGCCGTATTTCACCGTGGGGTTCTTTTGATATCTCTAGCGTAGCAAAAGTATAATCTGCAGGTGTTTGGTTTACTTAAGTGTTTTTTGGTCTCAGGAGCATGTGGCTGCCTTAGGGTTGCAATGATGATACGATGAAGCGATTAATCCCAAATCACTTGCGTAATAGATATGAAACTACAGAAAGTTTGACGGAACCAAGTCACTTGGTCTCATTAACTGATTGGCTAAGTTGTTTTAAAATGCTGGAGATTATTTAGGTGCATTTACATGTATAAAGTCATTGGCGTGGCTACTTGCGATCGTTTTTTACAGTAGCCCCATAAAATTGAAATGCAATTTTATTTACGATGCCAGAGATATTTCTCACTATGGTGGAATAATGAGTAGGAAGAGTTGCATGCAGCAAAACATCAATTTAGCCAAAGCTCGTATTTTGCGGATCGTCGTTGACCAATGCTACACGATTCCACGATTTCCATACCTTAGTTAAAACCAAATAGGCGATTTGATCTGGTTGATTTGTCAGGCCTGTTTGCAATATTTGCCCCAAGGCTTTGTGCCGCTATAACCTCTGTAGGCAATGGTCTATTGCACCACACCTCAGAAGAACTAGTCTCAAGCCCATCTTGAAGAAACTCCAAAGCAATTTTGATGCACTCTGTCCTCTAAGTCTTACAAAACAAATACAAATTGAAGGATTGGCACAGAACTGCAATCAACTTAGAGAGAGCATCATTGTGACAAGTGAGCCAAATAGCTAGTACATGCAAATTCGTGCGCATTGTAGAATTTCATTTTATTCACTATCCTATAGTTTTCAATGTGTATAAAGGACTGTCATCAGCAGCGTTAGAGTAATAAAGCTGCAAATGTTGTGAGGCGTAGAACATGTCATTTGCCTTTCCTAGTACAGGAACATAACCCGCGATCATGTTTATCACCAGATGTACAGCCCATTTTCCATTGTGCAAGGTAATCGCTGTAAGCACTTCATTGCTACACAGTTATCTACAAAGCGTTTATGCATGTATGGATGCATAAACGCATACAGGCATGTGGTGATGTTAGCATGCTATTCCATTACCACCGATATACACTCCGCAACGGGATGAGAGACCAGTTACACTGCTGCAGTTACAGTGAATAAAAGGAAATTTGTTTGAGCATAATGCCCAATGCAGTCATGAGTCGCAGGGTTGAAGTGAGGTCTATAAGGTCACCTAATAGGAAGACATGTGATCGTCCCCATCACCTAGTCCACTTGCCACAATGCCAGTCAAACGAAATTCGCACGATTGCACTCACATTGTTTTCAGCCTCCTCGAGAAGGCGTTGAGGCGTGTGATCTCACTGCCTGGCACAACGTGCCAGTTGCCTATGGATGTCACAGGAGGACTCACATATGATTCCCATAGGAAACTATGGGAAACTTGTCTGCTAGCAGTGCCAAAATACTGCTGCATGCAGACTTCACGAATAGTGAGATCGGTTTGTACGTTTAGTAGCAACGATTAGCTAAAGACTTAGGAAACCTCTTTCTTTCGTACATCCCAATGCAATAGCTTTGAGCTAAGTACCCTAAGCAGAAGTTTATTTTCGCTGTTGCAGGAAGTTTATAAGATTTTATACCCCAAAGTGACATGTGTTTTAGGTTTAGTGGCGTCAGGCTTGGGAATGCATGCGGAGAAGAGTGAGCAATAAGCTTATACTCACGTTTGGTAATTGGACGCAAGCGACTTCACCCTCTCTGCCGGGAAACCACTTTTTGTATTCGATCTGCGACTTTGACTTGCCTATCATGCAACTTATGTGGTGTGTAGGACGTATGGCTGGTTAAGACAATGATAAGTAAATGCAGCGACTGTGCAAGTAATGCACGTAGCTTTAATGTGTCCAGGTTATGCAAGTGATTGGTGCATAATGTACTCTAGGTTGCACAAATTTCACCAAAGCTTGCGGGTTATTCTTCGTTCTAACAACCTTATAGTTCCATGAAAGTAGGTCAACCCCCAATCAGCATGCAAACAAGCCATCAAACGCTAACTGATGATTATGTTTAAGCCCAAAAATCGTTTCAGAGAGGCGCTTTCATTAGCCCTACGAGATGTGCTTAATTCTGTTGTCACTAAGGAGTGTTCCTTTTCTAAACTTGAGCGAAGCAATTTCTAAAATGTCGCTGTGACTCTCGAACTATAGCACAGCCTTCTCAAGTGCCTGAAAACAATGCAAAATCCAATTTCATAGCGGATAAGATTCCTGTATTAAAATCGTTTCCACATTTTCGTAATCTTTAAGATCTATCGTTTAAATTTCACACACAGTCACCAAAAATTGTCCTTGATGTCTGTATGGGCTCTGGCTGGCGTAAAGCGCCATATTTAATGTGGTCTAAAGCCGGGTTGGAGGAGCGAATGCACGCCTAGAATTTTTTTATATGTGAGTGCGGGTTTGGTACTTGCAGCGAGGTTTCGTAGAAACACCCAATTTTTATCTCATGCGCAAATTTTCACGCCGTAATTATGTGACTGACTGTGTTACTCGTGAACATTTAGCATTCCATTTTTAGGGTCTAATAGCCTCATTTCGAAAAAACCTTAGTTGAGACAAGCTCACTACCTTGAGCATTCACGCATGAGTCTAGGCCACACACAGAGACACGTTCCAGTGAATGTCAGTGGATATTCTGGATAATGTTGCTTTGATAGCATGCAGGCAATGGCAAATTGCCATAGGTATTCGCACAAGATGCCCTAACCTAAAGCATAGCGAAGTGATTAACAGTGCGAGAAGATTCTTCATTCGAGTTTTAAAAGCGAGTTTGGATAAACCAAATTATTGGAAGCAGCAGCACATAGGAGCGCTAACATGACCGATAGTTTCTAAAATCTTGAAAACTTTTAATCTCTTAGATAAGAATGTCACTAATTGGGGATTAAATATGCTGTCAGAATAAGCTATTCATAAATTTGTAAGAAGCAGTGCGGCTAGAAGACAACAAATGCAGACGAACACGATGGAGCCGTCGCTACTCTTATGCAATAGTTCCTTCCTTTGCATTATCTAAATATTTATGAAGCTTGTGAAAGCATGGGCTTGAGTCAAATTGCTTCCAGTAGTATCGATGCTTAGGGTTTTGCGACAAATAAAAATCATGAGCAAAAAAATTGAAGTTAAGTGGTTTTCAAATTTTGCAAACAGACGCTGAAACATAGAAAGCATTAACTCCTAAAAACTGAGTGCTATTTGCCAAGTCCGAATGCTGACTCACGCTGGTCAAAAATGGAGCGAATTGTTATTTTTGATAGTGGCATCTTGTGCAAATCCAGTCATTTGCCAAAACACTCTGCATTAATCAGCTCGACCATTGTTTATGCTCAGATTGTATTTAGCATTGCTAAGGAGCCTGTTCTTTGTAAAGTCGTAGCCCTTGCCTATCCGCATCGCAAAAGAGGCCTTGGGGAAAGTGGTAAATTCTGACTCCCACGCAAGCTAGTAAAAGTAAATCAGTATATCCCGTTCTATTTTTCAGTTCTTTTAGTCATCAAAGCTGCAATTATCCTCAAAATTCTACTAGACTTTTATCATTCCTACCTCTGAGTGAATCCTTGACCTTAAGCGCAATGCAATCCAACCAATAACAGTTTAAAGTCAATGTCACAAGTGTTCCACGAAGCATCAACCTACTTAATTGTTGTGCTTCATTATTCCAAAAGTTCTACAAGGTATGTGAGTTGAAAGCAATTTACTTGAATATAATCAGTAAGGTGGTAATTCAACCATCCATTTCCATACACCGCTTCCGAGTTTTGGTAGTCTGCAACCTCAAATTTGTGCATTTTCAAAATTGCGAAATATCATTTAGAATAACAGTCATTTCCTGGTAAGCTTGCGATTTTATCTAAGCCATTTCAACACTTTCGCTCCTTAGAAACCAGTTTGCTACTGCCTTCTCCTGATTGACTTACAGCATAATATTTTGTTCGAGAAGTTTAAATAAAAAGTGCAATGGTCCCAACAAGTTCAACGCCCTTATACCTTCTACCATCCGGCTAACAGTCACGATTGCACCATTTCTCCTGCACCAGCACAACGTCTTACATTTCACCCTACCATTTCCATATTTGCTTGTATCGAGTGAAGTGAGATTAAAGAGGCTCACTTCCTGCAAATCCTCTCAAACTAGTTACGACTGGGAGCGCATTGACTTCACCCATTAGCATGGGCATGAAGTTAGCCTGATTAAAAGAACCTCAAAGAGACGACATAGTGCCATTTCGATCATTGGCGAGTTACGCCGACTTAAACGCGAGCGAAATTCATGGTCTTCAAAAGCAGTTCCTGTCATTGAAAGCACATTGATGGGGCAAAAATGGCATGAAGTATGTTTGAGAAGGTGTGCAGGATCTGATCTACTCTACGAGGGATGAATAACAATACCTCGCAACCATTAACACAAATGAAGGTGCTCTAAACTTGTTTGAATCCCCTGTTTTGTGCTTGGCATTTTGGAATCGCTAGCGCAAAACACTTTCTTATTATGAGTTCTCTGCGTCTTTTTTGACACTCAAATTAGGAGAATTAGCAATATCAAGCAGCTATTTGAAAAGGGTACCTAACAAGACCTGCCCTAAACAACAACCTGTTACTCAAGGTTAGATGTGAACGCCTTCGTTCAAATGAATCATGTTTTTAGTAGAGTCTATATGCAGCAATATTTTGGCATTGCTCCTGTGACACCCGTAGGCAACTGACACGTTGCACCAAGCATCAGGTTGACACGCCTTAACGTCTTCTCCATAAGACATATACAATGGGGGTGCAATTGAGCAAATTCCGTTTGACCGGAATTGCAGCTTGTAGACTTAGTGGTGGAGACGATCACATTTCTCCTTATCAGATAACTTTTGAGGCATCACTTAAACATTGCAGCTCATTGCTGCATTGAGCTTTGTAATCACCCAAATATTATTTGATTCATTGCAGTTGCGACGGTGCATATTAACTGTTTGCAGGTGGATTTACAGTCATATGAACCCATTGACTTCTCAGCTAACCTCTTCTCATCACAAAGTCGCATTGTTGGTAAGAGAATAGCATACTAATCTAAACACATGCCTACACGTATGCATACGTATATGCTGTACATTATATATATGTATATATATATATATATTCGCAGATAACAGCATATAGCAATGAAGGCATTGCCATGATTATTGTGTACAACAAGAAAGGAACTGCATTTACGGCAACTAATACACTATCATCAGCTCTGTTACAGCACTAGGGAAGAAAGTGGCATGTTTCCGCCCCACAACTTTCTCAACTTCTCAGTCATTGCTGTGGATGAAATCACTACGCCGATTTCGTAAACCTCAATAAGTACCTACTTTTTAGCAGCACCGTAAAGTTTTGCTTAGTTTGGTAGTCCAGCACTAAACATTTCTCGACACCAAGAGCCCATTTTAATGTGCTTTTTTAAGCGGCCTAAATTGACGTCATCCCAGATGATTCTTCTTGGTGTGTTACACAAGTTTCCAACAAAATAACAAGCACTATAACTGAGTTTCGCACTTAAAGCATCGAAAAGTAGTCCTCTTACATTTGAGTCTGGGAGGACATTCCCTCCAAAGCGAAAGTCGGTGCTGGCGTAGAAGCCGCCATGCATCCAAAGTCGACATTCTGGGTACCAGTTAGAGAGGGGCCACATTCGCGGCAAGTGGTGGAGTTACACTCTCTTCCTACAGGCACCGATTGCAAAATTCGCCTGATGATTTCATTTTGAGCAAGGAATTTGTTCGGTCTTAGGAACACTTATGTGAACTCACGTGGTCTCCAGTGCCATGGAGCAATGAATACCAGTGATTGCTTTTCTCTTGTTGAAGCTAGCTCGACTCATTGGCAAACCTGGCAAAATTTGTTGACGGCACTTTACTGCTCATAATAATACCAGCATTATTATTATTTTTTTGCTTTCTTTGGTTATCAGACAGACATCCCTCGAGATTAGGAAATTGTTCATGTTTGGTGGGTTTGTCGGTTTCCATGAGTACGCCAGCGGATCAAAAGAAAAAATCTGAACTCGAAAAGCATGACATCACCTTGTGGGAGCAAGGCATAGCAATGTCCGATCGGTATGATCAGTGCAGCTACTGTCACATGAGAATTACGTGAACAAACTCGGGGTTTAAAATGGAATCAGACAAGATTTGTCCTCTTTACATTATATCGTACCTCTCCAACAGGCATTGCAAGCGGACATTTACGATTAGTCAAGGGCCATAATCTTCGTTCGCTACGCTGTGCCCACTTCCGACGCAACATAGTTTCGAGATAATGTAATGGGTGCAAGATGGTGGTGAGCATCGCACGACGCTTCACTACTTCGGCAGCAATAAGGTGGTAGGACTTCGATACAAGCGCACTGCAAAGAATTCTTCCGAGAAACCAAATGCTTGGGAATAAGTATGCAAAATTGCTTAGCAATCAGAAAGCACAAGGATTAATTTGGTGAACTTTGGTACCCATATTACTCAAGGTTCTAGACCTACTTTGCGACCGATGCTCCTCTGCGAGTCAAGTACATGCAAGACTGAGAACAGATCCAGTCGGTATGCCTACTTTAGCATAAATTTACTGTAAGCTCGGTTATAGGATTTTGTACACATCGCTTTTGCCTTCACCGAACCAGATGTCTGCAGACGCACCCTTTGCTCAGCATCATTCGGGACCATCTCCTGATACCGTCCACAATTAATTCGTGAGCGTCAAAGTTGGTGACTTTCAATTTTTGATGCACTTCTGTAAGTACATGCATGTCTATGCGTTTGATTGTAAGCACGAGAAGGCGTGTGTGTCTGTGTAGAGATATGTATGAGCGCTCGTGGGAATTCGCTCAATACTATTGATAGAGGAGACATATTAAGTAAACCAACTCTTGCTTTGATTCAAATGACAATGCCAATTGCAACAAATAATCAAAGCATGTGAATCCAAGTTTTGCCAGACATTGTGCTGTATCACAAATGCAGCTGCTAGCACGACATCAGCAACTCATTTCACGTGTGTTCAACTTGCTTTAGCAAACCCAAATGTGCCTTGTCTGATTTATTCAAATTCCCGCATAATCAATGGCTGGCTTTCACTGCCTCGAGAAGGAGGGGAAGGGTGCCAAACCAGCCCAATATTTCTGCCTTGTGCTTCCACACACATCAACCACACACAACCACTTCCTTTTATAGCCCGAAAGTGGCCTAACATCCCAATGTGCGCTGTCTGTGTTCCGTGCTGCCTAGACATTTTACTTTGCTTCACAGCCACCTCAATAGGACACACGTTTGTGAGTTTGTGTCCACTCAATTCTGATTGGGTCTAATGCGCTCTGATGCTCACTACAGTTTTGGCATCGTACACGGAATCTTCCCAAACATGTGCTTTGCTGCAACGCACTGCAGTCCAAAAATGGAGATTGCCCGAGCATTGCAAAAACACAAGCTAGCGTTACTTTCAGGGGTACCTTGTCTCCTATCAGGCATGTTTTACCATAAAACTGCATAGTATCATATTGAACTCGCCTGCTTTACGGATCTTTGCTGCATGTTGTTTGAGTCGAACACGACTAAATGATACTGCTGTAGTGCCCCGAAACTGCATAGAAGGCAAGAGAAGGGATGATGCTAAGGCAAAATACATAAATGTGTTCGAAATAAAGAGGAATCGGGGCAGCTGGAGGCCAGCATACCTGGCTAGAGCAATATGACTATCCAAGTCCGTAAGCGATGCAAACAGTCAAACAAGTAAAGTGTTACAATTACATCTGTGTGTTTGCACGCCTTTAGAAATCTTCGTTTGCCTATTACCACTTTACTTAAAATGGATTACCTGGTTAGGATGAAGTGTTCACGATGCGGAAATTATAAGTGTATTGTGAACAAGAATTTGCATAAACTTTGAGCTGGAGAAAAATTTAGCCATACAAAAACAAAATTGGGCTGGCCTAATTGAGTCGGTTTATGGGTAGTGGTGTTAGTATTGGATAGTAGCACTGCAATGTGATGGCGCCAACTCGGTTTGCTTTCACTTATTATGCAGTCAATGGTGGACGATGTTCGGTTGTTCTGACCGTATGTGCTTTGGTGGGTGGTTAATAAGAGTACACCGTTCGTGCCCTAGCCGTAGAGGAGGTTGAGTGAGTCGCACTTTATGAGTTGACCTGAAAATTGAAGGCAGATTTGGTGCGCGTGACGATGTCAGCGCATTCAAAAACGGTGTCTTTGAATCATGAAATCATCATGGCGTTCGTGCAGGAGGGTCTACTCTACGCCATGAAGACCATGATGTGAGTGACTCCATCATGTGGCTTCCAATTTTTGCCAAATTGCTACTTGATCATCACTCAGGAGGAATAAGTAGGTTTGCAGTTTAATGCAGGTATTAGAATTGTGCAGGCTATCGCTAGAGTTGAGACATGCTGAAGTGTGTATTGGTCTGTGTTTCTAAGAGAATTAGGTTCCTATAATGAAAATAATTCGTATCAGCCCATGTAAGCACGGGAGACTGTTCGTAATGCGCGAGAAATATCTGGAGGGTCGTAAGTGGATACCAAAGACTATATAAATAAATACGTTGCCTTACACCCGCCTTCATTTGAGAGACGTCAATGGACTCAACTTGGCTATTCTTGCTCCATCCGTCCCATCATTGCCAGCGCTTTTAAAGCCACCTGCGAGGTAGAAACGTAGTCTGCGAATCGACTCCTTTCAAAGCTCAGAATGTATCCCAAGTTGGAAGCAATAAATGGCCACAGTTTCAACTTCGTTGTGAATCAAATTACAAGTCTGTTTTAAATTTGCATTGCTTGTGGCTGAGCGTTGTTTCTCACCGAATCCTCCTTTCTACTTTTCGAAACATATATCTAGAAGTAAAGGCACTGACTGAAGCTGCTCAAATTACCCTCACATGGCTTAAAA
The DNA here is from genome assembly GCA_001923025.3 of Taenia multiceps. Lineage (NCBI taxonomy): Eukaryota > Metazoa > Platyhelminthes > Cestoda > Cyclophyllidea > Taeniidae > Taenia > Taenia multiceps. Next base: position 1,069,423 of record CM010317.1, on the reverse strand, counting down.
TTTCTTACATATTCCCCTCCATTTCATCCTCATCTCAGTAGTATTCAATTCACATTTCAACTTCTACTCAGCTTCTGGTCGTAAAGAATCCATAAATTGCTCCTGTGATACCTACTTTTAACCGGTATTGCGCTAAGCCTGCAGTAGATGTTTAGATAGACATTAAGGTCTATGTCACTTCAGTTGTTAATGGCGGTCACTTGATTGGGATGATTACCCAATGCCTCCTATGCTACGAGTAACTCCGAATCAATATGCCCACAGTATGAACCCGCTCCTGTGATATTCGTAGCTAACGCCTAGCGTGGAATCCACAGTGTCTCGCCCTCATGACCGAGTTAGATTGTAGTGTATGAGGCTCAGAAACGATTTGGGTGACTTTCCAAGCACGCTAGCAAAATGGAACTACCAACTGTGGGGACAGAGAAGCCCACGAATAACAATGAAACATGATTCGTTCTGGTATCCTACTTCTAGGTTGAAATGAAGGTAACCTATTTTTATTGCACAATGGACCTCTAATATCCGAATTATACGAATGGTAACAGTCAAATCTTCTTTTTGGGCATAACGATTCGCTAAAGTTTGAGAGCACAATAACGTGATCAGTACCCCAAGTAGACCAGTAGGTGGATCAAAGTGACACTTCATCAAATAAAGTAATTCCAGTTATAGTGCCTTCAATTAGATCCGAAGCCTTTGGAGCTTGCCTGTCGTCACTTATTAGCAAATTAAGTTTCCTATTTCATTGCCTTGTGCTAACATTACAATGCGGCGGTCTTTTGAAATCGCACATGTCAGTGCAGGCTCTAGACCTTGTTTCAAGCTCATTCAAAATGAATGTGGTGCTCTCGATTTCGGCAGAGATGAGAGATTAGATCAAATTTGGAGCAAACAAAGTGGTGTTCTCACAACTGTGCACCTACTTTGTTAGCCTCTCCATGAGCACTATCTTCACAAAGCTTCGAATTTTGTTATTAACCTACAGAATCCCATGATTCACTCTCTTCCAGCAAAAGCCCTCGTCGATCGTTTTTATTGCTATAACAGTAATTCAGGCAGAAATAAGGAGCCTCCATTCCACACTTAGCTGGATGTGGTGCATTTAATTTGGCGCAATAACCCAGCAGAGATTGCTAACCTCTTTTGAGATGAAGGCGAGAGTTCGGTTCCAACCAGTGGTAGATACGCTTCAAGACTTGGAATAATATAGTGATTACTGCAAAGGTGAAAGGTCAACTTAATCTAAGTGAACTCCAGACCCACTAAGTAAATGCAGTGTTATTATGTTGCTGCGAGAGAGCATAGCAAGTCATACCATTTGCTTTGGGATGTGATTTGTCTTGATTGACGTTATTCTGTGCTCATCTACGCGGCAACCAGGCAATGGTGGTGGAGATGTGGGGTCCCTCTCGGTTGCTGAGTGTACAGCAACTACTCTCAAAGTTTCAATTTCTTTATGTATTTTCATTCGATAGGCACCAAGGAGAATGTACGTCCAAATGGCAGTCGTTATTCCACCATGCTAACGAGAGTTGTTGTAGGCCTTTAGGTAATGCAAAGAGCGTAGGATAGGTGAACGTCCTTTAACAACTCACTGAGGACAAACGTTTGTAACGAATTTCAAAAAGAAGCAGTCACCATCTTGCAGGTGGAGGTTATGTGTTCAGACATGATCTACATCAATGAACATTTAAATGCAAATCTTCTACTCCCGATTCTATCTAATCCGCACGTGTTCCATTACATTTGGGCGGAACTTTGCTTCATAACAGCAACGAACTCCGTTACACGAATGGTGAACGCGTGTAGCTAGGACAATATCCACTTTCACAAAATGTCACCACCAGTCATCTGAGTGCTGTTCGGGCTTCCTATATGGATGACTTATTTTGAAGATGCAACTAGCCCAAAAGCCTAGCATATTGCTTAGTCATTTTCAATATCCTTACATGATAACTTCACTTCTCTGTTTGCTGGAGTTGAGATGTCGGTAGAGTGTGATGATATGAAATATTACTCAGCTGTGGTTATAAAAACACCTGTTTGTGAGTATCAAATGAAAAGAATAATTGGAGGCCAACATTAGCATTTGAAATGTTGTAGCTCACATTCACAATGCAAAAGAGAAACGTTGGAGTCATGGAATTCCAAGTTCAAAGCCCCGCAAATCCGTCAGGGAACTAAAACTACCTTCAGGCTCATTGTACACACATGTAATGAAGTGAATGACGTGCCAATTATGGAAGCAATATACATGGGGATGCAGTGGGTGGCATTTGGGCTCTTGGTTCACTCTTATTAAATCCCATGCAACTCATCCCAGGAGCCCTCAGACAGCGCCACCATGCCATAGAGTGCAGTGTTAAACAGAGATACATTGGAAGATCTGAGTTATCAACCCACCTTTCGGCGAGGGTGGCACTCATTTTTCGATTCTTCATGTGTACTCTCTTCAAGACTCTTGCAATATTTGCATCGGATCACAAGATAAACACACCATTCCAGACACTAATAATGCCTTCGATAGAGTTGCCCTGGAGTCGACAACAATATCAGATCGCGCATCTACGCTCTCGTCAAACCAGTGTCGAAAAGTGGCTTCAAGTGCACATTAATTTGGTTCTTTTGCTTGTATCTTCATTAGCTCCCACTCTATCAAATGACAAACTAGTTAATGCCTTCACGTTGCATGCTGTCCATGGCATGGTGTCAGAAAGAAATGGATGTAGGACATATAACTCATGGCGTAAATAATACAAATCGTACGTGGATTTACGAAAATTATGCCAATACACTGAAGCACAAAAAGAACTAGCATGCTGTTCTAATCAAAATACTGCTAGCCTTCAAGCCGCATTTAAAGATCCTTCTCAATTGACTGTGATTCAGTGCACTGTAATTTCAACCTGAAATCGCCTCTGAGCTGCGACTCCGGTGGGGCAGTTGTGGTCCCCTTGGGGCACATGGAAATGCTCCAAAGTCGGGATTTCGGCTTCTGTCTCGGGATGTTTGCAAAGGGATGCATAGAGTGAGCACCTTTCATTGGTACACAGATTAAAATTGTACCTACCTACAGCAGTTGCAATAGGCTGCAAATGGATGCATTGATGTTTGCTAAGACGGAGCAATCGATAGTGGTTGTATCAGGGTAGATACAAACAGATGCCTCCTTAAGGGAGTAATATGGAAGGCGATGAGGGCATGCTAGTGGGGTGCAATTAATTAGTGTCTTCCTTTTCCTCCATGTCAACAAAAGGATATGCATCAGCTTCAGAAGGTAGTGGACAGTTTTCATACGGTCAGTTGCTTTCAAAGTTAGCGACCTCAAACAGAGTTGGACTGTTTTCTGTGCTACCGAGGGCGTGCACAGAACTTTCCATGATCCTGGAGGCCTCAAGTGCTCAAACGGACCTTTTTTTCACCACATGGCTTCTGCCCAGTGAACCCAAGAGGATTGCTACCGCACAGATCTAAAATAAGAAGAAATATTGAATGCGATAGTGAAATCAAAAGCCCATTCTTAGATTAAATAAGCAATCTGAAAGCCTCTGTTCTCTCTTTGTTTTATCCATTTAAGCTGTTTACAAACAAGGGAATGCTGTGCCTTGAATTTCCAACATTTTTCTACTGGCTAGTTATACGCTGCAGAAATTAAAACACTGCAATTCTTGCAAATATTTCAATGATGGGTGCAATATGGTTCATGAAACCAGCATAACTTTACTTCAGCAATCCGAATCGGCAGCAGTGTTTAAGGAAAGGGAAATGGCATGAATGCGTTATCTGACATCTCAGTCTGTCTGCAAGGAATCGGCAACAGAATACTTTAGCTACTTTATTTGCGGCGTCTATTACCTCCAGCCTCATACTCTTACTTGAATAGTAGTAGCGTCAAAAATACTAAATTCAAGTTCTTTATTCTTTGATGTCATCCAATCCTTTGAAGTACTTTGATGCGTGTGTTATTCATAGTTTTAACATTGTTGCCCTTGTAAGATGAAAAAGTTTAGACAAATTTTGCAGCTGCCATGAGGAGCACCACGACATTTTGCATTCTGCATCAATGAAGCGTGGAAATGGCTCTGATCGTTATGGGTTTAGCAAAGCAAGGCAGTTAGCTTACTCCAAGTTTTCTACACGTTGATGCAGTGGTATTTCGTAAGGATGCATTCTACTCAATCAGTAATTTAGATTTTCCTCATAATAAAATCAGCTTTAACGAAATCCAAATTCATTAATCCTTTAGGTAATATGTTCAACTAATCTTTATTGAATAGTGTTGACCGAAAAGACCCTTCGCATGACATCAAATCAATGTTGAAATCGTCCTTCAACAATAGCTTTAGCTTCAAAAGTTTAGGAGCATCATTTCAGCAAATATTTCTTAACAAGGAATAGATGCTTGTCTTATTCGGATGAAATTGGTGGACTTTATAAGAACAGAAACGATAAACCTAATTTGATCCCAGTAAAACTTATAACGAACTTACAATCAGCTAACTTGGTGCTTAGAAGATGAAGTTATTGTAAGGAGGATTGAGGCAGATGAACTCTGGCCCAAGCTTATTCCACCCTAGACGGAAGCTCCTGTGATCAACTGCATGTCGTTTCTGAGAGTACTATAAAACTTTTAAACGAGTTGTCAAAACTAGAATTTGAGCGATAGAGAGGATGCCTACAGCCCAATCTATTCCTCCAGTCTCAATATGATGGACAGCCAAGCGTGTATAGTCATTAATAGCTCAGACACTCATAGTTCGATATGCTAAAACAATGTCAAAGAAGGAACGGAGTTAGACAAATCAGTTTCCCAAAGCTTAGAGGCCCCTGCAGTTTTGATCAGGCAGATTAGGAAGGGTTAAGCTAGAGGCGCTAAAGCATGTTTCGTGGAAGTGAACTGCATTTGCTATCCAGCCGATGAGGACATGCAACGTAGAACGCACTCCCGTGTCCCCATTGAGTAGAGAATTGACAATGTAAAAGTTGTTGCAGCATTGTCACTCAAAGACCATTCCATAGAAAAATACTACGGCAACCCAATGCTAAGACTGCCAATTTCGGCTTCTCCGAATAGGGCATGGTTCTGCAATTCCGTAATAGTAATTTTGCGGCAGAGGTAAACAGCAAGTACTGCTAGAGCAATGGACAGTGACTTTCTAGCCAAGTTGACCTCTAATCTAGCGATTTCATAGGACTGCAAATTGCTTGACTAAAGCGTTTTCCGAAAATTTCAGCGTTTTCGACATACCTCACCGCAATGGTAAGGAAATAATCATTATTACACTAATGGACTACATGTGATAAGTGGACCTTCACAACATCGCAATGCTCAGCCGTCTAGCTTTTCGAACCAACGCACAATTTGTAGCACATTCTGCGGGAATACGTCCCTCACCCTCCACTATGCGTACTTTCCAATGCTGAGTAGCTGATCACTGAGTTATTGCTAAGTTATAGCACGCATTTGGTAGAGTACAGGCAAGGGTGTATAGAAACACCATTCTCGTTCCGTATTGATCTTTGACACTTGGTAGCAGAGGAGTCGCCATTTTGGGTAGGTTGATTAAGGCTGATAGAATTTTTGATTTCACCTCATCATCCCCTGAGGTAAACCTCAATTCCGTCCACTTGATTTACTGGGACACTGATAGCACATCCACTGCTACATCGGAAAGTCAATGCATTTGGAGCAGAAGCAGTAAATGTTCCATTTGATGTCTTGGAAACTCTCCGTTTACCAGGAGGTGAAGTCGCTACTTTGAATGGCAGGTCTTAGGAAGCTAGCGAAGCATTGCCTTCCAAGACTGTTCGCAATTATTAGGCAATCATTGGTTTCCATACGTCTTAATATGGCTGTCAGTATGACAACAGTCTCAGGCGACTTAAATGAACAGCATCTGCATCAGCAAAATGAGTTGAATACAATGCCACAGCAACACCAACACGGAGACACTCAATTTCCTCCCCTAATTTTCATGCCAAAAACTTGATAGATGGCATCAGCGGTGATGAGTCGCAAATGCTTGATTATGTTTGAATCTGGATGGAGATTGAAGAGCCTTGGTAGGTATTCGGATTAGTCGAGAGTAGCATGCAATCCTTCTGAAAATAAGCAGTCACAACTTAGCCTTCTAGAAAAGCCAAACCATTATTTCTAAGAGGAAAAATGCACACTTTGACTAAAAATTAACCAGTACATTAGTCAGCAATTTAGGGATACCCAAGAATAAGCGCTTTGTGCTCTAGACTACTGAGGAGCCCATTAAGCAAATGTTCGAAAAACCATGTAAATTTGTAATTAAAGTGCTTTAAAATGCGCGAATCTTCAGCTAACAAGAATGACGCTTACGTATTTGATGTACTTAAGCCTCTGCTATAATACAATGCACTAAAAATAGGTGTTAAATAATGGTTGCGTTTTAAGCGGAATGAAAACTTCATTTCCAACATTCAGCCCACTACTTAAGTGTAAAACAACAACAAATACAAGTTCAAGGCACTGTTTAGCATTGTAGCGGCAAGGGTAGCAAAGATTTGGTTAATGTCTACCTGGTCTACAGCCACCAGTGAGCACAATATAGGATCCGTCCGCGTATCTGGTGCACATTGCCCCTCTCCCGACACTTCTCTTGTCTTTGGCCGAAATGACAATTCGACTGAGTGCAGGGTTTGTAAGTGAGGCAGACGTTGGCCAATAAAAAGTCGCGCTCGCAATGTAGTTTCCCTGCATTCTAGATGTTAATGATGCCCACAGTCAGACGGTATTCATTGCCTCGGTGTGTAGGTGCAACAACAACGACAAGAGAAGCTGGATTTGCATTTGTTCCGCCAAAGGATTTCTTCTCCTCCACGATTGGTTTTTAAGTTATTCTGGCAAATGGAAATATGATTGGCGCCTTGGATGAGGTGGATTTCGTTAAAGAACCAGAAGATCACCACTAACTATGGTGGGAAGTGACAATTGAACTCGTTTATGGACAAGAACAGGCAACTCCATGCACCAAGCCAGCAATCTGCTTTCCACCGTCTTCCCGCACAACTCCCATTTTCTCCCACTTTCAATCAGCAGAATCAGTAAAGAAGTAAAAGTAGCATAAGCCACTCCACCGATATCGATGATTAGGAGGGTACCAGCCACCAACAGTAAATCCCTGCTAGGTTTACCTGAATTCCTACAAGAACTAATAGATCTGCGCCATAAATAACTATTAGCAAATTCATTAAACTCTAGTAGCCGCTCATGAAACTTTTCAAACTATGTAGGAGGATCTTCCCTTTCCTCTTCTTCCCTTCTTCCATCCCTACTACTAGAAGGCTGGATGTTTCTAGACCTCTTCATTATGGATGCAGGTAGAATACACGATAGAGGAGTGCTTATGACGGATAGGCCCCTGACTCTGCGGAGAAACCACATGCGTCCACGAGCAAGTTGAAATTGCCCTACCACCTCTTGCCTACAAAGCGCATTTGAAGAACATAAACATTATAACTCTCCTTTCGAAACCTTGGAAGCTGTAAGTCAACACTTTATCCTCGTACATCAAATTAGCCTACTTTAAGGTGCGGACTTTGCTAAAATACATTATTTGCAAAGTTTCATACATAACAATAGAAGAAAGCAAATTTAGAAAGAGTCGTGCATACGTTGAACTGTCAGGAACGGAGTTAGGACCGTCTTGATCTTAAAGCGTTAGAGATTGTTTTAGCAAAAGTCATTTTATTGAATAAATAAGGTGGCACTCTCGATCATTGGAATGAGACTTAAGTATTCAACCATAACACTCGAAAGTTTGGATTCGCAGGCAGCACTCTCAAAAGGAACTTATGTTAGTTTGACATTCGTAATGAAAAATTCGTCCTTCAATTTGCCTTGACGAAATACATGTGAGATGCCCATTCAAGTTACAAGGGAGGCCTTTTTGGAGAAGTCAAATGCAATCCACTTCATTCTTTTCTAAATGAAAGAGAATGAATAGCAGCATGAATTTCTCGAAAGTGCTTGTGAATAGTACAGTGCGTCATCTTATTAGAGGTTTCCGCACCAAAATGCTCTTATTCCAAAGACTTCCAAAGTCTCAAGTGCACTTACATGGCTATTTTCATTGTGCGCATTCGCCTCTGTAACTCAAAATTAAGTTTTGGCCAAAAGTATGTTTTATTTTATTGGAAAACTGATGGCATAAATTACAGTTCTGACAATTGGTTATTGTGTGCCAAGTGTGGTGCAAAGATTCTTATATTTGCAATTGCATAAAAATAATGAATTGTACTTCTTGCCTGGCAAAAAAAGGCACTTCAAAGGGACCACTGTATTTTATTGTCGCAATGCCAGCCAGATCATGGTTTCGATGGCTACCACACTGGTGGCCTGTGATGGGATACATTGAGTGGCGTCGATGTGCACTTCCGAAATTTTGATTGCTGCAAATTATCGGGTAAACTGCTATGGCCAGTTCTCATGGTAGATTGGTAAAAAGTTGGCAATCAATTAGTGTTTGAGGGTGGACACAGTAGCTATTCGAGCACATCCTGCACTAATCCAACGGCATCAATTGTCAGCAAGCAAAACTATGAGTAAATTGCGCATAGAAGAGATGTGTATTTGGAGACTACTGAGCTTGCACCGAACCATTGAGCAGATGTGACAATTTGAAGCTCTCTTTTCATGCGAAGTTGAATAAAGTTCTCCGATGAAGGAAATTGAATGAAGCTCGCCCAGTCGTTTGCCACAGATCAATATGTCAAACACACTCCTTTCATAAGTACAAAATGGCGATCACATTAATGCCATTGCGATCTGCTAGATCCAAAGCCGTTTCGATGTCGTGCCTGTAAATTGCATTTCCCCCGACGAGCACACCTAACACAACAGACGGAGCTTTCTCATCCACACAAGTTCCACAAGAATGCAAATTTCTCGTTTTTGTGGTAAAAGTGCAATTGTTTCACAGGATGGGACAGTTGCATACTTCACCTTTGGTAAAATGCGTGCTCCATGGTAAATATATCACAACGACCTATGCAAAACTGTCATGTGCAGAGATCACAGCCCACTAAACTGCTGCGAATGTAACTGCTTCACATTAACCGGACCACGTTCGATCCGATTTGCATGTGCTTCATGAAATCAACTACACTGCGTTAAATATAGATGTTTTGGGCATTGGACTCAACTTTTATGATAAGGTGGATGTGGACTTTGTTGCAAGGCTTGACTGAATTCTGCTACAGTCCTGCAGCATTGCCATGCTCTGACGAATGACTCCCGCAACTAACTTGCAGCAGAAATTTTGTTGCAAAACCATCATCCACTGGGGCGTGAAAAATCACTCGTCAGGAATGTCAGCATCAGTCGACGAGCAGCATTGTATTTTCTGTCAATTTCTTAGAACTGCGGCTGTTTAAGTGCCAGCAATGAGCGAAAACACTTCGCTGCCATGGAACATCAAAGGGCCACTTTCTGGAGGTGCACAAAAGTAACATAGTAATTTGTCAAGAAGCGAGGTTGTGAAACTTTGTTGAATCGTGTTTTGTATTTTGAGAGTACAAAATTGAGGCCTTCACACTTGACTAAACCCCACACATAAAAGAATCTTAACGAACGCACTTGTCGCTGTCTTTAAACACTTTGTTTTGGGCTTTCTTCAAAAGGCTCTATCCAATTTTGTTACACATTAAAATGAAAGAGCATTTGTAAGTCACTGCTACCCAAACTCTCAACGCAGCCAAGCATGTTTATGCTTGAAATGCATGAGCTGTGACACGTCAACTGTGGCGGAGAGGTTAAAAGACTTTTAGAAGTACTGTTGAAGGTTTTATCGAGGATAAGATAATCGCCTCTTGCATTGGTAGAGATATAGCACAATTCATTTGTCCTTGACTGAGTATGTAGCGCACTGCTTGAATCTTTATGGGTACGTACATGGAGGTGATGATGACCTCGTCGGAATTCGTTACCTGTCGTTGCTTCCTCTCAAACCTTATACGACACGACGCATCGTGAACGATATAGGCATCGGCCAACCAATAGGGATCTGCATTTAACAGCAGTTGCATCTGGGTAGCTGAAAAGTAATTAGTCTTAAAATAACCCAGTGTACAATGCTTGCAATCATGTGAAATACATCACCTACACGTGGCAGGGCAACGTGGTACAACCAATGCGATATCTTGTGCATCCAACCATTTTGCGCCTACAATGTATGAAAGGCAAATGTACCTCTTTATGGGCGGCTGAGACACAACAATTTGGTGTTGTTGTGCGGTAATCCAGCAGAGTGCGAATGACAGCTGCGGAGATGGAATGAGCGACTACGGATTCGCCAGAGAGATTGACTAAGTAGTGCTGAAGTGACACTGAATTCTCGTCGAAACAATTTCGAATGCATGTCATTACATATGAGTTGAAGCGGATGCTACAAACCAGATGGGTACCATCAAAGTGCGTATTGGTGGAACTTGGCACTTGATTCACAATCACGAATGGCCGGAAACGCACACTTTCTGCTTGAATTCTGCAGAACGCTGTTTCTGTCAGCAACTTTGTGAAATGTGCACTTGCTATCTTCTATTCTAGGTGACGAGTTAGTAGACGAGTTAAGTGGGCGTGAATTATGCATCCATTGACCGAGATTTGGACACATAACCGCAGGTTGGTTTGACCACCACTTGTAGGCTGTTGACAACGGTGTAGGATGGAATGGTTAAATGTTTACAATAGGCAAGAGGTCTGTGCCACCTTTATTGCTTATTGAAAGAAGAAGCCAATAGAGAACGGTCTAGTGAAGCAAACTCAGATATGGCCCTAGAGTCATTGAAATTGGTGTTAGATATTAGGCAAAATCATCGTGCATAGAGTGCCTTACTCCCGCTTTACACGATGTGAATCATGTGTTTATGATCCAAGGACATGGTAATGATCCAATCACACTAGATCGTGGTAGATCGGCCATTCTTTATGCCTTCAAATCTCTTCCAAATGCATCGCTGAACCTGCGCAAGAAATAGGATCAATTTTGTCCAGAGTCACAAATCGGTTCTTGTCCATTAGGTAATCCACCAGCAATCAGATGTCTCTGTGCTCTTTTGCAGACTGTAACAAAAGCCTTGCTCTTGCAAGCATTCAACAAAAGTATTTAACGAAACAAACATCATCACTTACTTGGAATTTTGGATGCATTTTAAGCCAAATTTACCCACACATCATCTATTTTACAACCCAGACACCTACAAGTTTGTGGATCGTCTCTAGCTGTTTTCCATAATTTTATTTTTCTGTCTTTTAATTTTAAACGCTTTTTCGAATCTCGTGATAGTTGCACTTGGTCTTGAAACCTTAACGACGCCACAGTGTGTGTTGTGCTGTTAGAGGCATAAATTCAATTTCTTACGGACGTACGCTATTGAGTACATTCAACTTCGCACCAACCACAGAGTCGCCTTCTCAATGAGGTGATTTCGTCGAAAGGGGTGATGTTAGCGGGTCCTCATCCAATTCATGGCAAAGGCCAAAACTCGGACCTGAATACCACATATGGATGTTGTAACAGTTCATAGTGTTATAAGTATTTTAACATTGAATACGATCAAATTGCATTAAGAAGCTGTGGATTCCTATTCATAAGAAGAGCGTTATTAATAGAAATCGCAAATGGTAATGATGTTACTAGTTGCTGCTATTCAATGACGCACGCGACAAATTTTAGTACTTTGACCCAATAAAGTGAGTTAGTTAGTATTTTGCAATTAAGTAAAAACGTAGCAGATGAAGATGACTTCAATTTACTTAACTGTGAATTTTGAGTATTTTAAGCATTGTAAGAAGCTTCTGCTAAGCATTCGAATGCGCAAACCGCCATTAGCAAATTTAACAGTTCCATACCAACAGTGCTTGATTTGGGCTAGGATGCTCAAATAGATAAAAAACCCATTAAAAATTATCTACTGCTCATAAAAATCCAGTTTTGTACTAAGGCATATGGCCTATCAGGAAAAACATTATTAGAACACTGCATTAGGACGATTCCTTAAGTGTTTCTTAGATTGAAAGAAAAGTCCGCCTTTTTAGTAGATAGCAGTTCCTACAGTAGTAAAAGCTAAATCACTGAATAAATTAAAACTGTTTTGAAATTGGTTGGATATTTTAGCACTGAGGGGTACGATAACCTGCTGTTGCATAGTGAGCTTCACATGGCCACCATCTACGCCAGTGATGCTTCTCGTAGACTGATGGACACGTGGTTTGCCTGTTGCAAGCCATAGCTCTCCCGATCCAATGGAATGATGAGGTTCGAGGGATGTATGCCTGCAGCCGCGCTGAATAACCAATAATTCAACCTGTGATGGATGTTGGTTGCTGGGTGGATTTGTTATCCTGCTTGAGTTATGCAGTGCTTTGTATGTTCAAAGCTTCTTTGAACATGAATCAATCTCGTTCGTTGGCATCTGTATCGCAAATGAGCAGACAGGACTAAGAGTAGCCAGGTTTTTACCATCAATGCCTCACAGGCAGAATTAATATCTGTGTGTCCAGTGCAACATAGAACTTGACGAGAAGGCAGGTCGTGTAGTGTCCGTTTGGAGAACAAGATTTACTGTTGTTTAGTGCGTGGATCTACAGATTTTTGAAATGCCAGTCATATTTGGAAAACCCAAACATTTCTGGAGTTAGCTACATGGAATACCGCTTACGATGTTGGTGCTCCGCTAGAGGTTGTTTGAAAGTCGTCACATCTCATACCGACGGTCAGATATCCTTCGACACTATTTGGTAGGCGTTCTATGCATCTGGAAATTCAGGCAGCTAGAACCACTAATGAATGTAGGGCACTTGAAGGGATGTTCAGTTGTAATCCTCCAAGTGAATCGCTTGTACGCTTAGTTTGCGCTACCGATGCACAGCACGAAATCCTCGATCTCCTTGAATACCTCCACTATGTAGTTGCAATGCGAATTGGGAGTCAACGTAGCTTGTGAAACGTGCAGTCCTGCGCAATCAGCACTGTCTACAGGCTGCAAAACTCGTCCATCTCATCGAGTCGTATTGGCTGGTTAGGTAAAGCACTCGCATGTCATCCTGAGTGGAAAATCAAAAACTGAAAGTCTTCTTCTATTTCAAACGCAGTTAAAGTTAATTGGTCAAGTATTTCGACCCTTTCTTGCATTTGCTACAAATGAGACGTATCGAGACAACTAAAAATTGCGAATGCGTTTAAACCACTCCACTCTATGGGACGCGATTCAATCATTGATGCATATTTAACCAAGATGGAAAATATACTTACTCCATTTCCACTGTTACAATCATCCCATTTTGATGCTCACCATCACCAGAGTGCATTAACTCAAATGCTACCCATGAACTAGACGGATATTTGGCTGCAACGTAGCGTCCTGGAACTTCCTTGAAGGCAGAAGGAGGCAGAACATACATAAGCAGCGATCGCTCCAGCCTCCACCGGTAGCACATGCACTTGGCGACACCACATGCTCTGCACAGTGTACAGTCGGTAATGCTAATGGACAAATTGCGCTGAACACAGCCCATCAGATATTACTTCGCACTACACAGCCCATTTCCCCAAACAAAAACACGAGCCAATCATTCAGTCAGTCAGTCAGTCAGTCAGTCAGTCAGTCAGTCAGTCAGTCAGTCAATCAGTCAGTTGATTTGATGAATAGACCTTGTCCTCGCTTTCATCACACCACTTTTCGAACTCGACCCGCAATTTAGGCATGTTACCTCAATTCGCAGGAGGCGAATAAATTGACCATGCTATGCAACTCCGAAAATGTCACTTGTCTAGCGCCTAACATACACGCTTGAATCAAAACGATGATCAGTGAATGCAGCAAACATTCAAGTAATGTGCGCAATGCCAATAAAGACGATAGGTCCTCTAGCGGTCCACCAACCTGATGATTTTATTGAAGTGCAGACGCAGTAAACCATCGACGCAATGTAAGTGACCTTTGCAATACTTTCGGTACAACTATTTATGCGACGCACGTCCTGTCAGAGAGGTTGCAGCGCACGTCCCTGCAAAGTCAAAACCGCGCCTAATATGCAGACTAATCTGTTCATCGCGCTATAACCTTCTACTGCGCCTCCAAAATGACTGGAAGCTTTGGTAGTCAAGGCAGAAGACTAGCTCCATCCGCACTTCCAGGTGTGGATTCATGCTATGAATTGAGTCAATTTCGGTCAAATCTGGTTAAATAACGCCATATACTTTGCAATGTATGAAATTAAAAGACATCAACCCATAATCTTGCAGTAGCTCGCTCAATTACTGACAGACAGTAGTTTGCAATTTGTAGCATTAATCTACTCTGTTACAGCGGTAGGCACTTTTAGATTTGGAGAGGACAGTAGGCACGCAGGTGCAAACACACGCTGCTGGCGCGTCCGGTGATCTGGACTGTTTGTCCCTTTGATAGTAAACTCTCATGAGGTAGTGTGGAGGCTTAGGTTTGCAGACTTGAAATTGCAGCTAGATCCGGAACACAGAATTAGGTAGCAGCATTCAAAAGGTAAAAGCATTTCAACTCTGTGATGAGACTATTTAAATTAAGGTAAGAAAAGATAAAGGGTTAAAAATGATAGGAGATGCATCTAGAGTAAGTGCATGGTTTCAGCACAAAGGCGATTTAATCAAGGGAATAAGTCATGCATTCGGCATGTATTAATCACTAAGTCCTGTCAAGCTCATCGCTACTTATTGCAAAACTGTGATGAATATTAAGAACTCCACAAAGATATATGGACTAGCCACCGCCGACTTTTGTGAATATATTACAGTGCTTCTTCCCGTGCTCAATCACAGAATGCCTTTGTGGCCCAAGTCATATGCTCAGTTCTTTGAAGACTTCGGTCACATGCCTTGTCACACCTCGCGCGATCCAAAACGCTGCCGCATAGTTTGCTTTCATGGAGAAAGCGCTGTCACTCTGGCGCGTCTTATGTGCAGAGGTTGCATAATGGTTGTAAACAGAGTTTGATTGCTTCTCCTTGTCTGTCACAAGGATATCATTTGTCTCCCTTCATTACTCTCGAGGCAGCACACTTGTACAATAGTCCTTTACGGCTACTAGCATTTCTGCCGCGCATGGCTGTTGATGATACTTCACTAGAAAATAATCTAGGATGATTGGGAACTGCCTCATTTTGTGTGAAATAACTGGTGGTTTTTTAGAGTTATTGTTTAATTAGAGTTGGGAAAGTATCTTAGATAAAATATAAACCTTGTTAAAGGATGACAATGTACTGCTTGTAATTAGTGAATTAAATGCGCTACAACTGGAGGAAAACCAAGTGAACGTTGGGGCAATAAAATTTGATTTGAACCAGCTGTAAAATCGGATGTGAGAATCACATATTGCTGCTACTTGAGTGTGAAGTTTAGTGTTTGTTATTGCACCTAACGGAAAGCAAATGTTGGAATTATTCCCCATTTATGACTGCATCCGTTTCTATTTACCAAATGAGATCTGCTAACCAGCTGCCCTGCAGCGGGTTCCAAGAATTTGCATGCAAATGTGCCGCAGAAAATGAAGGTTATGCATGCAATGCTTTGTTATCCTGATTGCTGGTTCCGTCTTCGGTCACTTAGGTGGCCATCTAGCTCCAGTCTGGTGGTTGGCCTCGGAACCATGCCAGCAGTCCCGTTTCCTCTGCTTGCTGAATATATTTGTTCTGTCTTTGCATTATGCCATTGCTTTCCTTCATGGAAGTCTCGGGACACTACAATGCAGCCAAATATCCGCCCAGTGCATGGAAAGATTTGTTTTAATGCAATCCGGTGATGGTGGGTGTAGGAGTAGCTTTGCATTAGTTTTATCAGTTGTTTCACCCAACACACGACATAATGCTTGGCTGTAACAGTGGAAGGGCAGCAAGTCGCCAGTCCAACTTGGCTAAATGCAATTCAGGATTGAATCCCGTTCCAAAGAGAAAAGGCAGTGTCACATCTATTTTGCTGTACTACTGTCTTTGAATTGCTTTGAGTTGATTTGCAATTTTAGTTGTCATGATCTGTCTCATTTGCAGCAAGTGCTAGAGAGGATCAAAATAATTGGGTAATCAACCTTAATTACGATTATGTCTTGATTTAAACTGCATAGAGTTTTGTTCAATTTCGAATTTGCCATTCAAATTGATGTGCAAATGCTTTACCTACTTAGCCAATACGACTCAGTGAGATTAACCAGTTTTGTAGCCTGTAGACAAAGCAGATTACACAGGACCACATGTTCCACGAGCTACGCTCACCTTCATTTTGCCTTGCGAATACATAATGGAGGTTATCAACGAGACCGAGGATATCGTGCCGTGTATCGATAGCGTAACCTAAGCGTCCAAGCGTATCACTTGGAGGATTATAACTAAACATCCCTTCAAGTGTCCTACATTCATTGGCAGTTCTAGCCGCCTCAATTCCCAGATACGTAGAACGCCTACCGAATTGTGTCGAAGGGTGTCTGACAATCGGTACGAGAAGTGACAACATTCAACCAATCTCTAGCAGAGGCCCAACATCGTAGGCGGTATTCCATGTGATTAACTCCAAAAAGATTTGGGTTGCCCACATCTGCCTGGCATTTCAACAGCCTGTAGATCCATGCAGTGAGCAACATTGCACCCTGTTCTCCAAACTGACACTACACAACCTGCCTTCTCATCAAACCCTGTTTTACTAAACACACAAACATTAATTTTGCCTGCGTGGCACTGATTATCGAGATCTTGGCTACTGTCAATCCTTTCTGCTCATTTGTGAAGCAGACGCCAACAAACGAGCCCGATTCATGTTCAAAGAAGCTTTGAATGTACACAACGTTGCATAACTCATGCAGGATAACAAATCCACTCAGCAACCAACATCCCGTCAGCGGTTGAATCAGAGGTTATTCAGCGCGGCTGCAGGCATACATCTCCTCCAACTGCATCATTTCGTTGGGTTGGGGTAGGTGTAGCGTGCAAGTGGCAAGCCGCAAGTCCATCAGTCTACGCGAGGCATCACTGGCGTAGGTGGTGGCCTTGTGGATCTCTCTACGCAACAGCAGGTCATCGTATTCCTCCATGCCTCGATATCAAACCAATTTTAAACCAGTTTTAATTTGTTCAGCGGTCCAGCATTTACGACCATAGGAAATGCTGTCTCCTTAAAAGCTGGACTTCCCTTTCAATCAAAAAGCACTTAACGAATTGACTTAATGCATTGTCTAATAATTTCCTACCTGATAAGCTACATGCCTTAGTACAAGGCTGGATTCCTTTGAGCGGTAGATAACAGTTTATGTGCTCCTTCATCTATTTGAGCACCCTAGCCCAAATCAAACACTGTTGGTATGGAGGTGTTAAATTCGTTAAGGGCGATTCACGCATTCGAAGGCTTAGCAACAGCTTCGTAAAACGCCCAAAGCGTACGAATTTCATAATTAAGTGATTTAAAATCAACTTTAGTTGCGAAATAATAATTGGCTCGCTTCAGCCAGATTAAAATGCTGAAATTTGCTGAGGGTGCGCCATCGAATAGCAGCAACCAGTAACATCCTTAACATCTGCGATTCTTATTAATAAAGCCAATCAGATGAATAGGAATCCACAACTTCCTTATGCAATTTGATCGTATTCAATGCTAAAATAATTATAACACCTTGAACTGTCACAACATCCATATGAGATATTCAGGTCCAAATGTCGACCTTTGCTGTAAATTGAATGAGGACCTGCTAACGCCACCTCTTTCGACGAAGATACCTCATTACAAAGGCGACTTTGTGAGTGATGCAAAGTTGAATGCATTTGTCAACGTAAAACCCTAAGAAATTTAATTCATGCCTCTAACTGCACAATGCACACTGCAGCGTCGTTGGGGTTTCCAGAGCAAGTGCAAATATCAAGAGATTCGCAAAAGCGTTCAAAATTAAAAACAGAAACATGGATTGTGAAAACAGCCAGAGACTTCCGTTTAAGTAGGGCAAATTACTTGTCGCCTGCAGGCAGCCATCTCAAGAAAATGGCTGGGAAGTGCCATTCAGAGAGCGGAGTGGCCTCGCTCTGAGTGACAGTGACAGGGACAGTCCTTAGTGGTACAGGTCATGTGCATCTTCCACCATTTCTCCGCTCAAATTGAACAAAGAGGATGGTTGTTGGCGGTAGCACTGCGATCTCATTAGGAATTGAATGTTCACCCTACAACCTCGTGGATTGTTCATAGGGTTCCAACATTACTATAATATCTGACATAGATGACTGGGTAAGGCCGACCCCTTTTTAAGCAGTCATTTTAGTCCCGCGGCTTCCAATGCGTTTGTTTAGGCCTCCTTGCCTTCCCAGGCGTCAGCTAACTATGCTCATCTTCGCCGGTTTTGCTACTAAGAGGTCGTCAGTCTTCACAACCACTCGGCATGCCAGTCGCACTTTCTGAACTGCTCGAACTTCTCGAAAACTAGCTCTCATTTCGCCCTTCTACTTGTGGTCAACTACAGTTTGCCAACTACTTATTACTAAATCGAAGTGCTTCCTGTTGAATGAAGAGTCTTGCACTCGATTACATGGCTTATTCATTGCGACTAAAATTACTGCATAACCACTTAGTGGTGTTTGACAATTTTGGAGTGCTAGGTGCAGTGCAAGCATTAGTCTTGGTGTGAATGTTATTTTGAATCGGCTAGTTGAGGTAGGCTCGACTCTTAACCTTATTCCCTCTATTGGCAATCCGTATGCTTGCAGCTCTTCGCTGCACCTCGATGTGAGCATGAAGACAGAGAAATAGTGCACAATCCCTGTCGCTGGAAGGCTTAGCGATTGGCGGTCAGCTAGAGCTTATATAGGGTCACGCATTAACGCTATTCCGAGAAATTTGCTCAACTCCACACAAAAAAGAGAACTTGAAGTCGTCACATCTGCTCAACGGTTCGTATTCGCCTCCAAAAACAAGTAGGCTTGCACAGCTGCCTATCTTTGTTTTCCATGCATCATTTCTGCTTGGCCACTTTTATCCCAGTGCAAGCTCATTCACCACCAAATGCACATCTCTTCTATGCAAAATGTACTCATAGTTTTGTTTGCTGACACCTAATTGATGCCGTTAAAATAGTGCAGGATGTGCTCTAATAGCTGCTGTGTCCACCCATGCACACTGATTAACTGTAAACAGCACCATTTGTCCATTGCCAATTCTTGCTGATCTACCGTGAGTACAGCCATAGTAGAACACCCGAGACTTTGTAGCAATCAACCTTTCGGAAGCGCACATCGGTGCCACTCAACGTATTCCTTCACAGGCCAACAGTGTAGTAGTCACAGAGACCATGATCTGGTTGACATTGCGGCTGCAAAATACATTGAGGACTTTTAAATGGTTTTAAAAGGGCAAATCCATGAACATTAAACCATAACCTGTCTTCTGCCAGATAAGAAATACATTTAATTATTTTTATGCATTTGCAAGTAAAAGGTGCCTTGTAACACACTTGGCAAACAATAGCTGATTGTCAGAAATGTTACACATCCCATGAGTGGGTCAGTGTCATAAAAAGGAATTGTTGGTCAAAAATTACTTTTGAGATACAGAGATGGATGTGCACGTGATATAAGACAACAAAGAAGAAGAATCGTAGTAATTCTCAGTATGGTGTTCGTATGGGACTAGAGATGTGCTTCGTGTGCTCTTGATGCGCTCGTCAGTATGACCGCGTCGATGTGATTAGTTGATTTGATGAATAGACCTTGTCCTCGCTTTCATCACACCACTTTTCGAACTCGACCCGCAATTTAGGCATGTTACCTCAATTCGCAGGAGGCGAATAAATTGACCATGCTATGCAACTCCGAAAATGTCACTTGTCTAGCGCCTAACATACACGCTTGAATCAAAACGATGATCAGTGAATGCAGCAAACATTCAAGTAATGTGCGCAATGCCAATAAAGACGATAGGTCCTCTAGCGGTCCACCAACCTGATGATTTTATTGAAGTGCAGACGCAGTAAACCATCGACGCAATGTAAGTGACCTTTGCAATACTTTCGGTACAACTATTTATGCGACGCACGTCCTGTCAGAGAGGTTGCAGCGCACGTCCCTGCAAAGTCAAAACCGCGCCTAATATGCAGACTAATCTGTTCATCGCGCTATAACCTTCTACTGCGCCTCCAAAATGACTGGAAGCTTTGGTAGTCAAGGCAGAAGACTAGCTCCATCCGCACTTCCAGGTGTGGATTCATGCTATGAATTGAGTCAATTTCGGTCAAATCTGGTTAAATAACGCCATATACTTTGCAATGTATGAAATTAAAAGACATCAACCCATAATCTTGCAGTAGCTCGCTCAATTACTGACAGACAGTAGTTTGCAATTTGTAGCATTAATCTACTCTGTTACAGCGGTAGGCACTTTTAGATTTGGAGAGGACAGTAGGCACGCAGGTGCAAACACACGCTGCTGGCGCGTCCGGTGATCTGGACTGTTTGTCCCTTTGATAGTAAACTCTCATGAGGTAGTGTGGAGGCTTAGGTTTGCAGACTTGAAATTGCAGCTAGATCCGGAACACAGAATTAGGTAGCAGCATTCAAAAGGTAAAAGCATTTCAACTCTGTGATGAGACTATTTAAATTAAGGTAAGAAAAGATAAAGGGTTAAAAATGATAGGAGATGCATCTAGAGTAAGTGCATGGTTTCAGCACAAAGGCGATTTAATCAAGGGAATAAGTCATGCATTCGGCATGTATTAATCACTAAGTCCTGTCAAGCTCATCGCTACTTATTGCAAAACTGTGATGAATATTAAGAACTCCACAAAGATATATGGACTAGCCACCGCCGACTTTTGTGAATATATTACAGTGCTTCTTCCCGTGCTCAATCACAGAATGCCTTTGTGGCCCAAGTCATATGCTCAGTTCTTTGAAGACTTCGGTCACATGCCTTGTCACACCTCGCGCGATCCAAAACGCTGCCGCATAGTTTGCTTTCATGGAGAAAGCGCTGTCACTCTGGCGCGTCTTATGTGCAGAGGTTGCATAATGGTTGTAAACAGAGTTTGATTGCTTCTCCTTGTCTGTCACAAGGATATCATTTGTCTCCCTTCATTACTCTCGAGGCAGCACACTTGTACAATAGTCCTTTACGGCTACTAGCATTTCTGCCGCGCATGGCTGTTGATGATACTTCACTAGAAAATAATCTAGGATGATTGGGAACTGCCTCATTTTGTGTGAAATAACTGGTGGTTTTTTAGAGTTATTGTTTAATTAGAGTTGGGAAAGTATCTTAGATAAAATATAAACCTTGTTAAAGGATGACAATGTACTGCTTGTAATTAGTGAATTAAATGCGCTACAACTGGAGGAAAACCAAGTGAACGTTGGGGCAATAAAATTTGATTTGAACCAGCTGTAAAATCGGATGTGAGAATCACATATTGCTGCTACTTGAGTGTGAAGTTTAGTGTTTGTTATTGCACCTAACGGAAAGCAAATGTTGGAATTATTCCCCATTTATGACTGCATCCGTTTCTATTTACCAAATGAGATCTGCTAACCAGCTGCCCTGCAGCGGGTTCCAAGAATTTGCATGCAAATGTGCCGCAGAAAATGAAGGTTATGCATGCAATGCTTTGTTATCCTGATTGCTGGTTCCGTCTTCGGTCACTTAGGTGGCCATCTAGCTCCAGTCTGGTGGTTGGCCTCGGAACCATGCCAGCAGTCCCGTTTCCTCTGCTTGCTGAATATATTTGTTCTGTCTTTGCATTATGCCATTGCTTTCCTTCATGGAAGTCTCGGGACACTACAATGCAGCCAAATATCCGCCCAGTGCATGGAAAGATTTGTTTTAATGCAATCCGGTGATGGTGGGTGTAGGAGTAGCTTTGCATTAGTTTTATCAGTTGTTTCACCCAACACACGACATAATGCTTGGCTGTAACAGTGGAAGGGCAGCAAGTCGCCAGTCCAACTTGGCTAAATGCAATTCAGGATTGAATCCCGTTCCAAAGAGAAAAGGCAGTGTCACATCTATTTTGCTGTACTACTGTCTTTGAATTGCTTTGAGTTGATTTGCAATTTTAGTTGTCATGATCTGTCTCATTTGCAGCAAGTGCTAGAGAGGATCAAAATAATTGGGTAATCAACCTTAATTACGATTATGTCTTGATTTAAACTGCATAGAGTTTTGTTCAATTTCGAATTTGCCATTCAAATTGATGTGCAAATGCTTTACCTACTTAGCCAATACGACTCAGTGAGATTAACCAGTTTTGTAGCCTGTAGACAAAGCAGATTACACAGGACCACATGTTCCACGAGCTACGCTCACCTTCATTTTGCCTTGCGAATACATAATGGAGGTTATCAACGAGACCGAGGATATCGTGCCGTGTATCGATAGCGTAACCTAAGCGTCCAAGCGTATCACTTGGAGGATTATAACTAAACATCCCTTCAAGTGTCCTACATTCATTGGCAGTTCTAGCCGCCTCAATTCCCAGATACGTAGAACGCCTACCGAATTGTGTCGAAGGGTGTCTGACAATCGGTACGAGAAGTGACAACATTCAACCAATCTCTAGCAGAGGCCCAACATCGTAGGCGGTATTCCATGTGATTAACTCCAAAAAGATTTGGGTTGCCCACATCTGCCCGGCATTTCAACAGCCTGTAGATCCATGCAGTGAGCAACATTGCACCCTGTTCTCCAAACTGACACTACACAACCTGCCTTCTCATCAAACCCTGTTTTACTAAACACACAAACATTAATTTTGCCTGCGTGGCACTGATTATCGAGATCTTGGCTACTGTCAATCCTTTCTGCTCATTTGTGAAGCAGACGCCAACAAACGAGCCCGATTCATGTTCAAAGAAGCTTTGAATGTACACAACGTTGCATAACTCATGCAGGATAACAAATCCACTCAGCAACCAACATCCCGTCAGCGGTTGAATCAGAGGTTATTCAGCGCGGCTGCAGGCATACATCTCCTCCAACTGCATCATTTCGTTGGGTTGGGGTAGGTGTGGCGTGCAAGTGGCAAGCCGCAAGTCCATCAGTCTACGCGAGGCATCACTGGCGTAGGTGGTGGCCTTGTGGATCTCTCTACGCAACAGCAGGTCATCGTATTCCTCCATGCCTCGATATCAAACCAATTTTAAACCAGTTTTAATTTGTTCAGCGGTCCAGCATTTACGACCATAGGAAATGCTGTCTCCTTAAAAGCTGGACTTCCCTTTCAATCAAAAAGCACTTAACGAATTGACTTAATGCATTGTCTAATAATTTCCTACCTGATAAGCTACATGCCTTAGTACAAGGCTGGATTCCTTTGAGCGGTAGATAACAGTTTATGTGCTCCTTCATCTATTTGAGCACCCTAGCCCAAATCAAACACTGTTGGTATGGAGGTGTTAAATTCGTTAAGGGCGATTCACGCATTCGAAGGCTTAGCAACAGCTTCGTAAAACGCCCAAAGCGTACGAATTTCATAATTAAGTGATTTAAAATCAACTTTAGTTGCGAAATAATAATTGGCTCGCTTCAGCCAGATTAAAATGCTGAAATTTGCTGAGGGTGCGCCATCGAATAGCAGCAACCAGTAACATCCTTAACATCTGCGATTCTTATTAATAAAGCCAATCAGATGAATAGGAATCCACAACTTCCTTATGCAATTTGATCGTATTCAATGCTAAAATAATTATAACACCTTGAACTGTCACAACATCCATATGAGATATTCAGGTCCAAATGTCGACCTTTGCTGTAAATTGAATGAGGACCTGCTAACGCCACCTCTTTCGACGAAGATACCTCATTACAAAGGCGACTTTGTGAGTGATGCAAAGTTGAATGCATTTGTCAACGTAAAACCCTAAGAAATTTAATTCATGCCTCTAACTGCACAATGCACACTGCAGCGTCGTTGGGGTTTCCAGAGCAAGTGCAAATATCAAGAGATTCGCAAAAGCGTTCAAAATTAAAAACAGAAACATGGATTGTGAAAACAGCCAGAGACTTCCGTTTAAGTAGGGCAAATTACTTGTCGCCTGCAGGCAGCCATCTCAAGAAAATGGCTGGGAAGTGCCATTCAGAGAGCGGAGTGGCCTCGCTCTGAGTGACAGTGACAGGGACAGTCCTTAGTGGTACAGGTCATGTGCATCTTCCACCATTTCTCCGCTCAAATTGAACAAAGAGGATGGTTGTTGGCGGTAGCACTGCGATCTCATTAGGAATTGAATGTTCACCCTACAACCTCGTGGATTGTTCATAGGGTTCCAACATTACTATAATATCTGACATAGATGACTGGGTAAGGCCGACCCCTTTTTAAGCAGTCATTTTAGTCCCGCGGCTTCCAATGCGTTTGTTTAGGCCTCCTTGCCTTCCCAGGCGTCAGCTAACTATGCTCATCTTCGCCGGTTTTGCTACTAAGAGGTCGTCAGTCTTCACAACCACTCGGCATGCCAGTCGCACTTTCTGAACTGCTCGAACTTCTCGAAAACTAGCTCTCATTTCGCCCTTCTACTTGTGGTCAACTACAGTTTGCCAACTACTTATTACTAAATCGAAGTGCTTCCTGTTGAATGAAGAGTCTTGCACTCGATTACATGGCTTATTCATTGCGACTAAAATTACTGCATAACCACTTAGTGGTGTTTGACAATTTTGGAGTGCTAGGTGCAGTGCAAGCATTAGTCTTGGTGTGAATGTTATTTTGAATCGGCTAGTTGAGGTAGGCTCGACTCTTAACCTTATTCCCTCTATTGGCAATCCGTATGCTTGCAGCTCTTCGCTGCACCTCGATGTGAGCATGAAGACAGAGAAATAGTGCACAATCCCTGTCGCTGGAAGGCTTAGCGATTGGCGGTCAGCTAGAGCTTATATAGGGTCACGCATTAACGCTATTCCGAGACTGCGTGCAACCAGAACACGCTCAAAGCGGACAGTGAACGTGATTGGTCTAGGCATTAAGGAGAGTGTGGCGGTTGTCTGGATTGTGAAATGAATGATGTGTATGCAAATTCGGCTTAAAGCGTATTTAAAATGTCAAGCAAATGGCGGTGTTTCGTTCGTGAATTGCCTTTGCTAAAATGTTTGCGAGCGCAAGACGGCACAGAAACATCTGATTGCTGATGGATAGCGGAATGAACATGAACCGATGCGTGGCTCTTGGCAAAATTGGCCTTAGGTCGTATGCAGGTTTGGTGACACAATTGGAAGAGACTTGAAGGCACAAAGAATGGCCGGTCTACCACGCTCTGACGTAACTAGATCGCTAAAAGTCCTTGAATCACAGACACATGATCCACATCGCGTGAAGTCATAGTGAGGCACACTATACGTAATGATTTTGCCTTACATCTAACACCAAATTCCTTGAAACATGCGTTAACAGTAAGCAATAAAGGCGGCATAGACCTCTAGCCAATTGTAAACATTTAAGCATTCTATCCTGCACCGTTGTCGACAGCCTACAGGTGGTGGTCAAGCCAACCTGCGGTGGTTGTCCATATCTCGACCGGTGGATACATAAGTCACGCTCACTTAACTCAACTACTAACTCGTCACTCAGAACGGAGGGTAGCGAGTGCACTTTTCATGAAGTTGCTAACTGGAACAGCGTTCTGCAAAATTTTAGCAGAAAGCGTGCGTTTTCAGCCATTCATAATTGTGAATCAAATGTCAATTTACACCAGTATGCACTATGACAGTATCCATCTGGTTAGTAGCATCCACTTCGACTCATATGCAATGACATGCATTCGAAATCATTTTGGCGCAAATCCAGTATCTCTTCAGCCTCACTTTGTCAATCTCTCTAGCGATTTCGTCGTCACTCATTCCATCTCTGCAGCTGTCATTCGCACTGTGCTGGACTACTGCATTACAACACCAAATTGTTTTGCCTCAGCCGCCCACAAGGAGGCACACTTGCCTTTCGCACATTTTATGCGCAAAATGGTTGGATACACAAGGTATGCAGTGGTTGGACTACGTTGCTTTGTCATGTGTAGATGATGCAGTTCACAAAATTGCATGCATTTTACACTGGGTTGTTTTAGGACCAATTGTTTTTCAGCCACCCAACTGCAAGTGCTTTTACATACTGACTGGTATTGGTCGACCGATGTCTATATCACTCACGATTGGTCTTGCCGCATAAGATATGAGAGGGAGCGACGACAGGTAACGAATTCCGACGAGGCCATCATCACCTCCATGTACGTACCCATAAAGATTCAAACGGTGAGCTACTTACTCGGTCAAAAACAAAAGACTCCTGCTATATTTCTGCCAATGCAAGAATCGAATATCGTTTCCTCGACTAGACCTGTAACGGTATTTCCGTAAGACTTTTAACTTTCATGTCACCATTGACGTGTCACGGCTTAAAAATTCGAAGCATAATCATGCTAGGCTACATCGAGAGAAAGATCCAATACAGATAGAATTTTGTGGTTATTAAAATGTAAGCAGGACGAAGGCACTTCTCATTAAAGCAAACAAATGCTTGAATAAATACTTGGATGAGTAAGTGGTCAAATCAATGAACATCACTACAGTGGTCCAAATGCAAGGAATCTCCAAATACTTAAGTCGAACTAAGACATTTTACTGAGAAGCACCCAGTGCCGTAGCCAACATTATCATGATTAGCTTATATTTAGCTTCAGTTGCGAGGTTTGAAAATTATTCCTCCTAATAATGCCGACACTACAAGCCCAAAATCTTCCCTTCCAAAATGCAAAAGTGTGATGTGTTACAAAGTGCTATTCGATTGGCCTGCAATCACTCCATGACTGTCTTCATGGTCTTTTGATACGGTTCTGCGGAATCCAAGAAGTTGCGCATTTCATTTTGCTCTCCTTACAACCCGTCGGCAGGTCATGCATCCGCCGTATCATCAACTTCGGCAACGTTGGGACCAGAGAGATTTCCGTCGGCATGGACGATCTTCATATACAGAGCACTTCTTCAAGCGTCAGTTTCTGCAGGTGCCGGTGACTGCATTCTTAGCCTTCACCTGAAGACTTATAACCACACATACTACTATACTACTACAACACTACCACACTACCTTAAAACAGTTTACTCGCAGTCATATCAATAATTGAACCTTAGAGTCACATGGAACACCACTGCTAGCCTAAAAATCCTCGTCAATGGAATTGATTTGCACATGACTCGCACGAAATCAAAGGCACGAATCAAGGGCATGTGGTGCCACTATGCTTCCTTGCTGGTCTATTTGTTACAAGCAGCTTAAAGATCCGGCTTTCACCTGCTGAGGCAGAGACTAAGAGCAGTGAACTTTCGGTATCGGGATCCCGGAGTTTTTAAAAATGACACGACTCGCCCTCTTTGAGATGACCTGCGCTAATAAGTACACGAATTCGCACGACCGTGCACGCGATTTCTGCTTTTTTAAAAAGGACATGATTCAAAGAATCATCAGTCGGGATTGTATCGGACCTGAATCGTTTGGATCCAGATATTCTCAATGCGCTTCAGCTTGTCATTTGGATGCATCTTGACAATTTGGACCATATACATTACGTGTAGCAAACAAATTTCGCACGCGCCATCGGGAGCACTGAGGAGGTACTATTTTGGGTCAAGTAACCATGCTGCCACTGAGTCTACTGGGTGCACCAAATGTTCCAGAGGTGCGTTCAAGTGCACGAATGTAAGCGCTTCATTTCAGCCATTTATGCACTCCTTACCAAGGTGTGAAATCAAGCCTCCCTATTTCATTTCTTACTTTACCAGAGTGCATTTTGGTGATGTGAGCGATTTCAAGTTTGAAAAGTGTTGAAAGCCCTTGGAATAAGAGCAGTTTGGTGCAGGAACCTCCAGTAAGATGACATGTTACATGGTTCACAAGCACCTTCGCAAATTCATATCACTGTTCATTCTCTTTTATTCAGAAAAGAATAAAATGGGTCGCATTTGACTTCTCTAAAAACGCCTCCCTTGTAACTCGAATGGGCATTTTAAGTATTTTGTCAAAGCGAATTGAAGGACGAATTTTCGTCATGAAGAATGTCAAACTGACATAAGTTCCTTTTGATTGTGCCGCTTGAGAATCAAAACTTTTGAGTATTAAGGTCAGCCACTTAGGTCTCATTCTGATTACCAAGAATGTTGCTTTATTGGTTTAATAAAATGGTTTTTACTAAATTACCTCTAACACTTCGAGATCAAGACGATCCTAAGCCCATTTCCGACAGTACAACAGATGCATGACTGTTTCTCATTTCGCCTTCTCCTATTGCAATTAATAAAACTTTGTAAATAATATAGTTTAGCAACTTCTGCACCTTAAAGCAGACCAATTTTAGTGGACGAGGACAAAGTAATCACTCGCAGCTCCCAAAGATTCAACAGGAGGGTTGTAGCACTTATGTTCCCCAAATGCGCTTTGTAGGCGAGAGGCGGGAGGGCAATTTCATCTTGCTCATAAACGCATGCTGCAGAAGTGCATTCATCGTATGCAGTCCACTAGCGTGATAATGGTGGATTCCTTGCCACTGCGATGAGGCGTGCCTGAAAGGCCATATCTCTCTGGAAAGAGCATGGGTCAAGCAGTTTGCAGTTCTGTGAAACCGCTAGATTAGAGATCAACTTGGCTAGAAATTTGCTGTCCATTAGTGCTCTAGCGCGTCAGCAAATCTTCTTCATAGCTCTTACCATTGACGAATCGTTGATCTCTCGCATCTTGCCTTACATCAACACCAACAACTTCTGACAGGCTCCAGAATTGAGGTTAGAAAGAAGTCGCATTGCCCGTCGATGGTAAGTCTTCCTCGTCCTTGCCTGATCGCTAAGAAAAATTGGAATCTATGTTTGAAATAAAATTGCTCCTCTTGAAAACGACTACGCCACAAACCACTTACTGATCACAGGATCGTATAATTTCTCACATGTCATAACTTCGTCTAAGACGTCTCATGTGTTTTAGATGTGGTTCATCAAATCTCGACGCGACGGCTACCATTTGATAGTTACCTTTGTGAATTATATATAGTAAAGGGGATGACTAGTGACTTGTGGTTTGATGAAGCGTTTCTCACTTTCGCGTTCCAGATCACTTTTTTCCACTTATCATTGCAATCAAAGTTACTGACGAATTCATCACTGAGTGAAACTCCGTATAATAATAATAATATCCGCATGGTATAGGATAATATTTCCATCCACATGAAATTGTCAAATTAGTAAAACCTCAAGGAAAATATGGAAAGGCATTGCTGTTTCCACCCTGCATTTGACTCCGCACATTTTCCTATTCATCCTCGTCCTCCAAAAGTTGCTATCAGAGACAGTGTGGATGGGATTATTTTGAATGAAGAAAAGGCGCAAAATTAATGAATTTGATACAGGTTCCAGCAACCCGATCGCGGTTGCGACTGGGCATCACAGATTCCTGATAGTGGCGAATGGCAGGTGCTTCTATGATTAGTTGATAACATTCGGTAGATTGGTTCTCATTCTTGCGAATGGGTTTTATCCTGGTTCCAAGCATTGGTAAATGCATCTCTCAACTAAGAAGCATTGTAAGTGTCGGTTAATCTTCTCATTTATGACTCAATTTCCTTTCATTTAAAGTGTATCAGACACAGTTAACGCAAAAGAAACTCTACATTCCACAAGGTGTTAGTCGTCTAGGCAACTTGGTATTCCACGCCTTATGCGCATAGTTCCCGCTCGTAATATAAAAGAACAATAGAAACAGGTCATTTGGTGTTATGCGATGGGCGATATGATTGGCTGATTAGTAGGTTTCGATGCTAAAGAGGTTTCCAAATGACTTAGCCTGCTTATCGTTATGGGACAAGAAAGAAAGAGGTGTCAAGTTAGGCATTGCCGAGGATCTGTGGGTTCCGGCGCAGATGAGACACAGCAACGCTATAACCAATTGAACGAGATGCTTGCAGTGGTGTACACGCCTTATAGTGAGTATTCCGTCGTGACAAAATTGAACCTAGCGAGACCTTGTTGTACGAAGCTAAAGGGTTTCTTAGGTCCTCTGCTAATTATTGCCAACAAATGTGCATATCGATCTCACTTATCGTGAAGTCTACATGCAGCAGTAATTTGGCACTGCTAACAGACAAATTTCCCATAGCTGCATATTGGAATCATATGTGAGTGCTCCTGTGACATCCGTAGGCAACTGGCACGTTGTGCCAAGCAGTAGGATCACGCGCCTTAAAGCCTTCTCGAGGAGGCTGAAAACAATGTGCGTGCAACCGTGCGAATTCCGTTTGACTGGCATTGTGGCAAGTGGACTAGTGATGGGGACGATCACATGTCTTCCTAATAGGTGACCTTATGGACCTCACTTCAACCCTGCGACTCATGACTGCATTGGGCATTGTGCTCAAATTTCCTTTTATTCACTGTAATTGCAGAAATGCATATTATCTGTTTCCAGGTGAGTTTGCAGTCATGAGAATTCAGTACTTTCTCCACTACCCTCTTCCCGTCGCGGAGTGCATATCGGTAGTAATGGAATAGCATGCTAACATCACCACATGCCTGTGTGCATGTATGCATGTATACATGCATAAATGTATCTGCAGTTAACTGTATGTAGCAATGAAGTGGTTACAGCGATTACCCTGCACAATGTAAAATGAGCTGCACATCTAGTGATTAAAACATGATCACCGATTATGTTCCTGCGCTTAAGAAAGCAAATGATAAGTGTTGCCTCACAACATTTGCAGGTTTATTCCTCTGTCACTGCTGATGGTAATTCGTCCTACACACTGATATCTATGTCATAGTGAATGAAATGAAATTCCATAATGTGCAAGAATTTGACCGTGCTTGCCATTGGGTTCACTTGTCCCAATGATGCTCTCACTAAGTCAATCGCGGTACTGTGACAATTTTTGAACTCTATATTTGCTTTGAATGACTTACAGGACAGAGTGCATCAAAATCGCTTTGGAGTTTCTTCGAGAAGGGCTTAAGACTGGTCCTTCTGAAGTGCAGTGCAGCAGATTTATAGGCAGCAAGTTGTTGGCGCAATTGCAGAAAGTTCATTAGGTTTTATGCCCTAAAGTGACGTGTTTTGAGATTAGCGGAGTAAGGCTTGGGAATGCATGCGCAGAGGAGTGAGTAAAAAGCTTATACGCACATTTGTTAATAGGGCGCATGTGTTGCTGACGATAGTCTTTCCTATGTACTGAATTCCATAGCTTACAGTAAGTACAATGAGATTCTCTAATGTGCCTGAATTTGGTAATAATAGCCACTCGGTTCACTCGCCACAATGATGCTCACACTAGATTATTTGTTGATCGGTGACAATCCTTACATTTCATGCTTGTTTTGTACGACTTACAGGACAGAGTGTATCAAAATTGTTTTGGAGTTTCTTCCAGAAGAGCTTAAGACTAATTCTCCTGGAATGTGGTGCAATAGATTATTGCCTACAAATATTAGTGGCACAAAGCCTTGGGGCAAATTTCGTAAATATGCCTGACAAATCAATCAGATCAAATCTCTCATTTGGTTTTAACTATGGCATGAAAATCGTAAAATCATGTAACGTTGGTCAACGACGATCCGCAAAATACGAGTTAGAGAATAAAATGCGCTACAAATCACACAAATTTGTTGCGAATCTCAACGTATTGTTTTTGCCAAATTTGTAGCTAACTTTGTTATTTTACTGTACATCTGGCCACGACGTAACGCCTCCCACTCATTATTCCCACATGGCGGAAATTTCGCCAACATCCTATGCGAACAAACCTGAATGATATTGCGTTTTAATTATTTGGGACTAATGTGATTTACAATCGCAAGTCGCCAGCCAGTGACTTCAACCACGTAACCGCGCCCAAATAATCTCAAGTATTTAAAAACAACTTAGCCATTCAGTTAATCAGGCCAACCGACTTGGTTTGGTCAAGCTTTCCGTAGTTTCATGTCTATTACGCAAATGGTTTGGGATTAATCGCTTCATCGTGTCATCACTACAACTCTAAGGCAGCCAAATGCTCCTGAGACCAAAAGATATTTAAGTAAACCAAACACCAGCAAATAATGCTTTTGATACGCGAGTCATAAAATGAACCCTATTGGTGAAGTGCGGATATGCTTTTCTATAACGTCCTCGTAAGTACCAAGCTTGGCTCTCGCCCTTTGTGCGCAAGTACAGCACATCTCAATTTGCAATTGTCCTAGCAGATAATTCTTTAGAGTTCCAAAATACTTTAATTTTTGCATTGCACATAATTCTAATTCAAACTCACCTCAATCATTCTACATCAAATTGCAAAGCATTAATAAAATCTGCTTAACCAGATTAGACAGCTTTAATTTACTGAGGGTGTACCTTCAAATTCCATCAACCAGTAACAGTATTAATATTCGCAATCAGATGCCTGACAAAATCGGATGTAGCGAAGCCTCACAGACTGACAGAAATCGGTTTCTTCAGTCCTCTTTCAATTGTTGCCACTAAATGCGCAAATTAATTACATTCCTGTAAAGTCCACACGCCACAATATCTTGACACTGCTAGGAGAAAAATTCCCATGTTTGCATGTGGGATTTATGTGCGAGGAATCCTGAGACATCGGTAGGCAACTGACGCGTTGCATCGAGCATCAGGGTGACACGCCGCAACGCCTTCTCTGGAAGACTGAAGGCAATGCAAATGTAAGTGATAATTTCTCGTTGGCTAGCCTTGTGGCGACTAGAAGTGGTGACCTCTCCAGCCTCACTCAAACATTGCGGCCCATGACTACATTGAGCATTGTTTACGGAAAGTGCTTTTTGATCGTACACGCATGCATGCATGCATTTAGAAATGTACTTGTAGGTAGCTCTATGTGGTAATGAAGAGATTACAATGATTACCATGCACAGTAGAAAATGAGCTGCATTTCTGGCGATTAAATCGTTATCACTGGTTATGTTCCTGCACTAGGGAAAGAAAGTGACATTTTTTCGTCTTACAACTTTTGCAAATTAATTTCTCTACCGTTGCTGATGTCAATCTTTCCTGTATACTCCAATCGAAAGGTTGCAGTGAATACAATGCGATTCTCTAATGTGCCTGAATTTGGTAGTAGTAGCCATTTGACTCACTTGCCACAATGATGCTCACACTAAATTATCTGCTGATCTGTGACAATCCTTACATTTCATGTTTGTTTTGCACGACTTGCAGGACAGAGTGCATCAAAATTGCTTTGTAGTTTATTCGAGAAGGGCTTGAGACTAGTCCTTCTGAGGTGTGGTGCAATAGACCATTGCCTACAGATGTTGGATGCTTTTGATAAAAAATCAGTTCACTTTAATATCTTACTCTGTGTTTAGTCACGGCCTACCAGCTCTTACTTATTGTCTAGCGCCAGTGGGCATTTCTCTGACAATGTATTCGAGCAAATGGAAGTAACTTCCCATTTTAATTATTTTGGGCTAATGTGAATCACAATCGCAAGTGACTATGCCAATGACTTCATTCACGTAAACATGCCCAAATGATCTCATGAAAACTGACCTCATTTAATTTAACTTTCTATAACTTCATAGCTATTGAGCAAATGACCTCAGATACATCGCTCCATCGTGCCATCATTACAACTCAAATGTGGCTACATGCTCCCAAGGCTGACAAATATTCAATTAAACTTAACACCTGCAAATAATGCTTTCGCTACATCAGAGTTATAAAATGGATTCCACGGTAGAAACAGAAATACTTTTCCATAGCGTCATTATAAGTATCAAGCTTGGCTGTCGCTCCTTATGCACAAGTGCAGCCCATCTCAATTCAAACTTGATTATTCCGAAATTCTCGGTGTCACTCCAAGTCGTTGCAATAAATGAACCAATCACAGCGATGAGGCATTATTGACGAACGCATAAAAACACACGAAGCACATCGCTAGCCTCAAACGGATACCATGCCGGGATTTACTGCTGCTCTTCTTTCTCTTGCCTTTCTATCAGGTACGCAAGCATTCACACTTTCCAAACCTATCTTCTGTCTTACTTTATTCATGCAATAAGCTGAGTATTTGCATTTACCTATTGTGTGCCAAGTAGAACTCTTGTCTGGCATAGAAACAGTTTGTAATTTGGCACACATCGATTTGCTTCCAAGTAAGAAATCAAACTACTTATAGGAGTTTTTTACATTCCATTATTGAAAGGGACAGCTAAACAGACGGTAGTCAAACCAGCGGACAGTTATCACAACTGTAATCCCAAAGCACAGATTCTGCCTTTGTTGTGGGTGTTGTGACTGGATATAATTGACAAGCATAGGAGAGTGAGAAGGAAGGCCTAGTGCCAAGGTCGAAATCGCCACTATACAGACTCAAATAAGCAGTATTTCAAGGCGAGCATCAGTGACGTGGCATCAAATTTACAAATACTTTTCTCTCCAAGCAAGTTCTCAATGTCCACGCTTAAGATCTTCAATGCAGCATTCAATAACAAATGCAACTGCTGTATATGTAGACAGTTCACGGCATCTGAGTACCTGTGTTCATTGTTAAATAGAAGCAGATCCGCTGCTATGGGGTTCGCGAGTTATCGGAAAACCAAGTGGACGATCGCCTCCAATGCAATTTCTTTTACCCGCTAACCCCGTATGTATTAAACGATTGCATGAATGCCACTTCCTTGACATCGCTTGATTTACTTGCTTGGTTGCCTGCCTTTCCTACTTTGCAAGGTTGATGCAGAGCGAAGCATCACCTCTATGTTGGCCGCTATGCTCACCTACTGAAACGCATTAATGAACGAAATTAAATGCTTTTTAGACAATAGAGGTGGTTATTCAGGGTGAGGAGCCCTCGGAACTGGAGATTAGAGATGGAAGGTGCTTTCTTGGATCAGAGGTCTGGGGTGAGCCATGCCAAAGGAGTGGCGGTAAGTTGATGCCAGCGTTTCTTTTCTCATTTTCTCCTTTTGCTGTCGATCTTCCGTTCATAATCACAAGATATAATTTGCAGGTTTCGATAGTGAATAAATCACAACTCAGTTAATGCTACCATAGGTGATGCTAATAAGTTAATCCAGTGCGTAAATGGAAATAGAAAGCTCGAAATGTTGGTGGACAAATCTGATAACAACCACAACTTTCTGTCTAATTGAAAAGGCTTCTGTATTCCTTCTAGATAGTGCGCTGATCACTCTCAATGATGTATCAAGACAGGACGAGCTGTCTATAAGCACTGGAGACGCAGCATTTGCATCAGCAGTTTTCGTATCCAAGTGTAGATTTCAAGAGCCACGGAAAGGTAAGACAGTTTTGACTGCTGAAGAATACGGACAAATTTGCACTGTGAAAAGTTACTTTATCAAAATGACCTAGCAGTGATGGCTTACAGGAGTCTGTTTTGAAACACAACTTTGTCACTCCAGATGTTGACTAATGAGTAGAGAGGGTTTCACAAGCAAGTCATTTTCGCACAGGTGATGTCGACCTACAGACCTCGTTCCCACTTTCCCGATTTGGAT
The DNA here is from genome assembly GCA_001923025.3 of Taenia multiceps. Taxonomy (NCBI): domain Eukaryota; kingdom Metazoa; phylum Platyhelminthes; class Cestoda; order Cyclophyllidea; family Taeniidae; genus Taenia; species Taenia multiceps. The sequence goes on along the minus strand of CM010317.1, from coordinate 1,033,919 downwards.
TAGGCCAGCCATATGTGGAATTGAAATTCGGTGTGCAGGGTAGAAAGCACAAATCTTGGGTACGTTACAATTTAGATGCTTAGCACACATCAGTTTGTCCCCTTCACACAGTCACACAACCCATTTCTGCTCCATCGATATTGCCTACACTGCAGGTGGTGCTCATGAGGAACACCGAGTATGCTTGCACTTGGGAGGGGACAGAACTTCGACACAACCTATGGGACCTCTGCAGTAAGTTTCTCTTGACCCTCTTGATCGCGTCATCTTCCACGCTCTCGAGCACAACTGGAATGCCAACACCGCCTTTCTTTACTCATTTAAGACGATTTGGTGAAAGATAAAGTGTCCAACCTAAGGATATTTGCCGTGAACGTCTCGCGAGTTGGCAAGGCTAAGTATGACATTTTTGCCTGGTATGGAAGACGTACAGAACTGACCGTTACTGTTGATTGGACGCAAGAGGGTAAGAGAACACTCAATTTTGTCGAAGTAAACTTCACGAAATAAAGAGTTCTTTGATATGGCTACAACATTGGTGTACTTAGTAAAAATGTGGCAGTAAGAGGTTGTTGAAAGAAGAGTAATCAAAGAAATTGAGGCATTGTTTCTGTTTAGGCGATTCACCGGAAGTAGCGGATTGCAACAGTAAGTTATAGCACATGCATGCGGCATCTGAGAATTGCTGCAGTGGATGTCTATTTACAAAACGTTACTTAGCCAGCATTTTCTCGCCACCCGTTTGGTATGATTTTCAGGCTATCAAGAACTGACGAGTGAGTAAATTCTAATGTTGTGTGTACACATTGTCCTGCAGGTTGCATTCCATCGAGCTGTATTTTAGGCAGTGCACTTCTTGAAAGTTGATGCTTAGTTAAACAAAATCCTGCAAGTTCACCCATCAGAATCTGCATCAAGTTAATCTAATCCTGTGCTCCCTGTTTTTCATTTTGTGATTCGAGAAAACGTGGTACATGGAGGTAGGGGACATATTTGCTGTGTATGCCGCGGTGACTGCTGATTACAATAGGAGCTAAGACGATGCATTATCGAGTGTCTTTGCTTCAAAAGTAGCTGATAATCACATTTGATACTAAGACATTTAAAATCTCTCTTTTCATTTAGGCGACAGCACTGACACCTGGACGGAGTGGTAGCTGTAAGCGGGTCGCCTTGCACTGTTGCCTTCCATTTGCATTTTGTTTTCCACATTAATAAGCTTCGTCATGTACTGGCTAGGCCATCGTCAGGTATGCTAACAATGGCTTTAATATCTGCCATCCTCACCATCACTGGTGCTTTGTTTTCACTCCATGAGCGCAAAATGTATTTTATGAAGACCAATTTGTTTCCAAATTGGCTTGCATTCACTGCTCTAATGCATTTGTAAACCCCCAGCGAGCACAGCTCAGCCAGCATCATTATTAAAGATAATAGTTTCTGAAATAAAATGTAGGCTGCTATTTATAATCGTCTCACTAAAAGCGGCTTCGATGAAGGCACACTACTTTCCAAGTGACAGCTATCATTGTGTTTATGTTCGCATTAACTAACCATTTGTTCTCAACGCCTCCTGTCCCAACTCGCAGTAACGTTTGTCTGAGGCTTGTTATAAGCAACATGTTTTGGCGGCATTGTAACAAGACGCGGCAAGCAGTGCAAAGCATGCCAATGAAGACATAAACTTTGCCAGTCATGTAACACAAAATAAACAACAGCTCTGGCACTGTGATAATAATCGCGTTCCTCCGAATCTTACGTCACAATGTTTTTCTTTTAGCTAACTGCGCAAAGCAAATTTGTCCTCCCATTTTTGAATACGTGGCTTTCAAAAGCATCTGACATCTTTCTTAACGAACCTACACATTTACACAACACAAAGCCTACTATGACAATTGTAGCTAAACTCCAAATATTTTCAATGAGTCGAGTTCATTCTATCCCTCACTCTTGCTTGATTTTCGGCATCCAGTGGAGGTGCACTTCAAAACCACCAACCTCAATTTAGACATCCAAAATGGGACCGTTTGCAACTGTCCTAGTGGAGGTTAGTCAAGTTAGCTTGAGCCAATGCATGAGCACGAGCAATGCGCTTTGGACATTTACACAGGATTAACCAAATCATGGACACTTGAGCTATTTCCATGGGCATAATAGAGCACTTTGTAGGTAAAAAATAATTTTAATCGGCTTTCCGAAGTAGCCTAGGAGCAAACGAACAGTAGACACCAGTAGGATTGTGGAGCTGCTGAGGCAACTACCACTGATGGAGAAGGTGACAGCACCGATTGCTTCAAAATACAGCGCTACAGCGTTTAAGCAATAGCTAACCTCGCACCATGGATTTAACCTGAATTTGTAAAGGGAATGCCAAATTGTTGGTGAGATGCATACCAAACTGGTGACTTCTGGAGAACAATTCCTTGCAGAAGTGGTTGTCACAAGCGATCGCTGGGAAACGAATGCATTCAGAGCGTCAGTGCAGGTTATAAGCTGGTGAGGCAAATGCGGTGGTGGTTGGTATCGATGCATGCAACATTTGATGTGGCAGAGATGCTAATTCATAAAACGGCATCACATGGCATATGACTAGCGGAACAGTTCAAGGGTTGCATGAGCCCTTTAGTGGTCGTGAAGAGTCCCGTCATGTGATTGGATTTGGTTGCCCAGATCGTAAGAGCTAACGGCGCCGGATAATTTTAAAGCTAATAAGAACGGAACAGCAAATGTAACGGTCAATAGTATTGAATGCAATGCTGGTTATTTTCCCTTACAAGCTGCAGTTCCTAGCAAATGGAACGCGAGCCAGCCACAGAGGTAAACTACTGATGCTGCGTCTCGACAGATGAAGAGGCCAAGACTGACGCTGCTGCTTCCAGCCACTATTGTCGATAATCGTGCAACACTAGTTTTGTGAGTTGGCGGATTCTAGTTATCGAATTATTGCTACCTGAGTGGGTTGGATAGAATCGTGCATCGTTTTACTCTCCTGATGGAGGTGCAATAACGTTGAAAGTTATGACGGATCCAACGCACCTGTAGCTTTCAAAAAGACGCCAATAAATACTCAAAGTAATTACGCAAATTACTAGCCTTTTTGCTAAATGTAGGAGTCATATTGACAGAAACAACAAGAGTAGACGTTGATATATGCAACAAACACAATAACAAGCCATCTGACTGCGTAACAGAGGCGAAAATTCGGACTTGGTTTAAAAGCATGCTAGGCTTCTCGTCATAAATCTGCCATGTCTATTGTCGCTTGTTTCATTGCCAAACACAGAGACTAGGAAATCATGATATTCAAAATGGAACACAAAGATTGCAACCTTTCCTACTCTTACAAGTTCTCATTCTTGTACAGTAAGTGGTACACTGAATTCTGTTTAAGCATTAATCCTTCATGAGGGCTTCGACTTGGCTCTGATCTGCGAACATTCGTCCTCATGCTTACGCAAACAATATCTCTTTCTTCTTAATCAGAGCATTCCACTTTTTACTTTGTTCTATGACAAGCGAATAAACAAACGAAAAATAGTTGATTCGCAACACGGAAGTCACTCATAATCACAGTTGTTTGAAAACATGGACTAAGGGGCTTAAAGATGCACGAGAACTTCGGCGCATTTCGGATTTAACGCACTCTAGATTTAGGTTTTTTAGTTTGCAATGTCGTAGACTCTGCGGTATAATTGACCTCACACTTCTTTGGATAGAGTTCCCATTGGACTAGCGGAAGCAGCCCTTGTAGTTGCCTAAAATGCGGTGTTTAACCACGATATTAGCATGGAGTTAATAATTAAAACCAAGGAATTTTTCGTTTGCTCAAACTGCTGCCGAGTTGCCTTTTCTAAGGGCTATCAAATTCGTCAATCACAGAGTTGCTGGAGTATTGCTAGGAAAGAAATGGAGAAGACCAGAAGGCGTGCGGTCCTCCATTTCTCTTTGAATAATGCGCATTATTGTGCCAACACACGGATAAATTGAAAGGCTCCGCTTAAAAATGCCATCATTGATAAGAACACGCAGGCGTATGGTTACTTCCGAATCCATTGTTGAGAAGCAGGCAGGAAGAAGCTTCGTTTGGGCATAACTAAGAAGAAAGGGTAGTGATACCGCGAGCTACAGTGTTGCGTGCAGAGGTAGAGCTTAAAAGAACTACCTAGTTCTAAAGCATCGCTACTGCACTCGGAATAAATCTAGTCAGTATTTGCAAAATTTGATTTGTGGTGGATTCTCATTCCCACTTTAGAAAACTTTATCGCCTATAAATAGAAGCACAGGTTGACAGTCTCCTCTCACATAACGCAGATAGTCACTACTCAGGTAAACAAACCGAATCCTGCCATCCAGGACTTGGTTCTTCCCCGTCACGATAGCGATTCGGTCCTGGCGAGGTTTCCAGTTGTAGAATAAGCCCTCCCCACATTCTCTCCTCTTAGTCAATTAACACCGATTTATGCATTGCAGTTTTACGCACCGTTCTGCGGTCTCACCTACGTGGTTCTCATTTCTGACGCAGTGCACGCAGAGTAGTTGGCATCATTTAAATCGCAGTTTTTATTTTTTTTATAATTGAGCCTCTGCAGAGCGCTTTGAATTTTCTAAAACCAAATGAGAAATCAGTATGCCTACAGTGCTTGTGCCGCCTCCATACACTAGAATGTGGGAAATGGGTTGGAAACTCTGTCACAACTCAGGCCTAGCTTGAACCTCCAAGTGTAGAACTAGTCAGACCAGCAAAAGCCTCATTTTACTCGTAACTAGATACTTGGAAAGCAGGAATGCTTTTTATGACCTTTGCCACGTTCACACGACAACAAGTCCCACTTTTTATTATCTGACACATCATCAGTCAACCAAGTCTGTCTGTACTAGTTGGAAGCACGCAACTTCTAAAAGGATCCCTAGCATGCAAAATGAAATAAAATTACTAATTTCATCACCCGATTGCGTCCTTTTGGTGAGCAGTCCCATTCATAAATGCGCACAAGTGCATTCTTGCATCATAACATCAACGAACTGTCTTACGTCAAAATGAATTGGGCTTGTTACTAGCTGCCATTAATGAGATTGTCACTGTTGCGTGTGGTATTGTGGCAGTGACACCTCAGTTCAAGTTGCGTCCGCCCCGTTACAAGACAAAACTAGCTCTTCAATTTGTCACATGCCGCACCCCTTCCTATGGTTCGACTTCAAGCTCCGAAGATGTGTTCCCAACTTCACTGAGCCAATTGGCTTTGGCGTCAGCTGTTCTGACAAAGATCACACCCCAAATGTCAGCTAAAATTAAGGCAAGCACTATAATTATCCGAATTGTTGCACTCTATTCTCCTGTTTTCTCGAAAGGAGAGCTAAGCAAATTGCCAAACCTCCCATCCACTATGCAATTCATCATGTAAATAGATCCTGTCAGGTACTTTAAAACGAATTCTGCACTTTTAACAGTCTAAGGAACTCGAACTTGCAAGGTTTCACTTTAGCACTAGCAGGGAAATTTGAGCCGCTCTGTCCAGATTGTATGGCGCAACGCACAAGTGGAACTTAAGTCCTCTAAATAACCCTCAAATGTCGAGGTCATTTTATAAAGCCAAGCAATAGTCACGACCAAAACACTGAGTTGCATGGACAGGCATCCGACCCCCACGCTCTCGAGTGCGACTCTGTCTCTGCACGTTGGCGATAAAAGTGTTCGAGTTGAAATCGGGTTTACCGACAGTTGGAGGGACTGCGCATTCCAGCGATCACGCAAGCAGTTCAGTTTACGCTGCATTTTGGAATGTGAAAATTTTATTTAGGGAGTGGTCAGTTCACAAAAATTCGTCTTCGCGATTGGCGACCGGGTCATTATTTTATGCAAAGGCTACAGTTAGGCAGTGATTGGACTGAATTTTGCATTTGCTTTGCAATAAGATTAGACCTTAGTGTAAAAATCACTGCTTCTTAAGCAAGATTACGAATAGCGAATTCTGTTCGATGCCTTAGCAGCATCACGTCACAGGTGGTTATTGCGTTTTTCAAGGAGCAGGCCAAAAGACATTTAAAACGGGTAAGCAAAGCCCACGAAGTGCTTCCAGACCCACGAAAATGGGCGATTTATGACAAATATGGCAAAGAAGGCGTTGGTTTCACCCACCTTTCTGGCTTCGGTGGTTATTCTTGCTCCACTTCGGGGATGCTACGGAAGTATTTGCTCAGATCGTCGGAGCTTCGTTTTTTGATGCTTTTGAATCTAACTTTGTTACACATGGAGCTGCGCCAGTCCATCATTCTCACGCAAGTTCCCGCCTTCATCGGCGTCACAACCCTTACGAACAACGTTGTCGTAATGCTATACCGGTCCACGACACAAGGCACATCATATCACTCATGCCATTTGGTGGTGTTTTATTTGGCGATGTCTTCGGGAGACCTCTGAGTGGTGTTGGTGGCATCAGTGGGTTTTCTTCATTGTCTTCGTTCAGTAATGGCAAGGTGGGTGGTGGAATGACCAGATCAATGTCGTCATCAACTCGCACTGTCAATAATCACGTTGTCACTGCTACAGTAGTTCGTGAAAACAACGCTAAAAACGATTACAGAGACGGTGAATGGACGTGTTGTGCTGACAGAAGGAAGTGTTTGCTGCAACAAATCCTCATCTCTGCATTTGAGTTACTAAGCTCCATTTTAACAGTTGGCCATTTATTGTACAGATGCATAAACTGACGTATTTCCTACCGTATGGCTCGATTCGTTTGGTCATTTAGATTGTCCATGAAAAGAATATGCATTTTATATGGGACGATATGAACCTGTTGGGCATTGCTGCTGATTGCCAATGCCAAGCGCTGATGGTTCGTGCTACCACAATTTTGGTCTGACTCTTAAGCCATTGTTTTCCTTTAGAAATGCATCTCCAGACCTATTGCTTGCTCATGGCCGCGGTGGCTAGCATCAGGTTGGACTGGCCTATTTGAGACGGATTTTGGGTAGTGATGTTAGTGTCGGGTGGTAGCGCTGCAACGTGGGGGCGCCAACTCGGTCCACTTCCACTTATTATGTAAACAATGGTGGAACGTGTTCGGTTGTTCTGGCCGCATGTGCTTTGGTGGGTGGTTGGCAAGAGAACACCGTTCGTGCGCTAGCCATGGCGGAGGTTGAGCGAGTCACGCCTTATGGAACAACCTCAAAATGGAGGGCGCATTTGGTGCGCGTCACGATGTAAGTGTCTTCAAAAACGGAGTCTATGAATCATGAAAGCGTCATGGCAGTGGTGCATGAGTGTCTACTCTGTTATGAAGTTGTTATTAGGCGGAATACTTGGAGGACTGTAGATAGGGCCTGAAAACCATATTGCGAGTATTGTTTTGTCGGATTGGATTTGCCTTCACCTAGTGGTCGTGAATGCGTTCCCCTTGGTTATTTTTGCTGCATCCGTCTTATCTTGGTCTGTGATTCAAAAGTCACTTATAAGCCGGAAGCGCAGCTCGCATATTGATTCTTCGCATGGCTCTGAATGTACTTCAGGCTGGCGGCAATAATATAGCCTCGATTTTATCCTCTTTGCAAATCACATCACGAAGTAGGACTAAAGTTGCACTATGCTTGGCTGAGTAATGTTTCTCAACGTGACCATTTTGCTATTTTTCAAAACATATGCCTAAAAGCAGAGACACTGAACAAAGCTAGTCACATTGCCTTCACGTAGCTAAGATTCGCCGTGTATTCCTTACCATTTCATCCTTGGCTCAGTACTAATTTATCTTCACTCTAACTTTTGCTCAGCTGCTGGCCACGGGAATTCATAAGATGCTCTCTTGACACCTACTTTTAACGGATACTGCAGTGGGTGCGCAGCAGGCACTTAAATATCTTCTAAGTTTGCATTGCTTCACTTGCTTATGACGATCATTTAATTAGGAAAAATGCTATAAGTGAACTTGGTCTCGCTACCTCCTATACTATGAGTAGCTTTGAATCAAGTCACCTACAGTATGAGCCAACTCCTATGGCGCGCATAGCTGACGCGTAGCATGGATCCCATGGTGTCTCGCCATTATGACCGGTTTGGTTTTTCCCTCCATCCCCGATTCGATCCAATCTGCACAGACTCACAACCAAGTAAAAAAAATGTATTGCTTAGCATTTTAAAAGTAGCAGCAGCAGCAGCAGCAGCAGCAGAGTTCTGTACAATTTCCGCCCAGTCCAAAGGCACCAGTGGAAACAATATGGGATCCGCCCATGTCTCCGGTGCACATTGCTTCTCCTTCGATATTCTCCTTGTCCTCAGCTCATTCAATACCCGATGTGATAATTTGACTTGGTGCAAGGCTTATAAATAGACCAGGCAGTGGCTGATTGAGAGTTGTTTTTGCAGAGTAGATTTCCCGTGTTCTTGGTGGACCCACAAAACCACCAATGCTTAACTTTGAGTCTACACACTTAGCTCAGATATTAGTGATCCCTGCAGTCAGACCGTAGTCATCGACTTGGAGCGGACGTGCAACGTCAACAAGGAAAACTGGATTTGTACTAGTTCCGGTAAAGACTTCCTTTCCTCTGCACTTGGGTCTCGAGTTGTTCGGACAAATGGAAATGTGACTGCTGTATGAAACGAGCTGGGTTTCGTTATAGAACCAGGAGATGACCACGCGAAACCACTGATTGCAGTAATAGGCGACATCATGCAAACTAATCTCCACCGTCCTTCTGCACAATACACATTTCCCCACTTGCCATCAGCAGAATCGATGGAGAAGTAAAATTAGCGTCAGCCATTCCATCGAAATCAGGGATGAGAAAATATAAAACCTCATCAGTGAATTTCTGCAAGGTTCGCGTAAATTGCAATATAAACTAATGAATTCGCCACGTAAACAACTATGAGAAAATCGAGAGCTCGAGAAGTGAATTCACAAAGGCTCTTGTAGCTCCTCCAGACACGTTTAAGACCTTGTAGAAGGATATTCCCTTCCCCTCTTCCCTTCCTCCGCCCCTACTACTAAAGATTGGATATTCCTAGTCATCTCTATTATAGATACAGGCAGAATGCATGAAAATGGAGTGCATATGACGCAAGAGCCTCTGGCTCTGGAGAGGAACCACGTGCGTCCACGATTAAGCTGAAATCGTCCTCCAACCCCACGCCTTAAAAGCATCTTTAGCGAACATCAGCATTACAACTATCTTTTGGGAGCTGTAGACGCTGTAAGCACACACTTCATCCCGCCACCAATTTAGTCTGCTTTGGATTGCAGACTTTGTAGAATGTTATTCACGATGCTTTGTTAATAGCAATGCTGAAAGCGAAGTCAGAAACAGTCGTGTATACGTTGCACTCCCAGAAATGGAGTTAGGACTGTCTTGATCTCAAGGTGTTGGAGATGATTTTGGCAAGAGTCACTTTATTAAACTTTACAAAGTGACACGCTTGGTCATTGGAGCAAGATCTTAAGCATTTGGCCATAATACCCGTAAGGCTGAATTTCCAGGCGGCACGATTGAGAGGAAATTGTGTTGGTCCGGAATTCGTAATGACGCGAATCCATCCCGCAACTTGCTATGATGGAATACGCGCGAGAGGTCCGGCTGAGTTAGAAGGGAGACCCTGTGGGAGAAGTCAAATGCAATCGGTTATATTCCTTTACTTAATAGAGGGAAAGGAACAGTTACGCAAAGCTTTCGAGGATGCTTTTGAACCGTATGGTATGATATTTTACAAGGGGTTTCCATACTAAACTGCTTTTACTCCAAAGGCATTCACCACTTCGACAATTTGAAGTTATCCACAACAACAAATACACTTTGGCAAAGCAAGAAATGAAGTATAGGTGTTTGGCTTCATAAATCGTTAAGGAGAGCGAAAGTGGCTGAAATGGAGCACGTGGGCTCAAACGCTCTTCCAGAACATGATATGGACTCAACTGACCCAATAATAGTATTGTTATTTGACACAAAACAATCCTTTTCCAGTGCTTCTGATGCTACGCAAAATATCAGCCTGCCTCATGCAATGCGTATGACCTGAATCATCGAGGTGCATCCAACTGACAAGATATAGAAGATTGTGATTACTGGGCTCAAATCAAATCGGGTCCAAATCAGCCCCGATTTGTGTTTGCTTGCATCGTGTTCACATCAAGAAAGCCCAAATTGCGTTCAGAATAGGTTGGTAGACAACTGTCTAGTAAGGCAGACTCAGATACACTCTTCGTTACATTTTACTTGGAGTGACAAATTAGGCATAAAGTGCCTTGTCTCGGCTCTACACGATGTGGAATATATGTCGCTGATTTAAGGATATTTGAGTGATCTAGTCACGCCAGAGCATGGTGGACTGGTCATGCTCTATGTCTTCAAGCCTTTTAGCGGTGCCGCCAACTCTACGCAAGAAGTGAGGTCAGTTTACCCAAAATCGCACTTCTGTTCGTGTCCATTTGGCAATCCGCCAACAATCAGATGTCTCGTCAGATGTCTCGGTGTTGTCTTGTAGGCTGCAATGTAGCCTTGTTCTTGCAAAAATATGACCAAAGAAACCTCGTTACTCGCTGGACACTTTGGCACAAAATCATTTCAAATTGTGGACGCATCATGGTTCATTTCACGATCCAGAATCCAACACTGTCTCCTAAGTTCCTAAACCAAACATGCTCAAGAAGCTGTAGCGCTATCCCTCCGCCTTGCAGCATCTGTGTTGACCTTTGCTTACCATCCGCTTTGAGGGTGCTCTGTTTGCACGCAATCTCAGAACAGCGTTACCATGTGACTCTACATAAGTCCTAACTGATTACTAATCGCCAGGCATTGCAGAGAGAGGGATTGTGCCCCAACTCACTGTCTTCCTACCAGCGTCAGAGAGCAATGACAAACTGCAATCATACGGATTGTCAATCGAGGGGCGAAGGCCACGAGTACTTGCTTGTTCCCATAGAGCGCACCTAAACTGATGAATTTCAAACCATGTCCGGACCAAGGCTAATGCCTAGAACGTAAATGGCACTTGGAAACTAACAACACCGTTAAATGGTTGTACAATGACTTTAAAAGCATCGACTATGATATGTAATCAGATGCAATATTCTTCACTCAACAGAAAATGACCCAACTTAGTAATAAGCAGTTAGCGAATTGTAATCGGCTGAAAATTGAGTTCCATTTGATAAGACTTGCCACTTGGATGATTCGACTCACAGTCTGAAGGGCGAATAGGAGCTAGTTATTGAGAAGTTCGAGTGGTTCCGAATGTGCAACCATCATGCCTGGTGGTTGGGAAAGGCATGGACTTCTTACCAGCCAAACTACTACAAATGAGCATAGTTTGCTGGCGCATGGGAAGACTAGTAGGCCTAAACAAACGTACTGGAGACCACATGGGGAGAAGTTGGCCTTATTTAGCACTATCTTTTTTAATTTGTAACAATGCTAAGAAGCATGAACAGCCTATGAGGCTGCCGATGACCAGTTGGTTCTTAATGAGACCAGAATGCTGACGTCAGCATTCCTCCTTCCTGGTGAGTTTAGTTGTTAAAAAATGGATGGGGATGCATATCTTCTCTAATACCGAAGACTACCCCCGTCACTATCACTCAAAGCAATGCCAATCCAACTTCTTCCATAAAGAGCACAAAGCAGTGCACTGTCATCTGCTTCTAGCACTGGTGCTGCACAGTGGCGGGTAATAGTGACTTGAAATGGCATAGTCAGTATGAGCCTCTTTGTTTGTCAAGACACGACAGCAATAATTTAAATTTGTGGCTTGCCTGCACTCTACTTGCAGAGAACTGCAGTTTGTAAAGGATACTGATTAGCAAAACGAGGGAGTATTTTGCTCTTGTTTGCAAATATCCTAGTTTGAGCGGCATCGCATTTGGCAGTGTTTACAATCGCGTCTGCAGTACTGGCCTTTAAGGATCAAATTTTCAACTTTTTCTGAAAAGGAAGGAGTATAAAAAGCAGAGTTTAGGTGCCGAGGAGCGCCTTTTGTCAAGTTGATAATGAAAACTCTAGAGGCGATGTGTCATTTCAAAAGAGGATTGTAAAAGAGGATGGGGCTATATTGATCACATAGCCGTTATGTTTTCGTAACGAAATGAGTCCATGTTCAGTACTCACGACAAAACAAAGTGCAGTTTATGCATGGTCATCTTCTGCATTAACATCAGTTTCTTCTCTGCAAAGGAAAAGAAAAATGCCACGTTTTCCAGGTTAAATTACTTTGATAATTTGTTCTGTAGTCTTTGCTTCTAATAATCTCCCTGCTTCGTTGGAATCTGTGTGTCAGCGGATGGAAACACTTTTGAATGCAACACTTAATGCAGCCGTGAACAGCAATGCTTAGGTGAGGCCTAGAAGGTAACCTAATAAGAAGATGTCTAATCGTCTCCACCACATAGTCTACTTGCCGCAAGGCTAAACAAACAGAATTTGCACAGTTACGTTTGCATTGTTCTCTGTTTTCTCGTAAAGGTAGTGTAAATTATCTGTTTCTAGGTGGGTTTCGCAGTCGAGAGAATTCAGTTTCTTTTCTGCTACCCTCACCCCATCACAGGGTGCCTATCGGTAGTAATGGAACAGCATGCTAACATAAACGCATCACTGTATGCGTTAATGCATACATACATTTGAAAATAAATTTGTGGGTAGTTGTATATAGTAATAGAGGAACTACAACGGTTTCCATGCACAATAGAAGCTGAACTGAATTTCCGGTGGTTAAAACAGGCAATCACTTGGCCATATTAAGATGAAATAAACAAATGTTGACTTCCAACGCCTTTGTCTGCCACAATGTCACTTTTCGAAAGCATCGCTGTGTGGGCTGATGATAGCAAACTTACCTCGAAAATAGTGATTTACAATCTAGTTGATGTGTGTGCAAACAGACCTTTCCGTTGGACAATGGTTTTTCGGTTGCGGTAAGAGTGGCTTGGTTGCAAGCAGCATGCTACACAGAATTTCTACTAAGTGCGAGTATTCCGCATGCGGTGATGAATATGGAACAACAAATAACTCTAGAGATTGTTAATGCAAGGCAAGATCCGAGCTATCAACGATTTGTCAATGGAAAGAGCTATAAAGTAGATTTGCTGACGCTCAAATTGCGCCTTCCCCTTCAACGTCTGGCGCTATTGGCACCTAGGCAGCAGTGGCGGGGAGGTGATGTAAATACCAAAATAATGAACAAAATATTCAACAGAACGCTTAGCGAAACATTCAACTAGTCAACCAAACAATCGGTGCAGTGAAGAAACTAGGACTTGTGTTCAATTCTTACCTGTGGAAGAAGCATGGCGAAATGGAGGGGCGAGATAAAGGTAGGCAGGCTATCAGTTCAGCATTGAGCATCAGAGCGCGATTCCAAATCAACAAATCGGAGTCTCACCGAGAGCATCTGCTGGCATGAGTATAAGGCCAATGTTCGGATCCCTGGTAAAGTAACGTGTGTTCTTATGCACGAATCCTATGGTGCCGAAATTCAGGATGCAGTTTGTAAACCTCTTTGAGCTTACGCTACAGGCCACTGAAGTCGGAAGTTAAACCACTGAGATTAGTTGCTGCTTGCAGCAAATATGTCAGTCCGACGTTCGAAACAGGTAGACTTCTTAAGCAAACCAACATACATGCAACGATGCTATTTCATCATGCACTTAGAGGGTTTTCGAACTCAAGAGATGGAGCCAAAGAAATGTTGTGGTAATTTTGAGCTAAAACAGTATTTAATGCAGAATTTGCTTTTTAAAGCATGGATGCAGTTCAATACTTGTTATTCCAATGTTAAAATTGGGCAACCGAAACAAGGTAGACATCTATGCCTCACCTGCCTCCTAGTTAAAAGTAGTGCGCTTCAAATTTTTTCAGGCGTTTCCTTGCAAGTGCCAAATTCATCGACCTCTCTGTCACGTCTCCTTTACAAAACAAAATCAAATGCGGTAACTTACGTGGTTTATTGTTGGTGCAGGTGTGACTTCAGTAGCTTTTTTGAAAAGCATTTTATAATTACTTTAAATGAACCGGCTAATCACTGTTTCTGCCCTGCATTTCCACTTAACTGCTTTCAAGGTCTAACAAGGGATTCCATTTTCCCAACTATAGCAGCTTTGATAATGGTTTCAAACTACACTCATTTCACCTGTTTGATTTTCACAGGCTTCATAGCATTTTCAATTTACTTGACTTCGATAAAGGCTGCTCAACTGATGAAGCTTGCATATGGTTTTAAGGGTTCGATTCCAAGTATCAGGAAATTATTGGTCATCATGTTATTACTGACCGGTCTACCTGAGTACTCTGCTCGAGTATCTACAAAATAAAAAGAAGATGCGTATCGCTTCCCTTCACCTGCACCTAGCCATTAGCAACAATGAGAGATGAACGATACGCTGAGCGGTGTGACCATTGCGCGGACTCGTATGCTGCCCAACACCATGACATTGCTATTGACAAAGAAGGCTGAGAAGATGGTAGCCAGCAAGAAGCAGACCTACCGCCAAACTAGCGAGGTTGCAACTATGAGCGAGAAAACTTCCTCCCTTAGCCACTACTAACAAAATGATTAAGCATCTGATGTGCAGATTGATTGCTGTCTGATCGACTGACTGACTGACTGGCGGTGGCTCTTTAGTGTCTTATTCTCTCCATGTGCAAGTGTGTGTGCGAACAGATCTTCGGTGTGTTGGTCTGTATGCTTAGCATATAGGGGCTGTAGAGTCGGTCCGTAGTGCTGTCACATGTAAAATTGTAGCTGGAGTCGCTCACAGTCTGCATGCGCTTACATATGGTGTGCAGCCTCTGGTGGTAGGTTGTTCACAATGCTGATTCGATTTGAGAAAGGCGAATTGAATAAGGTAGTGTTAGTGTGCCAAAATTAGCCAAAGGAAGGAAAAGGTGGGTTTTGTAGACTTGAAATGACTAGCTGCCATGGTAACAAGAAAGCTAATAAATGGGAAATAGAGGGGGGGTAAAGAAATAGTCATGAAATAAACGGTACCTTAGGAGCTTTAATGCTCGCTCAGTTAGCGGCCGTTCAGAAGACCAGACAGCGATGCCATTTCGGCCCGCACTCTTCGCTTTGATAATTTTCAACTATAATTACCACCTGCAGTTATAAACGAGGCGAATTGTCATTCGGTTCATCTCAGGCATACCATGGAACGTCCGTGACAAATCTTGAGACTAACTCTGATCATTTGCTCCACACGATTTAAACCTGCCACATTATACGGATTGAAGTAATGTTATAAAATTAACAAATAAATCTGCACAAAACGATTTCGTTTTTGCGAAAATGGAATAAAACTAAGGGAAGTGCTGTGAGGGTGTCATAAGTACGTAGTTGGTCGCAAGTCAAACATGAAGCAGGTTAGCCTTGGTTTAGCTACATCGACCATGCAACCTCAGTGTCCCTAGTTTCTACAATGTTCAGAAGGGCTGCATTGGTGGAAGTCATTGCCTCGTAGCTCTAGAATGGGTAAGGCTCATTGGCCCAAACATGGTCGTACATGTTAAGACTTGCTGGTATTTAGAGAGTTGTCATTCCCGAATCCACCGCTTCTTCTCTTAGAACAGCATTTTTAGATGACTGTCAAACGTTGCAGTTCTTGGGCATCATAGCATCCACATTGCTGGCGTCCTTTTGCTTTCTTGATTTAAATCACTATTCTTACCATTTTGAGTTAACTGTAATGAATTATCAGATCCGAAGCATTTTGGAAATCCTTGCGACGTCCCTGACCAATTGTTCAACCTTTAACCGTTCGCACCTCTTCAGTTGGGATTTGGCTAGTGAAATGGAAATTAAAAACGAGGAATTGGTGAAACATCGGAATGGTAAAAAGCTTACCAAGTCAACCATTCGGATGTTGATTGACTCACTTTGATGGATCTCAGGAATGCGCTTCTTCAAATTACTCAAGCAACTTATTTTTTATTGCAATGTTGACATGTGAATAGCTTGCCTTAGAAGTGAAAAATATAGAAGCACTCCGTTTTACTACCGATTAGGAAGTGGCTGCAGTCAATGCTAGAGTATCAGTCGGCTCACCCCTATGGACCGAGGCAAAATGTCTTTACAATATGCTTTGTCGGGCAATGAATTTACTGCAGTACGTGCAAAATTATGGTGTTCCTTTCAGAACAGTTAACAAATGAGCAAAAGCGATATTTTTGAACCTCATAATGCTTTAATCACCAGAAGTGCGGTTCATTTTCCATTGTGCATGTAATCGTTCTAATCACTTCATTGCCATATGTACGCACGCATACAAATAAGTGGTAATGTTAGCATGCTATTCCATTGCCACCGATATGCACTCTGCGACGGGAAGAGAGTAGTGGAGAATGCATTGAATTCTCATGACTGTAAACCCACCTTGAAGCAGATAATTTGCACTGCTGAAGTTACAGTAAATAAAAGGAAAATTTGTTTAAGCACAATGCCCAATGCAGTCATGGGTTGCAGGGTTTAAGTGAGGTCTATAAGGTCACCTAATAGGAAGACATGTGGTCGTCCCCATCACCTAGTCTACTTGCCACAATGCCAGTCAAATGGAATTTGCATGGTTGCACTCACATTGTTTTCAGCCTCCTCGGGAAGGCTTTAAGGCGTGTGGTTCAGCTGCTTGACACAGCGCGCCGGTTGCCTACAGATGTCACAGGAGCACTCACAGATGATTCTCTTATGCAATTATGGAAAAATTGTCTGCTAGCAATGCCAAAATAGTGCTGCATGTAGGCTTCAGGAAAAGTGAGATCGATTTACACGTTTAGTGGCAACAAGTGGCAGAGGACTTAAGAAACCCTTTAGCTTCGTACAACAAGGCCTCGCTGGGTCTAATTTTGTCACGACGAAATGCTCACTACAAGGCGTTTACACCACTGTAAGCATCTCATTCAACTGGTTTTGCTGCCTTTCACATTCGGTTACATTTTCACTCCTCTACTCGCGTTTATCACTATAATAGGCATATTTGCCTACGTATCTACATCACCACATCAAGCCGACCACACTCAGACTTATGAGTTGGGATGGTATGTGCACGGCTGTGAGAACCCTTTCCACCTCGTGCGCGACCTGGATTTTATATATTGAACACAATAAGGTGGACCACAGACAACGTTGATGTTTTAACAATGCCGGATTTGGGTGGATGGAACAAATGGGAACCTTTGCAAGGGCCATGAATTTGGTTGAATGATCGCCTACAACTCAGTGAAAAATTTAGTATCTAACAGATATACCAACGACGAATCTCAAGTTCTGCCTCTTGGCATTCGCTAATTTCTAGGTTGGGGTCTCCTGAACAAGTTGCGATCTCACGCATCCGCATTGCTTAAGGCATCTACCAAATAGAACTCAATTGCGCAATCAACTGTTAAGGTCACTTGTCACTTATTAAGAAGTTCCAACTTGTGCCACATTGTATGCCTGTTAGTTGCCAACAACCATGTCTATGTTGCGTCATAAACAATGCAGACTGAAGTATCACTAATTTTGACTTTGCCAAAGCACTGCAAATTTTAGATGCGGTGCGAAGTAAATGACATTCGTACCGTCATTTTACCACCATAAGTGCAACGCAGATCCTTCTAGAAAGGAGTGTGCCGCAGGTCTCTGCAAAATTAAAGTCGGGCCGAGTAGGTAGGCCAACCTGCCTATCGTGCTGTAGCTTTCTGTTTGCCTTCGAATGAACTGGGGTTATCAGTGATTCAAGTGGTTGACTAGTCCCATCCACACCCCCAGGTTTGCATTCAGGTTGCCTGATTAGCAATTCTAGTGGATTTTATTTGTTAAAATCGCGCTTTGCGATTCTCCGAAGAATGTACTTACTATTTTTGAGCTCTGCCTTGACTCAAATTGTTGCCATTGAAAGTGGACACACAGAGCTTGACTTGCTTTTGTGTTACAGCTAATCCTATTACCCACGTCAACCTAGATTTATTCGAATAGCTACAAACGGAGAGCAGTGTGCAGGTTCTCATAATTGTCTACTCTATCACGATGGTATGCTGACAAAGGAGCGGATGGGTTGGAGTGCACACATTGCTAGATCACCCTGGCAACCTGAACAGCCCGTTTCGCTAATGACAAAATCTCATAAATAAGGACGGAAGCAGAGATTTTTAGGCATATACCTACGACAAGATCAGAACACAGAAATTGAGCAGACAAAATCGAAGTAAAGTTAATCGATTGTGAAGGCATTCTAGCTGCGAGGTAGAAATAATACACAAGATTTTTCTTGTCTATAACTAAAAGGAACGAAACGAGTCGCTGGTGTCCTTAGTTAAATCTAAATCAGGATGCGTATTTAATTTCAAAGACGAAACGCATTGTAAAACTCTGAAGTGTGATTCGAATGCTGAACAAATTCTCGCAGAAAATTGACTTAAATTGATTTCCTCTCTCTTAGCTGGCACATCAAGTCGCAATTGCAGCAAATGAAAAGGTCGATACAAAGTTCATGACCTCGGTGTCAGTGAACTTGCCATATGCTTTCACGACTGACATCAAGACAACTTTGCATAGATCGGAAAATCCACGTCAGAACGGATGATGCGTGGGTGGACATAAAAGTAATGGAATAGAATGCTGGCAAAACTAATCTGGTGAGAACTTGCAGAAGTGTATTTGCTTTATGGTGAGTATCCTAGCCTGACAAGATCAGATGTAGCGAAACCTTACAGACTGACGGAAAACGGTTTCTTTAGTCCTCTTTTAAGTGTTGCCACTAAATGTGTAAATCAATCACACTTTGTAAAGTTTACATGCCACAATATCTTGGCATTGCTAGCAGAAAATTCGCACATTTGCATAATGGAATCATGTGTGAGTGATCCTGAAACATCGATAGGCAACTGACACGTCGCACTAAGCATTAGGGTGGAACGCCTCAACGCTTTGTCGGGAAGTCTGGAAACAATGCAAATGTAATTGATAATTTCTGTTTGGCTAGTCTTGTGGGGAGTGGACGAGGAGGTAGAGATGATCAGATGTCTTCTTCTTCGGCCACCTTTCAGGTCTCACCTAAATATTTCGGTCCATGGTAACGTTGAGCATGGTTTACGGAAAGTGTTTTTTATTCACTGAAATCTATGGCTTCCAGTGAAGCAGGAAGCTTATCAAAGGCAAAGCCCAAAAGTTGAAGCATTAAAATAATTGTGAAGCAGAAGGCATGACATGCATCCTCTCCCTTGCAGAATAGAAATTAATGTTAACGCACCAGTTGCCGTGGATGTAGCTCCTTTTCTCGTTGTACGTAATAATCGTGGCCACCCCCATACTGCATTTTATAAATACACAAACAAATGCATGCATTCATTTCCTGGTTATACCATTCCATTACTGCTTATGTACCCTTCGTGGTGAGAACAGCTTAGTGATATAAGAAGGAAATATATGCAGATACTTGTTTATGCATTTATGAAATGCAGTATAGGGGTGACCACGACTGCTACGTGCAACGAGAAAAGGAGCTGCATTAACGGCAACTGTTCCATTGACATTAATTTTAACTCTGCAAAGGAGAGGAAGAATGTCATGCCTTCTGCTTCGAAATTAATTTGATTTTCTACTTTTTAGCTTTTGCTTTGGTAAGCATTGAGTCAGTCCGCCCAGCCACAGCGAAGAGGCATCGATAATTCAGAGCGTTAAACGTACGTAGGACTGGTGGAAATTTGAAACTAGGACCGCGTGCGCCTTAAGCTAGTATAACACACTTGGATCACCAGGTCGACTGTCCATCTTCTCTTTGTGCCTGTCCCCTCCACCCATCCACTTAATCAGCCAGTCAGTCACCCCTCGCTTCGCAGTGCAGCGCAACGCAAAGCAAAGCAAATCAACTCCATTCAATGCAATCGATTTCTTCCCTCCCAACCCACCACCAACCACTCATCTTCCACCGTTCATCTCTGCCACCGCCGCTCCACCTCCCATCCTCCTACCCTTCTAATGCCACACCACTTGCAACAAATATGCCTTCTTCCACAACAAAAATGCTTTCGTTCACATCCTCTCACCACCATTCATCTTCTCCTCCCTTCCATCCACTCAATAATGTCCAATAAGTAGTCCATTCATCAATCCACCCATCCGTTTTCCTTCTTCCATTGCTGCTTTTCCACCGAATTGTTAGTGCCCATTCGCCAACATCGCGGCCCTCGGCCATCAACGCGCAGCATGAATGAAGGCACGCACGCATGCAATGCCAGCGGGCCAGCAGACCTGTGGTAGTAGGTGCACAATGTGCCACCAGGTGGCGTCTCATCCACGTCAGACGTAAGTCTCCAATCTACGCTTGCATGAATTGCCTCTGCTAGCTATCCATCTCCTCGTTCATTATTTTTCTTTCAACTGACGTTTCACCTTAAAATTATGATTTTCTTCGGTGTTATCCTTCCTATGGGTTGTGAGAAAATTGGCTTTAAATTAATTTTTGTAGGCTATGTTGTTACATCGGTGTGGATATCGCCCTGAGTAGAGGAACAATCTAAAATTTGAAAGCAGAAAACCCCTTTTATGTTAGGTAATGCACTACTACCACTTATGCTCACCAGTTTGTACTTTTACTTTGTCGTTTTGCTAATTACATTTGGCGAGTCATCTCTGCTCTTGCGCCATATTTTAACCTTCTTTTTGGGCTACTTTGGTCCAGAAATTTAAAAATACAAGTTTACGGAAGGCTCCTCTCACAGAGGCGTCATATTAAGCCTTGCAGGCGATCGTTGGCAGCAATACTAACTAGCCTCGTTGCTAGGAATGGCTTGATTCCATCCAGTGCATCGTGACGATGGCTCCAGAAATCCCTGAAACACTAGAAACACAATGCGCGTGCTAGCCAACCTTACTCAATCGTGGGGTCTTGTACGCATAGCTAAACCTGTGATTGGCTCAATCAACTTCTTCGGAGTGCCGAATGCCTCTGATCTCACGACGATCTGCTTGGGTCTCCAAACGCGCCACCTTAATATCCATATCATCCTTTATAACCACTCAACCGCCCCTTCCGTCCGTGTCCTGCTTCGACTGAGTCGAAACTAACAGCAAAGAGAACCAGCACCAGAGGTGCTTCGTTCACTAGCATAATGGAGAAGACATTCAGGCCTGTATCGAAGGTGCAGGCTGCCTGAGGGCGACAAAATGAGAGCAGTGAATAGCATGCATATTATAGGCCATTTCATCCCGTACAGCGTTTAGCGGGATGGCAAGCAGAGTGGTGTTGTGTGCGTGAATGCGACAGCATGTAATGAAGTTCGTTACAGACAGAGGGCCAAGTCCCAAACCTGCGGATGTCTATAGCGGACCCGTAAGACATTTAATAGGTACGAGCGCCTCAAGGACGGTTGCGTATCCGCACATTAGTCAAGTTTTCGATCGTGGCGATTCCGTTTGCAAACCACAATTTGCAATCTTATGGACATCTTGGCTCTACACTACACAAGGAACTAATTTTCTCATAGACAGTGAATACAACCATACCCAAACATTTAAACTTTCCAAAAGCTGGAGCACGCTGCATTCTGTGACAGGTACTCACTGAAAGCTGGGTGAGATGTGTAAAATTATAAAGGGGAAGTAAGGGAAAATGAATGCAAGACTCATTGGGATATGCCTGTACGTTTCTTTGGTAAAATGGTTCGCTGTGACAAACGACCCTCGTGGTTATCCTGAGACGGATTATGGATGCTACTCTGGTTGCCTATTATGCATCCCTCTTGGTAGAACATATATCATGCTCAAACGATCCCACTATACCATGTGGCATTTAGCAAACTTCTACCATCTTTTGCACCTCAAAGCAGCAATAAGCTTGGACGGCAACCCAGAACAAATGGTAAATTGTGCAGAACATAATTTCTTAACCGTTGGACAAAGTGTTACTAAGCGTTATTGCAAATCACCCAATTGAGGCATCATGAGAAGCTTGTAACATGCGGAGGGATCGATGTAACATTGACTTTTGCTTTGCCACGGCAGAGAGGCCTAAGGTCGCTGAGCCTTCCTTACAGTCGCCAGCTAGTGCCCCTTCCTTCAGTTGAGTGCGACGAGATTCCTAAAAGCAAGCCTCGTTCACTTCGCATCTGCAGCCATGATGCAGAATTATGGCCAGTTATCAGCGGTTGGGTAAGTTGGCGATCGTTTGATTTGGTCCTACTATGGACTTTGGTTAACTACTTTATCCAGGTCTAGAATTGCCTAGCTGTTAATTGTTTGAGGCGTCTGACTTCTACTCAGATAAAAAGTGGCGCAAGAATGGTTTTTAATTAATAGTGCGAGTGCTGCTAGCCGTTTGCATCTTCAAATGGGCCCATGTTATGCCAGAAGTTGTGGTCCACGACGGTTTAGTCAACGATTTAAAAGTTAAGCCTGAAGCGGCAGTCGGGAGCTGAATTGGTAGTGTTTCACGGATGGAGCGATAGCCCCTAGACTACTATCAGGTGAGACGACATTGATGTCGACTTGCGCGCATTTCCACGTCTTGCTATTTAGCCCTGGGGACAACGGCACTGGTGATTTCCAGGGAGAGTGAGAGGCTTTCGGCTGCTGAAATCGGTCTATTTTTGGATAAAGGAAATCACTTTGAAGTTTAGATGCTGTGACAGCTGCGTGTGGCTGGGATCATGCCGATGGAAGACTCCAAGGAGATAAAAGTAAGTAATGCTAAGTAGCCGTGCATTTGCGTAAAGGGGATATGATTGGTTTTGCTCCTGAATGCACATGAGGTGATGGTGATAAGTGCATTCTTGGGTTGAGGTATGATTTACGAGTTTGGCTGTTATGTCGCAAACGCAATCTTGTGATTGCTATTTGCGCCTTGACCACTTCATATACCGACGATTTCAAAGCTGCCGTTGCCCTTGGACGTGGACTTGCGATAGCAGGTGCTGTATCGTTGCTACCTATGCCAACATGCTTGCACCGTGGACACAGATAGACGCTTGGAGCCTATTGAGCTTATCCATTCTTCTCCACTGACCATGAGGGGTATGACAAATTCAGTGTGTAGTTACTACTGCTGTTCATTGTACCATGGCACTCGAGTGCAGGTGATCGACCACCTTAACCAGGTATTTTCTGTTCAAGAGAAGCAAGCTTTCATCTGTCCAAACGCTTGTCAAGCTCGATAATGTTTGTCTTGAATGTAGCATTCTGTCTTTTACACTCTGATTTCACCGCATTACTTCCATCTTGCCGATAGCAATGGGGCAGCCCTGCTCTACCCCACGTTGTGAGCATTGCAACAGGTTCCCTACGTGTAGGAGTTTAAACGGCAGAGTGACCAAGTAACTAGTGCCACGTTAGAAGGCAAATGAATGACGAAATGAAGACCGCCAGTGTAGTCGTCCGTTTTCCTTCCAACCACACCACTGTTTAACGATCTACTTGCTGCTGAAAAAAATTGAGTGGTATGGGTAAACAAACTGAAACAACCAACATGTCTAGTAGTGGCTTCTGATGTGGAGTGATGGAAGCTCAAATTCGTAGTTGAACGTGATGATTGTTGCAATTAAAGAATGGCACTAAATATAGGAGTCATCACCTAAGGTATAGATGTGCCAATTGAAAGGCAGCTATTGACGGAATTCGAATTGAGCGATGCGACCACCTCAGAGCCTAACTCACAAGGATAGGTAATGCAAGTCTTGATAAAGTGAATGCAAAGCATAACAGTCCACTTAATCCAGCGTTCGATCCAAAGAGTAGACTTTCCTGCTCCATACTCAGGTGGTGGCAATGCCTTACTCCCTTCGTGCACAAGCTTACGTCCCCGTGCTGTCGCACTTAGTGTTGCCGAGGCTCTTCCCGCACACCCACCGTTCCCATTAAGCCAGCAGTAATAAGGGGTTCAATCAAGACGGCTTTGGTCATAAAATCCTGGTAGAGGCGGTCTACATGTCGTGAAAGGGAGAGAAGAGGGAGTTGCCAAGTGAACACTCAGATGCGAGAGGAACGCATTCTAATCCTTTCCACCAAAACCGTCAATTAATGGAGCTGTTCCACTAAATAGCGCAGAGCGGTAGTTAACTGGATCGCTTGCGATCACAATTGTCAAGCTTTTGGAATAGATCACGTCGAATCGGCCTTCTACCAATGCTTAGAGTTGGTGCTGACTCGCTAAATGGCACAGCACTGTGAAAGGCCATGAGGAGGTAGAGAACGTGAAGGTATTCCACTGTTTTCACACAAGCTGCATCGGTGTGCGTCAGTGGAGTGTGAGATCCTTGGCCTTATTCGTAGGCTATGCCGTGACGGTGGAGGAGGGTTGTCGGTTGAGGTGGAGCCGCGGAGGCATGCGAGGACGGGGCGAAAGGAATGATTTCACAACATTACTGGATCAGTGAGGTGGTTTGGAATGAGCAAATTGAGTTGGGCTGGTTTTTGCCCTGCTCGCAGTAAATGCTCTACTTGTTGCATCTGTGCAAGAGTAGGTGTCCTCTTGATGTGACGCGAAGTAGCCACATGTCAAATCGCTGAGAGGCAGTTGCCAAAGGTAGTAAAAATAGAGTGTGGGATCGCATAGACCAATCTTGCATTGCTACGTGGCGACAATGACCTGCGCTCTCGTATGGGCGTGAGAACAAGAGACGAGGAACGGTGGTCTCAAAGCTATCTCCTGATCATTTACAGTGTGAGTTTGTCGTCTGATGAGTAGTAGAATTTTCCTCCTCCACCTGAGTCACCATTGACTCGCGCCTCTCTCAACTCAGAAAATAGGTGTTTTTGCTCTTGTATTCAAAAGGCAGAGAGAGTAAGAGAAACCAGTTGACGCGGCTGAGGATTGTTAGCATCTGTGGCATCAATAACACAACCACCTTCCTATCTTGTTTTCGTACAAAACAGGATGCTCAAAGAAGGCGTCCACTCTTTTATGCTCCACGTCTCACCATCATGAGCTGGCTTTGTGATATTCACAAATAGAGACCCATGAGAATTTGGTGGGGCATGCGAAGACTGGAGGGGACTTGACGAGGACACGGATGTCGGATGCTGCGCAATTCCAGTAGAGACAGGACAGTGGGGAGTGTCTGGTCGGAAGGTAGAATTGTAGCTAACATTTGAGCGCCGGCAGTTCTCCTAGGACTGTGGTTCACATTCAGTGTTGTAATCAGTGAATGAAGACAAGTTCTGATGAAATTGTGCCAAGTGGTTTAAAGGCGAATTTGTGGATGCGTAGGAGGGTGAAGTGTGGACGAGAAGGGTGAGTGAATTGGTGGATATGGTTGGGTTGACATCGGCCTGAAGACCCTATACATGCTAAGGTAAACAACTTGATGCGAGGGGAAGCGAGACAGAGTAGGATGAATTGGTGGGACAGCTACAACCAAACAAGTGTCCAAGCACAGAAGTGAATGAACAATCAAATACAGGTGAAGGGGTGGATGAAAGCCGAGGGAATGGGGGACGATCACCGAATCAACAAATTGGTCAAGATGGGTGGAATGTTGGTTTAAAAATGCAAAAAAGGAGACATTTTCAAGGGAAACTAAGTGAGTCAGGCAAATCTAAACCTGCAGCGTTGGCGCATTTAAGGAGAGAGTTGCTGGGTGTCAGGAAGGTGGTCACCGATTCGATGTTGGCCTGTGCGGCGAGGTGAGGAGCGGCACGCTTCGACTGAAAGGTGCAAATCAGTGGAATGTCAGACTTGAGTCCTTCTCTGGACCAATTACACAATCCCGTTTATTCCTAACCCCGTTAATGCACTTGCATTTACATAATTTTCCCATCTTGGAATAATATGAACCAGGAATGCTAGCGAAATGAGCAATGCATGCTAAAAACGAATAAATGACCTTTCCATGAAAAATAACCCAGGGATGATGATTTGGCAGCATATATGAAGGGTGACACATTTGGCTTCGTCTGTACTTTGCAATAACCAATCTCAAGATACGAATATTTGTCCTGGAAATTTACGATGCGTCTGACATTGGTTTTTAAGCAATGGTCAATATGTATTGAAACAAGGACAGGTTTGAGACCAGATTTTATCTAATATAAATAACTTTAATAAGTGTGCTTAAAAACAATGTAATAAATGCAAAATCTTGTGCACCACCTCTACGTGCCGCACAAGCATTGATGCGATATTTTACGGCTGGTGTCATGCAGTAGAACTGGCCATCACTATTAGCTCCTCGTTTCCATCAGCACAATATCACCAGTGTAGATGCGATGAGTACCACTTTACGACTGTTTTGTGTTACTCCCCGGAAAGTAGTTGCGTAGTTAATGCTTTCATTTGATCTACATGCCCACGATGCCAGGTGATGACCATGGTCTTAGCGGTCAAGCAACTCAAGTTTGCTTTAAGCTTTGCAATGAAACTACCGCGTGCGACTCTCACTGCTGCTTCCTATGAAGGGGTAGACGAGAGGTAGAGTCCAAATTGAGGAGAAAGCTTGTTACGATTCGATAAGTGCTCAGTAATTGAAACTTTGCTGCACTACATCGGGGTCAAGAAGAAATTTGCGTTTGGCAAAACTGAACTTTAGCTATTATTGTTTAGTTTTTCTGTACTAGTAGTTTCTTCGGCATCCATTCTCATGACGAACTCGAGAATATGACAACACCTTTCAGACTATCAGATTTGCCCTTGCATCATATCAGTTACCACAGCTGCGTTCGTGCCATTCACGACCTTCATCCAGTGATTTGCTTTTACCAATTTGAGCTCAGCAAGGTTCCAATAGATAGAATTCGTCTCTCAAACGTCGTCGGATCATCAGATTACTGATGCGATCCCTCGATTTTTGCATAAATCTGTGAGAGCGAGGGTAACAATGTCATTTCCACTGCCTCCAACACTAGCTCATCCCGCAGTTGTGTTTGTGCCGTCTACTGATGGGAGCTTAGTAGAATGTGGTTGGATTTTGGCTACTCGAAAATTGCCAAACAAGTTTTCATTTGTCACTACGTATGGAGTGACCATTTTTGCCTCGCATCAAAGTACGTGGTTATTTTGAAACCAACCTTTGCCTTTGGCGCATGGGCCTTATGTCCACCACCTTCACTTTAACTGGAGCAGAAGAAATCGCCCCACCTAATAGGCAGCGCAACGTGATGCTAGGCTATTTATTCCTTCAGCCACACTTCCGTACATCTGCTGCCTCACCAGTCTGCTGCAAGCGACTTACGAGTTCATCGAATCGCTCTGTTAATGCTCGCGTTTTCGAGGCGCCAAGGTCGTAATACAGCCGTTTTCATTCGGAGTTATTCACATGGACGTCTCAGTAATGCTCGGCCTCGCCTCACCCACAAATGCAGGTTATTTAACCATTGTGCATCCATTTTTATACGAAGCTCACAAATAGCGATATGCATCCTGGAGAAGTAGTGAGGAATGCAAGAGTCAATCTGCAGGTGTCACCATCTTTTCTTTACACACCCTCGAGTTGCGTTGAGTGGATAGACCCCAGCTGCGTTCGCAATCTAAATGTTGCTAGACGAGCCTGCATTCCATTTCACACGGACCAAAGAAGCTTAGAAGTTTGACGACGATTTCTCAGCGGAGTGCTAGAATAAACGCTACATGATGTTGACACTTCCGAAAATGCAGGCATTCATTTTGCGCCATTTGGAGAGCCTTTATTCTGAGGACGGATGACCACTCTCGAAGTTCTCCGTCATTTATTGTTTAGAAGTCTTGCACGAAAGCAGAAGGCTAAAAAACGCTTTGCGTGTTTTCAATACGCCTCTACTCGATGACTGAAAATCGCATTCATCTGCATGCATTCGTGGATATGCGCGCCCTCATCAATGGGCTCTCTTCTGTTTGCAACTGTTCACCTCCCGTCTGAAACCCCACTGGCACAGAGTGCTGGATTAGGGTAATGAGTGCAGTTTGCGAGCGCATTATCTGCGAGCCAATTTTCCACCCTATTCCACTGACGGCGAGGCTTTGTGCAACGCTTGTTGCAAACATCGTGCGCAATAGTGGTAGCCAAAATACCAAGCAGACATGTGTAAACACTTAAGCTCAGTGGTAAGTCACCCAAGGATAGGTGCATCAAGCTGAAATAATGATACCGAGATGTTGCTGAAAGGTCTGTTGGAGCCTAAATTCGAGTGGCAAACCTTCAGTCAAGTGTGTCCTGATTGATTGAGCATTTCTGCTCAAACTCAAATCAGCTGGGTCGCTGTTTAAATGGAAGCATCCAGGTAAATCGAGAGACAGCAACATACTTCAAGGGAAACTGGAACCACTTCTACTTCATTTCTTACGCATGAGTGGTAGAAGTCGCCGTGCATTTTAGACCATTCGGCTACTGGATTGCGAATAGTAACCGTGGTTGCATCGCGACTTTCGCCAGGCGGCTGGTCAGACAGTTGGTCACTGCCACTTGGTCCATTTATTAAAGCACCACTGATTCCCTAATGCGCAGCGGGAACCAAATAAACCAGTTCACTTTCACAGGACCAGAATGAAATGCCGACTGCACCTTACCGTTTAGGTTGCAACACGTGCCCACGCATCTCAGATTCTAGTGCTGTGGGCAATGATTTCCACCCTCTATGTGACAGCAAATACACTTGTGCGAAGAAATATTTTTCCAAAGCAACTCGAATAGCAAAGGAAAAATATGTTTGGAGGGAAGATTTGGCGTTTATTTGGTGGAGTGCGTAGTTTCTTGCCCAGTCAATGACTAGATTATGGGCTTGCCAAACACGTGTGCGGGTCACTACAGCATGAAGGAGGAGTCGACACAATAAGCCCAATAGCGGCTTATGGCAAGGTGTTAGAATCTGCCTGCTTGATAAGTGTGCTGATGTCCGATGCCTAATGAAGCACACACTAGTCATCGAACCGAGCAGTTGGCAATATCATCCAATGCTAACTGGTGAGGAATGGCGAACCCGAGTCAGCAGACAACTGTATGTTGGGCTTTGCATTGAGGGAGAAACGTGAAGGATGGATGAGGACGAGAGGCAATGGCGACTAGCGTGAAGTCAGAGAGGTCATCGTGAGAGGGTGTGGAAAGCCAACGTAGAGTCGTGCGCCACTGACAAACACGTGGGCGTACGTGGACTAGTCATGTGGTATAAGCGCACGCGCCATGTTACAACCACGCTTGTGGGCGTGCTTGACCTCTCCTTCAAAATCACTCTATTGGAAACGCGTACACAGCAAAATTTTATTCCTTTTGCATAACTTGTTTGGTGAACGTGAGTAGCAATGATTGGTGGACTGATTGGGTGAATGCGAGTGACAATGACTTTCACCGTTAAAGCTAGCTTGAATGCCTAAAATATTTGTTTGCACGAAAAACTTATAGGGTGATATTCTTTTCGATCGCTTCATGTAACTTCCATTATAATTCTGCTCTGCTTTGTTTTCGACGCTTTTCTCCGATTATAGTGACTTTGAAATGAGCCTTTGAATTCTCCATGTTGATTGGACAGGCGAATGTGTGTAGGAACGAATGGTGCATTCCTCCATATAAACGCAAATTCTTCCTTCCTAACATACCTTTTCTTGTCCAATTAATACGGACAACTCGAGGACTCATTTCAAAGCCACTAGACTCTAGGAAATAAAGACAACTGGAAACTGAGATAAGCAGAATTGTAGCAGCAGTTACACGAAGTTGTGGAAAATCAGGTCATTTTTACATTTTTCGTGCAAGCAAACCCTATGGGCACTCAAGTTAACTTTAGCTGTAAAAGTCATCGCTACTTGCGTTCACCAAACAATTTATAAAAGAAGAATAAAATTTTGCGGCATACGCGTTTCCAAGAGAGTGATTTGGCAGGGGAGGTCAAGCATGCCCACAATTGCCGTTGCAACGTGTCGCGTGCACATAGACCGCATGGCTAATCCCAGTACGCCCACGTGTTGTTACTAGCGCTCACCAAACATTTCATACGGAAAGAATAACATTTTGCTGCACACGCGTTTGCAGGAGGGCGCATTTTAAGGCGAAGTGAAGCATGCCCACACGCGCATCACATGGCTAATACCACTACGTACGCCTACGTGTTGGTCGATGGCGCATGACTCTACGTTGGCTTTCCACACCCTCCCACGATGACCTCTCTGTCTTAACGCTAGTCGCCATTGCCTCTCGTCCTCATCCATCCTTCACGTTTCTCCCTCAATGCAAAGCCCAACATGCGCTCCTCTACACTATAGCTATTAGCCGAATTGCTACGAACATGTAGTGATTGTTGAGTCACTTCTAACCGCAGTCGGATCTTTCTTCCAACACCATCCTTCAACCCTTGTTCGTGGAACTGCATTCATTTACTCTGTCAACGCTAGAGGGTTGCAAATGTCACACTTGATTAATGTGTCGCACAGGTCTTGGCATGAGCACCCAGGGATGACTGTTCGACATTGCACTTGGAGTGACCGTCATCGTATTTAATGTGTAGGCAAAACATGGCCGTGTGTTTCAAAAGTAATGGGGATGATGAAGACTTATAAAACCTTGGATAGCAACGTCTCCCTGGATTTGGAGGCAACTTCAGCATTGTGGCGTAGGCGCCACATCCTTACGCTATGGGCTACAGCGTCCATATCAATTTGTCCTGCCGAATGTGCCCCACAGGAGTGTACCCATTCGGGTATCGATGAGAATTATGTTAAATGTTACAAGTTTTATTTGGCACTACAGAATTGTTCACCATGCTTAATCTCCTAGTTTCGAAGCAAAGGCGAGCATTTGTCGACTCAACCGTTCCCTGCATTACTGAAGCCTGCAATGGAAAATAGCACTTTTGATGACGGCAAATTTTTAGCTGGAACATTAACAGTTAGCGAAGAATTCGGTGGTTTGCATCAACATACGAGAGCGTTGACGACAATACCAAGGTCATGGAAGTAAATAGGGCTGCAGTGGCCAAAACGGTGGAAGTAGCTCCATCTGTCATCACAGATCTCGTAGAGGTTGTGTCTTCCCTTGGGATTGCAGGAGTTCCTTCGGGTTTTCCAGTAGTAACTGCCACTCCTTCACCTCCTATCAGAACAACAAATCTCCACCACAGTACACCTCAACATCCAAGTGTCAACCAACTGCTACTAGTGTGTGAGGAATCATTTGATACTATCTTATTGTGTGCGCCTCATTTCCTGCATGGTCAATTTCATAGCAGGCGATAGTTCGAACAAACCTTGCTAAGTAATGTTGTAGAGTCAAATGGGCACTGTTGTAGACTTACTTGGATGCAACTAAGCCAAATTTAAATAGCGCTTCAAAATTTGATGAAACGTGTGGGAAAGCTCACCTTCATCCAGAAGTGGCGTAGTTGCTGTTACTCCTACGCTATAGATATTGTGATATTTGGCTGGCTCTGCATCTTCGTTTACAGTGCGTCCTTTAACAGAGGCAGTCACGCTTTGTCCTGGCCGTAAGCCTCCGAAGGTGTAATTTTGAGTCACCGAAAGATCGATCTTATCCTGCCATTCACCATCGAGCAGCCAAATGACTCGATAGCCAGTAAGGAGGCCTGTGGAATTGGGTGGTGGAGCCCACTGCATAAACACCGTGCTAGAGTTGACTGCTTGAAGGCTCACGTTCTGGGGAGGACCAAGTTCTGCACAAATGAATATACTCCTATTTGTCATGAGTGTTGTGAGGTCGATAAAGCTCTACTTGTAACGATGTCCTCTTAAGCATCCCCTAATGAATGAGGTGGAGGTGAAATATGCCAAGCATCGGAATAAATAAACAAATGCTAGCTGTTAAACATTCAAAAGGCGAAGAGCAGGTGAAGTATCAAGGGAATTCATAGGCCTACGCATTGGTACGGAGTTGACAAACGAGTGAAAGCGGCTACGTCATGTCCAGCAATCCACAACTGTTTGCATCCTGGGGAACACCCGCTATGATTGCTAGATTTACTAATTTAGCAAAGGACCTTCTTTGCTAAACGCTTCACACTTGCGTGGACCCAAGTTAAGCATTAGAATGCATCTTACCTACTATTAATTGAGCTTGTGCGTACAGAGCGTAAGTTGCCAATATAACGAGGTAGACGTGAAACCGCATTTTCAAACCAGAAACAAATCGCATTGACAACTCACACATGGAGTATTTATACACACGTTGCAAAATGAAATAGGCCTATGAAATGGCTGGTTCTTTACCCACAAACAAATTGTGAAATCACACCCACACTGGGTCGTCGCGTATCACTACGCCGTGTGACAACTTATGCCGGAGACACTGAAAAGGACTACTGATATTGCAAAACAGCATTTACCTCCAAGGCTCGACCTTGCTCAACAATTAAGGAGCTAATTTTACATAACTCTCATTGATACTCGAGAGCTCAAGTCAGCAGACAACTGTATGTTGGGCTTTGCATTGAAGGAGAAACGTGAAGGATGGATGAGGACGAGAGGCAATGGCGACTAGCGTTAAGACAGAGAGGTCATCGTGGGAGGGTGTGGAAAGCCAACGTAGAGTCATGCGCCATCGACCAACACGTAGGCGTACGTAGTGGCATTAGCCATGTGATGCGCGTGTGGGCATGCTTCACCTCGTCTTCAAATGCGCCCTCCCGCAAACGCGTGTGCAGCAAAATGTTATTCTTTCCGTATGAAATGTTTGGTGAGCGCTAGTAACAACATGTGGGCGTACTGGGATTAGCCATGCGGTCTATGTGCACGCGACACGTTGCAACGGCAATTGTGCGCATGCTTGACCTCCCCTGCCAAATCATCACTGAAAATGACGTGTACGGTGTGTGGTTAACAATGACTTTTTCATCTAACGTTATCTTGAATGCCTACAATATTTGCTTGCACAAAATACTCTAATAATGGCCTTATTTTAGGCAACTTCTTACATCTGCTTTTAAATTTCTGCTTAGCTTATGTTCCAGTTTTATTATTTCACAGAGAACAATATAAATGCTTTGAGGCCTTGAATCATATGCGATGATTGCACATCTTCGAGCAATGTAATCCTTCCAAAAACCGCCAGTCTTCTTTGGTAACACGTTTCGTCCCTTGAAGTGGCAAAGCCCAGTTCCCTTTCCAAATTTTTTGAAAGAAGCGCTGTTTTGCAGGGGTTTATTTGGTGCTACGAAGAGGGTGGGAATCATCATTCGGAGCAGTGCCGTCAGAGAGACATGTCTAGGTCTTGTGACCTGAAGGGTATAGGCAGTCTCCATTTTGTACTGATCCTGAGAACCTGGACAGTTTTATTTAGAATGCGCTGCCCACTAAGGATGCGGCGGCGCTTTAATAAATAGACTAGCTGCAACTGACAAATCATAAGGTTAGCCACCTAGCGAAAGTCGAAATGAAACCATAGCTTCGCACTTGCAATCCAGTAGCCGAATGGCCCAAAATGCACGGCGACTTCCATGACTCATGCGCGAGGGATGAAGTGGAAGGATAATTTCATTTAACCACTGACCCAGCTGATTTGACATTGAGCAAGAAAACGTAACCACTGCGGTCACACTTGGCTATAAGTTTGTCATATCACCTTAACCTTCGATAGCCCTTTCGGCAACATCACGTCAATGATGGTTCCAGCTTAATGCACCTATCATCGGGTGGCCTACCGCTGTGGTCAAGTGTTGACACATGCCCATCTGGTACTAATCCCCTAGATGTATGTAGCCAGCGCTTGCAAACCGCATTCGTTGTATTAATCCAACGCTCTGTACTGCCGGACCTTCAGGCAGGATTCAAGCAGTAGCAAAGGCGAGAGGAGAGCCCATTGATGAAGGGACGCACATCCACGTATGTAAGCAGGTGGACCATTCCTTGCTTCAGTGGGTCATTGGGTAGAAGTATATCAAAAACATGAAAAGCATCTTTGAGCGTCTAGCACACATTCATGACCACATCGTCTTTGCTTTCGTGTAGGACTTTTGAATAACACTTAATGGAAGACAAGGGGATGGTAATCCGTCCTCAAAACAAAGGCTCCCCAGATGACGCGCGATGAATGCTTGCATTTTCGGAAGTGTCAACTGCGTCCATCGGTTAGTGCAGCATCGCTAAGCGCTCTCCACTGACAAATTGGCGTTGAATTTCGAAGCTGCTCTGATTAATGCAAGTTGGATTGCTGAAGTCGCTCAATAACGTCTAGGCTCAAATTATACAACTGGGGATGGCAACACACGTGGATTAGCTTTTGCAATTCTCACTACCTCTTCAAAGTGCACATCTTTGTTTGTGAGTCTGTTATAACGAATAAATGCAGCGAGAGAAATAACCTGCATTGTGGGTGAGATTGGAGTCCAGCACTGCTGGATGTGGTCGAAACATCACAAAGTAAAGTATAATTGAGAAATATGGAACATGGATTGCAGGATTTTTTTGGGATTACGTTAGGATTCTGAGGGATTTCATTTTAAATGAAAACATCTGTTTTACTCCCTCATAGCCCCAAAAATGTGAGCATTGACGGAGCGTTTTACTTAATTGGGTAATCGCTTGCGGCAGATTAGTTACTTCGCAGATTCACGGAGGGACAGTGAGGGAATGAACAGCCCAGCATTACAATACGTTGCTCATTAGGTGGAGGGGTATCCTTTGCTCCAGTGAAAGTGAAAGTGGCAGATATAAAGTCCATGCGCCAATGGTGGAGCTTAATTTTAAAACAGCCACACATTTTGTCGCAAGGCAGAAATGGTTACTTTACATGTAATGACAAACGGAAACCTGTTTATCAACCTTTGAGTGGCCAAAATGCAACTGCTTGTTTCCGAAATCTCATCAGTAGTGAGCATAATCGCGATTGAGAGGTGAGTTGGTGTTGAAGGCAGTGAAAAGTTATTGTTCCTTTCCTTCCTGCAGTAGCATGCGAAAACAGAAAGAGCAAGTGCGTTGGCCGGAAGTTGGGATACCTTTGAGAAACGAATCCCATCTGTTGGGGCCTTGCCGAATTAAATTGGTAAGAATAACTCCGTAAAAGAAAAACGTGGGTAGCACGGACGCAACTGTGGCAACTGGCATGATGCATGGGGAATCTGGTAATCTGCGAAGGGTTGTCAAATTCTCAACTTTACCACGGGAAAAGAAGCTAATGCAACTGCTACTATGAACGATTGTAAACAAAAATTGCTGATGCTCAGTTTCACCAAACACAAATCTCTTCTCCACCACGGTAGAGTGCAATGAAGTTCAAATTACAGGGCAATTACCAATGTACAACACATTTTCTGTCGACTTTGGGCTCCTATCCCTTGTCGATGCTTCCATGGCCAGTAGTAGTAAGGATCGCATGTGGCATTTTCATCGCTGGATAGGTTTTGATGAGAGAATGCACCGTGTTGCAGTGTAAGGATTAAGGCAAGCTTGAGATTGCTTGACTACTAAGACCATGCCAAATCATCTACAGGCTATCCTCCACGGAAAATGGTTAATCAATTATTTTCAACATAGTTGCTCACATTCCTAGTGTTCAAATTAAATACCAGTCCAAGACAGGAAAGTTATGTTATTGCAATTGTATTTAACGGGGTCAAGAAGACAAAGGATTGTGTAAGCGTCCGAGGAAAGACTCGAGTCTGACATTCCACTGATGCGCATCTTTCAGTCGAAGCGTGCCGCTGCACACTATGCCGCGCAGGCAAACATCGAATCGGTGGTCATCCACCTGACACACGGCAAAAACATCTTTCAATGCGTCAGTATTGTGGATTTGGATTCACTTAACTAACTTCCTTGTTTCCACTTCCGTACGCTTTGTTTCCGTGCACTCCCAATCCAACATTCCACGCACCCCGACCAGTTGGTTGCCATGGCATTTGTCCATCCCCTTACTGACAGTTTGGTCATTTGTTCATTTTCGTGCTTAACACTCTTATTTGGTTTAGCCGTTTCACTATTTCATCTTTTCCTCCTTCATACCCACTCCCATCAATTTGTGTACGTCACATAATCACACCCTTCTCCTATCGGGCTCTCATAGATACTTGGCTCTCCCATGCACCTATGATTCATCCACATGTTCGTCTTTAAGCCACCTGGTCCAATTCCATCCAAATATATATTTTCATGCAATTCATCCTCCATGGTCTGACCACGCGGTTGGACATCTCTCCGCTCAGAAGAGACCACCTCTTCTACTCTCGAATTCACAAGTTCTGTACACCCACACCCATGTCCGATCTACTTTACGAAGTTCTCCTTCCTTTTGTTTCCCTTACTCCAAAATGACAAACTGGGTGTCATCCACGTGAAGAGTCTTGCTTAGCACCAATGCCTGAGCTCCGTCCTCAATTACTTTGCCTATGGTAGGCAGCATTTGATGTGTTCCCCAGTTAGGTTGGACTTCGCGCATGTGATATAAAAGTCAGCAATTTACTCAGCAAAGACAATTTGAGCAGCTTTATTTAATGTCTCTACATCTGGACAAGGACTTATAAAGTAGCGAACCAGACTCGTTGAGAAATATTACTCGGCCATGATCGGTGCAAATTTGGTCTAACTTCGTAATGTTATTCGCAAAGAAGATAAAGTCATGGCTATGTTACCGCAGCTAACTTCAGGTGTATTCTGGGGTTTCTGACGAATCAGCGCACCATCTTTGCTTCTGACTCTTGGGTGGCTTTTAAAGCACTGACAACGACGGACCGGATGCAACAAGAAAAACCAAGGCGAACGCATTGACGAGCCTTAGAAGAAGGTGGACGAAAAGCAATAAGAGATACGCGCAAAAGTCACGTGCTTAGTTATATGGGTTGACCTCCTGGTGAATAATGCAGTGGTCTTCACAGCTGGCACTATTTCAAAGCGATAAATTTGATTAGATTAAAACGGGCACCCATATCTACGGCGATTGCAAAGGCAAGCAAAAGGAAGCAATGCATTTGTATGTCAACAACTATCTGCCCCCTTATCGCTAGCTCGATAAAATCGCCCCAATCGTAATGCTCTTGTAATCTTTCTAAAATAGACATACTCGTTGCACCACTTTGTGATTTAAATGAAATTTTGGTACCAAATACCAAATTGACGATGGGAGAATGTGAGCGGTATTAGGACAAATAATAATCCCACTGGCCAAAGCGGAACAAAATAAAACAACCTTCTTGCAGCTCATGTGAAACAAGCTTCGTTGTGTTAACACCTTAACAAAAGTGTTATGATCATCTCTTCAGCGACTTATTAGTGCATCGCAGCGAAGTGATATCTGAATAATCTTAAATATCTGTTCCGACTTAGTGGTCGGTATAGTATCAGTTATTGCATTATTCAACATCTAAATACATGAGGAAGTATGTGCTGCTTGTTGCCTTTTTTCTTTGTCAAAGTAAAATCTGTAATGCCATATTAAGAGCCTCGGCTAAATAAAGGAATGTTGACCGGCATTGACCTGCATGGCATCTTAAATGGATGAGCTTTGCTTCATATTGACCACACTCTGCCAATAACACTTTGTCACAAAGTCTCCTGTTTTGTGAAATCTGAGCTGACTTCTACCCATTTAAACAACAAGTAAATCTTAAAGAACCTACGAATTTTGTGCCAATTTTTTGGTTACGTTGATTAAATAAACTAAAGTTGCATAAAATGATGGCAGCCATTTGGGTCATAAGTAAGAGCTTAAACAAACGATGGCTGTACGGGTGGATGGGTATGTAGACAAGCAGTTAGAGAAGGGGAAAATTTTGTTATATGGATGGTTAGATTGCCTATGTTGACAAGAGTGCTGTAGAAATTGGGACTTGTTGTGCATGGTTGAGCCATGGGTGATTGGGTTAAAAAATTTGGCTATTAGAGTTGTAAATGATTGCAGGTCAAATTTTCAGAGCACTAATCTGTCATTAGTGAGATAAGAACCTTGATTAGCAGATCATCTTGTTGATGTTGATGCCGTTAACGATGTTAATCATCGAAATCACTGCAAATTTGTGTAGCGCAAGCTCAACAAGTGAAGGTGTAGAGTGCTTCGATAGTCTATTTGCTGCACTAGAATTTATAAATGTCAGTGAATGGAAACACTGAAAACGATCATTGTACCCGCAAACAGCTAGGCCGAATCGTAGCTTAAAGGGTCACCCGAAAAAGGCATGTGATCGTCTCCATCGGCTCGTCTACTTGCCAAGATGCATGACTGCACTAATATTGTTTACAGTCTTCCAGAGAAGGCCTTTAGGTATGTCACCATGAGGCATATAATTCACAACCCACCAGAGTAAAAAATGTCAAAACACTGTGATGTAGCTGCAAAGCCTGATTTAGAGCAGTGCTTCACTGAACATCTAAAAGTAATAAAAGGTGTTAATGAGCGTTCCTGTCCCTAAAATTAACTGCTTTTCTAATGTTCTCTCGACCTCGTTCACATGGACAATGTCCATTTAGCCATCATTCGTGATGTTGTCATTTAAGATGAGTCTTTATGCTTATCAAATAGCAGAACCTGAATTTATGTCAGCCGAAAATCATGATTTGCCTTTTCAAAAATATTGATTTATTCAGATTTCAATACTAGCCTTCGTAAACCATTCATCTCAGCACTAAATTTAGCGCGCTTTCTAACGGGAGGTGGCAAAGTATATGACGTTGGCATTACCAATTCATCCAGCCGATTCGACGGCTTAACACTGAGTTATAACCGAATGTGGGAATAAGGTCGGTTTCAATTCAACAACTGCTACGATGTCGCCGAAAAGCGAATCGATAATTTTGTAGCACTTAGAGTCATGTTCCTGTGGAAACACACAAACACCCTTAATTAACAAATTTACGTGCAAAGTACATGCCAAAATCATGAGCCTCTAAATGTTTTGGTTAATTTTAACCTTGTTTGGGGATGAAGATTATTTATTGACAAAAAATTGTAATGAACGCCCAATGGACAGATGTATCATAAGGAGTTACATAGATTGTGGCAATTCAATCAGCCAGTATATTGTTTTGCGAACAACTCAGGCTTTTGGGAGTACTTATGAAAATGAAGGTAGTTCCACAACCAAATGGGGTAGCAACTCATATTTCTTAGAATAATAAAACAGCACAGCTTTACGAACAGCATGCGACCGGTACCAGGACCGCTTTATATAAGCTGTGAAGTCAGCACCGGCATGGATAAAGTGCGAGTGGGTAGGTATTTATATCATTGGAGGAAATGTCGGCATAACTATTTTAGCACTCTGTGCGTAGTAGCTTACATGCCTGCCAGAGTTGGATCTGGCGAGACCTTATAGTACGACGCAAAATGTTATTGACAGTTCTTTGTTAGGTATTGACACTAAATGTGCAAATAAGTCGCACTTTTTATAATGTTTACGAACAGCAATGATTTAGCATCGCTAGTGGAAAAATTTCCCACATTTGTGCATGGGATTCGTGTGTGAGAGCTCCTGTGACATCTGCAGGTAACTGGCACGCTGCATTAAGCATCAGGTTTATGCGCCTTAGCACCTTTAAGTGAAAAACATGACAATTATCTTCTCCTTTGCAAAGTTAAAATGATGTTAGTTTAACAATTGCCATAAGTTCAATTGCTTTTCTCGTCGTACATAGTAACCGTGGTCATCCCTTGACTGTCTTTTACTGATAAATAAGTATATGCATGTGCATATACATACACATTTAGGTCATTAATGTACCGCTTCATTACCACGCATCTACGCTTCGTGATAGGAGTGGGTCAGCAGATAAGACATTGAATTCTCGTGACTGTAAATCCAACTGGAAACAAATATTTTGGAATGCTACTGGTGTAATCTGCTAATTTGACAAAGAATTTTGGGCGCTACTGGTCAACGGCATGATAAGGGTAGTGTACAGAATCGGGAGGCCAAAACACCTGAACCATGCACGCGCTTGTTCCTTTAACATGAGTCTCAACAGTATGTCATTAAAATGCCATCGCAAGATCAACAACTTCGCCTCATCAACTGCAAACGTGGCAAGTGCGTTAACACTGAGGTGGCAGACTTCTTACTACCCTTTTCATACACTGCAAATGCGACTTGTCACGCCAGCTAAGAGATGTGGATCCACTTTAAATCAGTGCTGGTTCAACACAATGTCAACATTTATGCAACAATCAACTTTCAAATTAGGGATTTCACAATTTGTTTCGTCTTTGATGTTGATTACAATCCTTAATTCAGTTTAAAATAGATCGG
The DNA here is from genome assembly GCA_001923025.3 of Taenia multiceps. Taxonomy (NCBI): domain Eukaryota; kingdom Metazoa; phylum Platyhelminthes; class Cestoda; order Cyclophyllidea; family Taeniidae; genus Taenia; species Taenia multiceps. Next base: position 993,895 of record CM010317.1, on the reverse strand, counting down.
ATTAGAGACTTGCTTTTTCTCCCATTTATGGTTAAAAAACAACTTGTGTTCTAGGCAGAAAACGAAACTACGGCTCCTGGAAATAGGAGTTGTTTTAGTCGCCAAGCACTTGTGGCAGGCAAAGTTGTTCTGACATTGTAACTGGTCATTCCAAATATTCTAAAAGTTAACTTAACTAGCGCGCATTTATATTAATTTTACCTATACAATGGGCAGATAATTGGGTGCATTATTTTTACTCTTGGGACTCATCCGCTTGTATGCGTTCGCAATCATTGATGGGGCAAATGATTCGTAGATCGCACCTGGTAAATGAAAATGCATGCAGTCACAAGTGCAGAACAATTCTAGCCCCTGCTTCGCATTACGAGCACTACCGAACATTCAGTTTAAAACGCAAGTGGCGATGCTATTCACTTTTCACATTGAATCCCGCAGCTGCCTTTACTTAACTTTTACTACAGCAGCTTTTACTAATTTTATGCCTAGATTTAGCAAATCCATTTCCTAAAACAATAAATTTTGGAGGAGTTGCAGGTTCTTTTGCACAAAATTACTCGATTTGCAAGTGATCTTAAATTGCTTCCAATCAAAGCACTACTAGCAGTAATGCGTAGCAGAAATGCAAATAACTAAGAAAGATTAACGGTTGCATACAGCACTTCGGAGCAATTAAAGAAGGCGAATGATATCTTCGTGGCGGACAAATGGGAGCAAACAACGTTTGTTTATAATTGTTGTGCGACCTCTACACACAAAACGCGCCAGATTGGCAACGAACTTTACAGGAAAGCGAACTGTGATACAGCTTTCGGATCGTGCAATGTGTGACAAGGCATGTGACAGAAGTCTCCAAAGAAATTGGCACATGATTTGCACCACAAAGTTATTCTTTGTATGAGCACAAGAAAGAGGCATTTCAATATCTTCATAAAACGTCATTAGGGGCCAGTCTAGGTGTCAGCGTAGTTCTTTCCACGCATCAAATACTTGCATTATTCGACGACTGACGTGATGATGATGAGCGAATCTCGAATGTATAAATTAGTCTATTAAATCAAGCACATATTTTGCATATTACTGACAATTTTATAATCTTACTGCTTAGATTGTTTTGCCTCTTCTGAAACCTTTCGCTTCTACTTGCCCTAATTTAACCATTTTTATCTTGTCACTGAAATGCTTCCGCCGCTTCGTCAGACAAATTTTTGTGTTCTGTTCTGTTCTTGTCGCAGGTATTTGTCTGGAAGTCACTGCTTCCATCCCTATGAGATTTTGTCGCAAACTGCTCGAGCTGTACAGGTTACTGTGTGGATCAGCGATGTGTGCTCTCCGGCTCCTCCGCTCGCCTGTCAGCACACTATCGTTGCAGAGTAGACCATTATGAAAACTTGCACACTGATGGCAATTCGCAAAATGTGCACAACTGAAAAATCAACGTCGTTACTATAATAGTTTACAGCACAAAAGTAGGTTGAGCCTAGTATGTTCACTTTTATTAATAACATATAGCGACAGAATGGAATTGCGCACACATTCTTCAGTAAATTGTGTGGCGAATTCAGTTAAGGAAAATCAACTAGAATTACTGGTCACATAGTATAAATCCAAACGAAGAAGTGTGAGTGGAATAGTTTATCACCTCAACTACCGATAACCTCGGCTAATTTGAAGGCTAACTGAGAGCTACGGCACGGTGAGCGACTCGGCCTGCCTATTCAGCAAGATTTTGATTTTGCGGAGATCTGTGACATAATACTTTCAAACAGGATCTGTCTTTCATGCATAGTCGTACGATGATATTGGCAATGTCAATTACATCGCACTGCATCAAAAAATTGTTAAACTGTGGGCAGAGATGAAACCAATCGTATTCCAGCCTGCACTGTACGAAAAGCAGCGCAGGTATGACTATTCGCAACCATCACAATTAGAGCATCACATTTGGTTTTAACTTTAAAGTAAATAGCAAGTGCCTTAAGCAGTACGATTGCGTGAAATCGTGACCCGCTTGGGGGACCTTAACCTCGAAACGAACAAAAGCCAAGAGGTAAAACTTTAGATTCGTCGTTTAGATATTTGTTAGCTATTAAAATGCTTACTAAGCTGTAGGCAGTTACTCAGCTAAGTTTATGGTCCTTGCGAAAGTTTTGATTTGTTCCACCTACTTGAATCCAATGTAGCCTAAAACATGAGCGTTGTCGATGATCCACTTTGTTGTGTTCACTATTGTTACTCTAGATCACGTAAGAGGTGGCAAAGGTACTCACAGTCGTGAACAGGTCATCTCAACTTATAGATTCAAGTGTGGTCGGCTTGATAGGGTGATATAAATGTGTGTGCAAAGTTGCGTACTATGGTGATGAAGCGTAGGTAGTCGCGTGACGATGTGTTTACACATGAAAAAGTGGTGAAAGTAATTGAAGGGGATGCTCACAGTAGTGCGCATGCCTTACTATGAGTATTTGGGTCTGACGAAATTGGATTTAGCAAGGTCTTATAGCACGATACAAAACGGTTTCGGGAGTCCAACGTTAATTGCTGCCACTTAATGTGCAAATCAATCACATTTTTGCAAAGTCTACATGCAGCAACACTTTGGCATTGCCAGAAGAAAAAGTCCCATTTTTGCATATGGGACTCATAGGTGAGTGTTCCAGTGACATCTGTAGACAAATGGCATGCTGTACCAAGCATCAAGGTTATACACCTTAATGACTTCTTCAAAAAAAACCGCAAGCAATGTGAGTGTAACTGTGTGGAATCTATTTGACCAGCACTGTGATAAGCCGATGAGGTGATGTGGTCGACTTTTCAGGCCTTGCTTAAACCTTGCCGTTCATAGCTATATTGAGAGTTGTATTTTAAAACTTTGCCTATACACTGTTAATGCAGCAGTACAAATTGTCAATTCCCAGCTGAATTTACAGTCATAAGGATCTAGTATCTTCTCCGCTAAATTGTGCTTATTATAAAGTGCATAACGGTAGTAATGGAATAGCATGCTAATCCAACCGTATGTGCGTATACGTGGACATAGATATACGTTTGTAGATAACCGTGTGTAGCAATGAAGGGATTGCCATGATCATTACGTACAATGGGAAAGAAACTGCATCTATGGCAACTAAGCCATTATCATTGCCCTTGTTTCTGCGCTAGGGAAGAAAATGGCATGTATTCTGTCCTACAACATTCGTAACTTTATTTCTCTGTCGCTGCTGTTGACAATTGTTCATACATACCAACGCACATGCAACCAATTTTGTCATGTCCACGACTGGGATCGTTAGTGTGACATTCAATAAAGAATGCAGTTTCTATGGGCATACACAGTTGACGACATCTGAGTACCTCAGGTTATTGGAGCACCAAGTGGACGATCGCCTCCAATGCACTCTTTCTAACCGCTACCCCGTATGCATTAAACGATTGCATGAATGCCACTTGCCTTGGCATCGCTTGACCTACTTGCTAGGGTGCATGCTTTTCCTACTTTGCAAAGCCAACGCAGAGCGAACCATCATCTCTATGTATGATCACTATGTTCATCTACTAAAAAAGCATTAATGAACGAGGTTGTGTGAGGTTGGACGATATACGTCGCGTTTAAAGGTAGCAGAAAGTCGTATTTGAAGATTAAAGAGGCTGAGTGTTTAATCGGATCAGATGTCTTTAGTGAACCATGCCAGAGGAGGGGCGGTATGTTGATCGCAGGAATTTCTTTCCCTTTTCAGTTTTATTATCACTCATCAATCCATCTACCATAAAATAAAATTTGCGGAATTGGATAATGAATACAATAAAACTCGTCAATAAGTAAACCCAGTGCTTAAATTTTAGAGGAAAATGCGTAGTTGTGGTGTCAAAGGCTGAAAATAATGAAAACTTCCTGTCTACTTGAAAATGATTTTGTATTTCTTTTGGATGGTGCGATGATTTCCCTCAATGATGCATCGAAACTAAAGGGACTGTTTATGAACACTCAAAATGATACTTTCTTAACAATACTTTTGCACCTAACTTTAAATCTGAGGAGCCACAGATGGGTAAGACAATTTTAATGCCAAAGCATACAAGCGACTTTGCACCATAGATAGTTATTTCATTAGGATGGCTTAGTAGTGAGGGTTTTAAGAAGTCTCTTATAGGAACACAGTTTGAGTGCTCCAGAGGTTGACCAATAAGTAAAGGCGATTTTACAAGAAAGCCTTTTGTATAGAGACAATATTGAGTCACAGACTTTGTTTTAAATTTCCCGATTTGGAGAATGCTATCTATATATCGAACTGAAATTTAGATTTCAAGGCGCAAAACGTAAATCATGGGTACGTGTCCTTATTTATGCTTACCAAGCATTAGTCTATAGCTTTTACATGGGGGTGCAAGCTCCCTTGTCGTTTAATTGCATGAATACTCCACGCCATTTTTGCTCTATCGATGTTGCAGGTGCTGCGTGCGAAGAATACAGACTTTGCTTGCACTTGGGAGGGGGGAGAGCCTCCACACCTCGATTGGTATTTTTGCCATAAGTCTTCCTTGATCCTAGTCATCAAGTCCTCTTCCATGCTCTTGAGCACAATTAGAGTGCAAGTACCGCCTTCCTTCACGCAATCAAGGCGATATGATAAAAGACAAATAATCCAATCAAAGAATACTTGCTGTGAATCATTCACTAATCGGCGAGGCTAAATATGGCTCTTTCACCTTGTATGGAAGGAATGCAGTTGTGACCTTTGCTGCTGATTGGATGCAAGAAGTAAAGAAAACATTAAATTTGTCTAATTAAGCTTTCCGAACGAGAGACACCTTTGAGGTAGTCACAATATCAGCGGACTCTTGAGACATGTGACAGTAAAAGGCTGCTAAACACGGGTTTTCAGAGAAACCGAAGCATTTTTTTTTTTAGGCGGCTCACCAGAAACAGCGGATTGTAACAGTAGGTTATTGCACATGCATGCAGCATCTGGAAGTGGTTAGTATGGATGCCTTACGACAAAATATTATTAAGCCAGCATTTCCTCATCACTTAATTGGCATGGCAATCAGGCTATCAAGAAATGACGAGTACGTAACTTTTAATGTTTTGTGTACGCATCGTTCTACAAATTGCATTCCAACCTGGTGTACTTTAGGCAGTGCATTTCTTGAAAGATGATGCTTGAGTTGAGCGAAATACTACAAATTTGCCTATCAAAAATCACATTAAATTAATTTTAATCCTGCGCTCACAGTTTGTCATTTTGTGATTCGAGGGAACGTTTGTGTCTGCCTGTTCTACGCGATTTGTTTTAGCAGCACTGTAACTAGATGCGGAAAATAGTGCGAAGTATGCCAAAACCGGTAGAGTTTTGCCTGTAAGCTAAAATAGAATAAACAACTACTCTAGTGTTGTTGCATAATTTTATTCCTCTTAATCTTACGTTAAAATGTTTCTACTTTTAGCCAACTACAGAAAGCAAATTCACCTCCCATTGTAAGTACGTCACTTTTAGGAACAACTAATGCCATTTGAACTAGATGTGAACATTCACACAGCACAGCACTAAATTTGACAGTTGACAGCTAAACGTCGAATGTATACAAAATGCTGAGTTCATTCTCTCTCTCAATCTTGTCTGATCGCATCCGGCGGAGGCGAACTGTAATGCTACTGATGTTTTTCAAGGATCATGAAGACATTTGCCAGTAATTTTAGGCATGCAATATAGTCAAGTTCAATTAAGCCAATGAATGAATACAAGCAAAGTGCTTTGAGCACGTAAGCATGATTACTTAAATTAGAGCTACCTGAGAGATTCTCACAAGTGTAGCAGAGCGCTTTGGAGGCGGAAGAAGTTGTCATTTTTTTCTTGCCAAGCTAAGATGCTGCCATTAAAAGGAAGGGCTATCATTTATAATACATTGGCAAGAAATAAGTTCTCCATGGCACTTGGTGCTTCTTCACATTTACCAAGCTGATTATTGGATGGCGGCACACCACTTCAAAGCCCCTAAAACTAAATAAAAGTCGTTTGTTTACAGTATGTATGCCACTCCTATACACAACAATGCAAAAAGTGGGTTGGGAAACTCTGCCACACCTGAAGCCGAGTTAAAGCCGCCCCGTGTAGAAATAGTCAGACCTGCAAAAGGCACATTTAATGGTGACTTGATACTTGGAAAGCAGAAATGCTTCTTATGACTTTTGCCACAGCCACACGACGATTACTCTCATTTTTAATAATTTGACACCCCACGCCCAACCAAGTTCGACCCGCACTACTTGAAAGCACGCAACTTTTAAAAGGATTCCTTAAAAGCCGACTGAAATTAGGGCAAACGCTTTGGCTAACCAAATTGTTACACGCTATTCTCTCATTGCCCTAATAGGGGAACTAGCCTAGTCGCTAAACCTCCCATCGACTGTACATGGCATTGTGTGAATAAATCTTGCCAAATAATTTGATCAATGAATAACATCTCCTGTTTTTAAGTCCCTCTTTACAATAATTTAAAGTCGTTTTGCAATGTTGGACAATCAAAGAGGCTTAATTTTTCAGCGTTTCATTTTGTCGCCGGTAATGAATTTTTAATCACTCTCTCCTGATTGTATGGTGCGACGTACATGTGGATCTCAGGTCTTTTTAATAACTACTCAAATGTCGATAGATGCGAATAAAAGCACTGAGCTAAATGAACGGGAATCTGACACTCACACTCTCGAGTGCGGCTCTGTCTCTGCACCGATTATGCCTGCACTTTGGCGGAGACAGAGCATCGAAACGACGAATCGTACCTCTGGTGTTAGTTTTCCTTGATTCTCTTGATCAAGTCATCTTCCATGTCCTTGAGCACGCCTGGAGTGCAAATGCCGCTTCTCTTCTCTTATTCAAGGCAATTTTATTAAAGATAAACAATCCAACCTAAGAATTATGCCACGAACGTTTCGCTAACTATGGCTCTTATCTAGCATAGAAGAAATACAGTTGTGACTGTCACTGCTGATCGGACACAAGCAGGTAAGAGAACATTCGATTTATTGAGCTACTGCCTGCTGCACAAAACATTCCGAAAAAGAGACTTCTTTGAGGTATTCACTATATTAGCGCACTCTAGAGACATGTGACATTAAAAGGTTGTTAAAACGAATTCTTAAAAATTGAAGCATTATTTCTGCTTGGGCGATTTACCGGAAATAGCGGATTGCAACAGTAAGTTATAGCACATGCATGCAGCATCCGGAAGGGTTTGGTGCGGATCCCTATTAACCAGACGTTATTTATCCAGCATTTTCTCATCACTTAATTGGCATGGCTTTCAGACTATCAAGAAATGACGAGTAAGTAAATTTTAAAGTTGTGTGTACGCATTGTCATACGAATTACATTCTAACCCGGTGCACTTTAAACAGTGCATTTCTTGAAAGGTGATGCTCAGGTTAAACAAAAGTCCTGCGAATTTGACTGCCAAAAGTTGCATCAAGTTATTTTAATCCTGCGCTTACAGTTTGTCATTTAATGCCTTAGGAAAATGTGGTAAATGTAGACGAGGGACATAATCGCTTTGTTGTGTCGCTGTAACCGGTGATTCTGAAAGGCGTTAAGGCGGTAGGTTAGCAAGTTTTCTTGCTTCAAATGCGGCTGGCAATCGCATTTGATGTTAAAACAATCCAAGAATCTCTATTTATGTTTGGGCAACAGCGCTGATAGCTGGTCGGAATGGTAGCCGTGAGCAAATCGTCTTGCACTGTTGTCACTCAATTCCATTTTGTTTTCTACATAAATAAGCTCCTTTATGTACTGGGTAGGCCATCGTCAGGTATGCTAACATTGGTTCTAGTGTCTGACATTTACTTTGGTTTAAGGACCCCGTTCTAAGTTCTCTTCATCCCTTGGTAAAGTTGCTGCTGCTCTGTGATTAGCAGATTTGGCAGCCCGAGGAGAAAGTAATCTCCACAGCAGCCTGAGCAAATGGAGTTTTGATGATTTTACAATGCCAAATTTATTGCTTCGTGACAGAAACCTGGCTTTCAGGCAGCCACAATGGGATCATTCGCTTGGTTAATAAAAGTTTTAGCCAAGGAAATGTTGCGTCATCGATGTCACAGTTCTTGCAAATTTTACGTCAGACATGCTTGTCTCAGTTTGCGTTAAATCCTCGTACGCATCTTAGCCTTAAAGTGTGTGTTATGTTGCAGAGCCGCAATGATTTTTCTGACAACGTACATTACTATAGATGGATACAAGCTTTGCATACTACTCACTTCTCTCAAATTGACATACTTCTGCTGCTAGTCTAGCAAAACTAGTTGAATTTTCATCTCCGACTATTTCAATCTACGAATCTGAGGGACCTAACACATTGTTGGCAGATCACTGTTAAAATAGGGCGAGGGAGGCACCTATCTTAACGGATTAGCCTCTTAGCTATTGACGACAGAGTAATGGATCCCGGTAAAAGCTTTACGGTGGTCAATGAGAGCAATTTGGTAAGGTGGAGATCGCTGAACTGGCAAAGGCTTCAGCTCAGTAGTTTAATTTAGTGCAACCAGAAGTGAGGATGTTTGCAGATCAGAATGAAGTCCAAAACTTCATGGGAGACAAGGATGTGAGAACCATTTCCCATTTCGCCTAATGTACAAAAATGAGGTGATAATGCTAAATTAGGTCAATTTGTTAATGTGTTGCTTCAATTTCTGGTAGGCTTAGTTTTCTAGACGCTTTGAATACTAATGAAATCATACAGCAATAAATAGCGCAAATTAACGCTGAGAATTCTTAAAACAGTTTGAAACCAGATCTGGACTTCCTCTGTTGTCGCCTCTGTCTAAAAGGCGTAAGTAGTTCCATAATATGTGGAAGTACTTCGGGCACTTACTGGTGGTTTAAGAAAGTCAAAGGCGTGCCGGATCTGTCCCACCTTTTATCAATATTACACTGCTGTAGAGAAAATAAAACAGTGCACTGTCCCAAACTTCTAACATTGGTGCTGCATGGTGGTGGGTCGAGTAATGGTAACTTGAAATATAAGAGCCAGTGTGAACCTCTTTGGTTGTCAAGTCATGGCAGCAATAATTTGAATTTGTGGCTTGTTTGCATTCCACTTGCAAAGAACTGCAGCTTATAAAATGGATTGACTTGCTAAACAAGGGAGTGCATACGATTGTTTGCGAACATTCTTGTCTGGTAAGCATCACATTCGCCGGTATTTTCAACCATGTCTGCAGTGCTGAGCTTCGAATATCAAATTTTCAGCTTTTACTGAAAAGGAAGGAGTAGAAAATGCAAAATAGAGTTGCTGAAAAGAGCCTTTTGTCAAGTTGGTAATGAAGACATTGTGCTTTGGCGACGAAATGGCACCATGTCCAGCCTTCAAGATTGAAACGAAGTGCACGATAAATGCAACTAGCTCCCAAAATGTGCAGCCTTGACAGTTTCACAGAGACAGTGAGTAAACCTTCTCCATTTTTACTAGTGCTTGCTAAGTAGAAACTAACAATTGGTGAAGCAAATGCAAACAACATAGGCGCTTAAACTGTACCGTCGTAATGCTTCCTCACCCCAAAGCAGCACTGAATAACAACCTACTTACTAACGTTGAATTACTAGTTCCTGCATCAAAAGCAACCTCCCGGTTTCTTAACTGCAATGCGCTTCCAAAAAACCTTTTCGTTAAAGTGTGGGGAGCATAATTTTGATATGCTAGAATGCTGAAAACAGCGCCGCTCCAAGTCATGAGTATTTTTGTTCAATTAACAAAAATTTCGACAGTTTATAAATGGCCACTGCGGGTTTGCTAGCAGTTGCGTACTTTCTTAGTGGATTTTCCATTTTACAAAAATGCAGCTGGTTTTCGTTGCTACAGTGCTCCATCTCCTCCTTCAAGGTGTGGGTGGTTGTATGCATGTTAGCATAAGCCTTCGACGTCAAAGAACTATAAGGGGACGAACCCAGCGGTGTTAAGTCTCACGATAAGTTCGGTTGAATTCGATGGCCAAAATGGGGACCTGCACGATTGGAAAAGGATTCATGCAGCTCTTGAACTGTCTTGCTGACCCTATGGCACGTGGTGCCGTCTTTTTGAGGTAGTATCTCGTTCACATTCACCAATACCAAGCACCGCTGTTTGCCTGACCACTGGCAATTTTGAAGAAGGAGAATGGGGCGAATATGTCTTAGCCCATATTTTACACCGAACAATGCGACTCTCTGAGAGCTTTCTTTCCCAGCTGTTACCCGTGGCAGTCACTTTGGCTAGAAATTGTTATCGAGAGATCACACTCAGGGTGCTTGCCCTACTAACGAACTTGTTTATTTCAGGTGAAACTCAAGGCAGAGATTTGGTTATTGCCCAAATATTATTGGATATTTGAGCGACAAGCGTTTTCTTCTGCTCCATCAATGTAATCCTTCTTAGCAATTCTACTGTTGTCTACTCTTCCTCTCCTACCCAGCCACTCTAGCAAGCCAAATTAGATTATTTTTCCGTCCCCAAAGTACTCTTCCATCCTTGTGAGGCATCCTCAGTTTGCTATAATTTAGTTAACGCTGTGGAAATGCCTTGAGCCTTTCGCTTGTACTTATGTCTTAACTCAAGTGAACCCGACTAGCCCCACACCCATAATTGCTCAGAAATATCTTCTGGATCCTCAAATAACTAGTGGTATTAATGCAGTGCACCCCTGCTTGATATGAGTAATCAGACAAGACTGAGAGAGGGAATAAACTTGACTGTCTGTAAACATTCGGAGTTTACCTACCAATTGTGGCCTTTAATTTTGCATTGTATAAATGTGTGGATTTGTTTGAAGTGAAGTTAGTTGTCTTTGAAAAGTCGGGTGCTAAAAGTGGAAAACATTTTGGTGCAATACTAGACTTATCGGATATTTTTACCTATATTTGCTAAAATTTAATGAATAAATAAATTTTTGCTAGCATTCTTTGCAATCTCCCTTGCATTTATAACAATGTTGCTAAACATAGTTTGTCTTAAGTAAGGATTAGGTGGACGCTATTCATACAGAGCGCAGTAGTATTAAAGCAAATTAGGTGTTGAAAACGAATGCTGGGTTAGAAGTAGACATCGACACAATGATAACTACCAGTTGAAAGGGAGTAAGTTTACATTGAAGTCACTTTAGCAACGAAACTACAAATAGTGCTCTTATTTGTGACCCATAAGGCTATATCGCATAATAATAGCCTCACTTAGGTTATGTTTTCAGCAAAGTTGAGAATTCATTAGTTTATCAAATACAAGCCAATTTAAAATTAATATGACCTTTGATAAAATAATGCTTGCACTTATAACGCAAAAAACTAAAGGCAACTCAGGGTAAGGAAAACTTAAAACCGGGCTCTTAAACTAAATGTCGGACATTAGAACCAATGCTGACATACCCAGCGATGACCATTCCAGTTTGTAAACAAGCTTATTTATTTGGAAAATAAAGTGGGATTGGAATGCAGCAATGCCAAGTGATTTGCTTCTAGCTGTAACTCCATCCAAGTGATAGTGTTGGTGCCCAAGCTAAAATGGAGTTTTGCGGATCGTTTTAACATCAAATTTGCTTGTCTGTTGCCTTCAAATCGAAGACACTTGATAATACATTGGTTTACCTCCTTGTATTACCACCAAATATTGCAACATTGCAAGTCAATTTTGTCCCCTATACTCAATTTTTCGTGTTCTCCAATTAAAATGACAAATTGTTCGCACACGATTAGAACGTCTTAAAAATAAGTTTACTTCGGCAAAGTTAAAGGATTTTGTCTAGTTTAAAATTGTGTTTTGAAAAAGGCCTTGCCTAAAGTGCACCCGCTTGAATTGTAACTGCCAGGACACTTTTAAATGCAACACCACAATTTACTCACCCATTGTTTCCTTATAACCTGAAAGCTACGGTAAATAGGGGATGATAAAGAGCTGGGCAAATAATATTTGGTTACTAGGCGTCAACTCCGACTATTTGCAGGCGTTGTATGCATGCCTCTTAGCTTGCTGTTGCAATCCACTACTTCTGGTGAATCATCTAAACATAAGCAATGCTTCACTTTTTTAAGATCAGTGTTCATCAGCCTTTTGCTGTTTTACTCCTCTAAATTAAGCTTATATTTCAATTGCATTAAAATGCTCCTCTGTGGGAAGATTTATTCAACTTATACTAGCTCAACAAATTGAATATTTTTCTGCCTTCTTGTGTCAAATTGACAGTGACGATCACACCTGTATTTGTGTCACATTTATCTTCGCCATTTTGCGATACCTTTACGGCAAATGCTCTTGGGTTTGACTCTCCATCTTTTATCGAGTTGCCTTAAGTGAGTGAAAAATTGGTATCTGCACTTCAGCTGTTCTCAAGGACGTGGAAGATGACTCAATCAAGAGGATCGAAAACTTATGGCAGAGATACTGTTTGTCGTTTCAAAGCCTTGTCCCCTTCCGAATTCAAGCAAACCCCTTGTTCTTCAAAAGAATCGCCTACAGTGCAGGCAGTACCGATAGAGCAGAAATGGTATGAAGTATGCTCGTAAATAAACAGCAAGTGGGAGTGTGCAACTATGTAAAGGATATGGTATGCATGTGTAGTTATGTACCCAAGACTCATGGTTTGCAACTTGAACACCGAATTTCGATCCGACATGTGACTGGTCCCTTCCAAAACGGGAAAGTGGAGTCGAGGTCTGAAGGTCGACTTCACCTGCGTGCAAAAGCCTTTCTTGTAAAACCCTCTCTAATTATTAGTCATCCTTTGAAGTATCAAATTTTGCCTTTAAAATACCCTGATAAAAATCAAAACTGCTAGACTTTACTAAATTCAATAACTATCCACGGTGAGAATTCGCTCGTATTCTTCAGCAATAAAATCGCTTTGCCTTCTTTTGGCCTCTTAGAACTACAGCTAAGCGCAAAGAACGTTGACAGAAATTCATATTTTCCAGTGGTTATTAATGAAACTTCCTGCTCTGTTACATCATCAAGGGTTGCAACCGCTTCATCTAAAGGGAACACAGAATTGTCTTTCAAGTCGAAAGAAGAGTTTGGTTACTGTTTTTTATTCTGGCAGTACTTACTAGAACACCTTATTATTTTCGTCTCTGATGGTGGTTCATCGAATTGTATTTTATTCATTATGTAAGCCCAAAAATTTTGTCCTCATGGTAGATAAACAGATAAACGATGCTGAATGTGATTAGAGAAAGGAATTTTTGTGATCAACGTATCGCCACTACTTTAACATGGTTGACCCCAGACATCTAGTCAAAGAAAGCATTTGTCCTTTCTAAACTTCAATTGCGACAATTTGCCACCTTTAGATGACACTTTTATTATCTGCAATTAATCATTTTTGCTCATTAGCGCTTCCTGATTGGTGGAGACAGTAGCCACACTTAATAATGATGCCCCGCTCTGCATAAGCTTTAAGAAGTGGAAAAATCAAGCAATCAAGTAAGTGGACCAAGAAATATTAAGATGAATGGCCATTTATGCGACCGTTTAATGCACACGGGTCAGTTGGGTGGAAGAAAATGCATTAAGGATGATTGTCCACTTGGTGTTTTGATAATTTGGAAACCCTACAGCTGCTGATCTACTTCTGCTTATCAACATAAATGACTGCGCAGATATCGTTAATTGCTTGCGCATAAGGAAATTGCATTTATTATTGAATGCAGCATTGATGCTCTTAAACGTGAACATTACAAACTAAGATAAATGCGAAAATCGTCGGAAAGATTGATGCTATATCATTGCTGCTCCTGCCTTACAACACTGCTTATTTGTATTTTTGAAATAGCAATTTTGATTCAGACTCTACTTTTCCTTTTTGACTCCTATGTTTAAAGATATTTGGCTGTAGCATCTATAATAAAAGCTGATTTAGTGCTTTGGACCTAAAATCACACCAGTTGCTTCATTGGTTTAAGCACAATCGGTTTAGCTATCACCCTCAATAATGGGATATAATACTCTATTTTATGTGGTTATATTAGCTTCAAAGAGGCGAATTTCATCTACACCAAACTATTAGCCGATTTAAATGCCAAGAATTTGTAAAAAAGCTTTTGTGCCACACTTAGTATACAATAACTGATCATCAATTGCTTAACTTTTGCGTAAATAATGTCAACCTGAATATCAATTTCGTAAAGTGAGGGTGTTAGCCTGCCTAAAAGAAAGGCAACAAAAGGAAAAACTGCAGCGATTCTCAGCTTGGCATCCGTTTGGGACTAACGATATGCCTCGTGTGTTTTATGTGTTCGTCAATGTGACTTCACCGTTGTGATTGGTCGGTTTGGTAAAACGACTTAAGATTGCAGCCAAAATTGAAAAAGGCATTTTGAATTAATATATGCTGCGTTTGTGTCCAAACAGCAAGGGTGCGAGCTTGGCAAATGTGACGGCATTATAGAAAAGTACCTACATTCTTACTGGGAGGTTCGTTTTATAACTCTGGTGTAGCGAAAGCATTAGTCGCAGGTGTTTGGTTTAATTGAGTACTTTTTGGACTCATGAGTAGGTGGTTGCCTTTGAGTTGTAATGATGGCACAATGAGTGATGTGTCTTGGGTCACGTGCGTAACAGCCAAGAAATTAGACAAAGTTAGACCGACTAAAACTAGTTAGTATGGTTAGCTGATTGACTAAGTGGTTCTAACAAACTTGAGATCATTTAAGAATATTTTTGTAAATATGCTCATTCGTATAACTTCTCGCAATTGTAATTCACATTAGCCCAATATAATTAAAATATGAAACTATTTCCATACGGTTGTATACGATGTCAGAGAATTATTCAATAAGACGAAACAGTGAGTAGGAACTGTTACAACATGGCTAAATACAATGTAAAACATTAAAGTTATCTAAAATTTTTAGAAACCAATGCGCCGAGATTCGCAGCAAATATGAATGTCCTGTGATACCTCCCAATCTGAATCACTCTTATGTACCGAAACGTTGAGGTCCTATTGCAGTTATGACCCAATATGCGGTTGAATCTTGATAATTTGTCAGGCATATTTACGACAGGATATTATTGGGAGTAGCAGAAAGCAACAAATTTAGTCCAGCCTGGTAATGTTATTCATGAAGAAGATGATTTTGTAACCAAATTATTGCTGCTAACTTCAGAAACATTGTAAGGTTTATGAAAAATCATCGTGCCAACTTCGTTTCTGACTCTTGGATGGCTTTTAAAACACTGACAACGACGGCACAGATACAACAAGAATAACCAATGGAAACGCACTAGCGATCCTTAGAGGAAGGTGGACGAAAAGCGGCAAAAGATACGCTCAAAAATCACGATTTTAATTGTATAGTCTCCTGTTTCCATCTATGACCCTTAAGATCTGCATGTTACGAGCTTTTTCCAGTGCCAATTTGGGTTATTACGAGTTGTTCTCAGTACAGAGACCTAATTTCACTAGAAATACAGACCAGCACACAGTTCATCATGCCACCTCTCTAACGATAGCCTACACGATCCTAAAACTCGCACTAATATGCAAACTCATTCATACACTTACAGTGTTGATCAAATAACAACATAGTGAATCGCAAATTCCAGACCAGAGTCACCTAATTCATGGACTTGAGGGCGTGGAGTGGACCCTCCTGCCTCACTGCCATGATGACTTCGTGGACTAAGGGCCCATTTTTACCAATGTCGTGAGGCGCATCCAAACCGCCTTCCATTTTCAGGTCGTTTTAAAAAGTGCGACTCGCTCAACTTCCACTATAGCCAGGACGCGAAAGGCGCACCCTTACCAATCACCCACAAAAAATGGTACGACCAGAACAACCAAACGCCGTCCACATTTGGATAAATAATAAATGGAAGCGAACCAAGTTGGCACCATTGCGTTGCAATACACGGACATTGGGCGCAGCTAAACAAAATGAGGACAACTCGAGTAGGATTAATTAACCGAGACGACTACACGAATACGTGGACATAGTTACAATTGTCATCACCGTCCGGCGCCAACATCACTACTGAAAATCCAACGTAAATACACCAAGCGCAACTAAACGTTAGCCACCACGGTCATCTGCAAAGGAAAGCAATAGCGTAAAGGCCTCAAGAGACAAGCACCAACAATCAGCAGGTTAATACTATCCCACACAAAATAAAAATGCTTTTCATGAAGCAATTTAAACGGCGAGAAGTAAAGTCATGATAGCGAATACGTCAGTTTATATCGGTGTACAATAGATGACCAATTGGCGGAGTGAAGCCTGGTAACTTAGTAAAAATGAGGAATTGTTACAGCCCGTGCATCCACCGTTTCTGTGATCGTTTCAATGTTATTTTCGCGAACTGTTGTGGTAGTGACAACGTGACTATTGACGACACGAGTTGACAATGACATCCATCCGGTCATTCCGCCACCCAGTCCGCTATCACTTAACGAAGACAATGAAGGAAACCCATTCTTGCCAAACAATTTGTCCGAAAGTCTCCCAAATAAATCGCTAAATAAATTGTCACCAAATCGCGTGGTTGACATGATGCCTCCTGCATCGTGAACCGCCAAAACATTGCGACGACTTTGCTCGTAAGGGTTATGACGCCGGTGAACACGGGAGCTTGCGCGAGAATAATGGACTGACGCATCTCCATATGTGGCAAATTTGGGTCTAAAATCATCAAAAATAACGGCTCGAAGAATTAAGCAAATTTTTACGCAGGATATCTGAAATGAAGCTAGAATCCGCCGAGGCCAGAAATGTAAGTGAGACCATCACCTCCATTGGTAAGCCCTTCTTTGCCACATTTACATAAATCTCTCGTTTTCATAAATTTGAAAGCACTTGTTAAGCTCGCTAGTGTTTGTTTTGAATGTATAATTCTGTTTTCATATGCTGGCTCCACTTCACTCCTTAAATCTTTCTAATGATAATAGGGCAGCCACATTCCACTCCATTTAGTGATCATTGCAGCTGGCTCCACAATTGTGGGAAGCCAAATCAATGACGAAATAAAGACCCCAAGTGTGGTCGCCCACGTTCCCTCCAGCCACACCACTTTGTCTCATGGTGTACTTGCTACTGAAAAGAATTGAGTGGTATGAGTGAACAAACAGAAATAATCAACGCATCAAGGAGTGGCTTTTAATGTCGGGTGATGGAAGCCCAAATTGGCAATTGATTGTGATAAATGTTGCAATTGAAGAATTCCAATCTCCATACTAGTCATCATTAAGGTAACGATATGCCAATTGAAAGGCAGCTATTGACGGCATTCGAATTGAGGATGCGGCCACCTCAGAGCCCAATTTACATGCATAGGTAATGCTAACCTTGATCGATTGAATGCAAATCAAGCCTTGATTGGGCCAATGCTCCTAACGCAATCCCTTTTTTCCATCATTACTTATATTCGCTCCATGAATCACAATAAGGATTGCCAACCTACATTATGGGATGCTGTTGAATGGCAACTTATTGGTTAATGGCAATGAGACCGATTTACTGTTAAGTTGAAATTATAAAAGTTCCGGGTAGTAATCTCTAAGTAATAAGCGCGGTCAGTAAATCAAGTGTGTTAGCTATCAAAACGCAACTAAATTCGTGGGGCAGCGTTTGTAAAGACAAACTGGTAGGCAGAAGAAATAGCCATGAATGAAAGGTCTTATACTATTCAACGCCTACAAAGCCGTTGGTCGATCATTGACCCAAACACCCTGCACTTACTTGCCTCACGTAACAAGAACTTGATTTTGCTTTGCCTAAAGCAGAAGCAGAGGCTGCTTTACTTTACTTTTTCATCGCGGCAAACACGCGCATGTTTGTATCACAGCCATAACGCACTAGCTTAGACTAAGGCGAAATGGATTGAGCCACTAGCTACTTCTGGTTCGACTACCACTTTTACATGTGCTATCGGAGCAGTAACACCTCCCTTCTTGCTGTGTCTGCATTTTCACCTTTCACTGCTCGCCCTTCAACTTGCCACATTCTGCATCCTTCTCGTGGTTAATAAGGATGTAGAATTGAGATAGTGAAGCAGTATTTCCATCAAAGCCAAAGATACCTTTACCGTGACAGGTTGCGTTGGTACCAACATCGGCGGCATTACAAGCCTGGTCCAGGGAGAAGTCTTAAAGCAGTTGAGAAAGATCATGCCTCAAACGCCAGCTAAAACCGAAGGCAATAATCCTCGCCAAAGAGAACGCTTTGATCAACCAAACCGTCGCACACTGTCCTGTCGTTGTCCCAAAAGGAGAACCAACCTGGTTGCCATGCTTCTCATTTCCTCTACATAGCACTGCATGAAGAAAGCATTAGAGTAATCTGACTTACAAATGACCAGTGTTACCAGTGTCCAACCCTTACTCACTTAACCTTAATCCCTCTTGGTGACCGCTCTGGGGTCAAGCTCAGCCTATCATGCCAATTGGTGGGCGCAACTAGAACCACTAAATGACTTGCAAAGTCGTCAGGCCCTCACACGCTCTTCCTCTCTACATTAATAATAGAGGTAGCTATATTAAAATTGAGTCTAGTGGGAGTTTGAAGAACTGAGCAACAGAAACATTCAAGGCAATGGTGCGCACTTCCACTCTGCCCATTGAAAATTGAGACCAGAATCCATCAAAGGTCCGCATCGCTTCCTATAGCCACAATGCGACATTCTTAACTTGCACCAAACACAGCTAGGTGGAATACACGAATCGTGTGGTCCATGCAAGGATTATAACTAAGAGAACACGTCTGTTCATACGCTTAACATTTTGGTAACTCGTTGATGCAATGGTGGAAAGTTTCCTAAACTTGGCAGACGCTCTCCCTTCTTCTGCGCAAATTCAATTGGTAGCGATTTCCCATTCATCTCCTATCTAATCCGACACCTCAAACAATTTGAGGCGACATATTCTTCTAAATCTTAGGACGGAAATCTTAGGGGCCAAATAATGAATAGATGCCAAAACCTTCCCGACACAAGGCAAATCAGGCTTCATTTACAGTCTCGGCTCATGAAAGCGGAAGAGTCGACGTGGAAATTGATGAGCAAGCATCCATTTGCTTAAAATGGTGATCGCAATGACATTTGCATGTGTGGATAGCCTTATGCATCCCCTCACTAATTGATTTTAGTGGTTTCACTTTTAATTGCTGTGCTGATCCAATCACAACTGATCAAGCCACCATTTAAGCTCCTAAACGTAAGCCTAAGGTATGACGATACAAAACCTCCGTAATTGCTCAAAATTTAGAAATCAGATAATTTCATTGGAGCAGCGCAATGGCTGGTTCATAGGATATCTTTATTGCAAACATGAGTAATTGCGAAATTGCCGAAGTGTCAAGAAAATTCGGGCTTGTTAGGCTGCACTAATGCGTTGTAGCAGTGCCTATAAATCCGTGTCTGGCTACTAGAATTAAAATCAACAATTTTTCATTTGGCGAAATGATATTAAGGCCAATCATATCGTTGCACCAATTAAGAAACGAAGCTGCAAGGTATAAAATAGGCAAGCACAGAATTGAATAACATAACTTGGAATTATTACTTCCACAATGTATTCGAACATAAAATGCCTTTATCGCACATGCATCACCGAGTTTACAAATGCGAGAGCTAAATCGCGACTTGTCTGCTAAACAAGTTAGAATGGGTGGTTCCAATTCAGTTAGGTACTGTCTTGTCAACTGGTGATGGAGCATCCCACGTGAAGGCTGGTTGATTGCTGGAGAATTGCCAACCAAAGCCACCATTAACCTGCTCCCTTCACCAAGACCACCACCTCGCTGGACACTTGGGCTTAAAGTGAGGTCATGCGCTTGCGCGACCCAGTTTCGCACGTGACTGCTGGTATGGGTTTTTTACATACGGACAAAGAAAGGACGTCTTTTGAGTGCAAATCCCACTTAATACAGCGTTCGGGTCAAAAGTAGACTTTCCTGCCTCACACTCAGGTGGTGGCAATGCCTGACTCCTTGCTACTGCCTTCATCCCTTCGGACACAAGTGGACGTCCACGTGTTGTGGCACTTAGTGTTTGGTGCTGCCGAGGCTCTCGCCTCACCACACCACGTCTCGCCACATGGCATCGGACCACACGTCAGGGTACTGCGTAGTGCCAGGTAGAAGAGGAGGTCGGTGGCGTTGAGAGCAAGGCCGTTGGATCGAATGTACTCTTAATGCTTCAAAGAAAGTGAGGGCCAATCGGCTACCCAAGTGGGTGGGCTGGGCTGGGCTGGGCTGGAGTGAGAATGGGCGGAGCATGAGCGGCGGTGAGTGGAGTGGCGTTGTTGAGGCAGGAGTGAAGTTGTGGGCGAGGGTGAGATCGGCGGGATGTGGTGGTGTGTTGATTGAAAGGGGTGGATGGAGGGGAGGTAAGGCTGCGTGTGGCGGTGCAGCCGTGACGCGGTGGCCGAGTGGTTAAGGCGATGGACTGCTAATCCATTGGGGTCTCCCCGCGTGAGTTCGAATCTCACCCGCGTCGTGCGCTCTCCTATTGCCCTCCTTGCCACACGACTGGGGCGTTTTACTTAGCTTCACTCCTGTTGGTTGCCTCCGCTCTCGTCCACATTGCAGCCCGTGGGTGTGAACACGGAGGCGAGTGTGGCAAAAGGCGGTCTCCGTGAAAGGCGCGTTACGCCGCACCCAATAGAGTCTGCCGCGACCCGGGTTCGAACCGGGGACATTTAGATCTTCAGTCTAACGCTCTCCCAGCTGAGCTATCACGGCAACGCCTGCCATCTCTTAACGCCTCATCACCCCCAGCACGCCACACCCTCTCCTTCCTGCCCCATCTGCGTCAACCCCGCAGCCCTCGTGCCTCCCTGCCACGGCCAGAGAGGCGTTGGCGTCCACCATGACCAACCATTACCATGACTACAGCGTCAGTGCCACTGTTGCTTTATTGCGGCTAGCTTCAGCGGTGCAACGATGTCGACCACGTTTGCTTGCCGCCTCGACGTCCATCGCAACATCGCCTGCACCCCTCACCCTCAACAGCGCCCGACATTAGCACACCGAGTCAACGTGTGTTTAAGCACTACCCTCCCTCTCCACTGCCACCACCACTGAGTGGCTCACATGCATCTGCAATTCTAGGACAGTCCCAAATTGAGGGGAGATGGACAGCTTGACGAGAATGCTGCGCGCTTTTTAATTCCCTCCCAAACTGTAGGCGGTTCCGCCGAAGAGAGCAGGAGTGGGATCCAGATTACAAAAAACATTTGCATAGGTTATCAAAATTTTGCGCCTTCCTACCATTGACTTCTGTTCCGCTTTCATCCGGTTTCGCATGCAAAACATCAATCCCGTCCTTCTGCTAGTCCAGATGAAGAAACTAGATTTGTTTGCTCAAGGCACTGAACTGTGTTTAGGAGAGCATTAGCTCATATGTTTAGGTGTTTTTATAGGATCATATGATCCACGTCAATAACTGGCACAATAATACATTTGCGCAGTCAATCCGCACTGCAGGGTCATCAGAAGGGTACATCGACCTAGGCAATAAAAGCGAGGTGACAAGGGGTAGGTCTTCGTCTATTAAGGCATCTGCAACGGTGTCTATCGGCGCAGCTCGAGTGCAGGTCTCATCTACTTTGTGATACAGTTCCCTTGCAAATGCTCTGTAAATCACGGTAAATATGGGACGAAATGCATCACTGATGTTTCAAGACTGGCACATTCAATCGTGCAACGTGTTAATGGCTCCCACATCATGAAATCAACTACATGAATTTGATATCTTCATTCGAGTCAACGAAGAATTGCTTCACGACGGATAACCCTCAACTTTCGTATTGTTTGACTTGAATTGTAAGTTCGAATTCAGCGGAATATGTGTGGGCGCCACCAGAAGCACAGTATGCAAAGATTATAACGCAGTAAATTTAATCCTGTCACTTTCCTTGTTATAATCAAACGGTTTTGATGGCATTGTTATAGGCCGAGTCGACTTTCTTCTTGGTTAGGAATGTGAGAAACGCCTCCATTATGTAAGTATGTATGCACTATATTACAGCTAATTAAGAATGATGGTTGGGAGAGTCAAATAAGCATCTTAACAATGATGCCTATTCCGCAGTTATCCATACTGGTCTGCTAAGCATTGCTACAGTGCTCGGTAACCTAGAGCACATTTGGGTGTTGACTATTTCACCAAGTCATTCAATTTGTCTCACTCAGAATGTGCTGAAGAAAAGTGGAAAGCATGTGGATCACACTCCATTGGTAACCTCGTTGGGTCCAATTTGCAAAAAGAAAGAACTGAACGCGTTTAAAGTAGGTTAAATGGACAGGCCAAAAGTGGGAGCAATAGCAACAACTTCTGACAGGCTCCAGAATTAAGGTTAGAAATAAGTTGCATTACCCATCAATGGTAAGTCTTCCTCGTCTTCGCTTGATCCATAAGAAAATTTGAGAATAATTTTGAAATAAAAATTGCTACTCTTGAAACAACTACGCCACAAATCACTTACTAATCACAGAATTGTATAAGGTCTAATGTGTTACACTTTCGCCTAAGACGTCTCATGTGTTTTAGATGTGGTTCATCAAATCTCGACGTGACGGATACCGTGTCAGAGTTACCTTTGTGAATCCATACAGTTTAAAGGAAATGACTAGTGACTTGCGGTTTGATGAAGTGTTTCTCACTTCCGCGTTCTAGATCACCTTCTCCCACTTGCCATCGTAACTTAATTTACTGCCGACTTCATCACTGAGTGACATACCGTAAAATAATCATATTGGCATGGTTTTGGATAATATTTTCATCCACATGCAATTGCCGAATTAATAAAACCGCAAAGACGTGATAAAGAATTGCGGTTTCCGTCCTGAATTTTTTGCCACACCATTTCCTTCCCATCCCCGTCTCCGAAAGGTTGCCATTAGAGATAGCATATAAGGGGTTGTTTTGAATGAAAAAAGGTGCGAAATAAATAGATTTGATGCAGGTCCCACTACCCCGGTCGCGGTTGTGACGGGGCCTCACAGCATCCCGATAACGTCGAATGACAAGTTATTTATGATTAGTTGATAATTTCTAGCAGTTTGGTCTCCACTCCCGCAAATGGGTTTTAACCTGGCCCCACGTTTAAATAAATGCATCTCTCAAGTAATGAAGATTTTGAGCGTCAGTTGATCTTCTCGGTTATGCCTCAATTTCTTTTCATTCAAATCAAATCAGGCACAGTTGGCGTAAACGGGATTCTACCTTCTACAAACCGCTGGTTGCCAGGGCAACTTTGTATTCTGCGCCTCAAGCATATGGTTCTCGTGCGTAATATCAGAGATCAATGGTGATAAGTTATCCGGTGTTGTGCGGTGGTCGGTATGATTGGCTGGAAAATAGGTTTCGATGCCATCCACGTTTCCAAATTACTTAACTTGCTTATCTTTTTCAATGGGAGGAAAGAGGAGAGGGGTGTCAGGTTAGGCACCGTCGAGGATCTGTGGGTTCTGGCACAGATGACACACAGCAATGCTGAAAGGCCAGCAAACTCATACTAGAATCCATCGACGATCAAGTGTGATTTGGTCAGTCAGATTTAGCCAAGCTCTCGCGTAGAACTCAAGAAAAGGAATGGAGAGACAGAAGGGAAAACAAATCATTTCCCGTAAATAATTTTCGTCTAAGACCCATCGGGTAGGTGTAGTGATAAAAACGAGTAAGATATGAAACAGCAACAAAGACGTAGACAAATTTGATTCTAATTGGAATTTGGCCAAAAACAGATTTACATTCATTTGAAGTGATTGGAGATGCCAAAATATCACACCGAAAATGGTTCTTATTAGGTACTTAAGAATCCACCACACAAGTACGCAGGCCGTAGATACCTCGTCACCTTTGTAATCTGAATCTCACTCCTCCTCTCTTCGGCGGAACCTACTTATGCTCCTTCTCGTGGTTCTCCATTCCTTCTTTTCATCACATCCCACGAGAGATGTAAGTTGAAGAAGTACTTGTTATTGGATAAGGTGCGAAGGGTTGAGTGCAGAGCTTCGCCTTGCAGAAGACGCAGTTTGCAGTCAGCGACAATGCAAAGCCTCCCCACTAATAAGAAGTACAGAAGCCGCGCACTTCACCAATCTGCATCCAGAGAACACACTCCGATGCCTCATACCATACCTTCCGATGATATGTAAGAAACATATAGACCATCCATAAACGCGGAAGAGCATCCATATTTAATTTCATGGAAGTTTCAGTTTGCTTCTTCTCTGCTTAATTGGTTCAAGCGGAGCAGAGAGGTACCCTGAGTGTAGCGCTAACCACTTGAAGACAGAGGTCAACCTGTTGGCACATTCATCGGATATGTTGTTGTCTTGGCATACAAAAACAGTTTGGGAGGGAATTAAAAAGCGCGCAGCATTCTCGTCAAGCTGTCCATCTCCCCTCAATTTGGGACTGTCCTAGAATTGCAGATGCATGTGAGCCACTCAGTGGTGGTGGCAGTGGAGAGGGAGGGTAGTGCTTAAACACACGTTGACTCGGTGTGCTAATGTCGGGCGCTGTTGAGGGTGAGGGGTGCAGGCGATGTTGCGATGGACGTCGAGGCGGCAAGCAAACGTGGTCGACATCGTTGCACCGCTGAAGCTAGCCGCAATAAAGCAACAGTGGCACTGACGCTGTAGTCATGGTAATGGTTGGTCATGGTGGACGCCAACGCCTCTCTGGCCGTGGCAGGGAGGCACGAGGGCTGCGGGGTTGACGCAGATGGGGCAGGAAGGAGAGGGTGTGGCGTGCTGGGGGTGATGAGGCGTTAAGAGATGGCAGGCGTTGCCGTGATAGCTCAGCTGGGAGAGCGTTAGACTGAAGATCTAAATGTCCCCGGTTCGAACCCGGGTCGCGGCAGACTCTATTGGGTGCGGCGTAACGCGCCTTTCACGGAGACCGCCTTCTGCCACACTCGCCTCCGTGTTCACACCCACGGGCTGCAATGTGGACGAGAGCGGAGGCAACCAACAGGAGTGAAGCTAAGTAAAACGCCCCAGTCGTGTGGCAAGGAGGGCAATAGGAGAGCGCACGACGCGGGTGAGATTCGAACTCACGCGGGGAGACCCCAATGGATTAGCAGTCCATCGCCTTAACCACTCGGCCACCGCGTCACGGCTGCACCGCCACACGCAGCCTTACCTCCCCTCCATCCACCCCTTTCAATCAACACACCACCACATCCCGCCGATCTCACCCTCGCCCACAACTTCACTCCTGCCTCAACAACGCCACTCCACTCACCGCCGCTCATGCTCCGCCCATTCTCACTCCAGCCCAGCCCAGCCCAGCCCACCCACTTGGGTAGCCGATTGGCCCTCACTTTCTTTGAAGCATTAAGAGTACATTCGATCCAACGGCCTTGCTCTCAACGCCACCGACCTCCTCTTCTACCTGGCACTACGCAGTACCCTGACGTGTGGTCCGATGCCATGTGGCGAGACGTGGTGTGGTGAGGCGAGAGCCTCGGCAGCACCAAACACTAAGTGCCACAACACGTGGACGTCCACTTGTGTCCGAAGGGATGAAGGCAGTAGCAAGGAGTCAGGCATTGCCACCACCTGAGTGTGAGGCAGGAAAGTCTACTTTTGACCCGAACGCTGTATTAAGTGGGATTTGCACTCAAAAGACGTCCTTTCTTTGTCCGTATGTAAAAAACCCATACCAGCAGTCACGTGCGAAACTGGGTCGCGCAAGCGCATGACCTCACTTTAAGCCCAAGTGTCCAGCGAGGTGGTGGTCTTGGTGAAGGGAGCAGGTTAATGGTGGCTTTGGTTGGCAATTCTCCAGCAATCAACAAGCCCTCACGTGGGATGCTCCATCACCAGTTGACAAGACAGTACCTAACTGAATTGGAACCACCCATTCTAACTTGTTTAGCAGACAAGTCGCGATTTAGCTCTCGCATTTGTAAACTCGGTGATGCATGTGCGATAAAGGCATTTTAAAGCAGAAAATCAGGTGGAGGTATAAACTGCTAGTAAGGGCGCGATTCGCAACATAACTATCTGTTCGTCGCGTAGCACATTTATGGCATGTGTTCCCCAACAGCTCATGATGGCCAGGACTGCACCATACCGCGATTTGCAAAGTGATTGTTTGTTGCAAAAAAAATAAAACTAACAAAATGCTCTACCACTATGTTCAACATATGAACATGAATTAAGTTAGGCTGAACAAATACTTTTACTGCCCAGCACACAGACCTTGGCTGGCGCGACATTGGCAGAAAGAGATCCACTCGCCTTTGCCTGTCCATCAGCTCAAACTCCTACCAGCCAACCAGCCACATGAATAGCTAAGTGGAGTGTAAATTAAAAAATGAGTCATAACGCTTGACAATGACTAAAATGTGGACAAGGTCAAACCCACACCTCACCTACGGCTCTGCGACCCGCCAATCCAATACCTACCCCATGGCATTAATTGTAATAATAATGATAATAAAGTCAAGACTAATTACCACTGCGCCTAAAGGAAGGGCGGAGACCATGCAGGGGCTATTACAGCACTATGACGGCAAGGGCAAACTTCGACATAATTAGTGTGCTGCCTCCAAGGTAGCCACCGCAGCGCTACACCTTCGCTGCACACCTTATCTATAAGTACTTCAAAGGTAATCATCCCAAAAAGCTTCTCGTGGCGACAATAAATGCACAAATTCCGATAGCGTTGACGAAGAAGCTAAACGAAGTCATAAACACAATAATAGCCGAAAATCGACAGAGTTGCCCGACGTTTTAATAAAAATGGACCTAGTCAAAAATGGCTAAAAGTTTGGGAAAAAGAAGGTTCACTTCAAAGCACAAAAAACAGTCAAAACGTGGAGCAGTGATGGGTGTGTTTGATGGAATGGACTTGATTGATGCGCCAGCGCATAGCACACCAAATGCTCACATGACTTAGAAAGGGATACGCACATTTGGAGGCGGAATTCATATCTTACAGCAGATAGCTGCACGAGTTATGACGCAGGTGGCTGCATTGCACACGTCAACATCCAGTAGCATCAGGATGCATTCTGTTTATTGGTGAAGAAAAGCGTGCTCAGACACCCTTTCAGAAGGTTCTGTAGATTTATCCACATTGGTCCCATAGGCACGATGTGCTCTACCAAAATGGACAGCAGCACCACTTGGATGATACAATTCACACCATGTAATTGTGCATATGCATAGAGGTAGACATATACTTATTTAAGCCATTGAAACAAAAAATATCACAGTAACCCACAGATGGGATTCATACTTACCTGAGCAAAGTGCAGAACAACATGAAAATCCATTCGCAAATCCAGGGTTCTTCAGTTATTTTCCCAGCATATGTGAAGCACCATCAGAAAGAGATACACCCACACCTACTTGTATTTCCAAATCATCATTAGTATCGGGAAAATGGAATGTTTGGGTAGCTTTTTCCCATGTTTTGACACCTCGAACTCCCCCGTCGCGAACCAACAAAACACACAGTAGCAACAGACAAAGTGCAGAAGAACACCGACGACCTTGAGGTTGGCGAATTAATCAGGCTTAAGGAAATTAAGGTTTAAATTATTAAAGATCATAAGCACGAAATGTTGTAGTGAGTTTCCACATATAGCTAAATGAGGGAACGTATCCTATGAAGATAGGTTGAATTAGTGCTAAAAGTGTAGAGTTGGTATGCGGAGAGGAAATTAAAGCAAGTTTTAAATGCAATTAAGAACGTTGAGAATAAAACCATGAAAGCAAACATTAAAATTGGAAGAGAAAAGTTAAACATTTATTGCTATTCGCTCGAAGCTTAAAGATGTTATGGTACTTGGGTAGAATGCTTGCCTTTTCTTACAGAAAGGATTAAAACTTCTCTTGTATTCTATGGATCAGCCCACACGGTAAAGGCAAAATTGCAGCTCATGTACCTGTAACTAAAACCGATAGTTAACCAGAGCTAGACGTAGGAACCCGAGCCTTAATTCAGATTTTGGAAGAAGAACAGGTTCCAACACAGCACTGGGGTGATAGAGTCGCGGGTATGTATGTGTTTGCTACGTCTTTATGCTGATGGGGTCCAAGTGCAACTGTTCACCTTCAAAAGACCAATATCAAATAGCGATCGATGTTTACCGTTCATGTCGCAATACCTGCCTACGTCTTCCCAAGGCTACTGTAATACTTTGTTTGTTGGAACTGCCGGTTTCGGTCACTTGGGTGGGCATATGGTACTAAGCCGGTTGGTCGGCCTTTGGGCCGTGCCAACAACCCCCAAGCCCTCTGTTTCCAGAATACATGTATTCTACCCCCAGTACTATGCCTTCTCTTAACTTAAAGGGGGCCTCGGGACGCTACAGCTACTGCTCCAGGTGATGATTTCCATCCTCTTCGTAGCATCAAACAAATTCGTACAAAGGAAGGCTTTCTCCAAAAGAACTTAAGTAAAAACGGAATTTTCAGTTCATAAGGGCAGAACATAAGAAGAAAGAAGACCTATTTTATTTCGGTATTTAGGAGGAACACATTGCTCGGTCCTCCTCACATACGTTCGTCCACTCAGCACAGACGACTCAATGCCTCATTCCAAAGTCACTATGCTCTAGGAAAAAAGATAGCTGACAAATAAGCAAAGCAGCATTTCAACAGCAGTTATACAAAGTTGGCCAAAATCAAGTCATTCTTAAATTATTTCGTGCAAACATTTATTTAGGACATTCAAGCTAACTCTAGCCGCAACAGTCGTCGCGACTCACGTTCACCAATCAATTTCTGCACAAGGAATGAAATTGTGCTGTGCACGCGTTGCCAAGAGAGTACTTTTGAAGGGGAGGTCAAGCATGCCTACAATTGCTCATCCAACATGCGGCATGCACACACGTCACATAGCTGACGCACGTACTCCAACGTGTTGGTCGATGGTGCCCGACTTCACGTTGGCTTTCCACGCGTTCACACGATGACCTCTCTGTCTACGCGCTGGTCTCCATCGCTTCTCGTCCTCATCCATCATTCCCGTTTCTCTTTTAATTTAAAGCCCAGTGTAGAGATGGCTGCTAACCTGAGCTCTCGATTCGCCACCACTTCACTGGGATGCAATTGCCAACCGTTCGGTTCGATGAATAGTGTGCGCTCCATCAGGCGTTTCACATCAGTGCGCTCACCAAACGAGCAGATCCCCACACGCTCCCAATGGAGGCTCATGGAATATTGTGCTGGGTCCTCCTTCATGCTGTAGTCGTCTGAAGACGTGTGAATAGCATCCTACTTAGTAGGGTACAGGAGATCTACTCGACTACTACAATGGTTCAGCGGCAATGTCACGTAGCGAATGCTCAGCAGACTTCAGTGACCAGATTGTTGGCTTTGCATAGCACAGTCCAATGAGACGCCATGTTGCTGCACGAAAATCTTTTAATCTAGCAAGTGCTAGTAATTCAGTGATAAAATACCACAGCATGAGGCCTTTACGTGATCAAAGTTATTCCCCATGTGTGGCATTTCACTCAGTAGGGACTATGGCGCTTCTAGTGAAGAAATCCGTACTACTAGGCAGTCTATTTCAGTGCCTCCACCCGATTTGAACAATTGCTGCCATTGTTGATGTGCGCAATTGAATAGCAATTTTAATGAAGTTTGACTATGTTCGTTTCCATAGCGAAGTTTTGGGAGTAACTGCAGTACGCTGGAAAGAAGGTAAATCCTTTATGCCCATTTAATTAAAGGTTAGTTCTTGATTTTGGAATGATTATTATAATACGAAGAAGTTATTGGCGGCGCCTTTTAGGCGGAAACATTACTATAAACTACTTTGATGCAATCGTCCTCAAGCAGTGTAACAAACGCGTTTAATAAGGCAGTCTAAAACGCCACATAATGCGCAGTTAAGAGCCAGTTAATATGCAGGGCTTGAGGATACCATGAAGGGCGTCCATTTTTGCATGACAGAGGAAGGGGTGTCTGTTAAGAGGATCTGCCACCGAACCTCCAATGATTGCATCAAAATTCTTGCCCCAAATCCTTCAGACACCATAAGTGACAGATCCATATCCACTAATCTGACCACTTCAACTCCATTTACTTCCTTGGTCCTGTGGCTTGGGTAAAATTCTTTGTAACCTCGTGCAAACTACCTACTCACAATGTCGCAGCTCATCGAGAAACTAAGACTCTTACAAAGTTGGAGGCGAACGCTAATTCCTATTCACCGTCTCCAGTACAATTTTTCATACGACCAAATAATGCGCAGTGCTCCAGTGTGGGTGAGGTTGCACAATTTACTCTATAGGTCAAGAACAAGCTGTTTCATAGGCTCATATTATATTGCAATATGTGTATAAATGCTCCATGGGTGAGTTGTAAATGCAATTTATTTCTGATTTGAAAATGTGGTTTCATCTCTGCCTCATTTTATTGGCAACGTTCACCGTGCATGCAGAACCTCTAATTAAAAAAGGTAAGATGCGTTCCAATGCTTAATTTTGATCCACACAAATGTCAAACACTTAGCAAAAGAGGTTCTTTGCTAAATTAGTAAACCAAGCAAGCATAGCGGGTGTTTCCCAAGATGTAAACAGTTGTGGATTGCTGGAGATGACTTAGCCGCTTTCACTCGTTTGTTAACTCGTCACCAATGTGTAGGCTTATTCATTCCCATGGTCTTCCATTCGCTCTTCACCTCCTGGACATCTAACAGCTAACATTTATTTATTCTATCCTGGGGCTTGACAATTTCACCTTCACCCGATTGACATGGGGATGCTCAAGAAAACACCGTTACAAGCAAAGCTTTATCGCCCTTACAACAGTAATGCCAAATAGATGCATATTCATTTGTGCAGAACTTGGTGCTCCCCAGCGTGTGAGCCTTCAAGCAGTCAACTCTACCGCGGTGCATTTGGAGTGGACTCCACCACTTGATCCAGAGAAACTTCTTGTTGGCTACCGTATCGTTTGGCAGCTCAATGGTGTATGGAAGAATAACTTCGATCTTTCGTTAGTTCAAGAGTATACGATTGGGAATTTGGAGTCAGGGCAAAATGTTACTGTCTACGTTAAAGGACTAACTCAAAACGAAAAATTGCATCCAACCAAATTTTATAATGAATTTAGTGGAGGATTGACAGTAACTCTGCCAGTTTCGGATAAAAGTGAGTCCTTTCTACACCTTCTATCCAATGTTGAACTGTCATTTCAACTTGGTTTAACTTCACCGAACTAAGTCTACAACAGCAACCATTTGATTTTTCAAAATATTTAGCGAGGTTCATTCGCATTGGCCCTTTGTATGAAATTGACAATGGAGGAGAAGAGGCGCACACAATAAGGCAGTCTGGAATGATTCCTCATGCACTATTAGCAGTTAATTAACAATTGGATGTTAAGATGTGTTATGATGGAGATTTGTTGCTTCGAATAGGCGGTGAAAAAGTGATATATACTTCGAGGAAACCCGAAACAACTCCTGCAACCACAACGAAAGGCACAACCTTTAGGATGTCTGTGACGACTGATGGAACTACTTCCACTTCTTCGGCCACTGTAGCCATATTCACTTACATGACCCTGATATTGTCGTCAACGTTCTCGTAAGTCCAATGCAAACCAGCAAGTCTTTCACTGACTGCTAATATTTAAGTTGACAATACGCCCTAATCAAAAGTGTTGCTTTTCTCCATTACAGGCTTCATTAATCCAGGGCATGGCCGAGTCGACAAACGCTCGCCTTTGCTTATCAACTAAGAGAATAATCATAGTGAGCAATTCTTTTTTGACAAATACAATTATTGGCGTTTACTCACTTCTCATCGTTACTTGAACGGATACACTCCTACGGGGTGTATTCGACAAGAAGAAATGATTTGCATGCTGTTGCCTATCATGTAAGGAGATGATGCCTACGCTATAGTGCTGGTGTTGTCTTCAAATTCGGAGAGGCGTTCCTGCCCACAATTGTATAGGTCATCATCAACGCGATTACGTTTTTGAACGCACTGCGAACCGCCTCTCATAGGTTCATGTGTTGGCTACACATTACACACGATAAGAGTCACTCTGAGTCCAATGCCAAACAGCCATTCCTTGGTGCGCCTGTAAAGACCTGTGCCACTTTCGGATGAAGCGTAAAGTTGAAGCTGTTTAGCCTTGGTAGAGTAATTGAATGCGTTATGTGAACAAGGGCTGAAGGACGGTGTTAGGAGAAAGGTCTGGCTGCGGTTAGCAGTAACCCAGCATTCATAACAAGTACATAGCAAATCGGCTGCAAACTATAATGTTGAGGAGCGCTATAGTCCCTACTGAGTGAAATGCCACACATGGGGAATAACTTTGATCACGTAAAGGCCTCATGCTGTGGTATTTTATCACTGAATTACTAGCACTTGCTAGATTAAAAGATTTTCGTGCAGCAACATGGCGTCTCATTGGACTGTGCTATGCAAAGCCAACAATCTGGTCACTGAAGTCTGCTGAGCATTCGCTACGTGACATTGCCGCTGAACCATTGTAGTAGTCGAGTAGATCTCCTGTACCCTACTAAGTAGGATGCTATTCACACGTCTTCAGACGACTACAGCATGAAGGAGGACCCAGCACAATATTCCATGAGCCTCCATTGGGAGCGTGTGGGGATCTGCTCGTTTGGTGAGCGCACTGATGTGAAACGCCTGATGGAGCGCACACTATTCATCGAACCGAACGGTTGGCAATTGCATCCCAGTGAAGTGGTGGCGAATCGAGAGCTCAGGTTAGCAGCCATCTCTACACTGGGCTTTAAATTAAAAGAGAAACGGGAATGATGGATGAGGACGAGAAGCGATGGAGACCAGCGCGTAGACAGAGAGGTCATCGTGTGAACGCGTGGAAAGCCAACGTGAAGTCGGGCACCATCGACCAACACGTTGGAGTACGTGCGTCAGCTATGTGACGTGTGTGCATGCCGCATGTTGGATGAGCAATTGTAGGCATGCTTGACCTCCCCTTCAAAAGTACTCTCTTGGCAACGCGTGCACAGCACAATTTCATTCCTTGTGCAGAAATTGATTGGTGAACGTGAGTCGCGACGACTGTTGCGGCTAGAGTTAGCTTGAATGTCCTAAATAAATGTTTGCACGAAATAATTTAAGAATGACTTGATTTTGGCCAACTTTGTATAACTGCTGTTGAAATGCTGCTTTGCTTATTTGTCAGCTATCTTTTTTCCTAGAGCATAGTGACTTTGGAATGAGGCATTGAGTCGTCTGTGCTGAGTGGACGAACGTATGTGAGGAGGACCGAGCAATGTGTTCCTCCTAAAAAGTGAAGTAGTATAAGTCTTCCTTCTTCTTGTGTTCTGTCCTTATGAACTGAAAATTCCGTTTTTACTTAAGTTCTTTTAGAGAAAGCCTTCCTTTGCACGAATTTGTTTGATGCTACGAAGAGGATGGAAATCATCACCTGGAGCAGTAGTACTAGAAAGGCAATGTGTTGGTCTTGCGATCTGAACGACAAGGCGCATTTGCCATTCTATGCGGGTCTCGAGAAAGTGAACTGGTCTATTCGGATTTCTCTACGTAGGAAGTATTTAGTTTTGCTTTAATAAATAGACGAGTTCGTGATTGAATATTATGAGGTCAGCTGCCTAGCGAATGCCGAGATTCCACCATGGCTTCCATTCACAATCCAGTAGCCAAATGGCCTGAATTCTCGGCGACATCCATGACTTACGACCGAGGAATGAAGTAAAAGTGGTTTTAGTGTTCCTTGAAATACATTGTTGTCTCGTGATACACCTGTGTGATTTCATTTAATCACGCACCCAGCTGATTTGACTTTGAGAGAAGTGCCTTATCAATCAGGTCACACTTAACTGAAAGTTTGTTAGATCGCCTCAATCTTTAGTGGCCCTTTCGGCAACATAATGTC
Organism: Taenia multiceps; assembly: GCA_001923025.3. Taxonomy (NCBI): domain Eukaryota; kingdom Metazoa; phylum Platyhelminthes; class Cestoda; order Cyclophyllidea; family Taeniidae; genus Taenia; species Taenia multiceps. Next base: position 960,071 of record CM010317.1, on the reverse strand, counting down.
ACTACTTTGTTCACCTTGATGCACCTATCCTCGGGTGACTTACCACTGCGGTTAGGGGTTGACACATGCTACCTGACGCTTTCAGCTTCCACTACTCCGCCCGATGTTTATAACAAGCGTTACACAAGGCCTCGCAGTCAGTGGAATAAGCTAGAAATCGGCGCCTTGGTAATAGGCTCGCAAACCGATTTCATTAACCCAATGTAACGCTCTGCAATACCGAGGTTTCAGGCAGGAGGCGAGCAGCAGCGGAGACAGGGGGAGAGCGCACTGATGAAGGGACGCACATCTATGCATGCAAGCAGGTAAATGCGATTTTCAGACCTCTCCCTGTTTCGGTATGTCATTGAGTAGAGGCATGTTGAAGACACGCAAAGCATTTTTGGGCGCCCAATGCACATTAATGACCACATCGTCTTTTGCTTTCATACAAAACTTTTGCATAATAATTGACTGAAAACATTGGAAATAGTTATCCGTCCTCAGAACAAAGGTCCCCGAATAACGCAAAATGAATGGCTGCATTTTTGGAAGTGTCGACTCAAGCCATCATTTAGCTCAGCATTGCTAAACACTCTCTACTGACGAATTAACGCTATTTTTCGAAGTTTCTACGGTTATTGTAAAGAGGACTGTTGAAGTCGCCTGATAACGTTTGGGCTCAAGACACAGGTGGTTACTATCCACTCAGCATAACCTAAAGATGTGCCAGGAAAAGGTGACGATGCCCATTAGTTAGCTCTTTTATCCCTCACTACTTCTTCAAGGTGTATTTTGTTAATTGTGAGTTGGTTTTATCAAATGCATTCATTAGTCTAAATTGACAGCAATGGCAGTAGGCGAAATTACCTGCATTTGCGGGTTAAGAAGAAGTTAAACAGCACTAGATGTGGCCGAAACTCATAAAATCAGGCATTATTTTGAAGCTCACAGTCAACATTTTATAGAAATACGTTTAAATTGAAAGGGGATCATTCCGAATGGTAAAATCTGTGTTGTGAAATCGGAGTTCAGAAAACGTGAGTATTGACAAAGCGATTCGCTGAATTTGATAATCGCTTGCAGCGGATTGGTGAGGTAGCGGATTTTTGGAAGTAAGGCTGAACGAATCGACAACTTAACATTGCATTACGTTGCCTGTTGGGTGAAGAGGTATCCTTTGCTCCTGTGAAAGTGGAGGTGTTGGGCATAAAGTCCATGCGCAAATGGCAAAACTTTATTTCAAAACAGCCACATACTTTGATGCGAGGCAAAAATGGTTACTCCATACGTATTGGCCAAAGCAAATTTGCTTAGCATTTTTTAAGTAGCCAACATGCAACTACATGCTACTAGAATTTTATCAGTAGGCGGTAGAATGCAGTCTGATACGGCGCCTTTCCTTCTTGCAGTATGCGGAAATCGAGGGATCGCAATCATTCGCTAACAATTCGGCGAAGTTTGAGAAAGGAATCCATTTGCTTAAACCTTGCCGAACTTAAATTGGAAAGAATAACTCACTGAAAGAAGATCGAGAATAGCGTCGACGCAGCTGTGTCAAGTGGCATGATGCACGGTTAAATCTGGTAAATTGGAAGGGGTTGTCATATCCTCCACTTCTTAATGAGAATCGAAGCGAAAGCAACAACAAATAAAGAAAACGAAAATGAAATTATTCAAGTTCAGTTTTACCAAATACAAATCTCTTCTACACCCCGATGTAGTGGAACAAGGTTTTAATTACTAAACATTCATCAATGTGCAATAAACTTCCTTTTAGGTCTAGGCCCTTATATCCCATCACTTTTTCATAGAAAGCAGTACCGAGAATTACATGCAATATTTTCAATGCCAGATGTGACTTTACTAGAAGATACACCGTGTTCACTGCAAAGATTAAAGCAAACTTAAGATTGCTTGACTGCTAAGACCATGGTCGCCACCTGGCATCGTGAGCACGTAGATCGAATGAACACATTAACCACGTACCTACTTTTCGAAAAGTGACACGAAACAACCACAACAATGCTGCTCATCGAATCTCTAACAGTGGCTTTGTGCCGATGGAAACAGGTAACTATTAGTGATGACCAGTTCTACTGCATGTTACGAGTCGTCAAATATCGCATTGCTGCATGTGAACCGTGAAGAGGCGGTGCACAAGATTTCGCATTTATGACCTTGGTTTCAAGCGCTTCTGTGGAAGTCGTTTACATTTGATAAAACCTGGTCCTAAAACTGCCCTTGGATCAATGCATAATGGCAACTGCTTTAAACGCTGTCATTTGAATTCGGTAAAAAAGGACGTTTGGAAGCAGAAAGGGAGGGTGAGAACTTAGAAACGCACACTGAACGCATTGTTAATTTTCATGACACACGTTTGTATCTTGAGATCGGTTAGTACAAAGTATAGACCAGACCAAATGTAACGCCTGTAGCAGCGTCGAGCCTTTCATATGTGCTGCCAACTCATCTACATGTTATTCTTCATGAAAATGCTTAATTGATTATTTCCACCAAAAAAATGCCCATATTTTAACATTTCGACTTAATGCCATTCTGAGATGGGAATTTTTATGTAAATTTAAATGTAATTAACAGGGTTAGTAACATAAAGGTTGTCCTGTTGGTCGAGGAAAGACTCGAGTCTGACATCCCATTGATATGCATCTTCCAGTCGAAGCGTGCCGCCCCACACCACGCCACGCAGGCAAACATCGAATCGGTGATCACGCTTCTGACACATAGCAAAGACCTTCTAAAATGCGTTGATATTGTAGGTCCAATTTCACTTAATTAGATTGTTTGTTTCTATTTAAATATGTTTTGTTTCCATGTATTTTTATGCCAACTTTCCACCCATTTCGACAAGTCGGTCGATATGGCATCCGTCCATTCCCTTACTGGCACTTTAGTCATTTCTCCATTTTCATGCTTAACACACCGGCCTTAGTTGTTCCACCAATTCATTCTTCCCTGTTTCCTGCCCACTCCCACCACTTAGTGTACGTTAACACCCTAGATTCTTGCATGCATGTACATGGTCTTCAGGTCAAGGTTGACTCAGCCACATTCACATAATCACTCACCCTTCTCCTACTGGGCTATCATGGATACTTGACCATTATACGTACCTATTACTCAACCACATGTTCGTCTCTGAGCCACTTGGCGCAATTTCATCAACATATATCTTCATTTACTTCATCTTTCATGGTCTGACCTCTCCGTTCAGAAGCGATTGCCTCTTTCACATCTACATCCGTGTTGGATCTATCCGATCCACTTATCCTCCCTCCCACCTCTGCATAGCTACGTTAGCCAATAAGCTAAATCCCCATTCAAACATGTTGCATCTAGTTATATGTTAATCCGCCCTGCATTCAGCCCGCACACGCCTAGCCTAGATGATCTCACGTCAGTACTGTCCATTGAACATGAAGACGGGTAGTCCATGCATCATTTCCAAAATTCAACATCAAACCATACAACGCAGGTGAAAGTGGTGATCAGGCATCAAGCAGTGTGGATTAGAAGACGTGCTTCTTCCTGTTGTCCTCCTTACTGCAAAGTGACAAACTAAGTGTCATTTGCTTTGTCAAGGAAATAACGAACCATGAGCGTTTCCATTTGGGGAACAGAAAATGCTGACGGTTTGTCTTGTAAAAGATGACCATTGGCCAAAGCTGGTATCCATTCTCTGAGCACAACACTGATTCCGAGCCGCAGTTCTACAGACCATGACGTAATGTGCTAGGAGAACTGCTGGCGCCCAAATGTTAGCTATATGACCTCTTTTGGGATTCATTCTGAGTTCTAGTTGGAGTTTCGTCTCTAAAAGTGTAAAAAGAGGGATTATGAGGTCGCGATAGTATAAGGATAAGGAGGTATGCGGGTAGAGACGGAAGAAAGGTGACAGCGCGTGCAAATTATGGGACATTGAGTGGATGTAATTCGCCTTTCCTTTTTCATTGATACTGTTAGTTAAATGACTTTTGATTCAACTCACCTTAAGAGGCTAAAATCGCTTTATTTTGCATGCGCAAGAACCCAGTTTCGTCTTATTATGACTAAAATTGGTCAGAAAAACTTGCAAAACCTCAAAGAATCGCCACTGCAGCATTTAGGCTACCTTTTACTCGTTTGCTGATTTTAAAGTTAACATCCCCATCCAAAACCATATTCCCAATCCATGTTTAATATTTTTGAACCGGTACTTGAGAGAGCCTTTGGATAAAATGTTGGAAACGATGTAGCTTGCGCGGGGCCATCACATAACTGACGGTTGCATGCTGTGTCGCTTGGATGCTCAAATCCATACTTGACTTCCGATTATTAAAAATAAAAGGAAGCTTTTTATCTTTACCATTGCAGTGGACAATGGTGGACTTAGCATCTATTATTCGTCCATTTAATTTTTTTCATTTCATGGATACAGCTAGTGACTAAAGGAAGACCGATGATAGGTCACGCAGAAGAGGTGCCATAAATATTAAGCGGTAAGGCTTAGTGGTTAGCAATGGCGAATGCCTGTACTACGGGGCAGAATAAAATCCATCCTCTCCATGACTTCTCAGGATAGCAAGTTATCCTTGATTCTAGTCTACATTTACCGACTCAGATTTATTTTCTACGCTGTATTCATGGTGCCATCATATATGTACACTATGTAAAGGCTGCCATGATGACCTAAGACGAGGCGTTGTTAATTACGTCGAGAAATACTGAAATATCAGCTTATGAAAGCAAATGAAAATGTTGCTCAACAACAGAAGTTCGGTGGCTCCTATGTCCCTTCATCATTTATTGTTATTTAACCTCCGTTGTTGTCCAATTGCTGAAAGGCCCGCTTTCTCTCACCGCTTTCCTTGCTGTGACCTCCAAGCTGAGAAGGCAGACATTCAGATGGATCTCTACCAGTTTACACCGGTACAGCACCAGTTTTCTGCAATTGTATGAATTAAGCCACCTCCACTCCTTTTCTAATTGACTTCTTTAGATTCCTAACTTAATACATTGTTGATTATATTCAAAATATTTTAACTTTTTACTTTGACAAATTTTGCTCACCAACTTCTGTTCCATGATAATGTATTTGGAAAGACCACCAAGTCTTTGACGCAGAAAAACCATGTTTTCCAAGCTTTACATCTTGGAGGGCTTATGCCTTTGGTGCCTCAGAAGCACAGCAATTCATGACTAACCTTATCTCGACACTGGCAATTTTCTTTCCCACCTCCTCAACTACTACCGTGATTACTGGTTAGGGTTTAGCCAAGATGCCTACTTAGTCTATCCTAGCGTTCGCATCTTTCTTCAAATGGTACTGCGTGCATATGCACAAAAAATTTAAACCGCTGTTAATGCAACAAATGAATGTGGCAAAATCCCCCCGAATCTTAATGCATTAAGCCTTTACACAACCCAATTTAACAAATGTTGTGATACACAACGTGGTTATTAAGCCAGTGAAAAATACTATGAATTAGTTTTTCGTCATCGCAACATTGACATGAAGCCACCACGTCTGAAATATAGCATCTTAATTTTGGCAAAATTTTTCCCTTAACTTCTCTTAGTATTCGATCCTTGAAAGACATTCATAATCAGTCTAATTTGACAGTTGATTTCGTGTGGCACTCTAATCACCTTAGGTATGCTGACAAAATCAACTTACTCTGAGAAAGTGACCTTGGAACACTTTTTCAATGCACATACATTGACTTACTTTGTGTACAATGGGAAAACAAAAGTCTCGGCTCATTATGGTACGAATATCTGCACACATCTGTTACCCAAACCCTGAATGCGACAAACACAGAAGAGGGCAATTTATAGGGTGCTTGCATTATTTCACATGCAAAGTTCACGCAAGTGTTTGGAGCTCATTGTAGAATACTGACCAAATTGTTATTCACCGCGCTGTTTTGCCTTGCTGGCAAGAGGTGCTTATTCATTCATTTAGCCCACTAAAGATGATTCTTTACACATGGCATTCCATTTTTCATGCTGCAGATACACACTTGCATCGAATTTGGACTCAGGTGTGCTCACACAGCATGGACGATGTACTCCAGTTAACAACGGTGGCGTTTAATGACTTGTTATGACATCATAAAATGCCACGCTTGCGACGCGCAGTGATCAATGTTTGCCAGTACTTATCGCCACAGGACATTCTGCGCTATATAAAAACACCAAAATGAGACTGCTCGAGAGACCACGATAAGTGTTCCAGCAAAATGTCACAAACAGCAAGAATCTCCAAGAGTCGATATCATTTCATGTTTTAATATCGCTATGGGTTGTTTACAGGAAGTATTATATTATCAGTACATTGCCTCGTTTGCGACTGCAATCAAGCTGAATGGTGCCATGCTAACCAGCTGCCGCATAATTTTAAGTGACCGCGCAGCTTAATCGCAGCACAGACATAAAAGCAATGCCGCCTTCTTCAACATTTAGAAAATGGTGTAAACAATCAACCACAGGCAGCAACCGTTAAAACAGAAGTAGCGAAGTGTAGAAAGGAAGAACAAGGCAGTAAAATAGCAAACTCTCGGTAATGAATGCGGTCAATCTCCTGCCACAAACACAGTGAAAGAGAGATCAATCAAGCATTTTGCAGGTCGCAACTCACCGAACCCATGCTGTTAACTCACCAAATGGCATCGTTTACCAAACCTTCCAGGAACTTTCAATCTCATCGACCTCATTTATCTGACGAGATTTATTATGGCAGCTCATAAAACTTGTCAAGCACCCACAAAGCTAATAAAAACGTGGTTTATTGTGTGCTGATAAAGGGTAGGTTACATGAGGAACCAGCGCACATAGGTGTGTTCAGTAAACGGCGAAACAGGAATCAGCCAGGATGCAGTCACATTACCGATGCCAGGAAGACCAAAGGTGTACAGTTTAGTTGCAATAGGGCCAAACAAAGACACACTCCACAAAGTTCAGGTGGCTTAGCCACAAATTCGCCTCTGATTTCAATCGACGCAATAACTTTCAAAGAGTGGAGAATTGAGGGCATGTATAAAGCGATGGCATGAGCTCCTTCGGCACTACTCGAGGGTCAGTTAGTGAAAAAGCGAACTGTCATTGGAAGGGGGGATGAGGTAGCCGTGCCTCACGTCTGACGTCGAATGTCACACGTTCATCTTTGTACATACCCAAAGTAAACCTTCAGTGGATATCCAATCCATTCCACACTTATTTCATCTCCTTCACTGATGCTATGAAGATCTAAGTGTATAATTAGAGAAGGAGTGTTTCTTCCTTAAGCATCAATTGACAGACTTGGCTACAAGCTCGTGGTATGAAAAGGCCCGTTTCTGGCAACGTTTGATGAGCGAACGCGCATAGTGGTGCTCATTCTGGAGTGATGCATTCACCATCCATTTCACAACATCAGGACATTTGCAGCATGTGCACTGCATCCCTCAAGCAAGATTGCTGCATCGTGTCCATGTTAGCGACATTACTGCCAAAAGTTGAAATTTCATGAGGCCACCTCTAGGTACAGCAAAGTGTGCCACTACCTCTCCAAACGGACAATTTATGCAGGCTTTTGCACGATTCGACTTTGACACCTACGGATCACTACCAACATCTCGCTTAAGATGAATTGGCTTATGATGCGTCAACGCACAGGTGATGCCGTCCACTGCACTGGGCTTTGATGCAAACAATCCACAGCGCAGAATTTTGCGAAAGTGACCCTGTTATAACTCGCTGGATCAGTGACCACTTTTGCACGTATGGGCATTATTAACATTTGGTAAACACTTATGCAGCATTGAATAGATGCCAAAGCTTCTGTTCAAATTGGTTGTGTTCTTTGTCATAAATGTTTGATAAGCACGGAAACTTCCTCGTTAGTGTAGCTAAACATCCAACGTGTGTTAATCTCAAACGAGCGTTTGCGTATTTGAATAGCAAGTGTGTGTACTTTGATCGTTTCCATGGCTGTTGTGGAGGAGACTTGGCTTGTAACAACCCACATGCAGTTCCACACATCTCTTTGGTGTTGGCATGTGGAAACAAGCATATGTATAGCCGCGCCGATTTGTGCAATGTCTGGGATGTAGAGTCCATTAAGCTCCAGAGATTGATGCAACTGCATGCTTTGACACGCTGGACTTTCTAAGTCTCAGCCGTTTGTGATTTGGCTCAACTCACTGTTAGTTAATGGTCGTTAGCCTTCCAGTTAGTGTAGTATTTTAGGGTATCGTTAGGTGGTTCAACACAATTAAATGGCAACTAAGTTGAAGATAAATGCCTAAGCTGCATTTATCGTTGAATCGAGAGAATTGGATTGTGAGAGGTAGGGTATGGATAGAACGTAACTGGCTGCTTTAAGGGGATAAATGCACTTTTTCTATTGACAGCGCTTATGATTGAGCGCTCATTGCCTAGGACCCTCAATAAATGCAACTTAACAGGTGATATAACTCATCGTCATTGACCAGTAAGCTGCTATTCCTCAACGACGTTTAATATCAATTAGCAATCGTTCTTGTTACTTCATTAGAATAAAATAATAAAAAATTAAAAAACAGATTGCGTTCGGAGCATGGACGTGATAAAAGGCTTGGTTTGCGTTCAGTCCTGCAGGAGTTACATAACCTAGCCTAATAAATCAAGTATTGAGTTCGCCGCATTTACCAGTTCATGCTCCTTGGTTGACTGCTTTTTAAATGGTGCATTGCTGCATCAACAGGGCGCCTCTATATGAAATGCCATTCTTTCAATGCAGAATTCGCAACATTCTCTTGTTAATCTGGGCTTCCATCAACCCATAATAAATGCCAAACGCTAATACGTCGATTATTTCCATTTGTCAACTCATACCACCTAATTCTTTTCAGTAAAAAATAATTAGTAAAACAAAAGTGGGGATGGAGGAGAAGTATTCGACTACATTGGCGGTCTTCATTTCGTCATCGATTTGCATTCCAACGAAAAACTGATTCTAGCACAAGGATTGTGGGATTCCGCTCCACAATTAAGACAGCATAAAAGCGCAGATGTTTGGAAAATGGTGCAAAACAATCAACTACAAATGCTGGTCATGCTATGTTCTTACTGAACGCTTTCATGAAACCAGTCGTGGAAAGATGCACTCGACGTTTAAGTGTCCTCTTCGAAGTCAGGCATCTAGAGAGCTTGCCAACTCGGAATGCAGACTAACAGACAAACGTCCATTCGGTCCTTCATCCAGGCAATCAATTACAAAGGCAGTCACCAAACCAACAGCTTTGATAGCGATCCAGAGAGCCATGCATCCAAAGTGGCAAGCTGGTGCACATCAATCCAGCCCCTACCCAAGCAGCCAGTTAGGAGGGCAGGTAGTAAGTCAGCAAGGCAAACAGCCATACAGACAGCAGACCAGCCGAAAGAGCAGTCAGAATAAAAAGCGATTTAAGCAAAAAACGAATAAAATGCATAAGCAAATGAGGCAGCACTTTACCTGAGCACTGCTTTTATCTCCTTTGCCTTTATGCAATCCGACTAAGATCCGAAATTAATGTCTACTAAACGTCTCTCTCCTCAAGCCTGAATTTAAAAAGCAACTATTTCGTTGTCCTGCACATCCTACACCTTGTTTCATTCACGGTATATCGGAGGGCATTTTCGCTTCACGACTCGTAAGCGTGTTGAAGCGTAAAATGCCTGTTGATGCGTGGGCTGTAGCCCCCATGCGAGCAGGAATATTCTAAGGGCTCAAGTCCAACCTCCCAGTTGTGCCCTCAGTAGTCCGATCAAGGTGCAATTTGTTCTTTCCAACTGCTGTTAGCTCGCGGGTGTCCAGGCGTGCTGTGTGACCTTAAGACCTTAAAGGTCCTGCCTAATTCAGCAAGGAGTTGGCTTCTGAAATTGGGACGTTAGCCGTCGCACGCCATGAACATCCGATTCAGCACCCGTGACCTCGTGAGTTCCGCCTCAGCTACCTTCACAAATCAGTCCGCAATTCAGGAGTCATCGGTTTCCTATTGGCGGGTGGTGGAGGAAGCGTGATAACAGTACTCACTCATTTATTGGAGTGCTACAAACTCTGTGAGGTGAGTCTCTGTACAACTTTAGCAAATACCACAGATTCAGCAGAAATCAGGTAATTCTAGTACGAACAAATGCTCCTACCACCTTCTCCTCGTAGCGCCTACTTCATTCTTTACCTTCACTTAGCCTAGCCGCTTGCTCAGCTCCAAGAAAACTACTTCTTGCAATAAGTCTGCAGCCACTAGGCGCCTTACAAACTCCACACATTCTTATTGCAATAGCATCCACTTCTCAAGTGTTGGTTCCGAAGAGTTCAGTCATATCCGTCGGAGTGTCTTGTCTGAAGAGGTCATTTCTGCCGCTACGGGTTCATGAGCGCCACTCCCAGATGCGTCAATTAATTCGATTTGTTCACTCATACCACTCAATTCTCATCAGTAGCAAGTATTTCGTGAAACTGACGTGGCTGGAGGGAAAGTGTGCGACCACACTGACGCTCTTCATTTCGCCAACCACTTGCCTCCTAACACAGCATTGGCTGAGGTCACGTGGTTGCATGACAGTTCATTCACTTCAATTCCAACACACAGCGCCTTTAGCGGTAATCACAACGTGAGTAGAGTGTGGCTGTCCTACTAACATCGGCAAGTCTGAAGTAATGCGGTGAAGTCTGTCTATGAAAGGCAGAATGCCGGATTCAAGGCAAACGCTATCGAGTTTGACGAGTGCTCCACTAGATGAATGCTTGTCTTCCCCTTTACAGGAAACACCTCGTGAAGGTAGTCAAGCACTCGCACTCAGGTGCCACGATAGAATAAGCAGCAGTAGTAAATGCACACAGCATTCATCACACTCCTCACGGTCAGTGAGGAAGTGTGGATGAGCTCACTGTACCCATGCATCAATTGGCGGCCACGATGGCACTAGTAGCTACTACACAGCACCTGCGATTGCAGGCTTACATCCAAGAGCAGCTGCAACCTTCACACCGACGGTCTGTATAATGATCAGTTCTCAACTATCAATCACACAAACACATTCCCAGGCCAACGGCCACACGCTAAAATCGCTACCCATCAGAATTCCACGGGCCCACCCATGCTCCACCACGCACACGCGACGACTCCAGCCCCTCGCCTCAACCCCACAACACCTCATCACCGACAAATCTTGTGCATTCGAAAGCATATCCCACTACACCACTCAAGCAAACGCGTGGATGCCTAGCAATGAACCCACAGCCACAGAGTTCTCAAATGGCACAGTCCCAGCCACATTCAACCGCCGTAGCGTCTACACTAGGAAGGCATTCCAATTCCTCAAAAAAGATCAACTTCAGTAGCCAACAGCCTCAAAACCACCAGCGCTCTCGTCCACTTTGCTAAATGGCAAGGTCTGCAAATGTACGCAAATCCACATCAACAACGTCCAACCTGATTGCAGCGTGGAGGCCACCACTTCATTTTGACACAGCACCAAACACACCACCTAAAACACCAGTCTTCCCAAATACTTTCGACCCAACCTCCGCACACCACAACCTCCGACATTCCACAGACACATTCAAAAGTGCAAACAGCTAACGAATCCTGCACTCCTAATCGAAACGATCGCCATCTCCTATCCACCTTGCCTCCGAGGAGGAGTCTGACGCCTCAAATACCACTCACCTAAACAAGCCTAGACCCAGATGAAACGTTGCCTACGGCCCACATCGCGATTGAGGCTAACAATCTCCACCATACCCTACCACACATAACTCGCCATAATTCTGCATGAATGCCACTGATGCGAGGTGAACAAGACTTGCTTTTAGGCGTCTCCTCACACTCAACTGGAGGAAGAGGCACGAGCCAGCAATTGTGAGAACGACTCAGCATCCTTAACTTCCCAAATTCACAGCCACAATATGACCTGCAGTGCACATGCCCACCCGAGGTTTTCGCCGAGCGGAATAGGTAACTTCTTTGCAGTTGCAGGCATCCCAACCGACACTCTGTGCCTCTTGTCGGACACAACGCGGACCTCCTGCGATGCTCACTGCACAGCAACGCCTGTTTGCGGAAAAGTCAACACATTTCTGGGCACATCATATTCTGGGTCACTTATTCCTCCACTTTGTTAATTTTGGTTTTCCATGAGGCGCGTTGGGGCAAGGCAAGGGTGATGGTATGATGTGAGGAATGAGGATGAGGTGCGAACCCCGGTTCATAGCGAAGGGCCAACTCTCTCACATCTGCCGCGGCAAAGCAAACGCCACTGTTGCCTCGCTCCCTCTGCGTGTTACAAGCTCTTCATGGTGTATCAGTCAAGGCAGCTTTACTGGCAGCATTTTTGTCCAGTGGTTAAGTTGCTACATTCCGTGCAGTCTGAGCTTCTCGCAGCTTTGAGATGCAAAGGGTTGTGGGCTTCCCCTGATTACCTCGTATTCACCGAGAGGAATGCAAACTAAGTAGAGTAGCATCCTTAACCTGTCTTAGGATGACTAGGACAGTCGCTCGTCACGATGGATCTTTTTACAAGGAAAAGTACAAACATTGCGCCAGGACCTGTATTTGTTTTCTACTCGTTCCTTACTAGATTTACACACCTCTCTCAGCGTTTGATCCATACCTGGACAACCTCGTACTGGGATAAACCGCTTTCCTTCCTTGCCAAGCAACGTGCGCAAGCTTTCGAGAAGTGTTGATGCTTGGGCGGTTGCATTCACTGTTTACCAGGACACTGACTGTTGTGGACTGCGAACGGAATTACCGCAAACCAGAGGCTTTGTCGACGCACGAACACACAACCGTCTTTAATATAGCTGTGTTCCTCAATTGTCCTACGTGTTTGGTGTAGACATCCTCAGGCTGTTGCACTCACGCACACAACACCACTCTGCTTGTCAACTTATCACACGCTCTAAGGCGTGCAAATGGCCTTCGATACGCGTGTCATTCACGATTACCACTTTGTCGTCATTAGGTTGCCTACATCCTCGACGAAGACACGAAAGCCTTCTCCCTTACACCGGCGGATGACGCACCTCTGATGCTGGCTCGCCTCGCTGAAAGCTTTGGAGCAGTCGAGGTGGGACTTGGAGGGGAGGGGATGCTCGAGTGGTCATAAAGGATGAAACGGACAAGAGGAGAGTGCGTTCGAGGATACAAGCAGGTCGTCAGGAGGTCGAAGGCATTCAATACTCCTCGGAAGTTGATTTTGCCAATCACAGGAGTCGCCTCCAGCATAAGGCCATAGGACTGAGTAAAGCTGGCTAGTGTATGCATTAATCTTCCACCGTCGTAGGGGTTGCTGGAGCCAACGTCACGATGCAATGGATGGTTTCAATCTGTTCTTTGCAATGAGGCTAGTTGGTATTGCTGCCGGCGATTGCGTGCAAGGCTTAATATGATACCTCTGCGATGGAGGCCTTCTGCCAGTCGGCGTTCCCAAGTTTCTGTGCAAAATTACTCAAAACGAGAAGTTAAAGTGCAGTAGAGTAGTGGAGACCAATTAACAACTTAATTGGCAAAACGACAAAGTAAAAATGCAGGATGATTGGGATGAGTGGCAATAATGCTGAAACCAAAACAGGATGACTTTTCTGCTTGCGAATCCTAGATTACTCCTAGTCTCAAGGTAATATATGCACCGATGCAACAGCATGTCATGCAGTCATTTAATTCAAAGCCAATATTACCACATCGCATGGAAAGGACGAAACCGTAAAAAGTTATAGCTGCTAATAAGAAGGGGAGGAAAAGAAAAGCAATGGGCGCAGAGCACCATAAGTTGTAAGGGTAACTCATGCAAGTGTGGATTGCAAACCCACTGCTGGCATGAGTGAGACGCTGACCGGTGGTATGTTGTGCGTCTACTCCCACTGGTATGCTGGGCCGCTGACATGGCGTGCAAGCGTGCGTGCCTTCATTCATGCTGCATGCTGATGGCTACCGACAGCGGTGTTGGCGGATAGGCGCCAATGATTCGGTGGGTGAGTAGCAGTGGAATGAGAAAACTGGGTCGATCGGTAGGTGGTTGGTAGTAGAGAAGTAGGAATGCGAATGCATGCATTAAAGAAGAAGAAGAAGAAGAAGAAGAAGGAGGAGGAGGAGGAGGAGGAGGAGGAGGAGGAGGAGGAGGAGGAGGAGGCGTATTTGGCGAGAGTGGTGTGGCGTCGGAAAGAAGGTAGTACTGGTGTATAGTGCAGCGAGGAGAGGGATGGATGGCAGAGGATTAATAATGGGTGACAGGTTGAAAGGGAGGAGGTCGATGGCATTGGACGCGCTGCAATGCGCTGCGTTACGCTGTGCTGCGCTGCAAAGCGATGGGTAGCAGACTGGCCAATTGAATAAATGTGTGGCAAGTTGAAGTTAACTAAAGGCACCTCAAGCACCGGCCTGGTGGTCTAGGGGTATGATACTCGCTTAGGGTGCGAGTGGTCCCGGGTTCAAATCCCGGCCAGGCCCAAGTGGGCGTGCAGCCCGCACTTTTGCCCTTCCATCCTTCTCTTCCCCGTCTTCGCTACACTGCTCATCCCAGGCAACAGCCATGCCGAGTTCTTGCATTCTGCATTCAGTGCGTTCCCTCTCTTACTCACCGACGTCCCCTTAAGCACTCTATGCTCTTTGTCCTTGCATTCAGACGCGTTGGTGTGACAAGTGCACGCAGTTGTTGATCGGTACCGCCTTTGGGCACTTATTTCGCACCACTCGGTGAACGAAGGACCTGAGGTGCAATGGAGCTGCAGGCGGGTTCATGGCAAGCTGGACGGCATCTAGTCTTAATTCGCCCTAAGTCAAGCCCCAATAAGTGCACAATGGACATTTGTAGAATCGACTCGGGTGGCTTTTCAGTCTCCCCGTCATCGGCCTGTATATGAGGATTGACCTGTTACACTAACAGTCCGTCCAACCATGAATTGAGTACGCGACAATCCCGTCAATGTCAACGGGATGGGCTGCTGACGGCGAATCTTCCTTCTTTGGCGACAATGTACTGTGCTTTTGCATTTGCTCCTCCATCACGGTTCATTTTAGCTCACCCGATTGCTAGTGATAGCCTAAATTCGACACGAACGTATTCCCTTCCAGTGGTTCAGTTGATGGCAATCCTCAAGATATTGCCGCGCCACGCTAAATGCGAACTTCGTCCTCCTCATATCGCTGCACGTTGCTCAGGTAGGAAGGATTTGCATTGCAGAAGCTGGCACCATTCCTCTTGTGCAATAATGCTCTCGATGTGCATGATCCTTAAGCAACATTTCGCTCTTACCCTTTATTCTCACGACATTCCATAGTTGGTGCATAGCTAAAGTTGCATTCTTCACGTTATCCCAATATCGCGCTTACCGAACACTTCACATTCTAATCATCCACAAGACTTTGAATCCGCGGTTTTGGACCTGCCCTCTTAATACAGCGTACAAAGTAGAACATTCAGTCACCACTTAATCGAAGCTCCGACTTCGACATGAGATGATGCTTAACTTTGACCCAGAAGCTGGGGAACGGCTTCTTGCAGACCTGTAGCTGGTTTCCTAAAGGGATGTAGTAGACTTTTATGCACACCGATTAAGGTGTAACTTCAGTTGAGTTTGCTTTGATGGAGTCTTCACTGTGTGATTCACAACAAGCTACATGCAGTCCCAGCGCTGCATTTGGGGATTTGTTGGAAAAGTCGTCAAATAGTTGGCAATGGATGAACTTGTTTTGCATGATCTGCCAATTCAACTCATAGCTGCGCTATTTTCTGCTTATTGTTTCTGCTAATCTGTAATTCATTCATACATCTATGCCCATTTGGAAGGAGGTGTGATTGCTAGCGGCCTCTTCCAATGAACCAAGCGTGGTTATAAGAGCTCGCATAAAGTAGCCGATTGCATGACTCCAATTGCTCCAACTGCCTACCCACTCCGTGGTGTACAGCCAAAAGACGGATTCAACACTAATGAAATCCGAGGGTAAAACAAAACACCAGCATATCAGCTGTGGCACAGATGCAGCATTTAAAGATGGTTAAGTGAGCAACGTCTTCTCGAAACTTCCCCAATCAAGATGCAACAATGCCATTTGCCATCATTTCGGCTTTTTGTTCGTGTGGACGGCTTCTGTCCCATGGCATACCAGTCAGACATAAATAAGTTGGAATGTATCCCACGCCAAAGAAAAATGACTTTTATCGGCGTGTACAAGTCATCACATAGATGAGACGTGGGTGTGGGTGTCTAACTATCGGCCAGGAAGGCCTGGACATGAGTGCGCGTTGGGTCTGTGTCCGAGTGAGGTCCTCGTTGCATTTTCGACACTTGGTCGACTTTGCTACGTAACTCACCTGCTGACCGACTGACATCGGACTTACCTTGACTGCAATACCACTTACAGTGCAACTGACGCAATAACTAGGAGACCAGGACAGAATGGCCCATCCAAAGACGATCAACAGTACCTCCGAAATGCAGCTGCGAAGATGATAGCATCGAAATCGTTGGACAGAAGAGTTTCTTACGAGTCGCAGGTATTTTCAGCGCCATTAGCTAGTTTCGGCCATCCTTTTTGCCATTATTATCAGCATGTTAGCAAATTTTATTCCTTTTGTTATTCAATTCTGTTCAACCTTGCCACAATGGCGTGAACCCAGTCAGAGCTACATGGACAAGTACTAACCGTTTCAGGCATCGCACTGTCACGTGCATAACAGAATTAGAAGGCTTGGAGGCTGGAGGTGTGATCGGAGAGGAATTCGCATCCTACAGTCCCACTAATAAAGATGACGGAACACGACTGTGCATAAAGCAGGCATCCACACAAGAGACAGGGAATTAAGAATGCCTTGACTGAAGTATGTGCGTCATTTATCGCGAAAGCGACAACAGAACGTATAATCGTAGCAGGAAGAAGTTGCTTCTGCAGCTGCCTTCTATTGCAAAGCAGTTGAGAGTTTTGGCCAAGCGAATCGTACCGACGGCTAATTTGCCAATTTACTGCAATGGAAAAGAACAGTAAGACATCTGCGAATCAGGCGAACTAGTCACCTAAAAGAATTGTCAACGATGAAGTCAATCGTATAGTTACCATGCAAATCAAATACAGTACCGAGCCGTTTTACAGATTGTGATGAGATGGAGATCACCTCCTCCTCAAAATCGGACAGAACAGCATCAATCCAAAAGGGACGTGAACTAAGGAACGCAAAAATGCTTACATAGATGGTGCGGTAATCTCCTCTCCGATAGAAGCACGGCAGGAATAAAGTCGGGAATTACATGAGCACTTTCACCACTCCAGGTGGTGGCATTGCCCATGCATTCTGACACAAGGATTGTCGAACTCCAAGGCTAAATGCAACTGATTAAGGAGACGACCGTCATAAGTCGCCCCAGGTCCTCTGGATGCTACACTTCACCAGCCACGAAATTTTAGTTGTAAGGAGTACACAATATGGAGCACATTTTCACTGGGGCAACGACGGCGACACCAATTCGCACTGCAGGTGTATTTCTTTTGCCCCAGTTCAAACCACGGCTGAAAGGCTGCTTCGATTTGGCGCACTTAGCCATCTCTTGGTACACACCCCAGTCCAAAAAACAAGTAAATTTAGTCTTTAAAATGCATAAAAGAGTAAACAAATGCGCACCGATAAGTCAAAAACACAAGGATATACCTAAGCTCACCTATGAATTTAAGTGCTTTTAAAACACGAATGTTCTTTGCCGCATGCATCTGTCAATCCTAAAATCAAGTAACGGGAAAGTGCACAGACACGAGCAGTTCACTTTCATCATCCGAAGCCGCATGATAAAGTCACTCAGCTTCAAATACAAGACTTGGTGACTCCTGTTTGGCAGTTGCATGGGCGGATTTGTTAGAAAAATCTAATGTCGCATCGAACAATGAGCCAGTGAGCCTTGAAAAGCAAATTGAGTATGGTTTATGCAAGTGAAATATGAAGGTGGCGGTTATTGGAAGGCGGTGTAGATGGGAACAGTGATTTGCAAAGTGTAACAAAGTAGTCATTTAAAAGCTTGTGCTATGTTTACCGAAAAGCAGACGTCGTTAAGCGATCCGTGGGCTCAGCCGGGATTTGAACCCGGGACCTCTCGCACCCAAAGCGAGAATCATACCCCTAGACCACTGAGCCACGCGTCTGCCTCTTTAAATTGTTGGTTACAAATTTAGCCTTGTAAAAGCTTGTAAATAACAGTTCTCAAGCAGTAAATTTGGCAATCATGGACAACTTAGACACCTAAGTGAAGCTGGTTACAAGCACTTTTGACTATGAACTTCTTATTGACTTGAGATGGAGCCATCGTAAAAGTCGCTAAAATTACCTTTAGACAGATTTAGCTCTTTTAGCGGAATCCTTTGCGACGTCTGGAACCATATCAACATTGCTCGTCTCTTGCCTCCGTCTCGGAACAACCGCATTACGAGTGAACGCAAACCGAGCATTCTGCGAAGGACTAAGACCCACGATCCTCGGCTGCGGAAACCGACACCTTGTCCGCTAGCTTACGAAGAGGAGCATTTTGCCAAAAACTTGAAAATATTGCCAAATTTACCGCTTGAAAACTGTTATTTACAAGCTTTTACAAGGCTAAATTTGTAACCAACAATTTAAAGAGGCAGACGCGTGGCTCGGTGGTCTAGGGGTATGATTCTCGCTTTGGGTGCGAGAGGTCCCGGGTTCAAATCCCGGCTGAGCCCACGGATCGCTTAACGACGTCTGCTTTTCGGTAAACATAGCACAAGCTTTTAAATGACTACTTTGTTACACTTTGCAAATCACTGTTCCCATCTACACCGCCTTCCAATAACCGCCACCTTCATATTTCACTTGCATAAACCATACTCAATTTGCTTTTCAAGGCTCACTGGCTCATTGTTCGATGCGACATTAGATTTTTCTAACAAATCCGCCCATGCAACTGCCAAACAGGAGTCACCAAGTCTTGTATTTGAAGCTGAGTGACTTTATCATGCGGCTTCGGATGATGAAAGTGAACTGCTCGTGTCTGTGCACTTTCCCGTTACTTGATTTTAGGATTGACAGATGCATGCGGCAAAGAACATTCGTGTTTTAAAAGCACTTAAATTCATAGGTGAGCTTAGGTATATCCTTGTGTTTTTGACTTATCGGTGCGCATTTGTTTACTCTTTTATGCATTTTAAAGACTAAATTTACTTGTTTTTTGGACTGGGGTGTGTACCAAGAGATGGCTAAGTGCGCCAAATCGAAGCAGCCTTTCAGCCGTGGTTTGAACTGGGGCAAAAGAAATACACCTGCAGTGCGAATTGGTGTCGCCGTCGTTGCCCCAGTGAAAATGTGCTCCATATTGTGTACTCCTTACAACTAAAATTTCGTGGCTGGTGAAGTGTAGCATCCAGAGGACCTGGGGCGACTTATGACGGTCGTCTCCTTAATCAGTTGCATTTAGCCTTGGAGTTCGACAATCCTTGTGTCAGAATGCATGGGCAATGCCACCACCTGGAGTGGTGAAAGTGCTCATGTAATTCCCGACTTTATTCCTGCCGTGCTTCTATCGGAGAGGAGATTACCGCACCATCTATGTAAGCATTTTTGCGTTCCTTAGTTCACGTCCCTTTTGGATTGATGCTGTTCTGTCCGATTTTGAGGAGGAGGTGATCTCCATCTCATCACAATCTGTAAAACGGCTCGGTACTGTATTTGATTTGCATGGTAACTATACGATTGACTTCATCGTTGACAATTCTTTTAGGTGACTAGTTCGCCTGATTCGCAGATCTCTTACTGTTCTTTTCCATTGCAGTAAATTGGCAAATTAGCCGTCGGTACGATTCGCTTGGCCAAAACTCTCAACTGCTTTGCAATAGAAGGCAGCTGCAGAAGCAACTTCTTCCTGCTACGATTATACGTTCTGTTGTCGCTTTCGCGATAAATGACGCACATACTTCAGTCAAGGCATTCTTAATTCCCTGTCTCTTGTGTGGATGCCTGCTTTATGCACAGTCGTGTTCCGTCATCTTTATTAGTGGGACTGTAGGATGCGAATTCCTCTCCGATCACACCTCCAGCCTCCAAGCCTTCTAATTCTGTTATGCACGTGACAGTGCGATGCCTGAAACGGTTAGTACTTGTCCATGTAGCTCTGACTGGGTTCACGCCATTGTGGCAAGGTTGAACAGAATTGAATAACAAAAGGAATAAAATTTGCTAACATGCTGATAATAATGGCAAAAAGGATGGCCGAAACTAGCTAATGGCGCTGAAAATACCTGCGACTCGTAAGAAACTCTTCTGTCCAACGATTTCGATGCTATCATCTTCGCAGCTGCATTTCGGAGGTACTGTTGATCGTCTTTGGATGGGCCATTCTGTCCTGGTCTCCTAGTTATTGCGTCAGTTGCACTGTAAGTGGTATTGCAGTCAAGGTAAGTCCGATGTCAGTCGGTCAGCAGGTGAGTTACGTAGCAAAGTCGACCAAGTGTCGAAAATGCAACGAGGACCTCACTCGGACACAGACCCAACGCGCACTCATGTCCAGGCCTTCCTGGCCGATAGTTAGACACCCACACCCACGTCTCATCTATGTGATGACTTGTACACGCCGATAAAAGTCATTTTTCTTTGGCGTGGGATACATTCCAACTTATTTATGTCTGACTGGTATGCCATGGGACAGAAGCCGTCCACACGAACAAAAAGCCGAAATGATGGCAAATGGCATTGTTGCATCTTGATTGGGGAAGTTTCGAGAAGACGTTGCTCACTTAACCATCTTTAAATGCTGCATCTGTGCCACAGCTGATATGCTGGTGTTTTGTTTTACCCTCGGATTTCATTAGTGTTGAATCCGTCTTTTGGCTGTACACCACGGAGTGGGTAGGCAGTTGGAGCAATTGGAGTCATGCAATCGGCTACTTTATGCGAGCTCTTATAACCACGCTTGGTTCATTGGAAGAGGCCGCTAGCAATCACACCTCCTTCCAAATGGGCATAGATGTATGAATGAATTACAGATTAGCAGAAACAATAAGCAGAAAATAGCGCAGCTATGAGTTGAATTGGCAGATCATGCAAAACAAGTTCATCCATTGCCAACTATTTGACGACTTTTCCAACAAATCCCCAAATGCAGCGCTGGGACTGCATGTAGCTTGTTGTGAATCACACAGTGAAGACTCCATCAAAGCAAACTCAACTGAAGTTACACCTTAATCGGTGTGCATAAAAGTCTACTACATCCCTTTAGGAAACCAGCTACAGGTCTGCAAGAAGCCGTTCCCCAGCTTCTGGGTCAAAGTTAAGCATCATCTCATGTCGAAGTCGGAGCTTCGATTAAGTGGTGACTGAATGTTCTACTTTGTACGCTGTATTAAGAGGGCAGGTCCAAAACCGCGGATTCAAAGTCTTGTGGATGATTAGAATGTGAAGTGTTCGGTAAGCGCGATATTGGGATAACGTGAAGAATGCAACTTTAGCTATGCACCAACTATGGAATGTCGTGAGAATAAAGGGTAAGAGCGAAATGTTGCTTAAGGATCATGCACATCGAGAGCATTATTGCACAAGAGGAATGGTGCCAGCTTCTGCAATGCAAATCCTTCCTACCTGAGCAACGTGCAGCGATATGAGGAGGACGAAGTTCGCATTTAGCGTGGCGCGGCAATATCTTGAGGATTGCCATCAACTGAACCACTGGAAGGGAATACGTTCGTGTCGAATTTAGGCTATCACTAGCAATCGGGTGAGCTAAAATGAACCGTGATGGAGGAGCAAATGCAAAAGCACAGTACATTGTCGCCAAAGAAGGAAGATTCGCCGTCAGCAGCCCATCCCGTTGACATTGACGGGATTGTCGCGTACTCAATTCATGGTTGGACGGACTGTTAGTGTAACAGGTCAATCCTCATATACAGGCCGATGACGGGGAGACTGAAAAGCCACCCGAGTCGATTCTACAAATGTCCATTGTGCACTTATTGGGGCTTGACTTAGGGCGAATTAAGACTAGATGCCGTCCAGCTTGCCATGAACCCGCCTGCAGCTCCATTGCACCTCAGGTCCTTCGTTCACCGAGTGGTGCGAAATAAGTGCCCAAAGGCGGTACCGATCAACAACTGCGTGCACTTGTCACACCAACGCGTCTGAATGCAAGGACAAAGAGCATAGAGTGCTTAAGGGGACGTCGGTGAGTAAGAGAGGGAACGCACTGAATGCAGAATGCAAGAACTCGGCATGGCTGTTGCCTGGGATGAGCAGTGTAGCGAAGACGGGGAAGAGAAGGATGGAAGGGCAAAAGTGCGGGCTGCACGCCCACTTGGGCCTGGCCGGGATTTGAACCCGGGACCACTCGCACCCTAAGCGAGTATCATACCCCTAGACCACCAGGCCGGTGCTTGAGGTGCCTTTAGTTAACTTCAACTTGCCACACATTTATTCAATTGGCCAGTCTGCTACCCATCGCTTTGCAGCGCAGCACAGCGTAACGCAGCGCATTGCAGCGCGTCCAATGCCATCGACCTCCTCCCTTTCAACCTGTCACCCATTATTAATCCTCTGCCATCCATCCCTCTCCTCGCTGCACTATACACCAGTACTACCTTCTTTCCGACGCCACACCACTCTCGCCAAATACGCCTCCTCCTCCTCCTCCTCCTCCTCCTCCTCCTCCTCCTCCTCCTCCTCCTCCTCCTCCTCCTCCTCCTCCTCCTCCTCCTCCTCCTCCTCTTTCTTCTTCTTCTTCTTCTTCTTCTAATGCATGCATTCGCATTCCTACTTCTCTACTACCAACCACCTACCGATCGACCCAGTTTTCTCATTCCACTGCTACTCACCCACCGAATCATTGGCGCCTATCCGCCAACACCGCTGTCGGTAGCCATCAGCATGCAGCATGAATGAAGGCACGCACGCTTGCACGCCATGTCAGCGGCCCAGCATACCAGTGGGAGTAGACGCACAACATACCACCGGTCAGCGTCTCACTCATGCCAGCAGTGGGTTTGCAATCCACACTTGCATGAGTTACCCTTACAACTTATGGTGCTCTGCGCCCATTGCTTTTCTTTTCCTCCCCTTCTTATTAGCAGCTATAACTTTTTACGGTTTCGTCCTTTCCATGCGATGTGGTAATATTGGCTTTGAATTAAATGACTGCATGACATGCTGTTGCATCGGTGCATATATTACCTTGAGACTAGGAGTAATCTAGGATTCGCAAGCAGAAAAGTCATCCTGTTTTGGTTTCAGCATTATTGCCACTCATCCCAATCATCCTGCATTTTTACTTTGTCGTTTTGCCAATTAAGTTGTTAATTGGTCTCCACTACTCTACTGCACTTTAACTTCTCGTTTTGAGTAATTTTGCACAGAAACTTGGGAACGCCGACTGGCAGAAGGCCTCCATCGCAGAGGTATCATATTAAGCCTTGCACGCAATCGCCGGCAGCAATACCAACTAGCCTCATTGCAAAGAACAGATTGAAACCATCCATTGCATCGTGACGTTGGCTCCAGCAACCCCTACGACGGTGGAAGATTAATGCATACACTAGCCAGCTTTACTCAGTCCTATGGCCTTATGCTGGAGGCGACTCCTGTGATTGGCAAAATCAACTTCCGAGGAGTATTGAATGCCTTCGACCTCCTGACGACCTGCTTGTATCCTCGAACGCACTCTCCTCTTGTCCGTTTCATCCTTTATGACCACTCGAGCATCCCCTCCCCTCCAAGTCCCACCTCGACTGCTCCAAAGCTTTCAGCGAGGCGAGCCAGCATCAGAGGTGCGTCATCCGCCGGTGTAAGGGAGAAGGCTTTCGTGTCTTCGTCGAGGATGTAGGCAACCTAATGACGACAAAGTGGTAATCGTGAATGACACGCGTATCGAAGGCCATTTGCACGCCTTAGAGCGTGTGATAAGTTGACAAGCAGAGTGGTGTTGTGTGCGTGAGTGCAACAGCCTGAGGATGTCTACACCAAACACGTAGGACAATTGAGGAACACAGCTATATTAAAGACGGTTGTGTGTTCGTGCGTCGACAAAGCCTCTGGTTTGCGGTAATTCCGTTCGCAGTCCACAACAGTCAGTGTCCTGGTAAACAGTGAATGCAACCGCCCAAGCATCAACACTTCTCGAAAGCTTGCGCACGTTGCTTGGCAAGGAAGGAAAGCGGTTTATCCCAGTACGAGGTTGTCCAGGTATGGATCAAACGCTGAGAGAGGTGTGTAAATCTAGTAAGGAACGAGTAGAAAACAAATACAGGTCCTGGCGCAATGTTTGTACTTTTCCTTGTAAAAAGATCCATCGTGACGAGCGACTGTCCTAGTCATCCTAAGACAGGTTAAGGATGCTACTCTACTTAGTTTGCATTCCTCTCGGTGAATACGAGGTAATCAGGGGAAGCCCACAACCCTTTGCATCTCAAAGCTGCGAGAAGCTCAGACTGCACGGAATGTAGCAACTTAACCACTGGACAAAAATGCTGCCAGTAAAGCTGCCTTGACTGATACACCATGAAGAGCTTGTAACACGCAGAGGGAGCGAGGCAACAGTGGCGTTTGCTTTGCCGCGGCAGATGTGAGAGAGTTGGCCCTTCGCTATGAACCGGGGTTCGCACCTCATCCTCATTCCTCACATCATACCATCACCCTTGCCTTGCCCCAACGCGCCTCATGGAAAACCAAAATTAACAAAGTGGAGGAATAAGTGACCCAGAATATGATGTGCCCAGAAATGTGTTGACTTTTCCGCAAACAGGCGTTGCTGTGCAGTGAGCATCGCAGGAGGTCCGCGTTGTGTCCGACAAGAGGCACAGAGTGTCGGTTGGGATGCCTGCAACTGCAAAGAAGTTACCTATTCCGCTCGGCGAAAACCTCGGGTGGGCATGTGCACTGCAGGTCATATTGTGGCTGTGAATTTGGGAAGTTAAGGATGCTGAGTCGTTCTCACAATTGCTGGCTCGTGCCTCTTCCTCCAGTTGAGTGTGAGGAGACGCCTAAAAGCAAGTCTTGTTCACCTCGCATCAGTGGCATTCATGCAGAATTATGGCGAGTTATGTGTGGTAGGGTATGGTGGAGATTGTTAGCCTCAATCGCGATGTGGGCCGTAGGCAACGTTTCATCTGGGTCTAGGCTTGTTTAGGTGAGTGGTATTTGAGGCGTCAGACTCCTCCTCGGAGGCAAGGTGGATAGGAGATGGCGATCGTTTCGATTAGGAGTGCAGGATTCGTTAGCTGTTTGCACTTTTGAATGTGTCTGTGGAATGTCGGAGGTTGTGGTGTGCGGAGGTTGGGTCGAAAGTATTTGGGAAGACTGGTGTTTTAGGTGGTGTGTTTGGTGCTGTGTCAAAATGAAGTGGTGGCCTCCACGCTGCAATCAGGTTGGACGTTGTTGATGTGGATTTGCGTACATTTGCAGACCTTGCCATTTAGCAAAGTGGACGAGAGCGCTGGTGGTTTTGAGGCTGTTGGCTACTGAAGTTGATCTTTTTTGAGGAATTGGAATGCCTTCCTAGTGTAGACGCTACGGCGGTTGAATGTGGCTGGGACTGTGCCATTTGAGAACTCTGTGGCTGTGGGTTCATTGCTAGGCATCCACGCGTTTGCTTGAGTGGTGTAGTGGGATATGCTTTCGAATGCACAAGATTTGTCGGTGATGAGGTGTTGTGGGGTTGAGGCGAGGGGCTGGAGTCGTCGCGTGTGCGTGGTGGAGCATGGGTGGGCCCGTGGAATTCTGATGGGTAGCGATTTTAGCGTGTGGCCGTTGGCCTGGGAATGTGTTTGTGTGATTGATAGTTGAGAACTGATCATTATACAGACCGTCGGTGTGAAGGTTGCAGCTGCTCTTGGATGTAAGCCTGCAATCGCAGGTGCTGTGTAGTAGCTACTAGTGCCATCGTGGCCGCCAATTGATGCATGGGTACAGTGAGCTCATCCACACTTCCTCACTGACCGTGAGGAGTGTGATGAATGCTGTGTGCATTTACTACTGCTGCTTATTCTATCGTGGCACCTGAGTGCGAGTGCTTGACTACCTTCACGAGGTGTTTCCTGTAAAGGGGAAGACAAGCATTCATCTAGTGGAGCACTCGTCAAACTCGATAGCGTTTGCCTTGAATCCGGCATTCTGCCTTTCATAGACAGACTTCACCGCATTACTTCAGACTTGCCGATGTTAGTAGGACAGCCACACTCTACTCACGTTGTGATTACCGCTAAAGGCGCTGTGTGTTGGAATTGAAGTGAATGAACTGTCATGCAACCACGTGACCTCAGCCAATGCTGTGTTAGGAGGCAAGTGGTTGGCGAAATGAAGAGCGTCAGTGTGGTCGCACACTTTCCCTCCAGCCACGTCAGTTTCACGAAATACTTGCTACTGATGAGAATTGAGTGGTATGAGTGAACAAATCGAATTAATTGACGCATCTGGGAGTGGCGCTCATGAACCCGTAGCGGCAGAAATGACCTCTTCAGACAAGACACTCCGACGGATATGACTGAACTCTTCGGAACCAACACTTGAGAAGTGGATGCTATTGCAATAAGAATGTGTGGAGTTTGTAAGGCGCCTAGTGGCTGCAGACTTATTGCAAGAAGTAGTTTTCTTGGAGCTGAGCAAGCGGCTAGGCTAAGTGAAGGTAAAGAATGAAGTAGGCGCTACGAGGAGAAGGTGGTAGGAGCATTTGTTCGTACTAGAATTACCTGATTTCTGCTGAATCTGTGGTATTTGCTAAAGTTGTACAGAGACTCACCTCACAGAGTTTGTAGCACTCCAATAAATGAGTGAGTACTGTTATCACGCTTCCTCCACCACCCGCCAATAGGAAACCGATGACTCCTGAATTGCGGACTGATTTGTGAAGGTAGCTGAGGCGGAACTCACGAGGTCACGGGTGCTGAATCGGATGTTCATGGCGTGCGACGGCTAACGTCCCAATTTCAGAAGCCAACTCCTTGCTGAATTAGGCAGGACCTTTAAGGTCTTAAGGTCACACAGCACGCCTGGACACCCGCGAGCTAACAGCAGTTGGAAAGAACAAATTGCACCTTGATCGGACTACTGAGGGCACAACTGGGAGGTTGGACTTGAGCCCTTAGAATATTCCTGCTCGCATGGGGGCTACAGCCCACGCATCAACAGGCATTTTACGCTTCAACACGCTTACGAGTCGTGAAGCGAAAATGCCCTCCGATATACCGTGAATGAAACAAGGTGTAGGATGTGCAGGACAACGAAATAGTTGCTTTTTAAATTCAGGCTTGAGGAGAGAGACGTTTAGTAGACATTAATTTCGGATCTTAGTCGGATTGCATAAAGGCAAAGGAGATAAAAGCAGTGCTCAGGTAAAGTGCTGCCTCATTTGCTTATGCATTTTATTCGTTTTTTGCTTAAATCGCTTTTTATTCTGACTGCTCTTTCGGCTGGTCTGCTGTCTGTATGGCTGTTTGCCTTGCTGACTTACTACCTGCCCTCCTAACTGGCTGCTTGGGTAGGGGCTGGATTGATGTGCACCAGCTTGCCACTTTGGATGCATGGCTCTCTGGATCGCTATCAAAGCTGTTGGTTTGGTGACTGCCTTTGTAATTGATTGCCTGGATGAAGGACCGAATGGACGTTTGTCTGTTAGTCTGCATTCCGAGTTGGCAAGCTCTCTAGATGCCTGACTTCGAAGAGGACACTTAAACGTCGAGTGCATCTTTCCACGACTGGTTTCATGAAAGCGTTCAGTAAGAACATAGCATGACCAGCATTTGTAGTTGATTGTTTTGCACCATTTTCCAAACATCTGCGCTTTTATGCTGTCTT
Organism: Taenia multiceps; assembly: GCA_001923025.3. NCBI lineage: Eukaryota > Metazoa > Platyhelminthes > Cestoda > Cyclophyllidea > Taeniidae > Taenia > Taenia multiceps. The sequence continues at coordinate 932,318 of CM010317.1, read as the reverse complement.
AATTGTGGAGCGGAATCCCACAATCCTTGTGCTAGAATCAGTTTTTCGTTGGAATGCAAATCGATGACGAAATGAAGACCGCCAATGTAGTCGAATACTTCTCCTCCATCCCCACTTTTGTTTTACTAATTATTTTTTACTGAAAAGAATTAGGTGGTATGAGTTGACAAATGGAAATAATCGACGTATTAGCGTTTGGCATTTATTATGGGTTGATGGAAGCCCAGATTAACAAGAGAATGTTGCGAATTCTGCATTGAAAGAATGGCATTTCATATAGAGGCGCCCTGTTGATGCAGCAATGCACCATTTAAAAAGCAGTCAACCAAGGAGCATGAACTGGTAAATGCGGCGAACTCAATACTTGATTTATTAGGCTAGGTTATGTAACTCCTGCAGGACTGAACGCAAACCAAGCCTTTTATCACGTCCATGCTCCGAACGCAATCTGTTTTTTAATTTTTTATTATTTTATTCTAATGAAGTAACAAGAACGATTGCTAATTGATATTAAACGTCGTTGAGGAATAGCAGCTTACTGGTCAATGACGATGAGTTATATCACCTGTTAAGTTGCATTTATTGAGGGTCCTAGGCAATGAGCGCTCAATCATAAGCGCTGTCAATAGAAAAAGTGCATTTATCCCCTTAAAGCAGCCAGTTACGTTCTATCCATACCCTACCTCTCACAATCCAATTCTCTCGATTCAACGATAAATGCAGCTTAGGCATTTATCTTCAACTTAGTTGCCATTTAATTGTGTTGAACCACCTAACGATACCCTAAAATACTACACTAACTGGAAGGCTAACGACCATTAACTAACAGTGAGTTGAGCCAAATCACAAACGGCTGAGACTTAGAAAGTCCAGCGTGTCAAAGCATGCAGTTGCATCAATCTCTGGAGCTTAATGGACTCTACATCCCAGACATTGCACAAATCGGCGCGGCTATACATATGCTTGTTTCCACATGCCAACACCAAAGAGATGTGTGGAACTGCATGTGGGTTGTTACAAGCCAAGTCTCCTCCACAACAGCCATGGAAACGATCAAAGTACACACACTTGCTATTCAAATACGCAAACGCTCGTTTGAGATTAACACACGTTGGATGTTTAGCTACACTAACGAGGAAGTTTCCGTGCTTATCAAACATTTATGACAAAGAACACAACCAATTTGAACAGAAGCTTTGGCATCTATTCAATGCTGCATAAGTGTTTACCAAATGTTAATAATGCCCATACGTGCAAAAGTGGTCACTGATCCAGCGAGTTATAACAGGGTCACTTTCGCAAAATTCTGCGCTGTGGATTGTTTGCATCAAAGCCCAGTGCAGTGGACGGCATCACCTGTGCGTTGACGCATCATAAGCCAATTCATCTTAAGCGAGATGTTGGTAGTGATCCGTAGGTGTCAAAGTCGAATCGTGCAAAAGCCTGCATAAATTGTCCGTTTGGAGAGGTAGTGGCACACTTTGCTGTACCTAGAGGTGGCCTCATGAAATTTCAACTTTTGGCAGTAATGTCGCTAACATGGACACGATGCAGCAATCTTGCTTGAGGGATGCAGTGCACATGCTGCAAATGTCCTGATGTTGTGAAATGGATGGTGAATGCATCACTCCAGAATGAGCACCACTATGCGCGTTCGCTCATCAAACGTTGCCAGAAACGGGCCTTTTCATACCACGAGCTTGTAGCCAAGTCTGTCAATTGATGCTTAAGGAAGAAACACTCCTTCTCTAATTATACACTTAGATCTTCATAGCATCAGTGAAGGAGATGAAATAAGTGTGGAATGGATTGGATATCCACTGAAGGTTTACTTTGGGTATGTACAAAGATGAACGTGTGACATTCGACGTCAGACGTGAGGCACGGCTACCTCATCCCCCCTTCCAATGACAGTTCGCTTTTTCACTAACTGACCCTCGAGTAGTGCCGAAGGAGCTCATGCCATCGCTTTATACATGCCCTCAATTCTCCACTCTTTGAAAGTTATTGCGTCGATTGAAATCAGAGGCGAATTTGTGGCTAAGCCACCTGAACTTTGTGGAGTGTGTCTTTGTTTGGCCCTATTGCAACTAAACTGTACACCTTTGGTCTTCCTGGCATCGGTAATGTGACTGCATCCTGGCTGATTCCTGTTTCGCCGTTTACTGAACACACCTATGTGCGCTGGTTCCTCATGTAACCTACCCTTTATCAGCACACAATAAACCACGTTTTTATTAGCTTTGTGGGTGCTTGACAAGTTTTATGAGCTGCCATAATAAATCTCGTCAGATAAATGAGGTCGATGAGATTGAAAGTTCCTGGAAGGTTTGGTAAACGATGCCATTTGGTGAGTTAACAGCATGGGTTCGGTGAGTTGCGACCTGCAAAATGCTTGATTGATCTCTCTTTCACTGTGTTTGTGGCAGGAGATTGACCGCATTCATTACCGAGAGTTTGCTATTTTACTGCCTTGTTCTTCCTTTCTACACTTCGCTACTTCTGTTTTAACGGTTGCTGCCTGTGGTTGATTGTTTACACCATTTTCTAAATATCTGCGTTTTTATGTCGTCTTAATTGTTGAGCGGAATCTCTCAATTCAGGTTAGTCCTACACCCACGCTCGCAAGGTCCTTACTTAGGTCTACACAAGCTGATTATCGTGAGGATAGGGCCACACGATCACACATGCCTTTTAGATGTTAGTTTTTCTGACAGACAGTCAAAGTGTATTAAATTATGGGTGATTAAGAATACGCGCAAGGTTGGACAAACCCACCTTAGCCATTTCATTTTCCACCTGCAAAATATTTACCTGTGCCAATGCATAGAGTCTATCTGCATCAAACCATCGACGACTCCTTTGTCTCGTTCATAATGCAACTGAGTGTCTTTTCTGCTGCAATAGTGCATTGCAAATGAAAATATATATCCTATTATTGCTGGTAAGTTTTTTATTGCAAATCTTTTCTTAGTGCATTTACAAGTGACAATCTATTAAGCTCACATCTGAATTGGATTTTACAAACTACTTTAAAACGGGCTCCTCAAAAGGCCTCCTAGCATATCAACATTAATTGTTATTGAAAGTCATTGATCATGTTGATTAGCGGTTGTCGCATACTAAGGCGTTGAACCAAACACGCTTTTTGCTTAACCACCCGCTGCCGTAAAAAGGGAAAGGCCATTTCATTTGCTCAGTTTGAGGACTATTTCAGAGACGATAAACTCTACTTATTAGTTGTGCAATTTGTGCAGGAATAGTAAAGTACGCGGAAGCACATTTGAAATGTTTTCAAATTTGACCAACATTTTAGAGACATCGGGCAAAAATGCACTTTCTGTTTTGAGGGCTGCATTTTAATAGACTTCAAATCGCATTTTTTGCTTAATGTCAAAGAGGTGATCAGTGACATCAACAGATGTGAGATTTTTAATGGCTGTTAGAAGGAAATGCTTTTCGTAAATCTTTATCATAATGAATGGCGGGATTCCTATATGTAATCCTTTAATCCATGCAATTTGAAGTTCATTCTCTTATGCTTCCTTCAATTAGATAGGTGGATGTGTGAACAAATGAATAAAAGGACAAAATATAAGCGTAAGGCAGACTGATGGGGCGACGAGTACCTGGTTTGGCATAAAGTAATGCTTCTTTCATTGCTGGAGCAATCCATACTGAGCAATTGAATTTATTACGCTATCAAGTGATGCGCAATAATTCAAATGGGTTCTAAACTATTGTACACTCATGTTCCGCCTAATTTTGCGCATAAATTATTAATTTGCTCCAAAAAATAGCCATCTAATATCTTTCATGCAGGTTAGTTTGGCTTCAGGTTTTGGATAATGAGGGAAAGTAAGGCAGGATCGGCTTCTAAACCAAAGTAATTTTAACTGACCCAGAGCAGCGACTCCATTTGCCCCTCCTACAGGTGGCCGATGGGAATTAAGGCCATTACCCTCACAGAATTGACGTTGTGATGCAGTAAAATAGATGTCACCGAGACAGTGCAAAGCGGTTGTTGTTTTAGAAATGGTTAGGGGTTTTGAAGAGCACTGAGCCTAGTTTATAAATGCACCAAGTGTGAAAATAGGAGTTGCAAAACTATCAGTGCTATCAAACGTACAGTTATCTGTGACAACTTCGGTAAAGCTTGTTATCCACTGGCCTTACTTATGATCACACAAAATGCATCAGCCCAGGAGGTCATTTATGCTTCAAGGTTTCAAACAGGTTTGTATCTCGGTGTCTCAAGTATTTATTTACACATCCAGCTTACAACTAGCATTATAGTGGCTTGTGATTTAAAGATACTTAGTTAATATTACAAAGAAGGCAGCAGACAATTTTTTACAAATGTTAAAACTCCAAACTTTGCAGTTTGACTTTTGACGCAGCATAAAAATGCTGGTGTAGTCGGGAGGAAAACATTGCAGCTGCAGTAGCTTTTACTCTTATCTGTTCATCCTGTCATTTATAAGCCAGCCGCGTAATGGAGGCAGTTTTGTTATGAAAGCTGCTTAATAACTCACAAGATATTTCTTGTCATTCCATTATAGCTGACTCACCGATGAGCTACTGGCATAGTGATAGGGGTTCTCACAAATTTTGTTTGCGTTTTGCGTAGAGGGCATCTTTAATTACCAAACTTTCGACACGATCTGCCCATAACTTCTCCACAGACCTCTAAAGAATGATAAGGCGACTAAGTGCGCAGTGAGGAGAGGAGAAGGGAAATGCGGCATACGATTGGTCGATGAAGTCCTCGCGGCTTGGCTTGCTAATGAGTATCATCTAACAGCTAAGTAGTATCTTCCAGCAATTGATGATGCAAGGCCGATAGTTTATCCGAGCGTATTTTTGATACATTACGATGTGAGATGACTTAAATCGCATGAGGTTTTGCTAAGCTAGCGTGTGAGGTGGGCACCTACCATAGTCGTCACACACACTCCCTCAGCAAAGACAGGACTTGGTGCAGGAGTCGAATATTTGCCCAGTTATAGTTTAAAATCTGGAATGCATCACAAGCAATGCAGACGGTAAGCTCCTTTTACAGTGTAAAAGACACTTTATGCACAATTCAGCCACAGCTTACTCCGGTCGATTTCGTGTTTAAGCCCACCTCCAGCCTCCAGCAGGCTTAACTTGTTATGCAAGTCTCATCGTCTCAACAAGCAGAACTTGAAGTGTAGATTTGAATAACCAGCTTTTTATCGAGTCGATGATTTCACTACCCAACACTGCATCATACCTGTCGAAGTGATAATACAAATGGGTGGTCAAGGCTAATAATGACTCCGAAATCTGCGTCTTACATATTGTGTTCCTTCTTAACAGCACAGTTTCTATTAAAAAGAGAGTGCTTACTACTTTCGCCCTTTACGTCGATTCTTTTTGAATTGATAAAACACCTAGTCCCTGAAGCGGCGCAATAAAGCGTAAAAGTTAAGGGAACCACTTGAAGGACGCCAAAGCTATGGAGGCAGATTTTAGCATGCACTTGATTTAATCTGAATTTTGCGGGCAAAAACTCACAAATGTACGTTCTAATGAAGTGATTTGAGGCTATTTTTTGGTTCGACGAAAAGTTCTTGCCATTTTCTTGGCATATTGGAGGACACAGGACAAAAATAATGAGCAGGTTTTGTAACATCAGTCGCCTTTTTGATGTAGTAGGAGCGACTCTAAGGCAATTCGAGCAACCAACATACAGTTCAATTGAGTACATCAAATGCCCGCGAAAGTAAATGCTAGCGTCGTGCCCAGTGCTGCTAAAGTGATCAGAAAAGTTGCTGACAAAACCAGCATTCACTTCACTTGACTGCGTGTAGCACAAGCGCAACCTTTACACAAAATCCCATGCATAGGCGCGCATACTGACACGCAAATGTATCCGCACGCAAAGCAGAGTAGAAACAGCCGCAATTGCTTGAGAGCATGACAAGAGGAGAGCACTGAATAAGGGCTATGTAATAATTTAAATTAGACCTTGAATTTGCACCCCCTGTCGCAACTCAGATGATGCCAAAATTGAATAAAGGCAAGCAGGAAACTTAGGTGTTCAAGGAGCTGGAGTTCACTGCCTCCAATATCTGGAATGACTGCATCAGAATTATTAAATCGTTCTCGCAGCACTTTAACCGAAAGGCTTAGCTGACATTTTGTAATGCGAGGAACAATTTACTAATGGTAAGGGCTTCTTTGGTTGTCCATTAAAGCATTTTATCCATACAGATACGGGCAGTCACAACTTTCTTCCACGAATGACGTGCAGGAGGATAATTTGGACTAAAATACTGCCGCATGAGAGTTTGCCTGCCCGTCATCTAAAAGATGAAGTGCGAACACAAGATTCAGTAAATGAAGCCAATCTATTATCAGTGGTATTATCATACCAACTCAAGGAAATGAAATCCTGCTAATGCTTAGCAAAATCCTTAAAAAGTGAACCAAACCTTATATCAGACATGGTAGCGTTGTATGATTCGACTGTTTTATTGACAGTAAAACTGACACCAGGCGAATGGTCCATGGCTCACCATTTCAGTCAATTAAATTTTAACTAACATCGCACCCATAATTGACTGACGGGAGGACAAGGGAGCATTTAGCGTGCAGTGTACTAATTACCATTAATATAGCTAAGAGCTGTTTGTCTAAACAACTCTACTTCCTTGCAGCAGCGCTTGGCTTCCAGCATGCTCCCCGTTTTCTGGCGTTTCTTATGCCCATATGCGCATCACTTTGCTTGACTACCTACATAATCAGGTTACAAACCGCCTTCTAGTATTGAGTGGTCAATAAGAATATAAAGTGATAGGTATAGCTTAAGCTGCTAAAAATGAACTAAATATTCAAATAGGCAGAGGCTATATTTGTGCATAAGCAGCCGTGAGGGTCCTCTGTCAGTTGACTAGTTGGGCATTTATTATGAACAGCAGAAACTCTGAGCGGGTTGCGTTTGTAAACATTGGTAAATAATTGGCCCAAGTTAGCATTTTTAAAAAATAAACCCAGCCAAATTATGTATAAACTTTGCAACGTGATGCTCTTTGGCGGCTAGATGGGATGGTTGTTTCACAAAAAATAACCTTGATGATTTTAGAATAGAATTAAGCTTGGATACAGACATCACTTTGAAGTAGAATCAACCGAATAAATTTTAGTCAACGCCACAAAATTAGGATGTAGTTTAGACATGGACCCATTAACATCAGCTCACCAGGAGACTTATCCAAATGTGGTAGACTTCATATTTAGGAGTGGAATATGAATGACCTGTGATGTTGCTCATGTCGATGCTGCACAAACAAATATTGTGATGCCTATTTTTCGTATCTTCTCACATCCCATTCACACGGATCAAATTCAATCCAATGTAGCAAAGCCAATCTAAGGTAAACAAGTAAGTACCACACGCTTTCATGGCGACCATTGCACCATGCAAAGCACTAACTAAAGCTGGCGTTACATTTTGAATTAGCATGCAAAGAAGCTGCGGCGCAATCAAATAAGTGCCAATTACTAATCAAGGCACTCGACAGTACGGCAGGAGCAGCTTATTTAATGTTCACCCCATCGTACATGCTCCAATCCAACTTAAAATAAATCTGCATATTCATATCTGGTCATTTTATCAAATGCAGGCCAATTTGGTCCAATTTAAACACACCAGGTCAAATGAAGCATAATAAGTCTGGAGTAATCAGCAATACAACGTATAAATTCTTTTTGGGCTTGACACCACCATTTGCATAGGTCCACATATCTGCATATTTGAAGGTTGTGAGTGAAATTATTCGTAAGATTCATGCATTACTTGTAAGACATGACCATTCCAACATCATAAAATTGTTGTGGTAAGTCGCTTCGACACACTAAGCTTTTCAAGTCCCCTGTTGTTAGTTAGCGCACTTCAAGTTTAGTTGAGTGATTGTCAAAGCCTTCTGGCTGGAACAGAATCCTAAAGTGCTAGCAAATAAGTTAATGCAGTGAAAAGGCAGTTGAAGGTGGAAGTCTCCTCCACAATCGTTATCGAATCGGAAGAAGCAGTTCACAATCGCTAGAGAATGGATAAGGCTAGGAACAATAAAAAGCGGTGACCGAAGATGACAATTTTAGGGAGCTCAAGAATGCATGCTAAAGGCAGTGGGCCTTATCATAATTGATAGGTTATAAATAATCCAGAGCGATAACGCAGAACTGTGCTTCCGAAGGTCCGCAGCGTTAAGTTGGCTAAAATTAGTCCTCCACTTCCCCCCTTTGAAGGTATTTGGCCAACCCTGACATCGTTTCCGCTCCGATATTGTCATTCGACCAAGGAGGAAGGGTAGAATTTAACAATGTGCAGCTGCTTCTGTAAAAAGTTGACGCCTGTTCATCGCTATATTATGCTAAATCACGGAAAAGTGTTACCATACAGGAACTTGTCAGCTGAATTTTATGAAGATGAGAAGATCGGTACCTTAATATGCGCTTCAAAACGAGTCTGTCACAGTTGGGCGTTGTAGTAGCGAAAAGATGCGAAAAAGATATTGCGCCTCTTTGTAAATAATTTGGTGCTAAAAACATGAGCTCTTTTTGCCCGTTCATCAACCCGATCTACTACCCAACCACCCACCCTTGTGCCACGCGTTTGGCTTAAAAAATTATGCACTGCTGAACAAGGAAAGAAAAAATTGTGGTTAGTGCAGCCTATATGTGGCACTCGAATGAATTTTTGTGTGCAGAAGCAAACACTATTAGTGGGGTTGATGTCTTGCCATGTGAATTCTATGTGTTTTCCTAGGTAGCTTTCAGTGTTCAGGTGAGAAGTATGGAGCGATGCGCTAGCCGCTCTTTTGCCAGAGAAAAGTAGTTGAATGGATGGAAAGAGGAAGGCAGGAAGGGGGCTGAAATGGAGCAAGCTGGTCGGACTATAAGAGATTTAGGTATCCACTTAGAAGGGGATCATGTAGCTAGGGATGCTGGAGTGCAAAATCAGCCGACCATCCAATTTACTAGACAGGCAGACAACCACCCACGTAGGCAGACGTGAAAGTGGGCAGAAATCCCGCCAGACAGACAAGTAGGTAGGCATGAAAAAAGGTACCATAAGAAAGGCAAAAGTCAGATAAAAACTTAACTAAGCAGGCAGATAAGCACGCAGATAAAAATTGAGCAACACAGCTAGGCTGTGAAAGCGCTGTCCATCTAGAGCAGTGCGCTCTGCAGCCAGGGAATCAAACATGCGAAAATTAGCCAAGCACTTGTCGTGAGATGTAGACGCTCGTGGATATCTGACGGTAGAATTATCCTTCCATTTCCTTTATTGGCTTCTGCCATGTGTCTGCCACACCATTTCTTCACCGTCATTGCCGTTCTACCTGTCAAATACGTTGGTTTCACTTGTCTCTTGAGACCTAATGATTTAGTGGCCACCAACTTGAAACTTAGCATATTGTTGAAGAGTCGTACTGGTCTGTCATTGAACATGAGGCTATGTATGGTTAACTCCCTTAAAACATTGGTTGTCTAACGCCAGCAACTGTGTGGTTATGATTCTCACAACCGCCAGATTCGCAAATAATTTTTATCCCTTGCTGGTATCATTCCGCGTTCCGTTTGACGGGTCCCTTCACTCCATGTCTGCAGGGGTAACTTGGAATATGTGCGACAAAGGAGACGAATCACGCCTACTCGGTGTGAGAGATTGTGTCGGTTCGACACTTGCTCTTGACCAGAAGTGTGGGTGTAATTGAAGCCTTTTTCAGTAAGTAGCGTGTATCTTTCGAGCACAACATCTTTAGTATCGATGCTCAGCGTCCTCTTCTTCACTCAAGTGACTTGGGTGATCCACCTATTTGTACATCCCTTTATTTATGCAGTTCTTTATTTTCATAATCGTTCATTTTACATACCTTGACCTTCAGCTTACCAACCGCATTGCTGCATTTCAACTTGGACACTTTGTGAACGCACAAGAAGCTATGGCACTTGGAGCGGCTCAGTATGGCATAAAGCTTGGTTTCTTCCAATTAGCGCTAGCGTTACTGTTGCTATAGCCACCACAATAAGAAGTATCGCACTTTGACATTTCTCTTTTATGTATTGTCCTCGTATCGGTTTTGCAAAATAAATGCATGCATGGTACCTTTTGATCCTATATGCATGCAAACACTTTATCATTCTGCCGCTAAATCCCGGCGTCGGTAAATTTACTCTCACGGTTTATTTCTCGATCAGACTTGTTGTCGACCAGAAGGAAAGCAGTCGATAAAATAGTAAGCGCTCAATTGAAAAGGGCGTGTCTTTGTAATTTTGTTGAACCTTGCAGTAGTTATTTGTAAGGAAGATGTGTGTTCAACTAGAGCATTCGAGTTTGTAGATCTACTATTCGACAGATAAAAAAATATAGTTTCTTTTGTGGCAGTAAAGACCAGCGGCATGGTGAGGACGGGCTAAGGAAAGCACTGAAATAAAAAGGAGAAGCAAAAGGGGGTAATACAAACTCTGACGAGGATGTTAGAAGGAAATTAGATGCATGTAAGCGCTGAAAAGCTTCCTAGGCATAAGGGCCGGAGAGTATGAAGATGATAAGGGAAAAACATCACATTTTTGGTCTTGGACGACATGTAAAACGAGCCGCAAGTAGGTTAGACAAAGTAGTTTTCACTTTATAGCTTTGCTTTTCTAAACCCAAATTCTACACAGTCATGCACGAACTAGCTTATTGATTGAAGATTCAACCCAACACCACCAGCATTTGCAGCGTACATTGGCTAAGCAAACTCAAATAGGTAAAACTTTTTCAATTTTTATGGTAGAACTTTGAGAAATTCTCTCGACAGCAATTTTATGGAGGTCTATTCTGGCTCCACGAGTATTTTAACTAGCAATAGATGTAAGCGAATTCCTTCAGCTCATTGCTTTTGCTCTCACAAATGGTTCAAGCAAATGTGAAAATTTTAAACTTTTCTTTGTGGTTGCAAAATATAAGTGCACTAATTTTCATGAAGCAAACGTTAGAGTGAAAACATTCACCAACACCTCTCCGCATGCTAAAAGAACTAGCATAAGTGACTCCTCTGTACAAATAGACAACAAACTAGATTTGGCGAAGCAAATGCCATTTGTCTTGTCAAGAAGTGACAAAATATGGGAGTCTTCATTCTAGATATCGGCAACTATTGCTATGTTCCTTCCAAGTGGCATTTCCTGTTTGCTCTACACATAGTGTTTATTCGTAACAAGCTGTGTCCCTTCTCTGATTACACCATCAGATGATAGCTGACATCCGAATATTAACTACAAGTCAACGCATTATCCATGTGCTTTTCTCATTCCTACAAGTGATTTCTGTACACTCGATAAGCTCCTTTTAAACCTTTTCATGTCCTAGCGAATGCTCATCTGCTTGCATTTGTACGTATTACAAAGTTGTCTCAATAAGCTGAACAGCTGTTAAGTAAAACTGCCAACGTCTTCTATGGACACTCCTGTATTTTAATGAGCCAGTTGGGGAAAAGGTCGCGTAGTCGACCCCATAAATAGGAGCATACTTCACCCCTAACTATTGGCCCCACATTCTAGTTCTCCTCCCTATTAAAGGGAGAGAAATAAAGATTTCCAACTTCTAGAAGAATAAGATAAACTGATGTCAAAGGAGATGATAAAATCACTACTTCTCAATGGCCAACAAAATCATACGGTAAGCATATGACTATGTAGACATTATGGACTACTGTGCATACATAAAAACAAGGTCTGCAGACTTCTTTTATTAATACTCCTCTCGCACGCCTCACTCCAACGCATCTTTAGTGAGTACCTTCTTCGGTACCTAAGTTGTCTCCAGCCGCGTTCGATGTTGCATTCCACCTACAACTCTGAAGTGCAGAACTCTCTTGTCTCCTTGCAACGGCAGTAGGTGTAAGGGGTGACGTAGTAGAGGAAGCAGAACTAGCAGGTAAAGAATAGCCAGCAAATTCAGGGACAGACATCGACGGGCAAGAAGAAGTAAGTGGAGGTGCATATGGAGCCGCTGAAACGTTCTTCTCTTTTATGCTAGCCTAAAATAAGAACGCAAATGACGACACTATAATTATCTTGGAATCGCGTCCGGGTGCGCACAAAGCGCTAAATGACACCACGCCAAATTACAGACACACAACGTTTTCGTCTAGCAAACTGTTGACCCTTCAGTGGAGATTGACCGCAATAAGGGGTGTACACCTGGCTGCTTCTTCCACCCTTGCTTTTACATCCCTTTTGCTGGTTTCGCAAGCTGCATAAGCGAGTAAGGAGTCCCTAAAAAAGCCCACATTTTAACGTCTCATCTACACCAGGAGGTAAGAATACTGCCAAACGCGTGTGCCGTAGGATCTTATCATCCTGGTAATGTGAATTTCCAAGCTCATTATTTCATTTTTTCCTTTGATACCCGCTTTATTGACTACAAGCCACAAAAGTAGTTATTAGTTTGCATCATTTCTCACGGTAAGCAAGGTTGATACGCGCGTAAAATATTAATTAGAAGAAGTGGTTTTGACAGTCGCATTTGATGAACAAAAGGTTGCTGCCTTGTCATTCCAGAGTCTAATGCAAGAAGCAGTTGCGCAAATCTTTGTAAAAAGAACAAGAAGAACATCCAGATTCGGTAAGGCTAAAACAAACTGTAAAAGAGTTGTTGCATCAATTCTGTCGATTCTAACCATGTCCTCTTTACTTCAGGAACAACTCATACACTATCCTTCCTTCTCTTGTCAAGGTTCCACTCGATAAAGTCCATGTACAGCTGCTGCATGGTTCATAAAAGTGTAAAAATCCTGACCAGTTGCCGAGTCAAACTGTGCGATTTTTGATTTCTTAAAATCACGAGGATGAGAATTTGGTTTCAGCCTGACAGACGGTCAAACGCTAGTCAGCGGCGACAGCTTTAAGCTACTTAAAGAACTCTCGAAGACTAACTGCCCTAAGTTGGACAATGTTACTGCTTCAGTGAATGCTTCTCTGCAGAAGTAGAGAAAAAACCAGTTTCTACCTCGTCCTTATCTGTTGCATTCTCATCAGCCTTTTTTTCTTGATCTCCTACGTCCTGATGGATGAGTGACATCTTGAATCGTATCATGCGACAGACAATGGTTCCCCTTCCTCACTGCATTCTCTACTTGCATAAGCGACAGCCAATCGAATAGCTAAGCTCATTGATTAAGGCAGGGCTACTGGCGAATCCTGAATCATTCACACAGGTGTACCAAGTAGATACGACCGTAAGTGCATACAACTGCGATGGCCTACAAATGCACCTTGTTGATACTTACCTACAGGCCAAAATAAGAATTTGACGTGCAATTTATGGGTCCATTTAATAACAGGATCACTTACTGCCTGATTTGGCTTTTAAGTTGGATCAATCGTGCTGACCTACAAGTGTTAATAGCACCGATGGATTGAATCAGCGATGCCTTTTTTACCTCTTCTCTGGATCAGCACGACCCTGATAGACATATATCTAGGCAGCATAAGGGCTGGAATAAAGTGGTAGGTGAAAATAACATTCACATGAAAGCTTTCTACCCCTTCGAAAACATATGACTCTACTGTTAAGCCAGTGGTAAAAAGGCTGTGAGAAAACCGAAAATGTGGCTGATGTTGAGCATCGCTTAATTTCTATCAGCTCAGGCCATGAGAATGGAATCTTCGAAAAGTCGGCACTGAGCACTTTCTGAATATAAAAGCGTCCCCAGCGGGTATTATATTTGATGGCTCATTACTTGTATATAGCGAGTTTTAGCATCACCAGCATTGGTTGTATCGCAAATTCTAACAAACTGATATTATTATCCGCCGCAAGAACCATTTCTTTGTTAATCCTGGGAATCCTTTCCATCTTTTTGTCAATACTTAGTTGACGTTATGCATAAAAGGGTTATAAGGCAGAGTAAGTTGAAAAAATTACATGGATCATGTCCTCCTGTTGCTTGCCTACCCATTCGTTGGTCAAGTAGCTATTTGCCATGTTTAATATATTTGTTTCATCCCTAATTGTTAGGCTTGTGGTGTACCTACTGAAATCCGATTCCACTATGGATATGAGCATTAGCTATGGTTACACAAAGACGAGAGCGTCATATCTCACGTGCGACGGCACTTAATTTACCAACAGCTAGACCATGTCATGTATAGCTTGGTCACTTAAAAGCTGACATGCAAAGCCTACAAATGCGACAGCTCAAATATTGGCGCTTAAGTGGGGTTTGAAATGATTTGGAAAAGAACCTACTGCCGATAGATTCCTTTTGCAGACAGTATTTGGTCAAGATGGCGAGGCTTAAATGCAAAGGTGCTGAAGGAGTGTTGCTGTTTTGCACAACGGACACGACACCGCAAGAGGCCACACAGCAGGCTATACGCACCACATGTCACTGATCTATTCTACATTTGTAACGAGGAAATCATTCAGTCACAGTAAAGCAAGACATGCCTCTCGTTGGTGCGCCCAACACTGTCACCCTTCTTGATGCTCAGTTCACTCCACCTCCTCCATCCCTGCTATTTTCTCCACTGACTCTCCTCCCTCCCTCCGAAGGACGTCTAAGAGGCAATGTATGAAGACCGACTACAATTCTTTAAATTATGGGTAAGCCACGTGTCTCCAACTTAAACACTTTCCCAAGCTGCACTTCACTTTTCCTCCTTTCTTGTCTGCGCGCATCAGCAAATCATTGCCTTAAATACTTCCTTGGGTTACGCTCATATCAGCTGCGTAAATAGAGAGAGGGGTGGGAAAATAAATGAATAGAGGGATAGGCTGCTCAAAGAAGTAGAGCAACCAAGAAAGTCGAACAAAGTCTTAAAATTTTTTAGTTCAACTATTACACAATGCCCAGTCATTGAGGCTTAGTAGCATTTTATTTTCTAACAATCCTTATTTTCTCTTCAACTTCTTTTTACCTTGTGACAAAACAAGTATTCTTCTCTGCGCATTCCAAGAGATTGAGTCAATTACACTCTCATCCCTGGTAAAAGGCAACGATGTACAATAGCGTAGAATCAGAAACAATCACCACTAGCTTACACCTGTCAATATTTTACCATACTTAGGAGTAAGCCGCAGATCCCTTTACCTCAGCATCCGACGGACTACATCAGAGTCATTTGTTTAATGTCATCTACGCGTTGTAGAGGCACCAGAAGGCAAGGCGAATTCAGATTAGGTAAATTGTACCTGGTTAGGCAAAACTAGACTTGTCGATCTGCTTTACCACTCTACTACATAGATGACTTTTCAACGCATTATTCTAGAACTACTAGTTTTACCTCTCAGAATTTACCAGACAAATATTCTGGTCAAATCGAGCTTCTCCATTTTTTGATATTAAGGTTTACTGTAAGCGAGTAGGGTTTACTGACACCTTCACGACCGCAAAGGGGACGCAACTCTTGCATCTTTTAAATCCTTTTTCGGCGTCGAGTTCAAATCTTCTCACATCACCCCTTCAATCTTCTAAAGTATTATATCTTATGCACCACTACGCCTTAGCGTAGCTTCCTTCATTGCAAAATTAGTAGGAACGGAACTAATTCCTTTATTGTGTTTCCTCACCTTGACACCCACTGAAGGCCAAGTTACCCATTTTCCATCCACATTTCCTTATGCGGAATTTTCGTTAACTTTACTTTGGTGAGTTCTCTTTATCCTTGTTTGCTTACGCTGTAACCCAACGGCATCGACTAGTTGTGCTTTGTGTCACAGTCTAAGCGTTGATCGGACTAGATCGTACTTTGGTATTAGCCGTGTCTATGCTCTCACTGCCACTTTGGTAATCCCTTTGCTAGTACTACTACGTTAGCCCTCTTCTTAAGTTTCTTTTTTCTTTCAAGATGAGTGCATCAATTTACTGTAGATGGATAAGGCAGAGATGCGCGCACGCAGGGTGATTTTGCAACGGCAACTACCAGGAAGGTGTGCATTCTCGCCAGTTTCCCCGAAAAACCAGGTATATAGGCCACCAAAAGGAACAAATAGTATCCGAAAGCAATGCTATAGGAGAAACTCTGCTCTAATTATCCCCTCTGCAATGGCCTTTTGACGTTTTTCGGACAAATAATGGAAAGGTATTAAAAAATGAAAAGGGCACAAAATGCTAGGCCGGACCGAAGCGGGATAGAGGCTTTGGGGATTAAATGTGAATCGTTTGAATGACAATGGTCTAGAGTATAGCAACGAGCAGCACATTCCCGTCGCCACCAGTCGGGAGCCAATTTACTACTAGGCGTTCATAAATGGCAGCGGCAACTCGACGGGACTGGACAAAAGTCAGTGGCCTTCAAAGCACTGTTTTGATCTAAAATTAGTTGGTCTTAATTTCAGTGAACGGTCCCTTTTTATGCATTATTATACGTTAAGCTACTGGACAAGTTTATTTGACAGAATTCGCTCCCATTTTTGCGACATTAATAACCCACTGAAAATTGCTGATGCACACCGAATTTGTTTTTGCTCAGAAGCATGATAACATACCAAGGTAAACAATAGCAAAAGGACATTACTTCATCCGATCTCGGAATTTTTGTACACTGTGTTTCATATTCTAATTAACAACATACTTTTGAGGGATCCTACAGAAGGCGAAATTCGTTTGCTTAGTTCTAAGACGCTATCCTAAACGTGTTTATATCATCTTTACTGGTACAAGTGTAATCGATTAAGAGATGAGTGATTGTTAAATAAATTGCAACTAACAGAGCATTTTGAAAACAGAATGAAAATAGATTCAAGTGGACTAGAATATCTACATGAGTAAATTCAAAAACGAACAAGCATTAAAAATGTGGAAACGATGTATTTGTGTGGGAAGTGCAGCCAGCTAAGTACATCGATGAGCGCTAGTTCTAGTAAGAATTTGGACAAACAAACGTTAGCT
The DNA here is from genome assembly GCA_001923025.3 of Taenia multiceps. NCBI lineage: Eukaryota > Metazoa > Platyhelminthes > Cestoda > Cyclophyllidea > Taeniidae > Taenia > Taenia multiceps. Next base: position 915,405 of record CM010317.1, on the reverse strand, counting down.
GAGGTCTACTGCTTCAAAATAGTCATTCTAAGACTTTGCGCAGAAATGGAAAAAATGAAATACTCCCCCAAGAAGGGTTAGAATAAGAAACATGCAACAGATTTGTAATATTTTTTAGCCATGCATGAATTCAGACAGTAAAAGCGAGAAGCAGTTATTACACATTTCACCAACACATACGTGTGTAATATACTGCTGCTCAAAAATTTCCTTTCGAGCAGTTTATTAGAAGCATTAGCGTGACCGCTAAGATTAGTTGCCCTTACTAGCGTTTTATGACATCATTTTCAGGTGAAGCTCATGACAAAAGCATCGGTGAATTCGTTTAGATACTAAAACTCAAAACTCTACTTTTACGAATTTAGATTTGAGTCACCAAATATCTGGTCTACCTTAGGGCGGATGAGAAACATAATCTTGCTGTGGCGTGGAGTAAGCAAGCGCAACGTTGCTGCTACTACTTCACTAGCACTAGAACTACCATCGCTGCAGTTTTCATTCAGTTATATTTGGCATACGTCAATTTCCCTAAATTTTTTATGCTTAAATCTCCCTATCACAATTGCTGCTTGGAGGCACCACAATCACCTGGTGTCTCCAAATGTATGCGGTGATATAACAACTGACTAAGTTGGAATCGCTTTATAAATGAAGACAAATGCTAAGCAGTTTGTTATGGTTATCTCCTTTTAGCCGGAAAAAGAAAAGACACTAAGAATTCATACTTGGCAGCTCAAACAGCAATTTCTTCTTACTTAAACGTGGCTCCCGTATTGTTGCTCTGGGTAAAATAGTTCATTAAGTTACCTATGCTTATGCTTTGTAAAGGCTTTGGAAATAAAATAATGTGCAACAAATATGCATGAATTTCAGTGTTTTTTCCTGCCTACTTATTGCACTGACAAATACCTTTTTTCAACAGTGATGTTCTGAGCTGTTTTGAAAACACAAACTGTGGTGTTGGTGGCTATTTTCATTTTAATGTTCGCCTTTACTTAGGAGCGTTTTGAAGTCCCCACATTTATGCTAGCAATCCAAAATCGTTCAACTGTTGTTTTAATGCTTCCGTTATTTCTCATAAACAGTGGGATTGCAAACTCCGCGGTCGTTAAACCAAAGAAATGGGAAAACGCACTAGCCATCATTTGCAAAGATCTCGTCTTTCGTCCTCACTCTTAACGTGCAGCTCTGAGTACTTACTATTCGAATGATATTAGTCGACTAAGTCAGAACCTTTTATCCTAGCTTCAAGTATATTTCAGCTCCTTTTAACACCTTCAACCATGTTGGAGTGTATGCGCAGAACGCAAACTAAGAGGTTTGAAAGTATGATCCGCATGCTATAAATCCACCAACTGGAGCATTGCTACGGCTTCTCCAAGCCCAAATATAGTGTTATTTAGCAGCATTTGAGGGCCAGGACTCAACAGTAATGCCACGTATTGATATCCCCAAAGCATTACTGCTTGGTAAATACAAAAGCAGCTCTCACACTTTGCTTTGCAAAGTAAAAGGGTAGTCCATTACTTAGAGTTGAGGTAGTTGACGTAGAGGATTGTGAAGCATTAATAAAGGTAGTGAAAGACGTGGATGCGAATGCGCAAGCAAAGAGAGGGATGAAGCGTAGATGACTTCCAAAGCCAAGGTCATGGAAACTTGCAGTGATCTTTGCCTCAGTAAGATATCCATTACCTTAGTTAATAATGGTGACGAAATTCGTCTCTACAATGACGTATCTTTTGACAGGCTCGAAACCTGCTAATAACGCGTTTTGTTATGTCTTCCCACTTAGTTGACTAAGTGCTGCCTCATCTTTGTTTAAGCGGCGTACCATATAGTAGTAGATGCTGTGCAAAAATGTCTAGACAGTAAAGAAGCAGAACTCATACTAAACAACTTGATGGTGAGTCTCATTTATTACCACTTTTTATGTAGAAGCAGGGATCGGAAGTAAACCATTTGTAAGTACAACTACCTACCCTTGTCCATAATAGTGTTGGGGTTGCTGATCTTGACACCCTAAAATTCGCACCATTAGCCATCATATTTGATCTCATTTAGAGTGCTCTACGTGACACATGAGTGAGAGAAGCCTCGATTAAGATTAGTCCTACACAGCATAAACTTGTAAAAAATTTACGCAGTCGAACACTCAACGATTAAACCTCACTCTGATTTGACTGAGAATAAGGCTTGACAATCCAATGGGGATTCCAATGGCCTAACTTATATTCGAGGATATTCTGGTCTTCTTACGTCAACTACCAAGCCCTCAATGATGACAATGAGTTTAGAATATGCGACTGCAAATAAAAAGGGTGAATGCAGAGAAGTACGACGAGTGCAAAGGTGGGCTGAAACACAAATATTTTAAAATCATTCATTCACTATTCCCGATGACAATCATAACCGCTTAATAGACCTCGTCATCAGCTGTGTGGCCTTGTTATGCAAGCGTATAGTGACGATCGGACGACGCGACAGATTCTGCCAGGTAGAGTGATGATAACTGCTCTTTCGCATGATGCAATTGTGTTTACGGTGTTAAAGTGTAAAGCTACCTATAGGTAAAAGATCTGGAATAAAGCAGTGGGCTCTAAAATGCCTCTGTACACCACTACAACATCGAGGAAATTCTTAAGTTCTGCAACTCAACTAGTAAAAATGCATGTCATGTGAATGACGGCATTTCGCGAAAATTAATTGACAATGAATTTTCTAAAACTTAACAAATAACTCCTTTGCCTTAATGCTACTGTAATCACGTGGACAGTCGCCCAGGACAGCAAACAACAACAAGGAGCAGCAGCGCTAAAACAGGTGGCTCTGGTTGATAAAACCCAATTTTGGAGTGTACCAAAGCAAGAGTTGCTCTAATGGCAAAATTAAAACTGATTCTGTGTAGTAAAAGTGTAAGCAAACACTAAACACTGGGAAGAAGGACTTGCTAATCAGTCCACTTACCAGCCCACCTCTCTTCCTATCTACCTACTTATCCCGTATTTCGCCAAGTCTACTAAGCTTGGATTAAATAGGCAACGCATTAGCATCAGACCTTTTACTAAGTCAGATCGATTCGCTATTAATGCGTCAGCTATTAATGTGACCTCTTAAGGTGATTTTTAAGTGCATTTAACTGGGCGCGATTTTGGGCTAAAATGTGCTCTATACTTGCAGTGCAGTAATACGCAAAAATTTTGCCTTTGTATCATTTAACTTGGCCGTAGTTGCAATCAACCTCGAATCGTGTGCGTAGACTGCCTATGGCGGGTATCAGCAATCTCCGGGTCTTAAAATCATGAACATATGACTATGATTGGAAATTTTTGCTTAATTATCATTACGCGTGTACTGGCAATTGATGCAAGTGCGAATAAATTCGACTAGATTCCAACCGTGACTTAGTCATGCATGTACTGTGGGCGAAATTAACTGGGTTTTATCTGACCACATGCTCCGAGCTGACCAAAAGTCCCAACGATCTAAGAAGGGCCTTGAAATGAAAGCATGGTAAGGTGTGGGGATAATTGCATGGGCGAAGTACGCCCCGATGAAACCCATTATTGAGGTAGCCATTCGGTGGGTTGCAAAGGGGGTAATGGTCCCAGAATCCAAGCCTTAAAAGCAGCATGAATTAAAATTAAAATTAAACCTAAAAAAGGAAACGCAGTTACAAATTCTGATACAAATACAACCGATGAGCCAAGCATATGCATGCATGCAAATACGATTTTACTTTCAAAAATAGCACATACCGGAGTGATAAATGAATTTGAGAAATGGGGGTGACATAATGATGGTAGCAGTGGTGGTGACATTTTAACAGAACTTTTGAACGTTGTCAAATTTTTCAACTTAGATGGTAAGATGCAGATATATTGCATGACACGCTTGTTCATACTTAACACTACGGCAGCAAGCAGCGAAACGACCCACTCCTGAAATGCGCAATGCTCCGTTTGCTACCATGTCTGTGTGAATCCGCCACCTGCCCCCAGTTTTCATGGAATGCTGAGCACATTCTATTAAAGTATGTGTCGTAAGGGAAAGTTGTGATTGAGAAAGTTAATTGTTTTCGACTCATTGAAGGACGTGGTTGGAAAATTGCCGTCTCTATTTATAAAAATAAAGGCGTTTGGGTGTGTGCATTTGTATGCGAGCAGGAACGGAGATGCAATTAGATCAGATGATAGTAGAATGGGACGTTCATCACGGAGGTGAGAATGTCTTACTTTTAAGCTTGCAACAATGGCGATTTGTGGAAACAAATTAGCTTGCGTCCTGTAGCTACAACCAACTCAGACTACCACTTTTTACTTCAAAATTATTAGTAAATGCTAAAGAAATTGGTAAAGGCAGCTGTTGAGATGTCATGCGTAGGGATCAAACCACTTCACTTTCGTCGTGAGTGATGGTGTGATGCCGAATCAAAAATTCCTGGAAATCCCAAGAACTCCGCCTGTTTGCGAATGTGGAATTTATAATTGAGTGCATCCTTATCGATGTCACTCCACAATAACAAATCGTTAAGGAAGGGAAAAGCAATGGATCAATAAGAAGGTTCAGGTCTTCCCTTTTTCATAAGGTTTGTGAGAATAGGATATTTTGGTCATAGAACGGATTGATATTGACAAAGAAGAATGGAGTGGTGGGGAAATAAGATGAGCTAATCTAGGCGCAAACGAATTACTAAGCAAATTTATGCCTGCGGTTTTACGAATCGTGGTCGAGTTCGTGAGAGAGCCATCTGCAGAAACATCCTACCCAGTGTAAGGCTGCCACTATTGGACGGGACTGTAAAACATACGCGTTTAATTTCATGGCAAGGTACACGGTTCGCGCACCGAGCTACTGCCTGCCCTTTGACGAAGGCAGTTTTGTGCACAAAAGACCTTCAAGCTAAAGGGTGCTTTGCGCTTTATACCCGACGAGTGCATTTGGCAGTCGCTACTCTGAGCCTCATCTTTACCCTTTGCTTGTGCAAAGTTTCCATGCCAGTCTGCATAAGCGATGACGAAACAAAGGACAGCTGTGGGAATAAAGCAAAAGGCACACACTAAGCATCTCTCTTTCTTTCAGGATGGCGGGGTTATGCAGTCCAACTAGGTGAGTGGCGAGTCAATCAAATGATTGTGTCTGTTAGCATAAGGCGTACAACTCAACTGAAACGTAAAAGAAAAAAAGAGGGAAAGGTGCGTGGTTGATATCGTACCTCAAAACTCTCGCGTCTTGCTTTTGCAATCTGTGCTTAAATGGCCATGCTACCTACGTATTTAGATGCGCGCTAACCGATTCACTGCCAGTTCTTTAATAATGTGGTGACAAATGTTTTGGGCTGATTTTGTGGGTAAATAGATACAGGAATTGAGAACTTAAAAAGAAAAATTAGTGCAGTCTTGCTGGTAATCCCCAGATGGACTAAGCGGAAGTGGAAATTGAGAAGCGGATTTGCTTTGCTTGCGTGTTGAAAAAAACGAAATGGCTCACTGTACAGAAGGCGCTGAATGTGTACTTCTTCCAATGCAGCAATTTTACATTGTGAACATTATCTTAGGGCGAAGAGGTGATGAGCCCTGTCACTTTCTTTCGTTAGGCGCGAAAACATCGCCCTGTGGTCAGAAGGCTAACGAACTGCCATTGCGCCAAAATGCAGCCTATTTAGGTGGATCTAAACATTTAATGGTATAAGGGTTGTAAAATAGTTTCCTACAACATTTCATTTGCTGTTTCTGCAACCAGCCCCCTTGAACAAGTGGGCCTAACTTGCTGAGCATATTGTTTGATTCAGCGTGATTACAGGGGTGGGGATGGACCGAGAAACATGCAAAGCCTTTGTTGAAATCTTCAGTACAAGCAGCAGTTTTCTTTGGCCTTTGCGCCTGTTTGTTGGATGGCCATATATTTAGGTGAACAAGAACCTGATTATTTACTTTTGCTTTCTAAGTATCCGACCACTCGTTTCGCAGATACCGACTGATTGCAAGAGTTTTTTCGTCACTTCTAGTTCATCATCATTGTTTGTGCATTTGGTCAAAAATCAGACATTTACAAGCATCAAGGAGCCGGCACTAGCCTAATAAGATATAGTAAGTGCTAATGAACCACTTCCATTAGAACTGAGATTCTGCTTAATTAGGAATGCTCACTTCTTGCATTCCCGTCCATTCGTGAGAATTGTATCATCTGGGTGCTACAGTGTGGCAAAATTTGTAATATGCGATGGAAAGCATAGTGTTATTGACAAACTAAAAGTAGATTAGTGGCACTTTTGCGTTTACGACACATGTGCTTGCGACGTTCGCTTACGACCGTAGTGACTGTGTTCCATATTTTTACGGAGTTGTATGCGGTGCGTCCAGCGCCTGAACGGATTTGCGCTAAAATGAACAACTGCTAAGGGTCATTGTACTAAAGGACCTGTAATCACCACCCTTTGTACCAGTACCTTACTTTTAATATTGTGTAGCTTCTAAATGGTTAGGCTTTATTACTGCTGTGCGCTAGGCACCAGGTGCCCAAGATACCTCTACCCTAGCACACCATCCTCATCGCGCGCCTTTCCCACCACTATCGCCTTGCATTTTGACAAAAGACATATTTACAGACACATTGTGGATATATGCTGCAGTTGTTAGGAGTAGTAAAAGGATGCAGCTATTACATTAACGTCTGGCGTTATATTGCAACACCTTTTGTGCAGAAATCGAATCCTCACTGGTTATATAGGTGGAGAGAACAGCTACCAAACTGCATGCTGTAAGCTGGTTGAGCAGAGGACCGTCTAATTTTCTTTCAGAGTTAGACTTAATTACTCTCGATGTGAGCCCTTGGTGGCATAGATATCGTGTACGAATGGCAGTAATTCTTTGACTTTTGATAAAGACCTAACAGATACGGTAGCACTTGCTTTGTGTGACAACGAAGACAATATAAGCAATCCCTTAAAATATGTGTTTCTTGCCTTATTTTAATGTCCAAGTCAAAACTGATGTTTCTATGACTCTTATTCGGACATACTCACTGACTAAAAGGACATGAAACAGTCTTCTCACTCAGCTTTGATCACGGTAAGCACGAGACCACCTAAGTGCTTCAATAGACACAATTACTTCCAGAAGATGGATTGGCTACCTCAGTAAACGGAATCGTAAGGAAATCTCTCATTATTTCTGAGAAAAACTGCCTCGCCTCTTTGGTCAACCTTACCTCATCACTTTGTAGCGCCTTTTATTTTGGATCTGCAAAATCTTTTTTGAAAGTGCAATTATAACAACTGTAATGCACTATGCGACGAGCTACAGTTGTTTTCAGGCCAAAATGACTTATATTGGGTCGCATTATGCTTCTGGAAATTGAGGTAGTTTCAAAACTTGGCCTATCATGATCCTCCAAAATCTCCGTCATCCACGTCCGATGCCATATTTCTGCAATGAGTTGTTAGGGCTAGGTGAACGCAAGCAGAGCAGCTTTTATGGAGTCAACTTTATCATGCCTCTGCCATTCAAAGTCGCATTTATTCTTTTAGGAGTTTAAAAAGGCAACTTTCGATAGCCATACTACACGTAACACCACGTGGCAATTGTACTCCCAAATTTTCTATTTGAGTGCTTCACCGTATGTCGCTAAATTGTTTGGTACATGGGCAAATGCGGGTTTTGCAATTTAAATCCCTGCGGTCTGTCGCATATTAAAATCAAAGCTCCGAGCCTTAGTAAATAACCGGTATTCTTATGACTGTTTCGAGCAAAACAGGTTAGAAGCAACCAGCGGGGGAGGTATTTTTGAAAATTAGAGTAAAATAAATCGATTTAAAACAAGATTTTTTGGAAGTAGGCATGCAGGGCGACTTAAGTGGCACTTTAAGAGTAGTGCGCACGCCGTAAAACTTTCAGTGTTTGATTACTATTCCTCAAAATGAACGCTTAGCTCGAAGTACCAAGTCACCGCGGATGTTTGGCCTTAGCGGTAGGTGCAATGACTGTTAAGAGATACAGTAGGTTAAATGAGAAAATAGCTTTCATTTTGCATGGTTATTTAGCAATTCAATATCGTAGTGGCTTGTCGGATGGTGCTTAAGTATCATAGGCCGTATGATACTAAAACTCAGTTAGCAAAATGTTCGATGCATAAATTCCTCACGACGTCAGTTTATTTTAAGTGATTCTTCGTTCACACGTTTCCATGGCATTTTGTACAAGTTTTCTGATAAGAATGATTTGGCCAAAGTGTGGTTTGATGAAATAGGCGAAATTGAAAACATTACAAGGCATCTACGACGCTTTTGCTAAAAATTTGCATTCTAGTGCTTCTAAGCATTACTGAGTACACTGCATCTCTCCGATAGCCGGGTAACAAGTCTGCGGATTTCAATGTCCGCAGTAGCCATAGTCAGAATGGTTGCCCTGCATTTTGACTTACGAACCTGTAAAAGTGCATTCAATCTAAAAGTAGATTTAGCAATTAATTTAGAACGACTACCCCATAGATTGGCGTTATACAATCTTCTTTGAAAGACTCTGTACCCGAGCAATTGCACGTACTGCAGAAGCTGCATTTTTTATGGAGAAATATGAGTCTGACTAAGGCACTCGTGAGATGCGTTACCAAAATGCGGCCATAGATTCCGATTTCCATCCCTCAGAAACTAGAAATTCATAACTTGAGCTTTCTGCTACACTGGAGCAAGTTAAGAAGCAATTGTGATGAGAACATCTTCATTAACCGTTGTTTTTAATCAAACGTGCATTTTACGCTCTGTACCTTACGATTCCCAGTTGTAGGTGCGAACTGTCTTCAAATCTTATGTCCCTCATTCTTTCGGTCTACTAATGGTAACCACTTTCCAACCTGACAAGACGTCTTGAGATACTGAGCGGGACTAAAAAGCTTAAGCCTACATGCTTGCGGGCCATTTGTCAAAAATGTCACAGGATTTTAATTGTCTTGGAAAGTAATGGAACTTGGTCAAGCATTTGCCTTAAAGTCATGTCACTCAGAAATCGCTTTGTTTGTAGGCGGAAATAACTGCCAACGTCAAGTAAAGGTCGCCTATTTTAAGCAATGTGTTAATTTGAACATCCACTGGAACTTTAAACAGCTTCGTTAACAAAAACGCAGGCCTTGTATACATGGCAAATCAAAGCTATTGAAAGTGTAATTGCAATTTATTTTTTGCAAAGCTTTTAATCCTAGAGACAAAAATTTAAATAACAAGTCACTTTTGTACCTTACACGCACAATTCTACTATAGGCAATAATTATTCTGACTCATCAAAGCAGAGGTGGATATACTTGGCACCTCCTACATCAATATAAAGAAATAATAATTGCTCTCCGAGTTACCAAAATTTGTGTGGTGTTTAACAACCACGAGTATCTATGCTGCCTCCAACTTACTCATCAGTGTCTTACTTTTGCTATTCAACTATAAACCAAAATAGCGAACTAATGAAACAATGAAGATATGATTAGGCAAGTGGTGATTGGCCGCGAACACCAACCAGTTGGCATAGGGGCACAGTTTGCAAGTAAAGATAGTAGCCACCAAACTGCAAAATTTTCAAGCATTTAGCTAGGCACTAATAAATGTCATCAGGATTCCATCGAATTCTCTGCCTTGGACAACAAAAAGGCGAATCTAACCAAAACGATCAAGAAACAGGTGGCGATTCATTTACCCAGCATCAAGGTTTCCATAAGTGAGTTACTTTTTTCAAATCCTGTGTTCAGACTGCTATGGATGTCATTACAGTCAGGCTAAATAAATTGGCAAGCACAGACAATGGAAATCGAAAACCCCCTTGCAAGAGTTATTTCACAGGATACATTTCTTCATCATTGCCACCATCCCATTGGGAATTGCGGTAATAGCATTCACAGCACCAAAACCATTTGCATTTAACTAATAACCTGCACCATACCCATACACGACGATTGTTTTGGTACCTTCCCAACACAAATGGATGCGTTTTGAATTCGAAATCATTAATGAAACGCCTTGAGATCCATTAATGAAGCCCATCATCTTTACTGGGGATCAGCATGATCAGCCATAACTAATGCCTGCAAGACGCGTTTAGAAGCAGCTCATTTATATATGCAGAAACAGAATAGCCATCAAATTTGCATTATTTTCCATATACGTGCAGCTTTCCAGTGCCGCTGTGGCTGGTTTGGAAAATAGAAGTACTGATCACATGGCAAGATAGCAACGAATTAGGTCCCCGCAAGCCAATTTTTTTTAGTGAAAGAGCACTAAAGAAGCGCAGAATTTTAGAAAGACGTAATGCTAACTCTCAACCAATTTCTTCAAAGGGCAAATTGTCGTGAACAAGGACTATATCATAAACAAATTCTTGCAAAAGTACACAACGCCTAAGACTAGTAATGAACTCTGAACGTGGCTTTAGCTCATCAGTTCTTTTCTATTTGTGGTCGACGATATCGAAGACAAAAGCTAAAGTTTACAATTTTCATGCCATTTCCATTTTTCCATTCAGTAGGCATAGTGTTTGAAGGCTATTGTAAAATTTTTACTCGCCTCGAAAAAGGGTTTTAGCGATGCCATTATTTGCTTTCTTTTTCTGTGGTTGCATTGTCTGAATCCATTTTGTGTGGCGGTTTCATATACATGGCCGACATGCATAACATGGAATATAAAAGCAAGGATTTTTGAATGCATCTTCGAATCGAGGGGGACTGAAGCATTTATGTGTAAAGCCACTTTTGAAAGCGACCGAACGATCATTTTGTTTGCAGACCATCTGCCACTTCGTCTATTCTCCTTCTCTTTGTAATTGTGGAAGGCGTCGTCTCCTTTGTCCTTCCCATTATTGATGCGATTGGACCACCGAAGCACATCCAGCACAAGTATTCGCTCGAGGTACTGAGACGAATTTAAACATTTGTTTTCAAATAATTAACCAAGCTAAGCGACAAGGCGGTTAATGAGAATCGCATTGTTAGCAAGATCTCAGGAAAGCCGAAAAGCTCCTAAGTAGCATTTAATTTTCATGCAGTGCATTCGATTTCAGTCGCAAGCGCAGCCCGCTAGTGGCTTGTTTAATTTCTTCTGGAAAGAGATTAAATCATTTAACATGTCGCTTCATTTTGTCACTTGTGTGGTTAAAAGCCACTTTCATACCATTGGATTCCTTCCGCTTGGCCAGCTTACCGCATTCCATAACGTTCACTAAGGAGATAACATTACAAATAATGTTTGAAAGTTTCTACGCATTTAGCTAATCTAAAAAACAGCTTTTTAGCACTACAGCAACAAACTTCTTTATAGAGTCCCAGCTTTATGGCACGCTATTTGCATTTACTTATCGCGACAGTAGATATTTGCAGCAAACTATTGCTACTCAAAATTATTTTGGACCTATTTTCATGGCATATATTTAATAACCACTTCCTTGCATTATTTATTTTGTGTAGTTTGCATGAATATTTAAGAATGAAGGACCACATGCTTACAGTAGGGCCTGCTTTGCATGCTTTTACATTAACATTGCGGCTTTGATAGAATTCCATCTAAAGCAGCAGAGGAGGTGTGAGGATTAATGATCGCCCGACGACGACACCCAGGCTCCCGAAACTGATGGGTAGAAAAGAGCTCAATGACCTGATACCTCTCAATGCATTATTAGCCATTGTGTTCATGTACTACTGCCACATTGCCAGTGTTGACTTCTCTATCACTTATACTAAGTACTACTTAGAGCACAAGGATTTGGTTTATGGTAATTTGCTTTGCAAAAATAGTGCCGTCAACGTTAAACACTTCGTTGATGAACAAATTTGTTTCATTTTGGTCCTAAATTCTAAGTTAAACATGGTAATTAGTTTAAATGTTGCCGATAAAGAGGAGCTACTTGATTTGTGGAATTAGCACACCTAAGCTTCTCTCATTTACCCTCTTGCAGATATTCAAACTATTGCAATTTATAATTTCGCTGCTGGCTCTGGCATACTTACAAGCTCTCATATCGCGTCGTGAAATGCACTTCAAGGACTGCAAAATCGTCTTACGAGAGCACAAAGCACTGGATGGAAGTGGAAGTGATACGACTCAAATTAAATTAACACATTTTCAACGGCACGATTGCCAAGTCGATTTGACGGAGGTGGACACTTGTACAGACGTGCTCAATTTGGGTAATTGTTGAATTCTGCCGTATTTTTATGCAGTTTTGAGCATCGGTTTCAGCATTGAGGTGCATTATCAGTCCTAAACTTTATTAAGGCTCCGATTTGGTCGTGAGTGATGGGCAGCGTATAGTGATGCAGGCGCTGGGCGGTAGCTTATTTTTGCCGAAAGCAGCCTTTTTTAAAGTAATACGTCAGCACCAGTCACGTGGTTACGCGGTCATAACCACTTTTCGAACCTGATACCTCACCAGACGCTATATGAGTTTAATTGATTGTTTCCAATTTATAAGCGAGTTTAGTTTTTGCAATTTTTATACACCTTAGCATCTAAGTTTGGGCATTTTAGAGATGCATACAATGCGCCAAAGTAATATTTTTGACTAAGATATTTTACATCCCTCTAGACAAACAGAATAGCTACATTAGAAGCGAACACCGTGAAAACAGTAGGCACGGAAACCCTTCAAATTCAGGTGGAATGAGGCAAGACTATTCCTCTTGCCTTAAGAAAGCAATCGACGAGGTATGCTCTTGAGAGTTCATAGAAAAGTGAACATTGCATTCTGATAAGGAGTGCAGATGGTGGGTGGGTGATATTTTGGTGTCCCAAAATTCTTGCTGTAATTTTTGTCGATGCCAGGCATCCTCAAAATTATCCACTATCGCATAATTTTTTCTGCATTTACACCGATCACTGTTTGTCTCACAAAACTTAACGCAGAATTTCGTCAAATTTGGTTGGTATTTGACTGGCTGTAGAATATTTGAATATTTAAGAGACAAATCGAATGAGCGCACTGACAGCAATCTGCATTATATTACGCAAATATCAAGTGCCATTTTTGAAGTATAAATGTCGGAAGTCTAGTCAAAATAATCATCGCAATTGCTACAATGCTGTCACTATTAAAACGTTATTGCTTTGTATTTGTAGCTAATTTGCCAAACTGAAAAAATGGGCGAATCATCACGTTGCCGGAACGAACAAGAGACATTGGAGTTATCGGTGGACCAAAGAGTCAAGACTTCTGGAATAGTGATTGGACACCGTTCAAATGTGGACACAAACAGCAATCCACCTGCGATAAGAGTTGAGCAGGGCATAAATCTTTACCTTCGACTAGGTGCTGTCGGTAGGTCTTCAAGGACTCAAGAGCTATTTTGATATTTTGGGGGCTTTTCCCACATTTTTATGCTGGCTAAACCAAAGTGGTAATTATCAAGTGTAGGACCACGAAATCATCTTCATGCGGTGATACAGTGAAACTCCGCTGTACGGTTTCTGCTGCCTTGGTAAAGTCGTGCGTGCTACACAGTTTGACTATTCAAAGGTGACGTGTAGCTTTGCACATCTCAACGAATAGCTCGTAAAGCACTAAATTATGGAGCCTTTGAGCCAACACGAAGTGCTTTGATATTGCGTAGAACCTAACTCAAGTTCGCCCGAGAAAGACACTTCAAATGATCATTTGATTATGCATTTTGCCTTTCAGTCTTTGGATTCGGCGTCATGATAATGGATGGATTTCGGGTAGCTGACCAATTTGACAAGCTAAATGCTGCATTGTCATGCCATACTGTTTTCTGGACTCCAGTGAATGTCGTTCACTCCGTTTACATCTTTTGGCAAACCTACTTCCTCTTCAAGCATCATCAGGTCAGCTTATTTCTATGTTTTCACACCAAAATCTGTGTAGAACTGACCATTTAGCCTAGCGCACTGCAAGAGAAAACCTCTTCGCCACATTTAACCTGTCAACTCCTACATCATGCTTCTGTTTTGCTAACCAGTTCTAAGAGAGTCACTTGTACATCACAGAATATTTCCTGCAACCGAAGGTAGCAAATGTTTAAGCAGCATTGTAAAGAGCTATTTGCTATAGTCCATTTAACGAAAATAGCTTGGCTTCACGGCAACAGCAAAACGACTAGGGTTTTTTTGCTTACATTGACGCTACCGAGACTAACACTTTTCGAATTCACATGAAGGGAATTGACCAAGAGTGCTCAATAGGACTTATGCCTACATTTACGCTTTCAGCCAGTCAATGCGGCCAAATCAAAAGGTTTTGCACTTCGAGAACCATGTCTGCCCCTTTTATTGTAGCTTATAGCTCTTGCTCATGCAGATCTAAGCAGTGAAAAACATTTAATCCGAAATTACAAAAGACACGTCAAATGTGTTTCTGAAAACTTAACAGCTGATGCAATTCCTCTTATTTTCACAAACGAGCTTCGAATTCTTTAACAGTGACTTTCACAATAACTGTGTCTGATTATTTGGTCAGCTTGACTACTGAGTTTCCGAATGTATGCCTCGTAGTAAACTTCTACTCGACAATTTTGCAAGCAAGAATCAATCTACCAAGCGGCCCACGTAGAAATCAGACACAAAACATTTTTGGTGGTTCACCTTCACATCCTATGGATCTATCAAGCCATCTCGATAAAATTCTACATCCACCTTCATCGGAGGCGTGTTTTGCAAGCTTTTACACAGCTTCATGAATCGGCGTATGCTCACGCAAATACTTCTGCAAATATTCGTGAATCTCTCTACCTGGTAGGCTGAACGGCTTACCTCTAAGCACACTTAGATTAAAACTATCGCATAAAAACCACTCTCTTTTGCTATTCGCAAAAGTTTGGCTTACTAAATTGCTCTAAACTTTGATAAGTCAACACCTGCAGGTAAGCTCTGACGCTGGCTGAAAGCGATGCTGCAAATGCCACTGAGAACCAGCGTAATGACAAGAAGGATAGCCAAGAATGCTTTGACACATAATATCTGTCGGATAGGTGCAGTAAGTTTTAGGCTAAACATAAGTGAACTGTCAACTAGTTCATCAATTTCGTTGCCTGGTATTTCAATTATGGACCATGCAATAAAGTAGAAAACCATGGTAATGTTGGGTGGATTCAGCATGACTGAATAAGCATGGCATGCATCTTCAAAATATAAAAGGCCTACGTGGTTCCGTTCACCACCAACGCCATATCATCCTGACACATCTATTCTTGCATTGAGGCACTATTGCTCTGTAAAGAACCATGAAACAGTAACACTTTGAAAGCTGTTTTATGTGCTTCATTGAAACACGTGCCATAACTGCATCTCTGCATTCACTTAGATAGTTTGGAGCTAACCTCCCACATTTACATTCGAAAAATACATTGAGATCCAAAACAATTATTTTTGGTCTGCCGAGATGGCGTCGCTTGACTGAGAAACGTGCTAAAAGCTGTACTGGAAGGATCACGCGCTAGTCAGAAAGTTTGTCACTTATTTGTGCCGTTTTCGACCCCAATTTCCCAAATGGATAGAATTTGCTTGGGAAGCAATTAAACGCATGCAGAACTAAACTAAAGAAAACACGGTTAATCATTATTTCATTTTATTTTGGTTAGGGTGGAATTTCCAAAAATGCATTCACCATGCACTAACAATGACGATATTAAATACCACTTTAGGCATTTCCATAGACATCGGTTGAAATCGCGATTTTAGTGAATTAGTAACAAAATCTGTCATAATTTATATGCGTAAAATATTCTAATAATCTTATTTGACCTTTACTCGTGAAAATGTTACGGATAAAATGAAGGAAGGTAGGTTTAGTAGAGTTCATCAATTTTTCACTTTGGAGACTGGAAATACTCCAGATGTCCAATGAGCGGAAGGTTCCTCTCAGAGGCGCACAACATTAGAGCATGTGCATGGAGGTGACTCCCGCTGACGTTGTTACACACATATGACCCTTTCAAGCTATGTTTGCCAGCTGATGTCATCAATCCAACAGAGAGATGGCACATTAGACTACGCTATTCCTAGAAATGGCAGCCCACATGAGTTTGTAAATGCCCCACCACCAGAAACTTCTTGTGATTGTCAGTTAAGTCTTTCTTTTGACGCCTGTTTAATGGAGAAAATCCATTAAGTGGTAAATAATGCACCAACTGATTCTAGCTAAATTTGCATAAACCTGTTTTCTGTAGCTAATTTCCAAAGGTTTCCATGTTAAGCATTATACACTGGTTTCAAGGCTCCTAAGCATAAGAAAATGGGATGAAACCTACAATGGCAGAAAAGTGTTGATGGTAATAAGTATTGTTATAATTGCAGGCGGCATTCAATGGGCACAGGTTTTTTGTTCGCATTGTCTTCTTCCACATGATGATTGTCAACCTGGGTCAGTGGATGAGCACCGTCGTGCAAGACGTGGTGGTTTTGGATGGAGAGGAAAAGAGCATCCCTAGTTTGCTCTCTGAACAGCGATTAAATGCGTTTGCGGCTTCCAGTGCTCTCAATGTCTCGAATACGTCAGTGGGCTTTTATCGTAAGTGTTCATTAGTGCAATTTAGGAAATAAGCATGCATACATAAGAATAGTCCTCTTGCTTGAGTCGAGATTTTAGTGTTTGTGTGGAATTATGCAAGCGAAGCGAATGAACAAGTTAAAGTCATGGCAATGCAGACTAAGGGTGATTTGTTGACTGCGGATAATTTATAATTCTCTAATACTTCTTCACCTAAATTACCTATTTCATAAAGTCATCTTGATTGGTTTTGAATGGCAACAGCGTCAGTAAGATATTTCTGTTCCATTTTATGCCAAAACATCTTTATCTTACTTCACTTTACGAACTGATAATAAAATGCATTTATCCACTAGAGTGGTGGAGGCTTGTAACAGCCACAGAGACTTTTAATCTGAAGCACCGTGCACATTGTAGTCGGGGCATTTCCCTCTCTTACACTATTTCAGCGTTCACCTGCTCCACAGCACCTACTATCTGCTTTAGTGATCACGACAAACCACTTTCACTTAATTGGAGAGAAACTCCTAATTTTGGACGGCGAGCCAAGTTGCCTTTTTGCTGTAATATCGATGCTTAGCTTTTATAAAGTGCACTGCTGTCTCTCCGAACAAAACTGTGCTTTTTCTTTGCAAATATTTAGCAAATTTTTGCTTTGCAGACAAGTTTTCCAGGAAACGAGCGTTCTTCGTCTGTAGTTAATCAAAATGCAACGCTTCTTACCGAAACATAGATGTGGTGTTACCGGTGCAATCGAATGTGGCTGTTGGCCTAATGGTTGTCTGAAGAAGATGACTGCACTATCTGTCATGCGACTTGCAAATGCTTCCCTTACAGACTGTCACTTGTCTAACAGAGCATCATTAATTTGTTGTAAAGAGCCAATTTTAAACAAGCAAACAATGATAGGCGCTATTTTATCACTTTATACTAGCTTACCTTTGTCCACTAAGCTGAAAGTTTCAGACATTGTAAGACCCCATAAGGTATTCGCAAAAACTCCAGTCAGCTGCACTAAAATTGTCGTAAAACATAAGGTGAACTAAAGCGTGGATTTATGGCCGTTTTTATTGCGCTGGCTAGTAAGTGCTCGTAAGGCCAATGTGGGATAAGAGCTGTTGTTCCTTTCCTTAGTTATCAAAAACATCACCCCTTGCTACAAAAGCTATGTAGAATAATTTCACTCACTTCCTTCTACTTTTAAGGCAGAGCGCATATTGGTTGTTTAACTGTATTACGTTGCATCTCAAACTTCTTATCCACCCTCGTCCAAAGCGATTTTAACAGTTATAAAACCATTGATGATTTTTCTAAAAGCATGCTTTGAGAGAAAAGACGAAGGTCTTACCCACAAGGCAAAGAGGCTTATCCCTACTTCTCAACTGACTTCTGCTTTCAAGTTTAGACCGTAAGAAGAAAGTGCATTTTCGCTGCAAACACAGTCTGACTTGACTATGCGGCTTAAACATCTTACATTCTGCTTTTTACCATCGATGCATCGTCTTGTGCATATGATAAATGCTAGCTCAGTTTCTAAGCCCATCTTAAAATGCATCTCATAAATCATTCCATTCGGAATTTTAACTTGCTTAGACTAGTTTTGCAAATACTGCAAGTTGTTCTTTGTGGCCATGAGTCCTGATTGCGCTGGAATAAAATCAGGACAAGCAAATCATTGGTACGCAATTCTTCAAATCGTCCCAATTTCATATGCTCAGAAGAACACTCATTATGCATTCAGCTGGTTCTTACGTCCCCAAAATGTCTAACAATCACGATAATTATAGAGTTAACAGACCAATTTTCACTGTCAGCTAGGCTTTTCCTCAGAAGTTTCACTATCCCCATCTAATTATTGTACACGGTAATTGTGGCCAATGAGAGGTGTGCATATTTTCAGCGATTCAAAAATTACCGAGGCGTCTTTGTTCTTTTAGCCCAGTGTACATCACAAGTTGCGAAATATGCTTATTATCTAATTCCCTGCGGAGTGGAATACAGCTTGATTTCCTGCGCCATCTTTTACAAGATGTGTTGCCACGTCGAACGCAGCACCAGTACTGGGGACGAGTTCCGTCCAAAAAGACCTTCAAGCACTCCCGTTGAGAGAGCTACATTTACACCTGACTATTCATCAAGGTACTCCACCCTAGTAATCGTGAAACAGTTGCAAATAAATGCCTAAATTTATTGGGTTCTAGAAACTGCAGGCATTCTTGCACATCGCCAACAATTTAGATGCTAAAATTGGTTTGAGCTATTTTGTGTCCAATTCTGTGATTCTAGGCCTTTGCGCTTAAAAAATGCACAAAGATGATGCGCCAAAGAAACAAGGCTTCATATACTCATTATTATGCAAGTATAACGTATCACTCAGTCAGGCATTTAGAGTCTCTTTCTTGATTATCAGGCAAAGCCTAATGTTTTAATGACAAGGGCTTGACAAAATTTTGAACCGATATTAGTGCAACACCCTACATTTGCTGCTGAAATGCATTCTAAGGTTTTGGGGGCAAGGGATTAAACTAGTCCTGGCCTTGTGTCAAATTCACTTCATAATTGTCCTTTAAATTAAGTTCTAGCCCTTGTGTTTTTTACATTCGACTTTTGAGATAACTAAATGTGACTGTACTTGCATTTTTGCAAGCCAAGGATTTGCGTATTAGTGTTTTGATAAATTTATACTCTTTTTGAAAATCGTTTTCAAAAATGCTGTGTATAGTACGCCTCAAGCTTACAAGTTTGTGTACCATCAGTAGCGGTCCTCTAGCACTTGCCTGGGACACTCAAATGGTACACAAAGACACACTGCGCCGTACTCATACATTCTGGCACGGTTTGGAGTTCTGTGTTCCATGCGAGTCCCCTGCATGAGGGATTCTAGTAAACTTAATGTTTTAAGCACTGTATTCTGCATTTTGGAAAATTCACCTGCAATTCTTTTATAGAAGAAACATTTTAGTCTGAAAGTGAATGCAAGCTAAATGCTTTTGCTTCTTAATGGTATTTAAGAACACGCTTCGCACGCATGTCCACAGAGTGACGAAGCATGCAATAGGCTTTAGGAGCAGCTACTTGTCTTGAAATAGGTGCCCTCCGGTGGGCCAATTTTCCGCCTGATCCTTCATAATTTCCAACAAATATGCTTTACTAGCTAATTATGTAAAACCGTTGGTTTATTCACTATTGAAATGGGCTCAATACGTATTTTTCCGTATAATTGATTAAATCGCTGTAGTTATGTAATGCTTACGCAGACACAAATCATACATTGTTCTGTTGAAAATTTTTTGGCACAATGAGCAGACTGTTTATTTTTAGGCTTAAAATGCCGTTTCTTCTAATCAATGCTCTTTGCTACTTCGATTCTAAGTATCCGTACATCCACACTCGCATTCAGAGCAAGGCATTTTCCCCAAGTTATTCTGCTTATGGCAAATTTATGTTCAGTGTGATTCTATCACAACTAACACAATGTTCCTCTGTTGAGCTCATGGCTTTCAGTTGGCTGTCCAATCACGGAATGGGTGATGGTGCATGAAAATTAGCAATGCTCTACTGCAAACTATACCTAAGTAAGCATTACTTCACCGTGAAGATTGTGCTAAAGTATTACGGCAGGCTTTCGTGACCATTGCATTGTCGCTCATAACACTCTCTTGGCTAACTTGCACTGTTCGAAGCCCATCCTCATCAACACTACTGCCTTCATCTTTATCACTAATGCCTGATCTGCTTAGAACCATTGCATGTGAGTCGGTTATTGGTACCTTTACGGTTCGGTATCATTGAGAATCCTCCCTAATTTTAATGCGAAGCCCGCAATTTAGATCTCATCTACTTGGTTGCATTATTTGTGCTCACGTATTTCTTGGTTTCATAAGTAATTAGTAGCTGGCAGATTGTGTCACGGTGTAACATTCAAAAAGCATCTTGTTTTACGGTTTTACAGTGCAGGATTTATGAGCAGCAGTAATAACTAAATCACTTCCGACATTTTGCCACAAGTAGCACGGCTGACTAAGACTCTGCAGCTGTCTGAATGCGAAACTGCCTGCGTATTTACAGATAGCAGCTATAAGGTTCTCTCATTCTGTGCTCGGTTTTAGCTAGAATTTGGCTCTAGACTATAAATGCCAATCAAGGGACAGCCTTAGATTGTTGGTTGGAGCAAATGCTGCAAACTTCCTGCGTTCCTACTGCAGTTTAAGCATAAGAGCATAGACATAAATTTCGTATCTGGGCCTTTACATTAGGCATTTGCGATTAATTGGTGTAACCTCTACTTTGTGTTTAACTGCAGAGATGATCCTACGGAATGTCAGCACGCTCATAAGGGCCTCTTTGTGGGTCTCTTACTCGTGATGGCAACCTTGGTGGCACTGACACTCTTCCACAGCTACCTTCAACGCAACGACCAAGTCAAAGCCCTAACTCTCTTTCTAGCCGCTGACATAGTTCTTCTTTCCCTCGGTATTCTAGCCGTCAGCACTGCTCTCATTCAAACGCGTGTACTAGGTGCCCGGGATCGCTTTGAAGACAGTGCTTTTGACAGCAATCTCCTGCTCATTGGTCTGTTGGGAATACTATTCTACGATATATTCCTTTTGATGCCAGCCATCGAGGGAAAAGAAAGCAATGAGGTGGCTCGAACCATGTTCGTGTCAAAGTCAGTTTTGGAAATTCTGCAGGCGCTTATGCAGGTATGTGTCGGAGGGTTATATCCCCCAAAGCACTGCCGCCAATGATATTTTTAGTCCAATCTTAGAAGAAGCGATGTCGTTATGCAATTATTGGAAAGTCTATGACAGCTTGACCTTAAAAAGGTGCAAAGGAGATCGCATGCAGGTTTTTACCGAAAAATGTAGAATGGGCCAAGTTCTAATTCCTCAAGACTTCTCAAAAGGCGAATGAATTTGGAGCAGAGTTTGAAATGGTGGTTAAGGGAAGCAATGGGTACTATCTGCATAGTGTGGAGGCTAAGACGCTCAGCGGAAGCACAGTAGCGGAGCCTTACTTGCTTGTGAAATCAAAATGAGGATCAAAACAAATAGCTAAGGCAATGTTTTGCACCAAAAATACGCTGAATTCACAAGTTTTCTGCTACGCTTGGTAAAGTTAACATGCAGCTCACATGCGACGATTTTACCAAAAGGAACTCTGTGGAGTCTATTCAGTGCATGTTGGAAAAATAGTTATATCTCGTTTTCAATTTGTTTGAAGTCTTCCGAGAATGACTGAGTGCTTTGCATATCCGCCGAATTTGCCCGAGAGTGTGCAAGAGGTCAACTTGAAGTGCCATAACGGTTTTGTTTCCATGTTCTTAATCAAATAGACTTACGAAATCACTTCTTCTGCCTTTACAGACAACTTTCATACAACAACATTGTTGGCAAGACCGATTAATTTCACAAATTTTGTTTAGGAATTGTATTTTGGCTCACGCTGCAGTTTCACAATGAAACGTTCTAGACTGTGCACTTTTTCAACGCCTCGCTAAGGAGACTTTGCAGCTCAAACCTGTCCACCGTATCCACTAAGTACTCAAGTGTGCAATGCTACTTGTAGCCATTAATTAAACCTAGTCAAGTGTCTTCTGCCAAAGTACTAAAACCCAAAATGATTTATTACGAAGCATTTCTCCAATTATCAATGCTTAGAAGCATCTCTGAACTTGTGTGGAGACTTAGTCGAAACCCATAAGCTTCTCACATTTTGTAAAAGTTTTAATAATTCCTGGCCCTTCTGTACGTTGGTAAGCAGTATGTTCGCCCCAAAAACACTAGTCTATGCTGACTGCAAGGAAGACTTAGGATTTTTTTAGTTAACATGCATTCTTTTAACCTATTTTTGTATGACATATTCTTGTTTAAGTTAGCACTCTTTCTTTCCTAAAATTGACAAGCTATCCGATTCATACTTATGCCCTCGTGATCCCACCCCTTGTTGCCTACCATCGCTCTTTTGGTCACCAAGTCTTAAAGTTTATCTATGACTGCTTTTTGAGAAATAAGAATAGAATTTAGCCTCAAACCTGCTCGGAAATGGGTTTCAAAGGTGTAGCTATTCAGGTCCTAAAAGGCACTTCATAAGAGTGCAACATTCAGTGAGGTAGACTAATTTAAAAGGGAATAGCAACGTGACCAAAAACCTTCCTCCTGAAGTGTATTATGAAAAAACCTAACCAACACAAATTACACCGCCTCGCATCAAGGAAAGTACATTGATGTTAGAGCCTCGAAGACAATTTTATTGGTATTACCGTGATGCTTGCTGTTCACTTTCCTTGCTCACCACTACCCCACTTTCCCTTGAATATTGTCTGTACTGCGTTCATTTGTCATGAGCTACGGAAGAAAACCTATAGTTTGTGTGGTCGGCAAAAGCATTGCTAAGTGATAGGATCGCAATAATGAGACAAGTATTACGAAGCCTATGATCGCATTTATGTGACCGCCTTATTTTGCCTTTGAAGGTATTCTTAGTCTTGGAAGCCACTCACAGCCAGGCCAGCAACACGAGGCAAGGGATCGAGAAACCTGGTCGCACAATCCTCACCTTACTGCTCATACTCAATTTAGCCATGTGGATTGTCGCTACTTTTGGCTTGAAATACGCTGCGCGCTACTCCCTACATCAAGCTCACTACTCGGGCATCGCCTGGAAGATAATCACACAACTTTCGATGCCTCTCATTGTTTTCTTCCGCTTTCACTCCACCATCTGCCTTGCAGATATCTGGAGCAATGCCTACCGTGTCCGCAGTCTACCCATAATCTGAGATGCACCACTCACAGCTGATTATTTCCCGGACCTGGAGAAATTCAATAAACGTTGCGTTTTGAACTCGGTTTTCTTTGTTTATGACCCAATGCTAAAGACTTAAACATTAAATAATCTTTTTAAAATTGATTGTTTCAGGCATGAGTACCGGGTTAGCATAATGTTGGCTACCATGAGACTCTCTTCAATTTTGGTTACTGCGATCCCTTTTGGTCAAACAGCGCATATTAACTGTTTCGTTGACCCGCACTGCAGGCTATACGTGATTCATTTTGCTCATTAAACTTACTGTATCAGTGCTATGTGCATCATTGTGCCAAGAATGACTAGAACTACTGATTTCGTATCTGCGCAAATTTACGCGGCCGTAAAATCATAGAATAATTGGGAGAATATGAGCATATTTTGAAAATCCTCATGCAAGTTTGGCATATCGAATTCTATGGATCCTATTTTGAAGCAAAGCGGCAAGACCACAAAAATGTCCTTTCGCTCCCTCTGTGGCTTTTCAGCCACTTGGAGCACAAGTTTTAGAAGTGTAAATGGAATTGTACCTACGACATCCTGTGGTTCCTGGTTTCGACATCTTTGCCTTGCAACTGCATGTGCAATACCAAGGTAGATTGTAAACTGCCAGTGAATAGAGGGCATGTTTCAAACGCACATAGATTTCGACACTGATGAAAGTTTTGCGTTTTTACTTAGCCGTTCAATGATAGTCCTCACTAATAATCAAGATGTGTACGCATCTCTGTTGCTACTTTTACTAAAGATGGCATTAATGATTGCAAATCGCGCAAGCATTTGCCTGTCATCCATAAAATTCTTTAAAATATCGTTGAATTTTTATTTATCTACAGAGACATTTGTGTTGTAACGTAACTATTCACCACAAAACGGATAATCTCGTTGTAAGTCTGCAAATATTTTCGACAAGTAAGCAAGAGCATATAATTGGTTAAGTTATCCTTGCTTGCACTTAAAACGAGAACTTGCTGGTACTACATCAAGGCAAGGTTTTTTGATAGAAATAAATGAAGCTTGTCAAACCCGCGTAACAACAGTTCAGACGAATGGCAATTAAGGTGCTTTGGAAGCGTGAAAATGCAAAATTTTAAGTCTCATAAACCGACGAAACATCAACTTTCTTGTTCGGTAGACTGCTTTACCCAGAGAAGCAATCCCTTTTGTGATAGCCTCAGTGAACAGTAGTCTACACGCCATCTAGATATGGCAATGATGCAACAGCGTTTGCCAATATCCTACGAGATTCGATGGTGCATTGTATTGCCGCACTCACTGCTTCACGACAATTGCATTTTGCTACACCAGGTAGTGGAAAGTTGTTAGGCCCTTCGTTTTACATCTTTGCTATCATTTGCAACTTATCCGGACCTTAACTATAGGTGTTTAGTTCCATCTGCTCGAGAATTGTGCTTGTGTGAGCCAGCAATTTTCCTTCGCTTTAATCCGTGAAGGGAAACACCCATGTAGCTTGCGATTTCATGTCCCGCGGTGCAGAGCTTAGTTGACTAATTTTGTACTAGTAATTTGGAAAAACCGAGAAGTAGTCAAGTCAAATACTTCTTTCTGATGTGCAACTTACAAACCTATGATGCAATTGCATGGATTCAATTTATTCGACGTTTGCCTTTGGGAAGGGGAAATCTCTTAGCTGATTGCTGCCATATGCTGTTTCGAACTCCCCAGAGCCTAATGCCGATGCAAAAGCGAAATCAAAACGTTTTCTAAACAATTAAGAAAGTTTGTTTAAATCCACGCATTAAAGTTATGTATGTCTTCACAACTCAGCCGTGAAACCTACTTATGTGTGATTACGTTCCACCATTTGTTAGCTAGAAACATTTGGCTTCATGTACTGCCACAAACTGGCCGACTAATATGTCTACCGGTAATTTTCCAGGCATAAAATTTCGGGACAAACAAGGAAGTACAAATGATACAATTACATGCATGGAGAGGAAAATGTCTCCTAGAGTGGGGTGGAAGTTCCCTTTGAAAGCAGTCTCAGTTAACATTTTGGTGATAATTTTAGCCTATTTTTGATAAGGTTATGCATAAATGTATCCTATGGCCGAATTGCCTTGGGTCATCCTGGGTGTAGGAACCGCGTGTTATTTGTAAACCTAGAAAGTTCCTTTTCTTACATATTGTTTTGCCAACTGTGCCCGGTCATGCATACCGCGTTCTTGCAGAAATGGCCGTCTTATGTTGGAAATCACCACGACCAATACTGAAACCAGCTCAAAGTAATGCTTCCAATAAATGTGCATTTCATCTTCCACTACATCTGTTTAGTGTATCTTCATCTTTCATTATGGGCTGGACACTTCAACCTGATATATGGGCATGAGTGGCATACAGCATATAGGATTGGCACATGACCCTTTTGGTGGGACTTATTTGGAGCACGCTCAAACACATCAGTTACCCATTGAACACGCTTGTTTTCATTAAAAGGGTTAGCAGATTTTCCACATAAAATCACCCACTATCCCACAGTACTGCAGCACAAATTGGCATTGCATACCAACTCATAGAGTCTAAGCTGCACAGTTACTGGCTACCATAATGAGATTTATTTTGTCTATTATAATAAAAACGTTTTAAGATCTCTGTGCTTAAAACAATTTGTTGTGGCTATTTTGAGGAGCATTTTGATAATAGCAGGTTTTGTTTGTGCATAACAAATGTTTGTGATTCCCATAGCAAAGCTTTGCTATGACAGGTTACTTATTACCTCATTGTAAAGCATAAGAATGAACATTGAACCGCAGACCGGGAAATGCCTTTTCAACTTTCCAACTAGTCGTACTTCACAGCACAAATAAGCCGTCATCCACAGTACAAGCAGTGTTCAAGGTCCGTGGTAAGCAGTTAGGCATCTGGCATTGTTGTAGGCGGAGGATTCCACATGTGTCATCCATGTCATTCAATGCACGCACTCGCCGCAGCTGTTGTCTGCCAACCAGCTGCGGCAAAAAATGCCTCCAAATAGCTAACAAGTATATTTAAAAGTGCAGATGCAAACCACTGGACGCATCAAAACACTTTTAGAACAATCGACTAAATTGACGATTAATCGCGTGAATAAGTAACAAGTTGGTGCAATAAGATTAGTAGGATAATGGGAGGGAATCTGCGAGTTTCCGTTACATGGGTTCAATTGCTTGTGATTTTGAATTCGCATCAATGCCTCATTTACCTCAGTCCTGACGTTTACCGCGTGAAGTGGTTTTTAGGACTTGTAGGAAGAGTTAACCAGCTGTTCCACTGCGGTTATAAACGAAACTGTGTTATGTTACTGTCGATGCCAGTTAAAGATCGATGCAGTGAAACGTGAAAAGTTTGGATTTTAATCGAACCGTTCACACAGTGGGGCGATTATGAAGTACAAAGTACCGCAAAAGTCTTGGGTCATCTTGATGTTCCCCAGAGTGCAGGATAAAAACGCAACATTAAAAGTGTGGTAGTTGCACGCAAATAGCTAGCAATTTGATGCGTAGAGTATGGAGTAGTTCAGCTTAGCAGCAAACACTTTGCCTTTTACTAAAAAAGGTACGTCAATAATTGCTCCCTTACATTCTTTATTCAATATATTCTTCCCAAGAAGTGGTGCACGTATGAAAAGCGGTTTAAAACAGGCTATCACATTATTGCTACATCAGTCAGTGCCTTTTGAGTAAAGAATAATATATATGTGATGGAATGAGAAAAATAGTTATAAAGGAATGTTGCTTACCCTCCTCCCTTCCTTACATTTTCGCATGAGCAGCATTAGCACATTGGTAAGGTGTTTGCACTAACCGATTGTTTTACACAGCGTAAAATAAGGCAAATTAATTGCCTTGCAAAAGTGTGTTGCACCCTGGCATGTTGGATAATCACGGCCTGCAGGCAACATACAAATTCGGTGTGTGTACATGGAACCCCTTTAAGTGAGATGCATTGGTTCTCCTCACAAGTGTTTAGCTCGTTTTAAATTCTTTGGCCACGCAATCAGTTAAATCTGATATGACATCTTCTTTCAAAACGTGTTTGCATTTCAAATTTTTACCAGAGATTAGGCAAAAATTTGCATGTGCTAGTATCTATTCACTAAGTAGATTTTGGGTGACTGTCATGTTCGATGACAGAAATGAGCTTAATAGGGAACAGTTGAAGACGAAGGACAGAAATTTTTGACTGCTAATCGACCCCGAAGTGTGGCTTGAAAAGAACTTAGAGCAAAGAGATTTGTTTTCCTTAGCATTCGCTATTCCTCCCATTTGCGCCTTTTGGGCTGTCTACGTTTCTAGACACTTTAGTGTTCGCCCCCTCATTAATTCCATACAACGAATGAATGAAACAAAGCAATCTTCTGTGCTTTTCGAGGGAGGCACAGAATGTAGCATCCAAGGCCACTTCTAGCAATAATGATTAATGAGGTGCTTTTTTTCACGGCCATTCTCAAAAAACCCATTTACATAAGAATACCTTTGGTTATTTTGCACCAGAAATAAGTATCGTGCATACGATAGCCAATCCATTACCCTAGCATTCCTCTCCCCCTCGCTCTCTACTCCACAGCAAAGGCAGCAATGAAAGGGCAGTCGACCAAATGACTGAATGTTTGTATGGGCGCATAAGAGCATAGTTGGATGGACGAGTGTGTAAGTAGTTGGGTGTGAGCTGAATAAATCCTACTGCTTTAACTCATAATTTCTTTAAATTAACCCAAACAGCATAACCATGTTCCCTACTCAACAGTGCCTTTATCTCTCCTTGCCTCTACACTCTTATAAATTCCTATCTCGAACACTTCATCGGGATGACCAGGTTCACATTGCTATCCCCTACAACGAGCCTCCCTAACTTGTCCAGCCGCGAAATAGGAAGCTTTCATCTTAACATGCGTTTTTGATATCTGTAGAACTTCCCAGAGAGATATGACCGATTCTGATTACTCATCACATGTCAGAGTTTGCGGCGCACTTGTTGCATGTACTTCTTCTGCATTCAGTTACATTCACGAAAAAGCGCAGGGATAAGACGAGGAGCGCTAGGCTTTGCATATCTGCGATAACCATGTCTCATGGTTTGTCAATGATCGGATCATGATCTTACACACCTGCTTTCCCACCCTCCCACCTTCATTCTCGCTACTATCTCACAACCGTCTCATATGTTTGAGCTGATTCCCACCTCTCCACTAAGCTTCTACTTTTGCTACACTTAATACCAGAGCCTGTCAAAGAATTACCTGCTACCACGTCCTCTTAGGCATTGCATTCTTCTGATGTGAGCTCCAAACATCCTATCCTATGTATTACGCTCAAGCCTGAAAGCTTTCAGCACCAGTGCCAAACGCTCACCCTGTCTGGAGATTCAATGCATGCATATAATTGCACTTATTTTACTTTGAGTGATCCTTCCCACCTGTTCATCCAATCGCACTTGCAACATTGCATTTACTAATGTGTTCAGGCTCACCTCGAATTTAGTCTTTCGCTGCTCTGACAAGGCGGTACGATCCGTTAATGTTAGTTCGTTGTTAGTACTGATATAATCTGAGTAACATACTGTTTATGGAAAGGCCCTTTTGTGGTTTTTTGAGAAAAACACATGAGGAATGCAAGGCTCCAGAGATTTGACAAACACATGCTGCAACTGACGAATTTTCTTGCGTTGATGATAGACAAAAGACGAGTTCATTCAATTCCTGAGAAATCATAGTTCTTGCAACCGACGCACCTCTGAATGAATTCGGATGTAATAGAGACTTGTCCGGGTGTACGGCGAGTCGTTGTCCCTGCCAGCAGCCTTCGCTGCTTCAAGTTCTTGGCGAAAAGAAGCGTTTGGTTGCCAGAATAAATGTGGGAAATTTGTTTATAACGGATAATTCGAGCACTGCTGGTGGGTGATGGAAAATGCGAAGCACACATACCTTGGCACATTTTGACAATCATCTGTGGTCATTGCTAGCGGCAAACATAAACAGAATGAAGAAGCTTAGTAATCGTCGACTGAGGATTAAAAGACTGCAGCACCTATGCTGTGATGCGTCCCTATTTCGCAAGCCTATGAAAACGTATGTCATGGTTGCAGACGACCACCTCAAATAAGTGTCATTATGCACACGCCAACTAAATGCTGTGTAAATAGATTCATCTTTGCTACTTGTATGGGCAGATTCACATGGGACTACCCGCCCACACTTGCATTACTAAGGAGGTTAAGCCATCCATTTTATCTAAGAGGTGCCTTGTCTGTAGCTAGCATAGCGCCAGTGTTAATTGCGCTTGACCAACTTCAGATTGATACATTGATGGCAACTTACGGATCGTGATCATTGTCGCCACTCTAACCGACTCGCCGCGCTTAAGAGGGCAGGAGCAAGCATTTGAGAACATCGCCAGTGCTGATATACCCACTTTAACTCAATGTGGGACTTACTGTGCTGTTCAAAGACACAAACGCTGCTCAACAATGACCGTGAGTAGTCGTCCTCGCCATGATTAAGTCAGCGCTCCATAACTGCTAGCAGATGATATGTTCCTTCTTGCCTAGGCTACTGGGCATTAAACTCCATTGTAGCCTGAGATCATGTCGATAACTTTGCCTTGTCGTGACCCATACTTCATACTGACCTCATAACTAAGCAACCACGGTTCGTCCTCATGATCGCACTTCCCATAACCAGACGGTGATTTGTCATTTAGCAGATCAGTTTCTAAATGCTTCAATTTCTACTTCACGTGGTGCGGTCTGTCACTTTAGCTCCATTGTAAACAGTCCGTGCCTACTGCATTGGATCTGGTCTGTTCCTCACATCACTTAAGCACCATTATTCGACGAAGTGAGACCCACTGAATGCAAAAGCTTTAACCGAAACATTAATGAATTTTTGTGTGATTTCAAAATACTTCTCACAAACGCAACCTCTTTAGCCTCTCCTTCACTTCTGCTATGCATTTCGTTCCCAAGTTACCATCGCCCATTTCCCAAAATAATTTGTCTATAAATCATAAACGAGTCAATAGCTTTAAACATTCATCTTACTATGACATCAAAGCAATGACAAATCAAGTTCGACACTGCCGACAAATTGAGGCATCGCGTTAGCTCAAATAATGCCTGATGGAGGAAGCATTGGACGCCTTCCTCATTTGCGTAAACCTCTTGCTGTTCCGAATTGCACTTGAGCATTGTTTAAGACTGGCACAAAAAATGTTCAGTCAGAACGAGCGACAACCATGGGCCTAGTGCATGGGTAGAGGCGGGATAGTGTGATAAGGTAGGGGTGCACAAGTTATTCCAAGTTCAGCCCTGCGCCTTGAAGATAACCGACGTCGTGCAATTCCCAAAATGTGGGCTGGAATTCGAATAAGTGGTGAGGCACTCATAGAACATGCACTCTCATACCACCTTGCACACACTTTCAACATTCTGCTCACCCCTTTGCACTGCAGCCGGTGACTAACCAAAAAGCAAGCAAAAACTCACCTATGCTCGGTGAGTGAATTTGGATTTCGAATCTACCCGGCAGCAACTCTGATCGAAAACACAAATCAAGGTAATGAGGCCAACACCGCCACCACCTCATGGAGACCGACAGCGCCCTTTGAATTTGTCATTGAACCCAACTTCAAAAGTTGGAACTTCAAACTCTAACCACTGCTCTGCCTCATTGTGCCGCAAATCACACGAAGGCGGGCTACCGCATGAAGCCTCAAGTCAGGTATAAAAGAGGTATTCGCCTACCTTCCACCGAATTGAGCTGATGCCGTCCTCAACTATCACCATCAACCAGAGACCGAAGGGCAGATCCCCAGCCAACTTCTGAGTAGGACTTGTGTGAGGAAAGTGTTGCAGCATCAGGAGTCACAGTCATGAGGTTGTGTGGCCATCGGTTGTGAATGAAGAAGAAGTAGCATGCCATTTGGAAAGATTGTATGACAAGTCGCAGCAAGCATTCAAGTGGTGGGAGGGGACTCAACTGCTATCAGCCATCACTGCCGTTCGACTTGCCCCTGCGGTGACAAAGCCACGGCTGCTCCTTGAACGCAGTTATCTGGTTTGGATTAATAAACTAATGAGAGTGAAGGGCACTACTCTGAGCATTTGAGTGGAAAGTTAACCAGCCTGAACCATTAATCTTACCTGTTTATTGGTCAAACAATGCAATGTGTGGGTAGTCCTAGAGGAATTTGCTGTCCAACAGACATACACTGATTGCGAACGCAATAAACCGTGCTTTGGTGGATGCCGTTGTAGGTGTTGCCCCCGGCTTCCTCTGGTAGAATATTACTAGCACTCGAGTCCTGTTCGCTGAATCAGTCTTTTAACACTGATACCACGGATGACTTATTCACTTCAAGCGAATGGAAAAGCTAAAGTGCATCCAGTCGGAGATGTTGGATCCTGCTCCACAATTTTCAAGCCTTTGACTCCGAAACTATTGGGTTGCAGGGTGGATCGCTGACCTAATTAAGAAGCCGGGACTTTGTTTTGTTGCCCTTTGAATTTTCACAACCTTTTGCCTTCTGCATTCGCTTGCCATCTAAACCACCCGCTTTCGGAAAGGAAGTGATCTCCACCATTTCTCAGGCTGTAAAACTCTAATCCATGTTTGTTCTCTAAGGTATCTGTGGTTAGGACATGTGCACTGTAGCTCCAGTCCATTCTCTGCAGCCACTTTAAGTGGATAAGTCTTGCATGATGCCCTCTCGCTTAACTTCATTGTTGATACTTCTTTTGAAAGACCAGTTCATCCAATTCGCGGATGTCGTAATGTTCATCCGAGATGCTGTAGAACTGCTTTACAGTGTGAATGCCTTCTTTCGGCTTACTTGGCTAAATGGCCACAGTCGTACTGCGCAATCGTTTTTAACGAGACTATTCTGCGAATTCTCCTTCGATCGTACGTCCTGCCTCCAGGTCTTCTAACTCTGCTTTTGGTTATTGTCCATGCATCTCTGAGTGGATCCACTCCATTGAGGTAAAGTTGGACAAATTTGAATAACAGAGGGAATGGATTCACCACTATGTCAGTACTCACCTCGCAGAAGATGGTCATAACTAGGCCATAACGCTGAAGATGACTGCGACCCATGAGGATGTCTTCTAACCAACGATGTTAAAGTTGCATCTTTGTGGCTGCATTTCGGAAGCACTGTTGGTCGTTTTTGGATAGGTCATGCCGTCCTTATTTCCTAGTTCCTACGTCAGCTGCACTGAAAGTGGGAGCACAATCAACCTATGCCCAATGCCAGTCGGCTATTAGCTGGGTTGTGTGACTGAGTCGATCAAGTGTTGAAAATGCAGTCGGGAACTCACTTGGACACAGGCTCAACGCACACTTAGCACCAGTCTCAGGCTTCACTGGCCGATTGTTATGAGATGAGTCGCACACGTTAATAAAGACCATCCATCTTTAAACTGGAGCACCTTCTAACTGATTAAAGTAGGTTGAGAACCATGAGACAAGGCCGTCCACATGAAGGCAAATCCGGGGCTATAACATCTTGCTTCTCTGCTGACACGATGGCAAATAACACTGTCGTTTCTAGTCTGCAGAAGTTTCGATAAAAAATTGCGTACTTAGCCATCTTTGAGAGCTGCGTCTGTGACGCAACAAGTTGGCATTAAGTGTAGTCCTTGGTGTACACCATAGAGTGATACGACAGTTGGAGCAATTGGGCTCACAAGATGGGCTACTTCATGGGCGTGCTCATTAGCAGATGCAAGTGAACCACGCTTGCTTCATCAAAAGAGGCAGCCTGCAACTGCACCTCCTTTAATTCGGTCATGAACGCATGTATAAACTTAGGATTAACGAAACGATGAGGGAGAACTAGCGCTTGCATAGTGCGCAGACTGACACAAGTGACGCAGCTGTGAGTCGAAGTGGTCGGTCATGCAAAACGTGTCCTCCCAAAGCAAACCACGTAGCGATTCTTCAATAAAGCCTCAAATGCAGCGTAGATACTGTCCACAGCTCCTCCTGAACCATACGGCTAAGGTCCTGTGAAAACAAACTAAAACTGAAGTTGCACCTGGAGGTTCGTTACACATAAATGTACACTGCGTTCATTTAGGCGAACGGTTTTAGGTCCCACATCGAAGCCGAGCCTGTGATCAAGTGGTGAGCGGATCCGCATTCATTACGCAGCATAGAGAAAAGGACAAGCGCAATACGGGGACTAAAGCCTCAAAACGGCGATTTAAAAGCCAAAGCACAAGCAGAATGTAAAGTGTCCCATCAGTGCCACTTTTGTTATGCACTACCTAATAAATGCCGCGAGGATAAGGGATAAAAGCACGAATTCACCCAAGGATCATGCACATTGGGAACGTCAATTTACAAGGGAATGGTACCAGCTTCTGAAGTGCAAATCATTCCTACCTGAGTAATGTGCGAGGACATAACGGGGGTGAAGTGTGCATTTAGCGTTGCGTGGTAATACCGCCACGAGTCCCAGGCATTAAACCACCAAGGGCGGGTGCATTCATGTCGAATTTATGCTGTCACCGGTGATCCAATGGGGTAAAATTGACCGTGGCATAGAATTAAGTGCAAAAAGCATCAACTTTTCTTCAGAGTAGAAGGATTCGTAATCAGTGGCCCATTCCGTTGAAATACATGGGATTAATGGGTACTCGGTTTCTTGTTAGATAGACTGTAACTGCAACAGGTTAATCTTCGCCTACACTGCGACTACGAGACTAAAGCTTTCGAAGTCGCCTAACCCACGAAAAGGTAAGACCAGATACCGTTCAAGTTTTCGTGGTCCCACCAGCGGTTCCAATTCAGCTGAGGTTGGTTGCCCACCGACTGTCGAGTGAAAAGATGCAAGGAGCAATAGTGGTCTGCATATAAACGCGCTTGCCACGCGAACGCGCCAGTGCGCAAGGTGAAGTGGAGAGAATGGCACACCATCAGGAAAGAAAGCACTGAATTCCGGGCTGAACATCGGCGGAGAAGGCGTGAGACGTGAGTGTACTGTTAACAGAAGCCCGTTACCGACGGTCAGTCCAGCGACAAAGGCGAGGCATCAAAGCGAAAGCGCATCACGACCGTCGCATGCGGGCCTGGCCGGGATTTGAAGCCGGGACCATTCGCACCCTAAGCGAGTATCATACCCCTAGACCACCAGGCCGACTCCAAGGTCGGTGCATGCTGCCACTACCCAAAGTATTCACAACTCCGAACAATGTTCCTGTTCCATTTGGCTAGAACCTCAGGTAGGTAAGCACGCCGCTGAGGAAACTGGGTGCTCCTTACAATCGCTGGCCAGCGCCTTTCCCTCCAGTGGAATGTGACTAGATTCCCGGCAGTCTTGTTCCAGTTCTTATCTGCGGCACTCATAGGGGGTTGGCTATGGTGAAGATTGCTTGTGGTGGTAGTGATATGGGGCTTGGGCAGTCACTTTATCTCACTTCGGGCATCTGGGTTGAGATTGTTCATTTGAATGCTATTTGAGCATCTGACTCGTTCTTAGAAGCAAGATGGACCGGAGAATGAGGCTTGACTTGTTTTAATTAAGAGCACATTTATTGTCAAATGTTTGCACCTTGTAATGGACTTCTGAAGTGTCAGAAATTGTGATACATTGCATTCTAGTCAACAGTTCTAAAATAAGCACTAGTGTTTTATGCAGCAGCTTGGGGTTATATTGGTGGCGATTTGCAGATGAATTGGTTACCTCCAGACTGCCTTCACTTGGCACGTCCTAATATCGAATTGCGTGCATTTCCACGCCTTGCTATTTGGTCTTGTGGACGACAGCACTGATGGTTTCGAGGTAGTGCGATATGCTGTAGGCTGCTAAGGTCGATCTGATGCAGGGAATAAAGCTATCTTCGAGGTTGGGATGCCGTGGCAGGTTTAAGTGGCTGGGGTAGTACCAGTGAATAATTCCAAGGCGGTAAACTTATTGCAAAGCATCCATGCAGTTGCTCGAAAGGGATGAGATCATTTTCGTTCTCAAATGCACACGATGTGGTGGTGACGAGTGCATTCATGGCTTGAGGTAAGGTTGCTGGCAAGCAATTATTTCAGGAGCTGATTGTTCGACTGAAATCGTGATCTCGCTATCGCTTGTATTAGGGCTGCGGCTGGCCTGGGACGTGAGCCTGCGACTGCAGGTGCCACGTAGTTGTTGCCGGTGTCACCGCGGTTGTAACGTAGACGCACGTTGGTGTGTAGGGCGCATCGAGCTTATCCAGTCTTCCTCACTGCTCATGGGGGGTGAAATGAGTAATGTGTGCGTTTGCTACCGCGGCACTCGAGCTTTCGCCCTTCGGGTTGCATGTCAAGTGAGATAGTGCTTGTCTTGAATGCGTTGTTTTGTCATCCACGCATTGACTTCACCGCACAACTTCAGTCTTCCCGCCAGTAATGGAGCAGCTACATCCTACTCCATGTTTCGTTCGTTGCAAACGCCCCCATATTTATTGCAGTTTAAGTGAATGAACTGCTATATTGGTTTGTTGCTAAGCCCTAACTAGGGCTGCAAGTAGTCGCACGCCTTCCCAGCAGCCGAACCACTTTGTTTAATGGACTACTTGCTATTGAAATGGATTAAGTGGTATGGGTTGGGAAATTGGAATAGTTGGCGCATGAAGGAGTGGCATTTGAATGTGGGTTGATAAAAATCTAAATTGGCAATAGAATGCACTGCTTAATGCAATTGAAGCACAGCATTAGATAGGGGAGTCCTCATTTAATGTATCAGCGTACCATTTAGAAGGCAGCCATTCAAGGTGTTGGAATTGGGAGACGCGACCACCACAAGACCCAATTCATAAGGATATGTAGGGTAGCTCTGGATGTATTGAACGCGATTCCTGCAGGCGGGTCTTCCGTTAATACTTTCTAGTTGTATACCACGTGCCACCCTAGGACAACAATCCACTGGTCACTGATGATGGGAGCAATGGCTTGTTGAATTGCAGCGATTGCAATTCCAGTGCAACAATGACGCAATCTTGAGTGCAGTCAGTAAATCAAGTATATTCACTGCTCAAGCAACGTGTTTAGGACAAACGGGTAGAGAGACAGAGCCGTTGGTTATTCGATGCCTCAAAAAGCCTGCAACCACTTGCCTCAAATGAAATGGGTTTGAATCAGCTTTGCCCAAGACAGAAGCAGAGGCTGCTCTATTTTAGTGCACTCATCACTGTACACGAGTACGTGTTTGCATCTCGGCCACAGCACGCAATCTCAGATGAAGATGATATGGATTGAGCCACTGGCTGCTTCTAGTTCGTCTAGCATCGTTGCTTGTGGTACGCGAGCAGTGGCAATTCATCTCATGCTGTTTGCATTGGTGCCTTCTAAAGCTCGTCTCTCAGGTAACATCCTTTTTCCTCACTTTTAAGGGTGTCAAGTTCAGACAGCGAAGTGGTGTGTCCATCAACTACAAAGGCACCTTCGGCACGCCAGTCACCTTTGGTGTCGATGGCGGCGGCGCCACATGTCTAACCTGGAGGGAAGTCTTGATTCAGGCGAGGAGGACTATACCCCAAAGGCTAGTGAGAAGTGAAGACATTGAACTGCTCCAAGGCGAACGCTTTGGTTATCCTAACTATTGTACGCCACATTGTTATTGTCTTAAATGGAGAGCCAACCTGATTGCTATGCTTTCCATTTTCTGTACACAGCGACGCATCAATAACGTATTCAAGTAACCTGACCGATAAATGACCCTTTTGAGTTCTATCTCATGGTAATTAAACATTCTACACTTTGGCACGCATGAGGGAGTTTGACGTTTAGGGTTCCATTTTGCCACTCCTATCCAACCCTTACTCAATTGCTTCTCGATTGCATGGTGTAAGTGCAGGGGAATCCAGTATCTCCAAGTACTTAATCTGTTGTCACTTTCAGCCCATAAAGCCAGTCAGTAGCCGCAACTGGAAATACTGAGTGACTTGTGCAACTATCTGACACCCATGCAGTTGAGTCCCCTCCCACCACTTGAATGCTTGCTGCGACTTGTCATACAATCTTTCCAAATGGCATGCTACTTCTTCTTCATTCACAACCGATGGCCACACAACCTCATGACTGTGACTCCTGATGCTGCAACACTTTCCTCACACAAGTCCTACTCAGAAGTTGGCTGGGGATCTGCCCTTCGGTCTCTGGTTGATGGTGATAGTTGAGGACGGCATCAGCTCAATTCGGTGGAAGGTAGGCGAATACCTCTTTTATACCTGACTTGAGGCTTCATGCGGTAGCCCGCCTTCGTGTGATTTGCGGCACAATGAGGCAGAGCAGTGGTTAGAGTTTGAAGTTCCAACTTTTGAAGTTGGGTTCAATGACAAATTCAAAGGGCGCTGTCGGTCTCCATGAGGTGGTGGCGGTGTTGGCCTCATTACCTTGATTTGTGTTTTCGATCAGAGTTGCTGCCGGGTAGATTCGAAATCCAAATTCACTCACCGAGCATAGGTGAGTTTTTGCTTGCTTTTTGGTTAGTCACCGGCTGCAGTGCAAAGGGGTGAGCAGAATGTTGAAAGTGTGTGCAAGGTGGTATGAGAGTGCATGTTCTATGAGTGCCTCACCACTTATTCGAATTCCAGCCCACATTTTGGGAATTGCACGACGTCGGTTATCTTCAAGGCGCAGGGCTGAACTTGGAATAACTTGTGCACCCCTACCTTATCACACTATCCCGCCTCTACCCATGCACTAGGCCCATGGTTGTCGCTCGTTCTGACTGAACATTTTTTGTGCCAGTCTTAAACAATGCTCAAGTGCAATTCGGAACAGCAAGAGGTTTACGCAAATGAGGAAGGCGTCCAATGCTTCCTCCATCAGGCATTATTTGAGCTAACGCGATGCCTCAATTTGTCGGCAGTGTCGAACTTGATTTGTCATTGCTTTGATGTCATAGTAAGATGAATGTTTAAAGCTATTGACTCGTTTATGATTTATAGACAAATTATTTTGGGAAATGGGCGATGGTAACTTGGGAACGAAATGCATAGCAGAAGTGAAGGAGAGGCTAAAGAGGTTGCGTTTGTGAGAAGTATTTTGAAATCACACAAAAATTCATTAATGTTTCGGTTAAAGCTTTTGCATTCAGTGGGTCTCACTTCGTCGAATAATGGTGCTTAAGTGATGTGAGGAACAGACCAGATCCAATGCAGTAGGCACGGACTGTTTACAATGGAGCTAAAGTGACAGACCGCACCACGTGAAGTAGAAATTGAAGCATTTAGAAACTGATCTGCTAAATGACAAATCACCGTCTGGTTATGGGAAGTGCGATCATGAGGACGAACCGTGGTTGCTTAGTTATGAGGTCAGTATGAAGTATGGGTCACGACAAGGCAAAGTTATCGACATGATCTCAGGCTACAATGGAGTTTAATGCCCAGTAGCCTAGGCAAGAAGGAACATATCATCTGCTAGCAGTTATGGAGCGCTGACTTAATCATGGCGAGGACGACTACTCACGGTCATTGTTGAGCAGCGTTTGTGTCTTTGAACAGCACAGTAAGTCCCACATTGAGTTAAAGTGGGTATATCAGCACTGGCGATGTTCTCAAATGCTTGCTCCTGCCCTCTTAAGCGCGGCGAGTCGGTTAGAGTGGCGACAATGATCACGATCCGTAAGTTGCCATCAATGTATCAATCTGAAGTTGGTCAAGCGCAATTAACACTGGCGCTATGCTAGCTACAGACAAGGCACCTCTCAGATAAAATGGATGGCTTAACCTCCTTAGTAATGCAAGTGTGGGCGGGTAGTCCCATGTGAATCTGCCCATACAAGTAGCAAAGATGAATCTATTTACACAGCATTTAGTTGGCGTGTGCATAATGACACTTATTTGAGGTGGTCGTCTGCAACCATGACGTACGTTTTTATAGGCATTTGTCGAGAAGCGTAAGCCTTCAACCTACTGACGACCAATTTCTCTACAGGGGCAACCTTCAGCTGAAACAAATGGATTCTAGCCTGTTCATCGTCAAGCACAATAATTATGCGTTGGACTCACCATCAAGTGAAACATTAAATACATACCTTCACCACGAGTGTGTAGTGGAGGGAGTCGATGAGGAGTGCACTCTAATTGATCTCATCCCATTGAGACAATCAGGGCAAAGCCAAGTGTACAAGCAAGCGCACTCCCCGATGTTTCGATGTTCAAAACCTGAACAAATGAAAAATGCATCTTTTGTCCAAAGTCTTACGTACAAATTTGTGATGGAAATGGTTACCCAGGAATAAGTGTTATGCATGTACATATACATACATGCATGTATATGTCTAATTTTGCTGGTTTGCTGAAAAGTAGAGGTTTTATTTTTGTCAAGTTTATGCAAACTTGAATTGAAATATAGGCTATTTAAAGGAAGTGTTCTCCTCCAGACTACGGAGAAGGAAGAAATGTCCTACACTTTCTAAACATTACCTGTGAATCAAACGGATGTTATGAACTCTTGAGTTATTAAACTCTAGCAGTTAGTTTAGACACTTCTGTTGTATTCCTTCCAGAGCTTCTCCTCAGGTACTATTTTGCAGCACTGGTGCACACTGCTTGACCCAAGAAGAGCTCATCCGCTAACCGCCCATTGGTGAAGGCCTCGTTCGCGCCCAACGTTCTCAGCGAAAATCGCTCCAATAAACAGCACCAATTTTGGCAGTAAATGTACAATCAAACAACGTTATAAGCTGCTGTTTCATGATCGTTAGCGTTTGAACCAACATGCGACGCTTTGAGGCTGATTCACTGGCCAATTTTTAATTGGTGCCCTTTCTAGTTGTCCATGTTTGGATAGTTGCCCCTCAATGGCAGTGTGCAGTCAGGACAGGCGACACATCAACTAGCATCACGGGTGGTCACCTTCGCAGAAGCATTAATGGCAAGTGAAGTAGCGGTGTAGGTGATGCAGCTAGTGGTGGAGAAATTCGAAGCAGTCATCAACAGTACACTGAAGCACCACTTTGTAGCAATGGAAGGGACAGACTGCGACCATGTTCGACTGTTCCCACTACCGTTACTGAGTCATTCGTTAGTCAAGGATGGTAGGGCTAGTCCAACAGGGCCATACATGCGTCCCACCGCCAGTCAACGTGGTGTCCTAGGCCAGGACTGACGCTTTCACGTGTTGTCGACCTGTCATGATTCAGGCACCAGACTTCCGTACATACGTAACCCGCCTCAGGTGCACCCACACCTCATCACAAAGCACACGATGCAGATACTCTCCGCGTAGAATGGACCCGCCTCTTGGCTGAGGGTGGTCTACTGTCTAGCTCGCCAATTAGCGCTATTGCACAACTCAGCACTTATAAAAGAGCAGCAAAGTGGGGAGTATCTAGAGCAAATTGGAACAAATCACTAGTCTGTAAGTGATTGTGAAAGTGTCCCAGAGACCAGAGTAAAAAGGCAGATCAGTGACACTTTCTTGTAGATATCATTCCACTCGTGATATTTCATCTACGCACTAAATTCTAGCATAAGTGCAAAAATCTCCAGTTATTGCACAGCCTTCTCGTTAAGCTGCCCATCTTCTCCAATACTAGGGGATGTTGTTGGAATACCCCAGAATTACAGTCACATTTATGCCACTTTGTGGTGGTGGTGGTGGTGGTGGTGGTGGTGGTGGTGGTGGTGGTGGTGGTGGTGGTGGTGGTGGTGGTGGTGAGGATTGAACCAAATGCCGGCCAACGAAGACTTGTTGTGTGCACACGCTTGAAGGTTAACTTGGGTACTTCAACAAAAGAATTGCAGGCTAAACATTTCAGAGGAATCAATCGGACTGGACAAGAAATATAATTGATGCCCAACACGTCACAATTCAATAAGTCAACTACGCTGACAGCAGCACGCGACATCGAGACAATTTGCATTGAACACTGGCCAAAGATAAGCCAAGTAAGACGACTTCTATCGCATCTTTTGGGAATGTTCCTCAAAGGCAGCAGATGGTGATTTGGCGAAAGCCGTCAGCATGGACTTGGGCCCACATAGGTGTCAATCACTGCCCCAGAAATTATAGTCGCTGAACGCTGTTGTGTAAATCTCTGCGATGCCTACATGTTCTCCACTCCTAGTTTTCCCTTCCACTGCAAATGCTACTGCCACTCGGCTATCGTCTTCCACAACATTGCTTCCTTCTTCAGCTGCTCCTGGGGAAAATTAAACGCCACTAACAACCTAATGCACCACTTGCAGTCCTACCAATTGTACAGTGATTTTCTAGCAATTTGCACAATAACGCTGCGTTTGCTTCCCATTAGCTACTCTCCAGAGGTCCACATGCTCATAACTGATAACTTCCTCCCGCTTGAACCTATGTTTGCATGGCCTTCAAATCAGACCGAAAACGTGGGCTGGTTGGTGCGTTGGATCCTTGCACCTCCCAAACTTGTATGAGTAAAGCCATCAAGGTGCCAATTACTCCTAACCACAAAAGCTCATTGCAGCAGAATAGCATCACCAAATCCGATTCGAGGCGTATGACAGACAACCGACTTTGTGAGTCGCCCTTAAGGCCAGACCTGATGCAGGGGAAGAAGACTTGGGAAGTGTGCATCCAGATCAATCGTATATGTATGAGATCTATAATTCGCAATTTAATTTACGAAATTGTGGAACCGTATTTCCACTAAACCATATTTTGTGTCACTTTGAGGAAGCCATGTTCATCAGATGGAGTGGCGAGGTGAGCAACTTGGAACGGATTGTAAGGAGGTGCAGTAATGAGGTATTAGTGCGACTGCTGTGGTAGTGGTGGTTTCTATGTCACTTAGAGGTTACCGTTTTGCTCTGCGCCACTGCAGTGTGTGTTGTGCTAGCGGATCATCTCAGCGTTGATAGCAGATAGTTCCCTGCCGTACCACGAAATGTTGCAAATGCAGAGCAGGCTCGTGTCTCAACAAAGGGCAAGTTGCTTTTTATACATTGCATCTCTGCGCAATTAGATCAGCAGCTTCATCATTTTACAACACGTCATTGCTGTTTTTCTCAGAATTTTGGGAGGATGCAGGTCAGTTTAGCATGCTCGACATCCCCAAATGACTGTGCGCAATCGGGTCCAACTGAATGCAGCTCGCCTCTACCGCAATTATGACCACCATGCTGTGAGTCGAAGTGTCATCATCAAAGGACAACACCGATCGTCGCGCACTGCTTGGGAGAGAGGGCAGCTGTGATAATGTGCTTTATTCTACACTCTACTTTGCGTTGCAGTGTCACCCATTCACTTAGTTCTGGCCCCAATAAACGCCATTTGTGTGCATGAAAGTCGCGAGACAGTATTTTAAACGCATTAGCGACCTAGGACGCGCTGAAAATATAGACCGTTCACTCCCTAACCACGCACTCACTGAGTAGAAGCGGTAGTTAGGCAAGTAAAATGGTAAATAAGACGCGAACGTACAAAGTAAAACTGGCTACTACACATCAATTGGACTTGATTTTGTATAATTTGTTTCATTAAATAAATTATGAATCGGTTTGCATTTCTTTCATGTGATCTCGACGCCGATGCGAAAGCAATTGGTTTCGGATAGATACAAATGGCATAGGAGGAAGCTAGTGCAGCCGTACCAGATACGTGTGAGGCATGGAAGGCGGCCACCATCGGTGCCACTGGACAGACGAATTATTAGCGGTGTGCATTCAAAGTGACTTTGCCCTATTGTGCGTTAGTCTCTTAAGGTCATTAGCCGGCACTCTCAGATGATGGTAAAGTAGTTGTTGCAACACGGAAGCTTCCCATTAGCGGAGGCATCGAAATGCGGCAAGGTAGGTCATCCAGAAGTTTAGTGCCAGTGTGTGTGCAAACGAGTTGCAGTTTGTCCGAAATTCCTCCTCTTCAGGTGAAAACGTGTATTATGGTAAACTCTGTGTGCAGGATGTCTCGCCGGGAAAGAGACAATCAATTCGGCAAGGATCAAGTCCCTTGACTTAAAAAAGGCCGAAGTAAGCAATTAAGGTTCAAAGTATTACAAATCCTTTTGACCAATGCAGTGGCGCATTAAGGGAACTCGGTGATTTCTACAATACCCAAAGCGCTTCTCACCTTTGTTTGGGTGAGCAATCACTGGCTGGTAAAATCTCTTAAGGTTATCCACCCATTTCGCCTTGAGATCAAGGACTCTTGCCTGATAAATGCACTGCAGGAGCGGATCCGCGTTCATCCAAATAATGCAGAGCCGACCTTGGCTGTTTCACTTGGTGTCATTTGTCCACGAAATTAGGCAATGCACGCATGCAACACAAGGAGACCACTCTCTTAAGACCAAGTTTAGTCCATATAACCACAGGCGGGGTGCCGAATTCGCGAAACAGGTTGCTCGACGGGTCCCCACAGGTAACGTGGCGCTACGTGGTGCACAGATTTTAACGCAAACTACTTCCACAATAACACAGCATCCATGTGGGTTGATTTGGCTGGTGCTGCAACAAAGCGCTACTTAGCCTACTTCGCGACTGCACTGCATGGGTCCATAGCATTGTGTCCCACACTTCCATCTTGGGGACGCTGCCTTCTTATTCAGCTTACAATCCCAACAAGCTAAGTGGGACTCACAAACACCACTGGTGTGGTTACATTTCAACATTTTTCATGCAGTTGAAAGGATTGAGTTGGTGAGTCCTGTGCACTGAGGCATGAGAGGTCGTTTGAACTCAACAATGCATCAATGGCGGTAACCACCCCACGACACTACGTGCTTCTGTTTGTGAATAGATGCAGTTTCTATGGAGAGCAGCTTCTTGCCACATTCCACTATCAAATAGCAACCATCATCAGCAGCAGAGCAAATTTACAATTGCAAAAATACGTTCAAATTTATTAGAGCATTTGAATGAAGACTGGTCTTACTTAACTTGCTTTGTAGCAAAGTAGCCAAGTATTGGTCTTCAGAGTGTTTGGCTGCCCTTACAAATCCATTTTCCACAGCCCAACCGCTTGCCCAATTGTGCTGTAATGTTCGAGTCAACGAGACTCCAAGACCATTGGTCACAACCAGCTTTTATTTGATAGTGGTCTCCAGACCGGCTAGCAGAACTGCCTACTTGGTATTCCGCTCACATGCATTGTTTGCATTCGCCAATGACAAGATTGAAATGTCTAGTGTTCCAGTGGGAGGAGTGTGCTTCAATTCCTTCGTCAAATCTGTTAGAGCGTGTAATTGTTGCGTTGGACAGCGAAGGTCCCTTGTCATTGGCAATCACTCTGCAAACATCAAAGCCTCTAGTGAATAGCACTGTCTCATTAGCTTTAGCACTGACAGTGAATTACTGCTAATCACTCCAACCAAGCCTTAACATGTCGCCACACATAGGGTTCCACCAGTTACTCACATTCTGTCGCGGCAACCTCACGCATTTGTTAAGGAGCGAGAACG
Source organism: Taenia multiceps (assembly GCA_001923025.3). NCBI lineage: Eukaryota > Metazoa > Platyhelminthes > Cestoda > Cyclophyllidea > Taeniidae > Taenia > Taenia multiceps. Next base: position 870,779 of record CM010317.1, on the reverse strand, counting down.
AACACACCGACGGATGTTCTGCCAATGACAAGTGCATACTTCGCACCACTCTGCAGCGAAGTAACCAAATGCATGGGATAGGATGTGCCGTCGAATACTGTCCTCTCACGACACTTGATTTGCGCGTGGTGTGTACACTTCCCATAGTTATGGGCTCATAAGCCTGATGCGAACCACGTAATCACACGGATCGGGAAGTTCGACGATGCGATTGCGCCCCAGATCATCGTTTTACTAGCTGGAAAACAACTCAGCTAAATTGCGACATAAACCTCTTTGAGATTGTCCATGTCTGCACCAGCAGCGCGCATTCAATCAATGCATACATGAGGCCTGCCAAGACGCAAAAACACCGCCGATTGTTAAGTTATTACAGATTCTTCATGTTGCACCATTCATCCAACTGTCCATGGTGTTGACATACCTCTTCGTGATGGGTTTACGGCCGCCTGTGAGGGGTAATCTCTGTTCTCTAGTAGTGAAAAGTGTGCTGCCACCTTTTCTCTATTAGTCCGCATTAGAGGATGCATTTGGATGCACGAAGCCTCTATCGCTAGTGTCTTTCATGCAGGACGCATTTTGCATAGGATCTCTATCTATTGTGGCTTTACTGCTACATCCATCTTTTATTGTCCAATTTTATGCACAGTGTTCTCTTAAACAGTCTTCCTACTTATCACTTTCTCCCTTCCTTTTCCTTCATTTGTCATCATTAATTGTAAAGACCTGTGCTACTCCATCAAATTGTCTGATCCGCTGAGGCATGTGTGAAAACTCTTAAGTGAATGTGCTCGATGCACGCGCTTACACTTTTATCCACCTCAAGCCTCACCTCATGCATCCTGCCTAGAGGAATGTTTTCTGAAGGAGTCATTTATTGCTGATTCCACACTAAACTAGGCTTCGAACCCCCAACATTTCAATTAATGCAAAATTCCAGTCCGTGTTACGGTCAGCATCCAACTTTGCCAAAGCGTCTTATGTAATGCAGCTGAAGTGAATGTAATAATTATGCTTGTTAATTACACTTTTGATAATGGAACCAAACAATAGAAACAACAGCGTCATTTGGGACTAATTACGAACTGTTAAGAACAACTTGTCTGTATTTGTCGCAGCGAATGTCAACTGTTGCAACTGAAACGACCTTGCTCTCGAAAACTCCTAGAGGCCCTAAACACGTCTTCTTGATTCACTGCTATGTTCTTGAATCGACAACAAAAGTGATGAAAGGTACTCTAATTTACCACTGTGGGTTTATTTCGAGCTTATCATTTTATTTTAATTTGCTCATCTTAATTACCTTCGCCTGTCGATTAGGCACATTTCGGTGTCCGCGTTCGGCGAACGCGTGGTTGCATTAATGAGTCGAAAGATGGAGTCAAGCGTTTATCAATGATAGCTAGTTTTGACCATCAGTTGCAAACGTTATCGAGCTTTACTACCTTACATTTTCTTGAAGGTGCCATGGGATTCAAGAGTCCATCGCATCGCCTTTAATGTCCATCACTACTACTCTGCTGCATTCCGATCTGCTGTCTGCCTACAACAGAAACAAGCTTTCATCAATGCATAGCAGCACAAACACGGCACAGAGTAGACAGTGTCAGGCGTAAAACTGATGCATTTTGGGTACAAACATGGTAAGCGGGGGGAAGTAGGCATTTCACGTCCCAAATAAATGAAGCCGAAGTAGCTACGCATCCAAGTGAAATTGGACGAACAAGGCCAGGCTTAGCCATTTCTGGGCACAAACTGCGTTCCTAACTAATTGTGGCCCAAAGAACGCAAGTGCTTTTAGCCCCTACTTATTTCACAAAATATTTCTCATCAAATGCCTACCCTGAATCCAAGTAGAAGCAGTGTACTTGAGCGCATATCTTTAACCAGAAATATTTGTGCACATAACTTCGGCTGACAGTATTTGCGCTTGTAGAAATCTGCTGAACACATCGGCCTTGCACAAGCTGTTCTGATTTGCACATCATGCTCTGCCGAGGACTTACTCAAGACGAACACTAGTGTAAGCTACGTGGCATGCCTCATTGTAAATAGCTGTGCCACTTAAAAATAAATTTCCGAAAATCCGTATTCTACTGTCTAACCCACTGGGATCCAGAATCTTCCCACATTCATAAGCTATTATTGACTAAGGAATTCCAAAGCATTTATTATAAATACTGCTTGAAGGGATTGTCTTCTTTTCCACACATACCTGTTTATTTGGCTAGTAGACCACTGAACTCTGCATTGCACCGCTGGCATCCTCCATACTCCGTGCCCGGAAGAAACAATTTCTCCTAGAACTACTTAACTTATGAGGCGAGTAGTTATCCAACATGCGTAATACTGGATGTAGCTAGCTCATATCATGACTGCATCGAAAGGTTGGAGCCTATGCTGGAATTAGTATTTCTCCCACGACAAAAATTAAGGCTTTTCAAAAAAGGCAATGGTTGGTGCCTACTTCCCCTTTATCTACAACGACTTGCGATTTATGGCCCAAAGCTCAGTGAACAGCAGTTTTGCATGCTAAAATGAGTTATAAAAATTCTCTGCAACGCTCCGTTCGGCTCACATTCGAGGTATTTCGACCAGTTTCCTGCAGTCCGACCCAGAGAATGCGATGGCGTAGCAAAGCAGCTCTAGGCGATACAGCCTTTGGACTTCTTAAATCCCTTGCCACAGCATTCCTGCCCTGTTTCCTTTACATGGTCATTTGGCCCTTCATTTCTTCATTCCAACTCTCCCGACATCAACCACCCGATGATGAGACTCACGTTCATTAAGCATTCATTCATTGAGCAATGAACATGGGTTAGATGATGTCTCGACAATTCCAGGTGGAGTGTTTGGAAGTGCAAAAATGATTGTTAGCTAACTTGTTCTTCCTTTGGCAAAAGTCTACAAAGGAAATCATGGCAAGTTTATCATGTTAACTCCTGAGCAGTGGCTGCTACAATTATGGCAATTTTTCCATCTTAAGCGCTGTAGGAAGAAGCCGCAAGTTACACCCTAAGCAACGGTCACTAAGCCTGCAGAGTCCATTGACAATATGGTTTAACTAGCGTTTGGCATAGGTATTCTCGAATTAAATGACCTAGAGTGGTCTGACCCTTGCTGCCAGAAACTTCCCGCTTAGAGGCATTCTCCTCATTTAACAATTCGTATGCTTGAGATAGGTTGGTGGTAGGCGGACAAACGGACAGGGGTGGACCTGGTGACTTATAGCGAAACCAACCAAGTGTGTACTGCCAAAGCAGTAGCAATTGGTGAGCGTAAACTCATCGACGAGCATGCAACTTGAGACTTAATTAGCACACTTCAGTGGAACACGATGAATTGTAACAGACCTGCGGGAGAGTTCATCTGGAGCAACCTAATGCAAGAAAATGGTCGATGTGATTGGTCCTGGTCCGCACACGAAATTTGCTGCCGAGAGGGTTAAGCTTTGATGGTCTCTTGACTGCCTACGAAGTCAGCGGTATGCGTTTAGGCGCACTTCATTTCTTTTCTTACACACGGCTCCAAAGTATTAACCACCATTTCCTCTCCTTGGTTGCTAAAGAGCATTAAGCTAGGTAAAGTCTACCCAAGCAGTTCCTGACATTTTGGCATCGGATCAGTAAGGACAATCTATTTCAAATGATCCCATCAGGTTGCTGACTGGTCTTGCTGCTCTTTATCGAGAGGCAATTTGTTAAGTGTCATTATTATTCCAACGTCCCCACACACTTCTCATATGCCATTAGGCTGTTAGCCAAGTGGCGGGCTAGCTAAGATTTCTCATGATTGGCGGTTTCCTGTTTGCAACGAGCGAAATTTGCTGCCTTATAGACGGTGAGAGAACTCCCTTGTTCATGAGCACAGCGTGGGGACACTGTCAAAGTAACTTCACGATCTTTGTAACTATCTCAGTGGTGGCCCACACATTTATGTTGTAAGAGGCGTTGATGTACTTGCTGAGGAATCAGGACGCTCATAATGCCTGCAATGGGCACAATGACTGTTCTCTTACGATTCCGCCAAGCGATTAGGCGATGAAGGATTAGCAAGTAGCACGCTGCATCATTTGTAATGAAGCATTTAACTGGTGACTGAGTGCACAACTTCTCCCGCCATCATTGCAAGCTCTGCGCAGAAGACCTTGGCTTCTGGCGTTAAATGAGGAGGGCAAGTTGTCCTAAGGTGGTTTGACTGGCTTGGGGACAGCATCCCTTCTGCAACTACCAAAATATATTCAAAAATTAGACATCGCACTGCTTTATCAAAGGTACAGTCACACTGCATAAGAGATTTGACTATGGTGACAACACTCAGCTAATTGCCTGCACACTTGTGTAGGGGAACTGATGGTGCACATTTTGCGTGTAAATTTTGGCGGCTGGTGGCGAGAAACCAGCTATTTGTTTCTGATCCTGCCAACCCGTTCTTAGTTTTTACATCACTTTTGGTGTTCTGCTGTGGTTCCACACAACAAATGCCAAACCTGGTGCCGCAAGCCAAAAATAATCAAACAATTCTGAGCTTAGCCAAGTACCGTGGTTTCTGCGTGAATAGGACCACCGATGACGCATAGGTCAACATTTCGACTTTTTGAGCAGTTGGGCCTTCCATAATGCGCAACTGCTAAAAATAAGTCCTGTGAGCAAAAAGCAAAGATTGGTCGACCAATCGCAAGCAAAATCATTCAGCCAATCAACGAAATGTCGTTTGCCAATGCGGAGCACAAGGTTTCGTTTCAAAATGCAGGTAGACTGATGTGATTAGAGCTTTGAGTCTCACGAGATAACGCTCAATTTATCTTCGGATGACTTGGCTTCGGCTTAACTTGACAAAATTTAGGAATTCAAACATCCCATCTAATGGATTCTAGGAAAGTGACACAATTTTACAATAACACAAACAATTCCGTGCACTTGAATGATACGCAAGTAAGTATGCATTAATGTGTCCATCGCGTAACAAACTTTGCATTTCAAAATAAGTATGTGGATGTGTGAAGTGCATTAAATGAATCACTTTAAAACGTGATTCTTCCCAATTCTAACTTGCAGCAGTAAGCCCTTGTAAGAAGTCAACAAACAGCACCAATTAACTGCAGTTATGTTTGCAGTAGCAGTGACAACGGATTTGTATTCTGCCCACGATCCAACAGATCGAGGAGGTTTTACTAAGCCCTTCCAAATGCACCTGAGATGAAACAAATTGATGCCCTTGGAGAGTTTCCTCAAATGCCTACAAAAATACTTAACTAGCTGTGTTTAATAATGTAACGGTGTTATTTGATTGATTTAAATAGGAGCCAGCGATTCCAGCTAGGCATAAACTTCATTGACTCACATTGTGGTCTGCTAGTCTCGCAAAATCCCTGGCGACTCGTCGTTCGCATTAGATTTCTGGATGTAAGGACGGGCGTGATGAAAGCAATTTTACTAAGGAAACACCAAAAGCTGTTTCACCTATCATCAAGAACAAATGTGAGTTCCATACGGAGGCAGTATTTGAGCCAGAGCGATTGAGAAGGAGGACTGGATGCACAACTTTTATTAAAAGGGGTAAGTTCAAAATTCATGTCGTCATTTGAATAATGCTATGTCTGGTTATCTTTCTATCACCCCACACCAACACGCGCCCTCTTCCTGAACCGTCTTGAAGGCACTTTTGGATTTGTCTTTCCTTCTTCCACAATCGATTCGTGTAATTCTTGCTCTTTGTACTTGACTTTCACAACAGCTCCGTCTGCAAATATAACCATTGGAATGGGGTTGTGCCCGTACTGTATGTGGAACATTTAGGAGGGCAAAACGTGATTTAGGGGTAGATGGTAATAATCTTTGAGAAAACACCTCAAAAGTAAAAAATTGCTGGGTTTTAGGCAATTGAGAGTGCGTCTTAAATCGATGAGATTTGAATACGTAAGTTGTGCTCTTGTGCACATTACACGAAACACACAAATGTTGCCTTGGGTTTGAAATGATCCGCCTGTGGTGGATGCACAACTTCCAAGGCATCGTCAATGGCAAGGAAGTTATGGCTAAATGTATATTAGTTGTGCATAGCCAGCTGCGTGCGTTTCTGAAGAAGGCGGTTCACACAATTTTATTATTAAACACCGCATGTAGAGATGCAAGCTATCCAGATTAAAAAGGCTCAACTTTAACACAGTGCGCATGGGGTTGACAGGGGCAAAAGTCTGTGCTAACAATGTAAGCAGCCAAGTGGAGAAGTTCGTACAGAATTCAGGAAGTTTGTGATTTCTCCATTTAATGTATAACAAGGAATGTTGGGGAACCAGGCATGTAATTCAGTAGAAAATCCCGCTATATTGAGAGCTATACCTCAATAAGTTGTGCGACACGAAAGGTAACGTTGTTTATATGATCGTTTCTGGTGAACGATGTGCAAACTTCTTGCATGAGAGACGATAGTGATAGAGGTTGCGTGCATCCAGAATGCACCCTCTAATGCGGACTAATTGAGAGAAGGGCACAGCGCACTGTCCACCAGTAGAGAACTGGGATTTCCCCTCACAGGCAGCTGCACACCCATCACGAAGAGGTATGTCGACACCATGGACGATCGGATGAATGGTGCAACATGAAGAAACTGTAACAACTTAACAATTGGCGGTGTTTGTGCGTCTTGGCAGGCCTCATGTATGCATTGATGGAATGCGCGCTGCTGGTGCAGACATGGACAATCTCAAAGAGGTTTATGTCGCAATTTAGCTGAGTTGTTTTCCAGCTAGTAAAACGATGGTCTGAGGCGCAATCGCATCGTCGAACTTCCCGATCCGTCTGATACGTGGTTCCCATCGGGCTTATGAGCCCATAACTATGGGAAGTGTACACACCACGCGCAAATCAAGTGTCGTGAGAGGACAGTATTCGACGGCACATCCTATCCCATGCATTTGGTTACTTCGCTGCAGAGTGGTGCGAAGTATGCACTTGTCATTGGCAGAACATCCGTCGGTGTGTTCGTTCTCGCTCCTTAACAAATGCGTGAGGTTGCCGCGACAGAATGTGAGTAACTGGTGGAACCCTATGTGTGGCGACATGTTAAGGCTTGGTTGGAGTGATTAGCAGTAATTCACTGTCAGTGCTAAAGCTAATGAGACAGTGCTATTCACTAGAGGCTTTGATGTTTGCAGAGTGATTGCCAATGACAAGGGACCTTCGCTGTCCAACGCAACAATTACACGCTCTAACAGATTTGACGAAGGAATTGAAGCACACTCCTCCCACTGGAACACTGGACATTTCAATCTTGTCATTGGCGAATGCAAACAATGCGTGTGAGCGCAATACCAAGCAGGCAGTTCTGCTAACCGGTCTGGAGACCACTATCAAATAAAAGCTGGTTGTGACCAACGGTCTTGAAATCTCGTTGACTCAAACATTACAGCAAAATTGGGCAAGCGGTTGGGCTGTGGAAAATGGATTTGTAAGGGCAGCCATGCACCCTGAGGATCAAGACTTGGCTGCTTTACTACAAAGCAAGTTAAGTAAGACCTGTCTTCCTTCAAATGCTCTAATAACTTTGAACTTATTTTCTTATTTGCTATTTGGTAGTGGAGTGTGTCAAGAGGCTGCTCTCCATAGAAACTGCTTCTATTCACAAACAGAAGCGCGCCATTGATGCATTGTTGAGTTTAAACGACCCCTCATGCTTCAGTGCACAGGACTCACCAACTCAATCCTTTCAACTGCATGATTAATTTTGAAATGCAACCACACCAGTAGTGTTTGTGAGTCCCACTTAGCTTGTTGGGATTGTAAGCTGAATAAGAAGGCAGCGTCCCCAAGATGGAAGTGTGGGACACAATGCTATGGGCCCATGCAATGCAGTTGCGAAGTAGGCTAAGTAGCGCTTTGTTGCGGCACCAGCCAAATCAACCCACATGGATGCTGTGTTATTGTGGAAGTAGTTTGCGTTAAAATCTGTGCACCACGTAGCGCCACGTTACCTGTGGGGACCCGTCGAGCAACCTGTTTCGCGAATTCGGCACCCCGCCTGTGGTTATATGGACTAAACTTGGTCTTAAGAGAGTGGGCTCCTTGCGTCGCGTGCGTGCAGTGCGTGCAATTCGTAAGCAGTTGACACCAAGTGAAACAGCCAAGGTCAGCTCTGCATTATTTGGATGAACGCGGAGTCGCCTCTTTAGTGCATCTATCAAGCAAGGGTCCTTGATCGCAAGGCGAAATGGGTGGATAACCTTGGGAGATTTTACCAGCCAGTGATTGTCCACCCAAACAAAGGAGAGAAGCGCTTTTGAATATTGCAGGAATCACCGAATTCCCTTTAATGTGCCACTGCATTGGTCAAGAGGATTGGTGATGCTTTGGATCTCAATAGCTTATTTCGGGCTTTTTTAAGTCAAAGGGCTTGATCCATGCCAAACAGATGTTTCCTTTCCCGACCAGACATCCTACACACAGGCTTTACCGTGAGACACGTTGTCACTTGGAGAGGAGAAATTTTGGCCAAACTGCAACTCGTTTGCACACACACCATCGTTAGACACCTGGATGATCTACCTTGCTGCATTTGGGTGCCCACGCTAATGGAAAGCTTCCGTGTTGAAACAAGTACTTTACCATCATCAGAGAGTGTCGGCTATTGACTCGGGAGACTAACGCAGAGTAGAGCGAAGTCACTTTGATTGCACACCGCCAATAATTCGTCTTTGCAGTGGCATCGGTGATGCACTCATCCCATGCCTCACACGCGCCTGGTACGGCTGCACCCACCTTCCTCTTAAGCCACTTGTATCCGTCTGAAACCAATTGCTTTCGCATCGGCTTCGGGATCGCATGAAAGAAATGCAAACCGAATCATGGTGCATTTAATGAAACAATTTATGCATGGTATAGTACAGCCGAAGAGAAATAGCCAATTTCACCTTTTGGCTTCGCGTCTTAATTACCGTTTCACATGCCTCGCTACCGTTCCTACTTACTAAGTATGTGATTGAGGAGTGAAAGTACACATAATTCCAGCACACCCTAGGTCGCTAATGCATGTAAAATATTGTTCCGCAGCTTTTATTCTCACAAATTGCGCATACTGGGACCAGAACTAAGTGAGTGGGTGTCGCTCCAACGCAAAGCGGAGTGTAGAATAAAGCGCATTATTGCAGCTGCTCTCCCTCCCATGCAGTGCGCGACGATCGGTGCTGTCCTTAGATGATGACACTCCGACTCACAGCATGGTGGTCATAATTACGGTAGAGGCGAGCTGCATTCAGTTGGACCCGATTGTTCACAGTCATTTGGGGATGTCGAGCAGGCTACACTGACTGGCGTTCTCCTGAATTCTAGTGGAATCAGCAGGTGCTGTGTCGTGAAACCATGAAGCTGCTGTTCAATTGCGTGGGAACGCAATGTATGAAAAGCATCTTGCTTTGTGTTGCGACCCGAGTCTGCTCTGGATTCGCAACAATTCACGGTACTGCAGGAAAATATCTGCTATCAACGCTGAGATTGTCTGCTGGCACAACACTCACTGAAGTGGCGCAGAGCGATACTGTTAACTCCGGATGGTCCAGAAACCACCACTACCACTGCAATCGCACAAACACTTCATCACCGCACCTTCTCGCAATCCCCTCCAAGTTACCTGCCTCGTCACTCCATGTGATGAACTTGACGTCCTCAAAGTGGCACAGAATAGGGTGCATTGGAAATACGGTTTCACGATTTCGCAAATCAAACTGCAGATCATGGATCTCATGCACATATGATTGATCCGGAGACACACTTCCTAAGTCTCCTTCCTCCGCATCAGGTCTGGCATCAAGAGCAACTCACAGAGTCGGTTGTCTGTCATGCGCCTCGAATCGAATTCGGTGATGCTGTTTTGCTGCAATGAGTTTCTGTGGTTAAGAGAAATCGGCACCTTGACGGCTTTACTCACCCAAGTTTGGGACGTGTGGGGTCGAACGCACCAACCATCCCACGTTTAGGCTTGATTCAAAGCCATGCAAACATAGGTTACCTTAGGAACAGGTTGTCAGTTATGAGTTGTTGGACATCTGGAGAGTAGCTAACGGGAAGCAATCGCAGCCTTAATGAGCAAATTACCAGGAAATCACTGTACAAGTAGTGGGACTGCAACTGGTGGGGCAGGTTGTTGGTGGCGTTTAATATTCCCTATGAGCAGCTGAAGAAGGAAGCGATGCTGTGGAAGACGACAGCTGAGTGGCAGTAGCATTTGCAGTGGAAGGGAAAATTGGGAGTGGAAAAATGTAGGCATCGCAGAAATTGGTACGACAGCGTTCAGCGGCTACCCATCTGTGGGCCCAAGTTCATGCCGACGGCTTCCGCCAATCCAACATCTGCTGCCTTTGAGGAACACTTCCCAAAGATGAGATAGAAGCCGACTTCCCTGGCCTATCACTGGCCAGTGTACAATGCAAATCGCCTCGATGTCGTGTGCTGCTCTCACCTTAGTTTGCCTATTGAGTTGTGACGTGTTGGGCATCAGTTGGGTTTCTTGTCTAGTTCGGCTGATTTCTCTGAAATGTTTAGCCTGCAATTGTTTCGCTGAAGTGATACCAAGCTGATCCTCAATCGTGTGCACACAATAAGTCTTCGTCGGCGGCAACTTGATGCAATCTACGCTGTGCGACCACTTATAAGATGGTGTGAATAAACTTAACAACACAGGCTGTTGTCTTTCTCGAACGCCTCAAAGTGGTGCCCTACTTCTCACAGCTGTGCAGCTGGACTGCAGATTAATCGAAATCACCAATAAGTAGCCGTTTATAGAGTGCTGCAGTGAGTGAGACTACTGGTTGTCCAGTTGTGGTCCATTGCACTTGCACTTCAGCAAGTACGGGTTTTGTGCTTCTATTCCAACTGCCGCCAGCGAGTTGGTGGCATCGAGTGCATTGCTGGGTTAGGGCAGGCGGATTGTGGTTGATGGATACCTAAGATGCAAGAGGTGGTGAGTGGGTGCTGCAGTTGATATTTTACTGGCAGCCATCGTGGTACGTGTCTGCTTTGTCGATGATGTGATCTTGAGACTGTTGTTTTGACAGGAGTCTGACAGTTGACTTTGGGCCTGCCTTCCTACGACTAACTACGGACGCTCACGATGCCCAACGCATGTCTCTGTCTCCCCCAAACCCAGATGCATGGAGGGTAAAACTGCAGATCCAATTAAACTACCAGGAGGGATCTGTGGCGATGACGGAAGACATCTTCCTGGTTCGATTGAGCTTGATGACTGCGACAGCTGGTGACATGGCTGAAGGAAGGCTAGAGGAAAGGCAACGTGTTTGATGTATGTTTAATTAAGGAGGTCACTCGGGTGCTCCATTGCTGTACCTCCGATGAGTAGACCAGCTTCCAGGCCATCAGAACATGCGTCGTTGCCTTAGTGAGCATTCGCTCCTCGCTGCTTGCCATTCGAGGCTAGATCTTCGCGACTGGTGGCGTGTAGCATGCAGAGGGTCTGGGTTGTCCCTTGTCAGTTTATCCTCAATCGATAGCATCCAGCTCTGGAGTTTGGCAGCTCTCGCGGCAGAATGCAAGGACGAGCCACCACTGGGAGTGATTAGGTGCACATGCAATTTTCGCTTCTTTCTCGGGATGGTTTAATTAGAGAGGGGTCGCCTGCCTGCCTGCCTGCCTGCCTGCCTGCCTGCCTGCCTGCCTGCCTGCCTGCCTGCCTGCCTGCCTGCCTGCCTGCCTGCCTGCCTGCCCATTTATGCGTTTTTGTTTTCCTGACCTCAATTCTCCTTTGGATTGAAGCTGTTCCGCCGCAATAGGCGCTCATGCTCCCTATCACAACTGCTTGCTTGTCACGCAATGCATTCGTGACCTCCTTCCAACACCTCAAAATGATTGGCAAGATGATTTTTCGTTTTGGGAAAAGTAGAATTGATGTGAGGCAAAAACATTACTCTAAGCATTTGAGTGGAAATGTAATCGGCTTGAACCATTAATCTTAGCTCTTTGTTGGTAAAACAACACAATGTGTGGGTAGTCCTCAAGGTTTTTGCTGTCTAGCAGACACGCACTGATTGCGAACGCAATATACCATGCTTTGGCGGATGCTGTCGTAGGCGTTACCCTCGACTTCTTCTGATAAATATTGCTAGTGTTCGAGTGCTGTTTGCTGAACCGGTCCCTTTGACACTGACACCATGGATGACTTATTCGATTTTGGTGAATGGAAAGGCTGAAGTGCATCCAGTGGGAGGTGTTGGGCACTGCCTCACGAATTTGAAGACTTCGACTCCTCTCCTACGCTATTACTCTACAGTGTGGATCGCTGGCCTAGTTTCCTACAACTCAGAGGATTGTACCTCTTCTCCTTGGCTAGAACCTCCAGTAGGTAAGTGCACCCCGGTCCCATTTTTAGAGCTGAGGAAATTGAGTGCTCCTTACGACCGCTGGCCAGCACTCCTCCTTTCAGTGGAATCTGACAAGATTCCCAGCAGTCTTGTTCCACTTCTTATTTGCGGCATTTGTGCAGAACGGTGGGCATTTATCGGTGCTTGGCAATGGTGAAGATTGCTTTTGGTAGTGGTGGTGGTGGAGGTGGTGGTGGTGGTGGTGGTGGTTGTGGTGGTGGTAGTAGTGATGCAAAATTAGGGCATCAAGTCCGACATCTCAATTACTTTGTTTAGTTGAATGGCATTTGGGCAGCTGGCTCGTTCTTAGAAGCAGGATGGACCGGGGGATGACGCTTGACTTGCTTTAATTAAGAGTAAAATTATTGTTAACTCTTTGCACCTTGTTATGCACTGCGTTCTAGTCAACAGTTCTAAACCAAGCACTAGTATTTTAATTAGCACTCTCGCATTTGTATTTGTGGTGATTTGCAGATGAATTGGTTACCTCCAGACTGCCTTCACTTGGCTCGTCCTGATGTCGAAGTGCGTGCAATTCCACGTCTTGCCATTTGGTCTTGCGGACGACAGCACTGATGGTTTCGAGATAGTGCGATAGGCTGTCGGCTGCTGAGGTCGATGTGATGCAGGGAACAAAGCTATCTTCGAGGTTGGGATGCCGTGGTAGTTTTACGTGGCTAGGATAGAGACAGTGAATGATACCAAGGCGGTAACCTTATTGCAAAGCATCCATGCAGTTGCTCGAAAGAGATGAGATCGTTTTCGTTCTCAAATGCACACGACGTGGTGGTGACGAGTGCATTCATGACTTGAGGTAAGATTGCTGGCGAGCAGTTATTTCAGGAGTTGATTGTTCGACTGAAACCGTGATCTTGCCATCGCTCGTATTAGAGCTGCTGCTGCCCTGGGACGTGCGTCTGCGACCGCATTTACCACGTCGTTGTTACCGGTGTCATCACGCTTGTAAAATGAGTGATGTGTGCAGTTGCTACTGCGGTACTGGAAATTTTGCCCTGTGGAACGTATGTCAAGTGAGATGGTGCTTGTCTTGAATGCATTGTTCTGTTATACGCGTGTTGACTTCACCGCACAACTTCAGTCTTCCCGCCAGCAATGGAGCAGCTACATCTACTCCATGTTTTGTTCGTTGCAAACGCCTCCATATTTGTTGGAGTTTAGGTGAATGAATTGCTATATTGGTTTGTTGCTGCGCCGTAACTAGGGCTGCAGTTAGACGCACGCCTGCCCTTCAGCCGAACCAACTTGTTTGGCAAACCACTTGCTATTGAAGGGGATTGAGTGGTACGGGTGAAGGAATTGGAATAATTGGCGCATGAAGGAGTGGCATTTGAATGTGGGTTGATGAGAATCCAAATTGGCAACGGAATGCGCTGCTAGTTGCAATCGAAGCACAGCACTTTATACAGGAGGCTTAATTTGATGTATCAACGCACCAATCAGGAGGCGGGAGACGCGACCACCGCCAGACCCTATTTATAGGGATATGCAGGGTAACTCTAAAGAGATTGAACGCAATTCTGGCAGGCAGGTCTTGCGTTAATGCTTTCTAGCTGTATGCCACGTGACACTCTAGAACGGCGATCCACTGGTCACTGATGATGTAAGCGATCGCTTGTTGAGTTGCAGCAATCGTATTTCCTAAACATCAATCACTCAATCGTGAGCGCAGTCGGTAAATTAAGTGAATTCACTTCCCAAGCAGCGTTAGTAAGACTAACGGGTAGGCAGACAGACCTGCTGGTTGTTCAATGCTTCAAATATCCTGAAACCACTTGCCTCAAACGAAATGGGTTTGAATTAGCTTTGCCCAGGACAGAAGCAGAGGCTGCTCCTTTTTACTGCTCTCATCACTGCTCACGTGTACGTGTTTGCATCTTAGATCAAGATGATATGGAATGAGTCACTGGCTACTTCTAGTTCGTCTAGCATCGTTGCTTGTGGTACGCGGGCAGTGGCACTTCATTTCATGCTGTTTGCATTGGTGCCTTCGAAGGCTCGCCCCTCAGTTTGCATTCGGTTTCCTCGCCCTCAAGGGTGTCGAGTTCAGACAGTGAAGTGGTGTGTCCATCAGAGAGAACGGCACCTTCAGCACGCCAGTCAGCTTTGGTGTCAATGGCGGCGGCGCCACATGTCTGGCCTGGAGGGAAGTCTTGATTCAGGCGAGGAGGACTATACCCCAAAGGCTAGTGAGAAGTGGAAACAATGAACTGCTCCAAGGCGAACGCTTTGGTTAACTTAACTGTTGCACGCCATCCCGTTATTGTCCCCAATGGAGAGCCAACCTGATTGCCATGCTTGCCCTTTTCTGTACACAGCAACGCATCAGTAACGCGCGTAAATAATCAGACCGATAAATGGCCCTTTTGAGTTCCATCTCCTGGTAATTAAGCATTCTACACTTTGGCATGCATGAGGGAGTTTGACGTTTAGGGTTCCATTTTGCCACTCCTATCCAACCCTTACTCACTTGGTCCTCGATTGCATGGTGTAACGTGCAGGGGAATCCAGTATCTCCAAGTACTTAATCTGTTGTCAATGTCAGCCCATCAAGGCAGTCAGTAGCCGCAACTGAAACTACTCAGTGACTTGTGCAGTTATCGGACACCCATGCACCCGTGAGCGCCTCTGCCCTTTTCACCGCTCATTGGTAATAAAGGCGTCTGTGCTGAAATCGAGCCTACTGGGAGTTCGGAGAACTGCGCATTTGCGCGACTTCGCGTGCAATTCAGTTTGAACCGTGAATAAGGGCAAGAAGAACTTTGTTGGAGCAGCGATCAAGTCGTGCACGTCGTCAACGTGGTTGGTGGCTCGGTCACCTCATTATGCCATATTGATTCGGGCAGAGGTTGGATTGAACTCTGCCAATGCTTTGCTTCATCCCACTGGCAGAGTATTTGCTGTCTTACAAGCAGAGTTGAGACTAGTCAACTCTAGGCAACATCTAAAAAAGTGTCGTTGCTGCGGCTACTTCCCTGATTTCTGATAGTACAGGTGGTTTCAAGAAGGAAGGAGGATTGTCGGCATCGCAGAGGTCTGAATGTTTATTCTTAAGAAACTCTGCATGTCTAACCACCAGTATTCTCTGAAGCTACCTCTTCAACAGAATGTTCCTCGGCAGTAGCTGCACCATCCTGAAGGTAGCACTTTGAGGTACACTCGAATCCCTGACACGAAATAAAATGAGGAGATGAGAACTGGATGGTCAGTATAATGGAGGGTGGAAGTATACCTGAAATGGTGTTGAGAAGCGACATTCCTCATCATTGATAAGCTAGAAGCTCTCAGGAATGAAAATAAATGTGCACAAGCATTGAGACTTGCCACCGGATGACGTATGGCCCAGCCACCTGCATCTTCGATAACCAGAACTCACCGTTTCGACCCAATGGGGTCGGCAGCATAAATAGTCGATAAGGCAGATATGCCTGTATGTGGGGGCTCACATATTTTGAAGCCAGCCGAAGAGCGAAAGTGGTTTGCATTCATTCGTTTAAGAGCCATCAACAGCCATGAGTGAAGGTTATCGAATCGCGTGGGTACTGCAGCCATGGTGTCATCGTTAAGGGGTTGGAGATCCTGAAGCACTGCAGGGATCCAGGAAAGGAGTTTCCTCTCCCACTGCAGCTTCATTCCCTTATCGCGAGTATTCAAAGAGCTGATCAGCTGACTGGTGCATTAAAGTGTTGATTGAACCCGGACGGTATCAGCTGCTCGCTCGCGGAGGTGCATATCGATCGACTGGTAGGGTGCTGTCTTGAAGCTTGCCTTCCAGGCAACGAGGCTTTGTAAATTGTGGCCTTGAGCAAAGAGACCTTGGAACTAGTTCAAAGCTTATTCCCACTCAACGTTTCAGAACATCCAACACTATGGATAGAAGGGATTCTGTCGTCCTCCTCACCACTTCTTTTAAGTGCAAAATCTGCATGTAGCGGTATGGCAACTCAAGTGACTGTTTCCGAAATTGACAGTTGAAAAGCAATTAAACGACCACGATTTTGGAGGAAGACATGAGAAGAGGAGGGTGAGGAAGAGGAGGATAGGAGCGCATCATTCCGATTCATTCCTCATCCTTTCTCCAACTACCACTCCCAACTCCTACTCTGCCTTGTCCACCTTCATTGTCTGCCTAATTACTCGGCTCTGTGGGTGTCTCTCTCGCTTGCTTGACCGCTACATGTCTGACTGCCTGACTGCATGGATGTCTGGGAATGGCTCCAGTATACGTCCCAAGAGACAGTTGCCGGTGTACCTATGAGGGAGAAGACTTGTTGTCTGCACAGCTTACTGATAATTTCCTAGGAGCGATACACCATGCAAGGTCTGGATAACCACAACAAGCAAATTCATTTCTGCACAACTGGAGGCAAAGCATGGGTTACTAAGTATACCCAGACCTGTGCCTTTGAGGTTTACGCATCAATGTTGAAAGATGGCGTAATATACACACCTTATACTAATTACTAAGGTCGTACTTTTAATAAAATAACTTTGATTTGATCAGAAGTCCTCTTAAGCTTTGTTGCGCAACCTATGGAGCAATTAGAAGTGTCTGCCAAAGTCAAACCAGCCTTACTTGGCTGCTAACGGCTTTTGGTTGGTCACAAAGCAAATGAGTTTGGTGATAATGTGGGACGACCCTCACAAAGAGTAGCGAGATGTCAATATTTCTATGATGGGAATTCAGATGACTGCACCTAAAAATCCGAATTGTAAGCAAGCGCCATTTATGGTCTTTCAGTTGTTTTGCATCCGGACATTGGCTTCAACGCTTTTATCTTGCATGCGCATCTACTGCACGATACTCAAAATCTGCCCCACTGCCACCTCACCCCAACGCATGCAAATTGCTCAAACAATCTACTGGGAGAGGTAGAATACATTGAAACCTTTAACTGGTGCCTTTGGAAGAGGAAAGCTTAGGCAGCTTATGGGAAAGGGGTCGATCTAGACCCCATTTAATTAGGTTTCACACGCATGCTTTTATGTAAGTCTCATAATTAGAGCTGCACATTGGAAGGTGTGTTGTAGAGATGCTGACGTATATCCACACCTCATAAGGCGCATAATCGAACGCACCCGCATTGTGAGTTTCCAAGAGCTGCAACAGGTCCTTGGAGCAATCAGCATTGATAGAGTTGTGATGTTTCTGCATATTTGACACCTGAATGATGTTCCATGTGAGCTAGTCATTTTCTAATTGTGCTAAAGGGCTTGAAGGCTAGAGGAAGGCCGATTCTAGCACTGAATCACCTATGATCCTCGCTAGCAGCCAAAAATCTCATATTCCAGGTACATCTTTCTTAGTATGGGCTCACGTAAGCAACGTTTAATTCACAAATTGCAATCGCATTGTCACGCCTTCAACCAATTCATTACCACAGTGCTTGACCTCATGTTTCTGGCATACAACTTTATGCTCACTTTGGGCTGGTCGTGCTTCCCTCTTCGGTGAGTTCTCTCTGCCTATTGTGCGTTCACCCAGATCGATTTACTTTCAGTCAGACTTGTCGAGTCAGAGTAAAAAGGCTGCCACAGCCCTCTCCATATGCGTGAGCTTATAGCACGGGAGCACGTTTCAGATCTAACAGGTGAATAAACGCCTTTCGACGCTGTAAACCTGTGCGAAATTCCCTATGTGCATTCGAGGGTTGAAACAGCAGAATTCAAGTGACCGCTCTCATCGCTTTCTTACTCGGTGGTTTTGCTCGAGTGCACAGTCACCTTTGGCTGAGGGACTGGCTGTGTGTCATGCATGCATAAACTGATACACGAAATTTGAATCACCACTTTTGCTGTAGCAGATGGCATGTAGGGTTCTGGGTAGACCCTTTTAAGTGGAGTTGGGTTTGATTGCCTTATGTGTGTGAACGATGGTGTGCTAACTACACATGCTCAATTCAGATTAGACTACGCTTAGAAAAACTTGCTTCTGGCAGATTGGTTTCTGTTTGCACAATGCAATGAGAAGAGACTGGTTTAAAGTCTGTTCCCCTTGGCATCCTTATTTGCCCTTTATCGGGATGTTTGCACAATTCGTGGCCAGCTGATAAGCTTTCTCCTCTCTTTCTTGGCCATTGTGGTCTATCGACCATATGGTTTGATGACACCGACAGAAGTCATCCTACATCACGCATTCATTCAGGCAGAATTGGGACCGCTTGAGTTCAATTTAAGATCATTACGAGTTTCGCCCTTATAAATATATGCTTATCGCTCAAAATCCGTGATACTATAGTTTTTTGTGTTTCCACTCATGCAGGCATCTTAGTTTGTAGTGTCTGAATGATAATTTCGTGTGCAGACATCGAGTCCATCATTGAATTGTGATGTGAAAGCAAAATAGTTTGGTGTGTTGTGAACTTCGTGGCATGATGCCCTAATCATAACTTGGATTTAGGCGTCAACTGGTATTGTCATCTCCCAAACACTGCTGTGGTCATCATCATCGAGTCACCATTTGGGTGCCTACTTGGTTACTGAAACAAACTATAACGTGATTTCTAACAATATAGGGATCAACAATGGCAATATCCCTGTTACCTCTAGGGCGATAATGCACACCTCGCCTATGCACGTTGAAAACTAGGACCGGAAACCATCAAAGGTCCGCGTCGTTTATTATAGTCACGACGAGACATTTTGATTTGCACTCAACTGGGCTGGGTGTTCCGTACAATGAGGATGACTTTGGTAACTCGTTGATACAATGGCGGAGGAATTCCTAAGCTTGGCAGACGCCTTCCCTTTCTTGGCATAAACTCAATAATTGCGGATTTTCCATTTATCCCCCTTCCTCCACCGAGTCTAGGTTGACGTCTTAGGAATCGAACAATGATCTACAGCAATCTTCTTGACATGAAGCACATCACTCTTCACTTACAGGCAACTACAATGGACAATGTACAGTGATAAACAGGCATCTATTTGCTTCAAACTACCTATCGCGATGACGATTGCATGTCTGCATAGACTCATGCATCGCTTCACTAGGCGACATGATTGCTATGCTTCTTTCATCACAACTGATCAACTAATCATTTAAGCTCGTAAATGTCAGCCCAAAGTGCGGTGGTGCGGCACTTCCTATCGAAGCAGCGCAGCAGACGTCTCATAGAACTTTCCATTGCAAACCTGTGTATTCGCCAAATTGACTAAACGTCAAAATGTGAGCTACTTAGGCTGCACCAATGTGCTGCAGTAGTACCCCCATTTGGGTGCACTGCTACTCCACCTAAGCTTGACGCCCTTTGATGTGGTGAGTGCAAATAAAGTTGGCCTTGTTCTTTGCAAAAGTATGACTTAGAACTGCAAGATAATATGCAACGATTGCCAAATTGGCTTGTTGCCCTTCTTGATCTTAACACGGTGCACCACCGCGGTATCAGTAACAACGCCTACTTTTGGAGTTACTGCAAATGTCACAATCAGTCAGCGATTTCTACCGGACATTAAAACCGCAGTTGTGCTATAGGTTCATATGTATTGGAAGCACCATTGGTGAAGACAATCCATTGTGGGAGGGGGGGTTGCGATGTGTGGGGTGGATAGGATTTCAGTGGTGATTCTTACCTGCCATTAGTTTTCTGCGTGTTTTGTCACACTTGGATTGAACGGGTATGGTTTGATTCTGTAGTGTCGTTGGTTTACAAACAAAAAGTGACCATCTTCATTGACTAGATGCCATGCATGCTTGCTTAAATGTGCTCATTAGGTGATAAACTCGTTTCGGATGGATGCCATCGGTTCTCGAAGGGCATGCGCACCCTGAATGCGAGTAGCATTCTCTACTTCCAGATAACAGCCATTTCATTGGGCAGATAGAGATAGCGTTTGCTTGCAGGCACTGGCACGTGTTCAACACAAAATAGCAGACTAACGCACTGTGTACCTAGGTGTAACAAAGATATCATCAACGAGGATGGAGTCCTTGGTACACGCTGATGGGCAATTGGCTAGCAAATCCATTCAACAAGGAGCGTGGCACAGGCGAATGCACTAACCCATTGTTTCCATCCAGTAGTAAAAGAGCGAGTTCGTCCCATCTATGGGGAGAGAATACGTGTGCACTTTCTCAACGTGAATGGTATCTCGCTTTGAAATGGCTTTGAATAGGATGAGGCATTAGAAAGAAAGACCCAAGTAGGTGAGTAGCAATGAAAGAAGCATGGTGTCCATGCAGAGGTCAAAATGAGCACAATACGAGGAATGTACAGTCGGTTCTGTGACAGTGTTAATTGGTAGGAAACGGAAAGCGCTTTAGATGCATTAGCAACTGCTTCAGGCGCAACTGTGATAAAAGAGAGAGTAAATTTGATTTTTAGGCAGGCGCCACTGCTACTTCCATTTTACACGGGGTCAATTGTCCGAAGAGGAACTAGTGATCAGAACTTCATTCCACATCGCACCCTTATAGATGGTTTACCAATATTTATTTATCATCAATTGCAATTGTTTCATACTACTTCGTGTTTTAAAATGCATTTTCTTCCGCGTACATTGCTTAATTTATGACTCTGAACGGTAAATCATGATTTGTCTGATAAACATGCTAGAACAGGTCGGAATTCATTTTAGTATTTTGCTGTGAACCGACCCCGGACCATCCTTCGTGAACGCCTGTCGATTGTTGTGGAATGGTCAAGTAAGCCCTGTGTTAACCCAAACCCTTTACCAAAACAACCATTGCGTCGGGCACTTTGGCTTAAAGTCAGGTCATCAGCGTGCGTGACCCAGTTTCTCACGCGACTTCCGGTTTGGGATTTTCACATATGGTCAGGAGAAAGGACTTCATACTAGCATGGAACCTACTTAATCCAGCGCCACACTCAAAACTTAAGCTTTCCTGGTGCATACTCAGGTAGTGCCAATGCCCTACTCCTTGCCACTCCCTTCAGACACAAGCCTACTTCCACGCGCGGATGTACTTACTGTTGCCCAGACTCTTCCTGCATCACACTGCACCACATTGCACCTGATCACATCCCCCGGTACTGGGTAGTGCCCAATGCACAGGCGGTAGGTGGCGTTCGAAACACCGCGACAGTCATCGCGACATCACCTGCACCTATCTCCTTGAACAGGCCCTGATGCTGGCATATGCAGTCAATAGGAGTGGTGGCGCCTTCCTCTCCCATGCCACGACCACCACCACAAAGTGGCATAAATGTGACTGTAATTCTGGGGTATTCCAACAACATCCCCTAGTATGGGGAAGGTGGGCAGATTAACGAGAAGGCTGTGCAATAATTGGAGTTTTGCACTTATGCTAGAACTTAGTGCGTAGATGAAATATCACGAGTGGAATGAAATCTAAAAGAAAATGTCACTGATCTGACTTTTTATTCTGGTCACCAAAACACATTCACAATCACCCACTGACCAGTAAATTGCTCTAATTTGCACTAGATCCTCCCCACTTTGCTGCTCTTTTAAAAGTGCTGAGGTGTGCAATAGCGCTAATTGGCGAGCTAGACAGTGGACCGCCCTCAGCCAAGAGGCGGGTCCACTCTACGTGGCGAGTATCTGCATCGTGTGCACCTGAGGTGGGTGACGCATATACGGAAGTCTAGTGCCTGAGTCATGACAGGTCGACAGCACGTGAAACGCGTCAGTCCTGGCCTAAGACACCATGTTGACTGGCGGTAGGACGCAGGTATGGCCCTGTTGGACTAACCCTACCATCCTTGACTAATGGATGACTAAGTAACAGTAGTGGGAACAGTCGAACATGGTCCCAGTCCCAGTCTGACCCTTCCACTGCTACAAAGTAGGATTTCCGTGTATTGTTGATGGCTGCTTTGAATACCTTCAACACCTGCTGCATCACCTACACCGCTATTTCACTTGCCATTAATGCTTCTGCGAAGGTGAACGCTCGTAATACTAGTTGATGTGTCGCCCGTCTTGTCTGCACACTACCACTGAGGGGTAACTCAGCAAACATGGAAAACTAGAAAAGGGATTTCTGCACCAGTCGAAAATTGGCCAGTGAATCAGCCTCAAAGCGTAGGATGGTGGTTCAAAAGCTAACCATCAAGAAACAGCAGCTTATAACGTTGTTTAATTGCACTTTTACTGCCAAAATTGGTGCTGCCTATTTAAGCGATATTTGCTCGGAACATGCGGCGTGAACGAGGCCTTTGATTCCTAAACAAGCTAAGTCATCGACCTTCACCAATGGGCGGTTAGCAGATGAGCTATGTTTGGGTCAGGCAGTGTGAATCAGTAATGCAAAATGGTGCATGAGGAGAGGCTATGGAAAGAATACAACAGAAGGGTTTAAACTAAATGCTAAAGTCTAATTACTGGGGATTGCATAAATCTGTTTGATTCACAGGTAATGTTTAGAAAGTGTAGGACATTTCTTCCTTCTCCGTAGTCTGGAGGAAAACACCTCCTTTAAATAGCTTGTATTTCAATTCGAGTTTGCATAAACTTGACAAATTTAAAACTTCTACTTTTGCAGCAAGCCAGCAAATTATATGCATATATAAATATGTGTATGAATATGTATATGTGTATGAACATATATAACACTTATCCCTGAGTAACCATTTCCTTTACAAATTTGTACGGAAGACTTTAAACAAAAGATGCATTTTTCATTTGTTCAGGTTTTGAACATCGAAACATCGGGGAGTGCGCTTGCTTGTACACTTGGCTTTGCCCTGATTGTCTCAATGGGATGAGATCAATTAGAGTGCACTCCTCATCGACTCCCTCCACTACACACTCGTGGTGAAGGTATGTATTTAATGTTTCACTTGATGGTGAGTCCAACGCATAATTATTGTGCTTGACGATGAACAGGCTAGAATCCATTTGTTTCAGCTGAAGGTTGCCCCTGTAGAGAAATTGGTCGTCAGTAGGTTGAAGGCTTACGCCCCTCGACAAATGCCTATAAAAACGTACGTCATGGTTGCAGACGACCACCTCATATAAGTGTCATTAAGCACATGCTAAATGAAAGCCGTGTAAATTGATCCATCTCTGCTACTTGTATGGATGGATTCACATGGGACTACCCGCCCACACTTGCATTACTAAGGAGGGTAAGCCATCCATTTTATCTAAGAGGTGCCTTGTCTGTAGCTAGCGTAGCGCCAGTGTTAATTGCGCTTGACCAACTTCAGATTGATACATTGATGGCAACTTACGGATCGTGATCATTGCCGCCACTCTAACCGACCCACCGCGCTTAAGAGGGCAGGAGCAAGCATTTGACGACATCGTCAATGCTGATATACCCACTTTAACTCATTGCGGGACTTACTGTGCTGTTCAAAGACACAAACGCTGCCAAACAATGACCGTGAGTAGTCGTCCTTGCCATGATTAAGTCAGCGCTCCATAACTGCTAGCGGATGATATGTTCCTTCTTGCCTAGGCTACTGGGCATTAAACTCCATTGTAGCCTGAGATCATGTCGATAACTTTGCCTTGTCGTGGCCCATACTTCATACTGACCTCATAACTAAAAAACCACGGTTCGTCCTCATGATCGCACTTCCCATAACCAGACGGTGATTTGTCATTTAGCAGATCAGTTTCTAAATGCTTCAATTTCTACTTCACGTGGTGCGGTCTGTCACTTTAGCTCCATTGTAAACAGTCCGTGCCTACTGCATTGGATCTGGTCTGTTCCTCACATCACTTAAGCACCATTATTCGACGAAGTGAGACCCACTGAATGCAAAAGCTTTAACCGAAGCATTAATGAATTTTTGTGTGATTTCAAAATACTTCTCACAAACGCAACCTCTTTAGCCTCTCCTTCACTTCTGCTATGCATTTCGTTCCCAAGTTACCATCGCCCATTTCCCAAAATAATTTGTCCATAAATCATAAACGAGTCAATAGCTTTAAGCATTTATCTTACTATGACATCAAAGCAATGACAAATCAAGTTCGACACTGCCGACAAATTGAGGCATCGCGTTAGCTCAAATAATGCCTGATGGAGGAAGCGTTGGACGCCTTCCTCATTTGCGTACACCTCTTGCTGTTCCAAATTGCACTTGAGCATTGTTCAAGACTGGCGCAAAAAATGCTCAGTCAGAACGAGCGACAACCATGGGCCTAGTGCATGGGTAGAGGCGGGATAGTGTGATAAGGTAGGGGTGCACAAGGTATTCCAAGTTCAGCACTACGCCCTGACGACAAACGACGTCGTGCCATTCCCAAAATGTGGGCTGGAATTCGAATAAGTGGTGAGGCAATCATAGAACATGCACTCTCATACCACCTTGCACACACACTTTCAACATTCTGCTCACCCCTTTGCACTGCACCTGGCGACTAATCAAAAAGCAAGCAAAAACTCACCTATGCTCGGTGGGTGAATTTGGATTTCGAATCTACCCGATAGTGACTCTGACGAAAGCAAAATAAAGTAATGAAGCCAACACCGCCATCACCTCAGGGTGACCGATAGCGCCTTTGAATTTGTCGTTGAACCAACTGCAAAAGCTGGAACTTCAAACTCTAACCACTGCTCTGCTTCATTGTGCCGCAAATCACACGAAGGCGGGCTACCGCATGAAGCCTCAAGTCAGGCATAAAAGAGGTATTCGCCTACCTTCCACCGAATTGAGCTGATGCCGTCCACGACTATCACCATCAACCAGAGACCGAATGGCAGATCTCCAGCCAACCTTAGCGTAGAACTCGTGTGAGACAAGTGTTGCAGCACCTGGAGTCACTGTCAGGAGGTAGTGTGGGGATCGGTTGTGAATGATGAAGAAGTAGCATACCACTGGAGAAGATTGTCTGACATGGCACAGCAGGCACTCAGGCGTTGGGAGGCAACTCAACTGCCATCAAGCATCACTGTCGTTCCACTCGCCTCTGTGGTGACAAAGCCACGAAAATACGTTCAAAGTTACGAGAGCATTTGAATGAAGACTGGTCTTACTTAACTTGCTTTGTAGTAAAGCAGCCAAGTCTTGATCCTCAGGGTGCATGCCTGCCCTTACAAATCCATTTTCCACAACCCAACCGCTTGCCAAATTGTGCTGTAATGTTTGAGTCAACGAGATTTCAAGACCGTTGGTCACAACCAGCTTTTATTTGATAGTGGTCTCCAGACCGGTTGGCAGAACTGTCTGCTTGGTATTCCGCTCACATGCATTGTTTGCATTCGCCAATGACAAGATTGAAATGTCTAGTGTTCCAGTGGGAGGAGTGTGCTTCAATTCCTTCGTCAAATCTGTTAGAGCGTGTAATTGTTGCGTTGGACAGCGAAGGTCCCTTGTCATTGGCAATCACTCTGCATACATCAAAGCATCCAGTAAATAGCACTGTCTCATTAGCTTTAGCACTGACAGTGAATTACTGCTAATCACTTCAACCAAGCCTTAACATGTCGCGACACATAGGGTTCCACCAGTTACTCACATTCTGTCGCGGCAACCTCATTCATTTGTTAAGGAGCGAGAACGAACACACCGACGCATGTTCTGCCAATGACAAGTGCATACTTCGCACCACTTTGCAGCGAAGCAACCAAATGCATGGGATAGGATGTGCCGTCGAATACTGTCCTCTCACGACACTTGATTTGCGTGTGGTGTGTACACTTCCCATAGCTATGGGCTCATAAGCCCGATGGGAACCACGTATCAGACGGATCGGGAAGTTCGACGATGCGATTGCGCCTCAGACCATCGTTTTACTAGCTGGAAAACAACTCAGCCAAATTGCGGCAGAAGTCTCTTTGAGATTGTTTATGTCTGCACCAGCAGCGCGCATTCCATCAAAGCATACATGAGGCCTGCCAAGACGCACAAACACCGCCAATTGTTAAGTTGTTACAGTTTCTTCATGTTGCACCATTCATCCAATCGTCCATGGTGTCGACATACCTCTTCGTGATGGGTTTACGGCTTCTCAACACCATTTCAGGTATACTTCCACCCTCCATTATACTGACCATCAGTTCTCATTCCCTCATTTTATTTCGTGTCAGGGATTCGAGTGTACCTCAAAGTGCTACCTTCAGGATGGTGCAGCTACTGCCGAGGAACATTTGTTGAAGAGGTAGCTTCAGAGAATACTGTGGTTAGACATGCAGAGTTTTCTTAAAGAATAAAGCATTCAGACCTCTGCGATGCCGACAATCCTCCTTCCTTCTTGAAACCACCTGTAACTATCAGAAATCAGGAAAAGTAGCCGCAGCAACGACACTTTTTTAGATGTTGCCTGGAGTTGACTAGTCTCAACTCTGCTTGTAAGACAGCAAATCGCTCGGTCAACGAGATGTGGGATGATAGCAAAGCATTGGCAGAGTTCATCCAACCTCTGCCCGAGATCAATATGGCATAATGAGGTGACCGAGCCACCAACCACGTTGACGACGTGCACGACTTGATCGCTGCTCCAACAAAGTTTTCTTGCCCTTATTCACGGTTCAAACTGAATTGCACGCGAAGTCGCGCAAATGCGCAGTTCTCCGAACTCCCATAGGCTCGATTTCAGCACAGACGCCTTTATTACCAATGAGCGGTGAAAAGGGCAGAGGCGCTCACGGGTGCATGGGTGTCCGATAACTGCACAAGTCACTGAGTAGTTTCAGTTGCGGCTACTGACTGCCTTGATGGGCTGACATTGACAACAGATTAAGTACTTGGAGATACTGGATTCCCCTGCACGTTACACCATGCAATCGAGGACCAAGTGAGTAAGGGTTGGATAGGAGTGGCAAAATGGAACCCTAAACGTCAAACTCCCTCATGCATGCCAAAGTGTAGAATGCTTAATTACCAGGAGATGGAACTCAAAAGGGCCATTTATCGGTCTGATTATTTACGCGCGTTACTGATGCGTTGCTGTGTACAGAAAAGGGCAAGCATGGCAATCAGGTTGGCTCTCCATTGGGGACAATAACGGGATGGCGTGCAACAGTTAAGTTAACCAAAGCGTTCGCCTTGGAGCAGTTCATTGTTTCCACTTCTCACTAGCCTTTGGGGTATAGTCCTCCTCGCCTGAATCAAGACTTCCCTCCAGGCCAGACATGTGGCGCCGCCGCCATTGACACCAAAGCTGACTGGCGTGCTGAAGGTGCCGTTCTCTCTGATGGACACACCACTTCACTGTCTGAACTCGACACCCTTGAGGGCGAGGAAACCGAATGCAAACTGAGGGCGAGCCTTCGAAGGCACCAATGCAAACAGCATGAAATGAAGTGCCACTGCCCGCGTACCACAAGCAACGATGCTAGACGAACTAGAAGTAGCCAGTGACTCATTCCATATCATCTTGATCTAAGATGCAAACACGTACACGTGAGCAGTGATGAAGCAGTAAAAAGGAGCAGCCTCTGCTTCTGTCCTGGGCAAAGCTAATTCAAACCCATTTCGTTTGAGGCAAGTGGTTTCAGGATATTTGAAGCATTGAACAACCAGCAGGTCTGTCTGCCTACCCGTTAGTCTTTACTAACGCTGCTTGGGAAGTGAATTCACTTAATTTACCGACTGCGCTCACGATTGAGTGATTGATGTTTAGGAAATACGATTGCTGCAACTCAACAAGCGATCGCTTACATCATCAGTGACCAGTGGATCGCCGTTCTAGAGTGTCACGTGGCATACAGCTAGAAAGCATTAACGCAAGACCTGCCTGCCAGAATTGCGTTCAATCTCTTTAGAGTTACCCTGCATATCCCTATAAATAGGGTCTGGCGGTGGTCGCGTCTCCCGCCTCCTGATTGGTGCGTTGATACATCAAATTAAGCCTCCTGTATAAAGTGCTGTGCTTCGATTGCAACTAGCAGCGCATTCCGTTGCCAATTTGGATTCTCATCAACCCACATTCAAATGCCACTCCTTCATGCGCCAATTATTCCAATTCCTTCACCCATACCACTCAATCCCCTTCAATAGCAAGTGGTTTGCCAAACAAGTTGGTTCGGCTGAAGGGCAGGCGTGCGTCTACTTGCAGCCCTAGTTACGGCGCAGCAACAAACCAATATAGCAATTCATTCACCTAAACTCCAACAAATATGGAGGCGTTTGCAACGAACAAAACATGGAGTAGATGTAGCTGCTCCATTGCTGGCGGGAAGACTGAAGTTGTGCGGTGAAGTCAACACGCGTATAACAGAACAATGCATTCAAGACAAGCACCATCTCACTTGACATACGTTCCACAGGGCAAAATTTCCAGTACCGCAGTAGCAACTGCACACACCACTCATTTTACAAGCGTGATGACACCGGTAACAACGACGTGGCAAATGCGGTCGCAGACGCACGTCCCAGGGCAGCAGCAGCTCTAATACGAGCGATGGCAAGATCACGGTTTCAGTCGAACAATCAACTCCTGAAATAACTGCTCGCCAGCAATCTTACCTCAAGCCATGAATGCACTCGTCACCACCACGTCGTGTGCATTTGTGAACGAAAACGATCTCACCTCTTTCGAGCAACTGCATGGATGCTTTGCAATAAGGTTACCGCCTTGGTATCATTCACTGTCTCTATCCTAGCCACGTAAGACTACCACGGCATCCCAACCTCGAAGATAGCTTTGTTCCCTGCATCACATCGACCTCAGCAGCCGACAGCCTATCGCACTATCTCGAAACCATTAGTGCTGTCGTCCGCAAGACCAAATGGCAAGACGTGGAATTGCACGCACTTCGACATCAGGACGAGCCAAGTGAAGGTAGTCTGGAGGTAACCAATTCATCTGCAAATCACCACAAATACAAATGCGAGAGTGCTAATTAAAATACTAGTGCTTGGTTTAGAACTGTTGACTAGAACGCAGTGCATAACAAGGTGCAAAGAGTTAACAATAATTTCACTCATAATTAAAACAAGTCAAGCGTCATCCTCCGGTCCATCCTGCTTCTAGAAACAAGCCAGCTGCCCAAATGCCATTCAACTAAACAAAGTAATTGAGATGTCGGACTTGATGCCCTAATTTTGCATCACTACTACCACCACCACAACCACCACCACCACCACCACCACCTCCACCACCACCACTACCAAAAGCAATCTTCACCATGGCCAAGCACCGATAAATGCCCACGGTTCTGCACAAATGCCGCAAATAAGAAGTGGAACAAGACTGCTGGGAATCTTGTCAGTTTCTACTGAAAGGAGGGGTGCTGGCCAGCGATCGTGAGGAGCACTCAATTTCCTCAGCTCTAAAAATGGGACCGGGGTGCACTTACCTACTGGAGGTTCTAGCCAAGGAGAAGAGGTACAATCCTCTGAGTTGTAGGAAACTAGGCCAGCGATCCACACTGTAGAGTAATAGCGTAGGAGAGGAGTCGAAGTCTTCAAATTCGTGAGGCAGTGCCCAACACCTCCCACTGGATGCACTTCAGCCTTTCCATTCACCAAAATCGAATAAGTCATCCATGGTGTCAGTGTCAAAGGGACCGGTTCAGCAAACAGCACTCGAACACTAGCAATATTTATCAGAAGAAGTCGAGGGTAACGCCTACGACAGCATCCGCCAAAGCATGGTATATTGCGTTCGCAATCAGTGCGTGTCTGCTAGACAGCAAAAACCTTGAGGACTACCCACACATTGTGTTGTTTTACCAACAAAGAGCTAAGATTAATGGTTCAAGCCGATTACATTTCCACTCAAATGCTTAGAGTAATGTTTTTGCCTCACATCAATTCTACTTTTCCCAAAACGAAAAATCATCTTGCCAATCATTTTGAGGTGTTGGAAGGAGGTCACGAATGCATTGCGTGACAAGCAAGCAGTTGTGATAGGGAGCATGAGCGCCTATTGCGGCGGTACAGCTTCAATCCAAAGGAGAATTGAGGTCAGGAAAACAAAAACGCATAAATGGGCAGGCAGGCAGGCAGGCAGGCAGGCAGGCAGGCGACCCCTCTCTAATTAAACCATCCCGAGAAAGAAGCGAGAATTGCATGTGCACCTAATCACTCCCAGTGGTGGCTCGTCCTTGCATTCTGCCGCGAGAGCTGCCAAACTCCAGAGCTGGATGCTATCGATTGAGAATAAACTGGCAAGGGACAACCCAGACCCTCTGCATGCTACACGCCACCAGTCGCGAAGATCTAGCCTCGAATGGCAAGCAGCGAGGAGCGAATGCTCACTAAGGCAACGACGCATGTTCTGATGGCCTGGAAGCTGGTCTACTCATCGGAGGTACAGCAATGGAGCACCCGAGTGACCTCCTTAATTAAACATACATCAAACACGTTGCCTTTCCTCTAGCCTTCCTTCAGCCATGTCACCAGCTGTCGCAGTCATCAAGCTCAATCGAACCAGGAAGATGTCTTCCGTCATCGCCACAGATCCCTCCTGGTAGTTTAATTGGATCTGCAGTTTTACCCTCCATGCATCTGGGTTTGGGGGAGACAGAGACATGCGTTGGGCATCGTGAGCGTCCGTAGTTAGTCGTAGGAAGGCAGGCCCAAAGTCAACTGTCAGACTCCTGTCAAAACAACAGTCTCAAGATCACATCATCGACAAAGCAGACACGTACCACGATGGCTGCCAGTAAAATATCAACTGCAGCACCCACTCACCACCTCTTGCATCTTAGGTATCCATCAACCACAATCCGCCTGCCCTAACCCAGCAATGCACTCGATGCCACCAACTCGCTGGCGGCAGTTGGAATAGAAGCACAAAACCCGTACTTGCTGAAGTGCAAGTGCAATGGACCACAACTGGACAACCAGTAGTCTCACTCACTGCAGCACTCTATAAACGGCTACCTATTGGTGATTTCGATTAATCTGCAGTCCAGCTGCACAGCTGTGAGAAGTAGGGCACCACTTTGAGGCGTTCGAGAAAGACAACAGCCTGTGTTGTTAAGTTTATTCACACCATCTTATAAGTGGTCGCACAGCGTAGATTGCATCAAGTTGCCGCCGACGAAGACTTATTGTGTGCACACGATTGAGGATCAACTCGGTATCACTTCAGCGAAACAATTGCAGGCTAAACATTTCAGAGAAATCAGCCGAACTAGACAAGAAACCCAACTGATGCCGCTGAACGCTGGCGTGCAAATTTCTGCGATGCCTACATTTTTCCACTCCCAATTTTCCCTTCCACTGCAAATGCTACTGCCACTCAGCTGTCGTCTTCCACAACATCGCTTCATTCTCCAGCAGCTTATTGGGAAAATTAAACGCCACCAACAACCTAATGCACCGTTTGGAATCCTACTATTTGTACAGTCATTTTCTGGCAATTTGCTCATTTAGGCTGCGATTGCTTCCCGTTAGCTACTCTCCAGATGTCCAACAACTCATAACTGACAACCTGTTCCTAAGGTAACCTATGTTTGCATGGCTTTGAATCAAGCCTAAACGTGGGATGGTTGGTGCGTTCGACCCCACACGTCCCAAACTTGGGTGAGTAAAGCCGTCAAGGTGCCGATTTCTCTTAACCACAGAAACTCATTGCAGCAAAACAGCATCACCGAATTCGATTCGAGGCGCATGACAGACAACCGACTCTGTGAGTTGCTCTTGATGCCAGACCTGATGCGGAGGAAGGAGACTTAGGAAGTGTGTCTCTGGATCAATCATATGTGCATGAGATCCATGATCTGCAGTTTGATTTGCGAAATCGTGAAACCGTATTTCCAATGCACCCTATTCTGTGCCACTTTGAGGACGTCAAGTTCATCACAGGGAGTGACGATTCAGGTAATTTGGAAGGGATTGCAAGAAGGTGCGGTGATGAAGTGTTTGTGCGATTGCAGTGGTAGTGGTGGTTTCTGGACCATCCGGAGTTAACAGTATCGCTCTGCGCCACTTCAGTGAGTGTTGTGCCAGCAGACAATCTCAGCGTTGATAGCAAATATTTTCCTGCAGTACCGTGAATTGTTGCGAATCCAGAGCAGACTCGGGTCGCAACACAAAGCAAGATGCTTTTCATACATTGCGTTCCCACGCAATTGAACAGCAGCTTCATGGTTTCACGACACAGCACCTGCTGATTCCACTAGAATTCAGGAGAACGCCAGTCAGTGTAGCCTGCTCGACATCCCCAAATGACTGTGCACAATCGGGTCCAACTGAATGCAGCTCGCCTCTACCGTAATTATGACCACCATGCTGTGAGTCGGAGTGTCATCATCTAAGGACAGCACCGATCGTCGCGCACTGCATGGGAGAGAGAGCAGCTGCAATAATGCACCTTATTCTACACTCTACTTTGCGTTGCAATGTCACCCATTCACTTAGTTCCGGCTTCCAAAACGCCATTTGTGAGAATAAAAGCTGCGGAGCAATATTTTCCATGCATTAGCGACCTAGGGTGTGCTGGAATTATGTGTACTTTCACTCCTCAATCGCATACTTAGTAAGTAGGAACGGTAGCGAGGCATGTGAAACGGTAATTAATTCGCGAAGCCGAAAGGTGAAATTGGCTATTTCTCTTCGGCTGTACTAAACCATGCATAAATTGTTTCATTAAATGCACCATGATTCGGTTTGCATTTCTTTCACGTGATCCCGAAGCCGATGCGAAAGCAGAGCCAACCTTGGCTGTTTCACTTGTTGTCAACTGCTTACGAATTGCACGCACTGCACGCATGCAACATAAGGAGGCCATTCTCTAAAGTCCATGTTTAGTCCATGTAGCCGCAGGCGGTGGCTAGACTTCGTGAAACAAGTTTGCTCGACGGGTCCGCACAGGTAACGTGGCGCTACGTGGTGCACAGATTTTAACGCAAACTACTTCCACAATAACACAGCATCCATGTGGGTTGATTTGGCTGGTGCCGCAACAAAGCGCTACTTAGCCTACTTCGCAACTGCATTGCATGGGCCCATAGCATTGTGTCCCACACTTCCATCTTGGGGACGCTGCCTTCTTATTCAGCTTACAATCCCAACAAGCTAAGTGGGACTCACAAACACCACTGGTGTGGTTACATTTCAACATTTTTCATGCAGTTGAAAGGATTGAGTTGGTGAGTCCTGTGCACTGAGGCATGAGGGGTCGTTTAAACTCAACAATGCATCAATGGCGCGCTTCTGTTTGTGAATAGAAGCAGTTTCTATAAAGAGCAGCTTCTTGACACACTCCACTACCAAATAGCAAATAAGAAAATAAGTTCAAAGTTATTAGAGCATTTGAAGGAAGACAGGTCTTACTTAACTTGCTTTGTAGTAAAGCAGCCAAGTCTTGATCCTCAGGGTGCATGCCTGCCCTTACAAATCCATTTTCCACAGCCCAACCGCTTGCCCAATGGTGCTGCAATGTTTGAGTCAACGAGACTCCAAGACCGTTGGTCACAACCAGCTTTTATTTGATAGTGGTCTCCAGACCGGTTGGCAGAACTGTCTGCTTGGTATTCCGCTCACATGCATTGTTTGCATTCGCCAATGACAAGATTGAAATGTCCAGTGTTCCAGTGGGAAAAGTGTGCTTCGATTCCTTCGTCAAATCTGTTAGAGCGTGTGATTGTTGCGTTGGACAGCGAAGGTCCCTTGTCATTAACAATCACTCTGCATACATCAAAGCATCCAATAAATAGCACTGTCTCATTAGCTTTAGCACTGACAGTGAATTACTGCTAATCACTCCAACCAAGCCTTAACATGTCGCCACACATAGGGTTCCACCAGTTACTCACATTCTGTCGCGGCAACCTCACGCATTTGTTAAGGAGCGAGAACGAACACACCGACGGATGTTCTGCCAATGACAAGTGCATACTTCGCACCACTCTGCAGCGAAGTAACCAAATGCATGGGATAGGATGTGCCGTCGAATACTGTCCTCTCACGACACTTGATTTGCGTGTGGTGTGTACACTTCCCATGGTTATGGGCTCATAAGCCCGATGGGAACCACGTATCAGACGGATCGGGAAGTTCGACGATGCGATTGCGCCTCAGACCATCGTTTTACTAGCTGGAAAACAACTCAGCCTAATTGCGGCAGAAATCTCTTTGAGATTGTCCATGTCTGCACCAGCAGCGCGCATTCCATCAATGCATACATGAGGCCTGCCAAGACGCACAAACACCGCCAATTGTTAAGTTGTTACAGTTTCTTCATGTTGCACCATTCATCCAATCGTCCATGGTGTCGACATACCTCTTCGTGATGGGTTTACGGCCGCCTGTGAGGAAAAATCTCAGTTCTCTAGTAGTGAAAAGTGTGCTACCACCTTCTCTCAATTAGTCTGCATTAGAGGGTGCATTTGGATGCACGTAGCCTCCATCGCTTGTGTCTCTCATGCAAGACGCATTTTGCATAGGATCTCTATCTATTGTGGCTTTACTGCTACATCCATCTTTTATTGTCCAATTTTATGCACAGTGTTCTCTTAAACAGTCTTCCTACTTATCACTTTCTCCCTTCCTTTTCCTTCATTTGTCATCATTAATTGTAAAGACCTGTGCTACTCCATCAAATTGTCTGATCCGCTGAGACATGTGTGAAAACTCTTAAGTGAATGTGCTCGATGCACGCGCTTACACTTTTATCCACCTCAAGCCTCACCTCATGCATCCTGCCTAGAGGAATGTTTTCTGAAGGAGTCATTTATTGCTGATTCCACACTAAACTAGGCTTCGAACCCCCAACATTTCAATTAATGCAAAATTCCAGTCCGTGTTACGGTCAGCATCCAACTTTGCCAAAGCGACCTATGTAATGCAGCTGAAGTGAATGTAATAATTATGCTTGTCAATTACACTTTTGATAATGGAACCAAACAGTAGAAACAACAGCGTCATTTGGGACTAATTACGAACTATTAAGAATAACTTGTCCGTCTTTGTCTCAGCGAATGTCAACTGTTGCAACTGAAACGACCTTGCTCTCGAAAACTCTTAGAGGCCCTAAACACGTCTTCTTGATTCACTGCTATGTTCTTGAATCGACAACAAAAGTGATGAAAGGTACTCTAATTTACCACTGTGGGTTTATTTCGAGCTTATCATTTTATTTTAATTTGCTCATCTTAATTACCTTCGCCTGTCGATTAGGCACATTTCGGTGTCCACGTTCGGCAAACGCGTGGTTGCATTAATGAGTCGAAAGATGGAGTCAAGCGTTTATCAATGATAGCTAGTTTTGACCATCAGTTGCAAACGTTATCGAGCTTTACTACCTTACATTTTCTTGAAGGTGCCATGGGATTCAAGAGTCCATCGCATCGCCTTTAATGTCCATCACTACTACTCTGCTGCATTCCGATCTGCTGTCTGCCTACAACAGAAACAAGCTTTCATCAATGCATAGCAGCACAAACACGGCACAGAGTAGACAGTGTCAGGCGTAAAACTGATGCATTTTGGGTACAAACATGGTAAGCGGGGGAAGTAGGCATTTCACGTCCCAAATAAATGAAGCCGAAGTAGCTACGCATCCAAGTGAAATTGGACGAACAAGGCCAGGCTTAGCCATTTCTGGGCACAAACTGCGTTCCTAACTAATTGTGGCCCAAAGAACGCAAGTGCTTTTAGCCCCTACTTATTTCACAAAATATTTCTCATCAAATGCCTACCCTGAATCCAAGTAGAAGCAGTGTACTTGAGCGCATATCTTTAACCAGAAATATTTGTGCACATAACTTCGGCTGACAGTATTTGCGCTTGTAGAAATCTGCTGAACACATCGGCCTTGCACAAGCTGTTCTGATTTGCACATCATGCTCTGCCGAGGACTTACTCAAGACGAACACTAATGTAAGCTACGTGGCATGCCTCATTGTAAATAGCTGTGCCACTTAAAAATAAATTACCGAAAATCCGTATTCTACTGTCGAACC
This sequence comes from Taenia multiceps, assembly GCA_001923025.3. Lineage (NCBI taxonomy): Eukaryota > Metazoa > Platyhelminthes > Cestoda > Cyclophyllidea > Taeniidae > Taenia > Taenia multiceps. Next base: position 834,654 of record CM010317.1, on the reverse strand, counting down.
CACTGGGATCCATAATCTTCCTACATTCATAAGTTATTATTGACTAAGGAATTCCAAAGCATTTATTATAAATACTGCTTGAAGGGATTGTCTTCTTTTCCACACATACCTGTTTATTTGGCTAGTAGACCACTGAACTTTGCATTGCACCGCTGGCATCCTCCATACTCCGTGCCCGGAAGAAACAATTTCTCCTAGAACTACTTAACTTATGAGGCGAGTAGTTATCCAACATGCGTAATACTGGATGTAGCTAGCTCATATCATGACTGCATCGAAAGGTTGGAGCCTATGCTGGAATTAGCATTTCTCCCACGACAAAAATTAAGGCTTTTCAAAAAAGGCAATGGTTGGTGCCTACTTCCCCTTTATCTACAACGACTTGCGATTTATGGCCCAAAGCTCAGTGAACAGCAGTTTTGCATGCTAAAATGAGTTATAAAAATTCTCTGCAACGCTCCGTTCGGCTCACATTCGAAGGGTTTCGACCAGTTTCCTGCAGTCCGACCCAGAGAATGCGATGGCGTAGCAAAGCAGCTCTAGGCGATACAGCCTTTGGATTTCTTAAATTCCTTGCCACAGCATTCCTGCCCTGTTTCCTTTACATGGTCATTTGGCCCTTCATTTCATCATTCCAACTCTCCCGACATCAACCACCCGATGATGAGACTCACGTTCATTAAGCACTTTTGATGTCTGTTCAACTTGAAACTCGCCCCGAATTTGTTTCATGAAATGGGAAGCTGGAATGCCTTCCGAGCACTACAATCCACTGTCAGTGTTCCCTCAAGTGGGGATTAAGCAGTAACTGGGTAAGCAAAGAGCATCAACAATTCACAGAATAAAATGCAACTTAGTTGGTACATCCACGGCGGAACCAACTGTTTTACGAAATTGCTGTTCACTTCTTGGGAAGGACGAATTTGTAGAGAAGTTGTATGAAAATTCTGTTGGAATGATTTGTTGCAAGTGGTTTAGTGTGAGCCCTAGTGTCTTTGTGATATTGGCAGAAAGTTTCGAAACGAGTGTCCAATTTAGCTGATGAATACCACGCTGTTTCAATGGAGTGGGAGAAGGCGGGACGGTCTTTATTCCTCACTGTTATCTCTATTCCTTCTAGTCGCAGGATGGCATGTTTCCTAGGTATAAGTGATGATCATAGCTACTAGGTATTAGTTGGCGATCCGATATTCGGAGACTCAGTGAAGTGGGGAATTGAGCAATGAACATGGGTTAGATGATGTCTCGACAATTCCAGGTGGAGTGTTTGAAAGTGCGGAAATAATTGTTAACTAACTTGTCTTTCCTTTGGCTAAAGTCCACAAAGGAAATCATGGTAAGTTTATCATGTTAACTCCTGAGCAGTGGCTGCTACAATTATGACAATTTTTCCATCTTAAGCGCTATAGGACGAAGCCGCAAGTTACACCCTAAGCAACGGTCACTAAGCCTGCAGAGTCCATTGACAATATGGTTTAGCTAGCGTTTGGTATAGGTATTTTCGAATTAAATGACCTAAAGTGGTCTGACCCTCGCTGCCAGAAACTTCCTGCTTAGAGGCATTCTCCTCATTTAACAATTCGTATGCTTGAGATAGGTTGGTGGTAGGCGGACAAACGGACAGGGGTGGACCTGGTGACTTATAGCGAAACCAACCAAGTGTGTACTGCCAAAGCAGTAGCAATTGGTGAGCGTAAACTCATCGACGAGCATGCAACTTGAGACTTAATTAGCACACTTCAGTGGAACACGATGAATTGTAACAGACCTGCGGGAGAGTTCATCTGGAGCAACCTAATGCAAGAAAATGGTCGATGTGATTGGTCCTGGTCCGCACACGAAATGCTGCCGAGAGGGTTAAGCTTTGATGGTCTCTTGACTGCCTACGAAGTCAGCGGTATGCGTTTAGGCGCACTTCATTTCTTTTCTTACACACGGCTCCAAAGTATTAACCACCATTTCCTCTCCTTGGTTGCTAAAGAGCATTAAGCTAGGTAAAGTCTACCCAAGCAGTTCCTGACATTTTGGCATCGGATCAGTAAGGACAATCTATTTCAAATGATCCCATCAGGTCGCTGACTGGTCTTGCTGCTCTTTATCGAGAGGCAATTTGTTAAGTGTCATTATTATTCCAACGTCCCCACACACTTCTCATATGCCATTAGGCTGTTAGCCAAGTGGCGGGCTAGCTAAGATTTCTCATGATTGGCGGTTTCCTGTTTGCAACGAGCGAAATTTGCTGCCTTATAGACGGTGAGAGAACTCCCTTGTTCATGAGCACAGCGTGGGGACACTGTCAAAGTAACTTCACGATCTTTGTAACTATCTCAGTGGTGGCCCACACATTTATGTTGTAAGAGGCGTTGATGTACTTGCTGAGGAATCAGGACGCTCATAATGCCTGCAATGGGCACAATGACTGTTCTCTTACGATTCCGCCAAGCGATTAGGCGATGAAGGATTAGCAAGTAGCACGCTGCATCATTTGTAATGAAGTATTTAACTGGTGACTGAGTGCACAACTTCTCCGCCATCATTGCAAGCTCTGCGCAGAAGACCTTGGCTTCTGGCGTTAAATGAGGAGGGCAAGTTGTCCTAAGGTGGTTTGACTGGCTTGGGGACAGCATCCCTTCTGCAACTACCAAAATATTCAAAATTAGACATCGCAATGCTTTATCAAAGGCACAGTCACACTGCATAAGAGATTTGACTATGGTGACAACACTCAGCTAATTGCCTGCACACTTGTGTGGGGAACTGATGGTGCACATTTTGCGTGTAAATTTTGGCGGCTGGTGGCGAGAAACCAGCTATTTGTTTCTGATCCTGCCAACCCGTTCTTAGTTTTTACATCACTTTTGGTGTTCTGCTGTGGTTCCACACAACAAATGCCAAACCTGGTGCCGCAAGCCAAAAATAATCAAACAATTCTGAGCTTAGCCAAGTACCGTGGTTTCTGCGTGAATAGGACCACCGATGACGCATAGGTCAACATTTCGACTTTTTGAGCAGTTGGGCCTTCCATAATGCGCAACTGCTAAAAATAAGTCCTGTGAGCAAAAAGCAAAGATTGGTCGACCAATCGCAAGCAAAATCATTCAGCCAATCAACGAAATGTCGTTTGCCAATGCGGAGCACAAGGTTTCGTTTCAAAATGCAGGTAGACTGATGTGAAGAGCTTTGAGTCTCACGAGATAACGCTCAATTTATCTTTGGATGACTTGGCTTCGGCTTAACTTGACAAAATTTAGGAATTCAAACATCCCATCTAATGGATTCTAGGAAAGTGACACAATTTTACAATAACACAAACAATTCCGTGCACTTGAATGATACGCAAGTAAGTATGCATTAATGTGTCCATCGCGTAACAAACTTTGCATTTCAAAATAAGTATGTGGATGTGTGAAGTGCATTAAATGAATCACTTTAACGTGATTCTTCCCAATTCCAACTTGCAGCAGTAAGCCCTTGTAGAAGCAACAAACAGCACCAATTAACTGCAGTTATGTTTGCAGTAGCAGTGACAACGGAGTTTGTATTCTGCCCACGATCCAACAGATCGAGGAGGTTTTACTAAGCCCTTCCAAATGCACCTGAGATGAAACAAATTGATGCCCTTGGAGAGTTTCCTCAAATGCCACAAATACTTAACTAGCTGTGTTTAATAATGTAACGGTGTTATTTGATTGATTTAAATAGGAGCCAGCGATTCCAGCTAGGCATAAACTTCATTGACTCACATTGTGGTCTGCTAGTCTCGCAAAATCCCTGGCGACTCGTCGTTCGCATTAGATTTCTGGATGTAAGGACGGGCGTGATGAAAGCAATTTTACTAAGGAAACACCAAAAGCTGTTTCACCTATCTCAAGAACAAATGTGAGTCCATACGGAGGCAGTATTTGAGCCAGAGCGATTGAGAAGGAGGACTGGATGCACAACTTTTATTAAAAGGGGTAAGTTCAAAATTCATGTCGTCATTTGAATAATGCTATGTCTGGTTATCTTTCTATCACCCCACACCAACACGCGCCCTCTTCCTGAACCGTCTTGAAGGCACTTTTGGATTTGTATTTCCTTCTTCCACAATCGATTCGTGTAATTCTTGCTCTTTGTACTTGACTTTCACAACAGCTCCGTCTGCAAATATAACCATTGGAATGGGGTTGTGCCCGTACTGTATGTGGAACATTTAGGAGGGCAAAACGTGATTTAGGGGTAGATGGTAATAATCTTTGAGAAAACACCTCAAAAGTAAAATTGCTGGGTTTTAGGCAATTGAGAGTGCGTCTTAAATCGATGAGATTTGAATACGTAAGTTGTGCTCTTGTGCACATTACACGAAACACACAAATGTTGCCTTGGGTTTGAAATGATCCGCCTGTGGTGGATGCACAACTTCCAAGGCATCGTCAATGGCAAGGAAGTTATGGCTAAATGTATATTAGTTGTGCATAGCCAGCTGCGTGCGTTTCTCAAGAAGGCGGTTCACACAATTTTATTATTAAACACCGCATGTAGAGATGCAAGCTATCCAGATTAAAAAGGCTCAACTTTAACACAGTGCGCATGGGGTTGACAGGGGCAAAAGTCTGTGCTAACAATGTAAGCAGCCAAGTGGAGAAGTTCGTACAGAATTCAGGAAGTTTGTGATTTCTCCATTTAATGTATAACAAGGAATGTTGGGGAACCAGGCGTGTAATTTCAGTAGAAATCCCGCTTATTGAGAGCTATACTCAATAAGTTGTGCGACACGAAAGTAACGTTGTTATATGATCGTTTCTGGTGAACGATGTGCAAACTTCTTGCGTGAGAGACGATAGTGATAGAGGTTGCGTGCATCCAGAATGCACCCTCTAATGCGGACTAATTGAGAGAAGGGCACAGCGCACTGTCCACCAGTAGAGAACTGGGATTTCCCCTCACAGGCAGCTGCACACCCATCACGAAGAGGTAGGTCGACACCATGGACGATCGGATGAATGGTGCAACATGAAGAAACTGTAACAACTTAACAATTGGCGGTGTTTGTGCGTCTTGGCAGGCCTCATGTATGCATTGATGGAATGCGCGCTGCTGGTGCAGACATGGACAATCTCAAAGAGATTTCTGCCGCAATTAGGCTGAGTTGTTTTCCAGCTAGTAAAACGATGGTCTGAGGCGCAATCGCATCGTCGAACTTCCCGATCCGTCTGATACGTGGTTCCCATCGGGCTTATGAGCCCATAACCATGGGAAGTGTACACACCACACGCAAATCAAGTGTCGTGAGAGGACAGTATTCGACGGTACATCCTATCCCATGCATTTGGTTGCTTCGCTGCAGAGTGATGCGAAGTATGCACTTGTCATTGGCAGAACATCCGTCGGTGTGTTCGTTCTCGCTCCTTAACAAATGCGTGAGGTTGCCGCGACAGAATGTGAGTAACTGGTGGAACCCTATGTGTGGCGACATGTTAAGGCTTGGTTGGAGTGATTAGCAGTAATTCACTGTCAGTGCTAAAGCTAATGAGACAGTGCTATTCGCTGGATGCTTTGCTGTTTGCAGAGTGATTGCCAATGACAAGGGACCTTCGCTGTCCAACGCAACAATTACACGCTCTAACAGATTTGACGAAGGAATTGAAGCACACTTCCCACTGGAACACTGGACATTTCAATCTTGTCATTGGCGAATGCAAACAATGCATGTGAGCGGAATACCAAGCAGACAGTTCTGCCAACCGGTCTGGAGACCACTATCAAATAAAAGCTGGTTGTGACCAACGGTCTTGGAGTCTCGTTGACTCAAACATTGCAGCACAATTGGGCAAGCGGTTGGGCTGTGGAAAATGGATTTGTAAGGGCAGGCATGCACCCTGAGGATCAAGACTTGGCTGCTTTACTACAAAGCAAGTTAAGTAGGACCAGTCTTCATTCAATTGCTCTAATAATTTTGAACGTATTTTCTTAATTGTAAGTTTGCTCTGCTGCTGATGATTGCTATTTGGTAGTGGAGTGTGGCAAGAGGCTGCTCTCCATAGAAACTGCTTCTATTCACAAACAGAAGCGCGCCATTGATGCATTGTTGAGTTTAAACGACCCCTCATGCCTCAGTGCACAGGACTCACCAACTCAATCCTTTCAACTGCATGAAAAATGTTGAAATGTAACCACACCAGTGGTGTTTGTGAGTCCCACTTAGCTTGTTGGGATTGTAAGCTGAATAAGAAGGCAGCGTCCCCAAGATGGAAGTGTGGGACACAATGCTATGGGCCCATGCAATGCAGTCGCGAAGTAGGCTAAGTAGCGCTTTGTTGCGGCACCAGCCAAATCAACCCACATGGATGCTGTGTTATTGTGGAAGTAGTTTGCGTTAAAATCTGTGCACCACGTAGCGCTACGCTACCTGTGCGGACCCGTCGCGCAAACTTGTTTCACAAAGTCTAGCCACCGCCTGCGGTTACATGGACTAAACATGGACTTTAGAGAGTGGCCTCCTTATGTCGCATGCGTGCAGTGCGTGCAATTCGTAAGCAGTTGACACCAAGTGAAACAGCCAAGGTCAGCTCTGCATTATTTGGATGAACGCGGAGTCGCCTCTTTAGTGCATCTATCAAGCAAGGGTCTTTGATCTCAAGGCGAAATGGATAAATAAACTTGAGAGTTTTTATCAGCCAGTGATTGCCCACCCAAACAAAGGTGAGAGGCGCTTTTGAATATTGCAGGAGTCACCGAATTCCCTTTAATGTGTCACTGCATTGGACAAAAGAATTAGTGATGCATTGAATCTTAGTTGCTTAATTCAGGCTTTTTAAATCAAAAGACTTGACCCATGCCAAACAGATGTTTCCTTTCCCGACCAGACATCCTACACACAGGCTTTACCGTGAGACACGTTGTCACTTGGAGAGGAGAAATTTTGGCCAAACTGCAACTCGTTTGCACACACACCATCGTTAGACACCTGGATGATCTACCTTGCTGCATTTGGGTGCCCACGCTAATGGAAAGCTTCCGTGTTGAAACAAGTACTTTACCATCATCAGAGAGTGTCGGCTATTGACTCGGGAGACTAACGCAGAGTAGAGCGAAGTCACTTTGATTGCACACCGCCAATAATTCGTCTTTGCAGTGGCATCGGTGATGCACTCATCCCATGCCTCACACGCGCCTGGTACGGCTGCACCCACCTTCCTCTTAAGCCACTTGTATCCGTCTGAAACCAATTGCTTTCGCATCGGCTTCGGGATCGCATGAAAGAAATGCAAACCGAATCATGGTGCATTTAATGAAACAATTTATGCATGGTATAGTACAGCCGAAGAGAATTAGCCAATTTCACCTTTCGGCTTCGCGTCCTAATTGCCGTTTCACATGCCTCGCTACCGTTCCTACTCACTAAGTATGTGATTGAGGAGTGAAAGTACACATAATTCCAGCACACCCTAGGTCGCTAATGCATGTAAAATATTGTTCCGCAGCTTTTATTCTCACAAATTGCGCATACTGGGACCAGAACTAAGTGAGTGGGTGTCGCTCCAACGCAAAGCGGAGTGTAGAATAAGGTGCATTATTGCAGCTGCTCTCTCTCCCATGCAGTGCGCGACGATCGGTGCTGTCCTTAGATGATGACACTCCGACTCACAGCATGGTGGTCATAATTACGGTAGAGGCGAGCCGCATTCAGTTGGACCCGATTGTGCACAGTCATTTGGGGATGTCGAGCAGGCTACACTGACTGGCGTTCTCCTGAATTCTAGTGGAATCAGCAGGTGCTGTGTCGTGAAACCATGAAGCTGCTGTTCAATTGCGTGGGAACGCAATGTATGAAAAGCATCTTGCTTTGTGTTACGACCCGAGTCTGCTCTGGATTCGCAGCATTTCACGGTACTGCAGGAAAATATTTGCTATCAACGCTGAGATTGTCTGCTGGCACAACACTCACTGAAGTGGCGCAGAGCGATACTGTTAACTCCGGATGGTCCAGAAACCACCACTACCACTGCAATCGCACAAACACTTCATCACCGCACCTTCTCGCAATCCCTTCCAATTACCTGCCTCGTCACTCCATGTGATGAACTTGACGTCCTCAAAGTGGCACAGAATAGGGTGCATTGGAAATACGGTTTCACGATTTCGCAAATCAAACTGCAGATCATGGATCTCATGCACATATGATTGATCCGAGACACACTTCCTAAGTCTCCTTCCTCCGCATCAGGTCTGGCATCAAGAGCAACTCACAGAGTCGGTTGTCTGTCATGCGCCTCGAATCGAATTCGGTGATGCTGTTTTGCTGCAATGAGTTTCTGTGGTTAAGAGAAATCGGCACCTTGACGGCTTTACTCACCCAAGTTTGGGACGTGTGGGGTCGAACGCACCAACCATCCCACGTTTAGGCTTGATTCAAAGCCATGCAAACATAGGTTACCTTAGGAACAGGTTGTCAGTTATGAGTTGTTGGACATCTGGAGAGTAGCTAACGGGAAGCAATCGCAGCCTAAATGAGCAAATTGCCAGAAAATGACTGTACAAATAGTAGGATTCCAGGCGGTGCATTAGGTTGTTGGTGGCGTTTAATTTTCCCAATAAGCTGCTGGAGAATGAAGCGATATTGTGGAAGACGACAGCTGAGTGGCAGTAGCATTTGCAGTGGAAGGGAAAATTGGGAGTGGAAAAATGTAGGCATCGCAGAAATTGGCACGACAGCGTTCAGCGGCTATTTATCTGTGGGCCCAAGTTCATGCCGACGGCTTCCGCCAATCCAACATCTGCTGCCTTTGAGGGACACTTCCCAAAGATGCGATAGAAGCCGACTTACTTGGCTTAGCTTTGGCCAGTGTACAATGCAAATCGCCTCGATGTCGTGTGCTGCTCTCACCTTAGTTTGCCTATTGAGTTGTGACGTGTTGGGCATCAGTTGGGTTTCTTGTCTAGTTCGGCTGATTTCTCTGAAATGTTTAGCCTGCAATTGTTTCGCTGAAGTGATACCAAGCTGATCCTCAATCGTGTGCACACAATAAGTCTTCGTCGGCGGCAACTTGATGCAATCCACGCTGCGCGACCACTTATAAGATGGTGTGAATTAACCTAACGACACAGGCTATGGTCTTTCTCGAACGACTCAAAGTGGTGCCCTACTTCTCACAGCTGTGCAGCTGGACTGCAGATTAATCGAAATCACCAATAAGTAGCCGTTTATAGAGTGCTGCAGTGAGTGAGACTACTGGTTGTCCAGTTGTGGTCCATTGCACTTGCACTTCAGCAAGTACGGGTTTTGTGCTTCTATTCCAACTGCCGCCAGCGAGTTGGTGGCATCGAGTGCATTGCTGGGTTAGGGCAGGCGGATTGTGGTTGATGGATACCTAAGATGCAAGAGGTGGTGAGTGGGTGCTGCAGTTGATATTTTACTGGCAGCCATCGTGGTACGTGTTTGCTTTGCCGATGATGTGATCTTGAGACTGTTGTTTTGACAGGAGTCTGACAGTTGACTTTGGGCCTGCCTTCCTACGACTAACTACGGACACTCACGATGCCCAACGCATGTCTCTGTCTCACCCAAACCCAGTTGCATGGAGGGTAAAACTGCAGATCCAATTAAACTACCTGGAGGGATCTGTGGCGATGACGGAAGACATCTTCCTGGTTCGATTGAGCTTGATGACTGCGACAGCTGGTGACATGGCTGAAGGAAGGCTAGAGGAAAGGCAACGTGTTTGATGTATGTTTAATTAAGGAGGTCACTCGGGTGCTCCATTGCTGTACCTCCGATGAGTAGACCAGCTTCCAGGCCATCAGAACATGCGTCGTTGCCTTAGTGAGCATTCGCTCCTCGCTGCTTGCCATTCGAGGCTAGATCTTCGCGACTGGTGGCGTGTAGCATGCAGAGGGTCTGGGTTGTCCCTTGCCAGTTTATTCTCAATCGATAGCATCCAGCTCTGGAGTTTGGCAGCTCTCGCGGCAGAATGCAAGGACGAGCCACCACTGGGAGTGATTAGGTGCACATGCAATTCTCGCTTCTTTCTCGGGATGGTTTAATTAGAGAGGGGTCGCCTGCCTGCCTGCCTGCCTGCCTGCCTGCCTGCCTGCCTGCCTGCCTGCCTGCCTGCCTGCCTGCCCATTTATGCGTTTTTGTTTTCCTGACCTCAATTCTCCTTTGGATTGAAGCTGTACCGCCGCAATAGGCGCTCATGCTCCCTATCACAACTGCTTGCTTGTCACGCAATGCATTCGTGACCTCCTTCCAACACCTCAAAATGATTGGCAAGATGATTTTTCGTTTTGGGAAAAGTAGAATTGATGTGAAGCAAAAACATTACTCTGAGCATTTGAGTGGAAATATAATCGGCTTGAACCATTAATCTTAGCTCTTTGTTGGTAAAACAACACAATGTGTGGGTAGTCCTCAAGGTTTTTGCTGTCTAGCAGACACGCACTGATTGCGAACGCAATATACCATGCTTTGGCGGATGCTGTCGTAGGCGTTACCCTCGACTTCTTCTGATAAATATTGCTAGTGTTCGAGTGCTGTTTGCTGAACCGGTCCCTTTGACACTGACACCATGGATGACTTATTCGATTTTGGTGAATGGAAAGGCTGAAGTGCATCCAGTGGGAGGTGTTGGGCACTGCCTCACGAATTTGAAGACTTCGACTCCTCTCCTACGCTATTACTCTACAGTGTGGATCGCTGGCCTAGTTTCCTACAACTCAGAGGATTGTACCTCTTCTCCTTGGCTAGAACCTCCAGTAGGTAAGTGCACCCCGGTCCCATTTTTAGAGCTGAGGAAATTGAGTGCTCCTCACGATCGCTGGCCAGCACCCCTCCTTTCAGTAGAAACTGACAAGATTCCCAGCAGTCTTGTTCCACTTCTTATTTGCGGCATTTGTGCAGAACCGTGGGCATTTATCGGTGCTTGGCAATGGTGAAGATTGCTTTTGGTAGTGGTGGTGGTGGAGGTGGTGGTGGTGGTGGTGGTTGTGGTGGTGGTAGTAGTGATGCAAAATTAGGGCATCAAGTCCGACATCTCAATTACTTTGTTTAGTTGAATGGCATTTGGGCATCTGGCTTGTTTCTAGAAGCAGGATGGACCGGAGGATGACGCTTGACTTGTTTTAATTATGAGTGAAATTATTGTTAACTCTTTGCACCTTGTTATGCACTGCGTTCTAGTCAACAGTTCTAAACCAAGCACTAGTATTTTAATTAGCACTCTCGCATTTGTATTTGTGGTGATTTGCAGATGAATTGGTTACCTCCAGACTGCCTTCACTTGGCTCGTCCTGATGTCGAAGTGCGTGCAATTCCACGTCTTGCCATTTGGTCTTGCGGACGACAGCACTGATGGTTTCGAGATAGTGCGATAGGCTGTCGGCTGCTGAGGTCGATCTGATGCAGGGAACAAAGCTATCTTCGAGGTTGGGATGCCGTGGTAGTCTTACGTGGCTAGGATAGAGACAGTGAATGATACCAAGGCGGTAACCTTATTGCAAAGCATCCATGCAGTTGCTCGAAAGAGGTGAGATCGTTTTCGTTCTCAAATGCACACGACGTGGTGGTGACGAGTGCATTCATGACTTGAGGTAAGATTGCTGGCGAGCAGTTATTTCAGGAGTTGATTGTTCGACTGAAGCTGTGATCTTGCCATCGCTCGTATTAGAGCTGCTGCTGCCCTGCGACGTGCGTCTGCGACCGCATTTGCCACGTCGTTGTTACCGGTGTCATCGCGCTTGTTATTTTCTCCAATGGAGAGCCAACCTGATTGCCATGCTTGCCCTTTTCTGTACACAGCAACGCATCAGTAACGCGCGTAAATAATCAGACCGATAAATGGCCCTTTTGAGTTCTATCTCCTGGTAATTAAACATTCTACACTTTGGCATGCATGAGGGAGTTTGACTTTTAGGGTTCCACTTTGCCACTCCTATCCAACCCTTACTCAATTGCTCCTCGATTGCATGGTGTAACGTGCAGGGGAATCCGGTATCTCCAAGTACCTAATCTGTTGTCAATGTCATTCCATCAAGGCAGTCAGTAGCCGCAACTGAAACTACTCAGTGACTTGTGCAGTTATCGGACACCCATGCACCCGTGAGCGCCTCTGCCCTTTTCACCGCTCATTGGTAATAAAGGCGTCTGTGCTGAAATCGAGCCTACTAGGAGTTCGGGGAACTGCGCATTTACGCGACTTCGCATGAAATTCAAAGCAAAGCGTGAATAGGGACATGAAGCACTCTGTTGGAGCAGTGATCAAGTCGTGCACGTCGTCAACGTGGTTGGTGGCTCGGTCACCTCATTATGCCATATTGATTTCGGGCAGAGGTTGGATTGAACTCTGCCAATGCTTTGCGGTTGTCCCAAACCCCACTGGCAGAGTGATTTGCTGTCTTACAAGCAGAGTTGAGACTAGTCAACTCTAGGCAACATCTCAGGAAGTGTTGCTGCTGCGGCTACTTTTCCCTGATTTCTGATAGTTACAGGTGGTTTCAAGAAGGAAGGAGGATCGTCAACATCGCAGAGGTCTGAATGCTTTATTCCTTAAGAAACTCTGCATGTCTAACCACCAGTATTCTCTGAAGCTACCTCTTCAACAGAATGTTCCTCGGCAGTAGCTGCACCATCCTGAAGGTAGCACTTTGAGGTACACTCGAATCCCTGACACGAAATAAAATGAGGAGATGAGAACTGGATGGTCAGTATAATGGAGGGTGGAAGTATACCTGAAATGGTGTTGAGAAGCGACATTCCTCATCATTGATAAGCTAGAAGCTCTCAGGAATGAAAATAAATAAATGTGCACAAGCATTGAGACTTGCCACCGGATGACGTATGGCCCAGCCACCTGCATCTTCGATAACCAGAACTCACCGTTTCGACCCAATGGGGTCGGCAGCATAAATAGTCGATAAGGCAGATATGCCTGTATGTGGGGGCTCACATATTTTGAAGCCAGCCGAAGAGCGAAAGTGGTTTGCATTCATTCGTTTAAGAGCCATCAACAGCCATGAGTGAAGGTTATCAAATCGCGTGGGTACTGCGGCCATGGTGTCATCGTTAAGGGGTTGGAGATCCTGAAGCACTGCAGGGATCCAGGAAAGGAGTTCCCTCTCCTACTGCAGCTTCATTCCCCTTATCGCGAGTATTCAAAGAGCTGATCAGCTGACTGGTGCATTAAAGTGTTGATTGAACCCGGACGGTATCAGCTGCTCGCTCGCGGAGGTGCATATCGATCGACTGGTAGGGTGCTGTCTTGAAGCCTGCCTTCCAGGCAACGAGTTTTCGTAAATGCTGGCCTTGAGAAAAGAGACCTTGGAGTTGGTTCATAAGTTCCTCCCACTCAACATTTTAGAACACCCAACGCTATGGATAGAATGGGTACTTTCGTCCTCGTTGTCTCTTCTTCCAAAAGTAGACTTTCCTGGTTCATACCCAGGTGGCGACAATGCCTTACTCCTTGCCACTCCCTTCAGACACTTACCTACGTCAACGCGCTGCTGCACTTTACGCTGCCCATGCTCCCACTGCACCACACCGCACCACACCGCACCACACCGCACCACACCGCACCACACTGCACCACACACCCCCACGGCACTAAGTAGAGCCTAATGTACAGGAGGTAGGTGACATTCGAAACACCGCCACTGCATCCAACTTGCCCTCACTGCTTCGAGACGTAGGCCACTCAGCTACTCAAGTGGGTGAATTTCGTCCTTAAGCGCATCGGTAGAGCAGGAGCGGCGGTCAGTGGAGTGAAGTGGTGGAGGAGAATGGCTGGTGGGTGTGCACTGTGCAGCGTCAAGGGCATTGGCGATGTGTGCGGTGTTGAGGCGAGCAGGCGTGTAGTTGGCGAGGGTGATGATGTGGTAAGAAGATGAAGACGCGGGATTCGCGTGTGAGTTCAAATCGCACTTGCGTTGGATCGACTCTTATTGCCCTCCTTGTAATGCAACCCGAGCAATTTGCTGTGATTCGCCTCTCAGTTTGCAAGCGCACATAGAGGCGTGCAAAAGGCAGGTTGAGTAGAGGGTATGCCAATCACACGCTTTGCCAACCGGACTCCCACCTACGACCTTCGGATCCCCACCCCAACGTTCTCAGATTGAGCTATCACGATACCCTTTTACTATAAGGCAGTGCTTATATGACCAATTACTCCCTTCAGGCATGTGCCACACGTAACTCAACTTCCATGCCCGCATTCTTCTTTCCAGTGGCCGTGAAGGCGTTGTCGTCGACGATGCAGTGTTGATGGTGGCAATGTTATTGATGTAGCGTGATGGGCTTTAGCAGGGCAATGATGAGGGCCACGTCTGTATGGTGCCGCGACTGTCATGGCGATATCACACGCATCCATTTCCTTAAACAGGTCCAGACACTAGCAAGCCGCGTTAACGGGTGTGGTGGTGCCAGCCCTAGCAGACAGTAACTCGTTATCCTTCCTCTCCCATGCCACTATTGCAAAAGGGAAAATGTAGCTGCAATTCCAGGGTATTCCAAGAAATTCATATAGTATAGGGGAAGGTGGGCAGCTAGAGGAGAGTGCTGTGTAATGAGTAAATAAGGGTGGACTGAATTAGGTTTCGCGGCAACAAAATTTGATGAATTAAGTTTACTCAATTTATATGAGAGATGCATTCGTGAGCAGTCCTCGACTATCACCATCGACCAGAGGCCGAATGGCAGATCTCCAGCCAACCGTAGCGTAGAACTCGTGTGAGACAAGTGTTGCAGCACCTGGAGTCACTGTCAGGAGGTAGTGTGGGGATCGGTTGTGAATGATGAAGAAGTAGCATACCACTGGAGAAGATTGTCTGACATGGCACAGCAGGCACTCAGGCGTTGGGAGGCAACTCAACTGCCATCAAGCATCACTGTCGTTCCACTCGCCTCTGTGGTGACGAAGTCACGGCCGCCTCCCACCCGCAAAAGGAGAAAGGCGCAGACAGGCGGCGAACGCACAACATGCAGGAACGTAAGTGGAGATAGATGCAGAGCTAAAGGGACGCCCGAGGGCTCCCCACTGGCAAAAACTGTGCACCCGAGCGAGCCCGATTAGAGCCCGTCGCAGGCTTCAACACAGCGGAGTGCAATGCTGAGCCTCCACCTGGGGTCAGAGCCTTGCTGATCACCCTGAACCCGGCGCCAGGTAAGTTTGATGCGCTGCCACCCACACCACACCCCCTCCCACCCCATCACTTGCACCTCCTATCCTGCTTCGCCAGTGCTGCGCAACACACCGCGTTTCTGCCATGCTGTGCATTGCTTCACTCACATACTTGCCCCTTCTGCGCCAGCCCACACCAACACCCACCTCTCTCCTCCATCATCTCATTCACCCGCCTGCTGTCCACGGAAACCTACTTTTCCACTTCAGTAGCACCCTCTGTCTCGCTTCGTGTGCGTCTCGCATCTCAAGTGGCACGTCATGCCGAAGTGTCTGTAGCTCAGTAGTGTGGAGCTAATGACAAAATTTAATGTATTAACTCCACCCAATTCGTGTAAGCGATGTATTTGTGAGTTGTGAATTTTGCAGGCGAAAATTTGTAGCATTTATTCCAGCGGTTACCCAACAACCATCAGATGAACCTGTGAGTGGAATATACTCTTAGAGATCAGTTGACAATTTGTTTCCCTGAGCTTATGCGACGCGTTGCTGTCAAGGAGAAGCCACACTGATAAAAGACTTACCTTCCCAATGCTTATCCACGCATTAGGCTTCAGTATCTGGTGTCCCTTGTAGTAGGTTAATTATTCAGCCCGCGATTAATGTGGGACCTCTCTTCCAACAGTGAACAGTGCATACTCTTACTTGGTAGGTTCAGCTACACAATCACACACACCCACACACACACCTGAAACTTCGACAACTCTGCTCGCGTGATGTCATTCATGCAGGCATAGAAACACCAGCCCCTCCACACCATTCCTTAACCATCTAAAAGTGAATGAAATGAAAGTCCTCTGAACTCACGGAAGGCATCATGACAGTGCTCATACAATGTGACAAGTGTTTATTTAGGCAGAGGTGGCGAGGCCCCAATGCCATGTGCGCCGACTGAGGTTTGTGCGCTAGAACAAATAAGGAACCCAGCACCGTTATAAATGCATGGAGCGATGCACACCTTATGCTTCTGATCACGCCTCCGAGAATCAAGGGAGTAAACGGCGTCACACATTGGCACTAGGTATCATAGTTTGTGCTGTCTAACAAGCTTATCACAAGCGCTTGCTTCAAAACCTGAGATTTTACTCGTGGTGCACAGAAGAGAAGGCCATACTCCTCGCTTTTGGGAATGCTTGTGTGGGAATCTATACTTTCAAAACAAATGTGTTGAAGAGAATCTATAGGCAATTGAAAGGCTGCCTAGAGTAGAAGCTGCAATGAGGTTTGAAGAGTGGGCCAGACCACCTTCGATCAGTAAAACGTAAAATAAAATAAACGAGAGAACTCCAGTCGTTCTCGTTAGTCGATCCACTAGGGGTGTGAAGCGAACCAACTCCAGCATAAATGCCTGCGGCACCGCGAATTCAAGGTCACGATGAGCCAATCCGTAAGCGGTGTCATTCGGAGTCGTCAGATGATGCAATTTTCGCATGTCACCATTCCACCGTTAAGGCAGCACCGCAGATGACTTTTCTTAGAGTGAACCTACCTTTGTCAAAATTTGCGAGGCGCATGATAGAACATGGCTGCGGCGTAACATTTGACAGCTCGAAATGCTTTTGGCAGAATTGTCAAGCACAGGCCGAGCAACGCTTACTCGTGATTCGCCCAGGCTCTACGAATCAACAGCTGCTTCATTAAAGGAACTAATCAATCCTGCGAATCAAGTCGTCCTCAACCCGCCTGATTACTAACTCGATGTTAACTGGAAATGACGGAGCCCTATTTTTAGAGCATTTTGCTACTTATGCTAAAAGTTGGTGCGCAGATGAAATCGCACTAGTGGCGTGAAATCCAAAGGGAAATGCCAATGTGTCGCCTGCTCGCTCTGGCTTCCGAGGTACTTCACACACTCTTCCACCGACCAGCAATTTATTTTAACTTGCACTAAGTCGACCCCACTTTGATGCTCTTTTAAAAGTGCTGAGCCGTGCAATAGCGCTAACTTGCGAGCTAGACAGTAGACCACCCTCAGCCAGGAGGCGGGTCTATTCGACGCGGAGAGTATCTGCATCGTGTGCTTTGTGATGAGGTGTGGGTGCACCTGAGGCGGGTAACGCATATACGGGTCTGGTGCCTGAGTCATGACAGGTCGACAACACGTGAAAGCGTCAGTCCTGGCCTAGGGCACCACGTTGACTGGCGGTGGGACGCATGTATGGCCCTGTTGGACTAACCCTACCATCCTTGACTAATGAATGACCCAGTAACAGTAGTAAGAACAGTCGAACATAGTCGCAGTCTGTCCCTTCCATTGCTACAAAGTGGTGTTTCAGTGTATTGTTGATGACTGCTTCGAATTCCTCCACCACTAACTGCGTCACCTACACCGCTACTTCACTTGCCATTAATGCTTCTGCGAAGGTGACCACCCGTGATACTAGCTGACGTGTCGTCTGTCCTGACTGCACACTGCCACCGAGGGGCAACTGACCAAACATGGACAACTAGAAGAGAGATTTCCGCACCAATCGAGAAGCGGCCAGTGAATCAGCCTCAAAGCGTCGCATGTTGGTTCAAAAGCTAACGATCATGAAACAGCAGCTTATAACGTTGTTTGATTGTACTTTTGCTGCCAAAATTGGTGCTGTTTATTGGAGCGATTTTCTCCGGGAACGTAGGGCGTGAACAAGGCCTTCGATTCCTAAACAAGTTAGGTCATCGACCTTCACTAAGGTGCAGTTAGCAGATGAGCTATGTTTGGGTCAAGCAGTGTGAACCAGTGATGTAAAATTGTGCCTGAGGAGAGGTCATGGCAAGAATTTAGCAGAAAGAGTTTAAGTCAACTGCCAGAGTTTGACTAAGGAATAATAGTCTGCAGTATCCACCCTGTGCTGCCGCCCTATTTTGGAAGCTATGTTTGCTGAGTCGTTCCAACAATCACCGGATGGCACCATTTCTTCCAATGTGTCTGACGGGAGTGCCAAGAGTCCTCACACTTCGCATCAGCAGTACTTTTGCTGAACCTTGGACATTTGTGAGCACTTGGCTATGTGGGGAGTCGGCTGTCTCGTCCACGATGGATTTGTGAGGCACCTTTGCCTGATGACAATTGCATACGAGTAGGGTATGTTTGATCGAACGGTACTGAAGGCACCCAACTAGCCTTAAGAAATGAGGTGGTTAGGTGCCATAGGGTAGGTGGTGAGGTGGTGATGAAGTTGTTTTGATTTTGCAGTGGTAAGTTAACAGTTTGCAACGATGGGTGGAGTCGTAAAAATACGCAACTTGCGATACGCAGTGACTTAATCAAGAGTTTTGGCATAATTATGGTTTTGAGGTTGCATTTGAGAGGCCAGAGCAGCAGTGGTTTGTGGACGAAGTGGCCGCCTTCGGACTGCCACTATGCGCGACATTACTGATATCGATTCCCTTGCAGTTCTAGGTCAGCAGCATTAAATATGCGGAGGGCGGTGCTGGTGTCTAGCAGGGTTGTCAGTTGAAATTTTGAAGGTGATCACTGGGAAACTGTATCCTACATGGCTTCGAGGCGGTGGGAAATGCCTGTCATGTGGCCGTTGGCGGTTGGAGTGTGTTTTGGAGTAGAAAGGGATTGTCACTTAGTCAAGATAATTAGGTGGTTGCATACGGTTGAGTTTGTAGTGTTTGATGGAATTGCTCACAAGCACCCAAGTGATGGCTTATATGCGAAGAAGTCGGCGTTTGTTCTTGATGATCGTCTCTTACTTGATGGTGGAAAGTGAATTGTCGGGCTGAGGTAAGATGCTAGGACTGTCCCATCTTGCGGTGCAGGTAGTAGTATTTAAGTGCGCCAGTAAATTCTTGGTGGATGGCCATTTCATAGGTTGGTTGCCTGGTCTGAAGAGTGCCTCGGAATCGTTATTTGGCTGTGATGATGACCATTTTGCTGACTCTGGGTGTCGGAGTCGCAGCTGCTGCGGTGGGTAGGATTGCGATTGTAGTGTCGCCGCGTCGGTGGCGTGGAGGCAGATGGGTCCGTAGGGTGCATAAAGCTGATGCACATCGACCATGAAGAGCGAAATTAATGCCGCCTCTGCTCGCCACTGCTGCCACCTCACTGTGGCACTAGAGTGAGGATGTCCGACCACTTCAGCTAGGTGTCTTCTGTCAAAAGAGTGCTCGCGATTTAACCGGCTGGAACATTTGTCCACTTCGATGTGCCCCATATTGTGGCGCCTTTCCCCACCTCTCATGTTCTGCTATAGATTCATTGCAATACGATGTGTTTATTGTTTTGCAAGCTTGGGTGCAGCAATTCCATTGTATCGTCCTAACAGACCACGAAAAGTGCGTTAGTAAAAATTCGTGTTAGAATGTTAAAAGGTGAGTAGATTTGGATGTGTGAGAGAAGGCTGTGCTGTAGATGAGGTAATGCAGGGCAAAGAAACACGTTGCGATCGGATGGTGTGGTGATCGCACTTCCCATAAACAGACGGTGATTTGCCATTTTGCAGATCAGTACCAAAATGCCCCAATATCTACTTCTCCTGGTGCAGTCTGCCATTTTAGCTCCATTGTAAACAGTCCGTGCCTACTGCATTGGATCTGGTCTGTTCCTCACATCACTTAAGCACCATTATTCGACGAAGTGAGACCCACTGAATGCAAAAGCTTTAACCGAAGCATTAATGAATTTTTGTGTGATTTCAAAATACTTCTCACAAACGCAACCTCTTTAGCCTCTCCTTCACTTCTGCTATGCATTTCGTTCCCAAGTTACCATCGCCCATTTCCCAAAATAATTTGTCCATAAATCATAAACGAGTCAATAGCTTTAAGCATTTATCTTACTATGACATCAAAGCAATGACAAATCAAGTTCGACACTGCCGACAAATTGAGGCATCGCGTTAGCTCAAATAATGCCTGATGGAGGAAGCGTTGGACGCCTTCCTCATTTGCGTAAACCTCTTGCTGTTCCAAATTGCACTTGAGCATTGTTCAAGACTGGCGCAAAAAATGCTCAGTCAGAACGAGCGACAACCATGGGCCTAGTGCATGGGTAGAGGCGGCATAGTGTGATAAGGTAGGGGTGCACAAGTTATTCCAAGTTCAGCACTACGCCCTGACGATAAACGACGTCGTGCCATTCCCTAAATGTGGGTGAGAATTCGGATAAGTGGTGAGGCAATCATAGAACATGCACTCACATAACGTCCTGCACACACTTCTTCAACATTCCGCTCACCCCTTTGCACTGCAGCCGGTGACTAACCAAAAGGCAAGCAAAAACTCACCTATGCTCGGTGGGTGAATTTGGATTTCGAATCTACCCGATAGTGAATCTGATCGAAAGCACAAATCAAAGTAATGAAGCCAACACCGCCATCACCTCAGGGGGACCGATAGCGTCACTTGAATTTGTCATTGAACCCAACTGCAAAAGTTGGAACTTCAAACTCTAACCACTGCTCTGCTTCATTGTGCCGCAAATCACACGAAGGCGGGCTACCGCATGAAGCCTCAAGTCAGGCATAAAAGAGGTATTCGCCTAACTTCCACCGAATTGAGTTGATGCCGACCACGACTATCACCATCGACCAGAGACCGAATGGCAGATCTCCAGCCAACCTTAGCGTAGAACTCGTGTGAGACAAGTGTTGCAGCACCTGGAGTCACTGTCAGGAGGTAGTGTGGGGATCGGTTGTGAATGATGAAGAAGTAGCATACCACTGGAGAAGATTGTCTGACATGGCACAGCAGGCACTCAGGCGTTGGGAGGCAACTCAACTGCCATCAAGCATCACTGTCGTTCCACTCGCCTCTGTGGTGACAAAGTCACGTAAGTGGAGGTGGATGTAGAGCTAAAGGGACGCCCGAGGGCTCCCCACTGGCAAAAACTGTGCACCCGAGCGAGCCCGATTAGAGCCCGTCGCAGGCTTCAACACAGCGGAGTGCAATGCTGAGCCTCCACCTGGGGTCAGAGCCTTGCTGATCACCCTGAACCCGGCGCCAGGTAAGTTTGATGCGCTGCCACCCACACCACACCCCCTCCCACCCCATCACTTGCACCTCCTATCCTGCTTCGCCAGTGCTGCACACTGCACCGCGTTTCTGCCATGCTGTGCATTGCTCCACTCACATACTTGCCCCTTCTGCGCCAGCCCACACCAACACCCACCTCTCTCCTCCATCATCTCATTCACCCGCCTGCTGTCCACGGAAACCTACTTTTCCACTTCAGTAGTACCCTCTGTCTCGCCTCGTGTGCGCCTCGCATTTCAAGTGGCACGTCATGCTGCAGTGTCCGCTGCTCGGTAGTGTGGAGTGGATGGTGAAAGAGATATCAGATATAGGCGATTTGATAACCTTCACTCATGGCTGTTGATGGCTCTTAAACGAATGAATGCAAACCACTTTCACTCTTCGGCTGGCTAGGTCCAATATATGAGAGCGTTCATATACGGGCATATCTGCTTCATCGACTATTTATGCTGCCGACCCCATTGGGTCGAAACGGTGAGTTCTGGTTATCGAAGAATCAGGTGGCTGGGCCATACGTCATCCGGTGGCAAGTCTCAATGCTTGTGCACATTTATTTATTTTCATTCCTGAGAGCTTCTAGCTTATCAATGATGAGGAATGTCGCTTCTCAACACCATTTCAGGTATACTTCCACCCTCCATTATACTGACCATCCAGTTCTCATCTCCTCATTTTATTTCGTGTCAGGGATTCGAGTGTACCTCAAAGTGCTACCTTCAGGATGGTGCAGCTACTGCCGAGGAACATTCTGTTGAAGAGGTAGCTTCAGAGAATACTGGTGGTTAGACATGCAGAGTTTCTTAAAGAATAAAGCATTCAGACCTCTGCGATGCCGACAATCCTCCTTCCTTCTTGAAACCACCTGTAACTATCAGAAATCAGGGAAAAGTAGCCGCAGCAACGACACTTTTTTAGATGTTGCCTGGAGTTGACTAGTCTCAACTCTGCTTGTAAGACAGCAAATCGCTCGGTCAACGAGATGTGGGATGATAGCAAAGCATTGGCAGAGTTCAGTCCAACCTCTGCCCGAGATCAATATGGCATAATGAGGTGACCGAGCCACCAACCACGTTGACGACGTGCACGACTTGATCGCTGCTCCAACAAAGTTCTTCTTGCCCTTATTCACGGTTCAAACTGAATTGCACGCGAAGTCGCGCAAATGCGCAGTTCTCCGAACTCCCAGTAGGCTCGATTTCAGCACAGACGCCTTTATTACCAATGAGCGGTGAAAAGGGCAGAGGCGCTCACGGGTGCATGGGTGTCCGATAACTGCACAAGTCACTGAGTAGTTTCAGTTGCGGCTACTGACTGCCTTGATGGGCTGACATTGACAACAGATTAAGTACTTGGAGATACTGGATTCCCCTGCACGTTACACCATGCAATCGAGGACCAAGTGAGTAAGGGTTGGATAGGAGTGGCAAAATGGAACCCTAAACGTCAAACTCCCTCATGCATGCCAAAGTGTAGAATGCTTAATTACCAGGAGATAGAACTCAAAAGGGCCATTTATCGGTCTGATTATTTACGCGCGTTACTGATGCGTTGCTGTGTACAGAAAAGGGCAAGCATGGCAATCAGGTTGGCTCTCCATTGGGGACAATAACGGGATGGCGTGCAACAGTTAAGTTAACCAAAGCGTTCGCCTTGGAGCAGTTCATTGTTTCCACTTCTCACTAGCCTTTGGGGTATAGTCCTCCTCGCCTGAATCAAGACTTCCCTCCAGGCCAGACATGTGGCGCCGCCGCCATTGACACCAAAGCTGACTGGCGTGCTGAAGGTGCCGTTCTCTCTGATGGACACACCACTTCACTGTCTGAACTCGACACCCTTGAGGGCGAGGAAACCGAATGCAAACTGAGGGGCGAGCCTTCGAAGGCACCAATGCAAACAGCATGAAATGAAGTGCCACTGCCCGCGTACCACAAGCAACGATGCTAGACGAACTAGAAGTAGCCAGTGACTCATTCCATATCATCTTGATCTAAGATGCAAACACGTACACGTGAGCAGTGATGAGAGCAGTAAAAAGGAGCAGCCTCTGCTTCTGTCCTGGGCAAAGCTAATTCAAACCCATTTCGTTTGAGGCAAGTGGTTTCAGGATATTTGAAGCATTGAACAACCAGCAGGTCTGTCTGCCTACCCGTTAGTCTTTACTAACGCTGCTTGGGAAGTGAATTCACTTAATTTACCGACTGCGCTCACGATTGAGTGATTGATGTTTAGGAAATACGATTGCTGCAACTCAACAAGCGATCGCTTACATCATCAGTGACCAGTGGATCGCCGTTCTAGAGTGTCACGTGGCATACAGCTAGAAAGCATTAACGCAAGACCTGCCTGCCAGAATTGCGTTCAATCTCTTTAGAGTTACCCTGCATATCCCTATAAATAGGGTCTGGCGGTGGTCGCGTCTCCCGCCTCCTGATTGGTGCGTTGATACATCAAATTAAGCCTCCTGTATAAAGTGCTGTGCTTCGATTGCAACTAGCAGCGCATTCCGTTGCCAATTTGGATTCTCATCAACCCACATTCAAATGCCACTCCTTCATGCGCCAATTATTCCAATTCCTTCACCCGTACCACTCAATCCCCTTCAATAGCAAGTGGTTTGCCAAACAAGTTGGTTCGGCTGAAGGGCAGGCGTGCGTCTAACTGCAGCCCTAGTTACGGCGCAGCAACAAACCAATATAGCAATTCATTCACCTAAACTCCAACAAATATGGAGGCGTTTGCAACGAACAAAACATGGAGTAGATGTAGCTGCTCCATTGCTGGCGGGAAGACTGAAGTTGTGCGGTGAAGTCAACACGCGTATAACAGAACAATGCATTCAAGACAAGCACCATCTCACTTGACATACGTTCCACAGGGCAAAATTCCCAGTACCGCAGTAGCAACTGCACACATCACTCATTTTACAAGCGCGATGGCACCAATAACAACGACGTGGCAAATGCGGTCGCAGACGCACGTCGCAGGGCAGCAGCAGCTCTAATACGAGCGATGGCAAGATCACAGCTTCAGTCGAACAATCACCTCCTGAAATAACTGCTCGCCAGCAATCTTACCTCAAGTCATGAATGCACTCGTCACCACCACGTCGTGTGCATTTGAGAACGAAAACGATCTCACCTCTTTCGAGCAACTGCATGGATGCTTTGCAATAAGGTTACCGCCTTGGTATCATTCACTGTCTCTATCCTAGCCACGTAAGACTACCACGGCATCCCAACCTCGAAGATAGCTTTGTTCCCTGCATCAGATCGACCTCAGCAGCCGACAGCCTATCGCACTATCTCGAAACCATCAGTGCTGTCGTCCGCAAGACCAAATGGCAAGACGTGGAATTGCACGCACTTCGACATCAGGACGAGCCAAGTGAAGGCAGTCTGGAGGTAACCAATTCATCTGCAAATCACCACAAATACAAATGCGAGAGTGCTAATTAAAATACTAGTGCTTGGTTTAGAACTGTTGACTAGAACGCAGTGCATAACAAGGTGCAAAGAGTTAACAATAATTTCACTCATAATTAAAACAAGTCAAGCGTCATCCCCCGGTCCATCCTGCTTCTAAGAACGAGCCAGCTGCCCAAATGCCATTCAACTAAACAAAGTAATTGAGATGTCGGACTTGATGCCCTAATTTTGCATCACTACTACCACCACCACAACCACCACCACCATCACCACCACCACCACCACCACTACCAAAAGCAATCTTCACCATGGCCAAGCACCGATAAATGCCCACGGTTCTGCACAAATGCCGCAAATAAGAAGTGGAACAAGACTGCTGGGAATCTTGTCAGTTTCTACTGAAAGGAGGGGTGCTGGCCAGCGATCGTGAGGAGCACTCAATTTCCTCAGCTCTAAAAATGGGACCGGGGTGCACTTACCTACTGGAGGTTCTAGCCAAGGAGAAGAGGTACAATCCTCTGAGTTGTAGGAAACTAGGCCAGCGATCCACACTGTAGAGTAATAGCGTAGGAGAGGAGTCGAAGTCTTCAAATTCGTGAGGCAGTGCCCAACACCTCCCACTGGATGCACTTCAGCCTTTCCATTCACCAAAATCGAATAAGTCATCCATGGTGTCAGTGTCAAAGGGACCGGTTCAGCAAACAGCACTCGAACACTAGCAATATTTATCAGAAGAAGTCGAGGGTAACGCCTACGACAGCATTCGCCAAAGCATGGTATATTGCGTTCGCAATCAGTGCGTGTCTGCTAGACAGCAAAAACCTTGAGGACTACCCACACATTGTATTGTTTTACCAACAAAGAGCTAAGATTAATGGTTCAAGCCGATTACATTTCCACTCAAATGCTTAGAGTAATGTTTTTGCCTCACATCAATTCTACTTTTCCCAAAACGAAAAATCATCTTGCCAATCATTTTGAGGTGTTGGAAGGAGGTCACGAATGCATTGCGTGACAAGCAAGCAGTTGTGATAGGGAGCATGAGCGCCTATTGCGGCGGTACAGCTTCAATCCAAAGGAGAATTGAGGTCAGGAAAACAAAAACGCATAAATGGGCAGGCAGGCAGGCAGGCAGGCAGGCAGGCGACCCCTCTCTAATTAAACCATCCCGAGAAAGAAGCGAGAATTGCATGTGCACCTAATCACTCCCAGTGGTGGCTCGTCCTTGCATTCTGCCGCGAGAGCTGCCAAACTCCAGAGCTGGATGCTATCGATTGAGAATAAACTGGCAAGGGACAACCCAGACCCTCTGCATGCTACACGCCACCAGTCGCGAAGATCTAGCCTCGAATGGCAAGCAGCGAGGAGCGAATGCTCACTAAGGCAACGACGCATGTTCTGATGGCCTGGAAGCTGGTCTACTCATCGGAGGTACAGCAATGGAGCACCCGAGTGACCTCCTTAATTAAACATACATCAAACACGTTGCCTTTCCTCTAGCCTTCCTTCAGCCATGTCACCAGCTGTCGCA
Organism: Taenia multiceps; assembly: GCA_001923025.3. Classification (NCBI taxonomy): domain Eukaryota; kingdom Metazoa; phylum Platyhelminthes; class Cestoda; order Cyclophyllidea; family Taeniidae; genus Taenia; species Taenia multiceps. The sequence continues at coordinate 808,579 of CM010317.1, read as the reverse complement.
GTCATCAAGCTCAATCGAACCAGGAAGATGTCTTCCGTCATCGCCACAGATCCCTCCTGGTAGTTTAATTGGATCTGCAGTTTTACCCTCCATGCATCTGGGTTTGGGGGAGACAGAGACATGCGTTGGGCATCGTGAGCGTCCGTAGTTAGTCGTAGGAAGGCAGGCCCAAAGTCAACTGTCAGACTCCTGTCAAAACAACAGTCTCAAGATCACATCATCGACAAAGCAGACACGTACCACGATGGCTGCCAGTAAAATATCAACTGCAGCACCCACTCACCACCTCTTGCATCTTAGGTATCCATCAACCACAATCCGCCTGCCCTAACTCAGCAATGCACTCGATGCCACCAACTCGCTGGCGGCAGTTGGAATAGAAGCACAAAACCCGTACTCGCTGAAGTGCAAGTGCAATGGACCACAACTGGACAACCAGTAGTCTCACTCACTGCAGCACTCTATAAACGGCTACTTATTGGTGATTTCGATTAATCTGCAGTCCAGCTGCACAGCTGTGAGAAGTAGGGCACCACTTTGAGTCGTTCGAGAAAGACCAAAGCCTGTGTCGTTAGGTTAATTCACACCATCTTATAAGTGGTCGCGCAGCGTGGATTGCATCAAGTTGCCGCCGACGAAGACTTATTGTGTGCACACGATTGAGGATCAGCTTGGTATCACTTCAGCGAAACAATTGCAGGCTAAACATTTCAGAGAAATCAGCCGAACTAGACAAGAAACCCAACTGATGCCCAACACGTCACAACTCAATAGGCAAACTAAGGTGAGAGCAGCACACGACATCGAGGCGATTTGCATTGTACACTGGCCAAAGCTAAGCCAAGTAAGTCGGCTACTATCGCATCTTTGGGAAGTGTCCCTCAAAGGCAGCAGATGTTGGATTCGCGGTTGCCGTCGGCATGAACTTGGGCCCACAGATAAATAGCCGCTGAACGCTGTCGTGCCAATTTCTGCGATGCCTACATTTTTCCACTCCCAATTTTCCCTTCCACTGCAAATGCTACTGCCACTCAGCCGTCGTCTTCCACAACATCGCTTCATTCTCCAGCAGCTTATTGGGAAAATTAAACGCCACCAACAACCTAATGCACCGTTTGGAATCCTACTATTTGTACAGTCATTTTCTGGCAATTTGCTCATTTAGGCTGCGATTGCTTCCCGTTAGCTACTCTCCGGATGTCCAACAACTCATAACTGACAACCTGTTCCTAAGGTAACCTATGTTTGCATGGCTTTGAATCAAGCCTAAACGTGGGATGGTTGGTGCGTTCGACCCCACACGTCCCAAACTTGGGTGAGTAAAGCCGTCAAGGTGCCGATTTCTCTTAACCACAGAAACTCATTGCAGCAAAACAGCATCACCGAATTCGATTCGAGGCGCATGACAGACAACCGACTCTGTGAGTTGCTCTTGATGCCAGACCTGATGCGGAGGAGGGAGACTTAGGAAGTGTGTCTCCGGATCAATCATATGTGCATGAGATCAATGATCTGCAGTTTGATTTGCGAAATCGTGAAACCGTATTTCCAATGCACCCTATTCTGTGCCACTTTGAGGACGTCAAGTTCATCACATGGAGTGACGAGGCAGGTAACTTGGAGGGGATTGCGAGAAGGTGCGGTGATGAAGTGTTTGTGCGATTACAGTGGCAGTGGTGGTTTCTGGACCGCCTAGAGTTAACAGTTTTGCTCTGCGCCACTTCAGTGAGTGTTGTGCCAGCAGACAATCTCAGCGTTGATAGCAGATATTTTCCTGCAGTACCGTGAATTGTTGCGAATCCAGAGCAGACTCGGGTCGCAACACAAAGCAAGATGCTTTTCATACATTGCGTTCCCACGCAATTGAACAGCAGCTTCATGGTTTCACGACACAGCACCTGCTGATTCCACTAGAATTCAGGAGAACGCCAGTCAGTGTAGCCTGCTCGACATCCCCAAATGACTGTGCACAATCGGGTCCAACTGAATGCAGCTCGCCTCTACCGTAATTATGACCACCATGCTGAGTCGGAGTGTCATCATCTAAGGACAGCACCGATCGTCGCGCACTGCATGGGAGGGAGAGCAGCTGCAATAATGCACCTTATTCTACACTCTACTTTGCGTTGCAATGTCACCCATTCACTTAGTTCCGGCTTCCAAAACGCCATTTGTGAGAATAAAAGCTGCGGAACAATATTTTACATGCATTAGCGACCTAGGGTGTGCTGGAATTATGTGTACTTTCACTCCTCAATCACATACTTAGTAAGTAGGAACGGTAGCGAGGCATGTGAAACGGTAATTAAGACGCGAAGCCGAAAGGTGAAATTGGCTAATTCTCTTCTGCTGTACTATACCATGCATAAATTGTTTCATTAAATGCACCATGATTCGGTTTGCATTTCTTTCATGCGATCCCGAAGCCGATGCGAAAGCAATTGGTTTCAGACGGATACAAGTGGCTTAAGAGGAAGGTGGGTGCAGCCGTACCAGGCGCGTGTGAGGCATGGGATGAGTGCATCACCGATGCCACTGCAAAGACGAATTATTGGCGGTGTGCAATCAAAGTGACTTCGCTCTACTCTGCGTTAGTCTCCCGAGTCAATAGCCGACACTCTCTGATGATGGTAAAGTACTTGTTTCAACACGGAAGCTTTCCATTAGCGTGGGCACCCAAATGCAGCAAGGTAGATCATCCAGGTGTCTAACGATGGTGTGTGTGCAAACGAGTTGCAGTTTGGCCAAAATTTCTCCTCTCCAAGTGACAACGTGTCTCACGGTAAAGCCTGTGTGCAGGATGTCTCGCCGGGAAAGAAAACATCTGTTTGGCATGGATCAAGCCCTTTGACTTAAAAAAGCCCGAAATAAGCTATTGAGATCCAGAGCACCACCAATCCTCTTGACCAATGCAGTGGCACATTAAAGGGAATTCGGTGATTCCTGCAATATTCAAAAGCGCTTCTCTCCTTTGTTTGGGTGGGCAATCACTGGCTGGTAAAATCTCCCAAGGTTATGCACCCATTTCGCCTTGAGATCAAGGACTCTTGCCTGATAAATGCACTGCAGGAGCGGATCCGCGTTCATCCAACTAATGCAGAGCCGACCTTGGCTGTTTCACTTGGTGTCATCTGTCCACGAAATTGGGCAATGCACGCATGCAACACAAGGAGCCCACTCTCTAAAGTCCATGTTTAGTCCATGTAACCACAGGCGGGGTGTCGAATTCGCGAAACCAGTTTGCTCGACGGGTCCGCACAGGTAACGTGGCGTTACACGGTGCGCAAATTTTAGCGCAAAATGCTTCCACAGTAACAAAGCACCCATGTGTGGCAATTTTGCTGGTGCCGCAACAAAGCGCTACCTAAGCCACTTTGAGACTGCATTGCATAGACCCACATCATTGTGTCCCATACTTCCATCTCGGTGGTGCAGCCTTCTTGTTTAGCTTACTACCTCAACAAGCTAAGTAGGATTCATAAACACCACTAGTATGGTAACATTTCAACATTTTTCATGCATTTAAGAGGATTTAGTTGTGAGTCTTGTGCACTGAAGCATGAGGGGTCGTTTAAACTCAACAATGCATCAATGGCGGTAACCACCTCACGACACTACGTGCTTCTGATTGTGCATAGAAGTAGATTCTATATAAAGCAGCTTCTTGCCACACTTTACTATCAAGTAGTAATCATCAGCAGCAGAGCAAATTCACAATTACGAAAATACGTTCAAAGTTACTAGAGTATTTGAATGAAGACTGGTCTTACTTAACTTGCTTTGTAGGAAAGCAGCCAAGTCTTGATCCTCAGGGTGCATGCCTGCCCTTACAAATCCATTTTCCACAGCCCAACCGCTTGCCCAATTGTGCTGCAATGTTTGAGTCAACGAGACTCCAAGACCATTGGTCACAACCAGCTTTTATTTGATAGTGGTCTCCAGACCGGTTAGCAGAACTGCCTGCTTGGTATTCCGCTCACATGCATTGTTTGCATTCGCCAATGACAAGATTGAAATGTCCAGTGTTCCAGTGGGAGAAAATGTACTTGAATTCTTCCGTCGGATCTGTTAGAACGTGTGATTGTTGCATTGGATAGCGTAGTTACCTTGTCATTGGCAATCTCTCTGCAAACATCAAAGCATCCAGTGAATAGCACCGTCCCATTTGCCATTTTACTGACAGTGAATTACTGCAAATCACTTCAACGCATAGGGTTCCGCCAGTCCCTCATATTCTGTCATGGCAACCTCACCTATTTGTTAAGGGGTGAAAACAAATGCACCGACGGATGTTCTGCTAATGACGAGTGCATACTTAGCATCATTCTGCAACAAAGCATACAAATGCATGGGATAATATGGAACGTTGTGAACTGTCCCCTCACGACGATTTAAGTGAACCACGCTTGCTTCATTAAAAGAGGCAGCCTGCAACTGCACCTCCTTCAATTCGGCCATGAACGCGTGTATAAACTTAAGATTAACGATACGATGGGCGGAAAATAGCGCTTGCATAGTGCGCAGACTGACACAAGTGACGCAGCTGTGAGTTGAAGCGGTCGGTCATGCAAAACGTGTCCTCCCAAAGCAAACCACGTAGTGATTCTTCAATAAAGCCCCAAATGCAGCGCAAGCACTGTCCACAGCTCCTCCTGAACTATACGGCCAAGGTCCTATGAAACTAAACCAAAACAGAAGTTGCACCTGGGGGTTCGGATGACTTGCTCGTTATGCACAACTGTCCACTGTGTTCATTTAGGCGAACGGTTTCAGGTCCCACATCGAAGCCGCACCTGCGCGCCACATAAAGAAAAGGACAGGCACAATACGGGGACTGAAACCTCAAAACAGCGATTTAAAAGCCAAAGCACAAGCAGAATGTAAAGTGTCCCAACTGCAAAAGCTGGAACTTCAAACTCTAACCACTGCTCTGATTTATTGTGCCGCAAATCACACGAAGGCGGGCTACCGCATGAAGCCTCAAGTCAGGGATAAAAGAGGTATTCGCCTACCTTCCACCGAATTGAGCTGATGCCGTCCTCGATTATCACCATCAAACAGAGACCAAATGGCAGATCTCCAGCCAACCTTAGCGTAGAACTCGTGTGAGACAAGTGTTGCAGCACCTGGAGTCACTGTCAGGAGGTAGTGTGGGGATCGGTTGTGAATGATGAAGAAGTAGCATACCACTGGAGAAGATTGTCTGACATGGCACAGCAGGCACTCAGGCGTTGGGAGGCAACTCAACTGCCATCAAGCATCACTGTCGTTCCACTCGCCTCTGTGGCGACAAAGTCACGGCCGCCTCCCAAACGCAGAAGGAGGAAGGCGCCGAAGCGACGAAGGCACAACGTGCAGAAGGTAAGTGGAAGTAGAGGGAGAGCTAAAGGGACGCCCGAGGGCTCCCCACTGGCAAAAACTGTGCACCCGAGCGAGCCCGATTAGAGCCCGTCGCAGGCTTCAACACAGCGGAGTGCAATGCTGAGCCTCCACCTGTGGTCAGAGCCTTGCTGATCACCCTGAACCCGGCGCCAGGTAAGTTTGATGCGCTGCCACCCACACCACACCCCCTCCCACCCCACCACTTGCACCTCCTATCCTGCTTCGCCAACACCGCACACTGCACCGCGTTTCTGCCATGCTGTGCATTGCTTCACTCACATACTTGCCCCTTCTGCGCCAGCCCACACCAACACCCACCTCTCTCCTCCATCATCTCATTTACCCGCCTGCTGTCCACGGAAACCTACTTTTCCACTTCAGTAATACCCTCTGTCTCGCCTCGTGTGCGTCTCGCATCTCAAGTGGCACGTCATGCCGAAGTGTGTGTAGCCCAGTAGTGTGGAGCTAATGACAAAATTTAATGCATTAACTCCACCCAATTCGTGTGAGCGATGCATTTGTGAGTTGTGAATTTTGCAGGCGAAAATTTGTAGCATTTATTCCAGCGGTTACCCAACAACCATCAGATGAACCTGTGAGTGGAATATACTCTTAGAGATCAGTTGACAATTTGTTTCCATGAGCTTATGCGACGCGTTGCTGTCAAGGAGAAGCCACACTGATAAAAGACTTACCTTCCCAATGCTTATCCACGCATTAGGCTTCAGTATCTGGTGTCCCTTGTAGTAGGTTAATTATTCAGCCCGCAATTAATGTGCGACCTCTCTTCCAACAGTGAACAGTGCATACTCTTACTTGGTGGGTTCAGCTACACAATCACACACACACCCACACACGCACACACCTGAAACTTCGACACCTCTGCTCGTGTGATGTCATTCATGCAGGCATAGAATCACCAGCCCCTCCACACCATTCCTTAACCATCTAAAAGTGAATGAAATGAAAGTCCTCTGAACTCACGGAAGGCATCATGACAGTGCTCATACAATGTGACAAGTGTTTATTTAGGCAGAGGTGGCGAGGCCCCAATGCCATGTGCGCCGACTGAGGTTTGTGCGCTAGAACAAATAAGGAACCCAGCACCGTTATAAATGCATGGAGCGATGCACACCTTATGCTTCTGATCACGCCTCCGAGAATCAAGGGAGTAAACGGCGTCACACATTGGCACTAGGTATCATAGTTTGTGCTGTCTAACAAGCTTATCACAAGCGCTTGCTTCAAAACCTGAGATTTTACTCGTGGTGCACAGAAGAGAAGGCCATACTCCTCGCTTTTGGGAATGCTTGTGTGGGAATCTATACTTTCAAAACAAATGTGTTGAAGAGAATCTATAGGCAATTGAAAGGCTGCCTAGAGTAGAAGCTGCAATGAGGTTTGAAGAGTGGGCCAGACCACCTTCGATCAGTAAAACGTAAAATAAAATAAACGAGAGAACTCCAGTCGTTCTCGTTAGTCGATCCACTAGGGGTGTGAAGCGAACCAACTCCAGCATAAATGCCTGCGGCACCGCGAATTCAAGGTCACGATGAGCCAATCCGTAAGCGGTGTCATTCGGAGTCGTCAGATGATGCAATTTTCGCATGTCACCATTCCACCGTTAAGGCAGCACCGCAGATGACTTTTCTTAGAGTGAACCTACCTTTGTCAAAATTTGCGAGGCGCATGATAGAACATGGCTGCGGCGTAACATTTGACAGCTCGAAATGCTTTTGGCAGAATTGTCAAGCACAGGCCGAGCAACGCTTACTCGTGATTCGCCCAGGCTCTACGAATCAACAGCTGCTTCATTAAAGGAACTAATCAATCCTGCGAATCAAGTCGTCCTCAACCCGCCTGATTACTAACTCGATGTTAACTGGAAATGACGGAGCCCTATTTTTAGAGCATTTTGCTACTTATGCTAAAAGTTGGTGCGCAGATGAAATCGCACTAGTGGCGTGAAATCCAAAGGGAAATGCCAATGTGTCGCCTGCTCGCTCTGGCTTCCGAGGTACTTCACACACTCTTCCACCGACCAGCAATTTATTTTAACTTGCACTAAGTCGACCCCACTTTGATGCTCTTTTAAAAGTGCTGAGCCGTGCAATAGCGCTAACTTGCGAGCTAGACAGTAGACCACCCTCAGCCAGGAGGCGGGTCTATTCGACGCGGAGAGTATCTGCATCGTGTGCTTTGTGATGAGGTGTGGGTGCACCTGAGGCGGGTAACGCATATACGGGTCTGGTGCCTGAGTCATGACAGGTCGACAACACGTGAAAGCGTCAGTCCTGGCCTAGGGCACCACGTTGACTGGCGGTGGGACGCATGTATGGCCCTGTTGGACTAACCCTACCATCCTTGACTAATGAATGACCCAGTAACAGTAGTAAGAACAGTCGAACATAGTCGCAGTCTGTCCCTTCCATTGCTACAAAGTGGTGTTTCAGTGTATTGTTGATGACTGCTTCGAATTCCTCCACCACTAACTGCGTCACCTACACCGCTACTTCACTTGCCATTAATGCTTCTGCGAAGGTGACCACCCGTGATACTAGCTGACGTGTCGTCTGTCCTGACTGCACACTGCCACCGAGGGGCAACTGACCAAACATGGACAACTAGAAGAGAGATTTCCGCACCAATCGAGAAGCGGCCAGTGAATCAGCCTCAAAGCGTCGCATGTTGGTTCAAAAGCTAACGATCATGAAACAGCAGCTTATAACGTTGTTTGATTGTACTTTTGCTGCCAAAATTGGTGCTGTTTATTGGAGCGATTTTCTCCGGGAACGTAGGGCGTGAACAAGGCCTTCGATTCCTAAACAAGTTAGGTCATCGACCTTCACTAAGGTGCAGTTAGCAGATGAGCTATGTTTGGGTCAAGCAGTGTGAACCAGTGATGTAAAATTGTGCCTGAGGAGAGGTCATGGCAAGAATTTAGCAGAAAGAGTTTAAGTCAACTGCCAGAGTTTGACTAAGGAATAATAGTCTGCAGTATCCACCCTGTGCTGCCGCCCTATTTTGGAAGCTATGTTTGCTGAGTCGTTCCAACAATCACCGGATGGCACCATTTCTTCCAATGTGTCTGACGGGAGTGCCAAGAGTCCTCACACTTCGCATCAGCAGTACTTTTGCTGAACCTTGGACATTTGTGAGCACTTGGCTATGTGGGGAGTCGGCTGTCTCGTCCACGATGGATTTGTGAGGCACCTTTGCCTGATGACAATTGCATACGAGTAGGGTATGTTTGATCGAACGGTACTGAAGGCACCCAACTAGCCTTAAGAAATGAGGTGGTTAGGTGCCATAGGGTAGGTGGTGAGGTGGTGATGAAGTTGTTTTGATTTTGCAGTGGTAAGTTAACAGTTTGCAACGATGGGTGGAGTCGTAAAAATACGCAACTTGCGATACGCAGTGACTTAATCAAGAGTTTTGGCATAATTATGGTTTTGAGGTTGCATTTGAGAGGCCAGAGCAGCAGTGGTTTGTGGACGAAGTGGCCGCCTTCGGACTGCCACTATGCGCGACATTACTGATATCGATTCCCTTGCAGTTCTAGGTCAGCAGCATTAAATATGTGGAGGGCGGTGCTGGTGTCCAGCAGGGTTGTCAGTTGAAATTTTGAAGGTGATCACTGGGAAACTGTATCCTACATGGCTTCGAGGCGGTGGGAAATGCCTGTCATGTGGCCGTTGGCGGTTGGAGTGTGTTTTGGAGTAGAAAGGGATTGTCACTTAGTCAAGATAATTAGGTGGTTGCATACGGTTGAGTTTGTAGTGTTTGATGGAATTGCTCACAAGCACCCAAGTGATGGCTTATATGCGAAGAAGTCGGCGTTTGTTCTTGATGATCGTCTCTTACTTGATGGTGGAAAGTGAATTGTCGGGCTGAGGTAAGATGCTAGGACTGTCCCATCTTGCGGTGCAGGTAGTAGTATTTAAGTGCGCCAGTAAATTCTTGGTGGATGGCCATTTCATAGGTTGGTTGCCTGGTCTGAAGAGTGCCTCGGAATCGTTATTTGGCTGTGATGATGACCATTTTGCTGACTCTGGGTGTCGGAGTCGCAGCTGCTGCGGTGGGTAGGATTGCGATTGTAGTGTCGCCGCGTCGGTGGCGTGGAGGCAGATGGGTCCGTAGGGTGCATAAAGCTGATGCACATCGACCATGAAGAGCGAAATTAATGCCGCCTCTGCTCGCCACTGCTGCCACCTCACTGTGGCACTAGAGTGAGGATGTCCGACCACTTCAGCTAGGTGTCTTCTGTCAAAAGAGTGCTCGCGATTTAACCGGCTGGAACATTTGTCCACTTCGATGTGCCCCATATTGTGGCGCCTTTCCCCACCTCTCATGTTCTGCTATAGATTCATTGCAATACGATGTGTTTATTGTTTTGCAAGCTTGGGTGCAGCAATTCCATTGTATCGTCCTAACAGACCACGAAAAGTGCGTTAGTAAAAATTCGTGTTAGAATGTTAAAAGGTGAGTAGATTTGGATGTGTGAGAGAAGGCTGTGCTGTAGATGAGGTAATGCAGGGCAAAGAAACACGTTGCGATCGGATGGTGTGGTGATCGCACTTCCCATAAACAGACGGTGATTTGCCATTTTGCAGATCAGTACCAAAATGCCCCAATATCTACTTCCCTGGTGCAGTCTGCCATTTTAGCTCCATTGTAAACAGTCCGTGCCTACTGCATTGGATCTGGTCTGTTCCTCACATCACTTAAGCACCATTATTCGACGAAGTGAGACCCACTGAATGCAAAAGCTTTAACCGAAGCATTAATGAATTTTTGTGTGATTTCAAAATACTTCTCACAAACGCAACCTCTTTAGCCTCTCCTTCACTTCTGCTATGCATTTCGTTCCCAAGTTACCATCGCCCATTTCCCAAAATAATTTGTCCATAAATCATAAACGAGTCAATAGCTTTAAGCATTTATCTTACTATGACATCAAAGCAATGACAAATCAAGTTCGACACTGCCGACAAATTGAGGCATCGCGTTAGCTCAAATAATGCCTGATGGAGGAAGCGTTGGACGCCTTCCTCATTTGCGTAAACCTCTTGCTGTTCCAAATTGCACTTGAGCATTGTTCAAGACTGGCGCAAAAAATGCTCAGTCAGAACGAGCGACAACCATGGGCCTAGTGCATGGGTAGAGGCGGGATAGTGTGATAAGGTAGGGGTGCACAAGGTATTCCAAGTTCAGCACTACGCCCTGACGACAAACGACGTCGTGCCATTCCCTAAATGTGGGCGAGAATTCGAATAAGTGGTGAGGCAATCATAGAACATGCACTCTCATACCACCTTGCACACACACTTTCAACATTCTGCTCACCCCTTTGCACTGCACCTGGCGACTAATCAAAAAGCAAGCAAAAACTCACCTATGCAAACGCTTGTGATAAGCTTGTTAGACTGCACAAACTATGATACCTAGTGCCAATGCATAAGGTGTGCATCGCTCCATGCATTTATAACGGTGCTGGGTTCCTTATTTGTTCTAGCGCACAAACCTCAGTCGGCGCACATGGCATTGGGGCCTCGCCACCTCTGCCTAAATAAACACTTGTCACATTGTATGAGCACTGTCATGATGCCTTCCGTGAGTTCAGAGGACTTTCATTTCATTCACTTTTAGATGGTTAAGGAATGGTGTGGAGGGGCTGGTGATTCTATGCCTGCATGAATGACATCACACGAGCAGAGGTGTCGAAGTTTCAGGTGTGTGCGTGTGTGGGTGTGTGTGTGATTGTGTAGCTGAACCCACCAAGTAAGAGTATGCACTGTTCACTGTTGGAAGAGAGGTCGCACATTAATTGCGGGCTGAATAATTAACCTACTACAAGGGACACCAGATAATGAAGCCTAATGCGTGGATAAGCATTGGAAAGGTAAGTCTTTTATCAGTGTGGCTTCTCCTTGACAGCAACGCGTCGCATAAGCTCATGGAAACAAATTGTCAACTGATCTCTAAGAGTATATTCCACTCACAGGTTCATCTGATGGTTGTTGGGTAACCGCTGGAATAAATGCTACAAATTTTCGCCTGCAAAATTCACAACTCACAAATGCATCGCTCACACGAATTGGGTGGAGTTAATGCATTAAATTTTGTCATTAGCTCCACACTACTGGGCTACACACACTTCGGCATGACGTGCCACTTGAGATGCGAGACGCACACGAGGCGAGACAGAGGGTATTACTGAAGTGGAAAAGTAGGTTTCCGTGGACAGCAGGCGGGTAAATGAGATGATGGAGGAGAGAGGTGGGTGTTGGTGTGGGCTGGCGCAGAAGGGGCAAGTATGTGAGTGAAGCAATGCACAGCATGGCAGAAACGCGGTGCAGTGTGCGGTGTTGGCGAAGCAGGATAGGAGGTGCAAGTGGTGGGGTGGGAGGGGGTGTGGTGTGGGTGGCAGCGCATCAAACTTACCTGGCGCCGGGTTCAGGGTGATCAGCAAGGCTCTGACCCCAGGTGGAGGCTCAGCATTGCACTCCGCTGTGTTGAAGCCTGCGACGGGCTCTAATCGGGCTCGCTCGGGTGCACAGTTTTTGCCAGTGGGGAGCCCTCGGGCGTCCCTTTAGCTCTCCCTCTACTTCCACTTACCTTCTGCACGTTGTGCCTTCGTCGCTTCGGCGCCTTCCTCCTTCTGCGTTTGGGAGGCGGCCGTGACTTTGTCGCCACAGAGGCGAGTGGAACGACAGTGATGCTTGATGGCAGTTGAGTTGCCTCCCAACGCCTGAGTGCCTGCTGTGCCATGTCAGACAATCTTCTCCAGTGGCATGCTACTTCTTCATCATTCACAACCGATCCCCACACAGCCTCCTGACAGTGACTCCAGGTGCTGCAACACTTGTCTCACACGGGTTCTACGCTAAGGTTGGCTGGAGATCTGCAATTCGCCCTCTGGTCGATGGTGATAGTCGAGGACTGCTCACGAATGCATCGCTCATATAAATTGAGTGCAGTTTCCGCTGCTAGGCATTGTGGAGTGGATGGTGCAAAAGCGCTCCATTTTCTTCCCATCGAGAAATGAGTTTGAGTCACAACTCATGCTGACAAAACTTGCCATTTTCCTACATTTGATGCTTAATTTCAGCCAATTTTCTAGTGGCTGCTAGAAAACTCAAAAGAAACATTTTGGGGGAATATTTTAACACCTAACAGGTGTGCTCATCTTAAGGCTAAGTGAATCCAATTGGCAAATTTTAGTAAAAATAGAATCCGTTACGCCTGTGTTGCATTTTCTTACCTGATTTGTGGCATTTATCGTTAGGCTTATTCGAGGGGTTTAGTGGCATACGACTTTTAGGAATATGTTTCGCCTTCCTCGCCGCTTCTTAATCCTTCTCCTTTAGGTCTGTGCAGGATCTAGGCTGAGTCCTTCATGCCAAATCACCCTGAGGACTCAAACGCTCTTCGTCATGACATTGTGGTAATAGTGGTAGTCATCAACGCAAATGTGTTTGCTAGTGATCATTACCGCAACGTCGCTTGGATGGGTTGTTTTTGGGTTCCAATAGTGTGCTTTGACGGATAGGGTGATCAAGAGAGCTTCCCACTACTTATTTCTAAGTCGTGAATGCTGTAAGTGAATAGGAAATCCATATTCAATGCTCTTCTTGATTCGCGGTAGCTTGTAGGAATGATGGACACTGCAGTGAGAAAATCATAAACCTCAGGTGCATTCGCCGCCTACAATTGATGCTTCAACGACTTCCAGAAGAACACGAGCATACGATCACAGAAAGCCTCACTTCTAGTTATTGCCTACAATTGTACTAGCCCACTTCCCTACTACAACTCGACGAATCGTACCAACGAGTCGATATATCTCCGTTAGCTAAAGAATCGAATGAGTGCCAAAGAACTTGCATTCCTTGCGATGCTTGTGCAGTGGTGCAGGTAGTATGAAATTCCACCCTTGCGGAAGCTGCCAAACTAGAGGTGATGACTGCATAAGTGGCATACGATTTCCACTGCGCATAAATCAGACATCACTTCCACTTCAAGGCATTTAAAGGAGGCTCTTAGTGGTAGAAAGGAAATAACGAGGATTAACAACAAAATGTTATTTAGCTCAAGAAATTCTCAACTTGACTCGGGAAACGCAGTTAAACAATAAGAAAATGAATAAAGGTTATAACAGTGAAATATCAGCTGCGTACTCAAAGCTTGTTCAGATTGAGCTCTGGTATTCTGGTACAAGTGCACCGTTTGCTTACGTTTCTATTTCAAGCCCTCAACCTCATCAAATTCCTTGTTCTCCGCCTGCCTACATTATCTCCACCCTGGTTTCCCAGCTCTCCAAATCCACAGGGGTAGAGACTATCTAGGTGCTAAGTATGTTACCTCCTCTGAAGCCAATGGCGGCGACCTGCTCATGCAGTTAGCACGCATCGCTCACTTTCCTCCCAAAGGGTGTATTCAAACAAGCATGTACTCCATGGCTACTTCGTCACCTTTTCAACTGGCTTATCAGGGCACTCCACTTGAGTGTAATCCATATGTGCTCTTTCTGGTGATTCTCAACTCTTCCCTCTCTTCGAATCCCACGAGAGGTGCGCGTTGTAGAAGCACATATTATTGTAATAAGCTGCGAATGGATGAGTGCAGACCTGCGCTTTGCGGACGATGCAGACAATGCAGTTTACTGGTAGTGTTGCTCGGAAAGTAATACTAGTCCATGAACCGCTGCAGGTGGCAGAGGAGACAAATGTAGCTGCACCACGACTCACACTCTGACAGCAATCCTGCGCTCGCTTGTCTTTGTGTAGCAGCAAATAATCAATGCACGACGGGATGCTACTTCCAAGCTTGGCAAGAAAATACAGCTTGACACTCTCATTTTACCACCTGCGAGCGCCTTGAACGACAAAGCGCTTATTTGGCGCAGTGCATCCATCTCTATACGCAAACAGACACCGGTAAAGGTATATGCCTTCATCAGCTGGACTTGAATGATATTAGAAATCCTTCAAATATTTGGGCAGATTTAAGTGCGTCTTTGACTATTACGGGTCTTACGTCTTTTCATATATAAATGGACTACAAAATTAGCGCCTCGTTTACTATGTAGCGTTTTAAGTAACTCCTATTGACAAATGCAGCAACTAAAGTAAACAGGCGAGAGATTCAGCATTTGCTGTGCCCATGAATACTGCCTCCAACACTTCTTCAGATAACAAAAGAAAGAGAACGCTTCTCCATCATCCACTCCACACTACCGAGCAGCGGACACTGCGGCATGACGTGCCACTTGAGATGCGAGACGCACACGAGGCGTGACAGAGGGTACTACTGAAGTGGAAAAGTAGGTTTCCGTGGACAGCAGGCGGGTAAATGAGATGATGGAGGAGAGAGGTGGGTGTTGGTATGGGCTGGCGCAGAAGGGGCAAGTGTGTGAGTGAAGCAATGCACAGCATGGCAGAAACGCGGTGCAGTGTGCGGTGTTGGCGAAGCAGGATAGGAGGTGCAAGTGGTGGGGTGGGAGGGGGTGTGGTGTGGGTGGCAGCGCATCAAACTTACCTGGCGCCGGGTTCAGGGTGATCAGCAAGGCTCTGACCACAGGTGGAGGCTCAGCATTGCACTCCGCTGTGTTGAAGCCTGCGACGGGCTCTAATCGGGCTCGCTCGGGTGCACAGTTTTTGCCAGTGGGGAGCCCTCGGGCGTCCCTTTAGCTCTCCCTCTACTTCCACTTACCTTCTGCACGTTGTGCCTTCGTCGCTTCGGCGCCTTCCTCCTTCTGCGTTTGGGAGGCGGCCGTGACTTTGTCGCCACAGAGGCGAGTGGAACGACAGTGATGCTTGATGGCAGTTGAGTTGCCTCCCAACGCCTGAGTGCCTGCTGTGCCATGTCAGACAATCTTCTCCAGTGGTATGCTACTTCTTCATCATTCACAACCGATCCCCACACTACCTCCTGACAGTGACTCCAGGTGCTGCAACACTTGTCTCACACGAGTTCTACGCTAAGGTTGGCTGGAGATCTGCCATTCGGTCTCTGGTCGATGGTGATAGTCGTGGTCGGCATCAACTCAATTCGGTGGAAGTTAGGCGAATACCTCTTTTATGCCTGACTTGAGGCTTCATGCGGTAGCCCGCCTTCGTGTGATTTGCGGCACAATGAAGCAGAGCAGTGGTTAGAGTTTGAAGTTCCAGCTTTTGCAGTTGGGTTCAACGACAAATTCAAAGGGCGCTATCGGTCACCCTGAGGTGATGGCGGTGTTGGCTTCATTACTTTTATTTTGCTTTCGGTCAGAGTCACTATCGGGTAGATTCGAAATCCAAATTCACCCACCGAGCATAGGTGAGTTTTTGCTTGCTTTTTGATTAGTCGCCAGGTGCAGTGCAAAGGGGTGAGCAGAATGTTGAAAGTGTGTGTGCAAGGTGGTATGAGAGTGCATGTTCTATGATTGCCTCACCACTTATTCGAATTCCAGCCCACATTTTGGGAATGGCACGACGTCGTTTGTCGTCAGGGCGTAGTGCTGAACTTGGAATAACTTGTGCACCCCTACCTTATCACACTATCCCGCCTCTACCCATGCACTAGGCCCATGGTTGTCGCTCGTTCTGACTGAGCATTTTTTGCGCCAGTCTTGAACAATGCTCAAGTGCAATTTGGAACAGCAAGAGGTTACGCAAATGAGGAAGGCGTCCAACGCTTCCTCCATCAGGCATTATTTGAGCTAACGCGATGCCTCAATTTGTCGGCAGTGTCGAACTTGATTTGTCATTGCTTTGATGTCATAGTAAGATGAATGTTAAAGCTATTGACTCGTTTATGATTTATGGACAAATTATTTTGGGAAATGGGCGATGGTAACTTGGGAACGAAATGCATAGCAGAAGTGAAGGAGAGGCTAAAGAGGTTGCGTTTGTGAGAAGTATTTTGAAATCACACAAAATTCATTAATGCTTCGGTTAAAGCTTTTGCATTCAGTGGGTCTCACTTCGTCGAATAATGGTGCTTAAGTGATGTGAGGAACAGACCAGATCCAATGCAGTAGGCACGGACTGTTTACAATGGAGCTAAAGTGACAGACCGCACCACGTGAAGTAGAAATTGAAGCATTTAGAAACTGATCTGCTAAATGACAAATCACCGTCTGGTTATGGGGAGTGCGATCATGAGGACGAACCGTGGTTTTTTAGTTATGAGGTCAGTATGAAGTATGGGCCACGACAAGGCAAAGTTATCGACATGATCTCAGGCTACAATGGAGTTTAATGCCCAGTAGCCTAGGCAAGAAGGAACATATCATCCGCTAGCAGTTATGGAGCGCTGACTTAATCATGGCAAGGACGACTACTCACGGTCATTGTTTGGCAGCGTTTGTGTCTTTGAACAGCACAGTAAGTCCCGCAATGAGTTAAAGTGGGTATATCAGCATTGACGATGTCGTCAAATGCTTGCTCCTGCCCTCTTAAGCGCGGTGGGTCGGTTAGAGTGGCGGCAATGATCACGATCCGTAAGTTGCCATCAATGTATCAATCTGAAGTTGGTCAAGCGCAATTAACACTGGCGCTACGCTAGCTACAGACAAGGCACCTCTTAGATAAAATGGATGGCTTACCCTCCTTAGTAATGCATGTGGGCGGGTAGTCCCATGTGAATCCATCCATACAAGTAGCAGAGATGGATCAATTTACACGGCTTTCATTTAGCATGTGCTTAATGACACTTATATGAGGTGGTCGTCTGCAACCATGACGTACGTTTTTATAGGCATTTGTCGAGGGGCGTAAGCCTTCAACCTACTGACGACCAATTTCTCTACAGGGGCAACCTTCAGCTGAAACAAATGGATTCTAGCCTGTTCATCGTCAAGCACAATAATTATGCGTTGGACTCACCATCAAGTGAAACATTAAATACATACCTTCACCACGAGTGTGTAGTGGAGGGAGTCGATGAGGAGTGCACTCTAATTGATCTCATCCCATTGAGACAATCAGGGCAAAGCCAAGTGTACAAGCAAGCGCACTCCCCGATGTTTCGATGTTCAAAACCTGAACAAATGAAAAATGCATCTTTTGTTTAAAGTCTTCCGTACAAATTTGTAAAGGAAATGGTTACTCAGGGATAAGTGTTATATATGTTCATACACATATACATATTCATACACATATTTATATATGCATATAATTTGCTGGCTTGCTGCAAAAGTAGAAGTTTTAAATTTGTCAAGTTTATGCAAACTCGAATTGAAATACAAGCTATTTAAAGGAGGTGTTTTCCTCCAGACTACGGAGAAGGAAGAAATGTCCTACACTTTCTAAACATTACCTGTGAATCAAACAGATTTATGCAATCCCCAGTAATTAGACTTTAGCATTTAGTTTAAACCCTTCTGTTGTATTCTTTCCATAGCCTCTCCTCATGCACCATTTTGCATTACTGATTCACACTGCCTGACCCAAACATAGCTCATCTGCTAACCGCCCATTGGTGAAGGTCGATGACTTAGCTTGTTTAGGAATCAAAGGCCTCGTTCACGCCGCATGTTCCGAGCAAATATCGCTTAAATAGGCAGCACCAATTTTGGCAGTAAAAGTGCAATTAAACAACGTTATAAGCTGCTGTTTCTTGATGGTTAGCTTTTGAACCACCATCCTACGCTTTGAGGCTGATTCACTGGCCAATTTTCGACTGGTGCAGAAATCCCTTTTCTAGTTTTCCATGTTTGCTGAGTTACCCCTCAGTGGTAGTGTGCAGACAAGACGGGCGACACATCAACTAGTATTACGAGCGTTCACCTTCGCAGAAGCATTAATGGCAAGTGAAATAGCGGTGTAGGTGATGCAGCAGGTGTTGAAGGTATTCAAAGCAGCCATCAACAATACACGGAAATCCTACTTTGTAGCAGTGGAAGGGTCAGACTGGGACTGGGACCATGTTCGACTGTTCCCACTACTGTTACTTAGTCATCCATTAGTCAAGGATGGTAGGGTTAGTCCAACAGGGCCATACCTGCGTCCTACCGCCAGTCAACATGGTGTCTTAGGCCAGGACTGACGCGTTTCACGTGCTGTCGACCTGTCATGACTCAGGCACTAGACTTCCGTATATGCGTCACCCACCTCAGGTGCACACGATGCAGATACTCGCCACGTAGAGTGGACCCGCCTCTTGGCTGAGGGCGGTCCACTGTCTAGCTCGCCAATTAGCGCTATTGCACACCTCAGCACTTTTAAAAGAGCAGCAAAGTGGGGAGGATCTAGTGCAAATTAGAGCAATTTACTGGTCAGTGGGTGATTGTGAATGTGTTTTGGTGACCAGAATAAAAAGTCAGATCAGTGACATTTTCTTTTAGATTTCATTCCACTCGTGATATTTCATCTACGCACTAAGTTCTAGCATAAGTGCAAAACTCCAATTATTGCACAGCCTTCTCGTTAATCTGCCCACCTTCCCCATACTAGGGGATGTTGTTGGAATACCCCAGAATTACAGTCACATTTATGCCACTTTGTGGTGGTGGTCGTGGCATGGGAGAGGAAGGCGCCACCACTCCTATTGACTGCATATGCCAGCATCAGGGCCTGTTCAAGGAGATAGGTGCAGGTGATGTCGCGATGACTGTCGCGGTGTTTCGAACGCCACCTACCGCCTGTGCATTGGGCACTACCCAGTACCGGGGGATGTGATCAGGTGCAATGTGGTGCAGTGTGATGCAGGAAGAGTCTGGGCAACAGTAAGTACATCCGCGCGTGGAAGTAGGCTTGTGTCTGAAGGGAGTGGCAAGGAGTAGGGCATTGGCACTACCTGAGTATGCACCAGGAAAGCTTAAGTTTTGAGTGTGGCGCTGGATTAAGTAGGTTCCATGCTAGTATGAAGTCCTTTCTCCTGACCATATGTGAAAATCCCAAACCGGAAGTCGCGTGAGAAACTGGGTCACGCACGCTGATGACCTGACTTTAAGCCAAAGTGCCCGACGCAATGGTTGTTTTGGTAAAGGGTTTGGGTTAACACAGGGCTTACTTGACCATTCCACAACAATCGACAGGCGTTCACGAAGGATGGTCCGGGGTCGGTTCACAGCAAAATACTAAAATGAATTCCGACCTGTTCTAGCATGTTTATCAGACAAATCATGATTTACCGTTCAGAGTCATAAATTAAGCAATGTACGCGGAAGAAAATGCATTTTAAAACACGAAGTAGTATGAAACAATTGCAATTGATGATAAATAAATATTGGTAAACCATCTATAAGGGTGCGATGTGGAATGAAGTTCTGATCACTAGTTCCTCTTCGGACAATTGACCCCGTGTAAAATGGAAGTAGCAGTGGCGCCTGCCTAAAAATCAAATTTACTCTCTCTTTTATCACAGTTGCGCCTGAAGCAGTTGCTAATGCATCTAAAGCGCTTTCCGTTTCCTACCAATTAACACTGTCACAGAACCGACTGTACATTCCTCGTATTGTGCTCATTTTGACCTCTGCATGGACACCATGCTTCTTTCATTGCTACTCACCTACTTGGGTCTTTCTTTCTAATGCCTCATCCTATTCAAAGCCATTTCAAAGCGAGATACCATTCACGTTGAGAAAGTGCACACGTATTCTCCCCCATAGATGGGACGAACTCGCTCTTTTACTACTGGATGGAAACAATGGGTTAGTGCATTCGCCTGTGCCACGCTCCTTGTTGAATGGATTTGCTAGCCAATTGCCCATCAGCGTGTACCAAGGACTCCATCCTCGTTGATGATATCTTTGTTACACCTAGGTACACAGTGCGTTAGTCTGCTATTTTGTGTTGAACACGTGCCAGTGCCTGCAAGCAAACGCTATCTCTATCTGCCCAATGAAATGGCTGTTATCTGGAAGTAGAGAATGCTACTCGCATTCAGGGTGCGCATGCCCTTCGAGAACCGATGGCATCCATCCGAAACGAGTTTATCACCTAATGAGCACATTTAAGCAAGCATGCATGGCATCTAGTCAATGAAGATGGTCACTTTTTGTTTGTAAACCAACGACACTACAGAATCAAACCATACCCGTTCAATCCAAGTGTGACAAAACACGCAGAAAACTAATGGCAGGTAAGAATCACCACTGAAATCCTATCCACCCCACACATCGCAACCCCCCCTCCCACAATGGATTGTCTTCACCAATGGTGCTTCCAATACATATGAACCTATAGCACAACTGCGGTTTTAATGTCCGGTAGAAATCGCTGACTGATTGTGACATTTGCAGTAACTCCAAAAGTAGGCGTTGTTACTGATACCGCGGTGGTGCACCGTGTTAAGATCAAGAAGGGCAACAAGCCAATTTGGCAATCGTTGCATATTATCTTGCAGTTCTAAGTCATACTTTTGCAAAGAACAAGGCCAACTTTATTTGCACTCACCACATCAAAGGGCGTCAAGCTTAGGTGGAGTAGCAGTGCACCCAAATGGGGGTACTACTGCAGCACATTGGTGCAGCCTAAGTAGCTCACATTTTGACGTTTAGTCAATTTGGCGAATACACAGGTTTGCAATGGAAAGTTCTATGAGACGTCTGCTGCGCTGCTTCGATAGGAAGTGCCGCACCACCGCACTTTGGGCTGACATTTACGAGCTTAAATGATTAGTTGATCAGTTGTGATGAAAGAAGCATAGCAATCATGTCGCCTAGTGAAGCGATGCATGAGTCTATGCAGACATGCAATCGTCATCGCGATAGGTAGTTTGAAGCAAATAGATGCCTGTTTATCACTGTACATTGTCCATTGTAGTTGCCTGTAAGTGAAGAGTGATGTGCTTCATGTCAAGAAGATTGCTGTAGATCATTGTTCGATTCCTAAGACGTCAACCTAGACTCGGTGGAGGAAGGGGGATAAATGGAAAATCCGCAATTATTGAGTTTATGCCAAGAAAGGGAAGGCGTCTGCCAAGCTTAGGAATTCCTCCGCCATTGTATCAACGAGTTACCAAAGTCATCCTCATTGTACGGAACACCCAGCCCAGTTGAGTGCAAATCAAAATGTCTCGTCGTGACTATAATAAACGACGCGGACCTTTGATGGTTTCCGGTCCTAGTTTTCAACGTGCATAGGCGAGGTGTGCATTATCGCCCTAGAGGTAACAGGGATATTGCCATTGTTGATCCCTATATTGTTAGAAATCACGTTATAGTTTGTTTCAGTAACCAAGTAGGCACCCAAATGGTGACTCGATGATGATGACCACAGCAGTGTTTGGGAGATGACAATACCAGTTGACGCCTAAATCCAAGTTATGATTAGGGCATCATGCCACGAAGTTCACAACACACCAAACTATTTTGCTTTCACATCACAATTCAATGATGGACTCGATGTCTGCACACGAAATTATCATTCAGACACTACAAACTAAGATGCCTGCATGAGTGGAAACACAAAAAACTATAGTATCACGGATTTTGAGCGATAAGCATATATTTATAAGGGCGAAACTCGTAATGATCTTAAATTGAACTCAAGCGGTCCCAATTCTGCCTGAATGAATGCGTGATGTAGGATGACTTCTGTCGGTGTCATCAAACCATATGGTCGATAGACCACAATGGCCAAGAAAGAGAGGAGAAAGCTTATCAGCTGGCCACGAATTGTGCAAACATCCCGATAAAGGGCAAATAAGGATGCCAAGGGGAACAGACTTTAAACCAGTCTCTTCTCATTGCATTGTGCAAACAGAAACCAATCTGCCAGAAGCAAGTTTTTCTAAGCGTAGTCTAATCTGAATTGAGCATGTGTAGTTAGCACACCATCGTTCACACACATAAGGCAATCAAACCCAACTCCACTTAAAAGGGTCTACCCAGAACCCTACATGCCATCTGCTACAGCAAAAGTGGTGATTCAAATTTCGTGTATCAGTTTATGCATGCATGACACACAGCCAGTCCCTCAGCCAAAGGTGACTGTGCACTCGAGCAAAACCACCGAGTAAGAAAGCGATGAGAGCGGTCACTTGAATTCTGCTGTTTCAACCCTCGAATGCACATAGGGAATTTCGCACAGGTTTACAGCGTCGAAAGGCGTTTATTCACCTGTTAGATCTGAAGACGTGCTCCCGTGCTATAAGCTCACGCATATGGAGAGGGCTGTGGCAGCCTTTTTACTCTGACTCGACAAGTCTGACTGAAAGTAAATCGATCTGGGTGAACGCACAATAGGCAGAGAGAACTCACCGAAGAGGGAAGCACGACCAGCCCAAAGTGAGCATAAAGTTGTATGCCAGAAACATGAGGTCAAGCACTGTGGTAATGAATTGGTTGAAGGCGTGACAATGCGATTGCAATTTGTGAATTAAACGTTGCTTACGTGAGCCCATACTAAGAAAGATGTACCTGGAATATGAGATTTTTGGCTGCTAGCGAGGATCATAGGTGATTCAGTGCTAGAATCGGCCTTCCTCTAGCCTTCAAGCCCTTTAGCACAATTAGAAAATGACTAGCTCACATGGAACATCATTCAGGTGTCAAATATGCAGAAACATCACAACTCTATCAATGCTGATTGCTCCAAGGACCTGTTGCAGCTCTTGGAAACTCACAATGCGGGTGCGTTCGATTATGCGCCTTATGAGGTGTGGATATACGTCAGCATCTCTACAACACACCTTCCAATGTGCAGCTCTAATTATGAGACTTACATAAAAGCATGCGTGTGAAACCTAATTAAATGGGGTCTAGATCGACCCCTTTCCCATAAGCTGCCTAAGCTTTCCTCTTCCAAAGGCACCAGTTAAAGGTTTCAATGTATTCTACCTCTCCCAGTAGATTGTTTGAGCAATTTGCATGCGTTGGGGTGAGGTGGCAGTGGGGCAGATTTTGAGTATCGTGCAGTAGATGCGCATGCAAGATAAAAGCGTTGAAGCCAATGTCCGGATGCAAAACAACTGAAAGACCATAAATGGCGCTTGCTTACAATTCGGATTTTTAGGTGCAGTCATCTGAATTCCCATCATAGAAATATTGACATCTCGCTACTCTTTGTGAGGGTCGTCCCACATTATCACCAAACTCATTTGCTTTGTGACCAACCAAAAGCCGTTAGCAGCCAAGTAAGGCTGGTTTGACTTTGGCAGACACTTCTAATTGCTCCATAGGTTGCGCAACAAAGCTTAAGAGGACTTCTGATCAAATCAAAGTTATTTTATTAAAAGTACGACCTTAGTAATTAGTATAAGGTGTGTATATTACGCCATCTTTCAACATTGATGCGTAAACCTCAAAGGCACAGGTCTGGGTATACTTAGTAACCCATGCTTTGCCTCCAGTTGTGCAGAAATGAATTTGCTTGTTGTGGTTATCCAGACCTTGCATGGTGTATCGCTCCTAGGAAATTATCAGTAAGCTGTGCAGACAACAAGTCTTCTCCCTCATAGGTACACCGGCAACTGTCTCTTGGGACGTATACTGGAGCCATTCCCAGACATCCATGCAGTCAGGCAGTCAGACATGTAGCGGTCAAGCAAGCGAGAGAGACACCCACAGAGCCGAGTAATTAGGCAGACAATGAAGGTGGACAAGGCAGAGTAGGAGTTGGGAGTGGTAGTTGGAGAAAGGATGAGGAATGAATCGGAATGATGCGCTCCTATCCTCCTCTTCCTCACCCTCCTCTTCTCATGTCTTCCTCCAAAATCGTGGTCGTTTAATTGCTTTTCAACTGTCAATTTCGGAAACAGTCACTTGAGTTGCCATACCGCTACATGCAGATTTTGCACTTAAAAGAAGTGGTGAGGAGGACGACAGAATCCCTTCTATCCATAGTGTTGGATGTTCTGAAACGTTGAGTGGGAATAAGCTTTGAACTAGTTCCAAGGTCTCTTTGCTCAAGGCCACAATTTACAAAGCCTCGTTGCCTGGAAGGCAAGCTTCAAGACAGCACCCTACCAGTCGATCGATATGCACCTCCGCGAGCGAGCAGCTGATACCGTCCGGGTTCAATCAACACTTTAATGCACCAGTCAGCTGATCAGCTCTTTGAATACTCGCGATAAGGGAATGAAGCTGCAGTGGGAGAGGAAACTCCTTTCCTGGATCCCTGCAGTGCTTCAGGATCTCCAACCCCTTAACGATGACACCATGGCTGCAGTACCCACGCGATTCGATAACCTTCACTCATGGCTGTTGATGGCTCTTAAACGAATGAATGCAAACCACTTTCGCTCTTCGGCTGGCTTCAAAATATGTGAGCCCCCACATACAGGCATATCTGCCTTATCGACTATTTATGCTGCCGACCCCATTGGGTCGAAACGGTGAGTTCTGGTTATCGAAGATGCAGGTGGCTGGGCCATACGTCATCCGGTGGCAAGTCTCAATGCTTGTGCACATTTATTTATTTTCATTCCTGAGAGCTTCTAGCTTATCAATGATGAGGAATGTCGCTTCTCAACACCATTTCAGGTATACTTCCACCCTCCATTATACTGACCATCCAGTTCTCATCTCCTCATTTTATTTCGTGTCAGGGATTCGAGTGTACCTCAAAGTGCTACCTTCAGGATGGTGCAGCTACTGCCGAGGAACATTCTGTTGAAGAGGTAGCTTCAGAGAATACTGGTGGTTAGACATGCAGAGTTTCTTAAGGAATAAAACATTCAGACCTCTGCGATGCCGACAATCCTCCTTCCTTCTTGAAACCACCTGTAGCTATCAGAAATCAGGGGAAGTAGCCGCAGCAACGACACTTTTTTAGATCTTGCCTAGAGTTGACTAGTCTCAACTCTGCTTGTAAGACAGCAAATTACTCTGCCAGTGGGGTTTGGGACAACCGCACAGTATTGGCAGAGTTCAATCCAACCTCTGCCCGAGATCAATATGGCATAATGAGGTGACCGAGCCACCAACCACGTTGACGACGTGCACGACTTGATCGCTGCTCCAACAAAGTTCTTCTTGCCCTTATTCACGGTTCAAACTGAATTGCACGCGAAGTCGCGCAAATGCGCAGTTCTCCGAACTCCCAGTAGGCTCGATTTCAGCACAGACGCCTTTATTACCAATGAGCGGTGAAAAGGGCAGAGGCGCTCACGGGTGCATGGGTGTCCGATAACTGCACAAGTCACTGAGTAGTTTCAGTTGCGGCTACTGACTGCCTTGATGGGCTGACATTGACAACAGATTAAGTACTTGGAGATACTGGATTCCCCTGCACGTTACACCATGCAATCGAGGACCAAGTGAGTAAGGGTTGGATAGGAGTGGCAAAATGGAACCCTAAACGTCAAACTCCCTCATGCATGCCAAAGTGTAGAATGCTTAATTACCAGGAGATGGAACTCAAAAGGGCCATTTATCGGTCTGATTATTTACGCGCGTTACTGATGCGTTGCTGTGTACAGAAAAGGGCAAGCATGGCAATCAGGTTGGCTCTCCATTGGGGACAATAACGGGATGGCGTGCAACAGTTAAGTTAACCAAAGCGTTCGCCTTGGAGCAGTTCATTGTTTCCACTTCTCACTAGCCTTTGGGGTATAGTCCTCCTCGCCTGAATCAAGACTTCCCTCCAGGCCAGACATGTGGCGCCGCCGCCATTGACACCAAAGCTGACTGGCGTGCTGAAGGTGCCGTTCTCTCTGATGGACACACCACTTCACTGTCTGAACTCGACACCCTTGAGGGCGAGGAAACCGAATGCAAACTGAGGGGCGAGCCTTCGAAGGCACCAATGCAAACAGCATGAAATGAAGTGCCACTGCCCGCGTACCACAAGCAACGATGCTAGACGAACTAGAAGTAGCCAGTGACTCATTCCATATCACCTTGATCTAAGATGCAAACACGTACACATGAGCAGTGATGAGAGCAGTAAAAAGGAGCAGCCTCTGCTTCTGTCCTGGGCAAAGCTAATTCAAACCCATTTCGTTTGAGGCAAGTGGTTTCAGGATATTTGAAGCATTGAACAACCAGCAGATCTGTCTGCCTACCCGTTAGTCTTCACTAACGCTGCTTGGGAAGCGAATTCACTTAATTTACTGACTGCGCTCACGATTGAGTGATTGATGTTTAGGAAATACGATTGCTGCAACTCAACAAGCGATCGCTTACATCATCAGTGACCAGTGGATCGCCGTTCTAGAGTGTCACGTGGCATACAGCTAGAAAGCATTAACGCAAGACCTGCCTGCCAGAATTGCGTTCAATCTCTTTAGAGTTACCCTGCATATCCCTATAAATAGGGTCTGGCGGTGGTCGCGTCTCCCGCCTCCTGATTGGTGCGTTGATACATCAAATTAAGCCTCCTGTATAAAGTGCTGTGCTTCGATTGCAACTAGCAGCGCATTCCGTTGCCAATTTGGATTCTCATCAACCCACATTCAAATGCCACTCCTTCATGCGCCAATTATTCCAATTCCTTCACCCGTACCACTCAATCCCCTTCAATAGCAAGTGGTTTGCCAAACAAGTTGGTTCGGCTGAAGGGCAGGCGTGCGTCTAACTGCAGCCCTAGTTACGGCGCAGCAACAAACCAATATAGCAATTCATTCACCTAAACTCCAACAAATATGGAGGCGTTTGCAACGAACAAAACATGGAGTAGATGTAGCTGCTCCATTGCTGGCGGGAAGACTGAAGTTGTGCGGTAAAGTCAACACGCGTATAACAGAAAAATGCATTCAAGACAAGCACCATCTCACTTGACATACGTTCCACAGGGCAAAATTTCCAGTACCGCAGTAGCAACTGCACACACCACTCATTTTACAAGCGCGATGACACCGGTAACAACGACGTGGCAAATGCGGTCGCAGACGCACGTCCCAGGGCAGCAGCAGCTCTAATACGAGCGATGGCAAGATCACGGTTTCAGTCGAACAATCAACTCCTGAAATAACTGCTCGCCAGCAATCTTACCTCAAGTCATGAATGCACTCGTCACCACCACGTCGTGTGCATTTGAGAACGAAAACGATCTCACCTCTTTCGAGCAACTGCATGGATGCTTTGCAATAAGGTTACCGCCTTGGTATCATTCACTGTCTCTATCCTAGCCACGTAAGACTACCACGGCATCCCAACCTCGAAGATAGCTTTGTTCCCTGCATCACATCGACCTCAGCAGCCGACAGCCTATCGCACTATCTCGAAACCATCAGTGCTGTCGTCCGCAAGACCAAATGGCAAGACGTGGAATTGCACGCACTTCGACATCAGGACGAGCCAAGTGAAGGCAGTCTGGAGGTAACCAATTCATCTGCAAATCACCACAAATACAAATGCGAGAATGCTAATTAAAATACTAGTGCTTGGTTTAGAACTGTTGACTAGAACGCAGTGCATAACAAGGTGCAAAGAGTTAACAATAATTTTACTCTTAATTAAAGCAAGTCAAGCGTCATCCCCCGGTCCATCCTGCTTCTAAGAACGAGCCAGCTGCCCAAATGCCATTCAACTAAACAAAGTAATTGAGATGTCGGACTTGATGCCCTAATTTTGCATCACTGCTACTACCACCACAACCACAACCACCACCACCACCACCACCACCACCACTACAAAAGCAATCTTCACCATGCCAAGCACCGATAAATGCCCACGGTTCTGCACAAATGCCGCAGATAAGAAGTGGAACAAGACTGCTGGGAATCTTGTCAGATTCCACTGAAAGGAGGGTGCTGGCCAGCGATCGTGAGGAGCACTCAATT
The DNA here is from genome assembly GCA_001923025.3 of Taenia multiceps. Lineage (NCBI taxonomy): Eukaryota > Metazoa > Platyhelminthes > Cestoda > Cyclophyllidea > Taeniidae > Taenia > Taenia multiceps. The sequence continues at coordinate 780,541 of CM010317.1, read as the reverse complement.
TCCTCAGCTCTAAAAATGGGACCGGGGTGCACTTACCTACTGGAGGTTCTAGCCAAGGAGAAGAGGTACAATCCTCTGAGTTGTAGGAAACTAGGCCAGCGATCCACACTGTAGAGTAATAGCGTAGGAGAGGAGTCGAAGTCTTCAAATTCGTGAGGCAGTGCCCAACACCTCCCACTGGATGCACTTCAGCCTTTCCATTCACCAAAATCGAATAAGTCATCCATGGTGTCAGTGTCAAAGGGACCGGTTCAGCAAACAGCACTCGAACACTAGCAATATTTATCAGAAGAAGTCGAGGGTAACGCCTACGACAGCATCGCCAAAGCATGGTATATTGCGTTCGCAATCAGTGCGTGTCTGCTAGACAGCAAAAACCTTGAGGACTACCCACACATTGTGTTGTTTTACCAACAAAGAGCTAAGATTAATGGTTCAAGCCGATTACATTTCCACTCAAATGCCTCACCTCAGTTTACTTTTCCCAAAACGAAAAATCATCTTGCCAATCATTTTGAGGTGTTGGAAGGAGGTCACGAATGCATTGCGTGACAAGCAAGCAGTTGTGATAGGGAGCATGAGCGCCTATTGCGGCGGAACAGCTTCAATCCAAAGGAGAATTGAGGTCAGGAAACAAAAACGCATAAATGGGCAGGCAGGCAGGCAGGCAGGCAGGCAGGCAGGCAGGCAGGCAGGCAGGCAGGCAGGCAGGCAGGCAGGCAGGCAGGCAGGCAGGCAGGCAGGCAGGCAGGCGACCCCTCTCTAATTAAACCATCCCGAGAAAGAAGCGAAAATTGCATGTGCACCTAATCACTCCCAGTGGTGGCTCGTCCTTGCATTCTGCCGCGAGAGCTGCCAAACTCCAGAGCTGGATGCTATCGATTGAGAATAAACTGACAAGGGACAACCCAGACCCTCTGCATGCTACACGCCACCAGTCGCGAAGATCTAGCCTCGAATGGCAAGCAGCGAGGAGCGAATGCTCACTAAGGCAACGACGCATGTTCTGATGGCCTGGAAGCTGGTCTACTCATCGGAGGTACAGCAATGGAGCACCCGAGTGACCTCCTTAATTAAACATACATCAAACACGTTGCCTTTCCTCTAGCCTTCCTTCAGCCATGTCACCAGCTGTCGCAGTCATCAAGCTCAATCGAACCAGGAAGATGTCTTCCGTCATCGCCACAGATCCCTCCTGGTAGTTTAATTGGATCTGCAGTTTTACCCTCCATGCATCTGGGTTTGGGGGAGACAGAGACATGCGTTGGGCATCGTGAGCGTCCGTAGTTAGTCGTAGGAAGGCAGGCCCAAAGTCAACTGTCAGACTCCTGTCAAAACAACAGTCTCAAGATCACATCATCGACAAAGCAGACACGTACCACGATGGCTGCCAGTAAAATATCAACTGCAGCACCCACTCACCACCTCTTGCATCTTAGGTATCCATCAACCACAATCCGCCTGCCCTAACCCAGCAATGCACTCGATGCCACCAACTCGCTGGCGGCAGTTGGAATAGAAGCACAAAACCCGTACTTGCTGAAGTGCAAGTGCAATGGACCACAACTGGACAACCAGTAGTCTCACTCACTGCAGCACTCTATAAACGGCTACTTATTGGTGATTTCGATTAATCTGCAGTCCAGCTGCACAGCTGTGAGAAGTAGGGCACCACTTTGAGGCGTTCGAGAAAGACAACAGCCTGTGTTGTTAAGTTTATTCACACCATCTTATAAGTGGTCGCACAGCGTAGATTGCATCAAGTTGCCGCCGACGAAGACTTATTGTGTGCACACGATTGAGGATCAGCTTGGTATCACTTCAGCGAAACAATTGCAGGCTAAACATTTCAGAGAAATCAGCCGAACTAGACAAGAAACCCAACTGATGCCCAACACGTCACAACTCAATAGGCAAACTAAGGTGAGAGCAGCACACGACATCGAGGCGATTTGCATTGTACACTGGCCAGTGATAGGCCAGGGAAGTCGGCTTCTATCTCATCTTTGGGAAGTGTTCCTCAAAGGCAGCAGATGTTGGATTGGCGGAAGCCGTCGGCATGGACTTGGGCCCACAGATAAATAGCCGCTGAACGCTGTCGTACCAATTTCTGCGATGCCTACATTTTTCCACTCCCAATTTTCCCTTCCACTGCAAATGCTACTGCCACTCAGCTGTCGTCTTCCACAACATCGCTTCATTCTCCAGCAGCTCATAGGGAAAATTAAACGCCACCAACAACCTAATGCACCGCCTGGAATCCTACTATTTGTACAGTCATTTTCCGGCAATTTGCTCATTTAGGCTGCGATTGCTTCCCGTTAGCTACTCTCCAGATGTCCAACAACTCATAACTGACGACCTGTTCCTAAGGTAACCTATGTTTGCATGGCTTTGAATCAAGCCTAAACGTGGGATGGTTGGTGCGTTCGACCCCCACACGTCCCAAACTTGGGTGAGTAAAGCCGGCAAGGTGCCGATTTCTCTTAACCACAGAAACTCATTGCAGCAAAACAGCATCACCGAATTCGATTCGAGGCGCATGACAGACAACCGACTCTGTGAGTTGCTCTTGATGCCAGACCTGATGCGGAGGAGGAGACTTAGGAAGTGTGTCTCCGGATCAATCATATGTGCATGAGATCAATGATCTGCAGTTTGATTTGCGAAATCGTGAAACCGTATTTCCAATGCACCCTATTCTGTGCCACTTTGAGGACGTCAAGTTCATCACATGGAGTGACGAGGCAGGTAACTTGGAGGGATTGCGAGAAGGTGCGGTGATGAAGTGTTTGTGCGATTGCAGTGGTAGTGGTGGTTTCTGGACCGCCGGAGTTAACAGTTCGCTCTGCGCCACTTCAGTGAGTGTTGTGCCAGCAGACAATCTCAGCGTTGATAGCAGATATTTTCCTGCAGCCGTGAATGTGCGAATCCAGAGCAGACTCGGGTCGTAACACAAAGCAAGATGCTTTTCATACATTGCGTCCCACGCAATTGAACAGCAGCTTCATCGTTTCACGACACAGCACCTGCTGATTCCACTAGAATTCAGGAGAACGCCAGTCAGTGTAGCCTGCTCGACATCCCCAAATGACTGTGCACAATCGGGTCCAACTGAATGCAGCTCGCCTCTACCGTAATTATGACCACCATGCTGTGAGTCGGAGTGTCATCATCTAAGGACAGCACCGATCGTCGCGCACTGCATGGGAGGGAGAGCAGCTGCAATAATGCGCTTTATTCTACACTCCGCTTTGCGTTGGAGCGACACCCACTCACTTAGTTCTGGTCCCAGTATGCGCAATTTGTGAGAATAAAAGCTGCGGAACAATATTTTACATGCATTAGCGACCTAGGGTGTGCTGGAATTATGTGTACTTTCACTCCTCAATCACATACTTAGTAAGTAGGAACGGTAGCGAGGCATGTGAAACGGTAATTAAGACGCGAAGCCAAAAGGTGAAATTGGCTATTCTCTTCGGCTGTACTATACCATGCATAAATTGTTTCATTAAATGCACCATGATTCGGTTTGCATTTCTTTCATGCGATCCCGAAGCCGATGCGAAAGCAATTGGTTTCAGACGGATACAAGTGGCTTAAGAGGAAGCTGGGTGCAGCCGTACCAGGCGCGTGTGAGGCATGGGATGAGTGCATCACCGATGCCACTGCAAAGACGAATTATTGGCGGTGTGCAATCAAAGTGACTTCGCTCTACTCTGCGTTAGTCTCCCGAGTCAATAGCCGACACTCTCTGATGATGGTAAAGTACTTGTTTCAACACGGAAGCTTTCCATTAGCGTGGGCACCCAAATGCAGCAAGGTAGATCATCCAGGTGTCTAACGATGGTGTGCGTGCAAACGAGTTGCAGTTTGGCCAAAATTTCTCCTCTCCAAGTGACAACGTGTCTCACGGTAAAGCCTGTGTGCAGGATGTCTCGCCGGGAAAGGAAACGTCTGTTTGGCATGGATCAAGCCCTTTGACTTAAAAAAGCCCGAAATAAGCTATTGAGATCCAAAGCATCACCAATTCTTTTGTCCAATGCAGTGACACATTAAAGGGAATTCGGTGATTCCTGCAATATTCAAAAGCGCTTCTCTCCTTTGTTTGGGTGGACAATCACTGGCTGGTAAAATCTCCCAAGGTTATCCACCCATTTCGCCTTGCGATCAAGGACCCTTGCTTGATAGATGCACTAAAGAGGCGACTCCGCGTTCATCCAAATAATGCAGAGCTGACCTTGGCTGTTTCACTTGGTGTCAACTGCTTACGAATTGCACGCACTGCACGCACGCGACGCAAGGAGCCCACTCTCTTAAGTCCATGTTTAATCCATGTAACCGCAGGCGGTGGCTAGACTTTGTGAAACAAGTTTGCTCGACGGGTCCCCACAGGTAACGTGGCGCTACGTGGTGCACAGATTTTAACGCAAACTACTTCCACAATAACACAGCATCCATGTGGGTTGATTTGGCTGGTGCCGCAACAAAGCGCTACTTAGCCTACTTCGCAACTGCATTGCATGGGCCAATAGCATTGTGTCCCACACTTCCATCTTGGGGACGCTGCCTTCTTATTCAGCTTACAATCCCAACAAGCTAAGTGGGACTCACAAACACTACTGATGTGGTTACATTTCAACATTTTTCATGCAGTTCTGGATGCACGCAACCTCTATCACTATCGTCTCTCATGGAAGAAGTTTGCACATCGTTTACCAGAAACGACCATATTAACAACGTTACCTTTCGTGTTGCACAACTTATTGAGGTATAGCTCTCAATATGGCGGGATTTCCTACTGAAATTACACGCCTGGTTTCCCAACATTCCTTGTTATACATTAAATGGAGAAATCACAAACTTCCTGAATTCTGCACGAACTTCTCCACTTGGCTGCTTACATTGTTAGCACAGACTTTTGCCCCTGTCAACCCCATGCGCACTGTGTTAAAGTTGAGCCTTTTTAATCTGGATAGCTTGCATCTCTACATGCGGTGTTTAATAATAAAATTGTGTGAACCGCCTTCTTGAGAAACGCACGCAGCTGGCTATGCACAACTAATATACATTTAGCCATAACTTCCTTGCCATTGACGATGCCTTGGAAGTTGTGCATCCACCACAGGCGGATCATTTCAAACCCAAGGCAACATTTGTGTGTTTCGTGTAATGTGCACAAGAGCACAACTTACGTAACCAGACATAGCATTATTCAAATGACGACATGAATTTTGAACTTACCCCTTTTAATAAAAGTTGTGCATCCAGTCCTCCTTCTCAATCGCTCTGGCTCAAATACTGCCTCCGTATGGAACTCACATTTGTTCTTGAAGATAAGTGAAACAGCTTTTGGTGTTTCCTTAGTAAAATTGCTTTCATCACGCCCGTCCTTACATCCAGAAATCTAATGCGAACGACGAGTCGCCAGGGATTTTGCGTGACTAGCAGACCACAATGTGAGTCAATGAAGTTTGTGCCTAGCTGGAATCGCTGGCTCCTATTTAAATCAATCAAATAACACCGTTACATTATTAAACACAGCTAGTTAAGTATTTGCGTTGGCATTTGAGGAAACTCTCCAAGGGCATCAATTTGTTTCATCCCAGGTGCATTTGGAAGGGCTTAGTAAAACCTCCTCGATCTGTTGGATCGTGGGCAGAATACAAACTCCGTTGTCACTGCTACTGCAAACATAACTGCAGTTAATTGGTGCTGTTTGTTGGCTTCTCACAAGGGCTTACTGCTGCAAGTTGGAATTGGGAAGAATCACGTCCTAAAGTGATTCATTTAATGCACTTCACACATCCACATACTTATTTTGAAATGCAAAGTTTGTTACGCGATGGACACATTAATGCATACTTACTTGCGTATCATTCAAGTGCACGGAATTGTTTGTGTTATTGTAAAATTGTGTCACTTTCCTAGAATCCATTAGATGGGATGTTTGAATTCCTAAATTTTGTCAAGTTAAGCCGAAGCCAAGTCATCCAAAGACAAATTGAGCGTTATCTCGTGAGACTCAAAGCTCTTTTCACATCAGTCTACCTGCATTTTGAAACGAAACCTTGTGCTCCGCATTGGCAAACGACATTTCGTTGATTGGCTGAATGATTTTGCTTGCGATTGGTCGACTGGTCTTTGCACTTTGCTCACAGGACTTATTTTTAGCAGTTGCGCATTATGGAAGGCCCAACTGCTCAAAAAGTCGAAATGTTGACCTATGCGTCATCGGTGGTCCTATTCACGCAGAAACCACGGTACTTGGCTAAGCTCAGAATTGTTTGATTATTTTTGGCTTGCGGCACCAGGTTTGGCATTTGTTGTGTGGAACCACAGCAGAACACCAAAAGTGATGTAAAAACTAAGAACGGGTTGGCAGGATCAGAAACAAATAGCTGGTTTCTCGCCACCAGCCGCCAAAATTTACACGCAAAATGTGCACCATCAGTTCCCCTACACAAGTGTGCAGGCAATTAGCTGAGTGTTGTCACCATAGTCAAATCTCTTATGCAGTGTGACTGTGCCTTTGATAAAGCATGGCGATGTCTAATTATTGAATGCATTTTGGTAGTTGCAGAAGGGATGCTGTCCCCAAGCCAGTCAAACCACCTTAGGACAACTTGCCCTCCTCATTTAACGCCAGAAGCCAAGGTTTTCTGTGCAGAGCTTGCAATGATGGCGGGAGAAGTTGTGCACTCAGTCACCAGTTAAATACTTCATTACAAATGATGCAGCGTGCTACTTGCTAATCCTTCATCGCCTAATCGCTTGGCGGAATCGTAAGAGAACAGTCATTGTGCCCATTGCAGGCATTATGAGCGTCCTGATTCCTCAGCAAGTACATCAACGCCTCTTACAACATAAATGTGTGGGCCACCACTGAGATAGTTACAAAGATCGTGAAGTTACTTTGACAGTGTCCCCACGCTGTGCTCATGAACAAGGGAGTTCTCTCACCGTCTATAAGGCAGCAAATTTCGCTCGTTGCAAACAGGAAACCGCCAATCATGAGAAATCTTAGCTAGCCCGCCACTTGGCTAACAGCCTAATGGCATATGAGAAGTGTGTGGGGACGTTGGAATAATAATGACACTTAACAAATTGCCTCTCGATAAAGAGCAGCAAGACCAGTCAGCGACCTGATGGGATCATTTGAAATAGATTGTCCTTACTGATCCGATGCCAAAATGTCAGGAACTGCTTGGGTAGACTTTACCTAGCTTAATGCTCTTTAGCAACCAAGGAGAGGAAATGGTGGTTAATACTTTGGAGCCGTGTGTAAGAAAAGAAATGAAGTGCGCCTAAACGCATACCGCTGACTTCGTAGGCAGTCAAGAGACCATCAAAGCTTAACCCTCTCGGCAGCATTTTCGTGTGCGAACCAGGACCAATCACATCGACCATTTTCTTGCATTAGGTTGCTCCAGATGAACTCTCCCGCAGGTCTGTTACAATTCATCGTGTTCCACTGAAGTGTGCTAATTAAGTCTGGAGTTGCATGCTCGTCGATGAGTTTACGCTCACCAATTGCTACTGCTTTGGTAGTACACACTTGGATGGTTTCGCCATAAGTCACCAGGTCCACCCCTGTCCGTTTGTCCGCCTACCACCAACCTATCTCAAGCATACGAATTGTTAAATGAGGAGAATGCCTCTAAGCAGGAAGTTTCTGGCAGCAAGGGTCAGACCACTCTAGGTCATTTAATTCGAGAATACCTATGCCAAACGCTAGTTAAACCATATTGTCAATGGACTCTGCAGGCTTAGTGACCGTTGCTTAGGGTGTAACTTGCGGCTTCTTCCTACAGCGCTTAAGATGGAAAAATTGCCATAATTGTAGCAGCCACTGCTCAGGAGTTAACATGATAAACTTACCATGATTTCCTTTGTGGACTTTAGCCAAAGGAAAGACAAGTTAGTTAACAATCATTTCCGCACTTTCAAACACTCCACCTGGAATTGTCGAGACATCATCTAACCCATGTTCATTGCTCAATTCCCCACTTCACTGAGTCTCCGAATATCGGATCGCCAACTAATACCTAGTAGCTATGATCATCATTTTTACCTAGGAAACATGGCATCCTGCGACTAGAAGGAATAGAGATAACAGTGAGGAATAAAGACCGTCCCGCCTTCTCCCACTCCATTGAAACAGCGTGGTATTCATCAGCTAAATTGGACACTCGTTTCGAAACTTTCTGCCAATATCACAAAAATACTAAGGCTCACACTAAACCACTTACAACAAATCATTCCAACAGAATTTGCATACAACTTCTCTACAAATTCGTCCTTCCCAAGAAGTGAACAGCAATTTCGTAAAACAGTTGGTTCCGCCGTGGATGCACCACCTAAGTTGCATTTTATTCTATGAATTGTTGATGCTCTTTGCTTACCCAGTTACTGCTTAATCCCCACTTGAGGAAACATTGGCAGTGGATTGTAGTGCTCGGAAGGCATTCTAGCTTCCCATTTCATGAAACAAATTCGGGGCGAGTTTTAAGTTGAACAGACATCAAAAGTGCTTAATGAACGTGAGTCTCATCATCGGGTGGTTGATGTCGGGAGAGTTGGAATGAAGAAATGAAGGGCCAAATGACCATGTAAAGGAAACAGGGCAGGAATGCTGTGGCAAGGGATTTAAGAAGTCCAAAGGCTGTATCGCCTAGAGCTGCTTTGCTACGCCATCGCATTCTCTGGGTCGGACTGCAGGAAACTGGTCGAAATACCTCGAATGTGAGCCGAACGGAGCGTTGCAGAGAATTTTTATAACTCATTTTAGCATGCAAAACTGCTGTTCACTGAGCTTTGGGCCATAAATCGCAAGTCGTTGTAGATAAAGGGAAAGTAGGCACCAACCATTGCCTTTTTTGAAAAGCCTTAATTTTTGTCGTGGGAGAAATGCCAATTCCAGCATAAGCCCAAACCTTTCGATGCAGTCATGATATGAGCTAGCTACATCCAGTATTACGCATGTTGGACAACTACTCGCCTCATAAGTTAAGTAGTTCTAGGGAAAATTGTTTCTTCCGGGCACGGAGTATGGAGGATGCCAGCGGTGCAATGCAAAGTTCAGTGGTCTACTAGCCAAATAAACAGGTATGTGTGGAAAAGAAGACAATCCCTTCAAGCAGTATTTATAATAAATGCTTTGGAATTCCTTAGTCAATAATAACTTATGAATGTAGGAAGATTATGGATCCCAGTGGGTTCGACAGTAGAATACGGATTTTCGGTAATTTATTTTTAAGTGGCACAGCTATTTACAATGAGGCATGCCACGTAGCTTACATTAGTGTTCGTCTTGAGTAAGTCCTCGGCAGAGCATGATGTGCAAATCAGAACAGCTTGTGCAAGGCCGATGTGTTCAGCAGATTTCTACAAGCGCAAATACTGTCAGCCGAAGTTATGTGCACAAATATTTCTGGTTAAAGATATGCGCTCAAGTACACTGCTTCTACTTGGATTCAGGGTAGGCATTTGATGAGAAATATTTTGTGAAATAAGTAGGGGCTTAAAGCACTTACGTTCTTTGGGCCACAATTAGTTAGGAACGCAGTTTGTGCCCAGAAATGGCTAAGCCTGGCCTTGTTCGTCCAATTTCACTTGGATGCGTAGCTACTTCGGCTTCATTTATTTGGGACGTGAAATGCCTACTTCCCCCGCCTACCATGTTTGTACCAAAATGCATCAGTTTTACGCCTGACACTGTCTACTCTGTGCCGTGTTTGTGCTGCTATGCATTGATGAAAGCTTGTTTCTGTTGTAGGCAGACAGCAGATCGGAATGCAGCAGAGTAGTAGTGATGGACATTAAAGGCGATGCGATGGACTCTTGAATCCCATGGCACCTTCAAGAAAATGTAAGGTAGTAAAGCTCGCTAACGTTTGCAACTGATGCTTAAAACTAGCTATCATTGATAAATGCTTGACTCCATCTTTCGACTCATTAATGCAACCACGCGTTCGCCGAACGCGGACACCGAAATGTGCCTAATCGACAGGCGAAGGTAATTAAGATGAGCAAATTAAAATAAAATGATAAGCCCGAAATAAACCCACAGAGGTAAATTAGAGTACCTTTCATCACTTTTGTTGTCGATTCAAGAACATAGCAGTGAATCAAGAAGACGTGTTTAGGGCCTCTAAGAGTTTTCGAGAGCAAGGTCGTTTCAGTTGCAACAGTTGACATTCGCTGCGACAAATACAGACAAGTTGTTCTTAACAGTTCGTAATTAGTCCCAAATGACGCTGTTGTTTCTATTGTTTGGTTCCATTATCAAAAGTGTAATTGACAAGCATAATTACTACGATCATTTCAGCTGCATTACATAAGACGCTTTGACAAAGTTGGATGCTGACCGTAACACGGACTGGAATTTTGTATTAATTGAAATGTTGGGGGTTCGAAGCCTAGTTTAGTGTGGAATCAGCAATAAATGACTCCTTCAGAAAACATTCCTCTAGGCAGGATGCATGAGGTGAGGCTTGAGGTGGATAAAAGTGTAAGCGCGTGCATCGAGCACATTCACTTAAGAGTTTTCACACATGCCTCAGCGCATCAGACAATTTGATGGAGTAGCACAGGTCTTTACAATTAATGATGACAAATGAAGGAAAAGGAAGGGAGAAAGTGATAAGTAGGAAGACTGTTTAAGAGAACACTGTGCATAAAATTGGACAATAAAAGATGGATGCAGCAGTAAAGCCACAACAGGTAGAGATCCTATGCAAAATGCGTCTTGCATGAGAGACACAAGCGATGGAGGCTACGTGCATCCAAATGCATCCTCTAATGCGGACTAATTAAGAGAAGGTGGCAGCACAGTTTTCACTACTAGAGAAATGAGATTTCCCCTCACAGGCAGCTGCACACCCATCACGAAGAGGTATGTCGACACCATGGATGATCGGATGAATGGTGCAACATGAAGAAACTGTAACAACTTAACAATTGGCGGTGTTTGTGCGTCTTGGCAGGCCTCATGTATTCATTGATGGAATGTGCGCTGCTGGTGCAGACATGGACAATCTCAAAGAGGTTTCTGCCGCAATTTGGCTGAGTTGTTTTCCAGCTAGTAAAACGATGGTCTGAGGCGCAATCGCATCGTCGAACTTCCCGATCCGTGTGATTAGGTGGTTCCCATCAGGCTTATGAGCCCATAACTATGGGATGTGTACACACCACACGCAAATCAAGTGTCGTGAGAGGACAGTATTCGACGGCACATCCTATCCCATGCATTTGGTTGCTTCGCTGCAGAGTGATGCGAAGTATGCACTTGTCATTGGCAGAACATGCGTCGGTGTGTTCGTTCTCGCCCCTTAACAAATGCGTGAGGTTGCCGCGACAGAATGTGAGTAACTGGCGGAACCCTATGTGTCGCGACATGTTAAGGCATGGTTGGAGTGATTAGCAGTAATTCACTGTCAGTGCTAAAGCTAATGAGACAGTGCTATTCGCTGGATGCTTTGCTGTTTGCAGAGTGATTGCCAATGACAAGGGACCTTCGCTGTCCAACGCAACAATTACACGCTCTAACAGATTTGACGAAGGAATCGAAGCACACTTTTCCCACTGGAACACTGGACATTTCAATCTTGTCATTGGCGAATGCAAACAATGCGTGTGAGCGCAATACCAAGCAGGCAGTTCTGCTAACCGGTCTGGAGACCACTATCAAATAAAAGCTGGTTGTGACCAACGGTCTTGAAATCTCGTTGACTCAAACATTGCAGCACAATTAGGCAAGCGGTTGAGCTGTGGAAAATGGATTTGTAAGGGCAGCCAAACACTCTGAGGATCAAGACCTGGCTACTTTACTACAAAGCAAGTTAAGTTAGACCAGTCTTCATTCAAATGCTCTAATAATTTTGAACGTATTTTCTTAATTGTAAGTTTGCTCTGCTGCTGATGATTGCTATTTGGTAGTGGAGTGTGTCAAGAAGCTGCTCTCCATAGAAACTGCTTCTATTCACAAACAGAAGCGCGCCATTGATGCATTGTTGAGTTTAAACGACCCCTCATGCCTCAGTGCACAGGACTCACCAACTCAATCCTTTCAACTGCATGATTAATGTTGAAATGTAACCACACCAGTGGTGTTTGTGAGTCCCACTTAGCTTGTTGGGATTGCAAGCTGAATAAGAAGGCAGCGTCCCCAAGATGGAAGTGTGGCACACAATGCTATGGGCCCATGCAATGCAGTCGCGAAGTAGGCTAAGTAGCGCTTTGTTGCGGCACCAGCCAAATCAACCCACATGGATGCTGTGTTATTGTGGAAGTAGTTTGCGTTAAAATCTGTGCACCACGTAGCGCCACGCTACCTGTGCGGACCCGTCGCGCAAACTTGTTTCACGAAGTCTAGCCACCGCCTGCGGTTACATGGACTAAACATGGACTTTAGAGAGTGGCCTCCTTATGTTGCATGCGTGCAGTGCGTGCAATTCGTAAGCAGTTGACACCAAGTGAAACAGCCAAGGTCAGCTCTGCATTATTTGGATGAACGCGGAGTCGCCTCTTTAGTGCATCTATCAAGCAAGGGTCTTTGATCTCAAGGCGAAATGGATAGATAAAATTGAGAGTTTTTATCAGCCAGTGATTGCCCACCCAAACAAAGGTGAGAGGCGCTTTTGAATATTGCAGGAGTCACCGAATTCCCTTTAATGTGTCACTGCATTGGACAAAAGAATTGGTGATGCCTTGAATCTCAATTGCTTATTTCGAGCTTAATTAAGTCAAAGGGCTTGATCCATGCCAAACAGATGTTTCCTTTCCCGACCAGACATCCTACACACAGGCTTTACCGTGAGACACGTTGTCACTTGGAGAGGAGAAATTTTGGCCAAACTGCAACTCGTTTGCACACACACCATCGTTAGACACCTGGATGATCTACCTTGCTGCATTTGGGTGCCCACGCTAATGGAAAGCTTCCGTGTTGAAACAAGTACTTTACCATCATCAGAGAGTGTCGGCTATTGACTCGGGAGACTAACGCAGAGTAGAGCGAAGTCACTTTGATTGCACACCGCCAATAATTCGTCTTTGCAGTGGCATCGGTGATGCACTCATCCCATGCCTCACACGCGCCTGGTACGGCTGCACCCAGCTTCCTCTTAAGCCACTTGTATCCGTCTGAAACCAATTGCTTTCGCATCGGCTTCGGGATCGCATGAAAGAAATGCAAACCGAATCATGGTGCATTTAATGAAACAATTTATGCATGGTATAGTACAGCCGAAGAGAATTAGCCAATTTCACCTTTTGGCTTCGCGTCTTAATTACCGTTTCACATGCCTCGCTACCGTTCCTACTTACTAAGTATGTGATTGAGGAGTGAAAGTACACATAATTCCAGCACACCCTAGGTCGCTAATGCATGTAAAATATTGTTCCGCAGCTTTTATTCTCACAAATTGCGCATACTGGGACCAGAACTAAGTGAGTGGGTGTCGCTCCAACGCAAAGCGGAGTGTAGAATAAAGCGCATTATTGCAGCTGCTCTCCCTCCCATGCAGTGCGCGACGATCGGTGCTGTCCTTAGATGATGACACTCCGACTCACAGCATGGTGGTCATAATTACGGTAGAGGCGAGCTGCATTCAGTTGGACCCGATTGTGCACAGTCATTTGGGGATGTCGAGCAGGCTACACTGACTGGCGTTCTCCTGAATTCTAGTAGAATCAGCAGGTGCTGTGTCGTGAAACGATGAAGCTACTGTTCAATTGCGTGGGGACGCAATGTATGAAAAGCATCTTGCTTTGTGTTACGACCCGAGTCTGCTCTGGATTCGCAGCATTTCACGGCATTGCAGGAAAATATCTGCTATCAACGCTGAGATTGTCTGCTGGCACAACACTCACTGAAGTGGCGCAGAGCAAAACTGTTAACTCTAGGCGGTCCGGAAACCACCACTGCCACTGCAATCGCACAAACACTTCATCACCGCACCTTCTCGCAATCCCTTCCAAGTTACCTGCCTCGTCACTCCATGTGATGAACTTGACGTCCTTAAAGTGGCACAGAATAGGGTGCATTGGAAATACGGTTTCACGATTTCGTAAATCAAACTGCAGATCATAGATCTCATGCACATATGATTGATCCGGAGACACACTTCCTAAGTCTCCTTCCTCCGCATCAGGTCTGGCATCAAGAGCAACTCACAGAGTCGGTTGTCTGTCATACGCCTCGAATCGAATTCGGTGATGCTATTTTGCTGCAATGAGTTTCTGTGATTAAGAGAAATCGGCACCTTGACGGCTTTACTCATCCAAGTTTGGGACGTGTGGGGGTCGAACGCACCAACCATCCCACGTTTAGGCTTGATTCAAAGCCATGCAAACATAGGTTACCTTAGGAACAGGTTGTCAGTTATGAGTTGTTGGACATCTGGAGAGTAGCTAACGGGAAGCAATCGCAGCCTTAATGAGCAAATTGCCGGAAAATGACTGTACAAATAGTAGGATTCCAGGCGGTGCATTAGGTTGTTGGTGGCGTTTAATTTTCCCTATGAGCAGCTGGAGAATGAAGCGATGTTGTGGAAGACGACGGCTGAGTGGCAGTAGCATTTGCAGTGGAAGGGAAAATTGGGAGTGGAAAAATGTAGGCATCGCAGAAATTGGCACGACAGCGTTCAGCGGCTATTTATCTGTGGGCCCAAGTTCATGCCGACGGCTTCCGCCAATCCAACATCTGCTGCCTTTGAGGAACACTTCCCAAAGATGAGATAGAAGCCGACTTCCCTGGCCTATCACTGGCCAGTGTACAATGCAAATCGCCTCGATGTCATGTGCTGCTCTCACCTTAGTTTGCCTATTGAGTTGTGACGTGTTGGGCATCAGTTGGGTTTCTTGTCTAGTTCGGCTGATTTCTCTGAAATGTTTAGCCTGCAATTGTTTCGCTGAAGTGATACCAAGCTGATCCTCAATCGTGTGCACACAATAAGTCTTCGTCGGCGGCAACTTGATGCAATCTACGCTGTGCGACCACTTATAAGATGGTGTGAATAAACTTAACAACACAGGCTGTTGTCTTTCTCGAACGCCTCAAAGTGGTGCCCTACTTCTCACAGCTGTGCAGCTGGACTGCAGATTAATCGAAATCACCAATAAGTAGCCGTTTATAGAGTGCTGCAGTGAGTGAGACTACTGGTCGTCCAGTTGTGGTCCACTGCACTTGCACTTCAGCAAGTACGGGTTTTGTGCTTCTATTCCAACTGCCGCCAGCGAGTTGGTGGCATCGAGTGCATTGCTGGGTTGGGGCAGGCGGATTGTGGTTGATGGATACCTAAGATGCAAGTGGTGGTGAGTGGGTGCTGCAGTTGATATTTTACTGGCAGCCATCGTGGTACGTGTCTGCTTTGTCGATGATGTGATCTTGAGACTGTTGTTTTGACAGGAGTCTGACAGTTGACTTTGGGCCTGCCTTCCTACGACTAACTACGGACACTCACGATGCCCAACGCATGTCTCTGTCTCCCCCAAACCCAGTTGCATGGAGGGTAAAACTGCAGATCCAATTAAACTACCAGGAGGGATCTGTGGCGATGACGGAAGACATCTTCCTGGTTCGATTGAGCTTGATGACTGCGACAGCTGGTGACATGGCTGAAGGAAGGCTAGAGGAAAGGCAACGTGTTTGATGTATGTTTAATTAAGGAGGTCACTCGGGTGCTCCATTGCTGTACCTCCGATGAGTAGACCAGCTTCCAGGCCATCAGAACATGCGTCGTTGCCTTAGTGAGCATTCGCTCCTCGCTGCTTGCCATTCGAGGCTAGATCTTCGCGACTGGTGGCGTGTAGCATGCAGAGGGTCTGGGTTGTCCCTTGCCAGTTTATTCTCAATCGATAGCATCCAGCTCTGGAGTTTGGCAGCTCTCGCGGCAGAATGCAAGGACGAGCCACCACTGGGAGTGATTAGGTGCACATGCAATTTTCGCTTCTTTCTCGGGATGGTTTAATTAGAGAGGGGTCGCCTGCCTGCCTGCCTGCCTGCCTGCCTGCCTGCCTGCCTGCCTGCCTGCCTGCCCATTTATGCGTTTTTGTGTTCCTGACCTCAATTCTCCTTTGGATTGAAGCTGTTCCGCCGCAATAGGCGCTCATGCTCCCTATCACAACTGCTTGCTTGTCACGCAATGCATTCGTGACCTCCTTCCAACACCTCAAAATGATTGGCAAGATGATTTTTCGTTTTGGGAAAAGTAGAACTGATGTGAGGCGAAAACATTACTCTAAGCATTTGAGTGGAAATATAATCGGCTTGAACCATTAATCTTAGCTCTTTGTTGGTAAAACAACACAATGTGTGGGTAGTCCTCAAGGTTTTTGCTGTCTAGCAGACACGCACTGATTGCGAACGCAATATACCATGCTTTGGCGAATGCTGTCGTAGGCGTTACCCTCGACTTCTTCTGATAAATATTGCTAGTGTTCGAGTGCTGTTTGCTGAACCGGTCCCTTTGACACTGACACCATGGATGACTTATTCGATTTTGGTGAATGGAAAGGCTGAAGTGCATCCAGTGGGAGGTGTTGGGCACTGCCTCACGAATTTGAAGACTTCGACTCCTCTCCTACGCTATTACTCTACAGTGTGGATCGCTGGCCTAGTTTCCTACAACTCAGAGGATTGTACCTCTTCTCCTTGGCTAGAACCTCCAGTAGGTAAGTGCACCCCGGTCCCATTTTTAGAGCTGAGGAAATTGAGTGCTCCTCACGATCGCTGGCCAGCACTCCTCCTTTCAGTGGAATCTGACAAGATTCCCAGCAGTCTTGTTCCACTTCTTATCTGCGGCATTTGTGCAGAATCGTGGGCATTTATCGGTGCTTGGCCATGGTGAAGATTGCTTTTGGTAGTGGTGGTGGTGGTGGTGGTGATGGTGGTGGTGGTTGTGGTGATGGTGGTAGTAGTGATGCAAAATTTGGGTATCAAGTCCGGCATCTAAATTACTTTGTTTAGTTGAATGGCATTTGGGCAGCTGGCTCGTTCTTAGAAGCAGGATGGACCGGGGGATGACGCTTGACTTGCTTTAATTAAGAGTAAAATTATTGTTAACTCTTTGCACCTTGTTATGCACTGCGTTCTAGTCAACAGTTCTAAACCAAGCACTAGTATTTTAATTAGCATTCTCGCATTTGTATTTGTGGTGATTTGCAGATGAATTGGTTACCTCCAGACTGCCTTCACTTGGCTCGTCCTGATGTCGAAGTGCGTGCAATTCCACGTCTTGCCATTTGGTCTTGCGGACGACAGCACTGATGGTTTCGAGATAGTGCGATTGGCTGTCGGCTGCTGAGGTCGATGTGATGCAGGGAGCAAAGCTATCTTCGAGGTTGGGATGCCGTGGTAGTCTTACGTGGCTAGGATAGAGACAGTGAATGATACTAAGGCGGTAAACTTATTTCAAAGCATCCATGCAGTTGCTTGAAAGAGGTGAGATCGTTTTCGTTCTCAAATGCACACGACGTGGTGGTGACGAGTGCATTCATGACTTGAGGTAAGATTGCTGGCGAGCAGTTATTTCAGGAGTTGATTGTTCGACTGAAACCGTGATCTTGCCATCGCTCGTATTAGAGCTGCTGCTGCCCTGGGACGTGCGTCTGCGACCGCATTTGCCACGTCGTTGTTACCGGTGCCATCGCGCTTGTAAAATGAGTGGTGTGTGCAGTTGCTACTGCGGTACTGGAAATTTTGCCCTGTGGAACGTATGTCAAGTGAGATGGTGCTTGTCTTGAATGCATTGTTCTGTTATACGCGTGTTGACTTCACCGCACAACTTCAGTCTTCCCGCCAGCAATGGAGCAGCTACATCTACTCCATGTTTTGTTCGTTGCAAACGCCTCCATATTTGTTGGAGTTTAGGTGAATGAATTGCTATATTGGTTTGTTGCTGCGCCGTAACTAGGGCTGCAGTTAGACGCACGCCTGCCCTTCAGCCGAACCAACTTGTTTGGCAAACCACTTGCTATTGAAGGGGATTGAGTGGTATGGGTGAAGGAATTGGAATAATTGGCGCATGAAGGAGTGGCATTTGAATGTGGGTTGATGAGAATCCAAATTGGCAACGGAATGCGCTGCTAGTTGCAATCGAAGCACAGCACTTTATACAGGAGGCTTAATTTGATGTATCAACGCACCAATCAGGAGGCGGGAGACGCGACCACCGCCAGACCCTATTTATAGGGATATGCAGGGTAACTCTAAAGAGATTGAACGCAATTCTGGCAGGCAGGTCTTGCGTTAATGCTTTCTAGCTGTATGCCACGTGACACTCTAGAACGGCGATCCACTGGTCACTGATGATGTAAGCGATCGCTTGTTGAGTTGCAGCAATCGTATTTCCTAAACATCAATCACCCAATCGTGAGCGCAGTCGGTAAATTAAGTGAATTCACTTCCCAAGCAGCGTTAGTGAAGACTAACGGGTAGGCAGACAGACCTGCTGGTTGTTCAATGCTTCAAATATCCTGAAACCACTTGCCTCAAACGAAATGGGTTTGAATTAGCTTTGCCCAGGACAGAAGCAGAGGCTGCTCCTTTTTACTGCTCTCATCACTGCTCATGTGTACGTGTTTGCATCTTAGATCAAGGTGATATGGAATGAGTCACTGGCTACTTCTAGTTCGTCTAGCATCGTTGCTTGTGGTACGCGGGCAGTGGCACTTCATTTCATGCTGTTTGCATTGGTGCCTTCGAAGGCTCGCCCCTCAGTTTGCATTCGGTTTCCTCGCCCTCAAGGGTGTCGAGTTCAGACAGTGAAGTGGTGTGTCCATCAGAGAGAACGGCACCTTCAGCACGCCAGTCAGCTTTGGTGTCAATGGCGGCGGCGCCACATGTCTGGCCTGGAGGGAAGTCTTGATTCAGGCGAGGAGGACTATACCCCAAAGGCTAGTGAGAAGTGGAAACAATGAACTGCTCCAAGGCGAACGCTTTGGTTAACTTAACTGTTGCACGCCATCCCGTTATTGTCCCCAATGGAGAGCCAACCTGATTGCCATGCTTGCCCTTTTCTGTACACAGCAACGCATCAGTAACGCGCGTAAATAATCAGACCGATAAATGGCCCTTTTGAGTTCCATCTCCTGGTAATTAAGCATTCTACACTTTGGCATGCATGAGGGAGTTTGACGTTTAGGGTTCCATTTTGCCACTCCTATCCAACCCTTACTCAATTGCTCCTCGATTGCATGGTGTAACGTGCAGGGGAATCCGGTATCTCCAAGTACCTAATCTGTTGTCAATGTCAGTCCATCAAGGCAGTCAGCAGCCGCAACTGAAACTACTGAGTGACTTGTGCAGTTATCGGACACCCATGCACCCGTGAGCGCCTCTGCCCTTTTCACCGCTCATTGGTAATAAAGGCGTCTGTGCTGAAATCGAGCCTACTGGGAGTTCGGGGAATTCCGCATTTGCGCGACTTCGCATGCAATTCAATGCAAAGCGTGAATAAGGACATGAAGCACTCTGTTGGAGCAGCGATCAAGTCGTGCACGTCGTCAACGTGGTTGGTGGCTCGGTCACCTCATTATGCCATATTGATTTCGGGCAGAGGTTGGATTGAACTCTGCCAATGCTTTGCGGTTGTCCCAAACCCCACTGGCAGAGTGATTTGCTGTCTTACAAGCAGAGTTGAGACTAGTCAACTCTAGGCAACATCTCAGGAAGTGTTGCTGCTGCGGCTACTTTCCCCTGATTTCTGATAGTTACAGGTGGTTTCAAGAAGGAAGGAGGATCGTCAACATCGCAGAGGTCTGAATGCTTTATTCCTTAAGAAACTCTGCATGTCTAACCACCAGTATTCTCTGAAGCTACCTCTTCAACAGAATGTTCCTCGGCAGTAGCTGCACCATCCTGAAGGTAGCACTTTGAGGTACACTCAAATCCCTGACACGAAATAAAATGAGGAGATGAGAACTGGATGGTCAGTATAATGGAGGATGGACGTATACCTGAAATGGTGTTGAGAAGCGACATTCCTCATCATTGATTGGCTAGAAGCTCTCAGGAATAAAAATAAATGTGCACAAGCATTGAGACTTGCCACCGGATGACGTATGGCCCAGCCACCTGCATCTTCGACAACCAAAACTCACTGTTTCGACCCAATGGGGTCTGAAGCATAAATAGTCGATGAGGCAGATATGCCACGTCTGTATGGTGCCGCGACTGTCATGGCGATATCGCGTGCATCCATCTCCTTAAACAGGTCCAGACACTAGCAAACCGCGTTAACGGGTGTGGTGGTGCCAGCCCTAGCAGACAGTAACTCGTTATCCTTCCTCTCCCATGCCACTAATGCAAAAGGGAAAATGTAGCTGCAATTCCAGGGTATTCCAAGAAATTCATATAATATAGGGGAAGGTGAGCAGCTTGACGAAAGTGCTGTGTAATGAGTAAATCAGGGGTAGACTGAATTGGGTTTCGCGGCAACAAAATTTGATGTCTTAAGTCCACTCAATTTGTATAAGCGATGCATTCGCGAGCAGTCTTCGACTATCACCATCGACCAGAGACCGAATGGCAGATCTCCAGCCAACCGTAGCGTAGAACTCGTGTGAGACAAGTGTTGCAGCACCTGGAGTCACTGTCAGGAGGTAGTGTGGGGATCGGTTGTGAATGATGAAGAAGTAGCATACCACTGGAGAAGATTGTCTGACATGGCACAGCAGGCACTCAGGCGTTGGGAGGCAACTCAACTGCCATCAGCCATCGGCCATCACTGCCGTTCGACTGGCCTCTGTGGCGACAAAGTCACGGCCGCCTCCCAACCGCAGAAGGAGGGAGGCGCAGAGGCGACGAAGACACAATGTGCAGAATGTAAGTGGAGGTAGATGTAGAGCTAAAGGGACGCCCGAGGGCTCCCCACTGGCAAAAACTGTGCACCCGAGCGAGCCCGATTAGAGCCCGTCGCAGGCTTCAACACAGCGGAGTGCAATGCTGAGCCTCCACCTGGGGTCAGAGCCTTGCTGATCACCCTGAACCCGGCGCCAGGTAAGTTTGATGCGCTGCCACCCACACCAAACCCCCTCCCACCCCATCACTTGCACCTCCTATCCTGCTTCGCCAACACTGCACACTGCACCGCGTTTCTGCCATGCTGTGCATTGCTTCACTCACACACTTGCCCCTTCTGCGCCAGCCCACACCAACACCCACCTCTCTCCTCCATCATCTCATTTACCCGCCTGCTGTCCACGGAAACCTACTTTTCCACTTCAGTAGTACCCTCTGTCTCGCCTCGTGTGCGTCTCGCATCTCAAGTGGCACGTCATGCTGCAGTGTCCGCTGCTCAGTAGTGTGGAGTGGATGATGGAGAAGCGTTCTCTTTCTTTGATTATCTGAAGAAGTGTTGGAGGCAGAATTCATGGACACAACAAATGCTGAATCTCTCGCCTGTTTTCTTTAGTTGCTGCATTTGTCAATAGGAGTTACTTAAAACGCTACATAGTAAACGAGGCGCTAATTTTGTAGTCCATTTATATATGAAACGACGTAAGACCCGTAATAGTCAAAGACGCACTCAAATCTGCCCAAATATTTGAAGGATTTCTAATACCATTCAAGTCCAGCTGATGAAAGCATATACCTTTACCGGTGTCTGTTTGCGTATAGAGATGGAGGCACTGCGCCAAATAAGCGCTTTGTCGTTCAAGGCGCTCGCAGGTGGTAAAATGAGAGTGTCAAGCTGTATT
The DNA here is from genome assembly GCA_001923025.3 of Taenia multiceps. NCBI lineage: Eukaryota > Metazoa > Platyhelminthes > Cestoda > Cyclophyllidea > Taeniidae > Taenia > Taenia multiceps. Next base: position 758,836 of record CM010317.1, on the reverse strand, counting down.
TTCTTGCCAAGCTTGGAAGTAGCATCCCGTCGTGCATTGATTATTTGCTGCTACACAAAGACAAGCGAGCGCAGGATTGCTGTCAGAGTGTGAGTCGTGGTGCAGCTACATTTGTCTCCTCTGCCACCTGCAGCGGTTCATGGACTAGTATTACTTTCCGAGCAACACTACCAGTAAACTGCATTGTCTGCATCGTCCGCAAAGCGCAGGTCTGCACTCATCCATTCGCAGCTTATTACAATAATATGTGCTTCTACAACGCGCACCTCTCGTGGGATTCGAAGAGAGGGAAGAGTTGAGAATCACCAGAAAGAGCACATATGGATTACACTCAAGTGGAGTGCCCTGATAAGCCAGTTGAAAAGGTGACGAAGTAGCCATGGAGTACATGCTTGTTTGAATACACCCTTTGGGAGGAAAGTGAGCGATGCGTGCTAACTGCATGAGCAGGTCGCCGCCATTGGCTTCAGAGGAGGTAACATACTTAGCACCTAGATAGTCTCTACCCCTGTGGATTTGGAGAGCTGGGAAACCAGGGTGGAGATAATGTAGGCAGGCGGAGAACAAGGAATTTGATGAGGTTGGGCGCTTGAAATAGAAACGTAAGCAAACGGTGCACTTGTGCCAGAATACCAGAGCTCAATTTGAACAAGCTTTGAGTACGCAGCTGATTTTTCACTGTTATAACCTTTATTCATTTTCTTATTGTTTAACTGCGTTTCCCGAGTCAAGTTGAGAATTTCTTGAGCTAAATAACATTTTGTTGTTACTCCTCGTTATTTCCTTTCTACCACTGAGAGCCTCCGTTAAATGCCTTGAAGTGGAAGTGATGTCTGATTTATGCGCAGTGGAAATCGTATGCCACTTATGCAGTCATCACCTCTAGTTTGGCAGCTTCCGCAAGGGTGGAATTTCATACTACCTGCACCACTGCACAAGCATCGCAAGGAATGCAAGTTCTTTGGCACTCATTCGATTCTTTAGCTAACGGAGATATATCGACTCGTTGGTACGATTCGTCGAGTTGTAGTAGGGAAGTGGGCTAGTACAATTGTAGGCAATAACTAGAAGTGAGGCTTTCTGTGGTCGTATGCTCGTGTTCTTCTGCAAGTCGTTGAAGCATCAATTGTAGGCGGCGAATGCACCTGAGGTTTATGATTTTCTCACTGCAGTGTCCATCATTCCTACAAGCTACCGCGAATCAAGAAGAGCATTGAATATGGATTTCCTATTCACTTACAGCATTCACGACTTAGAAATAAGTAGTGGGAAGCTCTCTTGATCACCCTATCCGTCAAAGCACACTATTGGAACCCAAAAACAACCCATCCAAGCGACGTTGCGGTAATGATCACTAGCAAACACATTTGCGTTGATGACTACCACTATTACCACAATGTCATGACGAAGAGCGTTTGAGTCCTCAGGGTGATTTGGCATGAAGGACTCAGCCTAGATCCTGCACAGACCTAAAGGAGAAGGATTAAGAAGCGGCGAGGAAGGCGAAACATATTCCTAAAAGTCGTATGCCACTAAACCCCTCGAATAAGCCTAACGATAAATGCCACAAATCAGGTAAGAAAATGCAACACAGGCGTATCGGATTCTATTTTTACTAAAATTTGCCAATTGGATTCACTTAGCCTTAAGATGAGCACACCTGTTAGGTGTTAAAATATTCCCCAAAATGTTTCTTTTAAGTATTCTAGCAGCCACTAGAAAATTGGCTGAAATTAAGCATCAAATGTAGGAAAATGGCAAGTTTTGTCAGCATGAGTTGTGACTCAAACTCATTTCTCGATGGGAAGAAAATGGAGCGCTTTTGCACCATCCACTCCACAATACCTAGCAGCGGAAACTGCACTCAATTTATATGAGCGATGCATTCGTGAGCAGTCCTCGACTATCACCATCGACCAGAGGGCGAATTGCAGATCTCCAGCCAACCTTAGCGTAGAACTCGTGTGAGACAAGTGTTGCAGCACCTGGAGTCACTGTCAGGAGGCAGTGTGGGGATCGGTTGTGAATGATGAAGAAGTAGCATACCACTGGAGAAGATTGTCTGACATGGCACAGCAGGCACTCAGGCGTTGGGAGGCAACTCAACTGCCATCAGCCATCGGCCATCACTGCCGTTCGACTGGCCTCTGTGGCGACAAAGTCACGGCCGCCTCCCAACCGCAGAAGGAGGGAGGCGCAGAGGCGACGAAGACACAATGTGCAGAATGTAAGTGGAGGTAGATGCAGAGCTAAAGGGACGCCCGAGGGCTCCCCACTGGCAAAAACTGTGCACCCGAGCGAGCCCGATTAGAGCCCGTCGCAGGCTTCAACACAGCGGAGTGCAATGCTGAGCCTCCACCTGGGGTCAGAGCCTTGCTGATCACCCTGAACCCGGCGCCAGGTAAGTTTGATGCGCTGCCACCCACACCACACCCCCTCCCACCCCACCACTTGCACCTCCTATCCTGCTTCGCCAACACCGCACACTGCACCGCGTTTCTGCCATGCTGTGCATTGCTTCACTCACATACTTGCCCCTTCTGCGCCAGCCCACACCAACACCCACCTCTCTCCTCCATCATCTCATTTACCCGCCTGCTGTCCACGGAAACCTACTTTTCCACTTCAGTAGTACCCTCTGTCTCGCCTCGTGTGCGTTGCTGTCAAGGAGAAGCCACACTGATAAAAGACTTACCTTTCCAATGCTTATCCAAGCATTAGGCTTCATTATCTGGTGTCCCTTGTAGTAGGTTAATTATTCAGCCCGCAATTAATGTGCGACCTCTCTTCCAACAGTGAACAGTGCAGACTCTTACTTGGTGGGTTCAGCTACACAATCACACACACACACACATACACCCACACACACACACCTGAAACTTCGACACCTCTGCTCGTGTGATGTCATTCATGCAGGCATAGAAACACCAGCCCCTCCACACCATTCCTTAACCATCTAAAAGTGAATGAAATGAAAGTCCTCTGAACTCACGGAAGGCATCATGACAGTGCTCATACAATGTGACAAGTGTTTATTTAGGCAGAGGTGGCGAGGCCCCAATGCCATGTGCGCCGACTGAGGTTTGTGCGCTAGAACAAATAAGGAACCCAGCACCGTTATAAATGCATGGAGCGATGCACACCTTATGCTTCTGATCACGCCTCCGAGAATCAAGGGAGTAAACGGCGTCACACATTGGCACTAGGTATCATAGTTTGTGCTGTCTAACAAGCTTATCACAAGCGCTTGCTTCAAAACCTGAGATTTTACTCGTGGTGCACAGAAGAGAAGGCCATACTCCTCGCTTTTGGGAATGCTTGTGTGGGAATCTATACTTTCAAAACAAATGTGTTGAAGAGAATCTATAGGCAATTGAAAGGCTGCCTAGAGTAGAAGCTGCAATGAGGTTTGAAGAGTGGGCCAGACCACCTTCGATCAGTAAAACGTAAAATAAAATAAACGAGAGAACTCCAGTCGTTCTCGTTAGTCGATCCACTAGGGGTGTGAAGCGAACCAACTCCAGCATAAATGCCTGCGGCACCGCGAATTCAAGGTCACGATGAGCCAATCCGTAAGCGGTGTCATTCGGAGTCGTCAGATGATGCAATTTTCGCATGTCACCATTCCACCGTTAAGGCAGCACCGCAGATGACTTTTCTTAGAGTGAACCTACCTTTGTCAAAATTTGCGAGGCGCATGATAGAACATGGCTGCGGCGTAACATTTGACAGCTCGAAATGCTTTTGGCAGAATTGTCAAGCACAGGCCGAGCAACGCTTACTCGTGATTCGCCCAGGCTCTACGAATCAACAGCTGCTTCATTAAAGGAACTAATCAATCCTGCGAATCAAGTCGTCCTCAACCCGCCTGATTACTAACTCGATGTTAACTGGAAATGACGGAGCCCTATTTTTAGAGCATTTTGCTACTTATGCTAAAAGTTGGTGCGCAGATGAAATCGCACTAGTGGCGTGAAATCCAAAGGGAAATGCCAATGTGTCGCCTGCTCGCTCTGGCTTCCGAGGCACTTCACACACTCTTCCACCGACCAGTAAGTTGTTTTAACTTGCACTAGATCGACCCCACTTTGTTGCTCTTTCAGAAGTGCTGAGCCGTGCAATAGCGCTAACTGGCGAGCTAGACAGTAGACCACACTCAGCCAGGAGGCGGGTTCATTCTACGCGGAGAGTATCTGCATCGTGTGCTTTGTGATGAGGTGTGGGTGCACCTGAGGCGGGTAACGCATATACGGGTCTGGTGCCTGAGTCATGACAGGTCGACAACACGTGAAAGCGTCAGTCCTGGCCTAGGACACCACGTTGACTGGCGGTGGGACGCATGTATGACCCTGTTGGACTAACCCTACCATCCTTGACTAATGAATGACCCAGTAACAGTCGTAAGAACAGTCGAACATAGTCGCAGTCTGTCCCTTCCATTGCTACAAAGTGCTTTGAAACACTCCACCACTTGCTACATCACCTACACCGCTACTTCACTTGCCATTAATGCTTCTGCGAAGGTGACCACCCGTGATACTAGCTGACGTGTCGTCTGTCCTGACTGCACACTGCCACCGAGGGGCAACTGACCAAACATGGACAACTAGAAGAGAGATTTCCGCACCAATCGAGAAGCGGCCAGTGAATCAGCCTCAAAGCGTCGCATGTTGGTTCAAAAGCTAACGATCATGAAACAGCAGCTTATAACGTTGTTTGATTGTACTTTTGCTGCCAAAATTGGTGCTGTTTATTGGAGCGATTTTCTCCGGGAACGTAGGGCGTGAACAAGGCCTTCGATTCCTAAACAAGTTAGGTCATCGACCTTCACTAAGGTGCAGTTAGCAGATGAGCTATGTTTGGGTCAAGCAGTGTGAACCAGTGATGTAAAATTGTGCCTGAGGAGAGGTCATGGCAAGAATTTAGCAGAAAGAGTTTAAGTCAACTGCCAGAGTTTGACTAAGGAATAATAGTCTGCAGTATCCACCCTGTGCTGCCGCCCTATTTTGGAAGCTATGTTTGCTGAGTCGTTCCAACAATCACCGGATGGCACCATTTCTTCCAATGTGTCTGACGGGAGTGCCAAGAGTCCTCACACTTCGCATCAGCAGTACTTTTGCTGAACCTTGGACATTTGTGAGCACTTGGCTATGTGGGGAGTCGGCTGTCTCGTCCACGATGGATTTGTGAGGCACCTTTGCCTGATGACAATTGCATACGAGTAGGGTATGTTTGATCGAACGGTACTGAAGGCACCCAACTAGCCTTAAGAAATGAGGTGGTTAGGTGCCATAGGGTAGGTGGTGAGGTGGTGATGAAGTTGTTTTGGTTTTGCAGTGGTGAGTTAACAGTTTGCAACGATGGGTGGAGTCGTAAAAATACGCAACTTGCGATACGCAGTGACTTAATCAAGAGTTTTGGCATAATTATGGTTTTGAGGTTGCATTTGAGAGGCCAGAGCAGCAGTGGTTTGTGGACGAAGTGGTCGCCTTCGGACTGCCACTATGCGCGACATTACTGATATCGATTCCCTTGCAGTTCTAGGTCAGCAGCATTAAATATGTGGAGGGCGGTGCTGGTGTCCAGCAGGGTTGTCAGTTGAAATTTTGAAGGTGATCACTGGGAAACTGTATCCTACATGGCTTCGAGGCGGTGGGAAATGCCTGTCATGTGGCCGTTGGCGGTTGGAGTGTGTTTTGGAGTAGAAAGGGATTGTCACTTAGTCAAGATAATTAGGTGGTTGCATACGGTTGAGTTTGTAGTGTTTGATGGAATTGCTCACAAGCACCCAAGTGATGGCTTATATGCGAAGAAGTCGGCGTTTGTTCTTGATGATCGTCTCTTACTTGATGGTGGAAAGTGAATTGTCGGGCTGAGGTAAGATGCTAGGACTGTCCCATCTTGCGGTGCAGGTAGTAGTATTTAAGTGCGCCAGTAAATTCTTGGTGGATGGCCATTTCATAGGTTGGTTGCCTGGTCTGAAGAGTGCCTCGGAATCGTTATTTGGCTGTGATGATGACCATTTTGCTGACTCTGGGTGTCGGAGTCGCAGCTGCTGCGGTGGGTAGGATTGCGATTGTAGTGTCGCCGCGTCGGTGGCGTGGAGGCAGATGGGTCCGTAGGGTGCATAAAGCTGATGCACATCGACCATGAAGAGCGAAATTAATGCCGCCTCTGCTCGCCACTGCTGCCACCTCACTGTGGCACTAGAGTGAGGATGTCCGACCACTTCAGCTAGGTGTCTTCTGTCAAAAGAGTGCTCGCGATTTAACCGGCTGGAACATTTGTCCACTTCGATGTGCCCCATATTGTGGCGCCTTTCCCCACCTCTCATGTTCTGCTATAGATTCATTGCAATACGATGTGTTTATTGTTTTGCAAGCTTGGGTGCAGCAATTCCATTGTATCGTCCTAACAGACCACGAAAAGTGCGTTAGTAAAATTCGTGTTAGAATGTTAAAAGGTGAGTAGATTTGGATGTGTGAGAGAAGGCTGTGCTGCAGATGAGGTAATGCAGGGCAAAGAAACACGTTGCGATCGGATGGTGTGGTGATCGCACTTCCCATAACCAGACGGTGATTTGCCATTTTGCAGATCAGTACCAAAATGCCCCAATATCTACTTCCCCTGGTGCAGTCTGCCATTTCAGCTCCATTGTAAACAGTCCGTGCCTACTGCATTGGATCTGGTCTGTTCCTCACATCACTTAAGCACCATTATTCGACGAAGTGAGACCCACTGAATGCAAAAGCTTTAACCGAAGCATTAATGAATTTTTGTGTGATTTCAAAATACTTCTCACAAACGCAACCTCTTTAGCCTCTCCTTCACTTCTGCTATGCATTTCGTTCCCAAGTTACCATCGCCCATTTCCCAAAATAATTTGTCCATAAATCATAAACGAGTCAATAGCTTTAAGCATTTATCTTACTATGACATCAAAGCAATGACAAATCAAGTTCGACACTGCCGACAAATTGAGGCATCGCGTTAGCTCAAATAATGCCTGATGGAGGAAGCGTTGGACGCCTTCCTCATTTGCGTACACCTCTTGCTGTTCCAAATTGCACTTGAGCATTGTTCAAGACTGGCGCAAAAAATGCTCAGTCAGAACGAGCGACAACCATGGGCCTAGTGCATGGGTAGAGGCGGGATAGTGTGATAAGGTAGGGGTGCACAAGGTATTCCAAGTTCAGCACTACGCCCTGACGACAAACGACGTCGTGCCATTCCCAAAATGTGGGCTGGAATTCGAATAAGTGGTGAGGCAATCATAGAACATGCACTCTCATACCACCTTGCACACACACTTTCAACATTCTGCTCACCCCTTTGCACTGCACCTGGCGACTAATCAAAAAGCAAGCAAAAACTCACCTATGCTCGGTGGGTGAATTTGGATTTCGAATCTACCCGATAGTGACTCTGATCGAAAGCAAAATAAAAGTAATGAAGCCAACACCGCCATCACCTCAGGGTGACCGATAGCGCCCTTTGAATTTGTCGTTGAACCCAACTGCAAAAGCTGGAACTTCAAACTCTAACCACTGCTCTGCTTCATTGTGCCGCAAATCACACGAAGGCGGGCTACCGCATGAAGCCTCAAGTCAGGCATAAAAGAGGTATTCGCCTACCTTCCACCGAATTGAGCTGATGCCGTCCACGACTATCACCATCAACCAGAGACCGAATGGCAGATCTCCAGCCAACCTTAGCGTAGAACTCGTGTGAGACAAGTGTTGCAGCACCTGGAGTCACTGTCAGGAGGTAGTGTGGGGATCGGTTGTGAATGATGAAGAAGTAGCATACCACTGGAGAAGATTGTCTGACATGGCACAGCAGGCACTCAGGCGTTGGGAGGCAACTCAACTGCCATCAAGCATCACTGTCGTTCCACTCGCCTCTGTGGCGACAAAGTCACGGCCGCCTCCCAAACGCAGAAGGAGGAAGGCGCCGAAGCGACGAAGGCACAACGTGCAGAAGGTAAGTGGAAGTAGATGTAGAGCTAAAGGGACGCCCGAGGGCTCCCCACTGGCAAAAACTGTGCACCCGAACGAGCCCGATTAGAGCCCGTCGCAGGCTTCAACACAGCGGAGTGCAATGCTGAGCCTCCACCTGGGGTCAGAGCCTTGCTGATCACCCTGAACCCGGCGCCAGGTAAGTTTGATGCGCTGCCACCCACACCAAACCCCCTCCCACCCCATCACTTGCACCTCCTATCCTGCTTCGCCAGTGCTGCACACTGCACCGCGTTTCTGCCATGCTGTGCATTGCTTCACTCACACACTTGCCCCTTCTGCGCCAGCCCACACCAACACCCACCTCTCTCCTCCATCATCTCATTTACCCGCCTGCTGTCCACGGAAACCTACTTTTCCAATTCAGTAGTACCCTCTGTCACGCCTCGTGTGCGTCTCGCATCTCAAGTGGCACGTCATGCCGTAGTGCCCGTTGCTCGGTGGTGTGAAGTGGATGATGGAGCAGCTTCTCCTTCTGTCCTGGGCAAAGCTAATTCAAGCCCATTTCATTTGAGGCAAGTGGTTGCAAAATATTTGAAGCATTGCACAACCAGCAGGTCTGTCTGTCTACCCGTTAGTCTTCACTAACGCTGCTTGGGAAGTGAATTCACTTAATTTACCGACTGCGCTCACGATTGGGTGATTGATGTTTAGGAAATACGATTGCTGCAACTCAACAAGCGATCGCTTACATCATCAGTGACCAGTGGATCGCCGTTCTAGAGTGTCACGTGGCATACAGCTAGAAAGCATTAACGCAAGACCTGCCTGCCAGAATTGCGTTCAATCTCTTTAGAGTTACCCTGCATATCCCTATAAATAGGGTCTGGCGGTGGTCGCGTCTCCCGCCTCCTGATTGGTGCGTTGATACATCAAATTAAGCCTCCTGTATAAAGTGCTGTGCTTCGATTGCAACTAGCAGCGCATTCCGTTGCCAATTTGGATTCTCATCAACCCACATTCAAATGCCACTCCTTCATGCGCCAATTATTCCAATTCCTTCACCCATACCACTCAATCCCCTTCAATAGCAAGTGGTTTGCCAAACAAGTTGGTTCGGCTGAAGGGCAGGCGTGCGTCTAACTGCAGCCCTAGTTACGGCGCAGCAACAAACCAATATAGCAATTCATTCACCTAAACTCCAACAAATATGGAGGCGTTTGCAACGAACAAAACATGGAGTAGATGTAGCTGCTCCATTGCTGGCGGGAAGACTGAAGTTGTGCGGTGAAGTCAACACGCGTATAACAGAACAATGCATTCAAGACAAGCACCATCTCACTTGACATACGTTCCACAGGGCAAAATTTCCAGTACCGCAGTAGCAACTGCACACACCACTCATTTTACAAGCGCGATGGCACCGGTAACAACGACGTGGCAAATGCGGTCGCAGACGCACGTCCCAGGGCAGCAGCAGCTCTAATACGAGCGATGGCAAGATCACGGTTTCAGTCGAACAATCAACTCCTGAAATAACTGCTCGCCAGCAATCTTACCTCAAGTCATGAATGCACTCGTCACCACCACGTCGTGTGCATTTGAGAACGAAAACGATCTCACCTCTTTCGAGCAACTGCATGGATGCTTTGCAATAAGGTTACCGCCTTGGTATCATTCACTGTCTCTATCCTAGCCACGTAAGACTACCACGGCATCCCAACCTCGAAGATAGCTTTGTTCCCTGCATCAGATCGACCTCAGCAGCCGACAGCCTATCGCACTATCTCGAAACCATCAGTGCTGTCGTCCGCAAGACCAAATGGCAAGACGTGGAATTGCACGCACTTCGACATCAGGACGAGCCAAGTGAAGGCAGTCTGGAGGTAACCAATTCATCTGCAAATCACCACAAATACAAATGCGAGAGTGCTAATTAAAATACTAGTGCTTGGTTTAGAACTGTTGACTAGAACGCAGTGCATAACAAGGTGCAAAGAGTTAACAATAATTTCACTCATAATTAAAACAAGTCAAGCGTCATCCCCCGGTCCATCCTGCTTCTAAGAACGAGCCAGCTGCCCAAATGCCATTCAACTAAACAAAGTAATTGAGATGTCGGACTTGATGCCCTAATTTTGCATCACTACTACCACCACCACAACCACCACCACCACCACCACCTCCACCACCACCACTACCAAAAGCAATCTTCACCATGGCCAAGCACCGATAAATGCCCACGGTTCTGCACAAATGCCGCAGATAAGAAGTGGAACAAGACTGCTGGGAATCTTGTCAGATTCCACTGAAAGGAGGGGTGCTGGCCAGCGATCGTGAGGAGCACTCAATTTCCTCAGCTCTAAAAATGGGACCGGGGTGCACTTACCTACTGGAGGTTCTAGCCAAGGAGAAGAGGTACAATCCTCTGAGTTGTAGGAAACTAGGCCAGCGATCCACACTGTAGAGTAATAGCGTAGGAGAGGAGTCGAAGTCTTCAAATTCGTGAGGCAGTGCCCAACACCTCCCACTGGATGCACTTCAGCCTTTCCATTCACCAAAATCGAATAAGTCATCCATGGTGTCAGTGTCAAAGGGACCGGTTCAGCAAACAGCACTCGAACACTAGCAATATTTATCAGAAGAAGTCGAGGGTAACGCCTACGACAGCATTCGCCAAAGCATGGTATATTGCGTTCGCAATCAGTGCGTGTCTGCTAGACAGCAAAAACCTTGAGGACTACCCACACATTGTATTGTTATACCAACAAAGAGCTAAGATTAATGGTTCAAGCCGATTACATTTCCACTCAAATGCTTAGAGTAATGTTTTTGCCTCACATCAATTCTACTTTTCCCAAAACGAAAAATCATCTTGCCAATCATTTTGAGGTGTTGGAAGGAGGTCACGAATGCATTGCGTGACAAGCAAGCAGTTGTGATAGGGAGCACGAGCGCCTATTCCGGCAGAACAGCTTCAATCCAAAGGAGAATTGAGGTCAGGAAAACAAAAACGCATAAATGGGCAGGCAGGCAGGCAGGCAGGCAGGCAGGCAGGCAGGCAGGCAGGCAGGCAGGCAGGCAGGCAGGCAGGCAGGCAGGCAGGCAGGCAGGCAGGCAGGCAGGCAGGCAGGCGACCCCTCTCTAATTAAACCATCCCGAGAAAGAAGCGAAAATTGCATGTGCACCTAATCACTCCCAGTGGTGGCTCGTCCTTGCATTCTGCCGCGAGAGCTGCCAAACTCCAGAGCTGGATGCTATCGATTGAGAATAAACTGACAAGGGACACCCCAGACCCTCTGCATGCTACACGCCACCAGTCGCGAAGATCTAGCCTCGAATGGCAAGCAGCGAGGAGCGAATGCTCACTAAGGCAACGACGCATGTTCTGATGGCCTGGAAGCTGGTCTACTCATCGGAGGTACAGCAATGGAGCACCCGAGTGACCTCCTTAATTAAACATACATCAAACACGTTGCCTTTCCTCTAGCCTTCCTTCAGCCATGTCACCAGCTGTCGCAGTCATCAAGCTCAATCAAACCAGGAAGATGTCTTCCGTCATCGCCACAGATCCCTCCTGGTAGTTTAATTGGATCTGCAGTTTTACCCTCCATGCATCTGGGTTTGGGGGAGACAGAGACATGCGTTGGGCATCGTGAGTGTCCGTAGTTAGTCGTAGGAAGGCAGGCCCAAAGTCAACTGTCAGACTCCTGTCAAAACAACAGTCTCAAGATCACATCATCGACAAAGCAGACACGTACCACGATGGCTGCCAGTAAAATATCAACTGCAGCACCCACTCACCACCTCTTGCATCTTAGGTATCCATCAACCACAATCCGCCTGCCCCAACCCAGCAATGCACTCGATGCCACCAACTCGCTGGCGGCAGTTGGAATAGAAGCACAAAACCCGTACTTGCTGAAGTGCAAGTGCAATGGACCACAACTGGACAACCAGTAGTCTCACTCACTGCAGCACTCTATAAACGGCTACCTATTGGTGATTTCGATTAATCTGCAGTCCAGCTGCACAGCTGTGAGAAGTAGGGCACCACTTTGAGGCGTTCGAGAAAGACAACAGCCTGTGTTGTTAAGTTTATTCACACCATCTTATAAGTGGTCGCACAGCGTAGATTGCATCAAGTTGCCGCCGACGAAGACTTATTGTGTGCACACGATTGAGGATCAACTCGGTATCACTTCAGCAAAACAGTTGCAGGCTAAACATTTCAGAGGAATCAGCCGAACTAGACAAGAAACCCAACTGATGCCCAACACGTCACAACTCAATAGGCAAACTAAGGTGAGAGCAGCACACGACATCGAGGCGATTTGCATTGTACACTGGCCAAAGCTAAGCCAAGTAAGTCGGCTTCTATCGCATCTTTGGGAAGTGTCCCTCAAAGGCAGCAGATGTTGGATTGGCGGAAGCCGTCGGCATGAACTTGGGCCCACAGATGGGTAGCCGCTGAACTCTGTCGTGCAAATTTCTCCGACGCCTACACATTCTCCTCTCCCAATTTTCCCTTCCACTGCAAATGCTACTGCCACTCAGCTGTCGTCTTCCACAACATCGCTTCATTCTCCAGCAGCTTATTGGGAAAATTAAACGCCACCAACAACCTAATGCACCGCCTGGAATCCTACTATTTGTACAGTCATTTTCCGGCAATTTGCTCATTAAGGCTGCGATTGCTTCCCGTTAGCTACTCTCCAGATGTCCAACAACTCATAACTGACAACCTGTTCCTAAGGTAACCTATGTTTGCATGGCTTTGAATCAAGCCTAAACGTGGGATGGTTGGTGCGTTCGACCCCACACGTCCCAAACTTGGGTGAGTAAAGCCGGCAAGGTGCCGATTTCTCTTAACCACAGAAACTCATTGCAGCAAAACAACATCACCGAATTCGATTCGAGGCCTATGACAGACAACTGACTCTGTGAGTTGCTCTTGATGCCAGACCTGATGCGGAGGAGGGAGACTTAGGAAGTGTGTCTCCGGATCAATCATATGTGCATGAGATCAATGATCTGCAGTTTGATTTGCGAAATCGTGAAACCGTATTTCCAATGCACCCTATTCTGTGCCACTTTGAGGAAGTCAAGTTCATCACATGGAGTGACGAGGCAGGTAACATGGAAGGGATTGCGAGAAGGTGCGGTGATGAAGTGTTTGTGCGATTGCAGTGGTAGTGGTGGTTTCTGGACCATCCGGAGTTAACAGTATCGCTCTGCGCCACTTCAGTGAGTGTTGTGCCAGCAGACAATCTCAGCGTTGATAGCAAATATTTTCCTGCAGTACCGTGAAATGCTGCGAATCCAGAGCAGACTCGGGTCGTAACACAAAGCAAGATGCTTTTCATACATTGCGTCCCCACGCAATTGAACAGCAGCTTCATCGTTTCACGACACAGCACCTGCTGATTCCACTAGAATTCAGGAGAACGCCAGTCAGTGTAGCCTGCTCGACATCCCCAAATGACTGTGCACAATCGGGTCCAACTGAATGCAGCTCGCCTCTACCGTAATTATGACCACCATGCTGTGAGTCGGAGTGTCATCATCTAAGGACAGCACCGATCGTCGCGCACTGCATGGGAGGGAGAGCAGCTGCAATAATGCACCTTATTCTACACTCTACTTTGCGTTGCAATGTCACCCATTCACTTAGTTCCGGCTTCCAAAACGCCATTTGTGAGAATAAAAGCTGCGGAACAATATTTTACATGCATTAGCGACCTAGGGTGTGCTGGAATTATGTGTACTTTCACTCCTCAATCGCATACTTAGTAAGTAGGAACGGTAGCGAGGCATGTGAAACGGTAATTAAGACGCGAAGCCGAAAGGTGAAATTGGCTATTTCTCTTCGGCTGTACTAAATCATGCATAAATTGTTTCATTAAATGCACCATGATTCGGTTTGCATTTCTTTCATGCGATCCCGAAGCCGATGCGAAAGCAGAGCCAACCTTGGCTGTTTCACTTGTTGTCAACTGCTTACGAATTGCACGCACTGCACGCATGCAACATAAAGAGGCCATTCTCTAAAGTCCATGTTTAATCCATGTAACCGCAGGCGGTGCCTAGACTTCGTGAAACAAGTTTGCTCGACGGGTCCGCACAGGTAACGTGGCGCTACGTGGTGCACAGATTTTAACGCAAACTACTTCCACAATAACACAGCATCCATGTGGGTTGATTTGGCTGGTGCCGCAACAAAGCGCTACTTAGCCTACTTCGCGACTGCATTGCATGGGCCCATAGCATTGTGTCCCACACTTCCATCTTGGGGACGCTGCCTTCTTATTCAGCTTGCAATCCCAACAAGCTAAGTGGGACTCACAAACACCACTGGTGTGGTTACATTTCAACATTTTTCATGCAGTTGAAAGGATTGAGTTGGTGAGTCCTGTGCACTGAGGCATGAGGGGTCGTTTAAACTCAACAATGCATCAATGGCGCGCTTCTGTTTGTGAATAGAAGCAGATTCTATGGAGAGCAGCTTCTTGACACACTCCACTACCAAATAGCAAATAAGAAAATAAGATCAAAGTTATTAGAGCATTTGAATGAAGACTGGTCTTACTTAACTTGCTTTGTAGTAAAGCAGCCAAGTCTTGATCCTCAGGGTGCATGCCTGCCCTTACAAATCCATTTTCCACAGCCCAACCGCTTGCCCAATTGTGCTGCAATGTTTGAGTCAACGAGACTCCAAGACCATTGGTCACAACCAGCTTTTATTTGATAGTGGTCTCCAGACCGGTTGGCAGAACTGTCTGCTTGGTATTCCGCTCACATGCATTGTTTGCATTCGCCAATGACAAGATTGAAATGTCCAGTGTTCCAGTGGGAAAAGTGTGCTTCGATTCCTTCGTCAAATCTGTTAGAGCGTGTAATTGTTGCGTTGGACAGCGAAGGTCCCTTGTCATTAACAATCACTCTGCATACATCAAAGCATCCAATAAATAGCACTGTCTCATTAGCTTTAGCACTGACAGTGGATTACTGCTAATCACTCCAACCAAGCCTTAACATGTCGCCACACATAGGGTTCCACCAGTTACTCACATTCTGTCGCGGCAACCTCACGCATTTGTTAAGGGGCGAGAACGAACACACCGACGCATGTTCTGCCAATGACAAGTGCATACTTCGCATCACTCTGCAGCGAAGCAACCAAATGCATGGGATAGGATGTGCCGTCGAATACTGTCCTCTCACGACACTTGATTTGCGTGTGGTGTGTACACATCCCATGCTTATGGGCTCATAAGCCCGATGGGAACCACGTATCAGACGGATCGGGAAGTTCGACGATGCGATTGCGCCTCAGACCATCGTTTTACTAGCTGGAAAACAACTCAGCCTAATTGCGGCAGAAATCTCTTTGAGATTGTCCATGTCTGCACCAGCAGCGCGCATTCCATCAAAGCATACATGAGGCCTGCCAAGACGCACAAACACCGCCAATTGTTGAGTTGTTACAGTTTCTTCATGTTGCACCATTCATCCAATCGTCCATGGTGTCGACATACCTCTTCGTGATGGGTTTACGGCCGCCTGTGAGGGGAAATCTCAGTTCTCTACTGGAGGACAGTGTGCTGTGCCCTTCTCTCAATTAGTCCGCATTAGAGGGTGCATTTGGATGCACGTAGCCTCTATCGCTTTTGTCTCTCATGCAAGACGCATTTTGCATAGGATCTCTACCTGTTGTGGCTTTACTGCTGCATCCATCTTTTATTGTCCAATTTTATGCACAGTGTTTTCTTAAACAGTCTTTCTACTTATCACTTTCTCCCTTCCTTTTCCTTCATTTGTCATCATTAATTGTAAAGACCTGTGCTACTCCATCAAATTGTCTGATGCGCTGAGGCATGTGTGAAAACTCTTAAGTGAATGTGCTCGATGCACGCGCTTACACTTTTATCCACCTCAAGCCTCACCTCATGCATCCTGCCTAGAGGAATGTTTTCTGAAGGAGTCATTTATTGCTGATTCCACACTAAACTAGGCTTCGAACCCCCAACATTTCAATTAATGCAAAATTCCAGTCCGTGTTACGGTCAGCATCCAACTTTGCCAAAGCGACCTATGTAATGCAGCTGAAGTGAACGTAATAATTATGCTTGTCAATTACACTTTTGATAATGGAACCAAACAGTAGAAACAACAGCGTCATTTGGGACTAATTACGAACTGTTAAGAACAACTTGTCTGTATTTGTCGCAGCGAATGTCAACTGTTGCAACTGAAACGACCTTGCTCTCGAAAACTCTTAGAGGCCCTAAACACGTCTTCTTGATTCACTGCTATGTTCTTGAATCGACAACAAAAGTGATGAAAGGTACTCTAATTTACCACTGTGGGTTTATTTCGAGCTTATCATTTTATTTTAATTTGCTCATCTTAATTACCTTTACCTGTCAATTAGGCGTATTTCGGTGTCCGCGTTCGGCGAACGCGTGGTTACATTAATGAGTCGAAAGATGGAGTCAAGCGTTTATCAATGATAGCTAGTTTTGACCATCAGTTGCAAACGTTAGCGAGCTTTACTACCTTACATTTTCTTGAAGGTGCCATGGGATTCAAGAGTCCATCGCATCGCCTTTAATGTCCATCACTACTACTCTGCTGCATTCCGATCTGCTGTCTGCCTACAACAGAAACAAGCTTTCATCAATGCATAACAGCACAAAAACGGCACAGAGTAGATAGTGTCATCGGCCTTGCACAAGCTGTTCTGATTTGCACATCATGCTCTGCCGAGGACTTACTCAAGACGAACACTAATGTAAGCTACGTGGCATGCCTCATTGTAAATAGCTGTGCCACTTAAAAATAAATTACCGAAAATCCGTATTCTACTGTCGAACCCACTGGGATCCATAATCTTCCTACATTCATAAGTTATTATTGACTAAGGAATTCCAAAGCATTTATTATAAATACTGCTTGAAGGGATTGTCTTCTTTTCCACACATACCTGTTTATTTGGCTAGTAGACCACTGAACTTTGCATTGCACCGCTGGCATCCTCCATACTCCGTACCCGGAAGAAACAATTTTCCCTAGAACTACTTAAATTATGAGGCGAGTAGTTGTCCAACATGCGTAATACTGGACTTAGCTAGCTCATATCATGACTGCATCGAAAGGTTGGAGTCTATGCTGGAATTAGCATTTCTCCCACGACAAAAATTAAGGCTTTTCAAAAAAGGCAATGGTTGGTGCCTACTTCCCCTTTATCTACAACGACTTGCGATTTATGGCCCAAAGCTCAGTGAACAGCAGTTTTGCATGCTAAAATGAGTTATAAAAATTCTCTGCAACGCTCCGTTCGGCTCACATTCGAAGTATTTCGACCAGTTCCCTGCAGTCCGATCCAGAGAATGCGATGGCGTAGCAAAGCAGCTCTAGGCGATACAGCCTTTGGATTTCTTAAATTCCTTGCCACAGCATTCCTGCCCTGTTTCCTTTACATGGTCATTTGGCCCTTCATTTCTTCATTCCAACTCTCCCGACATCAACCACCCGATGATGAGACTCACGTTCATTAAGCACTTTTGATGTCTGTTCAACTTGAAACTCGCCCCGAATTTGTTTCATGAAATGGGAAGCTGGAATGCCTTTCGAGCACTACAATCCACTGTCAGTGTTCCCTCAAGTGGGGATTAAGCAGTAACTGGGTAAGCAAAGAGCATCAACAATTCACAGAATAAAATGCAACTTAGTTGGTACATCCACGGCGGAACCAACTGTTTTACGAAATTGCTGTTCACTTCTTGGGAAGGACGAATTTGTAGAGAAGTTGTATGAAAATTCTGTTGGAATGATTTGTTGCAAGTGGTTTAGTGTGAGCCTTAGTATTTTTGTGATATTGGCAGAAAGTTTCGAAACGAGTGTCCAATTTAGCTGATGAATACCACGCTGTTTCAATGGAGTGGGAGAAGGCGGGACGGTCTTTATTCCTCACTGTTATCTCTATTCCTTCTAGTCGCAGGATGCCATGTTTCCTAGGTAAAAATGATGATCATAGCTACTAGGTGTTAGTTGGCGATCCGATATTCGGAGACTCAGTGAAGTGGGGAATTGAGCAATGAACATGGGTTAGATGATGTCTCGACAATTCCAGGTGGAGTGTTTGAAAGTGCGGAAATGATTGTTAACTAACTTGTCTTTCCTTTGGCTAAAGTCCACAAAGGAAATCATGGTAAGTTTATCATGTTAACTCCTGAGCAGTGGCTGCTACAATTATGGCAATTTTTCCATCTTAAGCGCTATAGGACGAAGCCGCAAGTTACACCCTAAGCAACGGTCACTAGGCCTGCAGAGTCCATTGACAATATGGTTTAGCTAGCGTTTGGTATAGGTATTTTCGAATTAAATGACCTAGAGTGGTCTGACCCTTGCTGCCAGAAACTTCCTGCTTAGAGGCATTCTCCTCATTTAACAATTCGTATGCTTGAGATAGGTTGGTGGTAGGCGGACAAACGGACAGGGGTGGACCTGGTGACTTATGGCGAAACCATCCAAGTGTGTACTACCAAAGCAGTAGCAATTGGTGAGCGTAAACTCATCGACGAGCATGCAACTCCAGACTTAATTAGCACACTTCAGTGGAACACGATGAATTGTAACAGACCTGCGGGAGAGTTCATCTGGAGCAACCTAATGCAAGAAAATGGTCGATGTGATTGGTCCTGGTTCGCACACGAAAATGCTGCCGAGAGGGTTAAGCTTTGATGGTCTCTTGACTGCCTACGAAGTCAGCGGTATGCGTTTAGGCGCACTTCATTTCTTTTCTTACACACGGCTCCAAAGTATTAACCACCATTTCCTCTCCTTGGTTGCTAAAGAGCATTAAGCTAGGTAAAGTCTACCCAAGCAGTTCCTGACATTTTGGCATCGGATCAGTAAGGACAATCTATTTCAAATGATCCCATCAGGTCGCTGACTGGTCTTGCTGCTCTTTATCGAGAGGCAATTTGTTAAGTGTCATTATTATTCCAACGTCCCCACACACTTCTCATATGCCATTAGGCTGTTAGCCAAGTGGCGGGCTACTAAGATTTCTCATGATTGGCGGTTTCCTGTTTGCAACGAGCGAAATTTGCTGCCTTATAGACGGTGAGAGAACTCCCTTGTTCATGAGCACAGCGTGGGGACACTGTCAAAGTAACTTCACGATCTTTGTAACTATCTCAGTGGTGGCCCACACATTTATGTTGTAAGAGGCGTTGATGTACTTGCTGAGGAATCAGGACGCTCATAATGCCTGCAATGGGCACAATGACTGTTCTCTTACGATTCCGCCAAGCGATTAGGCGATGAAGGATTAGCAAGTAGCACGCTGCATCATTTGTAATGAAGTATTTAACTGGTGACTGAGTGCACAACTTCTCCTGCCATCATTGCAAGCTCTGCGCAGAAGACCTTGGCTTCTGGCGTTAAATGAGGAGGGCAAGTTGTCCTAAGGTGGTTTGACTGGCTTGGGGACAGCATCCCTTCTGCAACTACCAAAATGCATTCAATAATTAGACATCGCAATGCTTTATCAAAGGCACAGTCACACTGCATAAGGGATTTGACTATGGTGACAACACTCAGCTAATTGCCTGCACACTTGTGTGGGGAACTGATGGTGCACATTTTGCGTGTAAATTTTGGCGGCTGGTGGCGAGAAACCAGCTATTTGTTTCTGATCCTGCCAACCCGTTCTTAGTTTTTACATCACTTTTGGTGTTCTGCTGTGGTTCCACACAACGAATGCCAAACCTGGTGCCGCAAGCCAAAAATAATCAAACAATTCTGAGCTTAGCCAAGTACCGTGGTTTCTGCGTGAATAGGACCACCGATGACGCATAGGTCAACATTTCGACTTTTTGAGCAGTTGGGCCTTCCATAATGCGCAACTGCTAAAAATAAGTCCTGTGAGCAAAAAGCAAAGATTGGTCGACCAATCGCAAGCAAAATCATTCAGCCAATCAACGAAATGTCGTTTGCCAATGCGGAGCACAAGGTTTCGTTTCAAAATGCAGGTAGACTGATGTGAAAAGAGCTTTGAGTCTCACGAGATAACGCTCAATTTGTCTTTGGATGACTTGGCTTCGGCTTAACTTGACAAAATTTAGGAATTCAAACATCCCATCTAATGGATTCTAGGAAAGTGACACAATTTTACAATAACACAAACAATTCCGTGCACTTGAATGATACGCAAGTAAGTATGCATTAATGTGTCCATCGCGTAACAAACTTTGCATTTCAAAATAAGTATGTGGATGTGTGAAGTGCATTAAATGAATCACTTTAGGACGTGATTCTTCCCAATTCCAACTTGCAGCAGTAAGCCCTTGTGAGAAGCCAACAAACAGCACCAATTAACTGCAGTTATGTTTGCAGTAGCAGTGACAACGGAGTTTGTATTCTGCCCACGATCCAACAGATCGAGGAGGTTTTACTAAGCCCTTCCAAATGCACCTGAGATGAAACAAATTGATGCCCTTGGAGAGTTTCCTCAAATGCCAACGCAAATACTTAACTAGCCGTGTTTAATAATGTAACGGTGTTATTTGATTGATTTAAATAGGAGCCAGCGATTCCAGCTAGGCACAAACTTCATTGACTCACATTGTGGTCTGCTAGTCACGCAAAATCCCTGGCGACTCGTCGTTCGCATTAGGTTTCTGGATGTAAGGATGGACGCGATGAAAGCAATTTTACTAAGGAAACACCAAAAGCTGTTTCACCTATCTTCAAGAACAAATGTGAGTCCCATACGGAGGCAGTATTTGAGCCAGAGCGATTGAGAGGGAGGACTGGATGCACAACTTTTATTAAAAGGGGTAAGTTCAAAATTCATGTCGTCATTTGAATAATGCTATGTCTGGTTATCTTTCTATCACCCCCACCAACACGCGCCCTCTTCCTGAACCGTCTTGAAGGCACTTTTGGATTTGTATTTCCTTCTTCCACAATCGATTCGTGTAATTCTTGTTCTTTGTACTTGACTTTCACAACAGCTCCGTCTGCAAATATAACCATTGGAATGGGGTTGTGCCCGTACTGTATGTGGAACATTTAGGAGGGCAAAACGTGATTTAGGGGTAGATGGTAATAATCTTTGAGAAAACACCTCAAAAGTCGAAAATTGCTGGGTTTTAGGCAATTGAGAGTGCGTCTTAAATCGATGAGATTTGAATACGTAAGTTGTGCTCTTGTGCACATTACACGAAACACACAAATGTTGCCTTGGGTTTGAAATGATCCGCCTGTGGTGGATGCACAACTTCCAAGGCATCGTCAATGGCAAGGAAGTTATGGCTAAATGTATATTAGTTGTGCATAGCCAGCTGCGTGCGTTTCTCAAGAAGGCGGTTCACACAATTTTATTATTAAACACCGCATGTAGAGATGCAAGCTATCCAGATTAAAAAGGCTCAACTTTAACACAGTGCGCATGGGGTTGACAGGGGCAAAAGTCTGTGCTAACAATGTAAGCAGCCAAGTGGAGAAGTTCGTGCAGAATTCAGGAAGTTTGTGATTTCTCCATTTAATGTATAACAAGGAATGTTGGGGAACCAGGCGTGTAATTTCAGTAGGAAATCCCGCCTTGTTGAGAGCTATAACTCAATAAGTTGTGAGACACGAAACGTAACGTTGTTAATATGATCGTTTCTAGTGAACGATGTGCAAACTTCTTGCGTGAGAGACGATAGTGATAGAGGTTGCGTGCATCCAGAATGCACCCTCTAATGCGGACTAATTGAGAGAAGGTGGTAGCACAATTTTCACTACTAGAAAACTGAGATTTCCCCTCAGAGGCAGCTGCACACCCATCACGAAGAGGTATGTCGACACCATGGACGATTGGATGAATGGTGCAACATGAAGAAACTGTAACAACTTAACAATTGGCGGTGTTTGTGCGTCTTGGCAGGCCTCATGTATGCTTTGATGGAATGCGCGCTGCTGGTGCAGACATGGACAATCTCAAAGAGACTTCTGCCGCAATTAGGCTGAGTTGTTTTCCAGCTAGTAAAACGATGGTCTGAGGCGCAATCGCATCGTCGAACTTCCCGATCCGTCTGATACGTGGTTCCCATCGGGCTTATGAGCCCATAGCTATGGGATGTGTACACACCACACGCAAATCAAGTGTCGTGAGAGGACAGTATTCGACGGCACATCCTATCCCATGCATTTGGTTGCTTCGCTGCAGAGTGATGCGAAGTATGCACTTGTCATTGGCAGAACATGCGTCGGTGTGTTCGTTCTCGCCCCTTAACAAATGAATGAGGTTGCCGCGACAGAATGTGAGTAACTGGTGGAACCCTATGTGTGGCGACATGTTAAGGCTTGGTTGGAGTGATTAGCAGTAATCCACTGTCAGTGCTAAAGCTAATGAGACAGTGCTATTTATTGGATGCTTTGATGTATGCAGAGTGATTGTTAATGACAAGGGACCTTCGCTGTCCAACGCAACAATTACACGCTCTAACAGATTTGACGAAGGAATTGAAGCACACTCCTCCCACTGGAACACTGGACATTTCAATCTTGTCATTGGCGAATGCAAACAATGCATGTGAGCGGAATACCAAGCAGACAGTTCTGCCAACCGGTCTGGAGACCACTATCAAATAAAAGCTGGTTGTGACCAATGGTCTTGGAGTCTCGTTGACTCAAACATTGCAGCACAATTAGGCAAGCGGTTGAGCTGTGGAAAATGGATTTGTAAGGGCAGCCAAACACTCTGAGGATCAAGACCTGGCTACTTTACTACAAAGCAAGTTAAGTTAGACCAGTCTTCATTCAAATGCTCTAATAACTTTGATCTTATTTTCTTATTTGCTATTTGGTAGTGGAGTGTGTCAAGAAGCTGCTCTCCATAGAAACTGCTTCTATTCACAAACAGAAGCGCGCCATTGATGCATTGTTGAGTTTAAACGACCCCTCATGCCTCAGTGCACAGGACTCACCAACTCAATCCTTTCAACTGCATGAAAAATGTTGAAATGTAACCACACCAGTGGTGTTTGTGAGTCCCACTTAGCTTGTTGGGTTTGTGAGCTGAATAAGAAGGCAGCGTCCCCAAGATGGAAGTGTGGCACACAATGCTATGGGCCCATGCAATGCAGTCGCGAAGTAGGCTAAGTAGCGCTTTGTTGCGGCACCAGCCAAATCAACCCACATGGATGCTGTGTTATTGTGGAAGTAGTTTGCGTTAAAATCTGTGCACCACGTAGCGCCACGTTACCTGTGCGGACCCGTCGAGCAAACTTGTTTCACGAAGTCTAGGCACCGCCTGCGGTTACATGGATTAAACATGGACTTTAGAGAGTGGGCTCCTTGCGTCGCGTGCGTGCAGTGCGTGCAATTCGTAAGCAGTTGACACCAAGTGAAACAGCCAAGGTCGGCTCTGCATTATTTGGATGAACGCGGAGTCGCCTCTTTAGTGCATTTATCAGGCTTGACTTGTTTTAATTATGAGTGAAATTATTGTTAACTCTTTGCACCTTGTTATGCACTGCGTTCTAGTCAACAGTTCTAAACCAAGCACTAGTATTTTAATTAGCACTCTCGCATTTGTATTTGTGGTGATTTGCAGATGAATTGGTTACCTCCAGACTGCCTTCACTTGGCTCGTCCTGATGTCGAAGTGCGTGCAATTCCACGTCTTGCCATTTGGTCTTGCGGACGACAGCACTGATGGTTTCGAGATAGTGCGATAGGCTGTCGGCTGCTGAGGTCGATCTGATGCAGGGAACAAAGCTATCTTCGAGGTTGGGATGCCGTGGTAGTTTTACGTGGCTAGGATAGAGACAGTGAATGATACCAAGGCGGTAAGCTTATTGCAAAGCATCCATGCAGTTGCACGAAAGAGGTGTGATTATTTTCGTTCTCAAATGCACATGGTGTGGTGGTGACGAGTGCATTCATGGCTTGAGGTAAGACAGCAAAAACCTTGAGGACTACCCACACATTGTATTGTTTTACCAACAAAGAGCTAAGATTAATGGTTCAAGCCGATTACATTTCCACTCAAATGCCTCACCTCAGTTTTACTTTTCCCAAAACGAAAAATCATCTTGCCAATCATTTTGAGGTGTTGGAAGGAGGTCACGAATGCATTGCGTGACAAGCAAGCAGTTGTGATAGGGAGCATGAGCGCCTATTGCGGCGGAACAGCTTCAATCCAAAGGAGAATTGAGGTCAGGAAAACAAAAACGCATAAATGGGCAGGCAGGCAGGCAGGCAGGCAGGCAGGCGACCCCTCTCTAATTAAACCATCCCGAGAAAGAAGCGAAAATTGCATGTGCACCTAATCACTCCCAGTGGTGGCTCGTCCTTGCATTCTGCCGCGAGAGCTGCCAAACTCCAGAGCTGGATGCTATCGATTGAGAATAAACTGACAAGGGACACCCCAGACCCTCTGCATGCTACACGCCACCAGTCGCGAAGATCTAGCCTCGAATGGCAAGCAGCGAGGAGCGAATGCTCACTAAGGCAACGACGCATGTTCTGATGGCCTGGAAGCTGGTCTACTCATCGGAGGTACAGCAATGGAGCACCCGAGTGACCTCCTTAATTAAACATACATCAAACACGTTGCCTTTCCTCTAGCCTTCCTTCAGCCATGTCACCAGCTGTCGCAGTCATCAAGCTCAATCGAACCAGGAAGATGTCTTCCGTCATCGCCACAGATCCCTCCTGGTAGTTTAATTGGATCTGCAGTTTACCCTCCATGCATCTGGGTTTGGGGGAGACAGAGACATGCGTTGGGCATCGTGAGCGTCCGTAGTTAGTCGTAGGAAGGCAGGCCCAAAGTCAACTGTCAGACTCCTGTCAAAACAACAGTCTCAAGATCACATCATCGACAAAGCAGACACGTACCACGATGGCTGCCAGTAAAATATCAACTGCAGCACCCACTCACCACCTCTTGCAACTTAGGTATCCATCAACCACAATCCGCCTGCCCCAACCCAGCAATGCACTCGATGCCACCAACTCGCTGGCGGCAGTTGGAATAGAAGCACAAAACCCGTACTTGCTGAAGTGCAAGTGCAATGGACCACAACTGGACAACCAGTAGTCTCACTCACTGCAGCACTCTATAAACGGCTACCTATTGGTGATTTCGATTAATCTGCAGTCCAGCTGCACAGCTGTGAGAAGTAGGGCACCACTTTGAGGCGTTCGAGAAAGACAACAGCCTGTGTTGTTAAGTTTATTCACACCATCTTATAAGTGGTCGCACAGCGTAGATTGCATCAAGTTGCCGCCGACGAAGACTTATTGTGTGCACACGATTGAGGATCAACTCGGTATCACTTCAGCGAAACAGTTGCAGGCTAAACATTTCAGAGGAATCAGCCGAACTAGACAAGAAACCCAACTGATGCCCAACACGTCACAACTCAATAGGCAAACTAAGGTGAGAGCAGCACACGACATCGAGGCGATTTGCATTGTACACTGGCCAAAGCTAAGCCAAGTAAGTCGGCTTCTATCGCATCTTTGGGAAGTGTCCCTCAAAGGCAGCAGATGTTGGATTGGCGGAAGCCGTCGGCATGAACTTGGGCCCACAGATGGGTAGCCGCTGAACTCTGTCGTGCAAATTTCTCCGACGCCTACACATTCTCCTCTCCCAATTTTCCCTTCCACTGCAAATGCTACTGCCACACAGCTGTCGTCTTCCACAACATCGCTTCATTCTCCAACTGCTCCTTGGGAAAATTAAACGCCACCAACAACCTAATGCACCGCCTGGAATCCTACTATTTGTACAGTCATTTTCCGGCAATTTGCTCATTAAGGCTGCGATTGCTTCCCGTTAGCTACTCTCCAGATGTCCAACAACTCATAACTGACAACCTGTTCCTAAGGTAACCTATGTTTGCATGGCTTTGAATCAAGCCTAAACGTGGGATGGTTGGTGCGTTCGACCCCACACGTCCCAAACTTGGGTGAGTAAAGCCGGCAAGGTGCCGATTTCTCTTAACCACAGAAACTCATTGCAGCAAAACAGCATCACCGAATTCGATTCGAGGCGCATGACAGACAACCGACTCTGTGAGTTGCTCTTGATGCCAGACCTGATGCGGAGGAGGGAGACTTAGGAAGTGTGTCTCCGGATCAATCATATGTGCATGAGATCAATGATCTGCAGTTTGATTTGCGAAATCGTGAAACCGTATTTCCAATGCACCCTATTCTGTGCCACTTTGAGGAAGTCAAGTTCATCACATGGAGTGACGAGGCAGGTAACATGGAAGGGATTGCGAGAAGGTGCGGTGATGAAGTGTTTGTGCGATTGCAGTGGTAGTGGTGGTTTCTGGACCATCCGGAGTTAACAGTATCGCTCTGCGCCACTTCAGTGAGTGTTGTGCCAGCAGACAATCTCAGCGTTGATAGCAAATATTTTCCTGCAGTACCGTGAAATGCTGCGAATCCAGAGCAGACTCGGGTCGTAACACAAAGCAAGATGCTTTTCATACATTGCGTCCCCACGCAATTGAACAGCAGCTTCATCGTTTCACGACACAGCACCTGCTGATTCCACTAGAATTCAGGAGAACGCTAGTCAGTGTAGCCTGCTCGACATCCCCAAATGACTGTGCACAATCGGGTCCAACTGAATGCAGCTCGCCTCTACCGTAATTATGACCACCATGCTGTGAGTCGGAGTGTCATCATCTAAGGACAGCACCGATCGTCGCGCACTGCATGGGAGAGAGAGCAGCTGCAATAATGCGCTTTATTCTACACTCCGCTTTGCGTTGGAGCGACACCCACTCACTTAGTTCTGGTCCCAGTATGCGCAATTTGTGAGAATAAAAGCTGCGGAACAATATTTTACATGCATTAGCGACCTAGGGTGTGCTGGAATTATGTGTACTTTCACTCCTCAATCACATACTTAGTAAGTAGGAACGGTAGCGAGGCATGTGAAACGGTAATTAAGACGCGAAGCCGAAAGGTGAAATTGGCTATTTCTCTTCGGCTGTACTATACCATGCATAAATTGTTTCATTAAATGCACCATGATTCGGTTTGCATTTCTTTCATGCGGTCCCGAAGCCGATGCGAAAGCAATTGGTTTCAGACGGATACAAGTGGCTTAAGAGGAAGCTGGGTGCAGCCGTACCAGGCGCGTGTGAGGCATGGGATGAGTGCATCACCGATGCCACTGCAAAGACGAATTATTGGCGGTGTGCAATCAAAGTGACTTCGCTCTACTCTGCGTTAGTCTCCCGAGTCAATAGCCGACACTCTCTGATGATGGTAAAGTACTTGTTTCAACACGGAAGCTTTCCATTAGCGTGGGCACCCAAATGCAGCAAGGTAGATCATCCAGGTGTCTAACGATGGTGTGTGTGCAAACGAGTTGCAGTTTGGCCAAAATTTCTCCTCTCCAAGTGACAACGTGTCTCACGGTAAAGCCTGTGTGCAGGATGTCTCGCCGGGAAAGGAAACATCTGTTTGGCATGGATCAAGCCCTCTGACTTAATTAAGCTCGAAATAAGCAATTGAGATTCAAGGCATCACCAATTCTTTTGTCCAATGCAGTGACACATTAAAGGGAATTCGGTGACTCCTGCAATATTCAAAAGCGCCTCTCACCTTTGTTTGGGTGGGCAATCACTGGCTGGTAAAATCTCCCAAGGTTATCCACACATTTCTCCTTGAGATCAAGGACCCTTGCTTGATAGATGCACTAAAGAGGCGACTCCGCGTTCATCCAAATAATGCAGAGCTGACCTTGGCTGTTTCACTTGGTGTCAACTGCTTACGAATTGCACGCACTGCACGCATGCAACATAAGGAGGCCACTCTCTAAAGTCCATGTTTAGTCCATGTAACCGCAGGCGGTGGCTAGACTTCGTGAAACAAGTTTGCGCGACGGGTCCGCACAGGTAGCGTGGCGCTACGTGGTGCACAGATTTTAACGCAAACTACTTCCACAATAACACAGCATCCATGTGGGTTGATTTGGCTGGTGCCGCAACAAAGCGCTACTTAGCCTACTTCGCGACTGCATTGCATGGGCCCATAGCATTGTGTGCCACACTTCCATCTTGGGGACGCTGCCTTCTTATTCAGCTCACAAACCCAACAAGCTAAGTGGGACTCACAAACACCACTGGTGTGGTTACATTTCAACATTTTTCATGCAGTTGAAAGGATTGAGTTGGTGAGTCCTGTGCACTGAGGCATGAGGGGTCGTTTAAACTCAACAATGCATCAATGGCGCGCTTCTGTTTGTGAATAGAAGCAGTTTCTATGGAGAGCAGCCTCTTGCCACACTCCACTACCAAATAGCAATCATCAGCAGCAGAGCAAACTTACAATTAAGAAAATACGTTCAAAATTATTAGAGCATTTGAATGAAGACTGGTCTAACTTAACTTGCTTTGTAGTAAAGTAGCCAGGTCTTGATCCTCAGAGTGTTTGGCTGCCCTTACAAATCCATTTTCCACAGCTCAACCGCTTGCCTAATTGTGCTGCAATGTTTGAGTCAACGAGACTCCAAGACCATTGGTCACAACCAGCTTTTATTTGATAGTGGTCTCCAGACCGGTTGGCAGAACTGTCTGCTTGGTATTCCGCTCACATGCATTGTTTGCATTCGCCAATGACAAGATTGAAATGTCCAGTGTTCCAGTGGGAGGAGTGTGCTTCAATTCCTTCGTCAAATCTGTTAGAGCGTGTAATTGTTGCGTTGGACAGCGAAGGTCCCTTGTCATTAACAATCACTCTGCATACATCAAAGCATCCAATAAATAGCACTGTCTCATTAGCTTTAGCACTGACAGTGGATTACTGCTAATCACTCCAACCAAGCCTTAACATGTCGCCACACATAGGGTTCCACCAGTTACTCACATTCTGTCGCGGCAACCTCATTCATTTGTTAAGGGGCGAGAACGAACACACCGACGCATGTTCTGCCAATGACAAGTGCATACTTCGCATCACTCTGCAGCGAAGCAACCAAATGCATGGGATAGGATGTGCCGTCGAATACTGTCCTCTCACGACACTTGATTTGCGTGTGGTGTGTACACATCCCATAGCTATGGGCTCATAAGCCCGATGGGAACCACGTATCAGACGGATCGGGAAGTTCGACGATGCGATTGCGCCTCAGACCATCGTTTTACTAGCTGGAAAACAACTCAGCCTAATTGCGGCAGAAGTCTCTTTGAGATTGTCCATGTCTGCACCAGCAGCGCGCATTCCATCAAAGCATACATGAGGCCTGCCAAGACGCACAAACACCGCCAATTGTTAAGTTGTTACAGTTTCTTCATGTTGCACCATTCATCCAATCGTCCATGGTGTCGACATACCTCTTCGTGATGGGTGTGCAGCTGCCTGTGAGGGGAAATCCCAGTTCTCTACTGGTGGACAGTGCGCTGTGCCCTTCTCTCAATTAGTCCGCATTAGAGGGTGCATTTGGATGCACGTAGCCTCTATCGCTTTTGTCTCTCATGCAAGACGCATTTTGCATAGGATCTCTACCTGTTGTGGCTTTACTGCTGCATCCATCTTTTATTGTCCAATTTTATGCACAGTGTTTTCTTAAACAGTCTTTCTACTTATCACTTTCTCCCTTCCTTTTCCTTCATTTGTCATCATTAATTGTAAAGACCTGTGCTACTCCATCAAATTGTCTGATGCGCTGAGGCATGTGTGAAAACTCTTAAGTGAATGTGCTCGATGCACGCGCTTACACTTTTATCCACCTCAAGCCTCACCTCATGCATCCTGCCTAGAGGAATGTTTTCTGAAGGAGTCATTTATTGCTGATTCCACACTAAACTAGGCTTCGAACCCCCAACATTTCAATTAATACAAAATTCCAGTCCGTGTTACGGTCAGCATCCAACTTTGTCAAAGCGTCTTATGTAATGCAGCTGAAATGATCGTAGTAATTATGCTTGTCAATTACACTTTTGATAATGGAACCAAACAATAGAAACAACAGCGTCATTTGGGACTAATTACGAACTGTTAAGAACAACTTGTCTGTATTTGTCGCAGCGAATGTCAACTGTTGCAACTGAAACGACCTTGCTCTCGAAAACTCTTAGAGGCCCTAAACACGTCTTCTTGATTCACTGCTATGTTCTTGAATCGACAACAAAAGTGATGAAAGGTACTCTAATTTACCTCTGTGGGTTTATTTCGGGCTTATCATTTTATTTTAATTTGCTCATCTTAATTACCTTCGCCTGTCGATTAGGCACATTTCGGTGTCCGCGTTCGGCGAACGCGTGGTTGCATTAATGAGTCGAAAGATGGAGTCAAGCGTTTATCAATGATAGCTAGTTTTAAGCATCAGTTGCAAACGTTAGCGAGCTTTACTACCTTACATTTTCTTGAAGGTGCCATGGGATTCAAGAGTCCATCGCATCGCCTTTAATGTCCATCACTACTACTCTGCTGCATTCCGATCTGCTGTCTGCCTACAACAGAAACAAGCTTTCATCAATGCATAGCAGCACAAACACGGCACAGAGTAGATAGTGTCAGGCGTAAAACTGATGCATTTTGGGGACAAACATGGTAGGCGGGGGAAGTAGGCATTTCACGTCCCAAATAAATGAAGCCGAAGTAGCTACGCATCCAAGTGAAATTGGACGAACAAGGCCAGGCTTAGCCATTTCTGGGCACAAACTGCGTTCCTAACTAATTGTGGCCCAAAGAACGTAAGTGCTTTAAGCCCCTACTTATTTCACAAAATATTTCTCATCAAATGCCTACCCTGAATCCAAGTAGAAGCAGTGTACTTGAGCGCATATCTTTAACCAGAAATATTTGTGCACATAACTTCGGCTGACAGTATTTGCGCTTGTAGAAATCTGCTGAACACATCGGCCTTGCACAAGCTGTTCTGATTTGCACATCATGCTCTGCCGAGGACTTACTCAAGACGAACACTAATGTAAGCTACGTGGCATGCCTCATTGTAAATAGCTGTGCCACTTAAAAATAAATTACCGAAAATCCGTATTCTACTGTCGAACCCACTGGGATCCATAATCTTCCTACATTCATAAGTTATTATTGACTAAGGAATTCCAAAGCATTTATTATAAATACTGCTTGAAGGGATTGTCTTCTTTTCCACACATACCTGTTTATTTGGCTAGTAGACCACTGAACTTTGCATTGCACCGCTGGCATCCTCCATACTCCGTGCCCGGAAGAAACAATTTCTCCTAGAACTACTTAACTTATGAGGCGAGTAGTTATCCAACATGCGTAATACTGGATGTAGCTAGCTCATATCATGACTGCATCGAAAGGTTGGAGCCTATGCTGGAATTAGCATTTCTCCCACGACAAAAATTAAGGCTTTTCAAAAAAGGCAATGGTTGGTGCCTACTTCCCCTTTATCTACAACGACTTGCGATTTATGGCCCAAAGCTCAGTGAACAGCAGTTTTGCATGCTAAAATGAGTTATAAAAATTCTCTGCAACGCTCCGTTCGGCTCACATTCGAAGGGTTTCGACCAGTTTCCTGCAGTCCGACCCAGAGAATGCGATGGCGTAGCAAAGCAGCTCTGGGCGATACAGCCTTTGGACTTCTTAAATCCCTTGCCACAGCATTCCTGCCCTGTTTCCTTTACATGGTCATTTGGCCCTTCATTTCTTCATTCCAACTCTCCCGACATCAACCACCCGATGATGAGACTCACGTTCATTAAGCACTTTTGATGTCTGTTCAACTTGAAACTCGCCCCGAATTTGTTTCATGAAATGGGAAGCTGGAATGCCTTTCGAGCACTACAATCCACTGTCAGTGTTCCCTCAAGTGGGGATTAAGCAGTAACTGGGTAAGCAAAGAGCATCAACAATTCACAGAATAAAATGCAACTTAGTTGGTACATCCACGGCGGAACCAACTGTTTTACGAAATTGCTGTTCACTTCTTGGGAAGGACGAATTTGTAGAGAAGTTGTATGCAAATTCTGTTGGAATGATTTGTTGCAAGTGGTTTAGTGTGAGCCTTAGTATTTTTGTGATATTGGCAGAAAGTTTCGAAACGAGTGTCCAATTTAGCTGATGAATACCACGCTGTTTCAATGGAGTGGGAGAAGGCGGGACGGTCTTTATTCCTCACTGTTATCTCTATTCCTTCTAGTCGCAGGATGCCATGTTTCCTAGGTAAAAATGATGATCATAGCTACTAGGTGTTAGTTGGCGATCCGATATTCGGAGACTCAGTGAAGTGGGGAATTGAGCAATGAACATGGGTTAGATGATGTCTCGACAATTCCAGGTGGAGTGTTTGAAAGTGCGGAAATGATTGTTAACTAACTTGTCTTTCCTTTGGCTAAAGTCCACAAAGGAAATCATGGTAAGTTTATCATGTTAACTCCTGAGCAGTGGCTGCTACAATTATGGCAATTTTTCCATCTTAAGCGCTATAGGACGAAGCCGCAAGTTACACCCTAAGCAACGGTCACTAGGCCTGCAGAGTCCATTGACAATATGGTTTAGCTAGCGTTTGGTATAGGTATTTTCGAATTAAATGACCTAGAGTGGTCTGACCCTTGCTGCCAGAAACTTCCTGCTTAGAGGCATTCTCCTCATTTAACAATTCGTATGCTTGAGATAGGTTGGTGGTAGGCGGACAAACGGACAGGGGTGGACCTGGTGACTTATGGCGAAACCATCCAAGTGTGTACTACCAAAGCAGTAGCAATTGGTGAGCGTAAACTCATCGACGAGCATGCAACTCCAGACTTAATTAGCACACTTCAGTGGAACACGATGAATTGTAACAGACCTGCGGGAGAGTTCATCTGGAGCAACCTAATGCAAGAAAATGGTCGATGTGATTGGTCCTGGTTCGCACACGAAAATGCTGCCGAGAGGGTTAAGCTTTGATGGTCTCTTGACTGCCTACGAAGTCAGCGGTATGCGTTTAGGCGCACTTCATTTCTTTTCTTACACACGGCTCCAAAGTATTAACCACCATTTCCTCTCCTTGGTTGCTAAAGAGCATTAAGCTAGGTAAAGTCTACCCAAGCAGTTCCTGACATTTTGGCATCGGATCAGTAAGGACAATCTATTTCAAATGATCCCATCAGGTCGCTGACTGGTCTTGCTGCTCTTTATCGAGAGGCAATTTGTTAAGTGTCATTATTATTCCAACGTCCCCACACACTTCTCATATGCCATTAGGCTGTTAGCCAAGTGGCGGGCTACTAAGATTTCTCATGATTGGCGGTTTCCTGTTTGCAACGAGCGAAATTTGCTGCCTTATAGACGGTGAGAGAACTCCCTTGTTCATGAGCACAGCGTGGGGACACTGTCAAAGTAACTTCACGATCTTTGTAACTATCTCAGTGGTGGCCCACACATTTATGTTGTAAGAGGCGTTGATGTACTTGCTGAGGAATCAGGACGCTCATAATGCCTGCAATGGGCACAATGACTGTTCTCTTACGATTCCGCCAAGCGATTAGGCGATGAAGGATTAGCAAGTAGCACGCTGCATCATTTGTAATGAAGTATTTAACTGGTGACTGAGTGCACAACTTCTCCTGCCATCATTGCAAGCTCTGCGCAGAAGACCTTGGCTTCTGGCGTTAAATGAGGAGGGCAAGTTGTCCTAAGGTGGTTTGACTGGCTTGGGGACAGCATCCCTTCTGCAACTACCAAAATGCATTCAATAATTAGACATCGCAATGCTTTATCAAAGGCACAGTCACACTGCATAAGGGATTTGACTATGGTGACAACACTCAGCTAATTGCCTGCACACTTGTGTGGGGAACTGATGGTGCACATTTTGCGTGTAAATTTTGGCGGCTGGTGGCGAGAAACCAGCTATTTGTTTCTGATCCTGCCAACCCGTTCTTAGTTTTTACATCACTTTTGGTGTTCTGCTGTGGTTCCACACAACGAATGCCAAACCTGGTGCCGCAAGCCAAAAATAATCAAACAATTCTGAGCTTAGCCAAGTACCGTGGTTTCTGCGTGAATAGGACCACCGATGACGCATAGGTCAACATTTCGACTTTTTGAGCAGTTGGGCCTTCCATAATGCGCAACTGCTAAAAATAAGTCCTGTGAGCAAAAAGCAAAGATTGGTCGACCAATCGCAAGCAAAATCATTCAGCCAATCAACGAAATGTCGTTTGCCAATGCGGAGCACAAGGTTTCGTTTCAAAATGCAGGTAGACTGATGTGAAAAGAGCTTTGAGTCTCACGAGATAACGCTCAATTTGTCTTTGGATGACTTGGCTTCGGCTTAACTTGACAAAATTTAGGAATTCAAACATCCCATCTAATGGATTCTAGGAAAGTGACACAATTTTACAATAACACAAACAATTCCGTGCACTTGAATGATACGCAAGTAAGTATGCATTAATGTGTCCATCGCGTAACAAACTTTGCATTTCAAAATAAGTATGTGGATGTGTGAAGTGCATTAAATGAATCACTTTAGGACGTGATTCTTCCCAATTCCAACTTGCAGCAGTAAGCCCTTGTGAGAAGCCAACAAACAGCACCAATTAACTGCAGTTATGTTTGCAGTAGCAGTGACAACGGAGTTTGTATTCTGCCCACGATCCAACAGATCGAGGAGGTTTTACTAAGCCCTTCCAAATGCACCTGAGATGAAACAAATTGATGCCCTTGGAGAGTTTCCTCAAATGCCAACGCAAATACTTAACTAGCCGTGTTTAATAATGTAACGGTGTTATTTGATTGATTTAAATAGGAGCCAGCGATTCCAGCTAGGCACAAACTTCATTGACTCACATTGTGGTCTGCTAGTCACGCAAAATCCCTGGCGACTCGTCGTTCGCATTAGGTTTCTGGATGTAAGGATGGACGCGATGAAAGCAATTTTACTAAGGAAACACCAAAAGCTGTTTCACCTATCTTCAAGAACAAATGTGAGTCCCATACGGAGGCAGTATTTGAGCCAGAGCGATTGAGAGGGAGGACTGGATGCACAACTTTTATTAAAAGGGGTAAGTTCAAAATTCATGTCGTCATTTGAATAATGCTATGTCTGGTTATCTTTCTATCACCCCCACACCAACACGCGCCCTCTTCCTGAACCGTCTTGAAGGCACTTTTGGATTTGTATTTCCTTCTTCCACAATCGATTCGTGTAATTCTTGTTCTTTGTACTTGACTTTCACAACAGCTCCGTCTGCAAATATAACCATTGGAATGGGGTTGTGCCCGTACTGTATGTGGAACATTTAGGAGGGCAAAACGTGATTTAGGGGTAGATGGTAATAATCTTTGAGAAAACACCTCAAAAGTCGAAAATTGCTGGGTTTTAGGCAATTGAGAGTGCGTCTTAAATCGATGAGATTTGAATACGTAAGTTGTGCTCTTGTGCACATTACACGAAACACACAAATGTTGCCTTGGGTTTGAAATGATCCGCCTGTGGTGGATGCACAACTTCCAAGGCATCGTCAATGGCAAGGAAGTTATGGCTAAATGTATATTAGTTGTGCATAGCCAGCTGCGTGCGTTTCTCAAGAAGGCGGTTCACACAATTTTATTATTAAACACCGCATGTAGAGATGCAAGCTATCCAGATTAAAAAGGCTCAACTTTAACACAGTGCGCATGGGGTTGACAGGGGCAAAAGTCTGTGCTAACAATGTAAGCAGCCAAGTGGAGAAGTTCGTGCAGAATTCAGGAAGTTTGTGATTTCTCCATTTAATGTATAACAAGGAATGTTGGGGAACCAGGCGTGTAATTTCAGTAGGAAATCCCGCCTTGTTGAGAGCTATAACTCAATAAGTTGTGAGACACGAAACGTAACGTTGTTAATATGATCGTTTCTAGTGAACGATGTGCAAACTTCTTGCGTGAGAGACGATAGTGATAGAGGTTGCGTGCATCCAGAATGCACCCTCTAATGCGGACTAATTGAGAGAAGGTGGTAGCACAATTTTCACTACTAGAAAACTGAGATTTCCCCTCAGAGGCAGCTGCACACCCATCACGAAGAGGTATGTCGACACCATGGACGATTGGATGAATGGTGCAACATGAAGAAACTGTAACAACTTAACAATTGGCGGTGTTTGTGCGTCTTGGCAGGCCTCATGTATGCTTTGATGGAATGCGCGCTGCTGGTGCAGACATGGACAATCTCAAAGAGACTTCTGCCGCAATTAGGCTGAGTTGTTTTCCAGCTAGTAAAACGATGGTCTGAGGCGCAATCGCATCGTCGAACTTCCCGATCCGTCTGATACGTGGTTCCCATCGGGCTTATGAGCCCATAGCTATGGGATGTGTACACACCACACGCAAATCAAGTGTCGTGAGAGGACAGTATTCGACGGCACATCCTATCCCATGCATTTGGTTGCTTCGCTGCAGAGTGATGCGAAGTATGCACTTGTCATTGGCAGAACATGCGTCGGTGTGTTCGTTCTCGCCCTTAACAAATGAATGAGGTTGCCGCGACAGAATGTGAGTAACTGGTGGAACCCTATGTGTGGCGACATGTTAAGGCTTGGTTGGAGTGATTAGCAGTAATCCACTGTCAGTGCTAAAGCTAATGAGACAGTGCTATTTATTGGATGCTTTGATGTATGCAGAGTGATTGTTAATGACAAGGGACCTTCGCTGTCCAACGCAACAATTACACGCTCTAACAGATTTGACGAAGGAATTGAAGCACACTCCTCCCACTGGAACACTGGACATTTCAATCTTGTCATTGGCGAATGCAAACAATGCATGTGAGCGGAATACCAAGCAGGCAGTTCTGCTAACCGGTCTGGAGACCACTATCAAATAAAAGCTGGTTGTGACCAACGGTCTTGAAATCTCGTTGACTCAAACATTGCAGCAAAATTGGGCAAGCGGTTGGGCTGTGGAAAATGGATTTGTAAGGGCAGGCATGCACCCTGAGGATCAAGACTTGGCTGCTTTACTACAAAGCAAGTTAAGTAAGACCAGTCTTCATTCAAATGCTCTAATAATTTTGAACTTATTTTCTTATTTGCTATTTGGTAGTGGAGTGTGGCAAGAGGCTGCTCTCCATAGAAACTGCTTCTAATTAACAAACAGAAGCGCGCCATTGATGCGTTGTTGAGTTTAAACGACCCCTCATGCCTCAGTGCACAGGACTCACCAACTCAATCCTTTCAACTGCATGATTAATGTTGAAATGCAACCACACCAGTAGTGTTTGTGAGTCCCACTTAGCTTGTTGGGATTGTAAGCTGAATAAGAAGGCAGCGTCCCCAAGATGGAAGTGCGGCACACAATGCTATGGGCCCATGCAATGCAGTTGCGAAGTAGGCTAAGTAGCGCTTTGTTGCGGCACCAGCAAAATCAACCCACACGGATGCTGTGTTATTGTGGAAGTAGTTTGCGTTAAAATCTGTGCACCACGTAGCGCCACGTTACCTGTGCGGACCCGTCGCGCAAACTTGTTTCACGAAGTCTAGCCACCGCCTGCGGTTACATGGACTAAACATGGACTTTAGAGAATGGCCTCCTTATGTTGCCTGCGTGCAGTGCGTGCAATTCGTAAGCAGTTGACACCAAGTGAAACAGCCAAGGTCGGCTCTGCATTATTTGGATGAACGCGGAGTCGCCTCTTTAGTGCATCTATCAAGCAAGGGTCCTTGATCTCAAGGAGAAATGTGTGGATAACCTTGGGAGATTTTACCAGCCAGTGATTGCCCACCCAAACAAAGGTGAGAGGCGCTTTTGAATATTGCAGGAGTCACCGAATTCCCTTTAATGTGTCACTGCATTGGACAAAAGAATTGGTGATGCCTTGAATCTCAATTGCTTATTTCGAGCTTAATTAAGTCAGAGGGCTTGATCCATGCCAAACAGATGTTTCCTTTCCCGGCGAGACATCCTGCACACAGGCTTTACCGTGAGACACGTTGTCACTTGGAGAGGAGAAATTTTGGCCAAACTGCAACTCGTTTGCACACACACCATCGTTAGACACCTGGATGATCTACCTTGCTGCATTTGGGTGCCCACGCTAATGGAAAGCTTCCGTGTTGAAACAAGTACTTTACCATCATCAGAGAGTGTCGGCTATTGACTCGGGAGACTAACGCAGAGTAGAGCGAAGTCACTTTGATTGCACACCGCCAATAATTCGTCTTTGCAGTGGCATCGGTGATGCACTCATCCCATGCCTCACACGCGCCTGGTACGGCTGCACCCAGCTTCCTCTTAAGCCACTTGTATCCGTCTGAAACCAATTGCTTTCG
Source organism: Taenia multiceps (assembly GCA_001923025.3). Lineage (NCBI taxonomy): Eukaryota > Metazoa > Platyhelminthes > Cestoda > Cyclophyllidea > Taeniidae > Taenia > Taenia multiceps. The sequence goes on along the minus strand of CM010317.1, from coordinate 720,618 downwards.
CATCGGCTTCGGGACCGCATGAAAGAAATGCAAACCGAATCATGGTGCATTTAATGAAACAATTTATGCATGGTATAGTACAGCCGAAGAGAAATAGCCAATTTCACCTTTCGGCTTCGCGTCTTAATTACCGTTTCACATGCCTCGCTACCGTTCCTACTTACTAAGTATGTGATTGAGGAGTGAAAGTACACATAATTCCAGCACACCCTAGGTCGCTAATGCATGTAAAATATTGTTCCGCAGCTTTTATTCTCACAAATTGCGCATACTGGGACCAGAACTAAGTGAGTGGGTGTCGCTCCAACGCAAAGCGGAGTGTAGAATAAAGCGCATTATTGCAGCTGCTCTCTCTCCCATGCAGTGCGCGACGATCGGTGCTGTCCTTAGATGATGACACTCCGACTCACAGCATGGTGGTCATAATTACGGTAGAGGCGAGCTGCATTCAGTTGGACCCGATTGCGCACAGTCATTTGGGGATGTCGAGCAGGCTACACTGACTGGCGTTCTCCTGAATTCTAGTGGAATCAGCAGGTGCTGTGTCGTGAAACGATGAAGCTGCTGTTCAATTGCGTGGGGACGCAATGTATGAAAAGCATCTTGCTTTGTGTTGCGACCCGAGTCTGCTCTGGATTCGCAACAATTCACGGTACTGCAGGAAAATATTTGCTATCAACGCTGAGATTGTCTGCTGGCACAACACTCACTGAAGTGGCGCAGAGCGATACTGTTAACTCCGGATGGTCCAGAAACCACCACTACCACTGCAATCGCACAAACACTTCATCACCGCACCTTCTCGCAATCCCTTCCAGTTACCTGCCTCGTCACTCCATGTGATGAACTTGACGTCCTCAAAGTGGCACAGAATGGGTGCATTGGAAATACGGTTTCACGATTTCGCAAATCAAACTGCAGATCATTGATCTCATGCACATATGATTGATCCGGAGACACACTTCCTAAGTCTCCTCCTCCGCATCAGGTCTGGCATCAAGAGCAACTCACAGAGTCGGTTGTCTGTCATGCGCTCGAATCGAATTCGGTGATGCTGTTTTGCTGCAATGAGTTTCTGTGGTTAAGAGAAATCGGCACCTTGCCGGCTTTACTCACCCAAGTTTGGGACGTGTGGGGTCGAACGCACCAACCATCCCACGTTTAGGCTTGATTCAAAGCCATGCAAACATAGGTTACCTAGGAACAGGTTGTCAGTTATGAGTTGTTGGACATCTGGAGAGTAGCTAACGGGAAGCAATCGCAGCCTAAATGAGGCAAATTGCCGGAAAATGACTGTACAAATAGTAGGATTCCAGGCGGTGCATTAGGTTGTTGGTGGCGTTTAATTTTCCCAATAAGATGCTGGAGAATGAAGCGATGCACAAACACTTCATCACCGCACCTTCTCGCAATCCCTTCCATGTTACCTGCCTCGTCACTCCATGTGATGAACTTGACGTCCTCAAAGTGGCACAGAATAGGGTGCATTGGAAATACGGTTTCACGATTTCGCAAATCAAACTGCAGATCATTGATCTCATGCACATATGATTGATCCGGAGACACACTTCCTAAGTCTCCCTCCTCCGCATCAGGTCTGGCATCAAGAGCAACTCACAGAGTCGGTTGTCTGTCATGCGCCTCGAATCGAATTCGGTGATGCTGTTTTGCTGCAATGAGTTTCTGTGGTTAAGAGAAATCGGCACCTTGACGGCTTTACTCACCCAAGTTTGGGACGTGTGGGGGTCGAACGCACCAACCATCCCACGTTTAGGCTTGATTCAAAGCCATGCAAACATAGGTTACCTTAGGAACAGGTCGAGTTATGAGTTGTTGGACATCTGGAGAGTAGCTAACGGGAAGCAATCGCAGCCTAAATGAGCAAATTGCCAGAAAATGACTGTACAAATAGTAGGATTCCAGGCGGTGCATTAGGTTGTTGGTGGCGTTTAATTTTCCCAATAAGCTGCTGGAGAATGAAGCGATGTTGTGGAAGACGACAGCTGAGTGGCAGTAGCATTTGCAGTGGAAGGGAAAATTGGGAGTGGAAAAATGTAGGCATCGCAGAAATTGGCACGACAGCGTTCAGCGGCTACCCATCTCTGGGCCCAAGTTCATGCCGACGGCTTCCGCCAATCCAACATCTGCTGCCTTTGAGGGACACTTCCCAAAGATGCGATAGAAGCCGACTTACTTGACTTAGCTTTGGCCAGTGTACAATGCAAATCGCCTCGATGTCGTGTGCTGCTCTCACCTTAGTTTGCCTATTGAGTTGTGACGTGTTGGGCATCAGTTGGGTTTCTTGTCTAGTTCGGCTGATTTCTCTGAAATGTTTAGCCTGCAATTGTTTCGCTGAAGTGATACCAAGCTGATCCTCAATCGTGTGCACACAATAAGTCTTCGTCGGCGGCAACTTGATGCAATCCACGCTGTGCGACCACTTATAAGATGGTGTGAATAAACTTAACAACACAGGCTGTTGTCTTTCTCGAACGCCTCAAAGCGGTGCCCTACTTCTCACAGCTGTGCAGCTGGACTGCAGATTAATCGAAATCACCAATAGGTAGCCGTTTATAGAGTGCTGCAGTGAGTGAGACTACTGGTTGTCCAGTTGTGGTCCATTGCACTTGCACTTCAGCAAGTACGGGTTTTGTGCTTCTATTCCAACTGCCGCCAGCGAGTTGGTGGCATCGAGTGCATTGCTGGGTTGGGGCAGGCGGATTGTGGTTGATGGATACCTAAGATGCAAGAGGTGGTGAGTGGGTGCTGCAGTTGATGTTTTACTGGCAGCCATCGTGTTACGTGTCTGCTTTGCCGATGATGTGATCTTGAGACTGTTGTTTTGACAGGAGTCTGACAGTTGACTTTGGGCCTGCCTTCCTACGACTAACTACGGACGCTCACGATGCCCAACGCATGTCTCTGTCTCCCCCAAACCCAGATGCATGGAGGGTAAACTGCAGATCCAATTAAACTACCAGGAGGGATCTGTGGCGATGACGGAGGACATCTTCCTGGTTCGATTGAGCTTGATGACTGCGACAGCTGGTGACATGGCTGAAGGAAGGCTAGAGGAAAGGCAACGTGTTTGATGTATGTTTAATTAAGGAGGTCACTCGGGTGCTCCATTGCTGTACCTCCGATGAGTAGACCAGCTTCCAGGCCATCAGAACATGCGTCGTTGCCTTAGTGAGCATTCGCTCCTCGCTGCTTGCCATTCGAGGCTAGATCTTCGCGACTGGTGGCGTGTAGCATGCAGAGGGTCTGGGGTGTCCCTTGTCAGTTTATTCTCAATCGATAGCATCCAGCTCTGGAGTTTGGCAGCTCTCGCGGCAGAATGCAAGGACGAGCCACCACTGGGAGTGATTAGGTGCACATGCAATTTTCGCTTCTTTCTCGGGATGGTTTAATTAGAGAGGGGTCGCCTGCCTGCCTGCCTGCCTGCCTGCCTGTGCCTGCCTGCCTGCCTGCCTGCCTGCCTGCCTGCCTGCCTGCCTGCCTGCCTGCCTGCCTGCCCATTTATGCGTTTTTGTTTTCCTGACCTCAATTCTCCTTTGGATTGAAGCTGTTCCGCCGCAATAGGCGCTCATGCTCCCTATCACAACTGCTTGCTTGTCACGCAATGCATTCGTGACCTCCTTCCAACACCTCAAAATGATTGGCAAGATGATTTTTCGTTTTGGGAAAAGTAAAACTGAGGTGAGGCATTTGAGTGGAAATGTAATCGGCTTGAACCATTAATCTTAGCTCTTTGTTGGTAAAACAATACAATGTGTGGGTAGTCCTCAAGGTTTTTGCTGTCTAGCAGACACGCACTGATTGCGAACGCAATATACCATGCTTTGGCGAATGCTGTCGTAGGCGTTACCCTCGACTTCTTCTGATAAATATTGCTAGTGTTCGAGTGCTGTTTGCTGAACCGGTCCCTTTGACACTGACACCATGGATGACTTATTCGATTTTGGTGAATGGAAAGGCTGAAGTGCATCCAGTGGGAGGTGTTGGGCACTGCCTCACGAATTTGAAGACTTCGACTCCTCTCCTACGCTATTACTCTACAGTGTGGATCGCTGGCCTAGTTTCCTACAACTCAGAGGATTGTACCTCTTCTCCTTGGCTAGAACCTCCAGTAGGTAAGTGCACCCCGGTCCCATTTTTAGAGCTGAGGAAATTGAGTGCTCCTCACGATCGCTGGCCAGCACCCCTCCTTTCAGTAGAAACTGACAAGATTCTTAGCAGTCTTGTTCCACTTCTTATCTGCGGCATTTGTGCAGAACCGTGGGCATTTATCGGTGCTTGGCCATGGTGAAGATTGCTTTTGGTAGTGGTGGTGGTGGAGGTGGTGGTGGTGGTGGTGGTTGTGGTGGTGGTAGTAGTGATGCAAAATTAGGGCATCAAGTCCGACATCTCAATTACTTTGTTTAGTTGAATGGCATTTGGGCAGCTGGCTCGTTCTTAGAAGCAGGATGGACCGGGGGATGACGCTTGACTTGTTTTAATTATGAGTGAAATTATTGTTAACTCTTTGCACCTTGTTATGCACTGCGTTCTAGTCAACAGTTCTAAACCAAGCACTAGTATTTTAATTAGCACTCCGCATTTGTATTTGTGGTGATTTGCAGATGAATTGGTTACCTCCAGACTGCCTTCACTTGGCTCGTCCTGATGTCGAAGTGCGTGCAATTCCACGTCTTGCCATTTGGTCTTGCGGACGACAGCACTGATGGTTTCGAGATAGTGCGATAGGCTGTCGGCTGCTGAGGTCGATCTGATGCAGGGAACAAAGCTATCTTCGAGGTTGGGATGCCGTGGTAGTCTTACGTGGCTAGGATAGAGACAGTGAATGATACCAAGGCGGTAACCTTATTGCAAAGCATCCATGCAGTCGCACGAAAGAGGTGAGCTCGTTTTCGTTCTCAAATGCACACGATGTGGTGGTAACGCGTGCATTCATGACTTGAGGTAAGATTGCTGGCGAGCAGTTATTTCAGGAGTTGATTGTTCGACTGAAACCGTGATCTTGCCATCGCTCGTATTAGAGCTGCTGCTGCCCTGGGACGTGCGTCTGCGACCGCATTTGCCACGTCGTTGTTACCGGTGCCATCGCGCTTGTAAAATGAGTGGTGTGTGCAGTTGCTACTGCGGTACTGGAAATTTTGCCCTGTGGAACGTATGTCAAGTGAGATGGTGCTTGTCTTGAATGCATTGTTCTGTTATACGCGTGTTGACTTCACCGCACAACTTCAGTCTTCCCGCCAGCAATGGAGCAGCTACATCTACTCCATGTTTTGTTCGTTGCAAACGCCTCCATATTTGTTGGAGTTTAGGTGAATGAATTGCTATATTGGTTTGTTGCTGCGCCGTAACTAGGGCTGCAAGTAGACGCACGCCTGCCCTTCAGCCGAACCAACTTGTTTGGCAAACCACTTGCTATTGAAGGGGATTGAGTGGTATGGGTGAAGGAATTGGAATAATTGGCGCATGAAGGAGTGGCATTTGAATGTGGGTTGATGAGAATCCAAATTGGCAACGGAATGCGCTGCTAGTTGCAATCGAAGCACAGCACTTTATACAGGAGGCTTAATTTGATGTATCAACGCACCAATCAGGAGGCGGGAGACGCGACCACCGCCAGACCCTATTTATAGGGATATGCAGGGTAACTCTAAAGAGATTGAACGCAATTCTGGCAGGCAGGTCTTGCGTTAATGCTTTCTAGCTGTATGCCACGTGACACTCTAGAACGGCGATCCACTGGTCACTGATGATGTAAGCGATCGCTTGTTGAGTTGCAGCAATCGTATTTCCTAAACATCAATCACTCAATCGTGAGCGCAGTTGGTAAATTAAGTGAATTCGCTTCCCAAGCAGCGTTAGTAAAGACTAACGGGTAGGCAGACAGATCTGCTGGTTGTTCAATGCTTCAAATATCCTGAAACCACTTGCCCCTAATGAAATGGGTTTGAATTAGCTTTGCCCAGGACAGAAGCAGAGGCTGCTCCTTTTTACTGCTCTCATCACTGCTCACGTGTACGTGTTTGCATCTTAGATCAAGATGATATGGAATGAGTCACTGGCTACTTCTAGTTCGTCTAGCATCGTTGCTTGTGGTACGCGGGCAGTGGCACTTCATTTCATGCTGTTTGCATTGGTGCCTTCGAAGGCTCGCCCCTCAGTTTGCATTCGGTTTCCTCGCCCTCAAGGGTGTCGAGTTCAGACAGTGAAGTGGTGTGTCCATCAGAGAGAACGGCACCTTCAGCACGCCAGTCAGCTTTGGTGTCAATGGCGGCGGCGCCACATGTCTGGCCTGGAGGGAAGTCTTGATTCAGGCGAGGAGGACTATACCCCAAAGGCTAGTGAGAAGTGGAAACAATGAACTGCTCCAAGGCGAACGCTTTGGTTAACTTAACTGTTGCACGCCATCCCGTTATTGTCTCCAATGGAGAGCCAACCTGATTGCCATGCTTGCCCTTTTCTGTACACAGCAACGCATCAGTAACGCGCGTAAATAATCAGACCGATAAATGGCCCTTTTGAGTTCCATCTCCTGGTAATTAAGCATTCTACACTTTGGCATGCATGAGGGAGTTTGACGTTTAGGGTTCCATTTTGCCACTCCTATCCAACCCTTACTCACTTGGTCCTCGATTGCATGGTGTAACGTGCAGGGGAATCCAGTATCTCCAAGTACCTAATCTGTTGTCAATGTCAGCCCATCAAGGCAGTCAGTAGCCGCAACTGAAACTACTGAGTGACTTGTGCAGTTATCGGACACCCATGCACCCGTGAGCGCCTCTGCCCTTTTCACCGCTCATTGGTAATAAAGGCGTCTGTGCTGAAATCGAGCCTACTGGGAGTTCGGAGAACTGCGCATTTGCGCGACTTCGCGTGCAATTCAGTTTGAACCGTGAATAAGGGCAAGAAGAACTTTGTTGGAGCAGCGATCAAGTCGTGCACGTCGTCAACGTGGTTGGTGGCTCGGTCACCTCATTATGCCATATTGATCTCGGGCAGAGGTTGGATTGAACTCTGCCAATACTTTGCGGTTGTCCCAAACCCCACTGGCAGAGTAATTTGCTGTCTTACAAGCAGAGTTGAGACTAGTCAACTCTAGGCAACATCTAAAAAAGTGTCGTTGCTGCGGCTACTTCCCTGATTTCTGATAGCTACAGGTGGTTTCAAGAAGGAAGGAGGATCGTCAACATCGCAGAGGTCTGAATGTTTTATTCCTTAAGAAACTCTGCATGTCTAACCACCAGTATTCTCTGAAGCTACCTCTTCAACAGAATGTTCCTCGGCAGTAGCTGCACCATCCTGAAGGTAGCACTTTGAGGTACACTCGAATCCCTGACACGAAATAAAATGAGGAGATGAGAACTGGATGGTCAGTATAATGGAGGGTGGAAGTATACCTGAAATGGTGTTGAGAAGCGACATTCCTCATCATTGATAAGCTAGAAGCTCTCAGGAATGAAAATAAATAAATGTGCACAAGCATTGAGACTTGCCACCGGATGACGTATGGCCCAGCCACCTGATTCTTCGATAACCAGAACTCACCGTTTCGACCCAATGGGGTCGGCAGCATAAATAGTCGATAAGGCAGATATGCCTGTATGTGGGGGCTCACATATTTTGAAGCCAGCCGAAGAGCGAAAGTGGTTTGCATTCATTCGTTTAAGAGCCATCAACAGCCATGAGTGAAGGTTATCGAATCGCGTGGGTACTGCAGCCATGGTGTCATCGTTAAGGGGTTGGAGATCCTGAAGCACTGCAGGGATCCAGGAAAGGAGTTTCCTCTCCCACTGCAGCTTCATTCCCTTATCGCGAGTATTCAAAGAGCTGATCAGCTGACTGGTGCATTAAAGTGTTGATTGAACCCGGACGGTATCAGCTGCTCGCTCGCGGAGGTGCATATTGATCGACTGGTAGGGTGCTGTCTTGAAGCTTGCCTTCCAGGCAAAGAGTTTTCGTAAATGCTGGCCTTGAGAAAAGAGACCTTGGAGTTGGTTCAAAAGTTCCTCCCACTCAACATTTTAGAACACCCAACGCTATGGATAGAATGGGTACTTTCGTCCTCGTTGCCTCTTCTTCCAAAAGTAGACTTTCCTGGTTCATACCCAGGTGGCGACAATGCCTTACTCCTTGCCACTCCCTTCAGACACTTACCTACGTCAACGCGCTGCTGCACTTTACGCTGCCCATGCTCCCACTGCACCACACCGCACCACACCGCACCACACTGCACCACATACCCCACGGCACTAAGTAGAGCCTAATGTACAGGAGGTAAGTGACATTCGAAACACCGCCACTGCATCCAACGTGCCCTCACTGCTTCGAGACGTAGGCCACTCAGCTACTCAAGTGGGTGAATTTCGTCGTTAAGCGCATCGGTAGAGCAGGAGCGGCGGTCAGTGGAATGGCGTTGCTAGGGCACAAGTGCAGTGGTGGAGGAGAATGGCTGGTGGGTGTGCACTGTGCAGCGTCAAGGGCATTGGCGATGTGTGCGGTGTTGAGGCGAGCAGGTGTGTAGTTGGCGAGGGTGATGATGTGGTAAGAAGATGAAGATGCGGGATTCGCGCGTGAGTTCAAATCGCAGGCTTCAACACAGCGGAGTGCAATGCTGAGCCTCCACCTGGGGTCAGAGCCTTGCTGATCACCCTGAACCCGGCGCCAGGTAAGTTTGATGCGCTGCCACCCACACCACACCCCCTCCCACCCCACCACTTGCACCTCCTATCCTGCTTCGCCAACACCGCACACTGCACCGCGTTTCCGCCATGCTGTGCATTGCTTCACTCACACACTTGCCCCTTCTGCGCCAGCCCACACCAACACCCACCTCTCCCCTCCATCATCGCATTCACCCGCCTGCTGTCCACGGAAACCTACTTTTCCACTTCAGTAGTACCCTCTGTCTCGCCTCGTGTGCGTCTCGCATCTCAAGTGGCACGTCATGCCGAAGTGTCTGTAGCTCAGTAGTGTGGAGTGGATGGTGAAAGAGATATCAGATATAGGCGATTTGATAACCTTCACTCATGGCTGTTGATGGCTCTTAAACGAATGAATGCAAACCACTTTCGCTCTTCGGCTGGCTTCAAAATATGTGAGCCCCCACATACAGGCATATCTGCCTTATCGACTATTTATGCTGCCGACCCCATTGGGTCGAAACGGTGAGTTCTGGTTATCGAAGATGCAGGTGGCTGGGCCATACGTCATCCGGTGGCAAGTCTCAATGCTTGTGCACATTTATTTATTTTCATTCCTGAGAGCTTCTAGCTTATCAATGATGAGGAATGTCGCTTCTCAACACCATTTCAGGTATACTTCCACCCTCCATTATACTGACCATCCAGTTCTCATCTCCTCATTTTATTTCGTGTCAGGGATTCGAGTGTACCTCAAAGTGCTACCTTCAGGATGGTGCAGCTACTGCCGAGGAACATTCTGTTGAAGAGGTAGCTTCAGAGAATACTGGTGGTTAGACATGCAGAGTTTCTTAAGGAATAAAACATTCAGACCTCTGCGATGTTGACGATCCTCCTTCCTTCTTGAAACCACCTGTAGCTATCAGAAATCAGGGGAAGTAGCCGCAGCAACGACACTTTTTTAGATGTTGCCTAGAGTTGACTAGTCTCAACTCTGCTTGTAAGACAGCAAATTACTCTGCCAGTGGGGTTTGAGACAACCGCAAAGTATTGGCAGAGTTCAATCCAACCTCTGCCCGAGATCAATATGGCATAATGAGGTGACCGAGCCACCAACCACGTTGACGACGTGCACGACTTGATCGCTGCTCCAACAAAGTTCTTCTTGCCCTTATTCACGGTTCAAACTGAATTGCACGCGAAGTCGCGCAAATGCGCAGTTCTCCGAACTCCCAGTAGGCTCGATTTCAGCACAGACGCCTTTATTACCAATGAGCGGTGAAAAGGGCAGAGGCGCTCACGGGTGCATGGGTGTCCGATAACTGCACAAGTCACTCAGTAGTTTCAGTTGCGGCTACTGACTGCCTTGATGGGCTGACATTGACAACAGATTAGGTACTTGGAGATACTGGATTCCCCTGCACGTTACACCATGCAATCGAGGACCAAGTGAGTAAGGGTTGGATAGGAGTGGCAAAATGGAACCCTAAACGTCAAACTCCCTCATGCATGCCAAAGTGTAGAATGCTTAATTACCAGGAGATGGAACTCAAAAGGGCCATTTATCGGTCTGATTATTTACGCGCGTTACTGATGCGTTGCTGTGTACAGAAAAGGGCAAGCATGGCAATCAGGTTGGCTCTCCATTGGAGACAATAACGGGATGGCGTGCAACAGTTAAGTTAACCAAAGCGTTCGCCTTGGAGCAGTTCATTGTTTCCACTTCTCACTAGCCTTTGGGGTATAGTCCTCCTCGCCTGAATCAAGACTTCCCTCCAGGCCAGACATGTGGCGCCGCCGCCATTGACACCAAAGCTGACTGGCGTGCTGAAGGTGCCGTTCTCTCTGATGGACACACCACTTCACTGTCTGAACTCGACACCCTTGAGGGCGAGGAAACCGAATGCAAACTGGGGCGAGCCTTCGAAGGCACCAATGCAAACAGCATGAAATGAAGTGCCACTGCCCGCGTACCACAAGCAACGATGCTAGACGAACTAGAAGTAGCCAGTGACTCATTCCATATCATCTTGATCTAAGATGCAAACACGTACACGTGAGCAGTGATGAGAGCAGTAAAAAGGAGCAGCCTCTGCTTCTGTCCTGGGCAAAGCTAATTCAAACCCATTTCATTAGGGCAAGTGGTTTCAGGATATTTGAAGCATTGAACAACCAGCAGATCTGTCTGCCTACCCGTTAGTCTTACTAACGCTGCTTGGGAAGCGAATTCACTTAATTTACCAACTGCGCTCACGATTGAGTGATTGATGTTTAGGAAATACGATTGCTGCAACTCAACAAGCGATCGCTTACATCATCAGTGACCAGTGGATCGCCGTTCTAGAGTGTCACGTGGCATACAGCTAGAAAGCATTAACGCAAGACCTGCCTGCCAGAATTGCGTTCAATCTCTTTAGAGTTACCCTGCATATCCCTATAAATAGGGTCTGGCGGTGGTCGCGTCTCCCGCCTCCTGATTGGTGCGTTGATACATCAAATTAAGCCTCCTGTATAAAGTGCTGTGCTTCGATTGCAACTAGCAGCGCATTCCGTTGCCAATTTGGATTCTCATCAACCCACATTCAAATGCCACTCCTTCATGCGCCAATTATTCCAATTCCTTCACCCATACCACTCAATCCCCTTCAATAGCAAGTGGTTTGCCAAACAAGTTGGTTCGGCTGAAGGGCAGGCGTGCGTCTAACTGCAGCCCTAGTTACGGCGCGCAGCAACAAACCAATATAGCAATTCATTCACCTAAACTCCAACAAATATGGAGGCGTTTGCAACGAACAAAACATGGAGTAGATGTAGCTGCTCCATTGCTGGCGGGAAGACTGAAGTTGTGCGGTGAAGTCAACACGCGTATAACAGAACAATGCATTCAAGACAAGCACCATCTCACTTGACATACGTTCCACAGGGCAAAATTTCCAGTACCGCAGTAGCAACTGCACACACCACTCATTTTACAAGCGCGATGGCACCGGTAACAACGACGTGGCAAATGCGGTCGCAGACGCACGTCCCAGGGCAGCAGCAGCTCTAATACGAGCGATGGCAAGATCACGGTTTCAGTCGAACAATCAACTCCTGAAATAACTGCTCGCCAGCAATCTTACCTCAAGTCATGAATGCACGCGTTACCACCACATCGTGTGCATTTGAGAACGAAAACGAGCTCACCTCTTTCGTGCGACTGCATGGATGCTTTGCAATAAGGTTACCGCCTTGGTATCATTCACTGTCTCTATCCTAGCCACGTAAGACTACCACGGCATCCCAACCTCGAAGATAGCTTTGTTCCCTGCATCAGATCGACCTCAGCAGCCGACAGCCTATCGCACTATCTCGAAACCATCAGTGCTGTCGTCCGCAAGACCAAATGGCAAGACGTGGAATTGCACGCACTTCGACATCAGGACGAGCCAAGTGAAGGCAGTCTGGAGGTAACCAATTCATCTGCAAATCACCACAAATACAAATGCGAGAGTGCTAATTAAAATACTAGTGCTTGGTTTAGAACTGTTGACTAGAACGCAGTGCATAACAAGGTGCAAAGAGTTAACAATAATTTCACTCATAATTAAAACAAGTCAAGCGTCATCCCCCGGTCCATCCTGCTTCTAAGAACGAGCCAGCTGCCCAAATGCCATTCAACTAAACAAAGTAATTGAGATGTCGGACTTGATGCCCTAATTTTGCATCACTACTACCACCACCAAACCACCACCACCACCACCACCTCCACCACCACACTACCAAAAGCAATCTTCACCATGGCCAAGCACCGATAAATGCCCACGGTTCTGCACAAATGCCGCAGATAAGAAGTGGAACAAGACTGCTAAGAATCTTGTCAGTTTCTACTGAAAGGAGGGGTGCTGGCCAGCGATCGTGAGGAGCACTCAATTTCCTCAGCTCTAAAAATGGGACCGGGGTGCACTTACCTACTGGAGGTTCTAGCCAAGGAGAAGAGGTACAATCCTCTGAGTTGTAGGAAACTAGGCCAGCGATCCACACTGTAGAGTAATAGCGTAGGAGAGGAGTCGAAGTCTTCAAATTCGTGAGGCAGTGCCCAACACCTCCCACTGGATGCACTTCAGCCTTTCCATTCACCAAAATCGAATAAGTCATCCATGGTGTCAGTGTCAAAGGGACCGGTTCAGCAAACAGCACTCGAACACTAGCAATATTTATCAGAAGAAGTCGAGGGTAACGCCTACGACAGCATTCGCCAAAGCATGGTATATTGCGTTCGCAATCAGTGCGTGTCTGCTAGACAGCAAAAACCTTGAGGACTACCCACACATTGTATTGTTTACCAACAAAGAGCTAAGATTAATGGTTCAAGCCGATTACATTTCCACTCAAATGCCTCACCTCAGTTTTACTTTTCCCAAAACGAAAAATCATCTTGCCAATCATTTTGAGGTGTTGGAAGGAGGTCACGAATGCATTGCGTGACAAGCAAGCAGTTGTGATAGGGAGCATGAGCGCCTATTGCGGCGGAACAGCTTCAATCCAAAGGAGAATTGAGGTCAGGAAAACAAAAACGCATAAATGGGCAGGCAGGCAGGCAGGCAGCAGGCAGGCAGGCAGGCAGGCAGGCAGGCAGGCAGGCAGGCAGGCAGGCAGGCAGGCAGGCAGGCAGGCGGCAGCAGGGCAGGCGACCCCTCTCTAATTAAACCATCCCGAGAAAGAAGCGAAAATTGCATGTGCACCTAATCACTCCCAGTGGTGGCTCGTCCTTGCATTCTGCCGCGAGAGCTGCCAAACTCCAGAGCTGGATGCTATCGATTGAGAATAAACTGACAAGGGACACCCAGACCCTCTGCATGCTACACGCCACCAGTCGCGAAGATCTAGCCTCGAATGGCAAGCAGCGAGGAGCGAATGCTCACTAAGGCAACGACGCATGTTCTGATGGCCTGGAAGCTGGTCTACTCATCGGAGGTACAGCAATGGAGCACCCGAGTGACCTCCTTAATTAAACATACATCAAACACGTTGCCTTTCCTCTAGCCTTCCTTCAGCCATGTCACCAGCTGTCGCAGTCATCAAGCTCAATCGAACCAGGAAGATGTCTTCCGTCATCGCCACAGATCCCTCCTGGTAGTTTAATTGGATCTGCAGTTTTACCCTCCATGCATCTGGGTTTGGGGGAGACAGAGACATGCGTTGGGCATCGTGAGCGTCCGTAGTTAGTCGTAGGAAGGCAGGCCCAAAGTCAACTGTCAGACTCCTGTCAAAACAACAGTCTCAAGATCACATCATCGCAAAGCAGACACGTAACACGATGGCTGCCAGTAAAACATCAACTGCAGCACCCACTCACCACCTCTTGCATCTTAGGTATCCATCAACCACAATCCGCCTGCCCCAACCCAGCAATGCACTCGATGCCACCAACTCGCTGGCGGCAGTTGGAATAGAAGCACAAAACCCGTACTTGCTGAAGTGCAAGTGCAATGGACCACAACTGGACAACCAGTAGTCTCACTCACTGCAGCACTCTATAAACGGCTACCTATTGGTGATTTCGATTAATCTGCAGTCCAGCTGCACAGCTGTGAGAAGTAGGGCACCACTTTGAGGCGTTCGAGAAAGACAACAGCCTGTGTTGTTAAGTTTATTCACACCATCTTATAAGTGGTCGCACAGCGTGGATTGCATCAAGTTGCCGCCGACGAAGACTTATTGTGTGCACACGATTGAGGATCAGCTTGGTATCACTTCAGCGAAACAATTGCAGGCTAAACATTTCAGAGAAATCAGCCGAACTAGACAAGAAACCCAACTGATGCCCAACACGTCACAACTCAATAGGCAAACTAAGGTGAGAGCAGCACACGACATCGAGGCGATTTGCATTGTACACTGGCCAAAGCTAAGCCAAGTAAGTCGGCTTCTATCGCATCTTTGGGAAGTGTCCCTCAAAGGCAGCAGGTGTTGGATTGGCGGAAGCCGTCGGCATGAACTTGGGCCCAGAGATGGGTAGCCGCTGAACGCTGTCGTGCCAATTTCTGCGATGCCTACATTTTTCCACTCCCAATTTTCCCTTCCACTGCAAATGCTACTGCCACTCAGCTGTCGTCTTCCACAACATCGCTTCATTCCCAGCAGCTTATTGGAAAATTAAACGCCACCAACAACCTAATGCACCGCCTGGAATCCTACTATTTGTACAGTCATTTTCTGGCAATTTGCTCATTTAGGCTGCGATTGCTTCCCGTTAGCTACTCTCCAGATGTCCAACAACTCATAACTGACAACCTGTTCCTAAGGTAACCTATGTTTGCATGGCTTTGAATCAAGCCTAAACGTGGGATGGTTGGTGCGTTCGACCCCACACGTCCCAAACTTGGGTGAGTAAAGCCGGCAAGGTGCCGATTTCTCTTAACCACAGAAACTCATTGCAGCAAAACAGCATCACCGAATTCGATTCGAGGCGCATGACAGACAACCGACTCTGTGAGTTGCTCTTGATGCCAGACCTGATGCGGAGGAGGGAGACTTAGGAAGTGTGTCTCCGGATCAATCATATGTGCATGAGATCAATGATCTGCAGTTTGATTTGCGAAATCGTGAAACCGTATTTCCAATGCACCCTATTCTGTGCCACTTTGAGGACGTCAAGTTCATCACATGGAGTGACGAGGCAGGTAACATGGAAGGGATTGCGAGAAGGTGCGGTGATGAAGTGTTTGTGCGATTGCAGTGGTAGTGGTGTTTCTGGACCATCCGGAGTTAACAGTATCGCTCTGCGCCACTTCAGTGAGTGTTGTGCCAGCAGACAATCTCAGCGTTGATAGCAAATATTTTCCTGCAGTACCGTGAATTGTTGCGAATCCAGAGCAGACTCGGGTCGCAACACAAAGCAAGATGCTTTTCATACATTGCATCCCCACGCAATTGAACAGCAGCTTCATCGTTTCACGACACAGCACCTGCTGATTCCACTAGAATTCAGAGAGAACGCCAGTCAGTGTAGCCTGCTCGACATCCCCAAATGACTGTGCACAATCGGGTCCAACTGAATGCGGCTCGCCTCTACCGTAATTATGACCACCATGCTGTGAGTCGGAGTGTCATCATCTAAGGACAGCACCGATCGTCGCGCACTGCATGGGAGAGAGAGCAGCTGCAATAATGCACCTTATTTACACTCTACTTTGCGTTGCAATGTCACCCATTCACTTAGTTCCGGCTTCCAAAACGCCATTTGTGAGAATAAAAGCTGCGGAACAATATTTACATGCATTAGCGACCTAGGGTGTGCTGGAATTATGTGTACTTTCACTCCTCAATCACATACTTAGTAAGTAGGAACGTAGCGAGGCATGTGAAACGGTAATTAAGACGCGAAGCCGAAAGGTGAAATTGGCTAATTCTCTTCTGCTGTACTATACCATGCATAAATTGTTTCATTAAATGCATCATGATTCGGTTTGCATTTCTTTCATGCGATCCCGAAGCCGATGCGAAAGCAATTGGTTTCAGACGGATACAAGTGGCTTAAGAGGAAGGTGGGTGCAGCCGTACCAGGCGCGTGTGAGGCATGGGATGAGTGCATCACCGATGCCACTGCAAAGACGAATTATTGGCGGTGTGCAATCAAAGTGACTTCGCTCTACTCTGCGTTAGTCTCCCGAGTCAATAGCCGACACTCTGATGATGGTAAAGTACTTGTTTCAACACGGAAGCTTTCCATTAGCGTGGGCACCCAAATGCAGCAAGGTAGATCATCCAGGTGTCTAACGATGGTGTGTGTGCAAACGAGTTGCAGTTTGGCCAAAATTTCTCCTCTCCAAGTGACAACGTGTCTCACGGTAAAGCCTGTGTGCAGGATGTCTCGCCGGGAAAGGAAACATCTGTTTGGCATGGATCAAGCCTTTGACTTAAAAAAGCCCGAAATAAGCTATTGAGATCCAGAGCAACCACCAATCCTCTTGACCAATGCAGTGCACATTAAAGGGAATTCGGTGATTCCTGCAATATTCAAAAGCGCTTTCTCCTTTGTTTGGGTGGACAATCACTGGCTGGTAAAATCTCCCAAGGTTATGCACCATTTCGCCTTGAGATCAAGGACTCTTGCCTGATAAATGCACTAAAGAGGCGGACTCCGCGTTCATCCAATATGCAGAGCCGACCTTGGCTGTTTCACTTGGTGTCATCTGTCCACGAAATGGGCAATGCACGCATGCAACACAAGGAGCCCACTCTCTAAAGTCCATGTTTAGTCCATGTAACCACAGGCGGGTGTCGAATTCGCGAAACCAGTTTGCTCGACGGGTCCGCACAGGTAACGTGGCGTTACACGGTGCGCAAATTTTAGCGCAAAATGCTTCCACAGAACAAAGCACCATGTGTGGCAATTTTGCTGGTGCCGCAACAAAGCGCTACCTAAGCCACTTTGAGACGCATTGCATAGACCCAATCATTGTGTCCATACTTCCATCTCGGTTGCCGCAGCCTTCTTGTTTAGCTTACCACCTCAACAAGCTAAGTAGGATTCATAAACACCACTAGTATGGTAACATTCAACATTTTCATGCATTTAAGAGGATTAGTTGTGAGTCTTGTGCACTGAAGCATGAGGGGTTTCGTTTAAACTCAACAATGCATCAATGGCGGTAACCACCTCACGACACTACGTGTTCTGATTGTGCATAGAAGTAGATTCTATATAAAGCAGCTTCTTGCCACACTTTACTATCAAGTAGTAATCATCAGCAGCAGAGCAAATTCAATTACGAAAATACGTTCAAAGTTACTAGAGTATTTGAATGAAGACTGGTCTTACTTAACTTGCTTTGTAGGAAAGCAGCCAAGTCTTGATCCAGGGTGCATGCCTGCCCTTACAAATCCATTTTCCACAGCCCAACGCTTGCCCAATTGTGCTGCAATGTTTGAGTCAACGAGACTCCAAGACCATTGGTCACAACCAGCTTTTATTTGATAGTGGTCTCCAGACCGGTTAGCAGAACTTCCTGCTTGGTATTCCGCTCACATGCATTGTTTGCATTCGCCAATGACAAGATTGAAATGTCCAGTGTTCCAGTGGGAGAAAATGTACTTGAATTCTTCCGTCGGATCTTTAGATCGTGTGATTGTTGCATTGGATAGCGTAGTTACCTTGTCATTGGCAATCTCTCTGCAAACTATGCACTACCTAATAAATGCCGTGAGAATAAGAGTAAAAGCACGAAGTCACCCATAGATTATGCACATTGGGGACGTCAATTCACAGGGAATGGTACCAGCTTCTGAAGTGCAAATCATTCCTACCTGAGTAATGTGCGAGGACATAACGAGGGTGAAGTGCGCATTTAGCGTTACGCGGTAATGCCGCCACGAGTCCCAGGCATTAAACCACCAAGGGCAGGTGCATTCATGTGAAATTTAGGCTGCTGTCAAGTAATCCGATGGAAGGAAGTTAACCGTGGCACGGAGAAAGTGCTATCAGAGCCCCATTTCGTTGAAATACAGGGATTGCCGCGTACTCGGTCCCTTCTTAGGCAGACTATATCTGCAACAGGTCAATCCTCGCCCACACGCGACTTCGGGAAGACTAAAGCCTCAAAGTCGATTCTCCGATTGTCCATTATGCAATTATTGTCGTTCAACCCACGAGAAGTTAATGGCAGATACTGTTCAAGTTTCCGTGGTTCCAGCAAAGGCCCAATTCGGCTGAGGTTCGTTGCCCACCGACTGTTGGGTGAAGAGATGCAAGGAGAGATAGCGGTGTGCAGATGAACGCGCTTGGTACGCAAACGGTGACGCCATGCAGGGCCGGGCCGGAGGCCGGGAGAAGCCGAGACCAGCATAAGCGAGTATCATACCCTAGACCAAGCCGACGCCAAGGTTGGTGCCTGCTGCCAATACCCAAGGTATTCACAACTCCGAGCAATGTACCTGTTCAATTTGGCTAGAGCCTCAGTTAGATAAGCACGCTGCCGGCCCTATTTATAGAGCTGAGGAAACTGGGTGCTCCTTACAATCGCTGGCCAGCGCCTTTCTCTCCAGTGGAATGCGACTAGATTCCCAGCAGCCTTGTTCCACCTCTTATCTGCGGCATTCATAGGGGGTTGGCTATGGTGGAGATTGCTTGTGGTGGTAGTGATATAAAGTTTGGCAGTTACTTTATCTCACTTCGGGCATCTGGGTTGAGATTGTTCATTTGAATGCTATTTAAGTATCTGACTCGTTCTTAGAAGCAAGATGCACCGGGGGATGACTCTTGACTTGTTTAATTAAGAGCACAATTACTGTTAACTGTTTGCACCTTGTAATGGACCCATGAAGCGTCAGAAATTGTTATACACTGCGTTCCAGTCAACAGTTCCAAAATAAGCACTAGTGTTTTACGCAGCACTTTGGGGTTATATTGGTGGTGATTTGCAAATGAATTGGTTACCTCCAGACTGCCTTCACTTGGCACGTCCTGATGTCGAATTGCGTGCATTTCCACGTCTAGCTATTTAGTCTTGTGGACGACAGCACTGATGGTTTTGAGGTAGTGCAATAGGCTGTCGGCTGCTGATATCGATCTGATTTAGGGAACGAAATTATCATCGAGGTTGGGATGCCGTGGTAGGTTTACGTGGCTGGGATAGGCCCAGTGAAGAACTCTAAATCGGAAACCTTATTGCCAAAGCATCCATGCGGCTACTCGAAAAGGGTGAAGTCGTTTTGTTCTCAAATGCACACGATGTGGTGGTAACGCGTGCATTCATGACTTGAGGTAAGATTGCTGGCGAGCAGTTATTTCAGGAGTTGATTGTTCGACTGAAACCGTGATCTTGCCATCGCTCGTATTAGAGCTGCTGCTGCCCTGGGACGTGCGTCTGCGACCGCATTTGCCACGTCGTTGTTACCGGTGCCATCGCGCTTGTAAAATGAGTGGTGTGTGCAGTTGCTACTGCGGTACTGGAAATTTTGCCCTGTGGAACGTATGTCAAGTGAGATGGTGCTTGTCTTGAATGCATTGTTCTGTTATACGCGTGTTGACTTCACCGCACAACTTCAGTCTTCCCGCCAGCAATGGAGCAGCTACATCTACTCCATGTTTTGTTCGTTGCAAACGCCTCCATATTTGTTGGAGTTTAGGTGAATGAATTGCTATATTGGTTTGTTGCTGCGCCGTAACTAGGGCTGCAGTTAGACGCACGCCTGCCCTTCAGCCGAACCAACTTGTTTGGCAAACCACTTGCTATTGAAGGGGATTGAGTGGTATGGGTGAAGGAATTGGAATAATTGGCGCATGAAGGAGTGGCATTTGAATGTGGGTTGATGAGAATCCAAATTGGCAACGGAATGCGCTGCTAGTTGCAATCGAAGCACAGCACTTTATACAGGAGGCTTAATTTGATGTATCAACGCACCAATCAGGAGGCGGGAGACGCGACCACCGCCAGACCCTATTTATAGGGATATGCAGGGTAACTCTAAAGAGATTGAACGCAATTCTGGCAGGCAGGTCTTGCGTTAATGCTTTCTAGCTGTATGCCACGTGACACTCTAGAACGGCGATCCACTGGTCACTGATGATGTAAGCGATCGCTTGTTGAGTTGCAGCAATCGTATTTCCTAAACATCAATCACTCAATCGTGAGCGCAGTTGGTAAATTAAGTGAATTCGCTTCCCAAGCAGCGTTAGTAAAGACTAACGGGTAGGCAGACAGACCTGCTGGTTGTTCAATGCTTCAAATATCCTGAAACCACTTGCCCCTAATGAAATGGGTTTGAATTAGCTTTGCCCAGGACAGAAGCAGAGGCTGCTCCTTTTTACTGCTCTCATCACTGCTCACGTGTACGTGTTTGCATCTTAGATCAAGATGATATGGAATGAGTCAGTGGCTACTTCTAGTTCGTCTAGCATCGTTGCTTGTGGTACGCGGGCAGTGGCACTTCATTTCATGCTGTTTGCATTGGTGCCTTCGAAGGCTCGCCCCTCAGTTTGCATTCGGTTTCCTCGCCCTCAAGGGTGTCGAGTTCAGACAGTGAAGTGGTGTGTCCATCAGAGAGAACGGCACCTTCAGCACGCCAGTCAGCTTTGGTGTCAATGGCGGCGGCGCCACATGTCTGGCCTGGAGGGAAGTCTTGATTCAGGCGAGGAGGACTATACCCCAAAGGCTAGTGAGAAGTGGAAACAATGAACTGCTCCAAGGCGAACGCTTTGGTTAACTTAACTGTTGCACGCCATCCCGTTATTGTCTCCAATGGAGAGCCAACCTGATTGCCATGCTTGCCCTTTTCTGTACACAGCAACGCATCAGTAACGCGCGTAAATAATCAGACCGATAAATGGCCCTTTTGAGTTCCATCTCCTGGTAATTAAGCATTCTACACTTTGGCATGCATGAGGGAGTTTGACGTTTAGGGTTCCATTTTGCCACTCCTATCCAACCCTTACTCACTTGGTCCTCGATTGCATGGTGTAACGTGCAGGGGAATCCAGTATCTCCAAGTACTAATCTGTTGTCAATGTCAGCCCATCAAGGCAGTCAGTAGCCGCAACTGAAACTACTGAGTGACTTGTGCAGTTATCGGACACCCATGCACCCGTGAGCGCCTCTGCCCTTTTCACCGCTCATTGGTAATAAAGGCGTCTGTGCTGAAATCGAGCCTACTGGGAGTTCGGAGAACTGCGCATTTGCGCGACTTCGCGTGCAATTCAGTTTGAACCGTGAATAAGGGCAAGAAGAACTTTGTTGGAGCAGCGATCAAGTCGTGCACGTCGTCAACGTGGTTGGTGGCTCGGTCACCTCATTATGCCATATTGATTCCGGGCAGAGGTTGGATTGAACTCTGCCAATACTTTGCGGTTGTCTCAAACCCCACTGGCAGAGTAATTTGCTGTCTTACAAGCAGAGTTGAGACTAGTCAACTCTAGGCAACATCTAAAAAAGTGTCGTTGCTGCGGCTACTTCCCTGATTTCTGATAGCTACAGGTGGTTTCAAGAAGGAAGGAGGATTGTCGGCATCGCAGAGGTCTGAATGTTTTATTCCTTAAGAAACTCTGCATGTCTAACCACCAGTATTCTCTGAAGCTACCTCTTCAACAGAATGTTCCTCGGCAGTAGCTGCACCATCCTGAAGGTAGCACTTTGAGGTACACTCGAATCCCTGACACGAAATAAAATGAGGAGATGAGAACTGGATGGTCAGTATAATGGAGGGTGGAAGTATACCTGAAATGGTGTTGAGAAGCGACATTCCTCATCATTGATAAGCTAGAAGCTCTCAGGAATGAAAATAAATGTGCACAAGCATTGAGACTTGCCACCGGATGACGTATGGCCCAGCCACCTGCATCTTCGATAACCAGAACTCACCGTTTCGACCCAATGGGTCGGCAGCATAAATAGTCGATAAGGCAGATATGCCTGTATGTGGGGGCTCACATATTTTGAAGCCAGCCGAAGAGCGAAAGTGGTTTGCATTCATTCGTTTAAGAGCCATCAACAGCCATGAGTGAAGGTTATCGAATCGCGTGGGTACTGCAGCCATGGTGTCATCGTTAAGGGGTTGGAGATCCTGAAGCACTGCAGGGATCCAGGAAAGGAGTTTCCTCTCCCATGCAGCTTCATTCCCTTATCGCGAGTATTCAAAGAGCTGATCAGCTGACTGGTGCATTAAAGTGTTGATTGAACCCGGACGGTATCAGCTGCTCGCTCGCGGAGGTGCATATCGATCGACTGGTAGGGTGCTGTCTTGAAGCTTGCCTTCCAGGCAACGAGGCTTTGTAAATTGTGGCCTTGAGCAAAGAGACCTTGGAACTAGTTCAAAGCTTATTCCCACTCAACGTTTCAGAACATCCAACACTATGGATAGAAGGGATTCTGTCGTCCTCCTCACCACTTCTTTTAAGTGCAAAATCTGCATGTAGCGGTATGGCAACTCAAGTGACTGTTTCCGAAATTGACAGTTGAAAAGCAATTAAACGACCACGATTTTGGAGGAAGACATGAGAAGAGGAGGGTGAGGAAGAGGAGGATAGGAGCGCATCATTCCGATTCATTCCTCATCCTTTCTCCAACTACCACTCCCAACTCCTACTCTGCCTTGTCCACCTTCATTGTCTGCCTAATTACTCGGCTCTGTGGGTGTCTCTCTCGCTTGCTTGACCGCTACATGTCTGACTGCCTGACTGCATGGATGTCTGGGAATGGCTCCAGTATACGTCCCAAGAGACAGTTGCCGGTGTACCTATGAGGGAGAAGACTTGTTGTCTGCACAGCTTACTGATAATTTCCTAGGAGCGATACACCATGCAAGGTCTGGATAACCACAACAAGCAAATTCATTTCTGCACAACTGGAGGCAAAGCATGGGTTACTAAGTATACCCAGACCTGTGCCTTTGAGGTTTACGCATCAATGTTGAAAGATGGCGTAATATACACACCTTATACTAATTACTAAGGTCGTACTTTTAATAAAATAACTTTGATTTGATCAGAAGTCCTCTTAAGCTTTGTTGCGCAACCTATGGAGCAATTAGAAGTGTCTGCCAAAGTCAAACCAGCCTTACTTGGCTGCTAACGGCTTTTGGTTGGTCACAAAGCAAATGAGTTTGGTGATAATGTGGGACGACCCTCACAAAGAGTAGCGAGATGTCAATATTTCTATGATGGGAATTCAGATGACTGCACCTAAAAATCCGAATTGTAAGCAAGCGCCATTTATGGTCTTTCAGTTGTTTTGCATCCGGACATTGGCTTCAACGCTTTTATCTTGCATGCGCATCTACTGCACGATACTCAAAATCTGCCCCACTGCCACCTCACCCCAACGCATGCAAATTGCTCAAACAATCTACTGGGAGAGGTAGAATACATTGAAACCTTTAACTGGTGCCTTTGGAAGAGGAAAGCTTAGGCAGCTTATGGGAAAGGGGTCGATCTAGACCCCATTTAATTAGGTTTCACACGCATGCTTTTATGTAAGTCTCATAATTAGAGCTGCACATTGGAAGGTGTGTTGTAGAGATGCTGACGTATATCCACACCTCATAAGGCGCATAATCGAACGCACCCGCATTGTGAGTTTCCAAGAGCTGCAACAGGTCCTTGGAGCAATCAGCATTGATAGAGTTGTGATGTTTCTGCATATTTGACACCTGAATGATGTTCCATGTGAGCTAGTCATTTTCTAATTGTGCTAAAGGGCTTGAAGGCTAGAGGAAGGCCGATTCTAGCACTGAATCACCTATGATCCTCGCTAGCAGCCAAAAATCTCATATTCCAGGTACATCTTTCCTTAGTGTGGGCTCACGTAAGCAACGTTTAATTCACAAATTGCAATCGCATTGTCACGCCTTCAACCAATTCATTACCACAGTGCTTGACCTCATGTTTCTGGCATACAACTTTATGCTCACTTTGGGCTGGTCGTGCTTCCCTCTTCGGTGAGTTCTCTCTGCCTATTGTGCGTTCACCCAGATCGATTTACTTTCAGTCAGACTTGTCGAGTCAGAGTAAAAAGGCTGCCACAGCCCTCTCCATATGCGTGAGCTTATAGCACGGGAGCACGTCTTCAGATCTAACAGGTGAATAAACGCCTTTCGACGCTGTAAACCTGTGCGAAATTCCCTATGTGCATTCGAGGGTTGAAACAGCAGAATTCAAGTGACCGCTCTCATCGCTTTCTTACTCGGTGGTTTTGCTCGAGTGCACAGTCACCTTTGGCTGAGGGACTGGCTGTGTGTCATGCATGCATAAACTGATACACGAAATTTGAATCACCACTTTTGCTGTAGCAGATGGCATGTAGGGTTCTGGGTAGACCCTTTTAAGTGGAGTTGGGTTTGATTGCCTTATGTGTGTGAACGATGGTGTGCTAACTACACATGCTCAATTCAGATTAGACTACGCTTAGAAAAACTTGCTTCTGGCAGATTGGTTTCTGTTTGCACAATGCAATGAGAAGAGACTGGTTTAAAGTCTGTTCCCCTTGGCATCCTTATTTGCCCTTTATCGGGATGTTTGCACAATTCGTGGCCAGCTGATAAGCTTTCTCCTCTCTTTCTTGGCCATTGTGGTCTATCGACCATATGGTTTGATGACACCGACAGAAGTCATCCTACATCACGCATTCATTCAGGCAGAATTGGGACCGCTTGAGTTCAATTTAAGATCATTACGAGTTTCGCCCTTATAAATATATGCTTATCGCTCAAAATCCGTGATACTATAGTTTTTTGTGTTTCCACTCATGCAGGCATCTTAGTTTGTAGTGTCTGAATGATAATTTCGTGTGCAGACATCGAGTCCATCATTGAATTGTGATGTGAAAGCAAAATAGTTTGGTGTGTTGTGAACTTCGTGGCATGATGCCCTAATCATAACTTGGATTTAGGCGTCAACTGGTATTGTCATCTCCCAAACACTGCTGTGGTCATCATCATCGAGTCACCATTTGGGTGCCTACTTGGTTACTGAAACAAACTATAACGTGATTTCTAACAATATAGGGATCAACAATGGCAATATCCCTGTTACCTCTAGGGCGATAATGCACACCTCGCCTATGCACGTTGAAAACTAGGACCGGAAACCATCAAAGGTCCGCGTCGTTTATTATAGTCACGACGAGACATTTTGATTTGCACTCAACTGGGCTGGGTGTTCCGTACAATGAGGATGACTTTGGTAACTCGTTGATACAATGGCGGAGGAATTCCTAAGCTTGGCAGACGCCTTCCCTTTCTTGGCATAAACTCAATAATTGCGGATTTTCCATTTATCCCCCTTCCTCCACCGAGTCTAGGTTGACGTCTTAGGAATCGAACAATGATCTACAGCAATCTTCTTGACATGAAGCACATCACTCTTCACTTACAGGTAACTACAATGGACAATGTACAGTGATAAACAGGCATCTATTTGCTTCAAACTACCTATCGCGATGACGATTGCATGTCTGCATAGACTCATGCATCGCTTCACTAGGCGACATGATTGCTATGCTTCTTTCATCACAACTGATCAACTAATCATTTAAGCTCGTAAATGTCAGCCCAAAGTGCGGTGGTGCGGCACTTCCTATCGAAGCAGCGCAGCAGACGTCTCATAGAACTTTCCATTGCAAACCTGTGTATTCGCCAAATTGACTAAACGTCAAAATGTGAGCTACTTAGGCTGCACCAATGTGCTGCAGTAGTACCCCCATTTGGGTGCACTGCTACTCCACCTAAGCTTGACGCCCTTTGATGTGGTGAGTGCAAATAAAGTTGGCCTTGTTCTTTGCAAAAGTATGACTTAGAACTGCAAGATAATATGCAACGATTGCCAAATTGGCTTGTTGCCCTTCTTGATCTTAACACGGTGCACCACCGCGGTATCAGTAACAACGCCTACTTTTGGAGTTACTGCAAATGTCACAATCAGTCAGCGATTTCTACCGGACATTAAAACTGCAGTTGTGCTATAGGTTCATATGTATTGGAAGCACCATTGGTGAAGACAATCCATTGTGGGAGGGGGGGTTGCGATGTGTGGGGTGGATAGGATTTCAGTGGTGATTCTTACCTGCCATTAGTTTTCTGCGTGTTTTGTCACACTTGGATTGAACGGGTATGGTTTGATTCTGTAGTGTCGTTGGTTTACAAACAAAAAGTGACCATCTTCATTGACTAGATGCCATGCATGCTTGCTTAAATGTGCTCATTAGGTGATAAACTCGTTTCGGATGGATGCCATCGGTTCTCGAAGGGCATGCGCACCCTGAATGCGAGTAGCATTCTCTACTTCCAGATAACAGCCATTTCATTGGGCAGATAGAGATAGCGTTTGCTTGCAGGCACTGGCACGTGTTCAACACAAAATAGCAGACTAACGCACCGTGTACCTAGGTGTAACAAAGATATCATCAACGAGGATGGAGTCCTTGGTACACGCTGATGGGCAATTGGCTAGCAAATCCATTCAACAAGGAGCGTGGCACAGGCGAATGCACTAACCCATTGTTTCCATCCAGTAGTAAAAGAGCGAGTTCGTCCCATCTATGGGGATGAGAATACGTGTGCACTTTCTCAACGTGAATGGTATCTCGCTTTGAAATGGCTTTGAATAGGATGAGGCATTAGAAAGAAAGACCCAAGTAGGTGAGTAGCAATGAAAGAAGCATGGTGTCCATGCAGAGGTCAAAATGAGCACAATACGAGGAATGTACAGTCGGTTCTGTGACAGTGTTAATTGGTAGGAAACGGAAAGCGCTTTAGATGCATTAGCAACTGCTTCAGGCGCAACTGTGATAAAAGAGAGAGTAAATTTGATTTTTAGGCAGGCGCCACTGCTACTTCCATTTTACACGGGGTCAATTGTCCGAAGAGGAACTAGTGATCAGAACTTCATTCCACATCGCACCCTTATAGATGGTTTACCAATATTTATTTATCATCAATTGCAATTGTTTCATACTACTTCGTGTTTTAAAATGCATTTTCTTCCGCGTACATTGCTTAATTTATGACTCTGAACGGTAAATCATGATTTGTCTGATAAACATGCTAGAACAGGTCGGAATTCATTTTAGTATTTTGCTGTGAACCGACCCCGGACCATCCTTCGTGAACGCCTGTCGATTGTTGTGGAATGGTCAAGTAAGCCCTGTGTTAACCCAAACCCTTTACCAAAACAACCATTGCGTCGGGCACTTTGGCTTAAAGTCAGGTCATCAGCGTGCGTGACCCAGTTTCTCACGCGACTTCCGGTTTGGGATTTTCACATATGGTCAGGAGAAAGGACTTCATACTAGCATGGAACCTACTTAATCCAGCGCCACACTCAAAACTTAAGCTTTCCTGGTGCATACTCAGGTAGTGCCAATGCCCTACTCCTTGCCACTCCCTTCAGACACAAGCCTACTTCCACGCGCGGATGTACTTACTGTTGCCCAGACTCTTCCTGCATCACACTGCACCACATTGCACCTGATCACATCCCCCGGTACTGGGTAGTGCCCAATGCACAGGCGGTAGGTGGCGTTCGAAACACCGCGACAGTCATCGCGACATCACCTGCACCTATCTCCTTGAACAGGCCCTGATGCTGGCATATGCAGTCAATAGGAGTGGTGGCGCCTTCCTCTCCCATGCCACGACCACCACCACAAAGTGGCATAAATGTGACTGTAATTCTGGGGTATTCCAACAACATCCCCTAGTATGGGGAAGGTGGGCAGATTAACGAGAAGGCTGTGCAATAATTGGAGTTTTGCACTTATGCTAGAACTTAGTGCGTAGATGAAATATCACGAGTGGAATGAAATCTAAAAGAAAATGTCACTGATCTGACTTTTTATTCTGGTCACCAAAACACATTCACAATCACCCACTGACCAGTAAATTGCTCTAATTTGCACTAGATCCTCCTTACTTTGCTGCTCTTTTAAAAGTGCTGAGGTGTGCAATAGCGCTAATTGGCGAGCTAGACAGTGGACCGCCCTCAGCCAAGAGGCGGGTCCACTCTACGTGGCGAGTATCTGCATCGTGTGCACCTGAGGTGGGTGACGCATATACGGAAGTCTAGTGCCTGAGTCATGACAGGTCGACAGCACGTGAAACGCGTCAGTCCTGGCCTAAGACACCATGTTGACTGGCGGTAGGACGCAGGTATGGCCCTGTTGGACTAACCCTACCATCCTTGACTAATGGATGACTAAGTAACAGTAGTGGGAACAGTCGAACATGGTCCCAGTCCCAGTCTGACCCTTCCACTGCTACAAAGTAGGATTTCCGTGTATTGTTGATGGCTGCTTTGAATACCTTCAACACCTGCTGCATCACCTACACCGCTATTTCACTTGCCATTAATGCTTCTGCGAAGGTGAACGCTCGTAATACTAGTTGATGTGTCGCCCGTCTTGTCTGCACACTACCACTGAGGGGTAACTCAGCAAACATGGAAAACTAGAAAAGGGATTTCTGCACCAGTCGAAAATTGGCCAGTGAATCAGCCTCAAAGCGTAGGATGGTGGTTCAAAAGCTAACCATCAAGAAACAGCAGCTTATAACGTTGTTTAATTGCACTTTTACTGCCAAAATTGGTGCTGCCTATTTAAGCGATATTTGCTCGGAACATGCGGCGTGAACGAGGCCTTTGATTCCTAAACAAGCTAAGTCATCGACCTTCACCAATGGGCGGTTAGCAGATGAGCTATGTTTGGGTCAGGCAGTGTGAATCAGTAATGCAAAATGGTGCATGAGGAGAGGCTATGGAAAGAATACAACAGAAGGGTTTAAACTAAATGCTAAAGTCTAATTACTGGGGATTGCATAAATCTGTTTGATTCACAGGTAATGTTTAGAAAGTGTAGGACATTTCTTCCTTCTCCGTAGTCTGGAGGAAAACACCTCCTTTAAATAGCTTGTATTTCAATTCGAGTTTGCATAAACTTGACAAATTTAAAACTTCTACTTTTGCAGCAAGCCAGCAGAATTATATGCATATATAAATATGTGTATGAATATGTATATGTGTATGAACATATATAACACTTATCCCTGAGTAACCATTTCCTTTACAAATTTGTACGGAAGACTTTAAACAAAAGATGCATTTTTCATTTGTTCAGGTTTTGAACATCGAAACATCGGGGAGTGCGCTTGCTTGTACACTTGGCTTTGCCCTGATTGTCTCAATGGGATGAGATCAATTAGAGTGCACTCCTCATCGACTCCCTCCACTACACACTCGTGGTGAAGGTATGTATTTAATGTTTCACTTGATGGTGAGTCCAACGCATAATTATTGTGCTTGACGATGAACAGGCTAGAATCCATTTGTTTCAGCTGAAGGTTGCCCCTGTAGAGAAATTGGTCGTCAGTAGGTTGAAGGCTTACGCCCCTCGACAAATGCCTATAAAAACGTACGTCATGGTTGCAGACGACCACCTCATATAAGTGTCATTAAGCACATGCTAAATGAAAGCCGTGTAAATTGATCCATCTCTGCTACTTGTATGGATGGATTCACATGGGACTACCCGCCCACACTTGCATTACTAAGGAGGGTAAGCCATCCATTTTATCTAAGAGGTGCCTTGTCTGTAGCTAGCGTAGCGCCAGTGTTAATTGCGCTTGACCAACTTCAGATTGATACATTGATGGCAACTTACGGATCGTGATCATTGCCGCCACTCTAACCGACCCACCGCGCTTAAGAGGGCAGGAGCAAGCATTTGACGACATCGTCAATGCTGATATACCCACTTTAACTCATTGCGGGACTTACTGTGCTGTTCAAAGACACAAACGCTGCCAAACAATGACCGTGAGTAGTCGTCCTTGCCATGATTAAGTCAGCGCTCCATAACTGCTAGCGGATGATATGTTCCTTCTTGCCTAGGCTACTGGGCATTAAACTCCATTGTAGCCTGAGATAATGTCGATAACTTTGCCTTGTCGTGGCCCATACTTCATACTGACCTCATAACTAAGCAACCACGGTTCGTCCTCATGATCGCACTTCCCATAACCAGACGGTGATTTGTCATTTAGCAGATCAGTTTCTAAATGCTTCAATTTCTACTTCACGTGGTGCGGTCTGTCACTTTAGCTCCATTGTAAACAGTCCGTGCCTACTGCATTGGATCTGGTCTGTTCCTCACATCACTTAAGCACCATTATTCGACGAAGTGAGACCCACTGAATGCAAAAGCTTTAACCGAAGCATTAATAAACTTTTGTGTGATTTCAAAATACTTCTCACGAACGCAACCTCTTTAGCCTCTCCTTCACTTCTGCTATGCATTTCGTTCCCAAGTTACCATCGCCCATTTCCCAAAATAATTTGTCCATAAATCATAAACGAGTCAATAGCTTTAAGCATTTATCTTACTATGACATCAAAGCAATGACAAATCAAGTTCGACACTGCCGACAAATTGAGGCATCGCGTTAGCTCAAATAATGCCTGATGGAGGAAGCGTTGGACGCCTTCCTCATTTGCGTACACCTCTTGCTGTTCCAAATTGCACTTGAGCATTGTTCAAGACTGGCGCAAAAAATGCTCAGTCAGAACGAGCGACAACCATGGGCCTAGTGCATGGGTAGAGGCGGGAGAGTGTGATAAGGTAGGGGTGCACAAGGTATTCCAAGTTCAGCACTACGCCCTGACGACAAACGACGTCGTGCCATTCCCAAAATGTGGGCTGGAATTCGAATAAGTGGTGAGGCAATCATAGAACATGCACTCTCATACCACCTTGCACACACACTTTCAACATTCTGCTCACCCCTTTGCACTGCACCTGGCGACTAATCAAAAAGCAAGCAAAAACTCACCTATGCAAACGCTTGTGATAAGCTTGTTAGACTGCACAAACTATGATACCTAGTGCCAATGCATAAGGTGTGCATCGCTCCATGCATTTATAACGGTGCTGGGTTCCTTATTTGTTCTAGCGCACAAACCTCAGTCGGCGCACATGGCATTGGGCCCTCGCCACCTCTGCCTAAATAAACACTTGTCACATTGTATGAGCACTGTCATGATGCCTTCCGTGAGTTCAGAGGACTTTCATTTCATTCACGTTTAGATGGTTAAGGAATGGTGTGGAGGGGCTGGTGTTTCTATGCCTGCATGAATGACATCACACGAGCAGAGATGTCGAAGTTTCAGGTGTGTGCGTGTGTGGGTGTATGTGTGTGTGTGATTGTGTAGCTGAACCCACCAAGTAAGAGTATGCACTGTTCACTGTTGGAAGAGAGGTCGCACATTAATTGCGGGCTGAATAATTAACCTACTACAAGGGACACCAGATAATGAAGCCTAATGCGTGGATAAGCATTGGAAAGGTAAGTCTTTTATCAGTGTGGCTTCTCCTTGACAGCAACGCGTCGCATAAGCTCAGGGAAACAAATTGTCAACTGATATCTAAGAGTATATTCCACTCACAGGTTCATCTGATGGTTGTTGGGTAACCGCTGGAATAAATGCTACAAATTTTCGCCTGCAAAATTCACAACTCACAAATGCATCGCTTACACGAATTGGGTGGAGTTAATACATTAAATTTTGTCATTGGCTCCACACTACTGAGCTACAGACACTTCGGCATGACGTGCCACTTGAGATGCGAGACGCACACGAGGCGAGACAGAGGGTACTACTGAAGTGGAAAAGTAGGTTTCCGTGGACAGCAGGCGGGTAAATGAGATGATGGAGGAGAGAGGTGGGTGTTGGTACGGGGTGGCGCAGAAGGGGCAAGTATGTGAGTGAAGCAATGCACAGCATGGCAGAAACGCGGTGCGTTGCGCAGCACTGGCGAAGCAGGATAGGAGGTGCAGGTGATGGGATGGGATGGGGTTTGGTGTGGGTGGCAGCGCATCAAACTTACCTGGCGCCGGGTTCAGCGTGATCAGCAAGGCTCTGACCCCAGGTGGAGGCTCAGCATTGCACTCCACTGTGTTGAAGCCTGCGACGGGCTCTAATCGGGCTCGCTCGGGTGCACAGTTTTTGCCAGTGGGGAGCCCTCGGGCGTCCCTTTAGCTCTACATCCACCTCCACTTACGTTCTGCACATTGTGTCTTCGTCGCCTCTGCGCCTTCCTCCTTCTGCGGTTGGGAGGCGGCCGTGACTTTGTCACCACAGAGGCGAGTGGAACGACAGTGATGCTTGATGGCAGTTGAGTTGCCTCCCAACGCCTGAGTGCCTGCTGTGCCATGTCAGACAATCTTCTCCAGTGGTATGCTACTTCTTCATCATTCACAACCGATCCCCACACTACCTCCTGACAGTGACTCCAGGTGCTGCAACACTTGTCTCACACGGGTTCTACGCTAAGGTTGGCTGGAGATCTGCAATTCGCCCTCTGGTCGATGGTGATAGTCGAGGACGGCATCAGCTCAATTCGGTGGAAGGTAGGCGAATACCTCTTTTATGCCTGACTTGAGGCTTCATGCGGTAGCCCGCCTTCGTGTGATTTGCGGCACAATGAAGCAGAGCAGTGGTTAGAGTTTGAAGTTCCATATTTTGCAGTTGGGACTCTTTACATTCTGCTTGTGCTTTGGCTTTTTAATCGCTGTTTTGAGGTTTCAGTCCCCGTATTGTGCCTGTCCTTTTCTTTATGTGGCGCGCAGGTGCGGCTTCGATGTGGGACCTGAAACCGTTCGCCTAAATGAACACAGTGGACAGTTGTGCATAACGAGCAAGTCATCCGAACCCCCAGGTGCAACTTCTGTTTTGGTTTAGTTTCATAGGACCTTGGCCGTATAGTTCAGGAGGAGCTGTGGACAGTGCTTGCGCTGCATTTGGGGCTTTATTGAAGAATCACTACGTGGTTTGCTTTGGGAGGACACGTTTTGCATGACCGACCGCTTCAACTCACAGCTGCGTCACTTGTGTCAGTCTGCGCACTATGCAAGCGCTATTTTCCGCCCATCGTATCGTTAATCTTAAGTTTATACACGCGTTCATGGCCGAATTGAAGGAGGTGCAGTTGCAGGCTGCCTCTTTTAATGAAGCAAGCGTGGTTCACTTAAATTGTCGTGAGGGGACAGTTCACAACGTTCCATATTATCCCATGCATTTGTATGCTTTGTTGCAGAATGATGCAAAGTATGCACTCGTCATTAGCAGAACATCCGTCGGTGCATTTGTTTTCACCCCTTAACAAATAGGTGAGGTTGCCATGACAGAATATGAGGGACTGGCGGAACCCTATGCGTTGAAGTGATTTGCAGTAATTCACTGTCAGTAAAATGGCAAATGGGACGGTGCTATTCACTGGATGCTTTGATGTTTGCAGAGAGATTGCCAATGACAAGGTAACTACGCTATCCAATGCAACAATCACACGATCTAACAGATCCGACGGAAGAATTCAAGTACATTTTCTCCCACTGGAACACTGGACATTTCAATCTTGTCATTGGCGAATGCAAACAATGCATGTGAGCGGAATACCAAGCAGGAAGTTCTGCTAACCGGTCTGGAGACCACTATCAAATAAAAGCTGGTTGTGACCAATGGTCTTGGAGTCTCGTTGACTCAAACATTGCAGCACAATTGGGCAAGCGGTTGGGCTGTGGAAAATGGATTTGTAAGGGCAGGCATGCACCCTGAGGATCAAGACTTGGCTGCTTTCCTACAAAGCAAGTTAAGTAAGACCAGTCTTCATTCAAATACTCTAGTAACTTTGAACGTATTTTCGTAATTGTGAATTTGCTCTGCTGCTGATGATTACTACTTGATAGTAAAGTGTGGCAAGAAGCTGCTTTATATAGAATCTACTTCTATGCACAATCAGAAGCACGTAGTGTCGTGAGGTGGTTACCGCCATTGATGCATTGTTGAGTTTAAACGACCCCTCATGCTTCAGTGCACAAGACTCACAACTAAATCCTCTTAAATGCATGAAAAATGTTGAAATGTTACCATACTAGTGGTGTTTATGAATCCTACTTAGCTTGTTGAGGTGGTAAGCTAAACAAGAAGGCTGCGGCACCGAGATGGAAGTATGGGACACAATGATGTGGGTCTATGCAATGCAGTCTCAAAGTGGCTTAGGTAGCGCTTTGTTGCGGCACCAGCAAAATTGCCACACATGGGTGCTTTGTTACTGTGGAAGCATTTTGCGCTAAAATTTGCGCACCGTGTAACGCCACGTTACCTGTGCGGACCCGTCGAGCAAACTGGTTTCGCGAATTCGACACCCCGCCTGTGGTTACATGGACTAAACATGGACTTTAGAGAGTGGGCTCCTTGTGTTGCATGCGTGCATTGCCCAATTTCGTGGACAGATGACACCAAGTGAAACAGCCAAGGTCGGCTCTGCATTATTTGGATGAACGCGGAGTCGCCTCTTTAGTGCATTTATCAGGCAAGAGTCCTTGATCTCAAGGCGAAATGGGTGCATAACCTTGGGAGATTTTACCAGCCAGTGATTGTCCACCCAAACAAAGGAGAGAAGCGCTTTTGAATATTGCAGGAATCACCGAATTCCCTTTAATGTGCCACTGCATTGGTCAAGAGGATTGGTGGTGCTCTGGATCTCAATAGCTTATTTCGGGCTTTTTTAAGTCAAAGGGCTTGATCCATGCCAAACAGATGTTTCCTTTCCCGGCGAGACATCCTGCACACAGGCTTTACCGTGAGACACGTTGTCACTTGGAGAGGAGAAATTTTGGCCAAACTGCAACTCGTTTGCACACACACCATCGTTAGACACCTGGATGATCTACCTTGCTGCATTTGGGTGCCCACGCTAATGGAAAGCTTCCGTGTTGAAACAAGTACTTTACCATCATCAGAGAGTGTCGGCTATTGACTCGGGAGACTAACGCAGAGTAGAGCGAAGTCACTTTGATTGCACACCGCCAATAATTCGTCTTTGCAGTGGCATCGGTGATGCACTCATCCCATGCCTCACACGCGCCTGGTACGGCTGCACCCACCTTCCTCTTAAGCCACTTGTATCCGTCTGAAACCAATTGCTTTCGCATCGGCTTCGGGATCGCATGAAAGAAATGCAAACCGAATCATGATGCATTTAATGAAACAATTTATGCATGGTATAGTACAGCAGAAGAGAATTAGCCAATTTCACCTTTCGGCTTCGCGTCTTAATTACCGTTTCACATGCCTCGCTACCGTTCCTACTTACTAAGTATGTGATTGAGGAGTGAAAGTACACATAATTCCAGCACACCCTAGGTCGCTAATGCATGTAAAATATTGTTCCGCAGCTTTTATTCTCACAAATGGCGTTTTGGAAGCCGGAACTAAGTGAATGGGTGACATTGCAACGCAAAGTAGAGTGTATAATAAGGTGCATTATTGCAGCTGCTCTCTCTCCCATGCAGTGCGCGACGATCGGTGCTGTCCTTAGATGATGACACTCCGACTCACAGCATGGTGGTCATAATTACGGTAGAGGCGAGCCGCATTCAGTTGGACCCGATTGTGCACAGTCATTTGGGGATGTCGAGCAGGCTACACTGACTGGCGTTCTCCTGAATTCTAGTGGAATCAGCAGGTGCTGTGTCGTGAAACGATGAAGCTGCTGTTCAATTGCGTGGGGATGCAATGTATGAAAAGCATCTTGCTTTGTGTTGCGACCCGAGTCTGCTCTGGATTCGCAACAATTCACGGTACTGCAGGAAAATATTTGCTATCAACGCTGAGATTGTCTGCTGGCACAACACTCACTGAAGTGGCGCAGAGCGATACTGTTAACTCCGGATGGTCCAGAAACCACCACTACCACTGCAATCGCACAAACACTTCATCACCGCACCTTCTCGCAATCCCTTCCATGTTACCTGCCTCGTCACTCCATGTGATGAACTTGACGTCCTCAAAGTGGCACAGAATAGGGTGCATTGGAAATACGGTTTCACGATTTCGCAAATCAAACTGCAGATCATTGATCTCATGCACATATGATTGATCCGGAGACACACTTCCTAAGTCTCCCTCCTCCGCATCAGGTCTGGCATCAAGAGCAACTCACAGAGTCGGTTGTCTGTCATGCGCCTCGAATCGAATTCGGTGATGCTGTTTTGCTGCAATGAGTTTCTGTGGTTAAGAGAAATCGGCACCTTGCCGGCTTTACTCACCCAAGTTTGGGACGTGTGGGGTCGAACGCACCAACCATCCCACGTTTAGGCTTGATTCAAAGCCATGCAAACATAGGTTACCTTAGGAACAGGTTGTCAGTTATGAGTTGTTGGACATCTGGAGAGTAGCTAACGGGAAGCAATCGCAGCCTAAATGAGCAAATTGCCAGAAAATGACTGTACAAATAGTAGGATTCCAGGCGGTGCATTAGGTTGTTGGTGGCGTTTAATTTTCCCAATAAGCTGCTGGAGAATGAAGCGATGTTGTGGAAGACGACAGCTGAGTGGCAGTAGCATTTGCAGTGGAAGGGAAAATTGGGAGTGGAAAAATGTAGGCATCGCAGAAATTGGCACGACAGCGTTCAGCGGCTACCCATCTCTGGGCCCAAGTTCATGCCGACGGCTTCCGCCAATCCAACACCTGCTGCCTTTGAGGGACACTTCCCAAAGATGCGATAGAAGCCGACTTACTTGGCTTAGCTTTGGCCAGTGTACAATGCAAATCGCCTCGATGTCGTGTGCTGCTCTCACCTTAGTTTGCCTATTGAGTTGTGACGTGTTGGGCATCAGTTGGGTTTCTTGTCTAGTTCGGCTGATTTCTCTGAAATGTTTAGCCTGCAATTGTTTCGCTGAAGTGATACCAAGCTGATCCTCAATCGTGTGCACACAATAAGTCTTCGTCGGCGGCAACTTGATGCAATCCACGCTGTGCGACCACTTATAAGATGGTGTGAATAAACTTAACAACACAGGCTGTTGTCTTTCTCGAACGCCTCAAAGTGGTGCCCTACTTCTCACAGCTGTGCAGCTGGACTGCAGATTAATCGAAATCACCAATAGGTAGCCGTTTATAGAGTGCTGCAGTGAGTGAGACTACTGGTTGTCCAGTTGTGGTCCATTGCACTTGCACTTCAGCAAGTACGGGTTTTGTGCTTCTATTCCAACTGCCGCCAGCGAGTTGGTGGCATCGAGTGCATTGCTGGGTTGGGGCAGGCGGATTGTGGTTGATGGATACCTAAGATGCAAGAGGTGGTGAGTGGGTGCTGCAGTTGATGTTTTACTGGCAGCCATCGTGTTACGTGTCTGCTTTGCCGATGATGTGATCTTGAGACTGTTGTTTTGACAGGAGTCTGACAGTTGACTTTGGGCCTGCCTTCCTACGACTAACTACGGACGCTCACGATGCCCAACGCATGTCTCTGTCTCCCCCAAACCCAGATGCATGGAGGGTAAAACTGCAGATCCAATTAAACTACCAGGAGGGATCTGTGGCGATGACGGAAGACATCTTCCTGGTTCGATTGAGCTTGATGACTGCGACAGCTGGTGACATGGCTGAAGGAAGGCTAGAGGAAAGGCAACGTGTTTGATGTATGTTTAATTAAGGAGGTCACTCGGGTGCTCCATTGCTGTACCTCCGATGAGTAGACCAGCTTCCAGGCCATCAGAACATGCGTCGTTGCCTTAGTGAGCATTCGCTCCTCGCTGCTTGCCATTCGAGGCTAGATCTTCGCGACTGGTGGCGTGTAGCATGCAGAGGGTCTGGGGTGTCCCTTGTCAGTTTATTCTCAATCGATAGCATCCAGCTCTGGAGTTTGGCAGCTCTCGCGGCAGAATGCAAGGACGAGCCACCACTGGGAGTGATTAGGTGCACATGCAATTTTCGCTTCTTTCTCGGGATGGTTTAATTAGAGAGGGGTCGCCTGCCTGCCTGCCTGCCTGCCTGCCTGCCTGCCTGCCTGCCTGCCTGCCTGCCTGCCTGCCTGCCTGCCTGCCTGCCTGCCTGCCTGCCTGCCTGCCTGCCCATTTATGCGTTTTTGTTTTCCTGACCTCAATTCTCCTTTGGATTGAAGCTGTTCCGCCGCAATAGGCGCTCATGCTCCCTATCACAACTGCTTGCTTGTCACGCAATGCATTCGTGACCTCCTTCCAACACCTCAAAATGATTGGCAAGATGATTTTTCGTTTTGGGAAAAGTAAAACTGAGGTGAGGCATTTGAGTGGAAATGTAATCGGCTTGAACCATTAATCTTAGCTCTTTGTTGGTAAAACAATACAATGTGTGGGTAGTCCTCAAGGTTTTTGCTGTCTAGCAGACACGCACTGATTGCGAACGCAATATACCATGCTTTGGCGAATGCTGTCGTAGGCGTTACCCTCGACTTCTTCTGATAAATATTGCTAGTGTTCGAGTGCTGTTTGCTGAACCGGTCCCTTTGACACTGACACCATGGATGACTTATTCGATTTTGGTGAATGGAAAGGCTGAAGTGCATCCAGTGGGAGGTGTTGGGCACTGCCTCACGAATTTGAAGACTTCGACTCCTCTCCTACGCTATTACTCTACAGTGTGGATCGCTGGCCTAGTTTCCTACAACTCAGAGGATTGTACCTCTTCTCCTTGGCTAGAACCTCCAGTAGGTAAGTGCACCCCGGTCCCATTTTTAGAGCTGAGGAAATTGAGTGCTCCTCACGATCGCTGGCCAGCACCCCTCCTTTCAGTAGAAACTGACAAGATTCTTAGCAGTCTTGTTCCACTTCTTATCTGCGGCATTTGTGCAGAACCGTGGGCATTTATCGGTGCTTGGCCATGGTGAAGATTGCTTTTGGTAGTGGTGGTGGTGGAGGTGGTGGTGGTGGTGGTGGTTGTGGTGGTGGTAGTAGTGATGCAAAATTAGGGCATCAAGTCCGACATCTCAATTACTTTGTTTAGTTGAATGGCATTTGGGCAGCTGGCTCGTTCTTAGAAGCAGGATGGACCGGGGGATGACGCTTGACTTGTTTTAATTATGAGTGAAATTATTGTTAACTCTTTGCACCTTGTTATGCACTGCGTTCTAGTCAACAGTTCTAAACCAAGCACTAGTATTTTAATTAGCACTCTCGCATTTGTATTTGTGGTGATTTGCAGATGAATTGGTTACCTCCAGACTGCCTTCACTTGGCTCGTCCTGATGTCGAAGTGCGTGCAATTCCACGTCTTGCCATTTGGTCTTGCGGACGACAGCACTGATGGTTTCGAGATAGTGCGATAGGCTGTCGGCTGCTGAGGTCGATCTGATGCAGGGAACAAAGCTATCTTCGAGGTTGGGATGCCGTGGTAGTCTTACGTGGCTAGGATAGAGACAGTGAATGATACCAAGGCGGTAACCTTATTGCAAAGCATCCATGCAGTCGCACGAAAGAGGTGAGCTCGTTTTCGTTCTCAAATGCACACGATGTGGTGGTAACGCGTGCATTCATGACTTGAGGTAAGATTGCTGGCGAGCAGTTATTTCAGGAGTTGATTGTTCGACTGAAACCGTGATCTTGCCATCGCTCGTATTAGAGCTGCTGCTGCCCTGGGACGTGCGTCTGCGACCGCATTTGCCACGTCGTTGTTACCGGTGCCATCGCGCTTGTAAAATGAGTGGTGTGTGCAGTTGCTACTGCGGTACTGGAAATTTTGCCCTGTGGAACGTATGTCAAGTGAGATGGTGCTTGTCTTGAATGCATTGTTCTGTTATACGCGTGTTGACTTCACCGCACAACTTCAGTCTTCCCGCCAGCAATGGAGCAGCTACATCTACTCCATGTTTTGTTCGTTGCAAACGCCTCCATATTTGTTGGAGTTTAGGTGAATGAATTGCTATATTGGTTTGTTGCTGCGCCGTAACTAGGGCTGCAGTTAGACGCACGCCTGCCCTTCAGCCGAACCAACTTGTTTGGCAAACCACTTGCTATTGAAGGGGATTGAGTGGTATGGGTGAAGGAATTGGAATAATTGGCGCATGAAGGAGTGGCATTTGAATGTGGGTTGATGAGAATCCAAATTGGCAACGGAATGCGCTGCTAGTTGCAATCGAAGCACAGCACTTTATACAGGAGGCTTAATTTGATGTATCAACGCACCAATCAGGAGGCGGGAGACGCGACCACCGCCAGACCCTATTTATAGGGATATGCAGGGTAACTCTAAAGAGATTGAACGCAATTCTGGCAGGCAGGTCTTGCGTTAATGCTTTCTAGCTGTATGCCACGTGACACTCTAGAACGGCGATCCACTGGTCACTGATGATGTAAGCGATCGCTTGTTGAGTTGCAGCAATCGTATTTCCTAAACATCAATCACTCAATCGTGAGCGCAGTTGGTAAATTAAGTGAATTCGCTTCCCAAGCAGCGTTAGTAAAGACTAACGGGTAGGCAGACAGATCTGCTGGTTGTTCAATGCTTCAAATATCCTGAAACCACTTGCCCCTAATGAAATGGGTTTGAATTAGCTTTGCCCAGGACAGAAGCAGAGGCTGCTCCTTTTTACTGCTCTCATCACTGCTCACGTGTACGTGTTTGCATCTTAGATCAAGATGATATGGAATGAGTCACTGGCTACTTCTAGTTCGT
This sequence comes from Taenia multiceps, assembly GCA_001923025.3. NCBI lineage: Eukaryota > Metazoa > Platyhelminthes > Cestoda > Cyclophyllidea > Taeniidae > Taenia > Taenia multiceps. Next base: position 680,013 of record CM010317.1, on the reverse strand, counting down.
CTAGCATCGTTGCTTGTGGTACGCGGGCAGTGGCACTTCATTTCATGCTGTTTGCATTGGTGCCTTCGAAGGCTCGCCCCTCAGTTTGCATTCGGTTTCCTCGCCCTCAAGGGTGTCGAGTTCAGACAGTGAAGTGGTGTGTCCATCAGAGAGAACGGCACCTTCAGCACGCCAGTCAGCTTTGGTGTCAATGGCGGCGGCGCCACATGTCTGGCCTGGAGGGAAGTCTTGATTCAGGCGAGGAGGACTATACCCCAAAGGCTAGTGAGAAGTGGAAACAATGAACTGCTCCAAGGCGAACGCTTTGGTTAACTTAACTGTTGCACGCCATCCCGTTATTGTCTCCAATGGAGAGCCAACCTGATTGCCATGCTTGCCCTTTTCTGTACACAGCAACGCATCAGTAACGCGCGTAAATAATCAGACCGATAAATGGCCCTTTTGAGTTCCATCTCCTGGTAATTAAGCATTCTACACTTTGGCATGCATGAGGGAGTTTGACGTTTAGGGTTCCATTTTGCCACTCCTATCCAACCCTTACTCACTTGGTCCTCGATTGCATGGTGTAACGTGCAGGGGAATCCAGTATCTCCAAGTACCTAATCTGTTGTCAATGTCAGCCCATCAAGGCAGTCAGTAGCCGCAACTGAAACTACTGAGTGACTTGTGCAGTTATCGGACACCCATGCACCCGTGAGCGCCTCTGCCCTTTTCACCGCTCATTGGTAATAAAGGCGTCTGTGCTGAAATCGAGCCTACTGGGAGTTCGGAGAACTGCGCATTTGCGCGACTTCGCGTGCAATTCAGTTTGAACCGTGAATAAGGGCAAGAAGAACTTTGTTGGAGCAGCGATCAAGTCGTGCACGTCGTCAACGTGGTTGGTGGCTCGGTCACCTCATTATGCCATATTGATCTCGGGCAGAGGTTGGATTGAACTCTGCCAATACTTTGCGGTTGTCTCAAACCCCACTGGCAGAGTAATTTGCTGTCTTACAAGCAGAGTTGAGACTAGTCAACTCTAGGCAACATCTAAAAAAGTGTCGTTGCTGCGGCTACTTCCCCTGATTTCTGATAGCTACAGGTGGTTTCAAGAAGGAAGGAGGATCGTCAACATCGCAGAGGTCTGAATGTTTTATTCCTTAAGAAACTCTGCATGTCTAACCACCAGTATTCTCTGAAGCTACCTCTTCAACAGAATGTTCCTCGGCAGTAGCTGCACCATCCTGAAGGTAGCACTTTGAGGTACACTCGAATCCCTGACACGAAATAAAATGAGGAGATGAGAACTGGATGGTCAGTATAATGGAGGGTGGAAGTATACCTGAAATGGTGTTGAGAAGCGACATTCCTCATCATTGATAAGCTAGAAGCTCTCAGGAATGAAAATAAATAAATGTGCACAAGCATTGAGACTTGCCACCGGATGACGTATGGCCCAGCCACCTGATTCTTCGATAACCAGAACTCACCGTTTCGACCCAATGGGGTCGGCAGCATAAATAGTCGATAAGGCAGATATGCCTGTATGTGGGGGCTCACATATTTTGAAGCCAGCCGAAGAGCGAAAGTGGTTTGCATTCATTCGTTTAAGAGCCATCAACAGCCATGAGTGAAGGTTATCAAATCGCCTATATCTGATATCTCTTTCACCATCCACTCCACACTACTGAGCTACAGACATTTCGGCATGACGTGCCACTTGAGATGCGAGACGCACACGAGGCGAGACAGAGGGTACTACTGAAGTGGAAAAGTAGGTTTCCGTGGACAGCAGGCGGGTGAATGCGATGATGGAGGGGAGAGGTGGGTGTTGGTGTGGGCTGGCGCAGAAGGGGCAAGTGTGTGAGTGAAGCAATGCACAGCATGGCGGAAACGCGGTGCAGTGTGCGGTGTTGGCGAAGCAGGATAGGAGGTGCAAGTGGTGGGGTGGGAGGGGGTGTGGTGTGGGTGGCAGCGCATCAAACTTACCTGGCGCCGGGTTCAGGGTGATCAGCAAGGCTCTGACCCCAGGTGGAGGCTCAGCATTGCACTCCGCTGTGTTGAAGCCTGCGATTTGAACTCACGCGCGAATCCCGCATCTTCATCTTCTTACCACATCATCACCCTCGCCAACTACACACCTGCTCGCCTCAACACCGCACACATCGCCAATGCCCTTGACGCTGCACAGTGCACACCCACCAGCCATTCTCCTCCACCACTGCACTTGTGCCCTAGCAACGCCATTCCACTGACCGCCGCTCCTGCTCTACCGATGCGCTTAACGACGAAATTCACCCACTTGAGTAGCTGAGTGGCCTACGTCTCGAAGCAGTGAGGGCACGTTGGATGCAGTGGCGGTGTTTCGAATGTCACTTACCTCCTGTACATTAGGCTCTACTTAGTGCCGTGGGGGTATGTGGTGCAGTGTGGTGCGGTGTGGTGCGGTGTGGTGCAGTGGGAGCATGGGCAGCGTAAAGTGCAGCAGCGCGTTGACGTAGGTAAGTGTCTGAAGGGAGTGGCAAGGAGTAAGGCATTGTCGCCACCTGGGTATGAACCAGGAAAGTCTACTTTTGGAAGAAGAGGCAACGAGGACGAAAGTACCCATTCTATCCATAGCGTTGGGTGTTCTAAAATGTTGAGTGGGAGGAACTTTTGAACCAACTCCAAGGTCTCTTTTCTCAAGGCCAGCATTTACGAAAACTCTTTGCCTGGAAGGCAAGCTTCAAGACAGCACCCTACCAGTCGATCAATATGCACCTCCGCGAGCGAGCAGCTGATACCGTCCGGGTTCAATCAACACTTTAATGCACCAGTCAGCTGATCAGCTCTTTGAATACTCGCGATAAGGGAATGAAGCTGCAGTGGGAGAGGAAACTCCTTTCCTGGATCCCTGCAGTGCTTCAGGATCTCCAACCCCTTAACGATGACACCATGGCTGCAGTACCCACGCGATTCGATAACCTTCACTCATGGCTGTTGATGGCTCTTAAACGAATGAATGCAAACCACTTTCGCTCTTCGGCTGGCTTCAAAATATGTGAGCCCCCACATACAGGCATATCTGCCTTATCGACTATTTATGCTGCCGACCCCATTGGGTCGAAACGGTGAGTTCTGGTTATCGAAGAATCAGGTGGCTGGGCCATACGTCATCCGGTGGCAAGTCTCAATGCTTGTGCACATTTATTTATTTTCATTCCTGAGAGCTTCTAGCTTATCAATGATGAGGAATGTCGCTTCTCAACACCATTTCAGGTATACTTCCACCCTCCATTATACTGACCATCCAGTTCTCATCTCCTCATTTTATTTCGTGTCAGGGATTCGAGTGTACCTCAAAGTGCTACCTTCAGGATGGTGCAGCTACTGCCGAGGAACATTCTGTTGAAGAGGTAGCTTCAGAGAATACTGGTGGTTAGACATGCAGAGTTTCTTAAGGAATAAAACATTCAGACCTCTGCGATGTTGACGATCCTCCTTCCTTCTTGAAACCACCTGTAGCTATCAGAAATCAGGGAAGTAGCCGCAGCAACGACACTTTTTTAGATGTTGCCTAGAGTTGACTAGTCTCAACTCTGCTTGTAAGACAGCAAATTACTCTGCCAGTGGGGTTTGGGACAACCGCAAAGTATTGGCAGAGTTCAATCCAACCTCTGCCCGAGATCAATATGGCATAATGAGGTGACCGAGCCACCAACCACGTTGACGACGTGCACGACTTGATCGCTGCTCCAACAAAGTTCTTCTTGCCCTTATTCACGGTTCAAACTGAATTGCACGCGAAGTCGCGCAAATGCGCAGTTCTCCGAACTCCCAGTAGGCTCGATTTCAGCACAGACGCCTTTATTACCAATGAGCGGTGAAAAGGGCAGAGGCGCTCACGGGTGCATGGGTGTCCGATAACTGCACAAGTCACTCAGTAGTTTCAGTTGCGGCTACTGACTGCCTTGATGGGCTGACATTGACAACAGATTAGGTACTTGGAGATACTGGATTCCCCTGCACGTTACACCATGCAATCGAGGACCAAGTGAGTAAGGGTTGGATAGGAGTGGCAAAATGGAACCCTAAACGTCAAACTCCCTCATGCATGCCAAAGTGTAGAATGCTTAATTACCAGGAGATGGAACTCAAAAGGGCCATTTATCGGTCTGATTATTTACGCGCGTTACTGATGCGTTGCTGTGTACAGAAAAGGGCAAGCATGGCAATCAGGTTGGCTCTCCATTGGAGACAATAACGGGATGGCGTGCAACAGTTAAGTTAACCAAAGCGTTCGCCTTGGAGCAGTTCATTGTTTCCACTTCTCACTAGCCTTTGGGGTATAGTCCTCCTCGCCTGAATCAAGACTTCCCTCCAGGCCAGACATGTGGCGCCGCCGCCATTGACACCAAAGCTGACTGGCGTGCTGAAGGTGCCGTTCTCTCTGATGGACACACCACTTCACTGTCTGAACTCGACACCCTTGAGGGCGAGGAAACCGAATGCAAACTGAGGGGCGAGCCTTCGAAGGCACCAATGCAAACAGCATGAAATGAAGTGCCACTGCCCGCGTACCACAAGCAACGATGCTAGACGAACTAGAAGTAGCCAGTGACTCATTCCATATCATCTTGATCTAAGATGCAAACACGTACACGTGAGCAGTGATGAGAGCAGTAAAAAGGAGCAGCCTCTGCTTCTGTCCTGGGCAAAGCTAATTCAAACCCATTTCATTAGGGGCAAGTGGTTTCAGGATATTTGAAGCATTGAACAACCAGCAGATCTGTCTGCCTACCCGTTAGTCTTTACTAACGCTGCTTGGGAAGCGAATTCACTTAATTTACCAACTGCGCTCACGATTGAGTGATTGATGTTTAGGAAATACGATTGCTGCAACTCAACAAGCGATCGCTTACATCATCAGTGACCAGTGGATCGCCGTTCTAGAGTGTCACGTGGCATACAGCTAGAAAGCATTAACGCAAGACCTGCCTGCCAGAATTGCGTTCAATCTCTTTAGAGTTACCCTGCATATCCCTATAAATAGGGTCTGGCGGTGGTCGCGTCTCCCGCCTCCTGATTGGTGCGTTGATACATCAAATTAAGCCTCCTGTATAAAGTGCTGTGCTTCGATTGCAACTAGCAGCGCATTCCGTTGCCAATTTGGATTCTCATCAACCCACATTCAAATGCCACTCCTTCATGCGCCAATTATTCCAATTCCTTCACCCATACCACTCAATCCCCTTCAATAGCAAGTGGTTTGCCAAACAAGTTGGTTCGGCTGAAGGGCAGGCGTGCGTCTACTGCAGCCCTAGTTACGGCGCAGCAACAAACCAATATAGCAATTCATTCACCTAAACTCCAACAAATATGGAGGCGTTTGCAACGAACAAAACATGGAGTAGATGTAGCTGCTCCATTGCTGGCGGGAAGACTGAAGTTGTGCGGTGAAGTCAACACGCGTATAACAGAACAATGCATTCAAGACAAGCACCATCTCACTTGACATACGTTCCACAGGGCAAAATTTCCAGTACCGCAGTAGCAACTGCACACACCACTCATTTTACAAGCGCGATGGCACCGGTAACAACGACGTGGCAAATGCGGTCGCAGACGCACGTCCCAGGGCAGCAGCAGCTCTAATACGAGCGATGGCAAGATCACGGTTTCAGTCGAACAATCAACTCCTGAAATAACTGCTCGCCAGCAATCTTACCTCAAGTCATGAATGCACGCGTTACCACCACATCGTGTGCATTTGAGAACGAAAACGAGCTCACCTCTTTCGTGCGACTGCATGGATGCTTTGCAATAAGGTTACCGCCTTGGTATCATTCACTGTCTCTATCCTAGCCACGTAAGACTACCACGGCATCCCAACCTCGAAGATAGCTTTGTTCCCTGCATCAGATCGACCTCAGCAGCCGACAGCCTATCGCACTATCTCGAAACCATCAGTGCTGTCGTCCGCAAGACCAAATGGCAAGACGTGGAATTGCACGCACTTCGACATCAGGACGAGCCAAGTGAAGGCAGTCTGGAGGTAACCAATTCATCTGCAAATCACCACAAATACAAATGCGGAGTGCTAATTAAAATACTAGTGCTTGGTTTAGAACTGTTGACTAGAACGCAGTGCATAACAAGGTGCAAAGAGTTAACAATAATTTCACTCATAATTAAAACAAGTCAAGCGTCATCCCCCGGTCCATCCTGCTTCTAAGAACGAGCCAGCTGCCCAAATGCCATTCAACTAAACAAAGTAATTGAGATGTCGGACTTGATGCCCTAATTTTGCATCACTACTACCACCACCACAACCACCACCACCACCACCACCTCCACCACCACCACTACCAAAAGCAATCTTCACCATGGCCAAGCACCGATAAATGCCCACGGTTCTGCACAAATGCCGCAGATAAGAAGTGGAACAAGACTGCTAAGAATCTTGTCAGTTTCTACTGAAAGGAGGGGTGCTGGCCAGCGATCGTGAGGAGCACTCAATTTCCTCAGCTCTAAAAATGGGACCGGGGTGCACTTACCTACTGGAGGTTCTAGCCAAGGAGAAGAGGTACAATCCTCTGAGTTGTAGGAAACTAGGCCAGCGATCCACACTGTAGAGTAATAGCGTAGGAGAGGAGTCGAAGTCTTCAAATTCGTGAGGCAGTGCCCAACACCTCCCACTGGATGCACTTCAGCCTTTCCATTCACCAAAATCGAATAAGTCATCCATGGTGTCAGTGTCAAAGGGACCGGTTCAGCAAACAGCACTCGAACACTAGCAATATTTATCAGAAGAAGTCGAGGGTAACGCCTACGACAGCATTCGCCAAAGCATGGTATATTGCGTTCGCAATCAGTGCGTGTCTGCTAGACAGCAAAAACCTTGAGGACTACCCACACATTGTATTGTTTTACCAACAAAGAGCTAAGATTAATGGTTCAAGCCGATTACATTTCCACTCAAATGCCTCACCTCAGTTTTACTTTTCCCAAAACGAAAAATCATCTTGCCAATCATTTTGAGGTGTTGGAAGGAGGTCACGAATGCATTGCGTGACAAGCAAGCAGTTGTGATAGGGAGCATGAGCGCCTATTGCGGCGGAACAGCTTCAATCCAAAGGAGAATTGAGGTCAGGAAAACAAAAACGCATAAATGGGCAGGCAGGCAGGCAGGCAGGCAGGCAGGCAGGCAGGCAGGCAGGCAGGCAGGCAGGCAGGCAGGCAGGCAGGCAGGCAGGCAGGCAGGCAGGCAGGCGACCCCTCTCTAATTAAACCATCCCGAGAAAGAAGCGAAAATTGCATGTGCACCTAATCACTCCCAGTGGTGGCTCGTCCTTGCATTCTGCCGCGAGAGCTGCCAAACTCCAGAGCTGGATGCTATCGATTGAGAATAAACTGACAAGGGACACCCCAGACCCTCTGCATGCTACACGCCACCAGTCGCGAAGATCTAGCCTCGAATGGCAAGCAGCGAGGAGCGAATGCTCACTAAGGCAACGACGCATGTTCTGATGGCCTGGAAGCTGGTCTACTCATCGGAGGTACAGCAATGGAGCACCCGAGTGACCTCCTTAATTAAACATACATCAAACACGTTGCCTTTCCTCTAGCCTTCCTTCAGCCATGTCACCAGCTGTCGCAGTCATCAAGCTCAATCGAACCAGGAAGATGTCTCCGTCATCGCCACAGATCCCTCCTGGTAGTTTAATTGGATCTGCAGTTTTACCCTCCATGCATCTGGGTTTGGGGGAGACAGAGACATGCGTTGGGCATCGTGAGCGTCCGTAGTTAGTCGTAGGAAGGCAGGCCCAAAGTCAACTGTCAGACTCCTGTCAAAACAACAGTCTCAAGATCACATCATCGGCAAAGCAGACACGTAACACGATGGCTGCCAGTAAAACATCAACTGCAGCACCCACTCACCACCTCTTGCATCTTAGGTATCCATCAACCACAATCCGCCTGCCCCAACCCAGCAATGCACTCGATGCCACCAACTCGCTGGCGGCAGTTGGAATAGAAGCACAAAACCCGTACTTGCTGAAGTGCAAGTGCAATGGACCACAACTGGACAACCAGTAGTCTCACTCACTGCAGCACTCTATAAACGGCTACCTATTGGTGATTTCGATTAATCTGCAGTCCAGCTGCACAGCTGTGAGAAGTAGGGCACCGCTTTGAGGCGTTCGAGAAAGACAACAGCCTGTGTTGTTAAGTTTATTCACACCATCTTATAAGTGGTCGCACAGCGTGGATTGCATCAAGTTGCCGCCGACGAAGACTTATTGTGTGCACACGATTGAGGATCAGCTTGGTATCACTTCAGCGAAACAATTGCAGGCTAAACATTTCAGAGAAATCAGCCGAACTAGACAAGAAACCCAACTGATGCCCAACACGTCACAACTCAATAGGCAAACTAAGGTGAGAGCAGCACACGACATCGAGGCGATTTGCATTGTACACTGGCCAAAGCTAAGTCAAGTAAGTCGGCTTCTATCGCATCTTTGGGAAGTGTCCCTCAAAGGCAGCAGATGTTGGATTGGCGGAAGCCGTCGGCATGAACTTGGGCCCAGAGATGGGTAGCCGCTGAACGCTGTCGTGCCAATTTCTGCGATGCCTACATTTTTCCACTCCCAATTTTCCCTTCCACTGCAAATGCTACTGCCACTCAGCTGTCGTCTTCCACAACATCGCTTCATTCTCCAGCAGCTTATTGGGAAAATTAAACGCCACCAACAACCTAATGCACCGCCTGGAATCCTACTATTTGTACAGTCATTTTCTGGCAATTTGCTCATTTAGGCTGCGATTGCTTCCCGTTAGCTACTCTCCAGATGTCCAACAACTCATAACTGACGACCTGTTCCTAAGGTAACCTATGTTTGCATGGCTTTGAATCAAGCCTAAACGTGGGATGGTTGGTGCGTTCGACCCCCACACGTCCCAAACTTGGGTGAGTAAAGCCGTCAAGGTGCCGATTTCTCTTAACCACAGAAACTCATTGCAGCAAAACAGCATCACCGAATTCGATTCGAGGCGCATGACAGACAACCGACTCTGTGAGTTGCTCTTGATGCCAGACCTGATGCGGAGGAGGGAGACTTAGGAAGTGTGTCTCCGGATCAATCATATGTGCATGAGATCAATGATCTGCAGTTTGATTTGCGAAATCGTGAAACCGTATTTCCAATGCACCCTATTCTGTGCCACTTTGAGGACGTCAAGTTCATCACATGGAGTGACGAGGCAGGTAACATGGAAGGGATTGCGAGAAGGTGCGGTGATGAAGTGTTTGTGCGATTGCAGTGGCAGTGGTGGTTTCTGGACCGCCTAGAGTTAACAGTTTTGCTCTGCGCCACTTCAGTGAGTGTTGTGCCAGCAGACAATCTCAGCGTTGATAGCAGATATTTTCCTGCAGTACCGTGAATTGTTGCGAATCCAGAGCAGACTCGGGTCGCAACACAAAGCAAGATGCTTTTCATACATTGCGTTCCCACGCAATTGAACAGCAGCTTTATGGTTTCACGACACAGCACCTGCTGATTCCACTAGAATTCAGGAGAACGCTAGTCAGTGTAGCCTGCTCGACATCCCCAAATGACTGTGAACAATCGGGTCCAACTGAATGCAGCTCGCCTCTACCGTAACTATGACCACCATGCTGTGAGTCGGAGTGTCATCATCTAAGGACAGCACCGATCGTCGCGCACTGCATGGGAGGGAGAGCAGCTGCAATAATGCGCTTTATTCTACACTCCGCTTTGCGTTGGAGCGACACCCACTCACTTAGTTCTGGTCCCAGTATGCGCAATTTGTGAGAATAAAAGCTGCGGAACAATATTTTACATGCATTAGCGACCTAGGGTGTGCTGGAATTATGTGTACTTTCACTCCTCAATCACATACTTAGTAAGTAGGAACGGTAGCGAGGCATGTGAAACGGTAATTAAGACGCGAAGCCGAAAGGTGAAATTGGCTATTTCTCTTCGGCTGTACTATACCATGCATAAATTGTTTCATTAAATGCACCATGATTCGGTTTGCATTTCTTTCATGCGGTCCCGAAGCCGATGCGAAAGCAATTGGTTTCAGACGGATACAAGTGGCTTAAGAGGAAGCTGGGTGCAGCCGTACCAGGCGCGTGTGAGGCATGGGATGAGTGCATCACCGATGCCACTGCAAAGACGAATTATTGGCGGTGTGCAATCAAAGTGACTTCGCTCTACTCTGCGTTAGTCTCCCGAGTCAATAGCCGACACTCTCTGATGATGGTAAAGTACTTGTTTCAACACGGAAGCTTTCCATTAGCGTGGGCACCCAAATGCAGCAAGGTAGATCATCCAGGTGTCTAACGATGGTGTGTGTGCAAACGAGTTGCAGTTTGGCCAAAATTTCTCCTCTCCAAGTGACAACGTGTCTCACGGTAAAGCCTGTGTGCAGGATGTCTCGCCGGGAAAGGAAACATCTGTTTGGCATGGATCAAGCCCTTTGACTTAAAAAAGCCCGAAATAAGCTATTGAGATCCAGAGCACCACCAATCCTCTTGACCAATGCAGTGGCACATTAAAGGGAATTCGGTGATTCCTGCAATATTCAAAAGCGCTTCTCTCCTTTGTTTGGGTGGACAATCACTGGCTGGTAAAATCTCCCAAGGTTATGCACCCATTTCGCCTTGAGATCAAGGACTCTTGCCTGATAAATGCACTGCAGGAGCGGATCCGCGTTCATCCAACTAATGCAGAGCCGACCTTGGCTGTTTCACTTGGTGTCATCTGTCCACGAAATTGGACAATGCACGCATGCAACACAAGGAGCCCACTCTCTAAAGTCCATGTTTAGTCCATGTAACCACAGGCGGGGTGTCGAATTCGCGAAACCAGTTTGCTCGACGGGTCCGCACAGGTAACGTGGCGTTACACGGTGCGCAAATTTTAGCGCAAAATGCTTCCACAGTAACAAAGCACCCATGTGTGGCAATTTTGCTGGTGCCGCAACAAAGCGCTACCTAAGCCACTTTGAGACTGCATTGCATAGACCCACATCATTGTGTCCCATACTTCCATCTCGGTGCCGCAGCCTTCTTGTTTAGCTTACTATCTCAACAAGCTAAGTAGGATTCATAAACACCACTAGTATGGTAACATCTCAACATTTTTCATGCAGTTGAAAGGATTGAGTTGATGAGTCTTGTGCACTGAAGCATGAGGGGTCGTTTAAACTCAACAATGCATCAATGGCGGTAACCACCTCACGACACTACGTGCTTCTGATTGTGCATAGAAGTAGATTCTATATAAAGCAGCTTCTTGCCACACTTTACTATCAAGTAGTAATCATCAGCAGCAGAGCAAATTCACAATTACGAAAATACGTTCAAAGTTACTAGAGTATTTGAATGAAGACTGGTCTTACTTAACTTGCTTTGTAGGAAAGCAGCCAAGTCTTGATCCTCAGGGTGCATGCCTGCCCTTACAAATCCATTTTCCACAGCCCAACCGCTTGCCCAATTGTGCTGCAATGTTTGAGTCAACGAGACTCCAAGACCATTGGTCACAACCAGCTTTTATTTGATAGTGGTCTCCAGACCGGTTAGCAGAACTTCCTGCTTGGTATTCCGCTCACATGCATTGTTTGCATTCGCCAATGACAAGATTGAAATGTCCAGTGTTCCAGTGGGAGAAAATGTACTTGAATTCTTCCGTCGGATCTGTTAGATCGTGTGATTGTTGCATTGGATAGCGTAGTTACCTTGTCATTGGCAATCTCTCTGCAAACATCAAAGCATCCAGTGAATAGCACCGTCCCATTTGCCATTTTACTGACAGTGAATTACTGCAAATCACTTCAACGCATAGGGTTCCGCCAGTCCCTCATATTCTGTCATGGCAACCTCACCTATTTGTTAAGGGGTGAAAACAAATGCACCGACGGATGTTCTGCTAATGACGAGTGCATACTTTGCATCATTCTGCAACAAAGCATACAAATGCATGGGATAATATGGAACGTTGTGAACTGTCCCCTCACGACAATTTAAGTGAACCACGCTTGCTTCATTAAAAGAGGCAGCCTGCAACTGCACCTCCTTCAATTCGGCCATGAACGCGTGTATAAACTTAAGATTAACGATACGATGGGCGGAAAATAGCGCTTGCATAGTGCGCAGACTGACACAAGTGACGCAGCTGTGAGTTGAAGCGGTCGGTCATGCAAAACGTGTCCTCCCAAAGCAAACCACGTAGTGATTCTTCAATAAAGCCCCAAATGCAGCGCAAGCACTGTCCACAGCTCCTCCTGAACTATACGGCCAAGGTCCTATGAAACTAAACCAAAACAGAAGTTGCACCTGGGGGTTCGGATGACTTGCTCGTTATGCACAACTGTCCACTGTGTTCATTTAGGCGAACGGTTTCAGGTCCCACATCGAAGCCGCACCTGCGCGCCACATAAAGAAAAGGACAGGCACAATACGGGGACTGAAACCTCAAAACAGCGATTTAAAAGCCAAAGCACAAGCAGAATGTAAAGTGTCCTATCAGTGCAACTTTTGCTATGCACTACCTAATAAATGCCGTGAGAATAAGGAGTAAAAGCACGAAGTCACCCATAGATTATGCACATTGGGGACGTCAATTCACAAGGGAATGGTACCAGCTTCTGAAGTGCAAATCATTCCTACCTGAGTAATGTGCGAGGACATAACGAGGGTGAAGTGCGCATTTAGCGTTACGCGGTAATGCCGCCACGAGTCCCAGGCATTAAACCACCAAGGGCAGGTGCATTCATGTGAAATTTAGGCTGTCACAAGTAATCCGATGGAAGGAAGTTAACCGTGGCACGGAGAAAGTGCTATCAGCAGCCCATTTCGTTGAAATACACGGGATTGCCGCGTACTCGGTCCCTTCTTAGGCAGACTATATCTGCAACAGGTCAATCCTCGCCCACACTGCGACTTCGGGAAGACTAAAGCCTCAAAGTCGATTCTCCGATTGTCCATTATGCAATTATTGTCGTTCAACCCACGAGAAGTTAATGGCAGATACTGTTCAAGTTTCCGTGGTTCCAGCAAAGGCTCCAATTCGGCTGAGGTTCGTTGCCCACCGACTGTTGGGTGAAGAGATGCAAGGAGAGATAGCGGTGTGCAGATGAACGCGCTTGGTACGCAAACGGTGACGCAGCGCACCTGTTACACGCGGGCCTGGCCGGGATTTGAAGCCGAGACCATTCGCACCCTAAGCGAGTATCATACCCCTAGACCACCAGGCCGACGCCAAGGTTGGTGCCTGCTGCCAATACCCAAGGTATTCACAACTCCGAGCAATGTACCTGTTCAATTTGGCTAGAGCCTCAGTTAGATAAGCACGCTGCCGGCCCTATTTATAGAGCTGAGGAAACTGGGTGCTCCTTACAATCGCTGGCCAGCGCCTTTCTCTCCAGTGGAATGCGACTAGATTCCCAGCAGCCTTGTTCCACCTCTTATCTGCGGCATTCATAGGGGGTTGGCTATGGTGGAGATTGCTTGTGGTGGTAGTGATATAAAGTTTGGCAGTTACTTTATCTCACTTCGGGCATCTGGGTTGAGATTGTTCATTTGAATGCTATTTAAGTATCTGACTCGTTCTTAGAAGCAAGATGCACCGGGGGATGACTCTTGACTTGTTTTAATTAAGAGCACAATTACTGTTAACTGTTTGCACCTTGTAATGGACCCATGAAGCGTCAGAAATTGTTATACACTGCGTTCCAGTCAACAGTTCCAAAATAAGCACTAGTGTTTTACGCAGCACTTTGGGGTTATATTGGTGGTGATTTGCAAATGAATTGGTTACCTCCAGACTGCCTTCACTTGGCACGTCCTGATGTCGAATTGCGTGCATTTCCACGTCTAGCTATTTAGTCTTGTGGACGACAGCACTGATGGTTTTGAGGTAGTGCAATAGGCTGTCGGCTGCTGATATCGATCTGATTTAGGGAACGAAATTATCATCGAGGTTGGGATGCCGTGGTAGGTTTACGTGGCTGGGATAGGCCCAGTGAAGAACTCTAAATCGGAAACCTTATTGCCAAGCATCCATGCGGCTACTCGAAAAGGGTGAAGTCGTTTTTGTTCTCAAATGCACACGATGTGGTGGTAACGCGTGCATTCATGACTTGAGGTAAGATTGCTGGCGAGCAGTTATTTCAGGAGTTGATTGTTCGACTGAAACCGTGATCTTGCCATCGCTCGTATTAGAGCTGCTGCTGCCCTGGGACGTGCGTCTGCGACCGCATTTGCCACGTCGTTGTTACCGGTGCCATCGCGCTTGTAAAATGAGTGGTGTGTGCAGTTGCTACTGCGGTACTGGAAATTTTGCCCTGTGGAACGTATGTCAAGTGAGATGGTGCTTGTCTTGAATGCATTGTTCTGTTATACGCGTGTTGACTTCACCGCACAACTTCAGTCTTCCCGCCAGCAATGGAGCAGCTACATCTACTCCATGTTTTGTTCGTTGCAAACGCCTCCATATTTGTTGGAGTTTAGGTGAATGAATTGCTATATTGGTTTGTTGCTGCGCCGTAACTAGGGCTGCAGTTAGACGCACGCCTGCCCTTCAGCCGAACCAACTTGTTTGGCAAACCACTTGCTATTGAAGGGGATTGAGTGGTATGGGTGAAGGAATTGGAATAATTGGCGCATGAAGGAGTGGCATTTGAATGTGGGTTGATGAGAATCCAAATTGGCAACGGAATGCGCTGCTAGTTGCAATCGAAGCACAGCACTTTATACAGGAGGCTTAATTTGATGTATCAACGCACCAATCAGGAGGCGGGAGACGCGACCACCGCCAGACCCTATTTATAGGGATATGCAGGGTAACTCTAAAGAGATTGAACGCAATTCTGGCAGGCAGGTCTTGCGTTAATGCTTTCTAGCTGTATGCCACGTGACACTCTAGAACGGCGATCCACTGGTCACTGATGATGTAAGCGATCGCTTGTTGAGTTGCAGCAATCGTATTTCCTAAACATCAATCACTCAATCGTGAGCGCAGTTGGTAAATTAAGTGAATTCGCTTCCCAAGCAGCGTTAGTAAAGACTAACGGGTAGGCAGACAGACCTGCTGGTTGTTCAATGCTTCAAATATCCTGAAACCACTTGCCCCTAATGAAATGGGTTTGAATTAGCTTTGCCCAGGACAGAAGCAGAGGCTGCTCCTTTTTACTGCTCTCATCACTGCTCACGTGTACGTGTTTGCATCTTAGATCAAGATGATATGGAATGAGTCAGTGGCTACTTCTAGTTCGTCTAGCATCGTTGCTTGTGGTACGCGGGCAGTGGCACTTCATTTCATGCTGTTTGCATTGGTGCCTTCGAAGGCTCGCCCCTCAGTTTGCATTCGGTTTCCTCGCCCTCAAGGGTGTCGAGTTCAGACAGTGAAGTGGTGTGTCCATCAGAGAGAACGGCACCTTCAGCACGCCAGTCAGCTTTGGTGTCAATGGCGGCGGCGCCACATGTCTGGCCTGGAGGGAAGTCTTGATTCAGGCGAGGAGGACTATACCCCAAAGGCTAGTGAGAAGTGGAAACAATGAACTGCTCCAAGGCGAACGCTTTGGTTAACTTAACTGTTGCACGCCATCCCGTTATTGTCTCCAATGGAGAGCCAACCTGATTGCCATGCTTGCCCTTTTCTGTACACAGCAACGCATCAGTAACGCGCGTAAATAATCAGACCGATAAATGGCCCTTTTGAGTTCCATCTCCTGGTAATTAAGCATTCTACACTTTGGCATGCATGAGGGAGTTTGACGTTTAGGGTTCCATTTTGCCACTCCTATCCAACCCTTACTCACTTGGTCCTCGATTGCATGGTGTAACGTGCAGGGGAATCCAGTATCTCCAAGTACTAATCTGTTGTCAATGTCAGCCCATCAAGGCAGTCAGTAGCCGCAACTGAAACTACTGAGTGACTTGTGCAGTTATCGGACACCCATGCACCCGTGAGCGCCTCTGCCCTTTTCACCGCTCATTGGTAATAAAGGCGTCTGTGCTGAAATCGAGCCTACTGGGAGTTCGGAGAACTGCGCATTTGCGCGACTTCGCGTGCAATTCAGTTTGAACCGTGAATAAGGGCAAGAAGAACTTTGTTGGAGCAGCGATCAAGTCGTGCACGTCGTCAACGTGGTTGGTGGCTCGGTCACCTCATTATGCCATATTGATTCCGGGCAGAGGTTGGATTGAACTCTGCCAATACTTTGCGGTTGTCTCAAACCCCACTGGCAGAGTAATTTGCTGTCTTACAAGCAGAGTTGAGACTAGTCAACTCTAGGCAACATCTAAAAAAGTGTCGTTGCTGCGGCTACTTCCCTGATTTCTGATAGCTACAGGTGGTTTCAAGAAGGAAGGAGGATTGTCGGCATCGCAGAGGTCTGAATGTTTTATTCCTTAAGAAACTCTGCATGTCTAACCACCAGTATTCTCTGAAGCTACCTCTTCAACAGAATGTTCCTCGGCAGTAGCTGCACCATCCTGAAGGTAGCACTTTGAGGTACACTCGAATCCCTGACACGAAATAAAATGAGGAGATGAGAACTGGATGGTCAGTATAATGGAGGGTGGAAGTATACCTGAAATGGTGTTGAGAAGCGACATTCCTCATCATTGATAAGCTAGAAGCTCTCAGGAATGAAAATAAATGTGCACAAGCATTGAGACTTGCCACCGGATGACGTATGGCCCAGCCACCTGCATCTTCGATAACCAGAACTCACCGTTTCGACCCAATGCGGTCGGCAGCATAAATAGTCGATAAGGCAGATATGCCTGTATGTGGGGGCTCACATATTTTGAAGCCAGCCGAAGAGCGAAAGTGGTTTGCATTCATTCGTTTAAGAGCCATCAACAGCCATGAGTGAAGGTTATCGAATCGCGTGGGTACTGCAGCCATGGTGTCATCGTTAAGGGGTTGGAGATCCTGAAGCACTGCAGGGATCCAGGAAAGGAGTTTCCTCTCCCATTGCAGCTTCATTCCCTTATCGCGAGTATTCAAAGAGCTGATCAGCTGACTGGTGCATTAAAGTGTTGATTGAACCCGGACGGTATCAGCTGCTCGCTCGCGGAGGTGCATATCGATCGACTGGTAGGGTGCTGTCTTGAAGCTTGCCTTCCAGGCAACGAGGCTTTGTAAATTGTGGCCTTGAGCAAAGAGACCTTGGAACTAGTTCAAAGCTTATTCCCACTCAACGTTTCAGAACATCCAACACTATGGATAGAAGGGATTCTGTCGTCCTCCTCACCACTTCTTTTAAGTGCAAAATCTGCATGTAGCGGTATGGCAACTCAAGTGACTGTTTCCGAAATTGACAGTTGAAAAGCAATTAAACGACCACGATTTTGGAGGAAGACATGAGAAGAGGAGGGTGAGGAAGAGGAGGATAGGAGCGCATCATTCCGATTCATTCCTCATCCTTTCTCCAACTACCACTCCCAACTCCTACTCTGCCTTGTCCACCTTCATTGTCTGCCTAATTACTCGGCTCTGTGGGTGTCTCTCTCGCTTGCTTGACCGCTACATGTCTGACTGCCTGACTGCATGGATGTCTGGGAATGGCTCCAGTATACGTCCCAAGAGACAGTTGCCGGTGTACCTATGAGGGAGAAGACTTGTTGTCTGCACAGCTTACTGATAATTTCCTAGGAGCGATACACCATGCAAGGTCTGGATAACCACAACAAGCAAATTCATTTCTGCACAACTGGAGGCAAAGCATGGGTTACTAAGTATACCCAGACCTGTGCCTTTGAGGTTTACGCATCAATGTTGAAAGATGGCGTAATATACACACCTTATACTAATTACTAAGGTCGTACTTTTAATAAAATAACTTTGATTTGATCAGAAGTCCTCTTAAGCTTTGTTGCGCAACCTATGGAGCAATTAGAAGTGTCTGCCAAAGTCAAACCAGCCTTACTTGGCTGCTAACGGCTTTTGGTTGGTCACAAAGCAAATGAGTTTGGTGATAATGTGGGACGACCCTCACAAAGAGTAGCGAGATGTCAATATTTCTATGATGGGAATTCAGATGACTGCACCTAAAAATCCGAATTGTAAGCAAGCGCCATTTATGGTCTTTCAGTTGTTTTGCATCCGGACATTGGCTTCAACGCTTTTATCTTGCATGCGCATCTACTGCACGATACTCAAAATCTGCCCCACTGCCACCTCACCCCAACGCATGCAAATTGCTCAAACAATCTACTGGGAGAGGTAGAATACATTGAAACCTTTAACTGGTGCCTTTGGAAGAGGAAAGCTTAGGCAGCTTATGGGAAAGGGGTCGATCTAGACCCCATTTAATTAGGTTTCACACGCATGCTTTTATGTAAGTCTCATAATTAGAGCTGCACATTGGAAGGTGTGTTGTAGAGATGCTGACGTATATCCACACCTCATAAGGCGCATAATCGAACGCACCCGCATTGTGAGTTTCCAAGAGCTGCAACAGGTCCTTGGAGCAATCAGCATTGATAGAGTTGTGATGTTTCTGCATATTTGACACCTGAATGATGTTCCATGTGAGCTAGTCATTTTCTAATTGTGCTAAAGGGCTTGAAGGCTAGAGGAAGGCCGATTCTAGCACTGAATCACCTATGATCCTCGCTAGCAGCCAAAAATCTCATATTCCAGGTACATCTTTCCTTAGTGTGGGCTCACGTAAGCAACGTTTAATTCACAAATTGCAATCGCATTGTCACGCCTTCAACCAATTCATTACCACAGTGCTTGACCTCATGTTTCTGGCATACAACTTTATGCTCACTTTGGGCTGGTCGTGCTTCCCTCTTCGGTGAGTTCTCTCTGCCTATTGTGCGTTCACCCAGATCGATTTACTTTCAGTCAGACTTGTCGAGTCAGAGTAAAAAGGCTGCCACAGCCCTCTCCATATGCGTGAGCTTATAGCACGGGAGCACGTCTTCAGATCTAACAGGTGAATAAACGCCTTTCGACGCTGTAAACCTGTGCGAAATTCCCTATGTGCATTCGAGGGTTGAAACAGCAGAATTCAAGTGACCGCTCTCATCGCTTTCTTACTCGGTGGTTTTGCTCGAGTGCACAGTCACCTTTGGCTGAGGGACTGGCTGTGTGTCATGCATGCATAAACTGATACACGAAATTTGAATCACCACTTTTGCTGTAGCAGATGGCATGTAGGGTTCTGGGTAGACCCTTTTAAGTGGAGTTGGGTTTGATTGCCTTATGTGTGTGAACGATGGTGTGCTAACTACACATGCTCAATTCAGATTAGACTACGCTTAGAAAAACTTGCTTCTGGCAGATTGGTTTCTGTTTGCACAATGCAATGAGAAGAGACTGGTTTAAAGTCTGTTCCCCTTGGCATCCTTATTTGCCCTTTATCGGGATGTTTGCACAATTCGTGGCCAGCTGATAAGCTTTCTCCTCTCTTTCTTGGCCATTGTGGTCTATCGACCATATGGTTTGATGACACCGACAGAAGTCATCCTACATCACGCATTCATTCAGGCAGAATTGGGACCGCTTGAGTTCAATTTAAGATCATTACGAGTTTCGCCCTTATAAATATATGCTTATCGCTCAAAATCCGTGATACTATAGTTTTTTGTGTTTCCACTCATGCAGGCATCTTAGTTTGTAGTGTCTGAATGATAATTTCGTGTGCAGACATCGAGTCCATCATTGAATTGTGATGTGAAAGCAAAATAGTTTGGTGTGTTGTGAACTTCGTGGCATGATGCCCTAATCATAACTTGGATTTAGGCGTCAACTGGTATTGTCATCTCCCAAACACTGCTGTGGTCATCATCATCGAGTCACCATTTGGGTGCCTACTTGGTTACTGAAACAAACTATAACGTGATTTCTAACAATATAGGGATCAACAATGGCAATATCCCTGTTACCTCTAGGGCGATAATGCACACCTCGCCTATGCACGTTGAAAACTAGGACCGGAAACCATCAAAGGTCCGCGTCGTTTATTATAGTCACGACGAGACATTTTGATTTGCACTCAACTGGGCTGGGTGTTCCGTACAATGAGGATGACTTTGGTAACTCGTTGATACAATGGCGGAGGAATTCCTAAGCTTGGCAGACGCCTTCCCTTTCTTGGCATAAACTCAATAATTGCGGATTTTCCATTTATCCCCCTTCCTCCACCGAGTCTAGGTTGACGTCTTAGGAATCGAACAATGATCTACAGCAATCTTCTTGACATGAAGCACATCACTCTTCACTTACAGGTAACTACAATGGACAATGTACAGTGATAAACAGGCATCTATTTGCTTCAAACTACCTATCGCGATGACGATTGCATGTCTGCATAGACTCATGCATCGCTTCACTAGGCGACATGATTGCTATGCTTCTTTCATCACAACTGATCAACTAATCATTTAAGCTCGTAAATGTCAGCCCAAAGTGCGGTGGTGCGGCACTTCCTATCGAAGCAGCGCAGCAGACGTCTCATAGAACTTTCCATTGCAAACCTGTGTATTCGCCAAATTGACTAAACGTCAAAATGTGAGCTACTTAGGCTGCACCAATGTGCTGCAGTAGTACCCCCATTTGGGTGCACTGCTACTCCACCTAAGCTTGACGCCCTTTGATGTGGTGAGTGCAAATAAAGTTGGCCTTGTTCTTTGCAAAAGTATGACTTAGAACTGCAAGATAATATGCAACGATTGCCAAATTGGCTTGTTGCCCTTCTTGATCTTAACACGGTGCACCACCGCGGTATCAGTAACAACGCCTACTTTTGGAGTTACTGCAAATGTCACAATCAGTCAGCGATTTCTACCGGACATTAAAACCGCAGTTGTGCTATAGGTTCATATGTATTGGAAGCACCATTGGTGAAGACAATCCATTGTGGGAGGGGGGGTTGCGATGTGTGGGGTGGATAGGATTTCAGTGGTGATTCTTACCTGCCATTAGTTTTCTGCGTGTTTTGTCACACTTGGATTGAACGGGTATGGTTTGATTCTGTAGTGTCGTTGGTTTACAAACAAAAAGTGACCATCTTCATTGACTAGATGCCATGCATGCTTGCTTAAATGTGCTCATTAGGTGATAAACTCGTTTCGGATGGATGCCATCGGTTCTCGAAGGGCATGCGCACCCTGAATGCGAGTAGCATTCTCTACTTCCAGATAACAGCCATTTCATTGGGCAGATAGAGATAGCGTTTGCTTGCAGGCACTGGCACGTGTTCAACACAAAATAGCAGACTAACGCACCGTGTACCTAGGTGTAACAAAGATATCATCAACGAGGATGGAGTCCTTGGTACACGCTGATGGGCAATTGGCTAGCAAATCCATTCAACAAGGAGCGTGGCACAGGCGAATGCACTAACCCATTGTTTCCATCCAGTAGTAAAAGAGCGAGTTCGTCCCATCTATGGGGATGAGAATACGTGTGCACTTTCTCAACGTGAATGGTATCTCGCTTTGAAATGGCTTTGAATAGGATGAGGCATTAGAAAGAAAGACCCAAGTAGGTGAGTAGCAATGAAAGAAGCATGGTGTCCATGCAGAGGTCAAAATGAGCACAATACGAGGAATGTACAGTCGGTTCTGTGACAGTGTTAATTGGTAGGAAACGGAAAGCGCTTTAGATGCATTAGCAACTGCTTCAGGCGCAACTGTGATAAAAGAGAGAGTAAATTTGATTTTTAGGCAGGCGCCACTGCTACTTCCATTTTACACGGGGTCAATTGTCCGAAGAGGAACTAGTGATCAGAACTTCATTCCACATCGCACCCTTATAGATGGTTTACCAATATTTATTTATCATCAATTGCAATTGTTTCATACTACTTCGTGTTTTAAAATGCATTTTCTTCCGCGTACATTGCTTAATTTATGACTCTGAACGGTAAATCATGATTTGTCTGATAAACATGCTAGAACAGGTCGGAATTCATTTTAGTATTTTGCTGTGAACCGACCCCGGACCATCCTTCGTGAACGCCTGTCGATTGTTGTGGAATGGTCAAGTAAGCCCTGTGTTAACCCAAACCCTTTACCAAAACAACCATTGCGTCGGGCACTTTGGCTTAAAGTCAGGTCATCAGCGTGCGTGACCCAGTTTCTCACGCGACTTCCGGTTTGGGATTTTCACATATGGTCAGGAGAAAGGACTTCATACTAGCATGGAACCTACTTAATCCAGCGCCACACTCAAAACTTAAGCTTTCCTGGTGCATACTCAGGTAGTGCCAATGCCCTACTCCTTGCCACTCCCTTCAGACACAAGCCTACTTCCACGCGCGGATGTACTTACTGTTGCCCAGACTCTTCCTGCATCACACTGCACCACATTGCACCTGATCACATCCCCCGGTACTGGGTAGTGCCCAATGCACAGGCGGTAGGTGGCGTTCGAAACACCGCGATAGTCATCGCGACATCACCTGCACCTATCTCCTTGAACAGGCCCTGATGCTGACATATGCAGTCAATAGGAGTGGTGGCGCCTTCCTCTCCCATGCCACGACCACCACCACAAAGTGGCATAAATGTGACTGTAATTCTGGGGTATTCCAACAACATCCCCTAGTATGGGGAAGGTGGGCAGATTAACGAGAAGGCTGTGCAATAATTGGAGTTTTGCACTTATGCTAGAACTTAGTGCGTAGATGAAATATCACGAGTGGAATGAAATCTAAAAGAAAATGTCACTGATCTGACTTTTTATTCTGGTCACCAAAACACATTCACAATCACCCACTGACCAGTAAATTGCTCTAATTTGCACTAGATCCTCCCCACTTTGCTGCTCTTTTAAAAGTGCTGAGGTGTGCAATAGCGCTAATTGGCGAGCTAGACAGTGGACCGCCCTCAGCCAAGAGGCGGGTCCACTCTACGTGGCGAGTATCTGCATCGTGTGCACCTGAGGTGGGTGACGCATATACGGAAGTCTAGTGCCTGAGTCATGACAGGTCGACAGCACGTGAAACGCGTCAGTCCTGGCCTAAGACACCATGTTGACTGGCGGTAGGACGCAGGTATGGCCCTGTTGGACTAACCCTACCATCCTTGACTAATGGATGACTAAGTAACAGTAGTGGGAACAGTCGAACATGGTCCCAGTCCCAGTCTGACCCTTCCACTGCTACAAAGTAGGATTTCCGTGTATTGTTGATGGCTGCTTTGAATACCTTCAACACCTGCTGCATCACCTACACCGCTATTTCACTTGCCATTAATGCTTCTGCGAAGGTGAACGCTCGTAATACTAGTTGATGTGTCGCCCGTCTTGTCTGCACACTACCACTGAGGGGTAACTCAGCAAACATGGAAAACTAGAAAAGGGATTTCTGCACCAGTCGAAAATTGGCCAGTGAATCAGCCTCAAAGCGTAGGATGGTGGTTCAAAAGCTAACCATCAAGAAACAGCAGCTTATAACGTTGTTTAATTGCACTTTTACTGCCAAAATTGGTGCTGCCTATTTAAGCGATATTTGCTCGGAACATGCGGCGTGAACGAGGCCTTTGATTCCTAAACAAGCTAAGTCATCGACCTTCACCAATGGGCGGTTAGCAGATGAGCTATGTTTGGGTCAGGCAGTGTGAATCAGTAATGCAAAATGGTGCATGAGGAGAGGCTATGGAAAGAATACAACAGAAGGGTTTAAACTAAATGCTAAAGTCTAATTACTGGGGATTGCATAAATCTGTTTGATTCACAGGTAATGTTTAGAAAGTGTAGGACATTTCTTCCTTCTCCGTAGTCTGGAGGAAAACACCTCCTTTAAATAGCTTGTATTTCAATTCGAGTTTGCATAAACTTGACAAATTTAAAACTTCTACTTTTGCAGCAAGCCAGCAGAATTATATGCATATATAAATATGTGTATGAATATGTATATGTGTATGAACATATATAACACTTATCCCTGAGTAACCATTTCCTTTACAAATTTGTACGGAAGACTTTAAACAAAAGATGCATTTTTCATTTGTTCAGGTTTTGAACATCGAAACATCGGGGAGTGCGCTTGCTTGTACACTTGGCTTTGCCCTGATTGTCTCAATGGGATGAGATCAATTAGAGTGCACTCCTCATCGACTCCCTCCACTACACACTCGTGGTGAAGGTATGTATTTAATGTTTCACTTGATGGTGAGTCCAACGCATAATTATTGTGCTTGACGATGAACAGGCTAGAATCCATTTGTTTCAGCTGAAGGTTGCCCCTGTAGAGAAATTGGTCGTCAGTAGGTTGAAGGCTTACGCCCCTCGACAAATGCCTATAAAAACGTACGTCATGGTTGCAGACGACCACCTCATATAAGTGTCATTAAGCACATGCTAAATGAAAGCCGTGTAAATTGATCCATCTCTGCTACTTGTATGGATGGATTCACATGGGACTACCCGCCCACACTTGCATTACTAAGGAGGGTAAGCCATCCATTTTATCTAAGAGGTGCCTTGTCTGTAGCTAGCGTAGCGCCAGTGTTAATTGCGCTTGACCAACTTCAGATTGATACATTGATGGCAACTTACGGATCGTGATCATTGCCGCCACTCTAACCGACCCACCGCGCTTAAGAGGGCAGGAGCAAGCATTTGACGACATCGTCAATGCTGATATACCCACTTTAACTCATTGCGGGACTTACTGTGCTGTTCAAAGACACAAACGCTGCCAAACAATGACCGTGAGTAGTCGTCCTTGCCATGATTAAGTCAGCGCTCCATAACTGCTAGCGGATGATATGTTCCTTCTTGCCTAGGCTACTGGGCATTAAACTCCATTGTAGCCTGAGATAATGTCGATAACTTTGCCTTGTCGTGGCCCATACTTCATACTGACCTCATAACTAAGCAACCACGGTTCGTCCTCATGATCGCACTTCCCATAACCAGACGGTGATTTGTCATTTAGCAGATCAGTTTCTAAATGCTTCAATTTCTACTTCACGTGGTGCGGTCTGTCACTTTAGCTCCATTGTAAACAGTCCGTGCCTACTGCATTGGATCTGGTCTGTTCCTCACATCACTTAAGCACCATTATTCGACGAAGTGAGACCCACTGAATGCAAAAGCTTTAACCGAAGCATTAATGAATTTTTGTGTGATTTCAAAATACTTCTCACAAACGCAACCTCTTTAGCCTCTCCTTCACTTCTGCTATGCATTTCGTTCCCAAGTTACCATCGCCCATTTCCCAAAATAATTTGTCCATAAATCATAAACGAGTCAATAGCTTTAAGCATTTATCTTACTATGACATCAAAGCAATGACAAATCAAGTTCGACACTGCCGACAAATTGAGGCATCGCGTTAGCTCAAATAATGCCTGATGGAGGAAGCGTTGGACGCCTTCCTCATTTGCGTACACCTCTTGCTGTTCCAAATTGCACTTGAGCATTGTTCAAGACTGGCGCAAAAAATGCTCAGTCAGAACGAGCGACAACCATGGGCCTAGTGCATGGGTAGAGGCGGGATAGTGTGATAAGGTAGGGGTGTACAAGGTATTCCAAGTTCAGCACTACGCCCTGACGACAAACGACGTCGTGCCATTCCCAAAATGTGGGCTGGAATTCGAATAAGTGGTGAGGCAATCATAGAACATGCACTCTCATACCACCTTGCACACACACTTTCAACATTCTGCTCACCCCTTTGCACTGCACCTGGCGACTAATCAAAAAGCAAGCAAAAACTCACCTATGCTCGGTGGGTGAATTTGGATTTCGAATCTACCCGATAGTGACTCTGACCGAAAGCAAAATAAAAGTAATGAAGCCAACACCGCCATCACCTCAGGGTGACCGATAGCGCCCTTTGAATTTGTCGTTGAACCCAACTGCAAAAGCTGGAACTTCAAACTCTAACCACTGCTCTGCTTCATTGTGCCGCAAATCACACGAAGGCGGGCTACCGCATGAAGCCTCAAGTCAGGCATAAAAGAGGTATTCGCCTACCTTCCACCGAATTGAGCTGATGCCGTCCACGACTATCACCATCAACCAGAGACCGAATGGCAGATCTCCAGCCAACCTTAGCGTAGAACTCGTGTGAGACAAGTGTTGCAGCACCTGGAGTCACTGTCAGGAGGTAGTGTGGGGATCGGTTGTGAATGATGAAGAAGTAGCATACCACTGGAGAAGATTGTCTGACATGGCACAGCAGGCACTCAGGCGTTGGGAGGCAACTCAACTGCCATCAAGCATCACTGTCGTTCCACTCGCCTCTGTGGTGACAAAGCCACGAAAATACGTTCAAAGTTACGAGAGCATTTGAATGAAGACTGGTCTTACTTAACTTGCTTTGTAGTAAAGCAGCCAAGTCTTGATCCTCAGGGTGCATGCCTGCCCTTACAAATCCATTTTCCACAACCCAACCGCTTGCCAAATTGTGCTGTAATGTTTGAGTCAACGAGATTTCAAGACCGTTGGTCACAACCAGCTTTTATTTGATAGTGGTCTCCAGACCGGTTGGCAGAACTGTCTGCTTGGTATTCCGCTCACATGCATTGTTTGCATTCGCCAATGACAAGATTGAAATGTCTAGTGTTCCAGTGGGAGGAGTGTGCTTCAATTCCTTCGTCAAATCTGTTAGAGCGTGTAATTGTTGCGTTGGACAGCGAAGGTCCCTTGTCATTGGCAATCACTCTGCATACATCAAAGCATCCAGTAAATAGCACTGTCTCATTAGCTTTAGCACTGACAGTGAATTACTGCTAATCACTCCAACCAAGCCTTAACATGTCGCGACACATAGGGTTCCACCAGTTACTCACATTCTGTCGCGGCAACCTCATTCATTTGTTAAGGAGCGAGAACGAACACACCGACGCATGTTCTGCCAATGACAAGTGCATACTTCGCACCACTTTGCAGCGAAGCAACCAAATGCATGGGATAGGATGTGCCGTCGAATACTGTCCTCTCACGACACTTGATTTGCGTGTGGTGTGTACACTTCCCATAGCTATGGGCTCATAAGCCCGATGGGAACCACGTATCAGACGGATCGGGAAGTTCGACGATGCGATTGCGCCTCAGACCATCGTTTTACTAGCTGGAAAACAACTCAGCCAAATTGCGGCAGAAGTCTCTTTGAGATTGTTTATGTCTGCACCAGCAGCGCGCATTCCATCAAAGCATACATGAGGCCTGCCAAGACGCACAAACACCGCCAATTGTTAAGTTGTTACAGTTTCTTCATGTTGCACCATTCATCCAATCGTCCATGGTGTCGACATACCTCTTCGTGATGGGTTTACGGCCGCCTGTGAGGGGAAATCTCAGTTCTCTAGTAGTGAAAAGTGTGCTACCACCTTCTCTCAATTAGTCCGCATTAGAGGGTGCATTTGGATGCACGTAGCCTCCATCGCTTGTGTCTCTCATGCAAGACGCATTTTGCATAGGATCTCTACCTGTTGTGGCTTTGCTGCTACATCCATCTTTTATTGTCCAATTTTATGCACAGTGTTCTCTTAAACAGTCTTCCTACTTATCACTTTCTCCCTTCCTTTTCCTTCATTTGTCATCATTAATTGTAAAGACCTGTGCTACTCCATCAAATTGTCTGATCCGCTGAGGCATGTGTGAAAACTCTTAAGTGAATGTGCTCGATGCACGCGCTTACACTTTTATCCACCTCAAGCCTCACCTCATGCATCCTGCCTAGAGGAATGTTTTCTGAAGGAGTCATTTATTGCTGATTCCACACTAAACTAGGCTTCGAACCCCCAACATTTCAATTAATGCAAAATTCCAGTCCGTGTTACGGTCAGCATCCAACTTTGCCAAAGCGACCTATGTAATGCAGCTGAAGTGAACGTAATAATTATGCTTGTCAATTACACTTTTGATAATGGAACCAAACAGTAGAAACAACAGCGTCATTTGGGACTAATTACGAACTATTAAGAATAACTTGTCCGTCTTTGTCTCAGCGAATGTCAACTGTTGCAACTGAAACGACCTTGCTCTCGAAAACTCTTAGAGGCCCTAAACACGTCTTCTTGATTCACTGCTATGTTCTTGAATCGACAACAAAAGTGATGAAAGGTACTCTAATTTACCACTGTGGGTTTATTTCGAGCTTATCATTTTATTTTAATTTGCTCATCTTAATTACCTTTACCTGTCAATTAGGCGTATTTCGGTGTCCGCGTTCGGCGAACGCGTGGTTACATTAATGAGTCGAAAGATGGAGTCAAGCGTTTATCAATGATAGCTAGTTTTGACCATCAGTTGCAAACGTTAGCGAGCTTTACTACCTTACATTTTCTTGAAGGTGCCATGGGATTCAAGAGTCCATCGCATCGCCTTTAATGTCCATCACTACTACTCTGCTGCATTCCGATCTGCTGTCTGCCTACAACAGAAACAAGCTTTCATCAATGCATAACAGCACAAAAACGGCACAGAGTAGATAGTGTCATCGGCCTTGCACAAGCTGTTCTGATTTGCACATCATGCTCTGCCGAGGACTTACTCAAGACGAACACTAATGTAAGCTACGTGGCATGCCTCATTGTAAATAGCTGTGCCACTTAAAAATAAATTACCGAAAATCCGTATTCTACTGTCGAACCCACTGGGATCCATAATCTTCCTACATTCATAAGTTATTATTGACTAAGGAATTCCAAAGCATTTATTATAAATACTGCTTGAAGGGATTGTCTTCTTTTCCACACATACCTGTTTATTTGGCTAGTAGACCACTGAACTTTGCATTGCACCGCTGGCATCCTCCATACTCCGTGCCCGGAAGAAACAATTTTCCCTAGAACTACTTAAATTATGAGGCGAGTAGTTGTCCAACATGCGTAATACTGGACTTAGCTAGCTCATATCATGACTGCATCGAAAGGTTGGAGCCTATGCTGGAATTAGCATTTCTCCCACGACAAAAATTAAGGCTTTTCAAAAAAGGCAATGGTTGGTGCCTACTTCCCCTTTATCTACAACGACTTGCGATTTATGGCCCAAAGCTCAGTGAACAGCAGTTTTGCATGCTAAAATGAGTTATAAAAATTCTCTGCAACGCTCCGTTCGGCTCACATTCGAAGTATTTCGACCAGTTCCCTGCAGTCCGATCCAGAGAATGCGATGGCGTAGCAAAGCAGCTCTAGGCGATACAGCCTTTGGATTTCTTAAATTCCTTGCCACAGCATTCCTGCCCTGTTTCCTTTACATGGTCATTTGGCCCTTCATTTCATCATTCCAACTCTCCCGACATCAACCACCCGATGATGAGACTCACGTTCATTAAGCACTTTTGATGTCTGTTCAACTTGAAACTCGCCCCGAATTTGTTTCATGAAATGGGAAGCTGGAATGCCTTTCGAGCACTACAATCCACTGTCAGTGTTCCCTCAAGTGGGGATTAAGCAGTAACTGGGTAAGCAAAGAGCATCAACAATTCACAGAATAAAATGCAACTTAGTTGGTACATCCACGGCGGAACCAACTGTTTTACGAAATTGCTGTTCACTTCTTGGGAAGGACGAATTTGTAGAGAAGTTGTATGAAAATTCTGTTGGAATGATTTGTTGCAAGTGGTTTAGTGTGAGCCTTAGTATTTTTGTGATATTGGCAGAAAGTTTCGAAACGAGTGTCCAATTTAGCTGATGAATACCACGCTGTTTCAATGGAGTGGGAGAAGGCGGGACGGTCTTTATTCCTCACTGTTATCTCTATTCCTTCTAGTCGCAGGATGCCATGTTTCCTAGGTATAAGTGATGATCATAGCTACTAGGTGTTAGTTGGCGATCCGATATTCGGAGACTCAGTGAAGTGGGGAATTGAGCAATGAACATGGGTTAGATGATGTCTCGACAATTCCAGGTGGAGTGTTTGAAAGTGCGGAAATGATTGTTAACTAACTTGTCTTTCCTTTGGCTAAAGTCCACAAAGGAAATCATGGTAAGTTTATCATGTTAACTCCTGAGCAGTGGCTGCTACAATTATGGCAATTTTTCCATCTTAAGCGCTGTAGGAAGAAGCCGCAAGTTACACCCTAAGCAACGGTCACTAGGCCTGCAGAGTCCATTGACAATATGGTTTAGCTAGCGTTTGGTATAGGTATTTTCGAATTAAATGACCTAAAGTGGTCTGACCCTTGCTGCCAGAAACTTCCTGCTTAGAGGCATTCTCCTCATTTAACAATTCGTATGCTTGAGATAGGTTGGTGTTAGGCGGACAAACGGACAGGGGTGGACCTGGTGACTTATAGCGAAACCAACCAAGTGTGTACTGCCAAAGCAGTAGCAATTGGTGAGCGTAAACTCATCGACGAGCATGCAACTCCAGACTTAATTAGCACACTTCAGTGGAACACGATGAATTGTAACAGACCTGCGGGAGAGTTCATCTGGAGCAACCTAATGCAAGAAAATGGTCGATGTGATTGGTCCTGGTCCGCACACGAAAATGCTGCCGAGAGGGTTAAGCTTTGATGGTCTCTTGACTGCCTACGAAGTCAGCGGTATGCGTTTAGGCGCACTTCATTTCTTTTCTTACACACGGCTCCAAAGTATTAACCACCATTTCCTCTCCTTGGTTGCTAAAGAGCATTAAGCTAGGTAAAGTCTACCCAAGCAGTTCCTGACATTTTGGCATCGGATCAGTAAGGACAATCTATTTCAAATGATCCCATCAGGTCGCTGACTGGTCTTGCTGCTCTTTATCGAGAGGCAATTTGTTAAGTGTCATTATTATTCCAACGTCCCCACACACTTCTCATATGCCATTAGGCTGTTAGCCAAGTGGCGGGCTAGCTAAGATTTCTCATGATTGGTGGTTTCCTGTTTGCAACGAGCGAAATTTGCTGCCTTATAGACGGTGAGAGAACTCCCTTGTTCATGAGCACAGCGTGGGGACACTGTCAAAGTAACTTCACGATCTTTGTAACTATCTCAGTGGTGGCCCACACATTTATGTTGTAAGAGGCGTTGATGTACTTGCTGAGGAATCAGGACGCTCATAATGCCTGCAATGGGCACAATGACTGTTCTCTTACGATTCCGCCAAGCGATTAGGCGATGAAGGATTAGCAAGTAGCACGCTGCATCATTTGTAATGAAGTATTTAACTGGTGACTGAGTGCACAACTTCTCCTGCCATCATTGCAAGCTCTGCGCAGAAGACCTTGGCTTCTGGCGTTAAATGAGGAGGGCAAGTTGTCCTAAGGTGGTTTGACTGGCTTGGGGACAGCATCCCTTCTGCAACTACCAAAATGCATTCAATAATTAGACATCGCAATGCTTTATCAAAGGCACAGTCACACTGCATAAGGGATTTGACTATGGTGACAACACTCAGCTAATTGCCTGCACACTTGTGTGGGGAACTGATGGTGCACATTTTGCGTGTAAATTTTGGCGGCTGGTGGCGAGAAACCAGCTATTTGTTTCTGATCCTGCCAACCCGTTCTTAGTTTTTACATCACTTTTGGTGTTCTGCTGTGGTTCCACACAACAAATGCCAAACCTGGTGCCGCAAGCCAAAAATAATCAAACAATTCTGAGCTTAGCCAAGTACCGTGGTTTCTGCGTGAATAGGACCACCGATGACGCATAGGTCAACATTTCGACTTTTTGAGCAGTTGGGCCTTCCATAATGCGCAACTGCTAAAAATAAGTCCTGTGAGCAAAAAGCAAAGATTGGTCGACCAATCGCAAGCAAAATCATTCAGCCAATCAACGAAATGTCGTTTGCCAATGCGGAGCACAAGGTTTCGTTTCAAAATGCAGGTAGACTGATGTGAAAAGAGCTTTGAGTCTCACGAGATAACGCTCAATTTGTCTTTGGATGACTTGGCTTCGGCTTAACTTGACAAAATTTAGGAATTCAAACATCCCATCTAATGGATTCTAGGAAAGTGACACAATTTTACAATAACACAAACAATTCCGTGCACTTGAATGATACGCAAGTAAGTATGCATTAATGTGTCCATCGCGTAACAAACTTTGCATTTCAAAATAAGTATGTGGATGTGTGAAGTGCATTAAATGAATCACTTTAGGACGTGATTCTTCCCAATTCCAACTTGCAGCAGTAAGCCCTTGTGAGAAGCCAACAAACAGCACCAATTAACTGCAGTTATGTTTGCAGTAGCAGTGACAACGGAGTTTGTATTCTGCCCACGATCCAACAGATCGAGGAGGTTTTACTAAGCCCTTCCAAATGCACCTGGGATGAAACAAATTGATGCCCTTGGAGAGTTTCCTCAAATGCCAACGCAAATACTTAACTAGCCGTGTTTAATAATGTAACGGTGTTATTTGATTGATTTAAATAGGAGCCAGCGATTCCAGCTAGGCATAAACTTCATTGACTCACATTGTGGTCTGCTAGTCACGCGAAATCCCTGGCGACTCGTTGTTAGCATTAGGTATCTGGATGTAAGGATGGGCGC
The DNA here is from genome assembly GCA_001923025.3 of Taenia multiceps. Taxonomy (NCBI): domain Eukaryota; kingdom Metazoa; phylum Platyhelminthes; class Cestoda; order Cyclophyllidea; family Taeniidae; genus Taenia; species Taenia multiceps. The sequence continues at coordinate 647,616 of CM010317.1, read as the reverse complement.
GGTGAAAGCAATTTTACTAAGGAAACACCAAAAGCTGTTTCACCTATCTTCAAGAACAAATGTGAGTCCCATACGGAGGCAGTATTTGAGCCAGAGCGATTGAGAAGGAGGACTGGATGCACAACTTTTATTAAAAGGGGTAAGTTCAAAATTCCCTGTCGTCGTTTGAATAATGCTATGTCTGGTTATCTTTCTATCACCCCACACCAACACGCGCCCTCTTCCTGAACCGTCTTGAAGGCACTTTTGGATTTGTATTTCCTTCTTCCACAATCGATTCGTGTAATTCTTGTTCTTTGTACTTGACTTTCACAACAGCTCCGTCTGCAAATATAACCATTGGAATGGGGTTGTGCCCGTACTGTATGTGGAACATTTAGGAGGGCAAAACGTGATTTAGGGGTAGATGGTAATAATCTTTGAGAAAACACCTCAAAAGTCGAAAATTGCTGGGTTTTAGGCAATTGAGAGTGCGTCTTAAATCGATGAGATTTGAATACGTAAGTTGTGCTCTTGTGCACATTACACGAAACACACAAATGTTGCCTTGGGTTTGAAATGATCCGCCTGTGGTGGATGCACAACTTCCAAGGCATCGTCAATGGCAAGGAAGTTATGGCTAAATGTATATTAGTTGTGCATAGCCAGCTGCGTGCGTTTCTCAAGAAGGCGGTTCACACAATTTTATTATTAAACACCGCATGTAGAGATGCAAGCTATCCAGATTAAAAAGGCTCAACTTTAACACAGTGCGCATGGGGTTGACAGGGGCAAAAGTCTGTGCTAACAATGTAAGCAGCCAAGTGGAGAAGTTCGTGCAGAATTCAGGAAGTTTGTGATTTCTCCATTTAATGTATAACAAGGAATGTTGGGGAACCAGGCGTGTAATTTCAGTAGGAAATCCCGCCTTGTTGAGAGCTATAACTCAATAAGTTGTGAGACACGAAACGTAACGTTGTTAATATGATCGTTTCTGGTGAACGATGTGCAAACTTCTTGCGTGAGAGACGATAGTGATAGAGGTTGCGTGCATCCAGAATGCACCCTCTAATGCGGACTAATTGAGAGAAGGGCACAGCGCACTGTCCACCAGTAGAGAACTGGGATTTCCCCTCACAGGCAGCTGCACACCCATCACGAAGAGGTATGTCGACACCATGGACGATTGGATGAATGGTGCAACATGAAGAAACTGTAACAACTTAACAATTGGCGGTGTTTGTGCGTCTTGGCAGGCCTCATGTATGCATTGATGGAATGCGCGCTGCTGGTGCAGACATGGACAATCTCAAAGAGATTTCTGCCGCAATTAGGCTGAGTTGTTTTCCAGCTAGTAAAACGATGGTCTGAGGCGCAATCGCATCGTCGAACTTCCCGATCCGTCTGATACGTGGTTCCCATCGGGCTTATGAGCCCATAACCATGGGAAGTGTACACACCACACGCAAATCAAGTGTCGTGAGAGGACAGTATTCGACGGTACATCCTATCCCATGCATTTGGTTGCTTCGCTGCAGAGTGATGCGAAGTATGCACTTGTCATTGGCAGAACATCCGTCGGTGTGTTCGTTCTCGCTCCTTAACAAATGCGTGAGGTTGCCGCGACAGAATGTGAGTAACTGGTGGAACCCTATGTGTGGCGACATGTTAAGGCTTGGTTGGAGTGATTAGCAGTAATTCACTGTCAGTGCTAAAGCTAATGAGACAGTGCTATTCGCTGGATGCTTTGCTGTTTGCAGAGTGATTGCCAATGACAAGGGACCTTCGCTGTCCAACGCAACAATTACACGCTCTAACAGATTTGACGAAGGAATCGAAGCACACTTTTCCCACTGGAACACTGGACATTTCAATCTTGTCATTGGCGAATGCAAACAATGCATGTGAGCGGAATACCAAGCAGACAGTTCTGCCAACCGGTCTGGAGACCACTATCAAATAAAAGCTGGTTGTGACCAACGGTCTTGGAGTCTCGTTGACTCAAACATTGCAGCACAATTGGGCAAGCGGTTGGGCTGTGGAAAATGGATTTGTAAGGGCAGGCATGCACCCTGAGGATCAAGACTTGGCTGCTTTACTACAAAGCAAGTTAAGTAGGACCAGTCTTCATTCAATTGCTCTAATAATTTTGAACGTATTTTCTTAATTGTAAGTTTGCTCTGCTGCTGATGATTGCTATTTGGTAGTGGAGTGTGGCAAGAGGCTGCTCTCCATAGAAACTGCTTCTATTCACAAACAGAAGCGCGCCATTGATGCATTGTTGAGTTTAAACGACCCCTCATGCCTCAGTGCACAGGACTCACCAACTCAATCCTTTCAACTGCATAAAAATGTTGAAATGTAACCACACCAGTGGTGTTTGTGAGTCCCACTTAGCTTGTTGGGATTGTAAGCTGAATAAGAAGGCAGCGTCCCCAAGATGGAAGTGTGGGACACAATGCTATGGGCCCATGCAATGCAGTGCGAAGTAGGCTAAGTAGCGCTTTGTTGCGGCACCAGCCAAATCAACCCACATGGATGCTGTGTTATTGTGGAAGTAGTTTGCGTTAAAATCTGTGCACCACGTAGCGCCACGTTACCTGTGGGACCCGTCGAGCAAACTTGTTTCACGAAGTCTAGGCACCGCCTGCGGTTACATGGATTAAACATGGACTTAAGAGAGTGGGCTCCTTGCGTCGCGTGCGTGCAGTGCGTGCAATTCGTAAGCAGTTGACACCAAGTGAAACAGCCAAGGTCAGCTCTGCATTATTTGGATGAACGCGGAGTCGCCTCTTTAGTGCATCTATCAAGCAAGGGTCCTTGATCGCAAGGCGAAATGGGTGGATAACCTTGGGAGATTTTACCAGCCAGTGATTGTCCACCCAAACAAAGGAGAGAAGCGCTTTTGAATATTGCAGGAATCACCGAATTCCCTTTAATGTGCCACTGCATTGGTCAAGAGGATTGGTGATGCTTTGGATCTCAATAGCTTATTTCGGGCTTTTTTAAGTCAAAGGGCTTGATCCATGCCAAACAGATGTTTCCTTTCCCGGCGAGACATCCTGCACACAGGCTTTACCGTGAGACACGTTGTCACTTGGAGAGGAGAAATTTTGGCCAAACTGCAACTCGTTTGCACACACACCATCGTTAGACACCTGGATGATCTACCTTGCTGCATTTGGGTGCCCACGCTAATGGAAAGCTTCCGTGTTGAAACAAGTACTTTACCATCATCAGAGAGTGTCGGCTATTGACTCGGGAGACTAACGCAGAGTAGAGCGAAGTCACTTTGATTGCACACCGCCAATAATTCGTCTTTGCAGTGGCATCGGTGATGCACTCATCCCATGCCTCACACGCGCCTGGTACGGCTGCACCCACCTTCCTCTTAAGCCACTTGTATCCGTCTGAAACCAATTGCTTTCGCATCGGCTTCGGGATCGCATGAAAGAAATGCAAACCGAATCATGGTGCATTTAATGAAACAATTTATGCATGGTATAGTACAGCCGAAGAGAAATAGCCAATTTCACCTTTTGGCTTCGCGTCTTAATTACCGTTTCACATGCCTCGCTACCGTTCCTACTTACTAAGTATGTGATTGAGGAGTGAAAGTACACATAATTCCAGCACACCCTAGGTCGCTAATGCATGTAAAATATTGTTCCGCAGCTTTTATTCTCACAAATTGCGCATACTGGGACCAGAACTAAGTGAGTGGGTGTCGCTCCAACGCAAAGCGGAGTGTAGAATAAAGCGCATTATTGCAGCTGCTCTCCCTCCCATGCAGTGCGCGACGATCGGTGCTGTCCTTAGATGATGACACTCCGACTCACAGCATGGTGGTCATAATTACGGTAGAGGCGAGCTGCATTCAGTTGGACCCGATTGTTCACAGTCATTTGGGGATGTCGAGCAGGCTACACTGACTGGCGTTCTCCTGAATTCTAGTGGAATCAGCAGGTGCTGTGTCGTGAAACCATGAAGCTGCTGTTCAATTGCGTGGGAACGCAATGTATGAAAAGCATCTTGCTTTGTGTTGCGACCCGAGTCTGCTCTGGATTCGCAACAATTCACGGTACTGCAGGAAAATATCTGCTATCAACGCTGAGATTGTCTGCTGGCACAACACTCACTGAAGTGGCGCAGAGCGATACTGTTAACTCCGGATGGTCCAGAAACCACCACTACCACTGCAATCGCACAAACACTTCATCACCGCACCTTCTCGCAATCCCTCCAAGTTACCTGCCTCGTCACTCCATGTGATGAACTTGACGTCCTCAAAGTGGCACAGAATAGGGTGCATTGGAAATACGGTTTCACGATTTCGCAAATCAAACTGCAGATCATGGATCTCATGCACATATGATTGATCCGGAGACACACTTCCTAAGTCTCCTTCCTCCGCATCAGGTCTGGCATCAAGAGCAACTCACAGAGTCGGTTGTCTGTCATGCGCCTCGAATCGAATTCGGTGATGCTGTTTTGCTGCAATGAGTTTCTGTGGTTAAGAGAAATCGGCACCTTGCCGGCTTTACTCACCCAAGTTTGGGACGTGTGGGGTCGAACGCACCAACCATCCCACGTTTAGGCTTGATTCAAAGCCATGCAAACATAGGTTACCTTAGGAACAGGTTGTCAGTTATGAGTTGTTGGACATCTGGAGAGTAGCTAACGGGAAGCAATCGCAGCCTTAATGAGCAAATTACCAGGAAATCACTGTACAAGTAGTGGGACTGCAACTGGTGGGGCAGGTTGTTGGTGGCGTTTAATATTCCCTATGAGCAGCTGAAGAAGGAAGCGATGCTGTGGAAGACGACAGCTGAGTGGCAGTAGCATTTGCAGTGGAAGGGAAAATTGGGAGTGGAAAAATGTAGGCATCGCAGAAATTGGTACGACAGCGTTCAGCGGCTACCCATCTGTGGGCCCAAGTTCATGCCGACGGCTTCCGCCAATCCAACATCTGCTGCCTTTGAGGAACACTTCCCAAAGATGAGATAGAAGCCGACTTCCCTGGCCTATCACTGGCCAGTGTACAATGCAAATCGCCTCGATGTCGTGTGCTGCTCTCACCTTAGTTTGCCTATTGAGTTGTGACGTGTTGGGCATCAGTTGGGTTTCTTGTCTAGTTCGGCTGATTTCTCTGAAATGTTTAGCCTGCAATTGTTTCGCTGAAGTGATACCAAGCTGATCCTCAATCGTGTGCACACAATAAGTCTTCGTCGGCGGCAACTTGATGCAATCTACGCTGTGCGACCACTTATAAGATGGTGTGAATAAACTTAACAACACAGGCTGTTGTCTTTCTCGAACGACCTCAAAGTGGTGCCCTACTTCTCACAGCTGTGCAGCTGGACTGCAGATTAATCGAAATCACCAATAGGTAGCCGTTTATAGAGTGCTGCAGTGAGTGAGACTACTGGTTGTCCAGTTGTGGTCCATTGCACTTGCACTTCAGCAAGTACGGGTTTTGTGCTTCTATTCCAACTGCCGCCAGCGAGTTGGTGGCATCGAGTGCATTGCTGGGTTAGGGCAGGCGGATTGTGGTTGATGATACCTAAGATGCAAGAGGTGGTGAGTGGGTGCTGCAGTTGATATTTTACTGGCAGCCATCGTGGTACGTGTCTGCTTTGTCGATGATGTGATCTTGAGACTGTTGTTTTGACAGGAGTCTGACAGTTGACTTTGGGCCTGCCTTCCTACGACTAACTACGGACGCTCACGATGCCCAACGCATGTCTCTGTCTCCCCCAAACCCAGATGCATGGAGGGTAAAACTGCAGATCCAATTAAACTACCAGGAGGGATCTGTGGCGATGACGGAAGACATCTTCCTGGTTCGATTGAGCTTGATGACTGCGACAGCTGGTGACATGGCTGAAGGAAGGCTAGAGGAAAGGCAACGTGTTTGATGTATGTTTAATTAAGGAGGTCACTCGGGTGCTCCATTGCTGTACCTCCGATGAGTAGACCAGCTTCCAGGCCATCAGAACATGCGTCGTTGCCTTAGTGAGCATTCGCTCCTCGCTGCTTGCCATTCGAGGCTAGATCTTCGCGACTGGTGGCGTGTAGCATGCAGAGGGTCTGGGTTGTCCCTTGTCAGTTTATCCTCAATCGATAGCATCCAGCTCTGGAGTTTGGCAGCTCTCGCGGCAGAATGCAAGGACGAGCCACCACTGGGAGTGATTAGGTGCACATGCAATTTTCGCTTCTTTCTCGGGATGGTTTAATTAGAGAGGGGTCGCCTGCCTGCCTGCCTGCCTGCCTGCCTGCCTGCCTGCCTGCCTGCCTGCCTGCCTGCCTGCCTGCCTGCCTGCCTGCCTGCCTGCCTGCCTGCCTGCCTGCCTGCCTGCCTGCCTGCCTGCCTGCCTGCCTGCATTTATGCGTTTTTGTTTTCCTGACCTCAATTCTCCTTTGGATTGAAGCTGTTCCGCCGCAATAGGCGCTCATGCTCCCTATCACAACTGCTTGCTTGTCACGCAATGCATTCGTGACCTCCTTCCAACACCTCAAAATGATTGGCAAGATGATTTTTCGTTTTGGGAAAAGTAGAATTGATGTGAGGCAAAAACATTACTCTAAGCATTTGAGTGGAAATGTAATCGGCTTGAACCATTAATCTTAGCTCTTTGTTGGTAAAACAACACAATGTGTGGGTAGTCCTCAAGGTTTTTGCTGTCTAGCAGACACGCACTGATTGCGAACGCAATATACCATGCTTTGGCGGATGCTGTCGTAGGCGTTACCCTCGACTTCTTCTGATAAATATTGCTAGTGTTCGAGTGCTGTTTGCTGAACCGGTCCCTTTGACACTGACACCATGGATGACTTATTCGATTTTGGTGAATGGAAAGGCTGAAGTGCATCCAGTGGGAGGTGTTGGGCACTGCCTCACGAATTTGAAGACTTCGACTCCTCTCCTACGCTATTACTCTACAGTGTGGATCGCTGGCCTAGTTTCCTACAACTCAGAGGATTGTACCTCTTCTCCTTGGCTAGAACCTCCAGTAGGTAAGTGCACCCCGGTCCCATTTTTAGAGCTGAGGAAATTGAGTGCTCCTTACGACCGCTGGCCAGCACTCCTCCTTTCAGTGGAATCTGACAAGATTCCCAGCAGTCTTGTTCCACTTCTTATTTGCGGCATTTGTGCAGAACGGTGGGCATTTATCGGTGCTTGGCAATGGTGAAGATTGCTTTTGGTAGTGGTGGTGGTGGTGGTGGTGGTGGTGGTGGTGGTGGTGGTGGTTGTGGTGGTGGTAGTAGTGATGCAAAATTAGGGCATCAAGTCCGACATCTCAATTACTTTGTTTAGTTGAATGGCATTTGGGCAGCTGGCTCGTTCTTAGAAGCAGGATGGACCGGGGGATGACGCTTGACTTGCTTTAATTAAGAGTAAAATTATTGTTAACTCTTTGCACCTTGTTATGCACTGCGTTCTAGTCAACAGTTCTAAACCAAGCACTAGTATTTTAATTAGCACTCTCGCATTTGTATTTGTGGTGATTTGCAGATGAATTGGTTACCTCCAGACTGCCTTCACTTGGCTCGTCCTGATGTCGAAGTGCGTGCAATTCCACGTCTTGCCATTTGGTCTTGCGGACGACAGCACTGATGGTTTCGAGATAGTGCGATAGGCTGTCGGCTGCTGAGGTCGATGTGATGCAGGGAACAAAGCTATCTTCGAGGTTGGGATGCCGTGGTAGTCTTACGTGGCTAGGATAGAGACAGTGAATGATACCAAGGCGGTAACCTTATTGCAAAGCATCCATGCAGTCGCACGAAAGAGATGAGATCGTTTTCGTTCTCAAATGCACACGACGTGGTGGTGACGAGTGCATTCATGACTTGAGGTAAGATTGCTGGCGAGCAGTTATTTCAGGAGTTGATTGTTCGACTGAAACCGTGATCTTGCCATCGCTCGTATTAGAGCTGCTGCTGCCCTGGGACGTGCGTCTGCGACCGCATTTACCACGTCGTTGTTACCGGTGTCATCACGCTTGTAAAATGAGTGATGTGTGCAGTTGCTACTGCGGTACTGGAAATTTTGCCCTGTGGAACGTATGTCAAGTGAGATGGTGCTTGTCTTGAATGCATTGTTCTGTTATACGCGTGTTGACTTCACCGCACAACTTCAGTCTTCCCGCCAGCAATGGAGCAGCTACATCTACTCCATGTTTTGTTCGTTGCAAACGCCTCCATATTTGTTGGAGTTTAGGTGAATGAATTGCTATATTGGTTTGCTGCTGCGCCGTAACTAGGGCTGCAGTTAGACGCACGCCTGCCCTTCAGCCGAACCAACTTGTTTGGCAAACCACTTGCTATTGAAGGGGATTGAGTGGTACGGGTGAAGGAATTGGAATAATTGGCGCATGAAGGAGTGGCATTTGAATGTGGGTTGATGAGAATCCAAATTGGCAACGGAATGCGCTGCTAGTTGCAATCGAAGCACAGCACTTTATACAGGAGGCTTAATTTGATGTATCAACGCACCAATCAGGAGGCGGGAGACGCGACCACCGCCAGACCCTATTTATAGGGATATGCAGGGTAACTCTAAAGAGATTGAACGCAATTCTGGCAGGCAGGTCTTGCGTTAATGCTTTCTAGCTGTATGCCACGTGACACTCTAGAACGGCGATCCACTGGTCACTGATGATGTAAGCGATCGCTTGTTGAGTTGCAGCAATCGTATTTCCTAAACATCAATCACTCAATCGTGAGCGCAGTCGGTAAATTAAGTGAATTCACTTCCCAAGCAGCGTTAGTAAAGACTAACGGGTAGGCAGACAGACCTGCTGGTTGTTCAATGCTTCAAATATCCTGAAACCACTTGCCTCAAACGAAATGGGTTTGAATTAGCTTTGCCCAGGACAGAAGCAGAGGCTGCTCCTTTTTACTGCTCTCATCACTGCTCACGTGTACGTGTTTGCATCTTAGATCAAGATGATATGGAATGAGTCACTGGCTACTTCTAGTTCGTCTAGCATCGTTGCTTGTGGTACGCGGCAGTGGCACTTCATTTCATGCTGTTTGCATTGGTGCCTTCGAAGGCTCGCCCCTCAGTTTGCATTCGGTTTCCTCGCCCTCAAGGGTGTCGAGTTCAGACAGTGAAGTGGTGTGTCCATCAGAGAGAACGGCACCTTCAGCACGCCAGTCAGCTTTGGTGTCAATGGCGGCGGCGCCACATGTCTGGCCTGGAGGGAAGTCTTGATTCAGGCGAGGAGGACTATACCCCAAAGGCTAGTGAGAAGTGGAAACAATGAACTGCTCCAAGGCGAACGCTTTGGTTAACTTAACTGTTGCACGCCATCCCGTTATTGTCCCCAATGGAGAGCCAACCTGATTGCCATGCTTGCCCTTTTCTGTACACAGCAACGCATCAGTAACGCGCGTAAATAATCAGACCGATAAATGGCCCTTTTGAGTTCCATCTCCTGGTAATTAAGCATTCTACACTTTGGCATGCATGAGGGAGTTTGACGTTTAGGGTTCCATTTTGCCACTCCTATCCAACCCTTACTCACTTGGTCCTCGATTGCATGGTGTAACGTGCAGGGGAATCCAGTATCTCCAAGTACTTAATCTGTTGTCAATGTCAGCCCATCAAGGCAGTCAGTAGCCGCAACTGAAACTACTCAGTGACTTGTGCAGTTATCGGACACCCATGCACCCGTGAGCGCCTCTGCCCTTTTCACCGCTCATTGGTAATAAAGGCGTCTGTGCTGAAATCGAGCCTACTGGGAGTTCGGAGAACTGCGCATTTGCGCGACTTCGCGTGCAATTCAGTTTGAACCGTGAATAAGGGCAAGAAGAACTTTGTTGGAGCAGCGATCAAGTCGTGCACGTCGTCAACGTGGTTGGTGGCTCGGTCACCTCATTATGCCATATTGATTCCGGGCAGAGGTTGGATTGAACTCTGCCAATACTTTGCGGTTGTCTCAAACCCCACTGGCAGAGTAATTTGCTGTCTTACAAGCAGAGTTGAGACTAGTCAACTCTAGGCAACATCTAAAAAAGTGTCGTTGCTGCGGCTACTTCCCTGATTTCTGATAGCTACAGGTGGTTTCAAGAAGGAAGGAGGATTGTCGGCATCGCAGAGGTCTGAATGTTTTATTCCTTAAGAAACTCTGCATGTCTAACCACCAGTATTCTCTGAAGCTACCTCTTCAACAGAATGTTCCTCGGCAGTAGCTGCACCATCCTGAAGGTAGCACTTTGAGGTACACTCGAATCCCTGACACGAAATAAAATGAGGAGATGAGAACTGGATGGTCAGTATAATGGAGGGTGGAAGTATACCTGAAATGGTGTTGAGAAGCGACATTCCTCATCATTGATAAGCTAGAAGCTCTCAGGAATGAAAATAAATGTGCACAAGCATTGAGACTTGCCACCGGATGACGTATGGCCCAGCCACCTGCATCTTCGATAACCAGAACTCACCGTTTCGACCCAATGCGGTCGGCAGCATAAATAGTCGATAAGGCAGATATGCCTGTATGTGGGGGCTCACATATTTTGAAGCCAGCCGAAGAGCGAAAGTGGTTTGCATTCATTCGTTTAAGAGCCATCAACAGCCATGAGTGAAGGTTATCGAATCGCGTGGGTACTGCAGCCATGGTGTCATCGTTAAGGGGTTGGAGATCCTGAAGCACTGCAGGGATCCAGGAAAGGAGTTTCCTCTCCCATTGCAGCTTCATTCCCTTATCGCGAGTATTCAAAGAGCTGATCAGCTGACTGGTGCATTAAAGTGTTGATTGAACCCGGACGGTATCAGCTGCTCGCTCGCGGAGGTGCATATCGATCGACTGGTAGGGTGCTGTCTTGAAGCTTGCCTTCCAGGCAACGAGGCTTTGTAAATTGTGGCCTTGAGCAAAGAGACCTTGGAACTAGTTCAAAGCTTATTCCCACTCAACGTTTCAGAACATCCAACACTATGGATAGAAGGGATTCTGTCGTCCTCCTCACCACTTCTTTTAAGTGCAAAATCTGCATGTAGCGGTATGGCAACTCAAGTGACTGTTTCCGAAATTGACAGTTGAAAAGCAATTAAACGACCACGATTTTGGAGGAAGACATGAGAAGAGGAGGGTGAGGAAGAGGAGGATAGGAGCGCATCATTCCGATTCATTCCTCATCCTTTCTCCAACTACCACTCCCAACTCCTACTCTGCCTTGTCCACCTTCATTGTCTGCCTAATTACTCGGCTCTGTGGGTGTCTCTCTCGCTTGCTTGACCGCTACATGTCTGACTGCCTGACTGCATGGATGTCTGGGAATGGCTCCAGTATACGTCCCAAGAGACAGTTGCCGGTGTACCTATGAGGGAGAAGACTTGTTGTCTGCACAGCTTACTGATAATTTCCTAGGAGCGATACACCATGCAAGGTCTGGATAACCACAACAAGCAAATTCATTTCTGCACAACTGGAGGCAAAGCATGGGTTACTAAGTATACCCAGACCTGTGCCTTTGAGGTTTACGCATCAATGTTGAAAGATGGCGTAATATACACACCTTATACTAATTACTAAGGTCGTACTTTTAATAAAATAACTTTGATTTGATCAGAAGTCCTCTTAAGCTTTGTTGCGCAACCTATGGAGCAATTAGAAGTGTCTGCCAAAGTCAAACCAGCCTTACTTGGCTGCTAACGGCTTTTGGTTGGTCACAAAGCAAATGAGTTTGGTGATAATGTGGGACGACCCTCACAAAGAGTAGCGAGATGTCAATATTTCTATGATGGGAATTCAGATGACTGCACCTAAAAATCCGAATTGTAAGCAAGCGCCATTTATGGTCTTTCAGTTGTTTTGCATCCGGACATTGGCTTCAACGCTTTTATCTTGCATGCGCATCTACTGCACGATACTCAAAATCTGCCCCACTGCCACCTCACCCCAACGCATGCAAATTGCTCAAACAATCTACTGGGAGAGGTAGAATACATTGAAACCTTTAACTGGTGCCTTTGGAAGAGGAAAGCTTAGGCAGCTTATGGGAAAGGGGTCGATCTAGACCCCATTTAATTAGGTTTCACACGCATGCTTTTATGTAAGTCTCATAATTAGAGCTGCACATTGGAAGGTGTGTTGTAGAGATGCTGACGTATATCCACACCTCATAAGGCGCATAATCGAACGCACCCGCATTGTGAGTTTCCAAGAGCTGCAACAGGTCCTTGGAGCAATCAGCATTGATAGAGTTGTGATGTTTCTGCATATTTGACACCTGAATGATGTTCCATGTGAGCTAGTCATTTTCTAATTGTGCTAAAGGGCTTGAAGGCTAGAGGAAGGCCGATTCTAGCACTGAATCACCTATGATCCTCGCTAGCAGCCAAAAATCTCATATTCCAGGTACATCTTTCTTAGTATGGGCTCACGTAAGCAACGTTTAATTCACAAATTGCAATCGCATTGTCACGCCTTCAACCAATTCATTACCACAGTGCTTGACCTCATGTTTCTGGCATACAACTTTATGCTCACTTTGGGCTGGTCGTGCTTCCCTCTTCGGTGAGTTCTCTCTGCCTATTGTGCGTTCACCCAGATCGATTTACTTTCAGTCAGACTTGTCGAGTCAGAGTAAAAAGGCTGCCACAGCCCTCTCCATATGCGTGAGCTTATAGCACGGGAGCACGTCTTCAGATCTAACAGGTGAATAAACGCCTTTCGACGCTGTAAACCTGTGCGAAATTCCCTATGTGCATTCGAGGGTTGAAACAGCAGAATTCAAGTGACCGCTCTCATCGCTTTCTTACTCGGTGGTTTTGCTCGAGTGCACAGTCACCTTTGGCTGAGGGACTGGCTGTGTGTCATGCATGCATAAACTGATACACGAAATTTGAATCACCACTTTTGCTGTAGCAGATGGCATGTAGGGTTCTGGGTAGACCCTTTTAAGTGGAGTTGGGTTTGATTGCCTTATGTGTGTGAACGATGGTGTGCTAACTACACATGCTCAATTCAGATTAGACTACGCTTAGAAAAACTTGCTTCTGGCAGATTGGTTTCTGTTTGCACAATGCAATGAGAAGAGACTGGTTTAAAGTCTGTTCCCCTTGGCATCCTTATTTGCCCTTTATCGGGATGTTTGCACAATTCGTGGCCAGCTGATAAGCTTTCTCCTCTCTTTCTTGGCCATTGTGGTCTATCGACCATATGGTTTGATGACACCGACAGAAGTCATCCTACATCACGCATTCATTCAGGCAGAATTGGGACCGCTTGAGTTCAATTTAAGATCATTACGAGTTTCGCCCTTATAAATATATGCTTATCGCTCAAAATCCGTGATACTATAGTTTTTTGTGTTTCCACTCATGCAGGCATCTTAGTTTGTAGTGTCTGAATGATAATTTCGTGTGCAGACATCGAGTCCATCATTGAATTGTGATGTGAAAGCAAAATAGTTTGGTGTGTTGTGAACTTCGTGGCATGATGCCCTAATCATAACTTGGATTTAGGCGTCAACTGGTATTGTCATCTCCCAAACACTGCTGTGGTCATCATCATCGAGTCACCATTTGGGTGCCTACTTGGTTACTGAAACAAACTATAACGTGATTTCTAACAATATAGGGATCAACAATGGCAATATCCCTGTTACCTCTAGGGCGATAATGCACACCTCGCCTATGCACGTTGAAAACTAGGACCGGAAACCATCAAAGGTCCGCGTCGTTTATTATAGTCACGACGAGACATTTTGATTTGCACTCAACTGGGCTGGGTGTTCCGTACAATGAGGATGACTTTGGTAACTCGTTGATACAATGGCGGAGGAATTCCTAAGCTTGGCAGACGCCTTCCCTTTCTTGGCATAAACTCAATAATTGCGGATTTTCCATTTATCCCCCTTCCTCCACCGAGTCTAGGTTGACGTCTTAGGAATCGAACAATGATCTACAGCAATCTTCTTGACATGAAGCACATCACTCTTCACTTACAGGCAACTACAATGGACAATGTACAGTGATAAACAGGCATCTATTTGCTTCAAACTACCTATCGCGATGACGATTGCATGTCTGCATAGACTCATGCATCGCTTCACTAGGCGACATGATTGCTATGCTTCTTTCATCACAACTGATCAACTAATCATTTAAGCTCGTAAATGTCAGCCCAAAGTGCGGTGGTGCGGCACTTCCTATCGAAGCAGCGCAGCAGACGTCTCATAGAACTTTCCATTGCAAACCTGTGTATTCGCCAAATTGACTAAACGTCAAAATGTGAGCTACTTAGGCTGCACCAATGTGCTGCAGTAGTACCCCCATTTGGGTGCACTGCTACTCCACCTAAGCTTGACGCCCTTTGATGTGGTGAGTGCAAATAAAGTTGGCCTTGTTCTTTGCAAAAGTATGACTTAGAACTGCAAGATAATATGCAACGATTGCCAAATTGGCTTGTTGCCCTTCTTGATCTTAACACGGTGCACCACCGCGGTATCAGTAACAACGCCTACTTTTGGAGTTACTGCAAATGTCACAATCAGTCAGCGATTTCTACCGGACATTAAAACCGCAGTTGTGCTATAGGTTCATATGTATTGGAAGCACCATTGGTGAAGACAATCCATTGTGGGAGGGGGGGTTGCGATGTGTGGGGTGGATAGGATTTCAGTGGTGATTCTTACCTGCCATTAGTTTTCTGCGTGTTTTGTCACACTTGGATTGAACGGGTATGGTTTGATTCTGTAGTGTCGTTGGTTTACAAACAAAAAGTGACCATCTTCATTGACTAGATGCCATGCATGCTTGCTTAAATGTGCTCATTAGGTGATAAACTCGTTTCGGATGGATGCCATCGGTTCTCGAAGGGCATGCGCACCCTGAATGCGAGTAGCATTCTCTACTTCCAGATAACAGCCATTTCATTGGGCAGATAGAGATAGCGTTTGCTTGCAGGCACTGGCACGTGTTCAACACAAAATAGCAGACTAACGCACGTGTACCTAGGTGTAACAAAGATATCATCAACGAGGATGGAGTCCTTGGTACACGCTGATGGGCAATTGGCTAGCAAATCCATTCAACAAGGAGCGTGGCACAGGCGAATGCACTAACCCATTGTTTCCATCCAGTAGTAAAAGAGCGAGTTCGTCCCATCTATGGGGATGAGAATACGTGTGCACTTTCTCAACGTGAATGGTATCTCGCTTTGAAATGGCTTTGAATAGGATGAGGCATTAGAAAGAAAGACCCAAGTAGGTGAGTAGCAATGAAAGAAGCATGGTGTCCATGCAGAGGTCAAAATGAGCACAATACGAGGAATGTACAGTCGGTTCTGTGACAGTGTTAATTGGTAGGAAACGGAAAGCGCTTTAGATGCATTAGCAACTGCTTCAGGCGCAACTGTGATAAAAGAGAGAGTAAATTTGATTTTTAGGCAGGCGCCACTGCTACTTCCATTTTACACGGGGTCAATTGTCCGAAGAGGAACTAGTGATCAGAACTTCATTCCACATCGCACCCTTATAGATGGTTTACCAATATTTATTTATCATCAATTGCAATTGTTTCATACTACTTCGTGTTTTAAAATGCATTTTCTTCCGCGTACATTGCTTAATTTATGACTCTGAACGGTAAATCATGATTTGTCTGATAAACATGCTAGAACAGGTCGGAATTCATTTTAGTATTTTGCTGTGAACCGACCCCGGACCATCCTTCGTGAACGCCTGTCGATTGTTGTGGAATGGTCAAGTAAGCCCTGTGTTAACCCAAACCCTTTACCAAAACAACCATTGCGTCGGGCACTTTGGCTTAAAGTCAGGTCATCAGCGTGCGTGACCCAGTTTCTCACGCGACTTCCGGTTTGGGATTTTCACATATGGTCAGGAGAAAGGACTTCATACTAGCATGGAACCTACTTAATCCAGCGCCACACTCAAAACTTAAGCTTTCCTGGTGCATACTCAGGTAGTGCCAATGCCCTACTCCTTGCCACTCCCTTCAGACACAAGCCTACTTCCACGCGCGGATGTACTTACTGTTGCCCAGACTCTTCCTGCATCACACTGCACCACATTGCACCTGATCACATCCCCCGGTACTGGGTAGTGCCCAATGCACAGGCGGTAGGTGGCGTTCGAAACACCGCGATAGTCATCGCGACATCACCTGCACCTATCTCCTTGAACAGGCCCTGATGCTGACATATGCAGTCAATAGGAGTGGTGGCGCCTTCCTCTCCCATGCCACGACCACCACCACAAAGTGGCATAAATGTGACTGTAATTCTGGGGTATTCCAACAACATCCCCTAGTATGGGGAAGGTGGGCAGATTAACGAGAAGGCTGTGCAATAATTGGAGTTTTGCACTTATGCTAGAACTTAGTGCGTAGATGAAATATCACGAGTGGAATGAAATCTAAAAGAAAATGTCACTGATCTGACTTTTTATTCTGGTCACCAAAACACATTCACAATCACCCACTGACCAGTAAATTGCTCTAATTTGCACTAGATCCTCCCCACTTTGCTGCTCTTTTAAAAGTGCTGAGGTGTGCAATAGCGCTAATTGGCGAGCTAGACAGTGGACCGCCCTCAGCCAAGAGGCGGGTCCACTCTACGTGGCGAGTATCTGCATCGTGTGCACCTGAGGTGGGTGACGCATATACGGAAGTCTAGTGCCTGAGTCATGACAGGTCGACAGCACGTGAAACGCGTCAGTCCTGGCCTAAGACACCATGTTGACTGGCGGTAGGACGCAGGTATGGCCCTGTTGGACTAACCCTACCATCCTTGACTAATGGATGACTAAGTAACAGTAGTGGGAACAGTCGAACATGGTCCCAGTCCCAGTCTGACCCTTCCACTGCTACAAAGTAGGATTTCCGTGTATTGTTGATGGCTGCTTTGAATACCTTCAACACCTGCTGCATCACCTACACCGCTATTTCACTTGCCATTAATGCTTCTGCGAAGGTGAACGCTCGTAATACTAGTTGATGTGTCGCCCGTCTTGTCTGCACACTACCACTGAGGGGTAACTCAGCAAACATGGAAAACTAGAAAAGGGATTTCTGCACCAGTCGAAAATTGGCCAGTGAATCAGCCTCAAAGCGTAGGATGGTGGTTCAAAAGCTAACCATCAAGAAACAGCAGCTTATAACGTTGTTTAATTGCACTTTTACTGCCAAAATTGGTGCTGCCTATTTAAGCGATATTTGCTCGGAACATGCGGCGTGAACGAGGCCTTTGATTCCTAAACAAGCTAAGTCATCGACCTTCACCAATGGGCGGTTAGCAGATGAGCTATGTTTGGGTCAGGCAGTGTGAATCAGTAATGCAAAATGGTGCATGAGGAGAGGCTATGGAAAGAATACAACAGAAGGGTTTAAACTAAATGCTAAAGTCTAATTACTGGGGATTGCATAAATCTGTTTGATTCACAGGTAATGTTTAGAAAGTGTAGGACATTTCTTCCTTCTCCGTAGTCTGGAGGAAAACACCTCCTTTAAATAGCTTGTATTTCAATTCGAGTTTGCATAAACTTGACAAATTTAAAACTTCTACTTTTGCAGCAAGCCAGCAGAATTATATGCATATATAAATATGTGTATGAATATGTATATGTGTATGAACATATATAACACTTATCCCTGAGTAACCATTTCCTTTACAAATTTGTACGGAAGACTTTAAACAAAAGATGCATTTTTCATTTGTTCAGGTTTTGAACATCGAAACATCGGGGAGTGCGCTTGCTTGTACACTTGGCTTTGCCCTGATTGTCTCAATGGGATGAGATCAATTAGAGTGCACTCCTCATCGACTCCCTCCACTACACACTCGTGGTGAAGGTATGTATTTAATGTTTCACTTGATGGTGAGTCCAACGCATAATTATTGTGCTTGACGATGAACAGGCTAGAATCCATTTGTTTCAGCTGAAGGTTGCCCCTGTAGAGAAATTGGTCGTCAGTAGGTTGAAGGCTTACGCCCCTCGACAAATGCCTATAAAAACGTACGTCATGGTTGCAGACGACCACCTCATATAAGTGTCATTAAGCACATGCTAAATGAAAGCCGTGTAAATTGATCCATCTCTGCTACTTGTATGGATGGATTCACATGGGACTACCCGCCCACACTTGCATTACTAAGGAGGGTAAGCCATCCATTTTATCTAAGAGGTGCCTTGTCTGTAGCTAGCGTAGCGCCAGTGTTAATTGCGCTTGACCAACTTCAGATTGATACATTGATGGCAACTTACGGATCGTGATCATTGCCGCCACTCTAACCGACCCACCGCGCTTAAGAGGGCAGGAGCAAGCATTTGACGACATCGTCAATGCTGATATACCCACTTTAACTCATTGCGGGACTTACTGTGCTGTTCAAAGACACAAACGCTGCCAAACAATGACCGTGAGTAGTCGTCCTTGCCATGATTAAGTCAGCGCTCCATAACTGCTAGCGGATGATATGTTCCTTCTTGCCTAGGCTACTGGGCATTAAACTCCATTGTAGCCTGAGATAATGTCGATAACTTTGCCTTGTCGTGGCCCATACTTCATACTGACCTCATAACTAAGCAACCACGGTTCGTCCTCATGATCGCACTTCCCATAACCAGACGGTGATTTGTCATTTAGCAGATCAGTTTCTAAATGCTTCAATTTCTACTTCACGTGGTGCGGTCTGTCACTTTAGCTCCATTGTAAACAGTCCGTGCCTACTGCATTGGATCTGGTCTGTTCCTCACATCACTTAAGCACCATTATTCGACGAAGTGAGACCCACTGAATGCAAAAGCTTTAACCGAAGCATTAATGAATTTTTGTGTGATTTCAAAATACTTCTCACAAACGCAACCTCTTTAGCCTCTCCTTCACTTCTGCTATGCATTTCGTTCCCAAGTTACCATCGCCCATTTCCCAAAATAATTTGTCCATAAATCATAAACGAGTCAATAGCTTTAAGCATTTATCTTACTATGACATCAAAGCAATGACAAATCAAGTTCGACACTGCCGACAAATTGAGGCATCGCGTTAGCTCAAATAATGCCTGATGGAGGAAGCGTTGGACGCCTTCCTCATTTGCGTACACCTCTTGCTGTTCCAAATTGCACTTGAGCATTGTTCAAGACTGGCGCAAAAAATGCTCAGTCAGAACGAGCGACAACCATGGGCCTAGTGCATGGGTAGAGGCGGGATAGTGTGATAAGGTAGGGGTGTACAAGGTATTCCAAGTTCAGCACTACGCCCTGACGACAAACGACGTCGTGCCATTCCCAAAATGTGGGCTGGAATTCGAATAAGTGGTGAGGCAATCATAGAACATGCACTCTCATACCACCTTGCACACACACTTTCAACATTCTGCTCACCCCTTTGCACTGCACCTGGCGACTAATCAAAAAGCAAGCAAAAACTCACCTATGCTCGGTGGGTGAATTTGGATTTCGAATCTACCCGATAGTGACTCTGACCGAAAGCAAAATAAAAGTAATGAAGCCAACACCGCCATCACCTCAGGGTGACCGATAGCGCCCTTTGAATTTGTCGTTGAACCCAACTGCAAAAGCTGGAACTTCAAACTCTAACCACTGCTCTGCTTCATTGTGCCGCAAATCACACGAAGGCGGGCTACCGCATGAAGCCTCAAGTCAGGCATAAAAGAGGTATTCGCCTACCTTCCACCGAATTGAGCTGATGCCGTCCACGACTATCACCATCAACCAGAGACCGAATGGCAGATCTCCAGCCAACCTTAGCGTAGAACTCGTGTGAGACAAGTGTTGCAGCACCTGGAGTCACTGTCAGGAGGTAGTGTGGGGATCGGTTGTGAATGATGAAGAAGTAGCATACCACTGGAGAAGATTGTCTGACATGGCACAGCAGGCACTCAGGCGTTGGGAGGCAACTCAACTGCCATCAAGCATCACTGTCGTTCCACTCGCCTCTGTGGTGACAAAGCCACGAAAATACGTTCAAAGTTACGAGAGCATTTGAATGAAGACTGGTCTTACTTAACTTGCTTTGTAGTAAAGCAGCCAAGTCTTGATCCTCAGGGTGCATGCCTGCCCTTACAAATCCATTTTCCACAACCCAACCGCTTGCCAAATTGTGCTGTAATGTTTGAGTCAACGAGATTTCAAGACCGTTGGTCACAACCAGCTTTTATTTGATAGTGGTCTCCAGACCGGTTGGCAGAACTGTCTGCTTGGTATTCCGCTCACATGCATTGTTTGCATTCGCCAATGACAAGATTGAAATGTCTAGTGTTCCAGTGGGAGGAGTGTGCTTCAATTCCTTCGTCAAATCTGTTAGAGCGTGTAATTGTTGCGTTGGACAGCGAAGGTCCCTTGTCATTGGCAATCACTCTGCATACATCAAAGCATCCAGTAAATAGCACTGTCTCATTAGCTTTAGCACTGACAGTGAATTACTGCTAATCACTCCAACCAAGCCTTAACATGTCGCGACACATAGGGTTCCACCAGTTACTCACATTCTGTCGCGGCAACCTCATTCATTTGTTAAGGAGCGAGAACGAACACACCGACGCATGTTCTGCCAATGACAAGTGCATACTTCGCACCACTTTGCAGCGAAGCAACCAAATGCATGGGATAGGATGTGCCGTCGAATACTGTCCTCTCACGACACTTGATTTGCGTGTGGTGTGTACACTTCCCATAGCTATGGGCTCATAAGCCCGATGGGAACCACGTATCAGACGGATCGGGAAGTTCGACGATGCGATTGCGCCTCAGACCATCGTTTTACTAGCTGGAAAACAACTCAGCCAAATTGCGGCAGAAGTCTCTTTGAGATTGTTTATGTCTGCACCAGCAGCGCGCATTCCATCAAAGCATACATGAGGCCTGCCAAGACGCACAAACACCGCCAATTGTTAAGTTGTTACAGTTTCTTCATGTTGCACCATTCATCCAATCGTCCATGGTGTCGACATACCTCTTCGTGATGGGTTTACGGCCGCCTGTGAGGGGAAATCTCAGTTCTCTAGTAGTGAAAAGTGTGCTACCACCTTCTCTCAATTAGTCCGCATTAGAGGGTGCATTTGGATGCACGTAGCCTCCATCGCTTGTGTCTCTCATGCAAGACGCATTTTGCATAGGATCTCTACCTGTTGTGGCTTTGCTGCTACATCCATCTTTTATTGTCCAATTTTATGCACAGTGTTCTCTTAAACAGTCTTCCTACTTATCACTTTCTCCCTTCCTTTTCCTTCATTTGTCATCATTAATTGTAAAGACCTGTGCTACTCCATCAAATTGTCTGATCCGCTGAGGCATGTGTGAAAACTCTTAAGTGAATGTGCTCGATGCACGCGCTTACACTTTTATCCACCTCAAGCCTCACCTCATGCATCCTGCCTAGAGGAATGTTTTCTGAAGGAGTCATTTATTGCTGATTCCACACTAAACTAGGCTTCGAACCCCCAACATTTCAATTAATGCAAAATTCCAGTCCGTGTTACGGTCAGCATCCAACTTTGCCAAAGCGACCTATGTAATGCAGCTGAAGTGAACGTAATAATTATGCTTGTCAATTACACTTTTGATAATGGAACCAAACAGTAGAAACAACAGCGTCATTTGGGACTAATTACGAACTATTAAGAATAACTTGTCCGTCTTTGTCTCAGCGAATGTCAACTGTTGCAACTGAAACGACCTTGCTCTCGAAAACTCTTAGAGGCCCTAAACACGTCTTCTTGATTCACTGCTATGTTCTTGAATCGACAACAAAAGTGATGAAAGGTACTCTAATTTACCACTGTGGGTTTATTTCGAGCTTATCATTTTATTTTAATTTGCTCATCTTAATTACCTTTACCTGTCAATTAGGCGTATTTCGGTGTCCGCGTTCGGCGAACGCGTGGTTACATTAATGAGTCGAAAGATGGAGTCAAGCGTTTATCAATGATAGCTAGTTTTGACCATCAGTTGCAAACGTTAGCGAGCTTTACTACCTTACATTTTCTTGAAGGTGCCATGGGATTCAAGAGTCCATCGCATCGCCTTTAATGTCCATCACTACTACTCTGCTGCATTCCGATCTGCTGTCTGCCTACAACAGAAACAAGCTTTCATCAATGCATAACAGCACAAAAACGGCACAGAGTAGATAGTGTCATCGGCCTTGCACAAGCTGTTCTGATTTGCACATCATGCTCTGCCGAGGACTTACTCAAGACGAACACTAATGTAAGCTACGTGGCATGCCTCATTGTAAATAGCTGTGCCACTTAAAAATAAATTACCGAAAATCCGTATTCTACTGTCGAACCCACTGGGATCCATAATCTTCCTACATTCATAAGTTATTATTGACTAAGGAATTCCAAAGCATTTATTATAAATACTGCTTGAAGGGATTGTCTTCTTTTCCACACATACCTGTTTATTTGGCTAGTAGACCACTGAACTTTGCATTGCACCGCTGGCATCCTCCATACTCCGTGCCCGGAAGAAACAATTTTCCCTAGAACTACTTAAATTATGAGGCGAGTAGTTGTCCAACATGCGTAATACTGGACTTAGCTAGCTCATATCATGACTGCATCGAAAGGTTGGAGCCTATGCTGGAATTAGCATTTCTCCCACGACAAAAATTAAGGCTTTTCAAAAAAGGCAATGGTTGGTGCCTACTTCCCCTTTATCTACAACGACTTGCGATTTATGGCCCAAAGCTCAGTGAACAGCAGTTTTGCATGCTAAAATGAGTTATAAAAATTCTCTGCAACGCTCCGTTCGGCTCACATTCGAAGTATTTCGACCAGTTCCCTGCAGTCCGATCCAGAGAATGCGATGGCGTAGCAAAGCAGCTCTAGGCGATACAGCCTTTGGATTTCTTAAATTCCTTGCCACAGCATTCCTGCCCTGTTTCCTTTACATGGTCATTTGGCCCTTCATTTCATCATTCCAACTCTCCCGACATCAACCACCCGATGATGAGACTCACGTTCATTAAGCACTTTTGATGTCTGTTCAACTTGAAACTCGCCCCGAATTTGTTTCATGAAATGGGAAGCTGGAATGCCTTTCGAGCACTACAATCCACTGTCAGTGTTCCCTCAAGTGGGGATTAAGCAGTAACTGGGTAAGCAAAGAGCATCAACAATTCACAGAATAAAATGCAACTTAGTTGGTACATCCACGGCGGAACCAACTGTTTTACGAAATTGCTGTTCACTTCTTGGGAAGGACGAATTTGTAGAGAAGTTGTATGAAAATTCTGTTGGAATGATTTGTTGCAAGTGGTTTAGTGTGAGCCTTAGTATTTTTGTGATATTGGCAGAAAGTTTCGAAACGAGTGTCCAATTTAGCTGATGAATACCACGCTGTTTCAATGGAGTGGGAGAAGGCGGGACGGTCTTTATTCCTCACTGTTATCTCTATTCCTTCTAGTCGCAGGATGCCATGTTTCCTAGGTATAAGTGATGATCATAGCTACTAGGTGTTAGTTGGCGATCCGATATTCGGAGACTCAGTGAAGTGGGGAATTGAGCAATGAACATGGGTTAGATGATGTCTCGACAATTCCAGGTGGAGTGTTTGAAAGTGCGGAAATGATTGTTAACTAACTTGTCTTTCCTTTGGCTAAAGTCCACAAAGGAAATCATGGTAAGTTTATCATGTTAACTCCTGAGCAGTGGCTGCTACAATTATGGCAATTTTTCCATCTTAAGCGCTGTAGGAAGAAGCCGCAAGTTACACCCTAAGCAACGGTCACTAGGCCTGCAGAGTCCATTGACAATATGGTTTAGCTAGCGTTTGGTATAGGTATTTTCGAATTAAATGACCTAAAGTGGTCTGACCCTTGCTGCCAGAAACTTCCTGCTTAGAGGCATTCTCCTCATTTAACAATTCGTATGCTTGAGATAGGTTGGTGTTAGGCGGACAAACGGACAGGGGTGGACCTGGTGACTTATAGCGAAACCAACCAAGTGTGTACTGCCAAAGCAGTAGCAATTGGTGAGCGTAAACTCATCGACGAGCATGCAACTCCAGACTTAATTAGCACACTTCAGTGGAACACGATGAATTGTAACAGACCTGCGGGAGAGTTCATCTGGAGCAACCTAATGCAAGAAAATGGTCGATGTGATTGGTCCTGGTCCGCACACGAAAATGCTGCCGAGAGGGTTAAGCTTTGATGGTCTCTTGACTGCCTACGAAGTCAGCGGTATGCGTTTAGGCGCACTTCATTTCTTTTCTTACACACGGCTCCAAAGTATTAACCACCATTTCCTCTCCTTGGTTGCTAAAGAGCATTAAGCTAGGTAAAGTCTACCCAAGCAGTTCCTGACATTTTGGCATCGGATCAGTAAGGACAATCTATTTCAAATGATCCCATCAGGTCGCTGACTGGTCTTGCTGCTCTTTATCGAGAGGCAATTTGTTAAGTGTCATTATTATTCCAACGTCCCCACACACTTCTCATATGCCATTAGGCTGTTAGCCAAGTGGCGGGCTAGCTAAGATTTCTCATGATTGGTGGTTTCCTGTTTGCAACGAGCGAAATTTGCTGCCTTATAGACGGTGAGAGAACTCCCTTGTTCATGAGCACAGCGTGGGGACACTGTCAAAGTAACTTCACGATCTTTGTAACTATCTCAGTGGTGGCCCACACATTTATGTTGTAAGAGGCGTTGATGTACTTGCTGAGGAATCAGGACGCTCATAATGCCTGCAATGGGCACAATGACTGTTCTCTTACGATTCCGCCAAGCGATTAGGCGATGAAGGATTAGCAAGTAGCACGCTGCATCATTTGTAATGAAGTATTTAACTGGTGACTGAGTGCACAACTTCTCCTGCCATCATTGCAAGCTCTGCGCAGAAGACCTTGGCTTCTGGCGTTAAATGAGGAGGGCAAGTTGTCCTAAGGTGGTTTGACTGGCTTGGGGACAGCATCCCTTCTGCAACTACCAAAATGCATTCAATAATTAGACATCGCAATGCTTTATCAAAGGCACAGTCACACTGCATAAGGGATTTGACTATGGTGACAACACTCAGCTAATTGCCTGCACACTTGTGTGGGGAACTGATGGTGCACATTTTGCGTGTAAATTTTGGCGGCTGGTGGCGAGAAACCAGCTATTTGTTTCTGATCCTGCCAACCCGTTCTTAGTTTTTACATCACTTTTGGTGTTCTGCTGTGGTTCCACACAACAAATGCCAAACCTGGTGCCGCAAGCCAAAAATAATCAAACAATTCTGAGCTTAGCCAAGTACCGTGGTTTCTGCGTGAATAGGACCACCGATGACGCATAGGTCAACATTTCGACTTTTTGAGCAGTTGGGCCTTCCATAATGCGCAACTGCTAAAAATAAGTCCTGTGAGCAAAAAGCAAAGATTGGTCGACCAATCGCAAGCAAAATCATTCAGCCAATCAACGAAATGTCGTTTGCCAATGCGGAGCACAAGGTTTCGTTTCAAAATGCAGGTAGACTGATGTGAAAAGAGCTTTGAGTCTCACGAGATAACGCTCAATTTGTCTTTGGATGACTTGGCTTCGGCTTAACTTGACAAAATTTAGGAATTCAAACATCCCATCTAATGGATTCTAGGAAAGTGACACAATTTTACAATAACACAAACAATTCCGTGCACTTGAATGATACGCAAGTAAGTATGCATTAATGTGTCCATCGCGTAACAAACTTTGCATTTCAAAATAAGTATGTGGATGTGTGAAGTGCATTAAATGAATCACTTTAGGACGTGATTCTTCCCAATTCCAACTTGCAGCAGTAAGCCCTTGTGAGAAGCCAACAAACAGCACCAATTAACTGCAGTTATGTTTGCAGTAGCAGTGACAACGGAGTTTGTATTCTGCCCACGATCCAACAGATCGAGGAGGTTTTACTAAGCCCTTCCAAATGCACCTGGGATGAAACAAATTGATGCCCTTGGAGAGTTTCCTCAAATGCCAACGCAAATACTTAACTAGCCGTGTTTAATAATGTAACGGTGTTATTTGATTGATTTAAATAGGAGCCAGCGATTCCAGCTAGGCATAAACTTCATTGACTCACATTGTGGTCTGCTAGTCACGCGAAATCCCTGGCGACTCGTTGTTAGCATTAGGTATCTGGATGTAAGGATGGGCGCGGTGAAAGCAATTTTACTAAGGAAACACCAAAAGCTGTTTCACCTATCTTCAAGAACAAATGTGAGTCCCATACGGAGGCAGTATTTGAGCCAGAGCGATTGAGAAGGAGGACTGGATGCACAACTTTTATTAAAAGGGGTAAGTTCAAAATTCCCTGTCGTCGTTTGAATAATGCTATGTCTGGTTATCTTTCTATCACCCCACACCAACACGCGCCCTCTTCCTGAACCGTCTTGAAGGCACTTTTGGATTTGTATTTCCTTCTTCCACAATCGATTCGTGTAATTCTTGTTCTTTGTACTTGACTTTCACAACAGCTCCGTCTGCAAATATAACCATTGGAATGGGGTTGTGCCCGTACTGTATGTGGAACATTTAGGAGGGCAAAACGTGATTTAGGGGTAGATGGTAATAATCTTTGAGAAAACACCTCAAAAGTCGAAAATTGCTGGGTTTTAGGCAATTGAGAGTGCGTCTTAAATCGATGAGATTTGAATACGTAAGTTGTGCTCTTGTGCACATTACACGAAACACACAAATGTTGCCTTGGGTTTGAAATGATCCGCCTGTGGTGGATGCACAACTTCCAAGGCATCGTCAATGGCAAGGAAGTTATGGCTAAATGTATATTAGTTGTGCATAGCCAGCTGCGTGCGTTTCTCAAGAAGGCGGTTCACACAATTTTATTATTAAACACCGCATGTAGAGATGCAAGCTATCCAGATTAAAAAGGCTCAACTTTAACACAGTGCGCATGGGGTTGACAGGGGCAAAAGTCTGTGCTAACAATGTAAGCAGCCAAGTGGAGAAGTTCGTGCAGAATTCAGGAAGTTTGTGATTTCTCCATTTAATGTATAACAAGGAATGTTGGGGAACCAGGCGTGTAATTTCAGTAGGAAATCCCGCCTTGTTGAGAGCTATAACTCAATAAGTTGTGAGACACGAAACGTAACGTTGTTAATATGATCGTTTCTGGTGAACGATGTGCAAACTTCTTGCGTGAGAGACGATAGTGATAGAGGTTGCGTGCATCCAGAATGCACCCTCTAATGCGGACTAATTGAGAGAAGGGCACAGCGCACTGTCCACCAGTAGAGAACTGGGATTTCCCCTCACAGGCAGCTGCACACCCATCACGAAGAGGTATGTCGACACCATGGACGATTGGATGAATGGTGCAACATGAAGAAACTGTAACAACTTAACAATTGGCGGTGTTTGTGCGTCTTGGCAGGCCTCATGTATGCTTTGATGGAATGCGCGCTGCTGGTGCAGACATAAACAATCTCAAAGAGACTTCTGCCGCAATTTGGCTGAGTTGTTTTCCAGCTAGTAAAACGATGGTCTGAGGCGCAATCGCATCGTCGAACTTCCCGATCCGTCTGATACGTGGTTCCCATCGGGCTTATGAGCCCATAACCATGGGAAGTGTACACACCACACGCAAATCAAGTGTCGTGAGAGGACAGTATTCGACGGCACATCCTATCCCATGCATTTGGTTGCTTCGCTGCAAAGTGGTGCGAAGTATGCACTTGTCATTGGCAGAACATGCGTCGGTGTGTTCGTTCTCGCTCCTTAACAAATGAATGAGGTTGCCGCGACAGAATGTGAGTAACTGGTGGAACCCTATGTGTCGCGACATGTTAAGGCTTGGTTGGAGTGATTAGCAGTAATTCACTGTCAGTGCTAAAGCTAATGAGACAGTGCTATTTACTGGATGCTTTGATGTATGCAGAGTGATTGCCAATGACAAGGGACCTTCGCTGTCCAACGCAACAATTACACGCTCTAACAGATTTGACGAAGGAATTGAAGCACACTCCTCCCACTGGAACACTAGACATTTCAATCTTGTCATTGGCGAATGCAAACAATGCATGTGAGCGGAATACCAAGCAGACAGTTCTGCCAACCGGTCTGGAGACCACTATCAAATAAAAGCTGGTTGTGACCAATGGTCTTGGAGTCTCGTTGACTCAAACATTGCAGCACAATTGGGCAAGCGGTTGGGCTGTGGAAAATGGATTTGTAAGGGCAGGCATGCACCCTGAGGATCAAGACTTGGCTGCTTTACTACAAAGCAAGTTAAGTAAGACCAGTCTTCATTCAAATGCTCTAATAACTTTGATCTTATTTTCTTATTTGCTATTTGGTAGTGGAGTGTGTCAAGAAGCTGCTCTCCATAGAAACTGCTTCTATTCACAAACAAAAGCGCGCCATTGATGCATTGTTGAGTTTAAACGACCCCTCATGCCTCAGTGCACAGGACTCACCAACTCAATCCTTTCAACTGCATGAAAAATGTTGAAATGTAACCACACCAGTGGTGTTTGTGAGTCCCACTTAGCTTGTTGGGATTGCAAGCTGAATAAGAAGGCAGCGTCCCCAAGATGGAAGTGTGGCACACAATGCTATGGGCCCATGCAATGCAGTTGCGAAGTAGGCTAAGTAGCGCTTTGTTGCGGCACCAGCCAAATCAACCCACATGGATGCTGTGTTATTGTGGAAGTAGTTTGCGTTAAAATCTGTGCACCACGTAGCGCCACGTTACCTGTGCGGACCCGTCGAGCAAACTGGTTTCGCGAATTCGACACCCCGCCTGTGGTTACATGGACTAAACATGGACTTAAGAGAGTGGGCTCCTTGCGTCGCGTGCGTGCAGTGCGTGCAATTCGTAAGCAGTTGACACCAAGTGAAACAGCCAAGGTCGGCTCTGCATTATTTGGATGAACGCGGAGTCGCCTCTTTAGTGCATTTATCAGGCAAGAGTCCTTGATCTCAAGGCGAAATGGATAGATCACCTTGAGAGGTTTTATTAGCCAGTGATTGCCCACCCAAACAAAGGTGAGAGGCGCTTTTGAATATTGCAGGAATCACCGGATTCCCTTTAATGTGCCACTGCATTGGTCAAGAGGATTGGTGATGCTTTGGATCTCAATAGCTTATTTCGGGCTTTTTTAAGTCAAGGGGCTTGATCCATGCCAAACAGATGTTTCCTTTCCCGGCGAGACATCCTGCACACAGGCTTTACCGTGAGACACGTTGTCACTTGGAGAGGAGAAATTTTGGCCAAACTGCAACTCGTTTGCACACACACCATCGTTAGACACCTGGATGATCTACCTTGCTGCATTTGGGTGCCCACGCTAATGGAAAGCTTCCGTGTTGAAACAAGTACTTTACCATCATCAGAGAGTGTCGGCTATTGACTCGGGAGACTAACGCAGAGTAGAGCGAAGTCACTTTGATTGCACACCGCCAATAATTCGTCTTTGCAGTGGCATCGGTGATGCACTCATCCCATGCCTCACACGCGCCTGGTACGGCTGCACCCACCTTCCTCTTAAGCCACTTGTATCCGTCTGAAACCAATTGCTTTCGCATCGGCTTCGGGATCGCATGAAAGAAATGCAAACCGAATCATGGTGCATTTAATGAAACAATTTATGCATGGTATAGTACAGCAGAAGAGAATTAGCCAATTTCACCTTTCGGCTTCGCGTCTTAATTACCGTTTCACATGCCTCGCTACCGTTCCTACTTACTAAGTATGTGATTGAGGAGTGAAAGTACACATAATTCCAGCACACCCTAGGTCGCTAATGCATGTAAAATATTGTTCCGCAGCTTTTATTCTCACAAATGGCGTTTTGGAAGCCGGAACTAAGTGAATGGGTGACATTGCAACGCAAAGTAGAGTGTAGAATAAGGTGCATTATTGCAGCTGCTCTCCCTCCCATGCAGTGCGCGACGATCGGTGCTGTCCTTAGATGATGACACTCCGACTCACAGCATGGTGGTCATAATTACGGTAGAGGCGAGCTGCATTCAGTTGGACCCGATTGCGCACAGTCATTTGGGGATGTCGAGCAGGCTAAACTGACTAGCGTTCTCCTGAATTCTAGTAGAATCAGCAGGTGCTGTGTCGTGAAACCATAAAGCTGCTGTTCAATTGCGTGGGACGCAATGTATGAAAAGCATCTTGCTTTGTGTTACGACCCGAGTCTGCTCTGGATTCGCAACATTTCACGGTACTGCAGGAAAATATCTGCTATCAACGCTGAGATTGTCTGCTGGCACAACACTCACTGAAGTGGCGCAGAGCGATACTGTTAACTCCGGATGGTCCAGAAACCACCACTACCACTGCAATCGCACAAACACTTCATCACCGCACCTTCTCGCAATCCCTTCCATGTTACCTGCCTCGTCACTCCATGTTATGAACTTGACTTCCTCAAAGTGGCACAGAATAGGGTGCATTGGAAATACGGTTTCACGATTTCGCAAATCAAACTGCAGATCATGATCTCATGCACATATGATTGATCCGGAGACACACTTCCTAAGTCTCCTTCCTCCGCATCAGGTCTGGCATCAAGAGCAACTCACAGAGTCGGTTGTCTGTCATAGGCCTCGAATCGAATTCGGTGATGTTGTTTTGCTGCAATGAGTTTCTGTGGTTAAGAGAAATCGGCACCTTGCCGGCTTTACTCACCCAAGTTTGGGACGTGTGGGGGTCGAACGCACCAACCATCCCACGTTTAGGCTTGATTCAAAGCCATGCAAACATAGGTTACCTTAGGAACAGGTTGTCAGTTATGAGTTGTTGGACATCTGGAGAGTAGCTAACTGGAAGCAATCGCAGCCTTAATGAGCAAATTGCCGGAAAATGACTGTACAAATAGTAGGATTCCAGGCGGTGCATTAGGTTGTTGGTGGCGTTTAATTTTCCCAAGGAGCAGCTGGAGAATGAAGCGATGTTGTGGAAGACGACAGCTGAGTGGCAGTAGCATTTGCAGTGGAAGGGAAAATTGGGAGAGGAGAATGTGTAGGCGTCGGAGAAATTTGCACGACAGAGTTCAGCGGCTACCCATCTGTGGGCCCAAGTTCATGCCGACGGCTTCCGCCAATCCAACACCTGCTGCCTTTGAGGGACACTTCCCAAAGATGCGATAGAAGCCGACTTACTTGGCTTAGCTTTGGCCAGTGTACAATGCAAATCGCCTCGATGTCGTGTGCTGCTCTCACCTTAGTTTGCCTATTGAGTTGTGACGTGTTGGGCATCAGTTGGGTTTCTTGTCTAGTTCGGCTGATTTCTCTGAAATGTTTAGCCTGCAATTGTTTCGCTGAAGTGATACCAAGCTGATCCTCAATCGTGTGCACACAATAAGTCTTCGTCGGCGGCAACTTGATGCAATCTACGCTGTGCGACCACTTATAAGATGGTGTGAATAAACTTAACAACACAGGCTGTTGTCTTTCTCGAACGACTCAAAGTGGTGCCCTACTTCTCACAGCTGTGCAGCTGGACTGCAGATTAATCGAAATCACCAATAGGTAGCCGTTTATAGAGTGCTGCAGTGAGTGAGACTACTGGTTGTCCAGTTGTGGTCCATTGCACTTGCACTTCAGCAAGTACGGGTTTTGTGCTTCTATTCCAACTGCCGCCAGCGAGTTGGTGGCATCGAGTGCATTGCTGGGTTAGGGCAGGCGGATTGTGGTTGATGAATACCTAAGATGCAAGAGGTGGTGAGTGGGTGCTGCAGTTGATATTTTACTGGCAGCCATCGTGGTACGTGTCTGCTTTGTCGATGATGTGATCTTGAGACTGTTGTTTTGACAGGAGTCTGACAGTTGACTTTGGGCCTGCCTTCCTACGACTAACTACGGACACTCACGATGCCCAACGCATGTCTCTGTCTCCCCCAAACCCAGATGCATGGAGGGTAAAACTGCAGATCCAATTAAACTACCAGGAGGGATCTGTGGCGATGACGGAGGACATCTTCCTGGTTCGATTGAGCTTGATGACTGCGACAGCTGGTGACATGGCTGAAGGAAGGCTAGAGGAAAGGCAACGTGTTTGATGTATGTTTAATTAAGGAGGTCACTCGGGTGCTCCATTGCTGTACCTCCGATGAGTAGACCAGCTTCCAGGCCATCAGAACATGCGTCGTTGCCTTAGTGAGCATTCGCTCCTCGCTGCTTGCCATTCGAGGCTAGATCTTCGCGACTGGTGGCGTGTAGCATGCAGAGGGTCTGGGTTGTCCCTTGTCAGTTTATTCTCAATCGATAGCATCCAGCTCTGGAGTTTGGCAGCTCTCGCGGCAGAATGCAAGGACGAGCCACCACTGGGAGTGATTAGGTGCACATGCAATTTTCGCTTCTTTCTCGGGATGGTTTAATTAGAGAGGGGTCGCCTGCCTGCCTGCCTGCCTGCCTGCCTGCCTGCCTGCCTGCCTGCCTGCCTGCCTGCCTGCCTGCCTGCCTGCCCATTTATGCGTTTTTGTTTTCCTGACCTCAATTCTCCTTTAGATTGTAGCTGTTCTGCCGGAATAGGCGCTCGTGCTCCCTATCACAACTGCTTGCTTGTCACGCAATGCATTCGTGACCTCCTTCCAACACCTCAAAATGATTGGCAAGATGATTTTTCGTTTTGGGAAAAGTAAAACTGAGGTGAGGCAAAAACATTACTTTAAGCATTTGAGTGGAAATGTAATCGGCTTGAACCATTAATCTTAGCTCTTTGTTGGTAAAACAACACAATGTGTGGGTAGTCCTCAAGGTTTTTGCTGTCTAGCAGACACGCACTGATTGCGAACGCAATATACCATGCTTTGGCGAATGCTGTCGTAGGCGTTACCCTCGACTTCTTCTGATAAATATTGCTAGTGTTCGAGTGCTGTTTGCTGAACCGGTCCCTTTGACACTGACACCATGGATGACTTATTCGATTTTGGTGAATGGAAAGGCTGAAGTGCATCCAGTGGGAGGTGTTGGGCACTGCCTCACGAATTTGAAGACTTCGACTCCTCTCCTACGCTATTACTCTACAGTGTGGATCGCTGGCCTAGTTTCCTACAACTCAGAGGATTGTACCTCTTCTCCTTGGCTAGAACCTCCAGTAGGTAAGTGCACCCCGGTCCCATTTTTAGAGCTGAGGAAATTGAGTGCTCCTCACGATCGCTGGCCAGCACCCCTCCTTTCAGTGGAATCTGACAAGATTCCCAGCAGTCTTGTTCCACTTCTTATTTGCGGCATTTGTGCAGAATCGTGGGCATTTATCGGTGCTTGGCCATGGTGAAGGTTGCTTTTGTTAGTGGTGGTGGTGGTGGTGGTGGTGGTGGAGGTGGTGGTGGTGGTGGTGGTGGTGATGGTGGTGGTGGTGGTGGTGGTGGTGGTGGTGGTGGTGGTGGTGGTGGTGGTGGTGGTGGTGGTGGTGGTGGTGGTGGTGGTGGTGGTGGTGGTGGTGGTTGTGGTTGTGGTGGTAGTAGCAGTGATGCAAAATTTGGGAATCAAGTCCGGCATCTAAATTAATTTGTTTAGTTGAATGGCATTTGGGCATCTGGCTTCTTCTTAGAAGCAGGTTGGACCGGGTGATGACGCTTGACTTGTTTTAATTATGAGTGAAATTATTGTTAACTCTTTGCACCTTGTTATGCACTGCGTTCTAGTCAACAGTTCTAAACCAAGCACTAGTATTTTAATTAGCACTCTCGCATTTGTATTTGTGGTGATTTGCAGATGAATTGGTTACCTCCAGACTGCCTTCACTTGGCTCGTCCTGATGTCGAAGTGCGTGCAATTCCACGTCTTGCCATTTGGTCTTGCGGACGACAGCACTGATGGTTTCGAGATAGTGCGATAGGCTGTCGGCTGCTGAGGTCGATCTGATGCAGGGAACAAAGCTATCTTCGAGGTTGGGATGCCGTGGTAGTTTTACGTGGCTAGGATAGAGACAGTGAATGATACCAAGGCGGTAAGCTTATTGCAAAGCATCCATGCAGTTGCACGAAAGAGGTGTGATTATTTTCGTTCTCAAATGCACATGGTGTGGTGGTGACGAGTGCATTCATGGCTTGAGGTAAGACAGCAAAAACCTTGAGGACTACCCACACATTGTATTGTTTTACCAACAAAGAGCTAAGATTAATGGTTCAAGCCGATTACATTTCCACTCAAATGCTTAAAGTAATGTTTTTGCCTCACCTCAGTTTTACTTTTCCCAAAACGAAAAATCATCTTGCCAATCATTTTGAGGTGTTGGAAGGAGGTCACGAATGCATTGCGTGACAAGCAAGCAGTTGTGATAGGGAGCACGAGCGCCTATTCCGGCAGAACAGCTACAATCTAAAGGAGAATTGAGGTCAGGAAAACAAAAACGCATAAATGGGCAGGCAGGCAGGCAGGCAGGCAGGCAGGCAGGCAGGCAGGCAGGCAGGCAGGCAGGCAGGCAGGCAGGCAGGCAGGCAGGCAGGCAGGCAGGCAGGCAGGCAGGCAGGCAGGCGACCCCTCTCTAATTAAACCATCCCGAGAAAGAAGCGAAAATTGCATGTGCACCTAATCACTCCCAGTGGTGGCTCGTCCTTGCATTCTGCCGCGAGAGCTGCCAAACTCCAGAGCTGGATGCTATCGATTGAGAATAAACTGACAAGGGACAACCCAGACCCTCTGCATGCTACACACCACCAGTCGCGAAGATCTAGCCTCGAATGGCAAGCAGCGAGGAGCGAATGCTCACTAAGGCAACGACGCATGTTCTGATGGCCTGGAAGCTGGTCTACTCATCGGAGGTACAGCAATGGAGCACCCGAGTGACCTCCTTAATTAAACATACATCAAACACGTTGCCTTTCCTCTAGCCTTCCTTCAGCCATGTCACTAGCTGTCGCAGTCATCAAGCTCAATCGAACCAGGAAGATGTCTTCCGTCATCGCCACAGATCCCTCCTGGTAGTTTAATTGGATCTGCAGTTTTACCCTCCATGCATCTGGGTTTGGGGGAGACAGAGACATGCGTTGGGCATCGTGAGTGTCCGTAGTTAGTCGTAGGAAGGCAGGCCCAAAGTCAACTGTCAGACTCCTGTCAAAACAACAGTCTCAAGATCACATCATCGACAAAGCAGACACGTACCACGATGGCTGCCAGTAAAATATCAACTGCAGCACCCACTCACCACCTCTTGCATCTTAGGTATTCATCAACCACAATCCGCCTGCCCTAACCCAGCAATGCACTCGATGCCACCAACTCGCTGGCGGCAGTTGGAATAGAAGCACAAAACCCGTACTTGCTGAAGTGCAAGTGCAATGGACCACAACTGGACAACCAGTAGTCTCACTCACTGCAGCACTCTATAAACGGCTACCTATTGGTGATTTCGATTAATCTGCAGTCCAGCTGCACAGCTGTGAGAAGTAGGGCACCACTTTGAGTCGTTCGAGAAAGACAACAGCCTGTGTTGTTAAGTTTATTCACACCATCTTATAAGTGGTCGCACAGCGTAGATTGCATCAAGTTGCCGCCGACGAAGACTTATTGTGTGCACACGATTGAGGATCAACTTGGTATCACTTCAGCGAAACAGTTGCAGGCTAAACATTTCAGAGGAATCAGCCGACCTAGACAAGAAACCCAACTGATGCCCAACACGTCACAACTCAATAGGCAAACTAAGGTGAGAGCAGCACACGACATCGAGGCGATTTGCATTGTACACTGGCCAAAGCTAAGCCAAGTAAGTCGGCTTCTATCGCATCTTTGGGAAGTGTCCCTCAAAGGCAGCAGGTGTTGGATTGGCGGAAGCCGTCGGCATGAACTTGGGCCCACAGATGGGTAGCCGCTGAACTCTGTCGTGCAAATTTCTCCGACGCCTACACATTCTCCTCTCCCAATTTTCCCTTCCACTGCAAATGCTACTGCCACTCAGCTGTCGTCTTCCACAACATCGCTTCATTCTCCAGCTGCTCCTTGGGAAAATTAAACGCCACCAACAACCTAATGCACCGCCTGGAATCCTACTATTTGTACAGTCATTTTCCGGCAATTTGCTCATTAAGGCTGCGATTGCTTCCAGTTAGCTACTCTCCAGATGTCCAACAACTCATAACTGACAACCTGTTCCTAAGGTAACCTATGTTTGCATGGCTTTGAATCAAGCCTAAACGTGGGATGGTTGGTGCGTTCGACCCCCACACGTCCCAAACTTGGGTGAGTAAAGCCGGCAAGGTGCCGATTTCTCTTAACCACAGAAACTCATTGCAGCAAAACAACATCACCGAATTCGATTCGAGGCCTATGACAGACAACCGACTCTGTGAGTTGCTCTTGATGCCAGACCTGATGCGGAGGAAGGAGACTTAGGAAGTGTGTCTCCGGATCAATCATATGTGCATGAGATTCATGATCTGCAGTTTGATTTGCGAAATCGTGAAACCGTATTTCCAATGCACCCTATTCTGTGCCACTTTGAGGAAGTCAAGTTCATAACATGGAGTGACGAGGCAGGTAACATGGAAGGGATTGCGAGAAGGTGCGGTGATGAAGTGTTTGTGCGATTGCAGTGGTAGTGGTGGTTTCTGGACCATCCGGAGTTAACAGTATCGCTCTGCGCCACTTCAGTGAGTGTTGTGCCAGCAGACAATCTCAGCGTTGATAGCAGATATTTTCCTGCAGTACCGTGAAATGTTGCGAATCCAGAGCAGACTCGGGTCGTAACACAAAGCAAGATGCTTTTCATACATTGCGTCCCCACGCAATTGAACAGCAGCTTTATGGTTTCACGACACAGCACCTGCTGATTCTACTAGAATTCAGGAGAACGCTAGTCAGTTTAGCCTGCTCGACATCCCCAAATGACTGTGCGCAATCGGGTCCAACTGAATGCAGCTCGCCTCTACCGTAATTATGACCACCATGCTGTGAGTCGGAGTGTCATCATCTAAGGACAGCACCGATCGTCGCGCACTGCATGGGAGGGAGAGCAGCTGCAATAATGCACCTTATTCTACACTCTACTTTGCGTTGCAATGTCACCCATTCACTTAGTTCCGGCTTCCAAAACGCCATTTGTGAGAATAAAAGCTGCGGAACAATATTTTACATGCATTAGCGACCTAGGGTGTGCTGGAATTATGTGTACTTTCACTCCTCAATCACATACTTAGTAAGTAGGAACGGTAGCGAGGCATGTGAAACGGTAATTAAGACGCGAAGCCGAAAGGAGAAATTGGCTAATTCTCTTCTGCTGTACTATACCATGCATAAATTGTTTCATTAAATGCACCATGATTCGGTTTGCATTTCTTTCATGCGATCCCGAAGCCGATGCGAAAGCAATTGGTTTCAGACGGATACAAGTGGCTTAAGAGGAAGCTGGGTGCAGCCGTACCAGGCGCGTGTGAGGCATGGGATGAGTGCATCACCGATGCCACTGCAAAGACGAATTATTGGCGGTGTGCAATCAAAGTGACTTCGCTCTACTCTGCGTTAGTCTCCCGAGTCAATAGCCGACACTCTCTGATGATGGTAAAGTACTTGTTTCAACACGGAAGCTTTCCATTAGCGTGGGCACCCAAATGCAGCAAGGTAGATCATCCAGGTGTCTAACGATGGTGTGTGTGCAAACGAGTTGCAGTTTGGCCAAAATTTCTCCTCTCCAAGTGACAACGTGTCTCACGGTAAAGCCTGTGTGCAGGATGTCTCGCCGGGAAAGGAAACATCTGTTTGGCATGGATCAAGCCCTTTGACTTAAAAAAGCCCGAAATAAGCTATTGAGATCCAGAGCACCACCAATCCTCTTGACCAATGCAGTGGCACATTAAAGGGAATCCGGTGATTCCTGCAATATTCAAAAGCGCCTCTCACCTTTGTTTGGGTGGGCAATCACTGGCTAATAAAACCTCTCAAGGTGATCTATCCATTTCGCCTTGAGATCAAGGACTCTTGCCTGATAAATGCACTAAAGAGGCGACTCCGCGT
This sequence comes from Taenia multiceps, assembly GCA_001923025.3. Taxonomy (NCBI): domain Eukaryota; kingdom Metazoa; phylum Platyhelminthes; class Cestoda; order Cyclophyllidea; family Taeniidae; genus Taenia; species Taenia multiceps. The sequence continues at coordinate 609,754 of CM010317.1, read as the reverse complement.
TCATCCAAATAATGCAGAGCCGACCTTGGCTGTTTCTCTTGGTGTAATCTGTCCACGAAATTGGGCAATGCACGCATGCAACACAAGGAGCCCACTCTCTAAAGTCCATGTTTAGTCCATGTAACCACAGGCGGGGTGTCGAATTCGCGAAACCAGTTTGCTCGACGGGTCCGCACAGGTAACGTGGCGTTACACGGTGCGCAAATTTTAGCGCAAAATGCTTCCACAGTAACAAAGCACCCATGTGTGGCAATTTTGCTGGTGCCGCAACAAAGCGCTACCTAAGCCACTTTGAGACTGCATTGCATAGACCCACATCATTGTGTCCCATACTTCCATCTCGGTGCCGCAGCCTTCTTGTTTAGCTTACCACCTCAACAAGCTAAGTAGGATTCATAAACACCACTAGTATGGTAACATTTCAACATTTTTCATGCATTTAAGAGGATTTAGTTGTGAGTCTTGTGCACTGAAGCATGAGGGGTCGTTTAAACTCAACAATGCATCAATGGCGGTAACCACCTCACGACACTACGTGCTTCTGATTGTGCATAGAAGTAGATTCTATATAAAGCAGCTTCTTGCCACACTTTACTATCAAGTAGTAATCATCAGCAGCAGAGCAAATTCACAATTACGAAAATACGTTCAAAGTTACTAGAGTATTTGAATGAAGACTGGTCTTACTTAACTTGCTTTGTAGGAAAGCAGCCAAGTCTTGATCCTCAGGGTGCATGCCTGCCCTTACAAATCCATTTTCCACAGCCCAACCGCTTGCCCAATTGTGCTGCAATGTTTGAGTCAACGAGACTCCAAGACCATTGGTCACAACCAGCTTTTATTTGATAGTGGTCTCCAGACCGGTTAGCAGAACTTCCTGCTTGGTATTCCGCTCACATGCATTGTTTGCATTCGCCAATGACAAGATTGAAATGTCCAGTGTTCCAGTGGGAGAAAATGTACTTGAATTCTTCCGTCGGATCTGTTAGATCGTGTGATTGTTGCATTGGATAGCGTAGTTACCTTGTCATTGGCAATCTCTCTGCAAACATCAAAGCATCCAGTGAATAGCACCGTCCCATTTGCCATTTTACTGACAGTGAATTACTGCAAATCACTTCAACGCATAGGGTTCCGCCAGTCCCTCATATTCTGTCATGGCAACCTCACCTATTTGTTAAGGGGTGAAAACAAATGCACCGACGGATGTTCTGCTAATGACGAGTGCATACTTTGCATCATTCTGCAACAAAGCATACAAATGCATGGGATAATATGGAACGTTGTGAACTGTCCCCTCACGACAATTTAAGTGAACCACGCTTGCTTCATTAAAAGAGGCAGCCTGCAACTGCACCTCCTTCAATTCGGCCATGAACGCGTGTATAAACTTAAGATTAACGATACGATGGGCGGAAAATAGCGCTTGCATAGTGCGCAGACTGACACAAGTGACGCAGCTGTGAGTTGAAGCGGTCGGTCATGCAAAACGTGTCCTCCCAAAGCAAACCACGTAGTGATTCTTCAATAAAGCCCCAAATGCAGCGCAAGCACTGTCCACAGCTCCTCCTGAACTATACGGCCAAGGTCCTATGAAACTAAACCAAAACAGAAGTTGCACCTGGGGGTTCGGATGACTTGCTCGTTATGCACAACTGTCCACTGTGTTCATTTAGGCGAACGGTTTCAGGTCCCACATCGAAGCCGCACCTGCGCGCCACATAAAGAAAAGGACAGGCACAATACGGGGACTGAAACCTCAAAACAGCGATTAAAAAGCCAAAGCACAAGCAGAATGTAAAGAGTCCCAACTGCAAAAGCTGGAACTTCAAACTCTAACCACTGCTCTGCTTCATTGTGCCGCAAATCACACGAAGGCGGGCTACCGCATGAAGCCTCAAGTCAGGCATAAAAGAGGTATTCGCCTACCTTCCACCGAATTAAGCTGATGCCGTCCACGACTATCACCATCAACCAGAGACCGAATGGCAGATCTCCAGCCAACCTTAGCGTAGAACTCGTGTGAGACAAGTGTTGCAGCACCTGGAGTCACTGTCAGGAGGCAGTGTGGGGATCGGTTGTGAATGATGAAGAAGTAGCATACCACTGGAGAAGATTGTCTGACATGGCACAGCAGGCACTCAGGCGTTGGGAGGCAACTCAACTGCCATCAAGCATCACTGTCGTTCCACTCGCCTCTGTGGCGACAAAGTCACGGCCGCCTCCCAAACGCAGAAGGAGGAAGGCGCCGAAGCGACGAAGGCACAACGTGCAGAAGGTAAGTGGAAGTAGAGGGAGAGCTAAAGGGACGCCCGAGGGCTCCCCACTGGCAAAAACTGTGCACCCGAGCGAGCCCGATTAGAGCCCGTCGCAGGCTTCAACACAGCGGAGTGCAATGCTGAGCCTCCACCTGGGGCCAGAGCCTTGCTGATCACCCTGAACCCGGCGCCAGGTAAGTTTGATGCGCTGCCACCCACACCACACCCCCTCCCACCCCACCACTTGCACCTCCTATCCTGCTTCGCCAACACCGCACACTGCACCGCGTTTCTGCCATGCTGTGCATTGCTTCACTCACACACTTGCCCCTTCTGCGCCAGCCCACACCAACACCCACCTCTCCCCTCCATCATCGCATTCACCCGCCTGCTGTCCACGGAAACCTACTTTTCCACTTCAGTAGTACCCTCTGTCACGCCTCGTGTGCGTCTCGCATCTCAAGTGGCACGTCATGCCGCAGTGTCCGCTGCTCGGTAGTGTGGAGTGGATGATGGAGAAGCGTTCTCTTTCTTTGGTTATCTGAAGAAGTGTGGGAGGCAGAATTCATGGACACAACAAATGCTGAATCTCTCGCCTGTTTTCTTTAGTTGCTGCATTTGTCAATAGGAGTTACTTAAAACGCTACATAGTAAACGAGGCGCTAATTTTGTAGTCCATTTATATATGAAACGACGTAAGACCCGTAATAGTCAAAGACGCACTCAAATCTGCCCAAATATTTGAAGGATTTCTAATACCATTCAAGTCCAGCTGATGAAGGCATATACCTTTACCGGTGTCTGTTTGCGTATAGAGATGGAGGCACTGCGCCAAATAAGCGCTTTGTCGTTCAAGGCGCTCGCAGGTGGTAAAATGAGAGTGTCAAGCTGTATTTTCTTGCCAAGCTTGGAAGTAGCATCCCGTCGTGCATTGATTATTTGCTGCTACACAAAGACAAGCGAGCGCAGGATTGCTGTCAGAGTGTGAGTCGTGGTGCAGCTACATTTGTCTCCTCTGCCACCTGCAGCGGTTCATGGACTAGTATTACTTTCCGAGCAACACTACCAGTAAACTGCATTGTCTGCATCGTCCGCAAAGCGCAGGTCTGCACTCATCCATTCGCAGCTTATTACAATAATATGTGCTTCTACAACGCGCACCTCTCGTGGGATTCGAAGAGAGGGAAGAGTTGAGAATCACCAGAAAGAGCACATATGGATTACACTCAAGTGGAGTGCCCTGATAAGCCAGTTGAAAAGGTGACGAAGTAGCCATGGAGTACATGCTTGTTTGAATACACCCTTTGGGAGGAAAGTGAGCGATGCGTGCTAACTGCATGAGCAGGTCGCCGCCATTGGCTTCAGAGGAGGTAACATACTTAGCACCTAGATAGTCTCTACCCCTGTGGATTTGGAGAGCTGGGAAACCAGGGTGGAGATAATGTAGGCAGGCGGAGAACAAGGAATTTGATGAGGTTGGGGGCTTGAAATAGAAACGTAAGCAAACGGTGCACTTGTGCCAGAATACCAGAGCTCAATTTGAACAAGCTTTGAGTACGCAGCTGATTTTTCACTGTTATAACCTTTATTCATTTTCTTATTGTTTAACTGCGTTTCCCGAGTCAAGTTGAGAATTTCTTGAGCTAAATAACATTTTGTTGTTAATCCTCGTTATTTCCTTTCTACCACTAAGAGCCTCCTTTAAATGCCTTGAAGTGGAAGTGATGTCTGATTTATGCGCAGTGGAAATCGTATGCCACTTATGCAGTCATCACCTCTAGTTTGGCAGCTTCCGCAAGGGTGGAATTTCATACTACCTGCACCACTGCACAAGCATCGCAAGGAATGCAAGTTCTTTGGCACTCATTCGATTCTTTAGCTAACGGAGATATATCGACTCGTTGGTACGATTCGTCGAGTTGTAGTAGGGAAGTGGGCTAGTACAATTGTAGGCAATAACTAGAAGTGAGGCTTTCTGTGGTCGTATGCTCGTGTTCTTCTGCAAGTCGTTGAAGCATCAATTGTAGGCGGCGAATGCACCTGAGGTTTATGATTTTCTCACTGCAGTGTCCATCATTCCTACAAGCTACCGCGAATCAAGAAGAGCATTGAATATGGATTTCCTATTCACTTACAGCATTCACGACTTAGAAATAAGTAGTGGGAAGCTCTCTTGATCACCCCATCCGTCAAAGCACACTATTGGAACCCAAAAACAACCCATCCAAGCGACGTTGCGGTAATGATCACTAGCAAACACATTTGCGTTGATGACTACCACTATTACCACAATGTCATGACGAAGAGCGTTTGAGTCCTCAGGGTGATTTGGCATGAAGGACTCAGCCTAGATCCTGCACAGACCTAAAGGAGAAGGATTAAGAAGCGGCGAGGAAGGCGAAACATATTCCTAAAAGTCGTATGCCACTAAACCCCTCGAATAAGCCTAACGATAAATGCCACAAATCAGGTAAGAAAATGCAACACAGGCGTATCGGATTCTATTTTTACTAAAATTTGCCAATTGGATTCACTTAGCCTTAAGATGAGCACACCTGTTAGGTGTTAAAATATTCCCCAAAATGTTTCTTTTAAGTATTCTAGCAGCCACTAGAAAATTGGCTGAAATTAAGCATCAAATGTAGGAAAATGGCAAGTTTTGTCAGCATGAGTTGTGACTCAAACTCATTTCTCGATGGGAAGAAAATGGAGCGCTTTTGCACCATCCACTCCACAATGCCTAGCAGCGGAAACTGCACTCAATTTATATGAGCGATGCATTCGTGAGCAGTCCTCGACTATCACCATCGACCAGAGGGCGAATTGCAGATCTCCAGCCAACCTTAGCGTAGAACCCGTGTGAGACAAGTGTTGCAGCACCTGGAGTCACTGTCAGGAGGTAGTGTGGGGATCGGTTGTGAATGATGAAGAAGTAGCATACCACTGGAGAAGATTGTCTGACATGGCACAGCAGGCACTCAGGCGTTGGGAGGCAACTCAACTGCCATCAAGCATCACTGTCGTTCCACTCGCCTCTGTGGCGACAAAGTAACGGCCGCCTCCCAACCGCAGAAGGAGGGAGGCGCAGAGGCGACGAAGACACAATGTGCAGAATGTAAGTGGAGGTAGATGTAGAGCTAAAGGGACGCCCGAGGGCTCCCCACTGGCAAAAACTGTGCACCCGAGCGAGCCCGATTAGAGCCCGTCGCAGGCTTCAACACAGCGGAGTGCAATGCTGAGCCTCCACCTGGGGCCAGAGCCTTGCTGATCACCCTGAACCCGGCGCCAGGTAAGTTTGATGCGCTGCCACCCACACCACACCCCCTCCCACCCCACCACTTGCACCTCCTATCCTGCTTCGCCAACACCGCACACTGCACCGCGTTTCTGCCATGCTGTGCATTGCTTCACTCACACACTTGCCCCTTCTGCGCCAGCCCACACCAACACCCACCTCTCCCCTCCATCATCGCATTCACCCGCCTGCTGTCCACGGAAACCTACTTTTCCACTTCAGTAGTACCCTCTGTCTCGCCTCGTGTGCGTTGCTGTCAAGGAGAAGCCACACTGATAAAAGACTTACCTTTCCAATGCTTATCCAAGCATTAGGCTTCATTATCTGGTGTCCCTTGTAGTAGGTTAATTATTCAGCCCGCAATTAATGTGCGACCTCTCTTCCAACAGTGAACAGTGCAGACTCTTACTTGGTGGGTTCAGCTACACAATCACACACACACACACACATACACCCACACACACACACCTGAAACTTCGACACCTCTGCTCGTGTGATGTCATTCATGCAGGCATAGAAACACCAGCCCCTCCACACCATTCCTTAACCATCTAAGAGTGAATGAAATGAAAGTCCTCTGAACTCACGGAAGGCATCATGACAGTGCTCATACAATGTGACAAGTGTTTATTTAGGCAGAGGTGGCGAGGCCCCAATGCCATGTGCGCCGACTGAGGTTTGTGCGCTAGAACAAATAAGGAACCCAGCACCGTTATAAATGCATGGAGCGATGCACACCTTATGCTTCTGATCACGCCTCCGAGAATCAAGGGAGTAAACGGCGTCACACATTGGCACTAGGTATCATAGTTTGTGCTGTCTAACAAGCTTATCACAAGCGCTTGCTTCAAAACCTGAGATTTTACTCGTGGTGCACAGAAGAGAAGGCCATACTCCTCGCTTTTGGGAATGCTTGTGTGGGAATCTATACTTTCGAAACAAATGTGTTGAAGAGAATCTATAGGCAATTGAAAGGCTGCCTAGAGTAGAAGCTGCAATGAGGTTTGAAGAGTGGGCCAGACCACCTTCGATCAGTAAAACGTAAAATAAAATAAACGAGAGAACTCCAGTCGTTCTCGTTAGTCGATCCACTAGGGGTGTGAAGCGAACCAACTCCAGCATAAATGCCTGCTGCACCGCGAATTCAAGGTCACGACGGGCCAATCCGTAAGCGGTGTCATTCGGAGTCGTCAGATGATGCAATTTTCGCATGTCACCATTCCACCGTTAAGGCAGCACCGCAGATGACTTTTCTTAGAGTGAACCTACCTTTGTCAAAATTTGCGAGGCGCATGATAGAACATGGCTGCGGCGTAACATTTGACAGCTCGAAATGCTTTTGGCAGAATTGTCAAGCACAGGCCGAGCAACGCTTACTCGTGATTCGCCCAGGCTCTACGAATCAACAGCTGCTTCATTAAAGGAACTAATCAATCCTGCGAATCAAGTCGTCCTCAACCCGCCTGATTACTAACTCGATGTTAACTGGAAATGACGGAGCCCTATTTATAGAGCATTTTGCTACTTATGCTAAAAGTTGGTGCGCAGATGAAATCGCACTAGTGGCGTGAAATCCAAAGGGAAATGCCAATGTGTCGCCTGCTCGCTCTGGCTTCCGAGGCACTTCACACACTCTTCCACCGACCAGTAAGTTGTTTTAACTTGCACTAGATCGACCCCACTTTGTTGCTCTTTCAGAAGTGCTGAGCCGTGCAATAGCGCTAACTGGCGAGCTAGACAGTAGACCACACTCAGCCAGGAGGCGGGTTCATTCTACGCGGAGAGTATCTGCATCGTGTGCTTTGTGATGAGGTGTGGGTGCACCTGAGGCGGGTAACGCATATACGGGTCTGGTGCCTGAGTCATGACAGGTCGATAACACGTGAAAGCGTCAGTCCTGGCCTAGGACACCACGTTGACTGGCGGTGGGACGCATGTATGACCCTGTTGGACTAACCCTACCATCCTTGACTAATGAATGACCCAGTAACAGTCGTAAGAACAGTCGAACATAGTCGCAGTCTGTCCCTTCCATTGCTACAAAGTGCTTTGAAACACTCCACCACTTGCTACATCACCTACACCGCTACTTCACTTGCCATTAATGCTTCTGCGAAGGTGACCACCCGTGATACTAGCTGACGTGTCGTCTGTCCTGACTGCACACTGCCACCGAGGGGCAACTGACCAAACATGGACAACTAGAAGAGAGATTTCCGCACCAATCGAGAAGCGGCCAGTGAATCAGCCTCAAAGCGTCGCATGTTGGTTCAAAAGCTAACGATCATGAAACAGCAGCTTATAACGTTGTTTGATTGTACTTTTGCTGCCAAAATTGGTGCTGTTTATTGGAGCGATTTTCTCCGGGAACGTAGGGCGTGAACAAGGCCTTCGATTCCTAAACAAGTTAGGTCATCGACCTTCACTAAGGTGCAGTTAGCAGATGAGCTATGTTTGGGTCAAGCAGTGTGAACCAGTGATGTAAAATTGTGCCTGAGGAGAGGTCATGGCAAGAATTTAGCAGAAAGAGTTTAAGTCAACTGCCAGAGTTTGACTAAGGAATAATAGTCTGCAGTATCCACCCTGTGCTGCCGCCCTATTTTGGAAGCTATGTTTGCTGAGTCGTTCCAACAATCACCGGATGGCACCATTTCTTCCAATGTGTCTGACGGGAGTGCCAAGAGTCCTCACACTTCGCATCAGCAGTACTTTTGCTGAACCTTGGACATTTGTGAGCACTTGGCTATGTGGGGAGTCGGCTGTCTCGTCCACGATGGATTTGTGAGGCACCTTTGCCTGATGACAATTGCATACGAGTAGGGTATGTTTGATCGAACGGTACTGAAGGCACCCAACTAGCCTTAAGAAATGAGGTGGTTAGGTGCCATAGGGTAGGTGGTGAGGTGGTGATGAAGTTGTTTTGGTTTTGCAGTGGTGAGTTAACAGTTTGCAACGATGGGTGGAGTCGTAAAAATACGCAACTTGCGATACGCAGTGACTTAATCAAGAGTTTTGGCATAATTATGGTTTTGAGGTTGCATTTGAGAGGCCAGAGCAGCAGTGGTTTGTGGACGAAGTGGTCGCCTTCGGACTGCCACTATGCGCGACATTACTGATATCGATTCCCTTGCAGTTCTAGGTCAGCAGCATTAAATATGTGGAGGGCGGTGCTGGTGTCCAGCAGGGTTGTCAGTTGAAATTTTGAAGGTGATCACTGGGAAACTGTATCCTACATGGCTTCGAGGCGGTGGGAAATGCCTGTCATGTGGCCGTTGGCGGTTGGAGTGTGTTTTGGAGTAGAAAGGGATTGTCACTTAGTCAAGATAATTAGGTGGTTGCATACGGTTGAGTTTGTAGTGTTTGATGGAATTGCTCACAAGCACCCAAGTGATGGCTTATATGCGAAGAAGTCGGCGTTTGTTCTTGATGATCGTCTCTTACTTGATGGTGGAAAGTGAATTGTCGGGCTGAGGTAAGATGCTAGGACTGTCCTATCTTGCGGTGCAGGTAGTAGTATTTAAGTGCGCCAGTAAATTCTTGGTGGATGGCCATTTCATAGGTTGGTTGCCTGGTCTGAAGAGTGCCTCGGAATCGTTATTTGGCTGTGATGATGACCATTTTGCTGACTCTGGGTGTCGGAGTCGCAGCTGTTGCGGTGAGTAGGATTGCGATTGTAGTGTCGCCGCGTCGGTGGCGTGGAGGCAGATGGGTCCGTAGGGTGCATAAAGCTGATGCACATCGACCATGAAGAGCGAAATTAATGCCGCCTCTGCTCGCCACTGCTGCCACCTCACTGTGGCACTAGAGTGAGGATGTCCGACCACTTCAGCTAGGTGTCTTCTGTCAAAAGAGTGCTCGCGATTTAACCGGCTGGAACATTTGTCCACTTCGATGTGCCCCATATTGTGGCGCCTTTCCCCACCTCTCATGTTCTGCTATAGATTCATTGCAATACGATGTGTTTATTGTTTTGCAAGCTTGGGTGCAGCAATTCCATTGTATCGTCCTAACAGACCACGAAAAGTGCGTTAGTAAAAATTCGTGTTAGAATGTTAAAAGGTGAGTAGGTTTGGATGTGTGAGAGAAGGCTGTGCTGTAGATGAGGTAATGCAGGGCAAAGAAACACGTTGCGATCGGATGGTGTGGTGATCGCACTTCCCATAACCAGACGGTGATTTGCCATTTTGCTGATCAGTACCAAAATGCCCCAATATCTACTTCCCCTGGTGCAGTCTGCCATTTCAGCTCCATTGTAAACAGTCCGTGCCTACTGCATTGGATCTGGTCTGTTCCTCACATCACTTAAGCACCATTATTCGACGAAGTGAGACCCACTGAATGCAAAAGCTTTAACCGAAGCATTAATAAACTTTTGTGTGATTTCAAAATACTTCTCACGAACGCAACCTCTTTAGCCTCTCCTTCACTTCTGCTATGCATTTCGTTCCCAAGTTACCATCGCCCATTTCCCAAAATAATTTGTCCATAAATCATAAACGAGTCAATAGCTTTAAGCATTTATCCTACTATGACGTCAAAGCAATGACAAATCAAGTTCGACACTGCCGACAAATTGAGGCATCGCGTTAGCTCAAATAATGCCTGATGGAGGAAGCGTTGGACGCCTTCCTCATTTGCGTACACCTCTTGCTGTTCCAAATTGCACTTGAGCATTGTTCAAGACTGGCGCAAAAAATGCTCAGTCAGAACGAGCGACAACCATGGGCCTAGTGCATGGGTAGAGGCAGGAGAGGGTGATAAGGTAGGGGTGCACAAGGTATTCCAAGTTCAGCACTACGCCCTGACGACAAACGACGTCGTGCCATTCCCAAAATGTGGGCTGGAATTCGAATAAGTGGTGAGGCAATCATAGAACATGCACTCTCATACCACCTTGCACACACACTTTCAACATTCTGCTCACCCCTTTGCACTGCACCTGGCGACTAATCAAAAAGCAAGCAAAAACTCACCTATGCAAACGCTTGTGATAAGCTTGTTAGACTGCACAAACTATGATACCTAGTGCCAATGCATAAGGTGTGCATCGCTCCATGCATTTATAACGGTGCTGGGTTCCTTATTTGTTCTAGCGCACAAACCTCAGTCGGCGCACATGGCATTGGGGCCTCGCCACCTCTGCCTAAATAAACACTTGTCACATTGTATGAGCACTGTCATGATGCCTTCCGTGAGTTCAGAGGACTTTCATTTCATTCACTTTTAGATGGTTAAGGAATGGTGTGGAGGGGCTGGTGATTCTATGCCTGCATGAATGACATCACACGAGCAGAGGTGTCGAAGTTTCAGGTGTGTGCGTGTGTGGGTGTATGTGTGTGTGTGATTGTGTAGCTGAACCCACCAAGTAAGAGTCTGCACTGTTCACTGTTGGAAGAGAGGTCGCACATTAATTGCGGGCTGAATAATTAACCTACTACAAGGGACACCAGATAATGAAGCCTAATGCTTGGATAAGCATTGGAAAGGTAAGTCTTTTATCAGTGTGGCTTCTCCTTGACAGCAACGCGTCGCATAAGCTCATGGAAACAAATTGTCAACTGATCTCTAAGAGTATATTCCACTCACAGGTTCATCTGATGGTTGTTGGGTAACCGCTGGAATAAATGCTACAAATTTTCGCCTGCAAAATTCACAACTCACAAATGCATCGCTCACACGAATTGGGTGGAGTTAATGCATTAAATTTTGTCATTAGCTCCACACTACTGGGCTACACACACTTCGGCATGACGTGCCACTTGAGATGCGAGACGCACACGAGGCGAGACAGAGGGTACTACTGAAGTGGAAAAGTAGGTTTCCGTGGACAGCAGGCGGGTAAATGAGATGATGGAGGAGAGAGGTGGGTGTTGGTGTGGGCTGGCGCAGAAGGGGCAAGTGTGTGAGTGAAGCAATGCACAGCATGGCAGAAACGCGGTGCAGTGTGCGGTGTTGGCGAAGCAGGATAGGAGGTGCAAGTGGTGGGGTGGGAGGGGGTGTGGTGTGGGTGGCAGCGCATCAAACTTACCTGGCGCCGGGTTCAGGGTGATCAGCAAGGCTCTGGCCCCAGGTGGAGGCTCAGCATTGCACTCCGCTGTGTTGAAGCCTGCGACGGGCTCTAATCGGGCTCGCTCGGGTGCACAGTTTTTGCCAGTGGGGAGCCCTCGGGCGTCCCTTTAGCTCTCCCTCTACTTCCACTTACCTTCTGCACGTTGTGCCTTCGTCGCTTCGGCGCCTTCCTCCTTCTGCGTTTGGGAGGCGGCCGTTACTTTGTCGCCACAGAGGCGAGTGGAACGACAGTGATGCTTGATGGCAGTTGAGTTGCCTCCCAACGCCTGAGTGCCTGCTGTGCCATGTCAGACAATCTTCTCCAGTGGTATGCTACTTCTTCATCATTCACAACCGATCCCCACACTACCTCCTGACAGTGACTCCAGGTGCTGCAACACTTGTCTCACACGGGTTCTACGCTAAGGTTGGCTGGAGATCTGCAATTCGCCCTCTGGTCGATGGTGATAGTCGAGGACTGCTCACGAATGCATCGCTCATATAAATTGAGTGCAGTTTCCGCTGCTAGGCATTGTGGAGTGGATGGTGCAAAAGCGCTCCATTTTCTTCCCATCGAGAAATGAGTTTGAGTCACAACTCATGCTGACAAAACTTGCCATTTTCCTACATTTGATGCTTAATTTCAGCCAATTTTCTAGTGGCTGCTAGAAAACTCAAAAGAAACATTTTGGGGGAATATTTTAACACCTAACAGGTGCGCTCATCTTAAGGCTAAGTGAATCCAATTGGCAAATTTTAGTAAAAATAGAATCCGATACGCCTGTGTTGCATTTTCTTACCTGATTTGTGGCATTTATCGTTAGGCTTATTCGAGGGGTTTAGTGGCATACGACTTTTAGGAATATGTTTCGCCTTCCTCGCCGCTTCTTAATCCTTCTCCTTTAGGTCTGTGCAGGATCTAGGCTGAGTCCTTCATGCCAAATCACCCTGAGGACTCAAACGCTCTTCGTCATGACATTGTGGTAATAGTGGTAGTCATCAACGCAAATGTGTTTGCTAGTGATCATTACCGCAACGTCGCTTGGATGGGTTGTTTTTGGGTTCCAATAGTGTGCTTTGACGGATGGGTGATCAAGAGAGCTTCCCACTACTTATTTCTAAGTCGTGAATGCTGTAAGTGAATAGGAAATCCATATTCAATGCTCTTCTTGATTCGCGGTAGCTTGTAGGAATGATGGACACTGCAGTGAGAAAATCATAAACCTCAGGTGCATTCGCCGCCTACAATTGATGCTTCAACGACTTGCAGAAGAACACGAGCATACGACACAGAAAGCCTCACTTCTAGTTATTGCCTACAATTGTACTAGCCCACTTCCCTACTACAACTCGACGAATCGTACCAACGAGTCGATATATCTCCGTTAGCTAAAGAATCGAATGAGTGCCAAAGAACTTGCATTCCTTGCGATGCTTGTGCAGTGGTGCAGGTAGTATGAAATTCCACCCTTGCGGAAGCTGCCAAACTAGAGGTGATGACTGCATAAGTGGCATACGATTTCCACTGCGCATAAATCAGACATCACTTCCACTTCAAGGCATTTAAAGGAGGCTCTTAGTGGTAGAAAGGAAATAACGAGGATTAACAACAAAATGTTATTTAACTCAAGAAATTCTCAACTTGACTCGGGAAATGCAGTTAAACAATAAGAAAATGAATAAAGGTTATAACAGTGAAATATCAGCTGCGTACTCAAAGCTTGTTCAGATTGAGCTCTGGTATTCTGGTACAAGTGCACCGTTTGCTTACGTTTCTATTTCAAGCCCCCAACCTCATCAAATTCCTTGTTCTCCGCCTGCCTACATTATCTCCACCCTGGTTTCCCAGCTCTCCAAATCCACAGGGGTAGAGACTATCTAGGTGCTAAGTATGTTACCTCCTCTGAAGCCAATGGCGGCGACCTGCTCATGCAGTTAGCACGCATCGCTCACTTTCCTCCCAAAGGGTGTATTCAAACAAGCATGTACTCCATGGCTACTTCGTCACCTTTTCAACTGGCTTATCAGGGCACTCCACTTGAGTGTAATCCATATGTGCTCTTTCTGGTGATTCTCAACTCTTCCCTCTCTTCGAATCCCACGAGAGGTGCGCGTTGTAGAAGCACATATTATTGTAATAAGCTGCGAATGGATGAGTGCAGACCTGCGCTTTGCGGACGATGCAGACAATGCAGTTTACTGGTAGTGTTGCTCGGAAAGTAATACTAGTCCATGAACCGCTGCAGGTGGCAGAGGAGACAAATGTAGCTGCACCACGACTCACACTCTGACAGCAATCCTGCGCTCGCTTGTCTTTGTGTAGCAGCAAATAATCAATGCACGACGGGATGCTACTTCCAAGCTTGGCAAGAAAATACAGCTTGACACTCTCATTTTACCACCTGCGAGCGCCTTGAACGACAAAGCGCTTATTTGGCGCAGTGCCTCCATCTCTATACGCAAACAGACACCGGTAAAGGTATATGCCTTCATCAGCTGGACTTGAATGGTATTAGAAATCCTTCAAATATTTGGGCAGATTTGAGTGCGTCTTTGACTATTACGGGTCTTACGTCGTTTCATATATAAATGGACTACAAAATTAGCGCCTCGTTTACTATGTAGCGTTTTAAGTAACTCCTATTGACAAATGCAGCAACTAAAGAAACAGGCGAGAGATTCAGCATTTGTTGTGTCCATGAATTCTGCCTCCACACTTCTTCAGATAACAAAGAAAGAGAACGCTTCTCCATCATCCACTCCACACTACCGAGCAGCGGACACTGCGGCATGACGTGCCACTTGAGATGCGAGACGCACACGAGGCGTGACAGAGGGTACTACTGAAGTGGAAAAGTAGGTTTCCGTGGACAGCAGGCGGGTGAATGCGATGATGGAGGGGAGAGGTGGGTGTTGGTGTGGGCTGGCGCAGAAGGGGCAAGTGTGTGAGTGAAGCAATGCACAGCATGGCAGAAACGCGGTGCAGTGTGCGGTGTTGGCGAAGCAGGATAGGAGGTGCAAGTGGTGGGGTGGGAGGGGGTGTGGTGTGGGTGGCAGCGCATCAAACTTACCTGGCGCCGGGTTCAGGGTGATCAGCAAGGCTCTGGCCCAGGTGGAGGCTCAGCATTGCACTCCGCTGTGTTGAAGCCTGCGACGGGCTCTAATCGGGCTCGCTCGGGTGCACAGTTTTTGCCAGTGGGGAGCCCTCGGGCGTCCCTTTAGCTCTCCCTCTACTTCCACTTACCTTCTGCACGTTGTGCCTTCGTCGCTTCGGCGCCTTCCTCCTTCTGCGTTTGGGAGGCGGCCGTGACTTTGTCGCCACAGAGGCGAGTGGAACGACAGTGATGCTTGATGGCAGTTGAGTTGCCTCCCAACGCCTGAGTGCCTGCTGTGCCATGTCAGACAATCTTCTCCAGTGGTATGCTACTTCTTCATCATTCACAACCGATCCCCACACTGCCTCCTGACAGTGACTCCAGGTGCTGCAACACTTGTCTCACACGAGTTCTACGCTAAGGTTGGCTGGAGATCTGCCATTCGGTCTCTGGTTGATGGTGATAGTCGTGGACGGCATCAGCTCAATTCGGTGGAAGTAGGCGAATACCTCTTTTATGCCTGACTTGAGGCTTCATGCGGTAGCCCGCCTTCGTGTGATTTGCGGCACAATGAAGCAGAGCAGTGGTTAGAGTTTGAAGTTCCAGCTTTTGCAGTTGGGTTCAACGACAAATTCAAAGGGCGCTATCGGTCACCCTGAGGTGATGGCGGTGTTGGCTTCATTACTTTTATTTTGCTTTCGATCAGAGTCACTATCGGGTAGATTCGAAATCCAAATTCACCCACCGAGCATAGGTGAGTTTTTGCTTGCTTTTTGATTAGTCGCCAGGTGCAGTGCAAAGGGGTGAGCAGAATGTTGAAAGTGTGTGTGCAAGGTGGTATGAGAGTGCATGTTCTATGATTGCCTCACCACTTATTCGAATTCCAGCCCACATTTTGGGAATGGCACGACGTCGTTTGTCGTCAGGGCGTAGTGCTGAACTTGGAATACCTTGTGCACCCCTACCTTATCACACTATCCCGCCTCTACCCATGCACTAGGCCCATGGTTGTCGCTCGTTCTGACTGAGCATTTTTTGCGCCAGTCTTGAACAATGCTCAAGTGCAATTTGGAACAGCAAGAGGTGTACGCAAATGAGGAAGGCGTCCAACGCTTCCTCCATCAGGCATTATTTGAGCTAACGCGATGCCTCAATTTGTCGGCAGTGTCGAACTTGATTTGTCATTGCTTTGATGTCATAGTAGATAAATGCTTAAAGCTATTGACTCGTTTATGATTTATGGACAAATTATTTTGGGAAATGGGCGATGGTAACTTGGGAACGAAATGCATAGCAGAAGTGAAGGAGAGGCTAAAGAGGTTGCGTTCGTGAGAAGTATTTTGAAATCACACAAAAGTTATTAATGCTTCGGTTAAAGCTTTTGCATTCAGTGGGTCTCACTTCGTCGAATAATGGTGCTTAAGTGATGTGAGGAACAGACCAGATCCAATGCAGTAGGCACGGACTGTTTACAATGGAGCTAAAGTGACAGACCGCACCACGTGAAGTAGAAATTGAAGCATTTAGAAACTGATCTGCTAAATGACAAATCACCGTCTGGTTATGGGAAGTGCGATCATGAGGACGAACCGTGGTTGCTTAGTTATGAGGTCAGTATGAAGTATGGGCCACGACAAGGCAAAGTTATCGACATTATCTCAGGCTACAATGGAGTTTAATGCCCAGTAGCCTAGGCAAGAAGGAACATATCATCCGCTAGCAGTTATGGAGCGCTGACTTAATCATGGCAAGGACGACTACTCACGGTCATTGTTTGGCAGCGTTTGTGTCTTTGAACAGCACAGTAAGTCCCGCAATGAGTTAAAGTGGGTATATCAGCATTGACGATGTCGTCAAATGCTTGCTCCTGCCCTCTTAAGCGCGGTGGGTCGGTTAGAGTGGCGGCAATGATCACGATCCGTAAGTTGCCATCAATGTATCAATCTGAAGTTGGTCAAGCGCAATTAACACTGGCGCTACGCTAGCTACAGACAAGGCACCTCTTAGATAAAATGGATGGCTTACCCTCCTTAGTAATGCAAGTGTGGGCGGGTAGTCCCATGTGAATCCATCCATACAAGTAGCAGAGATGGATCAATTTACACGGCTTTCATTTAGCATGTGCTTAATGACACTTATATGAGGTGGTCGTCTGCAACCATGACGTACGTTTTTATAGGCATTTGTCGAGGGGCGTAAGCCTTCAACCTACTGACGACCAATTTCTCTACAGGGGCAACCTTCAGCTGAAACAAATGGATTCTAGCCTGTTCATCGTCAAGCACAATAATTATGCGTTGGACTCACCATCAAGTGAAACATTAAATACATACCTTCACCACGAGTGTGTAGTGGAGGGAGTCGATGAGGAGTGCACTCTAATTGATCTCATCCCATTGAGACAATCAGGGCAAAGCCAAGTGTACAAGCAAGCGCACTCCCCGATGTTTCGATGTTCAAAACCTGAACAAATGAAAAATGCATCTTTTGTTTAAAGTCTTCCGTACAAATTTGTAAAGGAAATGGTTACTCAGGGATAAGTGTTATATATGTTCATACACATATACATATTCATACACATATTTATATATGCATATAATTCTGCTGGCTTGCTGCAAAAGTAGAAGTTTTAAATTTGTCAAGTTTATGCAAACTCGAATTGAAATACAAGCTATTTAAAGGAGGTGTTTTCCTCCAGACTACGGAGAAGGAAGAAATGTCCTACACTTTCTAAACATTACCTGTGAATCAAACAGATTTATGCAATCCCCAGTAATTAGACTTTAGCATTTAGTTTAAACCCTTCTGTTGTATTCTTTCCATAGCCTCTCCTCATGCACCATTTTGCATTACTGATTCACACTGCCTGACCCAAACATAGCTCATCTGCTAACCGCCCATTGGTGAAGGTCGATGACTTAGCTTGTTTAGGAATCAAAGGCCTCGTTCACGCCGCATGTTCCGAGCAAATATCGCTTAAATAGGCAGCACCAATTTTGGCAGTAAAAGTGCAATTAAACAACGTTATAAGCTGCTGTTTCTTGATGGTTAGCTTTTGAACCACCATCCTACGCTTTGAGGCTGATTCACTGGCCAATTTTCGACTGGTGCAGAAATCCCTTTTCTAGTTTTCCATGTTTGCTGAGTTACCCCTCAGTGGTAGTGTGCAGACAAGACGGGCGACACATCAACTAGTATTACGAGCGTTCACCTTCGCAGAAGCATTAATGGCAAGTGAAATAGCGGTGTAGGTGATGCAGCAGGTGTTGAAGGTATTCAAAGCAGCCATCAACAATACACGGAAATCCTACTTTGTAGCAGTGGAAGGGTCAGACTGGGACTGGGACCATGTTCGACTGTTCCCACTACTGTTACTTAGTCATCCATTAGTCAAGGATGGTAGGGTTAGTCCAACAGGGCCATACCTGCGTCCTACCGCCAGTCAACATGGTGTCTTAGGCCAGGACTGACGCGTTTCACGTGCTGTCGACCTGTCATGACTCAGGCACTAGACTTCCGTATATGCGTCACCCACCTCAGGTGCACACGATGCAGATACTCGCCACGTAGAGTGGACCCGCCTCTTGGCTGAGGGCGGTCCACTGTCTAGCTCGCCAATTAGCGCTATTGCACACCTCAGCACTTTTAAAAGAGCAGCAAAGTGGGGAGGATCTAGTGCAAATTAGAGCAATTTACTGGTCAGTGGGTGATTGTGAATGTGTTTTGGTGACCAGAATAAAAAGTCAGATCAGTGACATTTTCTTTTAGATTTCATTCCACTCGTGATATTTCATCTACGCACTAAGTTCTAGCATAAGTGCAAAACTCCAATTATTGCACAGCCTTCTCGTTAATCTGCCCACCTTCCCCATACTAGGGGATGTTGTTGGAATACCCCAGAATTACAGTCACATTTATGCCACTTTGTGGTGGTGGTCGTGGCATGGGAGAGGAAGGCGCCACCACTCCTATTGACTGCATATGTCAGCATCAGGGCCTGTTCAAGGAGATAGGTGCAGGTGATGTCGCGATGACTATCGCGGTGTTTCGAACGCCACCTACCGCCTGTGCATTGGGCACTACCCAGTACCGGGGGATGTGATCAGGTGCAATGTGGTGCAGTGTGATGCAGGAAGAGTCTGGGCAACAGTAAGTACATCCGCGCGTGGAAGTAGGCTTGTGTCTGAAGGGAGTGGCAAGGAGTAGGGCATTGGCACTACCTGAGTATGCACCAGGAAAGCTTAAGTTTTGAGTGTGGCGCTGGATTAAGTAGGTTCCATGCTAGTATGAAGTCCTTTCTCCTGACCATATGTGAAAATCCCAAACCGGAAGTCGCGTGAGAAACTGGGTCACGCACGCTGATGACCTGACTTTAAGCCAAAGTGCCCGACGCAATGGTTGTTTTGGTAAAGGGTTTGGGTTAACACAGGGCTTACTTGACCATTCCACAACAATCGACAGGCGTTCACGAAGGATGGTCCGGGGTCGGTTCACAGCAAAATACTAAAATGAATTCCGACCTGTTCTAGCATGTTTATCAGACAAATCATGATTTACCGTTCAGAGTCATAAATTAAGCAATGTACGCGGAAGAAAATGCATTTTAAAACACGAAGTAGTATGAAACAATTGCAATTGATGATAAATAAATATTGGTAAACCATCTATAAGGGTGCGATGTGGAATGAAGTTCTGATCACTAGTTCCTCTTCGGACAATTGACCCCGTGTAAAATGGAAGTAGCAGTGGCGCCTGCCTAAAAATCAAATTTACTCTCTCTTTTATCACAGTTGCGCCTGAAGCAGTTGCTAATGCATCTAAAGCGCTTTCCGTTTCCTACCAATTAACACTGTCACAGAACCGACTGTACATTCCTCGTATTGTGCTCATTTTGACCTCTGCATGGACACCATGCTTCTTTCATTGCTACTCACCTACTTGGGTCTTTCTTTCTAATGCCTCATCCTATTCAAAGCCATTTCAAAGCGAGATACCATTCACGTTGAGAAAGTGCACACGTATTCTCATCCCCATAGATGGGACGAACTCGCTCTTTTACTACTGGATGGAAACAATGGGTTAGTGCATTCGCCTGTGCCACGCTCCTTGTTGAATGGATTTGCTAGCCAATTGCCCATCAGCGTGTACCAAGGACTCCATCCTCGTTGATGATATCTTTGTTACACCTAGGTACACGGTGCGTTAGTCTGCTATTTTGTGTTGAACACGTGCCAGTGCCTGCAAGCAAACGCTATCTCTATCTGCCCAATGAAATGGCTGTTATCTGGAAGTAGAGAATGCTACTCGCATTCAGGGTGCGCATGCCCTTCGAGAACCGATGGCATCCATCCGAAACGAGTTTATCACCTAATGAGCACATTTAAGCAAGCATGCATGGCATCTAGTCAATGAAGATGGTCACTTTTTGTTTGTAAACCAACGACACTACAGAATCAAACCATACCCGTTCAATCCAAGTGTGACAAAACACGCAGAAAACTAATGGCAGGTAAGAATCACCACTGAAATCCTATCCACCCCACACATCGCAACCCCCCCTCCCACAATGGATTGTCTTCACCAATGGTGCTTCCAATACATATGAACCTATAGCACAACTGCAGTTTTAATGTCCGGTAGAAATCGCTGACTGATTGTGACATTTGCAGTAACTCCAAAAGTAGGCGTTGTTACTGATACCGCGGTGGTGCACCGTGTTAAGATCAAGAAGGGCAACAAGCCAATTTGGCAATCGTTGCATATTATCTTGCAGTTCTAAGTCATACTTTTGCAAAGAACAAGGCCAACTTTATTTGCACTCACCACATCAAAGGGCGTCAAGCTTAGGTGGAGTAGCAGTGCACCCAAATGGGGGTACTACTGCAGCACATTGGTGCAGCCTAAGTAGCTCACATTTTGACGTTTAGTCAATTTGGCGAATACACAGGTTTGCAATGGAAAGTTCTATGAGACGTCTGCTGCGCTGCTTCGATAGGAAGTGCCGCACCACCGCACTTTGGGCTGACATTTACGAGCTTAAATGATTAGTTGATCAGTTGTGATGAAAGAAGCATAGCAATCATGTCGCCTAGTGAAGCGATGCATGAGTCTATGCAGACATGCAATTGTCATCACGATAGGTAGTTTGAAGCAAATAGATGCCTGTTTATCACTGTACATTGTCCATTGTAGTTACCTGTAAGTGAAGAGTGATGTGCTTCATGTCAAGAAGATTGCTGTAGATCATTGTTCGATTCCTAAGACGTCAACCTAGACTTGATGGAGGAAGAGGGATAAATGGAAAATCCGCAATTATTGAGTTTATGCCAAGAAAGGGAAGGCGTCTGCCAAGCTTAGGAATTCCTCCGCCATTGTATCAACGAGTTACCAAAGTCATCCTCATTGTACGGAACACCCAGCCCAGTTGAGTGCAAATCAAAATGTCTCGTCGTGACTATAATAAACGACGCGGACCTTTGATGGTTTCCGGTCCTAGTTTTCAACGTGCATAGGCGAGGTGTGCATTATCGCCCTAGAGGTAACAGGGATATTGCCATTGTTGATCCCTATATTGTTAGAAATCACGTTATAGTTTGTTTCAGTAACCAAGTAGGCACCCAAATGGTGACTCGATGATGATGACCACAGCAGTGTTTGGGAGATGACAATACCAGTTGACGCCTAAATCCAAGTTATGATTAGGGCATCATGCCACGAAGTTCACAACACACCAAACTATTTTGCTTTCACATCACAATTCAATGATGGACTCGATGTCTGCACACGAAATTATCATTCAGACACTACAAACTAAGATGCCTGCATGAGTGGAAACACAAAAAACTATAGTATCACGGATTTTGAGCGATAAGCATATATTTATAAGGGCGAAACTCGTAATGATCTTAAATTGAACTCAAGCGGTCCCAATTCTGCCTGAATGAATGCGTGATGTAGGATGACTTCTGTCGGTGTCATCAAACCATATGGTCGATAGACCACAATGGCCAAGAAAGAGAGGAGAAAGCTTATCAGCTGGCCACGAATTGTGCAAACATCCCGATAAAGGGCAAATAAGGATGCCAAGGGGAACAGACTTTAAACCAGTCTCTTCTCATTGCATTGTGCAAACAGAAACCAATCTGCCAGAAGCAAGTTTTTCTAAGCGTAGTCTAATCTGAATTGAGCATGTGTAGTTAGCACACCATCGTTCACACACATAAGGCAATCAAACCCAACTCCACTTAAAAGGGTCTACCCAGAACCCTACATGCCATCTGCTACAGCAAAAGTGGTGATTCAAATTTCGTGTATCAGTTTATGCATGCATGACACACAGCCAGTCCCTCAGCCAAAGGTGACTGTGCACTCGAGCAAAACCACCGAGTAAGAAAGCGATGAGAGCGGTCACTTGAATTCTGCTGTTTCAACCCTCGAATGCACATAGGGAATTTCGCACAGGTTTACAGCGTCGAAAGGCGTTTATTCACCTGTTAGATCTGAAGACGTGCTCCCGTGCTATAAGCTCATGCATATGGAGAGGGCTGTGGCAGCCTTTTTACTCTGACTCGACAAGTCTGACTGAAAGTAAATCGATCTGGGTGAACGCACAATAGGCAGAGAGAACTCACCGAAGAGGGAAGCACGACCAGCCCAAAGTGAGCATAAAGTTGTATGCCAGAAACATGAGGTCAAGCACTGTGGTAATGAATTGGTTGAAGGCGTGACAATGCGATTGCAATTTGTGAATTAAACGTTGCTTACGTGAGCCCATACTAAGGAAAGATGTACCTGGAATATGAGATTTTTGGCTGCTAGCGAGGATCATAGGTGATTCAGTGCTAGAATCGGCCTTCCTCTAGCCTTCAAGCCCTTTAGCACAATTAGAAAATGACTAGCTCACATGGAACATCATTCAGGTGTCAAATATGCAGAAACATCACAACTCTATCAATGCTGATTGCTCCAAGGACCTGTTGCAGCTCTTGGAAACTCACAATGCGGGTGCGTTCGATTATGCGCCTTATGAGGTGTGGATATACGTCAGCATCTCTACAACACACCTTCCAATGTGCAGCTCTAATTATGAGACTTACATAAAAGCATACGTGTGAAACCTAATTAAATGGGGTCTAGATCGACCCCTTTCCCATAAGCTGCCTAAGCTTTCCTCTTCCAAAGGCACCAGTTAAAGGTTTCAATGTATTCTACCTCTCCCAGTAGATTGTTTGAGCAATTTGCATGCGTTGGGGTGAGGTGGCAGTGGGGCAGATTTTGAGTATCGTGCAGTAGATGCGCATGCAAGATAAAAGCGTTGAAGCCAATGTCCGGATGCAAAACAACTGAAAGACCATAAATGGCGCTTGCTTACAATTCGGATTTTTAGGTGCAGTCATCTGAATTCCCATCATAGAAATATTGACATCTCGCTACTCTTTGTGAGGGTCGTCCCACATTATCACCAAACTCATTTGCTTTGTGTCCAACCAAAAGCCGTTAGCAGCCAAGTAAGGCTGGTTTGACTTTGGCAGACACTTCTAATTGCTCCATAGGTTGCGCAACAAAGCTTAAGAGGACTTTCGATCAAATCAAAGTTATTTTATTAAAAGTACGACCTTAGTAATTAGTATAAAGTGTGTATATTACGCCATCTTTCAACAGTGATGCGTAAACCTCAAAGGCACAGGTCTGGGTATACTTAGTAACCCATGCTTTGCCTCCAGTTGTGCAGAAATGAATTTGCTTGTTGTGGTTATCCAGACCTTGCATGGTGTATCGCTCCTAGGAAATTATCAGTAAGCTGTGCAGACAACAAGTCTTCTCCCTCATAGGTACACCGGCAACTGTCTCTTGGGACGTATACTGGAGCCATTCCCAGACATCCATGCAGTCAGGCAGTCAGACATGTAGCGGTCAAGCAAGCGAGAGAGACACCCACAGAGCCGAGTAATTAGGCAGACAATGAAGGTGGACAAGGCAGAGTAGGAGTTGGGAGTGGTAGTTGGAGAAAGGATGAGGAATGAATCGGAATGATGCGCTCCTATCCTCCTCTTCCTCACCCTCCTCTTCTCATGTCTTCCTCCAAAATCGTGGTCGTTTAATTGCTTTTCAACTGTCAATTTCGGAAACAGTCACTTGAGTTGCCATACCGCTACATGCAGATTTTGCACTTAAAAGAAGTGGTGAGGAGGACGACAGAATCCCTTCTATCCATAGTGTTGGATGTTCTGAAATGTTGAGTGGGAATAAGCTTTGAACTGGTTCCAAGGTCTCTTTGCTCAAGGCCACAATTTACAAAGCCTCGTTGCCTGGAAGGCAAGCTTCAAGACAGCACCCTACCAGTCAATCGATATGCACCTCCGCGAGCGAGCGGCTGATACCGTCCGGGTTCAATCAACACTTTAATGCACCAGTCAGCTGATCAGCTCTTTGAATACTCGCGATAAGGGAATGAAGCTGCAGTGGGAGAGGAAACTCCTTTCCTGGATCCCTGCAGTGCTTCAGGATCTCCAACCCCTTAACGATGACACCATGGCTGCAGTAACCACGCGATTTGATAACCTTCACTCATGGCTGTTGATGGCTCTTAAACGAATGAATGCAAACCACTTTCACTCTTCGGCTGGCTTCAAAATATGTAAGCCTCCACATACAGGCACATCTGCCTCATCGACTATTTATGCTGCCGACCTCATTGGGTCGAAACGGTGAGTTCTGGTTATCGAAGATGCAGATGGCTGGGCCACACGTCATCCGGTGGCAAGTCTCAATGCTTGTGCACATTTATTTATTTTCATTCCTGAGAGCTTCTAGCTTATCAATGATGAGGAATGTCGCTTCTCAACACCATTTCAGGTATACTTCCACCCTCCATTATACTGACCATCCAGTTCTCATCTCCTCATTTTATTTCGTGTCAGGGATTCGAGTGTACCTCAAAGTGCTACCTTCAGGATGGTGCAGCTACTGTCGAGGAACATTCTGTTGAAGAGGTAGCTTCAGAGAATACTGGTGGTTAGACATGCAGAGTTTCTTAAGGAATAAAACATTCAGACCTCTGCGATGCCGACAATCCTCCTTCCCTCTTGAAACCACCTGCAACTATCAGAAATCAGGAAAAAGTAGCCGCAGCATCAACACTTTCTGAGATGTTGCCTAGATTAGACTAGTCTCAACTCTGCTTGTAAGACAGCAAATTACTCTGCCAGTGGGGTTTGGGACAACCGCAAAGCATTAGCGAAATTCAGTCAATCTCCTCTTCGAAATCAATTTGGCATAATGAGGCGACGGAGCCACCAACCACGTTGGTGACGTGCACGATTTGATCACTGCTCCAACAGAGTGCTTCATGTCCTTATTCGCGCTTTACATTGAATTGCATGCGAAGTCGCGTAAGTGCGCAGTTCCATGAACTCCTACTAGGCTCGATTTCAGCACAGACGCCTTTATTACCAATAAGCGGTGAAAAGGGCAGAGGCGCTCACGGGTGCATGGGTGTCCGATAACTGCACAAGTCACTCAGTAGTTTCAGTTGCGGCTACTGACTGCCTTGATGGGCTGACAATGACGACAGATTAAATACTTGGAGATACTGG
The DNA here is from genome assembly GCA_001923025.3 of Taenia multiceps. Classification (NCBI taxonomy): domain Eukaryota; kingdom Metazoa; phylum Platyhelminthes; class Cestoda; order Cyclophyllidea; family Taeniidae; genus Taenia; species Taenia multiceps. Next base: position 584,463 of record CM010317.1, on the reverse strand, counting down.
ATTCCCCTGCACGTTACACTATGCAATCGAGGAGCAATTGAGTAAGGGTTGGATAGGAGTGGCAAAATGGAACCCTAAACGTCAAACTCCCTCATGCATGCCAAAGTGTAGAATGTTTAATTATCAGGAGATAGAACTCAAAAGGGCCATTTATCGGTCTGATTATTTACGCGCGTTACTGATGCGGTGCTGTGTACAGAAAAGGGAAAGCATGGCAATCAGGTTGGCTCTCCATTTGAGACAATAACGGGGTGGCGTGCAAATGTTAGGTTGACCAAAGCGTTTGCCTTGGAGCAGCTCAATGTCTCCACTTCTCACTAGCCTTTGGGGTATAGTCCTCCTCGCCTGAATCAAGACTTCCCTCCAGGCCAGACATGTGGCGCCGCCACCATTGACACGAAAGCTGACTAGCGTGCCGAAGGTGCTTTTGTCTCTGATGGACACATCGCTTCACTGTCTGAACTCGACACCCTTGAGGGCGAGGAAATCGAATACAAACTGAGGGGCGAGCCTTGGAAGGCACCAACGCAAACGCAGCATGAGATGAATTGCCACCGCCCTCGTACCACAAGCAACGATGCTAGACGAACTAGAAGTAGCCAGTGGCTCAATCCATATCATCCTGATCTGAGATTGTGTGCTGTGGCCGTGATGCAAACACGTACTCGTGTGCAGTGGTGAATGCACTAAAATGGAGCAGCCTCTGCTTCCGTCTTGGACAAAGCCAATTTAAACCCATTTCATTTGAGGCAAGTGAGTGCAGGCTATTTGAGGCATTGAATAACCAACGGCTCTGTCTGTCTACCCGTTTGTCTTGACACACGTTGTTTGGGAAGTGAATGTGCTTGATTTACTGACTGCGCTCATGATTGCGCCATTGCTGCACTGGAATCGCAATCGCTGCAATTCAACAAGCCATTGCTCCCATCATCAGTGATCAGTGGATTGTCGTCCTAGAGTGGCACGTGGCATACAACTAGAAAGCATTAACGGAAGACCTGCCTGCCGGAATTGCGTTTAATACATCCAGAGCTACCCTACATATCCCTATGAGTTGGGTCTTGTGGTGGTCGCGTTTCCCATTTCCAACACCTTGAATGGCTGCCTTCTAATTGTTACGCTGATGCATTAAATGAGGACTCCCATATCTGGTGCTGTGCTTCAATTGTAATAATCTGCGCATTCTATTGCCAATTTGGATTTTCATCAGTCCACATTCAAATGCCACTATTTCATACGCCAATTATTCCAATTTCTTCACCCATACCACTCAATTCATTTCAATAGCAAGCAGTTCACCAAGCAAAGTGGTTCGGCTGAAGGGAAGGCGTGCGACCACTCACAGTCCTAGTTACGGCGCAGCAACAAGCCAGTATAGCAAATCCTTCACTTAAACTCCAACAAATATGGACTCGTTTGCTACATTACTGCCAGGAAGACTGAAGCTGTGCGGTGAGGCCAATGCGTGAATGACAAAACAACGCATTCAAGACAAGCACTATCTCACTTGACATACGTTCCACAGGGCGAAAGCTCAAGTATTGCAGTAGCAAATGCACACATTACTCATTTCACCCCTCATGATCAGTGAGGAAGGATGAATAAGCTCGATGCGCCTTACACACCAACATGCGTCTACGTTATAAGCGCGATGACACCAGTAACAACGACGTGGCACCTGCGGTCGCAGGCTCACGTCCCAGGGCAGACGCAGCCCTAATACAAGCGATGGCAAGATCACGGTTTTAGTAGAACAATCAACTCCTGAAATAACTGCTCGCCAGCAATCTTACCTCAAGCCATGAATGCACTCGTTACCACCACATCGTGTGCAGTTGAGAACAAAAACGACCTCACCCTTTTCGAGTAGCCGCATGGATGCTTGGCAATAAGGTTACCGATTTAGAGTTCTTCACTGGGCCTATCCCAGCCACGTAAACCTACCACGGCATCCCAACCTCGATGATAGTTTCGTTCCCTAAATCAGATCGATATCAGCAGCCGACAGCCTATTGCACTACCTCAAAACCATCAGTGCTGTCGTCCACAAGACCAAATAGCAAGGCGTGGAAATGCACGCAATTCGACATCAGGACGTGCCAAGTGAAGGCAGTCTGGAGGTAACCAATTCATTTGCAAATCACCACCAATATAACCCCAAAGTGCTGCGTAAAACACTAGTGCTTATTTTGGAACTGTTGACTGGAACGCAGTGTATAACAATTTCTGACGCTTCATGGGTCCATTACAAGGTGCAAACAGTTAACAGTAATTGTGCTCTTAATTAAAACAAGTCAAGCGTCATCCCCCGGTGCATCTTGCTTCTAAGAACGAGTCAGATACTTAAATAGCATTCAAATGAACAATCTCAACCCAGATGCCCGAAGTGAGATAAAGTAACTGCCAAACTTTATATCACTACCACCACAAGCAATCTCCACCATAGCCAACCCCCTATGAATGCCGCAGATAAGAGGTGGAACAGGGCTGCTGGGAATCTAGTCGCATTCCACTGGAGTGAAAGGCACTGGCCAGCGATTGTAAGGAGCACCCAGTTTCCTCAGCTCTATAAATAGGGCCGGCAGCGTGCTTACCTAACTGAGGCTCTAGCCAAATTGAACAGGTACATTGCTCGGAGTTGTGAATACCTTGGGTAGTGGCAGCAGGCACCAACCTTGGCGTCGGCCTGGTAGTCTAGGGGTATGATACTCGCTTAGGGTGCGAATGGTCCCGGCTTCAAATCCCGGCCAGGCCCGCGTGTAACAGGTGCGCTGCGTCACCGTTTGCGTACCAAGCGCGTTCATCTGCACACCACTATCTCTCCTTGCATCTCTTCACCCAACAGTCGGTGGGCAACGAACCTCAGCCGAATTGGAGCCTTTGCTGGAACCACGGAAACTTGAACAGTATCTGCCATTAACTTCTCGTGGGTTGAACGACAATAATTGCATAATGGACAATCGGAGAATCGACTTTGAGGCTTTAGTCTTCCCGAAGTCGCAGTGTGGGCGAGGATTGACCTGTTGCAGATATAGTCTGCCTAAGAAGGGACCGAGTACGCGGCAAGCCCGTGTATTTCAACGAAATGGGCTGCTGATAGCGGGTCCTTCTTTTCCAAGGGAAAATTAATACATAATTAGCACTTTTCCGTGCCACGGTTAATTTCATCCCATCGGATCACTTGCGACAGCCTAAATTTGACATGGATGCACCTGCCCTTGGTGATTTAATGCCTGGGACTCGTGGCGGTATTACCACGCAACGCTAAATGCACACTTCACCCTCGTTATGTCCTCGCACATTACTCAGGTAGGAATGATTTGCACTTTAGAAGCTGGTACCATTCCCTTGTAAATTGACGTTCCCAATGTGCATGATCCTTGGGTGAATTCATGCTTTTATCCCTTATCCTGGCGGCATTCATTAGGTAGTGCATAGCAAAAGTAGCACTGATGGGACACTTTACATTCTGCTTGTGCTTTGGCTTTTAAATCGCCGTTTTGAGGTTTCAGTCCCCGTATTGCGCTTGTCCTTTTCTCTATGCTGCGTAATGAATGCGGATCCGCTCACCACTTGATCACAGGCTCGGCTTCGATGTGGGACCTAAAACCGTTCGCCCAAATGGACGCAGTGTACATTTATGTGTAACGAACCTCCAGGTGCAACTTCAGTTTTAGTTTGTTTTCACAGGATCTTAGCCGTATGGTTCAGGAGGAGCTGTGGGCAGTATCTACGCTGCATTTGAGGCTTTATTGAAGAATCGCTACGTGGTTTGCTTTGGGAGGACACGTTTTGCATGACCGACCACTTCGACTCACAGCTGCGTCACTTGTGTCAGTCTGCGCACTATGCAAGCGCTAGTTCTCCCTCATCGTTTCATTAATCCTAAGTTTATACATGCGTTCATGACCGAATTAAAGGAGGTGCAGTTGCAGGCTGCCTCTTTTGATGAAGCAAGCGTGGTTCACTTGCATCTGCTAATGAGCACGCCCATGAAGTAGCCCATCTTATGACCCCGATCGCTCCAAATGTCGCCTCACTCTAAGATGCACAGCCAGAAACAGATGCATAACTGGTAAAAACCAAGGACTACACTGAAAGCCAACTTGCTGTGTCACGGATGCAGCTCTAAAAGATGGCTAAGTACGCAATATGTTCCCGAACCTTCTGCAAACGAGAGGTGACAATGTCATTTGCCATCATGTCAACAGAGAAGCAAGATGTTATAGCCCCGGATTTGCCTTCATGTGGACGGCCCCGTCTCATGATACTCAACCAGATATTAATCAGTTGGGAGGTGCTCCAGTTTAAAGATGGATGGTCTTTATTAACGTGTGCGACTCATCTCATAACAATCGGCTAGTGAAGCCTGAGACTGGTGCTGAGTGTGCGTTGAGCCTGTTTCCAAGCGAGTTACCGACTGCATTTTCAGCACTTGATCGACTCAGTCACGTAACTCAGCTAATGACCTACTGGCATTAGGCATAGGTTGATTGTACTCCCACTTTTAGTGCAGCTGACGCAGGGACCAGGAAATAAGGACAGCATGACCTATCCAAAGACAAACAACAGTGCCCCCAAAATGCAGCCACGAAGATGCAACTTGAACATCGTTGGATAGAAGAGATCCTCATGGGTCGCAGTCATCTTCAGCGTTATGGCCTAGTTGTGACCCTCTGCTGCGAAGTGAGTACTGACATAGTGGTGAATCCATTCCCTCTGTTGTTCAAATTTGCCCAACTTTACCTTAGTGGAGTGAACCCATTTGAGATGCATGGCCAATAACCAAAAACAGAGTTAGAAGCCTTGGAGGTAGGACGTACGATCGAAGGAGAATTCGCAGAATACAGTCTCGTTACAAACGATTGCGCAATGCGACTGTGGCTATTTAGGCAAGTAAGCCGAAAGAAGGCATTCACAAAAGACGTGGCAGGTAAGAAATTCCTCACCTGGGTACGCGCGCCATTTATCGTAAAATTGACAACATGTGTCCACAATAGGGCGAAGTTACTTCAGTAGCCGCCTTCCACTGTTAAGCAGTTTTACAGCATCTCGGAAGAACATTACGACATCCGCGCATTAGATGAACTGGTCTTCCAAAAGAATTATCAACAACGAAGTCAAGTGAAAGGGTGTCACGCAAGACTTCCCCACCCAGAGTGGCAGCAGAGAATGGACTGGAGTTGCGGTGCACATGTCCTAACTACGGACACTTTAGAGAACAAACATGGATTAGAGTTTCACAGCCCATGAAATGGTGGAAACCACTTCCTTCGCGAAAGAGGATGTTTCAGCTGGAGAGCGAATGCAGAAGGCAACAGGTTGTGGAAATTCAAAGGGCAACAAAACAGCCCCAGCTTCTTATTTAGGTCAGTGATACAGTCCCACTGGATACACTTTAGCCTTTCCATTCGCTCGAGTCGAATAAGTCATCTATAAAATCAGTGTCAAAGACTGATTTAGCGAACAGGACTCGAGTGCTAGTAAAATTCTACCAAAGGAAGCCGGGGCAACATCTACGACGGCATCCACCAAAGCACGGTTTATTGCGTTCGCAATCAGTGCGTGTCTGTTGGACAGGAAAGTCCTTGAGGACTACCCACGTCATTGCATTGTTTGACCAATAAACAGGTAAGATTAACGGTTCAGGCTGGTTGGCTTTCCACTCGAATGCCCAGAGTAATGCCATTAGATTCCATTAATTTTTATTGTTCCAAAACAGATAATCATCTTGCGAATCATCGTGACCTGTTGGAAGGAGGTCACGAATGCATTGCGTAACAAGCAGGTGGTTGTGATAGAGAGCATGAACGCCTAGTCCGGCAGAACAACTTCAGTCCAAAAGAGAATTGAGGTTTGGCAAACAAAAATGCATAAACAGGCAAGACGGCGACCCCCTCTCCAAGTAAACCATACCAGCAAAGAAGCAAGAATTGCGTGCCCATTTCATCGTTCCCAGTAGTGCCTCGTCCATGCATTCTGCCGCAAGAATAGCCAGACTCCAAAGCCGGATGCTATTGAATGAGAATAAACTGTCGCGGGACGCCCCAGACCCTCTGGATGCTACTCATCACCAGTTGTTAAGTTCTAGCCTCGAACGACGAGCAGCGCGGAGCGAATGGTCACTAGGGCAACGACGCAGACACCACTTTGCATTGCAGGTGCATTTGTCCTGCTGTAGTTCAAACCACCTGGTCGAGTGATGGAAGATTGTCACGCATTTGGCGCGTTTAGCCACTTCTTGGGGACGTGTATACATTGGCACGCACTGCAATCCTAAAATCAAATAAGCACATGAATGCATAAAAGCGGCAAAGAAACGCAAACAAATATAGGAGAGTAGGTCGTAAACACAAAGATGCACATACACGCGTGTAGGAAAGTCAGTGCTTTCAAAATACACACAACCTCCAACACATTCATGTGCCACGCTAAAATCAGGTCGTATGAATGCGCAAAGACGTGAACGATTCATTTTCAGCATCCAAAGCCGCGTGACAAGGCGAGTCAGCTTATAATGCAAGACCTGATGGCTAGCATCCGAGAGTAATGCTAGCGAGATTGTTGGAGAAATCCATTGTCACATCGAGCGATGAGCCAGTGAACCCCAGAAAGCGACTCTTGTGTGGTTTATGTAAGTGGAATATGAAGGGGAGACCTATTGCGAGGCGGTCTAGATAGCGCAGTGATTTTCGGAATTTAGCTACATGGTCAACTGAGAATTTCGGAGCATATTTGACGTGAGGTCTATCACTTACCAGACAAGCCACGAAACTAGCAGGAATGTGAATATGAAGCTCGTGCACCCGAGGCGAGAGTCATGCCCCAGACCACTGAGCTGCACGACTTCCTCAGCAATTCATTGTCTGAAATCTTGATTGTGCATATATTGTCGAGTTTTAGACAGGATGCATGCTTTGGTGGCCAGTAGACTAGTCTACCCATCGGAGGTAAAACAATGGAGCACCCCAGTGAGAGATGCGTTTTCCCTATCATACTTTTAGCCACGTTACCAGCCCTATTCATCGAGCTCAATCCAATTAAGAAGACCCCTTCCATCACCAACCCATATCATTCTTGGTGGTTTAATTGGATCTGCAGTTCTGCACTCCAATGAACTGGGTTTGGGGGAGACAGAGGCATGTGTTGGCCATCGCGAGTGTCCGTAGATAGTCGTAGGAAGGCTGGCCCAAAAGCAGAAGTCGCAGTCCTGTCAAAGCAACAGCCTCAAGATCACACCATCGACAAGATAATCAGGCACCATAAAGACTGCCAGTAAAATATCAACTGCAGCACCCACTCACCACCACTTGCATCTTAGGCATCCATCAACCACGAACTGCCTGCCTCAGCCCAGCAATGCAATCGGTACCACCGACTCACGGGTCACAGTTAGGGAAAAAGCGCTAAACCCGTACTTGATAAGGTGAAAATGCAATGGTTTAGAGAAGATGAAGAGCACACGTCTTGGGTTTTGCTTACAATGGGACCGCAACTGGCCAATCAATTGTCTCATTCACTGGAGCACTTTATAAATGGCTATCTGTTGGTGGTTTTGATTAATCTGTAGTCTAGCTGCGCAGTTGTGAAATGTAGGGTATCATTTAGAGGCGTTCTGGAAAGACAACTGCTTTTTTGTTAGGTCTGCTCAAACCATTCTACAAGTGATCTCACAGCGTGGATTGAATCAAATGCCGGCCAACGAAGACTTGTTGTGTGCACACGATTGAGGATCAACTTGGTATCACTTCAGCGAAACAATTGCAGGCTAAACATTTCAGAGAAATCAGCCGAACTAGACAAGAAACCCAACTGATGTCCAACACGTCACAACTCAATAGGCAAACTAAGGTGAGAGCAGCACACGACATCGAGACGATTTGCATTGAACACTGGCCAAAGATAAGCCAAGTAAGTCGGCCTTTATCTCATCTTTGGGAAGTGTTCCTCAAAGGCAGCAGATATTGGATTGGCGAAAGCCGTCGGCATGGACTTGGGCCCACATAGGTGTCAATCACTGCCCCAGAGATTATAGTCACTGAACGTTGTTGTGTAAATTTCTGCTATACCCACATATTCTCCATTCCTAGTTTTCCTTTCCACTGCAAATGCTACTGCCACTCAGCTGTCGGCTTCCACAACATCGCTGCCTTCTTCAGCTGCTCCTGGAGAAAATTAAACGCCACCAACAACCTGGCGCACCACTTGCAGTCCTACTACTTGTACAGTGATTTTCGAGCAATTCGCTCATTAAGGCTACGTTTGCTTCCCGTTAGCTACTCTCCAGATGTCCAAATGCTCATTACTGATAACTTCTTCCTATTTAAACCTATGCTTTCGTGGCTTTTGTATCTAACCAAAAACGTGCGATGGTCGGTGCGTTGGATCCTTGCACCTCTCAAACTTGTATGAGTAAAGCCATCAAGGTGCCAATTTCTCTTAACCACAAAAGCTCATTGCAGCAGAATAGCATCACCAAATCCGATTCGAGGCGTATGACAGACAACCGACTTTGTGAGTCGCCATTAAGGCCAGACCTGATGCGGAGGAAGAAGACTTGGGAAGTGTGCATCCAGATCAATCGTATATGTATGAGATCTATAATTCGCACTTTAATTTACGAAATTGTGGAACCGTATTTCCAATGCACCCTATTCTGTGCCACTTTGAGGAAGCCAAGTTCATCAGATGGAGTGGCGAAGTGAGCAACTTGGAACAATTTGTAAGAAGGTGCGGTGATGAAGTATTAGTGCTACTGCTGTGGTAGTGGTGGCTTCTGGACCACCCAGAGTTAACAGTTTTGCTCTGCGCCACTTCAGTGTGTGTTGTGTCAGCAGATCACCTGAACGTTGATAGCTGATAGTTCCCTGCCGTACCGCGAAATGTTGCGAATGCAGAGCAGGCTCGTGTCTCAACAAAGGACAAGTTGCTTTTTGTGCATTGCATCTCCACGCAATTGGATCAGCAGCTTCATCATTTCACAACACACCATTGCTGATTTTCTCAGAATTCAGGAGGACGCAGGTCGGTTTGGCATGCTCAACATCTCCAAATGACTGTACACAATCGGGTCCAACTGAATGCAGCTCGCATCTACCGTAATTATGACCACCATGCTGTAAGTCGGAGTGTCATCATCAAAGGACAACACCAATCGTCACGCACTGCTTGGGAGAGAGGGTAGCTGTAATAATGCGCTATATTCCACACTCTGCTTTGCGTTGAGGTGTCATCCATCCGCAATGGTGACGTGGCGCTACATGGTGCACAGATTTTAAAGCAAAATACTTCTACAATAACAAAGCACCCATGTGTGTTAATTTTGCTGGTGCCGCAACAAAGCGCTACCTAAGCTGCTTTGAGACTGCATCGCATAGACCCACATCGTTGTGTCCCATACTTCTATCTTGGTGCCGCAGCCTTCTTGTTTAGCTTACTATCTCAACAAGCTGAGTAGGATTCATAAACACCACTAGTATGTTCACATCTCAACATTTTTCATGCAGTTGAAAGGATTGAGTTGATGAGTCTTGTGCACTGAAGCATGAGGGGTCGTTTAAACTCAACAATACATCAATGGCGGTAACCACCCCACGACACTACGTGCTTCTGTTTATGAATAGAAGCAGTTTCTATGGAAAGCAGCTTCTTGCCACACTCCACTACCAAATAGCAACCATCAGCAGCAGAGCAAATTTACAATTACGAAAATACGCTCAAAGTTACTAGAGTATTTGAATGAAGACTGGTCTTACTTAACTTGCTTTGTAGTAAAGCAGCCAAGTCTTGGTCCTCAGGGTGTATGCCTGCCCTTACAAATCCATTTTCCACAGCCCAACCGCTTGCCCAATTGTGCTGTAATGTTTGAGTCAACGAGATTCCAAGACCATTGGTCACAACCAGCTTTTAATTGGTAGCGGTCTCCAGACCGGTTAGCAGAACTGTCTGCTTGATTTGCGCTCACATGCATCGTTTGTATTCGCCAATGACAAGATTAAAATGTCCGGCGTTCCAGTGGGAGGAATGTGCTTCAATTCTTCTGTCGAATCTGTTAGAATGTGTGATTGTTGCGTTGGATAGCGAAGGTCCTTTGTCATTGGCAATCTCTCTGCAAACATCAAAGCATCCAGTGAATAGCACTGTCCCATTTGCCTTCTTACTGACAGTGAACTACTGCAAATCACTTCAACGCATAGGATTCCGCCAGTTCCTCATGTTCTGTCATGGCAACCTCACCCATTTGTTAAGGGGCGAAAACAAATGCACCGACGGATGTTCTGCTAATGACGAATGCATACTTTGCATCATTCTGCAACAAAGCAAACAAATGCATGAGATAAGATGTGCCGTCGAACACTGTCCTCTCACGACACTTGATTTACTTGTGGTGTGTACACTCCCCATAGTTATGGGCTCGAGAACCCAATGGGAACCACCTGATCACAGGGATCGAGACGTTTGACGATGCGATTGCGCCTCATAGCATCATTTCACTAGCTGGACATCAACCCTGCTAAATTGCCGCAGAACCCTCTTTGAGATTGTCTATTTCTGCACCAGCAGCGCACATTCCACCAATGCATACATGAGGCCTGCCAAGACACGCAAACAACCTCATTTGTTAAATTGTTACAGTTTCTTCATGTTGCACCATTCATCTGATTGTCCATGGTGTCGACAAATCTCTTCGTGATGGGTGTGCAGCTGCCTGTGAGGAAAAATCTCAGTTCTCTTGTAGTGAAAAGTGTGCTGCTACCTTCTCTCCATTGGTTCGCATTAGAGGGTGCATTTTGAATGCACGTAGCCTCTATCGCTAGTGTCTCTCATGCAAGACGTTTGCACATCCTTCACCAGAAACGGTTATGTTGCCAACGTTACTTCTCGTGTCTTACAACCTTTGAGGCATAGCTCTCCATATGGCGGGATTTCCTACTGAAAGTACACCATTTGCTTCTCAGCATTCCTTGTTGTGTATTAAATGGAGAAATCACAAACCTCCTAAATTCTGCACGAACTTTTCCAATTAGCTGCTTACATTGTTAGCACAAACTTTGCCGTTGTCAATCCCATGTGCGCTGTGTTAAAGTTCAGCCTTCTTAATCTGGAAAGATTGTATCTTTACAAGCGGTGTTTAATAATAAAGTTTTGTGAACCGCCTTCTTCAGAAACACACGCAGTTTGCTATGCACAACTAATAAACATTTAGCTATAACTTCCTTGCCATTGACGATGCCTTTGTATTTGTACGTCCACCTCAGGCGGATCACTTCAAACGTATTTCCGAACTTACGTTTCCTAATCTCATCCACTTAAGGCGCTCTTGGCTATGCCACACTCACTCACTCACTCACTCACTCACTAACCCAGCAATTTTTGACTTTTGAGATGTTTTTCTTAAAAATTATTACCATCCGCCTCCAACTCATATTTTGCCATGCTAAATGTTCCACATACAGTACGGTCACAGCCTCCATCCAATCGTTATATTTGCGGACGGAGCTGTTGTGAAAGTCAAGTACAAAGAACAAGAATTACACGAATCGATTGTGGAAGAAGGAAATACAAATCCAAAAGTGCCTTCAAGACGGTTCAGGAAGAGGGCGCGTGTTGGTGTGGGGGTGATAGAAAGATAACCAGACATAGCATTATTCAAATGACGACATGGAATTTTGAACTTACCCCTTTTAATAAAAGTTGTGCATCCAGTCCTCCTTCTCAATCGCTCTGGCTCAAATACTGCCTCCGTATGGAACTCACATTTGTTCTTGAAGATAGGTGAAACAGCTTTTGGTGTTTCCTTAGTAAAATTGCTTTCACCGCGCCCATCCTTACATCCAGATACCTAATGCTAACAACGAGTCGCCAGGGATTTCGCGTGACTAGCAGACCACAATGTGAGTCAATGAAGTTTATGCCTAGCTGGAATCGCTGGCTCCTATTTAAATCAATCAAATAACACCGTTACATTATTAAACACAGCTAGTTAGGTATTTGTGTAGGCATTTGAGGAAACTCTCCAAGGGCATCAATTTGTTTCATCCCAGGTGCATTTGGAAGGGCTTAGTAAAACCTCCTCGATCTGTTGGATCGTGGGCAGAATACAAACTCCGTTGTCACTGCTACTGCAAACATAACTGCAGTTAATTGGTGCTGTTTGTTGACTTCTCACAAGGGCTTACTGCTGCAAGTTGGAATTGGGAAGAATCACGTCCTAAAGTGATTCATTTAATGCACTTCACACATCCACATACTTATTTTGAAATGCAAAGTTTGTTACGCGATGGACACATTAATGCATACTTACATGCGTATCATTCAAGTGCACGGAATTGTTTGTGTTATTGTAAAATTGTGTCACTTTCCTAGTATTCATTAAATGGGATGTTTGAATTCCTAAATTTTGTCAAGTTTAGCCGAGGCCAAGTCATCCAAAGATGAATTGAGCGTTATCTCGTGAGACTCAAAGCTCTTTTAACATCAATCTACTTGCATTCAGACTATCGTACTCACCTTCTTCACGTCATAGACAGCAATGGTGCAGGCGGTAGATTGACACATTTGCATGCATAAGGTCGCTTCTACTGCGAGTGCTGACGGCTCTTTTGGAGCACTGTAGAACGTATCCTGTAGGACTTCAAACTCAGCCAAGGCAGGAGCAAGCGAAGCGATGACCAAACACAGCACCGTTCGCCGCATTTTGAAACGAAACCTTGTGCTCCGCATTGGCAAACAACATTTCGTTGATTGGCTGAATGATTTTGCTTGCGATTGGTCGACTGGTCTTTGCAATTTGCTCACAGGACTTATTTTTAGCAGTTGCGCATTATGGAAGGCCCAACTGCTCAAAAAGTCGAAATGTTGACCTATGCGTCATCGGTGGTCCTATTCACGCAGAAACCACGGTACTTGGCTAAGCTCGGAATTATTTGATCATTTTTGGCTTGCGGCACCAGGTTTGGCATTCGTTGCGTTGAACCACAGCAGAACACCAAAAGTGATGAAAAAACTAAGAACGGTTTGGCAGGATCAGAAACAAATAACTGGTTTCTCGCCACCAGCCGCCAAAATTTACACGCAAACTGTGCACCATCAGTTCCCCCACACAAGTGTGCAGGTAGTCAGCTGGGTGTTGTCAACACATTCGAATTTCTTGTGAAATGTGATTGCTCTTTTAATAAAGCATTGTGATATCTAATTTTTAGATATATTTTGGTAGTTGCAGAAGGGATACTGTCCCCAAGCCAGTCAAACCACCTTAGGACAACTTCCCCTCCTCATTTAACGCCAAAAGCCAAGGTTTTCTGCGCAGAGCTTGCAATGATGGCGGGAGAAGTTGTGCACTCAGTCACCAGTTAAATGCTTCATTACAAATGATGCGGCATGCCACTTGCAAATCTTTTATCACCTAATCGCCTAATGGAATCTTAAGAATGCATTCATTGTGCCCCACTGCAAGCATTATGAGCGTTCTGCTTCCTCAACAATTACAAGAACGCCTTTTGCAATATAAATGTGTAGGCCATCAGTGCGATAGTTCCAAAGATCACGTAGTTCCTTAGACAGTGTGTCTACGCTAGGCACATGAACAAGGGAGTTCTTCAAGCGTCTATAAGGCAGCAAATTTCGCTTGCTTCTAACAGGAAGGCGCTAATCATGAGAAATTTTAGCTAGCCCGCCACTGCTCAAACAGCGTAATGGCACACGAGAAGTGTGTGGGATAAAGAGTAGCAAGACCAGTTAACAACCTGATATGATCATTTGAAAATAGATTGTCCTTCCTGATCCGATGCCAAAATGTCAGGAACTAAAGGAAACTAAATGTAATATCCATGAGCCATGTGTAAGGAAAGAAATGAAGTGCGCCTAAACGCATACAGCTGACTTTATAGGCAGCCAGGAGGCCATCGTAACCTAACCGTTTCGGCAGCATCTACGTGTGCGAACCAGGACCAGTCGCATCGACTAATTTCTTGCATTAAGTTTCTCCAGAAGAACTCTCCCACAGGCCTGTTACAATCCATCGTGTTCCACTGAAGTGTGCTAATTAAGTCTGGAGTTGCATGCTCATCGATGGGTTTACCCTTACTGATTGCCATTGCTTTGGTGGTACACTTTTGGTTGGTTTCGCTATAAGTCACAAGGCCCACCTCTGTCCGTTTGTCCACCTAACACCAACCTATCTCAAACATACGAATTGTTAAATGAGGAGAATGCCTCTAAGCAGGAAGTTTCTGGCAGCAAGGGTCAGACCACTCTAGGTCATTTAATTCGGGAATACCTATACCAAACGCTAGTTAAACCATATTGTCAATGGACTCTGCAGGCTTAGTGACCGTTGCTCAAGGTAAAACTTGCAGCATGTTCTGTAGCGCTTAAGATGGAAAAATTGTCATAATTGTAGCAGCCACTGTTTAGGAGTAAACATGATAAACTTACCATGGTTCCCTGTGTGGACTTTTGCCAAAGGAAGGACAAGTTAGCTAAAAATCATTTCTGCACTTCCAAACACTCCACCTGGAATTGTCGAGACATCATCTAACCCATGTTCATTGCTCAATTCCCCACTTCACTGAGTCTCCGAATATCGGATCGCCAACTAACACCTAGTAGCTATGATCATCACTTATACCTAGGAAACATGCCATCCTGCGACTAGAAGGAATAGAGATAACAGTGAGGAATAATGACCGTCCCGCCTTCTCCCACTCCATTGAAACAGCGTGGCATTCATCAGCTAAATTGGACACTCGTTTCGAAACTTTCTGCCAATATCACAAAAATACTAAGGCTCACACTAAACCACTTGCAACAAATCATTCCAACAGAATTTCAGACCACTTTTCTTTATATTCTATTTTAGCATCCCTCACTTCACAACACAAGCGGTCATCTTTCCCAAGAAGTGAACAGCAATTTCGTAAAACAGTTGGTTTCGCCGTGGATGTACCAACTAAGTTGCATTTTATTCTGTGAATTGTTGATGCTCTTTGCTTACCCAGTTACTGCTTAATCCCCACTTGAGGAAACATTGGCAGTGGATTGTAGTGCTCGGAAGGCATTCCAGCTTCCCATTTCATGAAACAAATTCGAGGCGAGTTTTAAGCTAGACAGACATCAAAAGTGCTTAATGAACGTGAGTCTCATCATCGGATGGTTGATGTCGGGAGAGTTGAAAGAATGAAATGAAGGGCCAAATAACCACACAAAGGAAACAGGGCAGGAATTCGGTGGCAGAGGATTTAAGAAGTCCAAAGACTGTATCGCTTAGAGCTTCTTTGCTACATCGTCGCATTCCCTGGACCGGACTACATGGAACTGGTCGAAATACTCCGCACGTTTCAATAACTCACCTTAGCATGCAAAACTGCTGTTCACTGAGCTTTGGACCATAAATCACAAACCGTAGTAGACATAAAAGAGGGTAGGCACCAAACATTGCTTTTTTTGAAAATCCTTAATATTTTGTCATGGAGGAAATGCCAATTCTAACATAGGCTCCTACTTTTAATGCAGTCATGATATGAGCTAACTAAATCTAGCCTTGCATATGTTAGACAACTACCTGCTTCGTAAGTTAAGTGATTCAAGGAGAAATTGCTCCTTCCGGGCATGGAGTATGGAAGATGCCAGCGGTGCAATGCAAAGTTCAGTGGTCTACTAGCCAAATAAACAGGTATGTGTGGAAAAGAAGACAATCCCTTCAAGCAGTATTTATAAGAAATGCTTTGGAATTCCCTATTCAATAATAACTTATGAATGTAGGAAGATTCTGGATCCCAGTGGGTTAGGCAGTAGAATACGGATTTTCGGTAATTTATTTTTAAGTGGCACAGCTATTTACAATGAGGCATGCCACGTAGTTTACATTAGTGTTCGTCTTGAGTAAGTCCTCGGCAGAACATGATCCGCAAATCAGAGCAACCTGTGCGGAGCCGATGTGTTCAGTAGATTTTTATAAGCGCCAATACTGTCAGCCGAAGTTATATGCACAAATATTTCTGGTTAAAGATATGCGCTCAAGTACACTGCTTCTGCTTGGTTCCAGGGTAGACATTTGATAAGAAATATCTTGAGAATTAATCAAGGGCCTTGAACACTTAAGTTCTTCATGCCACATTTAGTTAGGAACGAAGTTTGTGCCTAGAAATAGCTAAGTCAGAGCTTTTTCGTTCGATTTCACTTGGATGCGTAGCTACTTCTCTTCATTTATTTGGGAATAAAAATGCCTATTTCCCCACGGTTGCCATGTTTGTACCCAAAATGCATCAGTTTTACGCCCTACACTGTCTATTCTGTGCCGTGTTTGTGCTGTTATGCAATGATAAAAAGCTTGTTTCTGTTGTAGACAAACATCAGAAATGGACAGTCTCAAAGAGGTTTCTGCGGCAATTTAGCAGGGTTGATGTCCAGCTAGTGAAATGATGCTATGAGGCGCAATCGCATCGTCAAACGTCTCGATCCCTGTGATCAGGTGGTTCCCATTGGGTTCTCGAGCCCATAACTATGGGGAGTGTACACACCACAAGTAAATCAAGTGTCGTGAGAGGACAGTGTTCGACGGCACATCTTATCTCATGCATTTGTTTGCTTTGTTGCAGAATGATGCAAAGTATGCATTCGTCATTAGCAGAACATCCGTCGGTGCATTTGTTTTCGCCCCTTAACAAATGGGTGAGGTTGCCATGACAGAACATGAGGAACTGGCGGAATCCTATGCGTTGAAGTGATTTGCAGTAGTTCACTGTCAGTAAGAAGGCAAATGGGACAGTGCTATTCACTGGATGCTTTGATGTTTGCAGAGAGATTGCCAATGACAAAGGACCTTCGCTATCCAACGCAACAATCACACATTCTAACAGATTCGACAGAAGAATTGAAGCACATTCCTCCCACTGGAACGCCGGACATTTTAATCTTGTCATTGGCGAATACAAACGATGCATGTGAGCGCAAATCAAGCAGACAGTTCTGCTAACCGGTCTGGAGACCGCTACCAATTAAAAGCTGGTTGTGACCAATGGTCTTGGAATCTCGTTGACTCAAACATTACAGCACAATTGGGCAAGCGGTTGGGCTGTGGAAAATGGATTTGTAAGGGCAGGCATACACCCTGAGGACCAAGACTTGGCTGCTTTACTACAAAGCAAGTTAAGTAAGACCAGTCTTCATTCAAATACTCTAGTAACTTTGAGCGTATTTTCGTAATTGTAAATTTGCTCTGCTGCTGATGGTTGCTATTTGGTAGTGGAGTGTGGCAAGAAGCTGCTTTCCATAGAAACTGCTTCTATTCATAAACAGAAGCACGTAGTGTCGTGGGGTGGTTACCGCCATTGATGTATTGTTGAGTTTAAACGACCCCTCATGCTTCAGTGCACAAGACTCATCAACTCAATCCTTTCAACTGCATGAAAAATGTTGAGATGTGAACATACTAGTGGTGTTTATGAATCCTACTCAGCTTGTTGAGATAGTAAGCTAAACAAGAAGGCTGCGGCACCAAGATAGAAGTATGGGACACAACGATGTGGGTCTATGCGATGCAGTCTCAAAGCAGCTTAGGTAGCGCTTTGTTGCGGCACCAGCAAAATTAACACACATGGGTGCTTTGTTATTGTAGAAGTATTTTGCTTTAAAATCTGTGCACCATGTAGCGCCACGTCACCATTGCGGATGGATGACACCTCAACGCAAAGCAGAGTGTGGAATATAGCGCATTATTACAGCTACCCTCTCTCCCAAGCAGTGCGTGACGATTGGTGTTGTCCTTTGATGATGACACTCCGACTTACAGCATGGTGGTCATAATTACGGTAGATGCGAGCTGCATTCAGTTGGACCCGATTGTGTACAGTCATTTGGAGATGTTGAGCATGCCAAACCGACCTGCGTCCTCCTGAATTCTGAGAAAATCAGCAATGGTGTGTTGTGAAATGATGAAGCTGCTGATCCAATTGCGTGGAGATGCAATGCACAAAAAGCAACTTGTCCTTTGTTGAGACACGAGCCTGCTCTGCATTCGCAACATTTCGCGGTACGGCAGGGAACTATCAGCTATCAACGTTCAGGTGATCTGCTGACACAACACACACTGAAGTGGCGCAGAGCAAAACTGTTAACTCTGGGTGGTCCAGAAGCCACCACTACCACAGCAGTAGCACTAATACTTCATCACCGCACCTTCTTACAAATTGTTCCAAGTTGCTCACTTCGCCACTCCATCTGATGAACTTGGCTTCCTCAAAGTGGCACAGAATAGGGTGCATTGGAAATACGGTTCCACAATTTCGTAAATTAAAGTGCGAATTATAGATCTCATACATATACGATTGATCTGGATGCACACTTCCCAAGTCTTCTTCCTCCGCATCAGGTCTGGCCTTAATGGCGACTCACAAAGTCGGTTGTCTGTCATACGCCTCGAATCGGATTTGGTGATGCTATTCTGCTGCAATGAGCTTTTGTGGTTAAGAGAAATTGGCACCTTGATGGCTTTACTCATACAAGTTTGAGAGGTGCAAGGATCCAACGCACCGACCATCGCACGTTTTTGGTTAGATACAAAAGCCACGAAAGCATAGGTTTAAATAGGAAGAAGTTATCAGTAATGAGCATTTGGACATCTGGAGAGTAGCTAACGGGAAGCAAACGTAGCCTTAATGAGCGAATTGCTCGAAAATCACTGTACAAGTAGTAGGACTGCAAGTGGTGCGCCAGGTTGTTGGTGGCGTTTAATTTTCTCCAGGAGCAGCTGAAGAAGGCAGCGATGTTGTGGAAGCCGACAGCTGAGTGGCAGTAGCATTTGCAGTGGAAAGGAAAACTAGGAATGGAGAATATGTGGGTATAGCAGAAATTTACACAACAACGTTCAGTGACTATAATCTCTGGGGCAGTGATTGACACCTATGTGGGCCCAAGTCCATGCCGACGGCTTTCGCCAATCCAATATCTGCTGCCTTTGAGGAACACTTCCCAAAGATGAGATAAAGGCCGACTTACTTGGCTTATCTTTGGCCAGTGTTCAATGCAAATCGTCTCGATGTCGTGTGCTGCTCTCACCTTAGTTTGCCTATTGAGTTGTGACGTGTTGGACATCAGTTGGGTTTCTTGTCTAGTTCGGCTGATTTCTCTGAAATGTTTAGCCTGCAATTGTTTCGCTGAAGTGATACCAAGTTGATCCTCAATCGTGTGCACACAACAAGTCTTCGTTGGCCGGCATTTGATTCAATCCACGCTGTGAGATCACTTGTAGAATGGTTTGAGCAGACCTAACAAAAAAGCAGTTGTCTTTCCAGAACGCCTCTAAATGATACCCTACATTTCACAACTGCGCAGCTAGACTACAGATTAATCAAAACCACCAACAGATAGCCATTTATAAAGTGCTCCAGTGAATGAGACAATTGATTGGCCAGTTGCGGTCCCATTGTAAGCAAAACCCAAGACGTGTGCTCTTCATCTTCTCTAAACCATTGCATTTTCACCTTATCAAGTACGGGTTTAGCGCTTTTTCCCTAACTGTGACCCGTGAGTCGGTGGTACCGATTGCATTGCTGGGCTGAGGCAGGCAGTTCGTGGTTGATGGATGCCTAAGATGCAAGTGGTGGTGAGTGGGTGCTGCAGTTGATATTTTACTGGCAGTCTTTATGGTGCCTGATTATCTTGTCGATGGTGTGATCTTGAGGCTGTTGCTTTGACAGGACTGCGACTTCTGCTTTTGGGCCAGCCTTCCTACGACTATCTACGGACACTCGCGATGGCCAACACATGCCTCTGTCTCCCCCAAACCCAGTTCATTGGAGTGCAGAACTGCAGATCCAATTAAACCACCAAGAATGATATGGGTTGGTGATGGAAGGGGTCTTCTTAATTGGATTGAGCTCGATGAATAGGGCTGGTAACGTGGCTAAAAGTATGATAGGGAAAACGCATCTCTCACTGGGGTGCTCCATTGTTTTACCTCCGATGGGTAGACTAGTCTACTGGCCACCAAAGCATGCATCCTGTCTAAAACTCGACAATATATGCACAATCAAGATTTCAGACAATGAATTGCTGAGGAAGTCGTGCAGCTCAGTGGTCTGGGGCATGACTCTCGCCTCGGGTGCACGAGCTTCATATTCACATTCCTGCTAGTTTCGTGGCTTGTCTGGTAAGTGATAGACCTCACGTCAAATATGCTCCGAAATTCTCAGTTGACCATGTAGCTAAATTCCGAAAATCACTGCGCTATCTAGACCGCCTCGCAATAGGTCTCCCCTTCATATTCCACTTACATAAACCACACAAGAGTCGCTTTCTGGGGTTCACTGGCTCATCGCTCGATGTGACAATGGATTTCTCCAACAATCTCGCTAGCATTACTCTCGGATGCTAGCCATCAGGTCTTGCATTATAAGCTGACTCGCCTTGTCACGCGGCTTTGGATGCTGAAAATGAATCGTTCACGTCTTTGCGCATTCATACGACCTGATTTTAGCGTGGCACATGAATGTGTTGGAGGTTGTGTGTATTTTGAAAGCACTGACTTTCCTACACGCGTGTATGTGCATCTTTGTGTTTACGACCTACTCTCCTATATTTGTTTGCGTTTCTTTGCCGCTTTTATGCATTCATGTGCTTATTTGATTTTGGGATTGCAGTGCGTGCCAATGTATACACGTCCCCAAGAAGTGGCTAAACGCGCCAAATGCGTGACAATCTTCCATCACTCGACCAGGTGGTTTGAACTACAGCAGGACAAATGCACCTGCAATGCAAAGTGGTGTCTGCGTCGTTGCCCTAGTGACCATTCGCTCCGCGCTGCTCGTCGTTCGAGGCTAGAACTTAACAACTGGTGATGAGTAGCATCCAGAGGGTCTGGGGCGTCCCGCGACAGTTTATTCTCATTCAATAGCATCCGGCTTTGGAGTCTGGCTATTCTTGCGGCAGAATGCATGGACGAGGCACTACTGGGAACGATGAAATGGGCACGCAATTCTTGCTTCTTTGCTGGTATGGTTTACTTGGAGAGGGGGTCGCCGTCTTGCCTGTTTATGCATTTTTGTTTGCCAAACCTCAATTCTCTTTTGGACTGAAGTTGTTCTGCCGGACTAGGCGTTCATGCTCTCTATCACAACCACCTGCTTGTTACGCAATGCATTCGTGACCTCCTTCCAACAGGTCACGATGATTCGCAAGATGATTATCTGTTTTGGAACAATAAAAATTAATGGAATCTAATGGCATTACTCTGGGCATTCGAGTGGAAAGCCAACCAGCCTGAACCGTTAATCTTACCTGTTTATTGGTCAAACAATGCAATGACGTGGGTAGTCCTCAAGGACTTTCCTGTCCAACAGACACGCACTGATTGCGAACGCAATAAACCGTGCTTTGGTGGATGCCGTCGTAGATGTTGCCCCGGCTTCCTTTGGTAGAATTTTACTAGCACTCGAGTCCTGTTCGCTAAATCAGTCTTTGACACTGATTTTATAGATGACTTATTCGACTCGAGCGAATGGAAAGGCTAAAGTGTATCCAGTGGGACTGTATCACTGACCTAAATAAGAAGCTGGGGCTGTTTTGTTGCCCTTTGAATTTCCACAACCTGTTGCCTTCTGCATTCGCTCTCCAGCTGAAACATCCTCTTTCGCGAAGGAAGTGGTTTCCACCATTTCATGGGCTGTGAAACTCTAATCCATGTTTGTTCTCTAAAGTGTCCGTAGTTAGGACATGTGCACCGCAACTCCAGTCCATTCTCTGCTGCCACTCTGGGTGGGGAAGTCTTGCGTGACACCCTTTCACTTGACTTCGTTGTTGATAATTCTTTTGGAAGACCAGTTCATCTAATGCGCGGATGTCGTAATGTTCTTCCGAGATGCTGTAAAACTGCTTAACAGTGGAAGGCGGCTACTGAAGTAACTTCGCCCTATTGTGGACACATGTTGTCAATTTTACGATAAATGGCGCGCGTACCCAGGTGAGGAATTTCTTACCTGCCACGTCTTTTGTGAATGCCTTCTTTCGGCTTACTTGCCTAAATAGCCACAGTCGCATTGCGCAATCGTTTGTAACGAGACTGTATTCTGCGAATTCTCCTTCGATCGTACGTCCTACCTCCAAGGCTTCTAACTCTGTTTTTGGTTATTGGCCATGCATCTCAAATGGGTTCACTCCACTAAGGTAAAGTTGGGCAAATTTGAACAACAGAGGGAATGGATTCACCACTATGTCAGTACTCACTTCGCAGCAGAGGGTCACAACTAGGCCATAACGCTGAAGATGACTGCGACCCATGAGGATCTCTTCTATCCAACGATGTTCAAGTTGCATCTTCGTGGCTGCATTTTGGGGGCACTGTTGTTTGTCTTTGGATAGGTCATGCTGTCCTTATTTCCTGGTCCCTGCGTCAGCTGCACTAAAAGTGGGAGTACAATCAACCTATGCCTAATGCCAGTAGGTCATTAGCTGAGTTACGTGACTGAGTCGATCAAGTGCTGAAAATGCAGTCGGTAACTCGCTTGGAAACAGGCTCAACGCACACTCAGCACCAGCCTCAGGCTTCACTGGCCGATGGTTAGGTGCCTACGTCAACATCTCATCTGTGTGATGAGCCGCACACGTTAATAAAAACCATGCATCTTCAAACTGGAGCACCTCCCAACTGATTAATATCTGGTTGAGTATCATGAGACGGGGCCGTCCACATGAAGGCAAATCCGGGGCTATAACATCTTGCTTCTCTGTTGACATGATGGCAAATGACATTGTCACCTCTCGTTTGCAGAAGGTTCGGGAACATATTGCGTACTTAGCCATCTTTTAGAGCTGCATCCGTGACACAGCAAGTTGGCTTTCAGTGTAGTCCTTGGTTTTTACCAGTTATGCATCTGTTTCTGGCTGTGCATCTTAGAGTGAGGCGACATTTGGAGCGATCGGGGTCATAAGATGGGCTACTTCATGGGCGTGCTCATTTGCAGATCCAAGTGAACCACGCTCGCTTCATCAAAAGAGGCAGCCTGCAACTGCACCTCCTTCAATTCGGCCATGACCGCGTGCATAGATTACAGATTAGTGAAAAAACGAGCAGAAATGGTGCCTGCATAGTGTGCAGACCAATTCAAGTGACGCAGCTGTGAGTTGAAGTGGTCAGTCATGCAAAACATTTCCTCCCAAAGCAAATCACGCGACGATTCTTCAACAAATCCCAAAATGCAGCGTAGATACTGCCCACAGCTTCTCCTGAACTACACGATAAAGGCCCCATGCAAAGAAACTAGAACTGAAGTTGCGAGTGGAGATTCGGATGACTTGCTCTTTATGCATAAATGTCCACTGCGTTCTTTTAGGCATTTAGGTTTTAGGTCCCACATCGAAGTTGTACCGGTGATTAAGTGGTGAGTGGATTAATATTCTGTGCGCCACATAAAGAAAAGGACAAGCACAATACGGAACTGAAGCCTCGAAACGGCGATTTGAAGGCCAAAGCACAAGCAGAATGTGAAGTGTCCTTTCAGCGCAATATATTCTACCCAACGCGCAATTGTAGCAGCATGGATAATACAGCTTTTACTATACACTGCCTATGAAACATCGTGAGGATAAGGGGTAAAAGCAGGATATCACCCAAGCTTCAGGCACACTGAGCTTGTTAATGCACACTTGAATGATACCAGCTTCCGTGTTGCAAATCACTCTTACCTGAGTAATGTGCAGGGACAGAACAAGGGCGAGGTACGCCATGATTTCCAGGCATTAAACCACCAAGAGCGGGTGCAATCATGACGAACTTGGGCTAATGTAAGTGATCCGATGGGATGAAATTAACCTTGGCACGATAGGAAGTGCAAAAAGTGTTGAATTTTCCTAGGTAAAGAAGGATCTGCCACCAGCAACCCATTTTTTTAAATGCACGTGATAGCCACGTACTCGGTTCCTTGTTAGGCTTTATTTTCTAAACAAGGTAAGTCATCGACCTTCACCAATGGACGGTTAGCGAATGAGCTCTCTTTGGGTCAGGCAGTGTGCACCAGTGTTGTAAAATGGCACTTGAGGAGAGGCTATGGCGAGAATTTAGCAGAAAGGATTTAAGCCAACTGATAAATTTTAATCATTATTTGATTGCATAAAATCTGCTTGATTTACAAGTAAAAATTTAGGAATTGTGGGTCATGTCCTCTCCCTCCATATTCTGGAGGAAAACCCCTCTTTTAAGCAGTTCGTGTTTTACCCTAGCCCAGAACATATCTTCAATTAACAGTAGCACAAACTTGACAGGGTTTTTACCTTTCACTTTTGCAGCGCACTAACAAAATTTTTATGCAATTATAACACGTGTCCTTGGATATCCACATTGCTTACAAACTTGCATTGAAGAATCTGGACAAAAGAAGTGTTTGCTATTTGCCTAGGTCCAAAACGCGCAAATGTTAGGAAGTGTGCTCACTTATACGCTTTCAGCATTTCTCTAATTGTCGTAGTGAGTGTATGCATTTAAACTTCTACTTGATGGTAGGTCTAACGTATAATCATTGTGCCTGACGATGAACGGACTTGGAGGCATTTGTTCCAGCTTAATGTTCCTTCTGAAAGGGATTTACACTTCAATAAATTGAAGGCAAGAGGCTTGTCATATGCGGCAGTCCGTCAATCTTGTTATAGATATCATGGATTAGCCTTTCTACTAAAGCATATTAGTAGCAGCAGCAAAAAACGCTTACCATCTGCCGAAAGATGCCTATACAAACGTATTTCACGTTTGCAGACAAACATCTCATATAACTGCCATTAAGTACATGCTGACTGAAAGCAACATAAATTAATCCATCTTTGATATTCATTGTGCAGAATCGAGCAGAATTATTTGCCTCTTTTCGCACCGATCAGGAAGGCAAGCCATGTATTTTATTCAAGGTTTGCATTGCCTGCAGTTAAAGTGACGCCAGTGGCAGTTGTGCTCGGCAACATGGAAATTCATATACTAATGGTGGTTAATGAATAGGCGCACATTTCGGAACGTCAGTGAGGTATCAGGTCATTGCTGCATTTGTTTGATCACCAACGTTGGTGTACACACTTTAATTCAATGTGGGGCTTACTGCGCTGTTCAAAGACACGAAAGCTACTAACTATTGGCTGCAGGTGGTTGCCCATGCCGTGATCAGGTCAGCGCTCCATAACCGCTAGTAGATGATATGTTCCTTTCTGCCTATGCTACTGAACATTAGGCCCTGTCGCTGCCTGAAATCATGACGTGGCCCACAGTTTATATTGACCTTTTAAATAAACAGCCACGGTTCGTCCTTATGCTTACATTTTCCATCACCTAACAGCAATTTGCTGCTTTGCAAATCAGTATCCAAATACTTGCCTTCACTGTCTACTTCAATTAATGCAGTCTGTCATGTTGGCCCCATCACAATCAGACCATACCCACTACATTGTATCTGGTCTGTTCCTTATATCACTGGAGCACAATTAGTCGCTTTCTTGAGATTTCAAAATTGTTTCCGCGAACACACCTTCTTTAGCCTCTCTTCCACTTCTGCATTGCCCAAAAATTTGTCCATTAATCATAACCGAGTCAATAGCTTTAAACATTCATCTTACTATGACATCAAATTAATGACAAATCAGGTTCAACACTGACGACAAATTAAACCATCGCGGTAGCTCAATTAATGCGCTCGTCACTGCACAAGAGTACGTGTTTGCATCACGGCCACAGCACACAATCTTAGATCAAGATTGTATGGATTGAGCCACTGGCTACTTCTAGTTTGTCTAGCATCGTTGCGTGTGGTACGAGGGCAGTGGCAATTCATCTCATGCTGCGTTTGCGTTGGTGCCTTCCAAGGCTCGCCCCTCAGTTTGTATTCGATTTCCTCGCCCTCAAGGGTGTCGAGTTCAGACAGTGAAGCGATGTGTCCATCAGAGACAAAGGCACCTTCGGCACGCCAGTCAGCTTTCGTGTCAATGGTGGCGGCGCTGAATGTCTGGTCTGGAGAAGTCTTAATGCAGGCGAGGAAGACCACACCCTAAAGGCTAGTGCGAAGTAAAGACAACGAACCGGTTCAATGCGAACGCTTTGGTCAACCTAACCGGTGCATGCCATCCAGTTATTGTTTTAAATGGAGAGCCAATCTGATTGCCATGCTTTCCCTTTTCTGTACACAGCAACGCATCAATAACGTATTCAAGTTACCTGACCGATAAATGGCCCTTTTGATTTCTACCTTATAGTAATCAAACATCATTCCACACTTTGGTACATATGGGGCAGTTTGACTTTTAGAGTCCCATTTTTCAGCTTGTATCGAACCCTTACTCACTTGGTTCTTGACTGCATAATGACGCATTGAGAGGGAATGGCTGAGGAGGTGGGAACTGGATGGCCAGTTTAATAGCGGATGAACGTTTGCCTAAAAATGTTATTAAGAAGCATCTTTTACATCACTGGTTGGCTAAAATTTCTCAAGACTCAAATAACTGTGCACGAAATAGTGACGCTTACCACTGGATGAGGCCTGGTCTACCCATCGGTATTGTTGTTAACCAAAACTCGTCGTTTTGACCTGGTGCCTGCATATGGAGGTTTATTTTTATTTTGAGCTTAGACAAAGCATAAAATTGGTTTACATGAATTCGTTTAAAGGCCATCCACTGTCGTGGAGTAAGGGTATCAACCTGCGTGGGTACTGCAGCCACGAAATTCTTATCAAGGGGCAGGAAATCATGAAGCACTACGTAGATTTAGTCATTGGCTGCAAGGATCGAGAAGAGGAATCACCTCTCCCCTTATCGCTAGCATTCAAAAAGCTGGTCAGCTGACTAGTGCTTCAAAATTATTGATTGGATCCAAACGATATCAGCTGCTCGCTTGCGGAGGTGCATATCGATCGACTGGTAGGGTGCTATCTTGAAGCTTGCCTTCCAGGCAACGAGTTTTCGTAAATTCTGGCCTAGAGTAAAGAGACCATGGAATAAGTTCTAGGTTTCTTTCCACTCAACCTTTTGGGACATCCAACACTATGGGTAGAATGGGTATTTTCGTCCTCGTTGTCACTTCTTTCAAGTGCGAAATCAGCATGTACATATGTTGCGGAGGCAGTATGGCCACTCAAGTGACTGTAACCGAAATTGACAGTTGAAAGGCGTTTCAAAGACAGCTACATTCGAAGCAGGCATGAGAGTAGGAGAAACACGAGGAAGAGGGTGGTATTGCATTACTCCTGTTCCTTTTCATCCTTCCTGCAACTGCCACTCTCAACTCCTACTCTGCCCTGTCATAGCTTTCGCCCATTTGGCTTCGTACACGTCGTCCAAGATCCGTGATATCATAGTTTCCCATGTTTTCACTCATGGAGACATCTTAGTTTATTGTGTCCGAGTGATAATTTCGTGCGGAAATTCTGCAGTAAGAGCAAAGTATGTTGGTATGCTGTGAACCTCGTGGCATGATACTTTAATCAGAACTTGGGTGTAAGCGTCAACTGGCGTTATCATCTCCCAAACATTGCTGTGGACACCCAAGGCATTCAGACACGTGTAAGGATGATGCCTGCTACAACGCTCGATAAAATTGAAATGGTAGCATCAAACAGTCAGGGGTATCTGAATGGTTGCCATTCATTATGTATGTTAGCAATCCTCGTCCTTTTACATCAGCAGCAAAATAGCAATTTCATTGACATCAACGCATCAACATTTTGGGTCCCTATTAGGTTGGTGAAACGAACTGTTATGTAATTTTTACCGATATGTGGATTAACAATGGTAATATTCTTGTTATGTGTAGGACAATGGTGCGCACTTCGACTATGCATATTGAAAACTGAGACCGAGAAACATCAAAAGCTAGCGCCGTTTATCGTAGTCACAATAAGACACTTTGAATTGCACAGCACCTGGCTAGGTGTTCCGTGCAATGAGTGTAACTAAGAAAGAACACTTTGGTAATTCGTTAATGCAATGGTGGGGGAATCCCTAGACTTGGTAGGCGCCTTCTCTTTCTTGGCATAAAATCAGTACTTGCAGATCTCTCATTTGTCCTTCATCAAGTTTGACTTCTATCACAATTTGAAGGCGCATTTCCGAAGGAGCATTTCCATTTAAGTTCGTAGATGGACACCTGAAGCGCCAAGTAATGAAGGGATGCTCAACCTTGATCTATAGCAACCTTCGGGACAAAATGCTCACCAGTCTTCAGTTACCGTCACAGCACATTAACGTGAGTGAATCAACGTGGACAATGATCAACAGGTAGCCATTTGTTTTAAGCCAATGATCGCGATGGCAATTGCATGTCTGCATAGACTCATGCATCTCTCTATTAGACGACATAAGCAGTTTCACTTTTAATTACTGTGCTCCTTCAATCACTACTAATCAACCGACCTTTTAAGCTCGTAAATGCCAACCGAAACTGCGGCGGTGGGGCACCTCCTTGATTACGCGAAATTTAGAATTTCAACTATATTCTTGTCGAAGCAACACAACTGACGTCTCATAGCATTTTTCATTGCAAACCTGTGTACTTGCCAAATTGTCTAAATGTCAAAAATGTGGGCTGCTTAGGCTGCACCAATGTGCTGCAATAGCACCTCTATTTGGGTGCTCTGCCGCTCCACCTAAGCTCGACGCCCTTTGATACGGCGTTGTTGTCACGATCACTAAAAAACACATTTACATTGAAGCCTATTACTATTGCAACAATGTCACAACGAGGAACGAGCAAGTGCTTAGTGTAATTTGGACAGTTGTATTCAGCCCAGCCCATGTATAGACCTCAAGTAAAGGAGTCAAGAAGTAGGCAGGAAGACACCAATCGTCTAATACCCTTCGGGCAAGCTCAATGAGTAACAGCACGAATCAAGTAAGAAACTGTAAAAAAAGCTTCAAGGAAGCAAAATTTCATTGTAATATGGACGATTTGGTTCAGTTGGTTTCAAAAGAAGCATTATTGCCAAGATAAACCCCGAAATGCTTCTGATCAGGTATTGAAGAATATGTCATAATTTGGTTGATATTAGGCATCAAACATGTTGGACATCGGCGAGATTTCTGTTCCCATGAGTTATGCATCGAGCTCCTTCTCCGGCAAATAAGAAAAGAGAAGGCTTCTGCATCATTCACTTCACACTACCGACCTTCAGACGCTTCGGCATGACGTGCCACCTGACACGCGGGACACGCACGAGGCGAGACAGAGGGTACTACTGAATTGGAGAAGTAGGTTTGAGTAGACAGCAGGTGGGTGGATGGCAAGGAGAAGGGAAAAGGCGGGTGCTGGTGTAGACCGACGCGGTAAGGAGCGGATGCAAGCATACTGCAATGTAGAACATGGCAGAAACGTGGTGCAGTGTGCAGTGCTGGCGAAGCAGGATGGCAGGCGCAAGTGATGTCTCGGGAGGGGTGTGGTGTGGGCGACAGCGCATCAAACTTACCTGGCGCCGGGTTCAGGGTGATCAGCAAGGCTCTGACCCCAGGTGGAGGCTCAGCATTGCACTCCGCTGTGTTGAAGCCTGCGACGGGCTCTAATTGGGCTCGCTCGGGTGCACAGTTTTTGCCAGTGGGGAGCCCTCGGGCGTCCCTTTAGCTCTAACTCTACTTCCACTTGCATTCTGCACGTTGTGCCTTCGTCGCCTCTGCGCCTTCCTCCTCCTGCGTTTGGGAGGTGGCCGTGGCTTTGTCACCACAGGGCGAATCGAACGGCAGTGATGGCTGATGGCAGTTGAATTCCCTTCCGCCGCCTGAATGCTTGCTGTGGCATGTCAGACAATCTTCTCCAGTGGTGTGCAACTTCTTCACCATTCACAACCGATCCCCACACATCCTCCTGACGGCGACTCCTAATGCTGCAACACTTCTCGCACACATTTCTCTATGTTTTTTGACTTTCCTATAATGCCCTAGAACTGCAGCTACACTTTTCCCCTTTTGTTTTGATGGAATGGGATAGGGAGAATTACGCGTTGCTGTCTGCTAGGGCTGGCGCTACCACACCTGTTAATACGGTTTGCTAGAGTCTGGATCCGTTTAAGGAGATGGATGCACGTGATGTCGCCATGACAGTCGCGGCACCATGCAGACGTAGTCCTCATCATTGCCCTGCTAAAGCTTATCACGCTACAACAATAACCTCGCCATCTTCAACACTGCAGCCATGGGCAGCGTTGACGACAACGCCTCCACGCTACTGGAGAGAATAATGCGGGCATTGAAGTTGGTTTACGTGCAACATATATCTAACCGATGGCTTATCAGGATGCTGCATGCTAATTTGCAGTGGCACCCTCTGCGATTGGTCATCACGTCTGTAGTTATGTGATGCGCTCTAAGGTTTCGACAAAGACCTCATAAGGCTTGATTATTTGATGCGACTCAGCGGATAGCGTTCAGTGGACACGACTCTCGTTAGAGAGTAGCCATCATCCGCCCTACAAGAAGAAGGTGTGTGCGGAATAGGGAAGTCCATGACTACTGTCCCTATCTTGTCAGAATAGCAGTTCCGAATGAGCGAAGGCCAGGTAGAAAGAAGTATAAGCACCGCATCTGCTGCAGCAGTCAATTCGCGAGACTACAATTTCTCAGGTTGCAGCAAATTGATGCTAGCTTCTTGGTTCAGTGATGTGAGGATATGGAATTAAAGGATATCAGAAAGGCCCTGACATGAAAACCAGCTAAACAATAGCTGCGCCACTTCACCACCTACTGAGAGCAAGCCAGCACATACGATGGTTGCCACAATTCGAGGCAAC
Organism: Taenia multiceps; assembly: GCA_001923025.3. Lineage (NCBI taxonomy): Eukaryota > Metazoa > Platyhelminthes > Cestoda > Cyclophyllidea > Taeniidae > Taenia > Taenia multiceps. The sequence continues at coordinate 553,726 of CM010317.1, read as the reverse complement.
AGGGGTAGTGACTAGGCGGACGCAGGACGGTATGAATAGTTAGGAGTGTGCAGGATACTCCAAGTTCAGTACTTCGCAGTGGCAGCAGTCCAGGTCTTATAGAAGTAGTAAGACAATGGCAAAGTCATCCACAGAATGGAAGTTGATTCTACGTCGATGGTAATGCTGGTCCTCGGCAGGTAATTACTGTCGCAGCCGTTTGGGTGTCAGTAATACTACATACTGAACTGCGAGTGTGTGGAAGACAACTACTGCAGCGCCTGGATGCAAGTCATTGTTGCAAATATCAACTACGTCAAAAGGCCACAAATCGCCTTTCTGTGTGTTACTAACAGCATTTAAAAGAGCACACTTTCAAATTTTGGACATACTTCTTCGCTAGAATAAAAGAAATGACAGGAAGAGCCAAGGTCACCAGAGGCCGTCAGATCATTACGAACTACTGAAGAATTAGGCCCAACGGAAACGGAGAAACTTGCACATACAATATCAAATTAAGCTAATCTCAGCCACGCAGCATTAGCATAGACCTATTATTTGCAGATATCAGATGGGCAAACGAAGCGGCATAAAATCACTGATGAGCATTAGAGTGACAGGGCACTCGGAAGAAACGAGCAACATAGTGAGGAAAGCGTGCAGTTCGCATCTCCTCAAAAATATCCATCCTTCCCTCCCTTGTCCTATCCAATCCCTCATATGCGAACAAGATTTCGAGTTAGGGCTGAGTCGATTATAGAACATGCACCCAGGTCACACACTCGCATGACATCTTCACACACTCCCCCAACTTTCGGCCCAACCCTTTGCACTGCACTTGGTGACGAACCAAAAAAGCAAGTAAAAGCTCACCTATGCTCGGTGGGTGAATTTGGATTTCAGAGCTACCCGATAGTGACTCTGATCGAAAGCACAAATCAAAGTAATGAGGTCAACACCGCCACCACCCAATGGAAACCGATAGCATCTTTTGGATTTGTCGTTGAACCCAACTGCAAAAGCTGGAACTTCAAACGTTCACCAATGCTCTTCCCTTCTCCTTGCCACCCACCCACCTGCTGTCTACTCAAACCTACTTCTCCAATTCAGTAGTACCCTCTGTCTCGCCTCGTGCGTGTCCCGCGTGTCAGGTGGCACGTCATGCCGAAGCGTCTGAAGGTCGGTAGCGTGGAGTAAATGATGCAGAAGCCTTCTCTTTTCTTATTTGCCGGGGTGGGAGAGCGAGGCAGAAGTTATGGCGACAGAAATTGCTGCTAATTCAAAAGTAGCTATTTTTATTAAGTTTGTCTGTTTACGTATGTATAACAGACATCCAGTCCCTCAGTCAGAGGTGACTGCTCACTCGAGAAAAGCAACCATGTAAGGAAGTGATGCCAGCTGTCACTTGAATTCTGCTGTTTCAGCTCTTGTATGCGCGAAGAAATTTTCTCACAGGTCGACAGCATCGCGATTCGCTTACCCATATGGAGAGGTCTGTGGCAGCCTTTTCACTCTGACTCGACAAGTCTAACTGAAAGTAAATCGATCTGAGTGAACGCACAATGGGCAGCAAGAACTCCCTTCCCACTTTACTAAGGCAGTAGAAACCGTAAAGCGGAGTTTCACTGATTCGCCGCATGGAGATATTTTCGTGGCCCCACACTTGATAATTACCGCTTTGGTTTAGCCAGCAAAAAATGTAGGGCAAACCCCCAAAATACCAAAATAGCTCTTGAGCCCTTAAAAACCTGCCGACAGCACCTAGTGGAAGGTAAAAATTTATGCCTTGCTCAACTCTTATCGTAGGTGGATTGCTATTTTTGTCCACATTTGAACGGTGTCAAATCACTATTCCAGTAGTTGTGACTCTTTGGTCCACCGATAACTTCAACGTCTCCTGTTCATTCCGGCAACGTGATGATTCGCCCATTTTTTAGTTTGGCAAATTAGCTACAAATACAAAGCAATAACGTTCTAGTAGTGACAACTTTGTAACAATTGCGGTAATTTTTTTGGCTAGACTTCCGACATTATGCTCCAAAAATGGCACTTGATATTTGCATAATTTAATGCGAAATGCTGTCAGCACTTTCATTCGATTAGTCTCCTAAATATTCAAATATTTTACAGCCAGTCAAATATCAACCAAATTTGACGAATTTCTGCATAAAGCTTTGTGAGACAACAGTGATCGGTGTAAATGCAGAAACAATTATGCGATAGTGGATAATTTTGAGGATGCCTGGCATCGAAACAAATTACAGCAAGAATTTTGGAACACCAAAATATCACCCACTCACCATCTGCACTCTTTATCAGACTGCAACGTACACTTTTTCATGAACTCGCAGAAGCATACCTCATCGATTGCTTTCTTAAGGCAAGAAGAATAGTCTTGCCTCATTCCACCTGAATTTGAAGGGTTTCCGTGCCTACTGTTTTCACGGTGTTCGCTTCTAATGTAGTTATTCTGTTTGTCTAGAGGGATGTAAAATATCTCAGTCAAAAATATTACTTTGGCGCATTGTATGCATCTCTAAAATGCCCAAACTTAGATGCTATTGTGTATAAAATTGCAGAAACTAAACTCACTTATAAATTGGAAACAATCAATTAACCACATAGAGCGTCTGGTGAGGTATCAGATTCGAAAAATGGTTATGACCGCTTAACCACGTGACTGGTGCTGACGTATTACTTTAAAAAAGGCTGCTTTCGGCGAAAATAAGCTACCGCCCAGCGCCTGCATCACTATACGCTGCCCATCACTCACGACCAAATCGGAGCCTCAATAAAGTTCAGGACTGATAATGCCCTTAAACGCTGATACCGATGCTCAAAACTGCATAAAAATACGGCAGAATTCAACAATTACCCAAATTGAGCACGTCTGTACAAGTGTCCACCTCCGTCAAATCGACTTGGCAATCGTGACGTTGAAAATGTGTTAATTTAATTTGAGTCGTATCACTTCCACTTCCATCCAGTGCTTTGTGCTCTCGCAAGACGATTTTGCAGTCCTTGAAGTGCATTTCACGACGCGATGTGAGAGCTTGTAAGTATGCCAGAGCCAGCAGCGAAATTATAAATTGCAATAGTTTGAATATCTGCAAGAGAGTAAATGAGAGAAGCTTAGGTGTGCTAATCCCTCAAATCAAGTAGCTCCTCTTTATTGACAACATTGAAACTAATTACCATGTTTAACTTAGAATTTAGGACCAAAATGAAGCAAATTTGTTCATCAACGAAGTGTTTAACGTTGACGGCACTATTTTTGCAAAGCAAATTACCATAAACCAAGTCCTTGTGCTCTAAGTAGTACTTAGTATAAGTGATAGAGAAGTCAACACTGGCAATGTGGCAGTAGTACATGAACACAATGGCTAATAATGCATTGAGAGGTATCAGGTCATTGAGCTCTTTTCTACCCATCAGTTTCGGGAGCCTGAGTGTCGTCGTCGGGCGATCATTAATCCTCACACCTCCTCTGCTGCTTTAGATGGAATTCTATCAAAGCCGCAATGTTAACGTAAAAACATACAAAGCAGGCCCTACTGTAAGCATGTGGTCCTTCATTCTTAAATATTCATGCAAACTACACAAAATAAATAATGCAAGGAAGTGGTTATTAAATATATGCCATGAAAATAGGTCCAAAATAATTTTGAGTAGCAATAGTCTGCTGCAAATATCTACTGTCGCGATAAGTAAATGCAAATAGCGTGCCATAAAGCTTGGACTCTATAAAGAAGTTTGTTACTGTAGTGCTAAAAGCTGTTTTTCAGATTAGCTAAATGCGTAGAAACTTTTAAACATTATTTGTAATGCCATCTCCTTAGTGAACGTCATGGGATGCGGTAAGCTGGCTTTTAACCACACAAGTGACAAAATGAAGCGACATGTTAAATGATTGAATCTCTTTCCAGAAGAAATTAAACAAGCCACTAGCGGACCGCGCTTGTGACTGAAATCGAATGCACTGCATGAAAATTAAATGCTACTTAGGAGCTTTTCGGCTTTCTTGAGATCTTGCGAACAATGCGATTCTCATTAACCGCCTTGTTGCTTGGCTTGGTTAATTATTTGAAAACAAATGTTTAAGTTCGTCTCAGTACATCGAGCGAATACTTGTGCTGGATGTGCTTCGGTGGTCCAATCGCATCAACAATGGGAAGGACAAAGGAGACGACGCCTTCCACAATTACAAAGCGAAGGAGAATAGACGAAGTGGCAGATGGTCTGCAAACAAAATGATCCTTCGGTCACTTTCAAAAGTGGCTTTACACATGAATGCTGCAGTCCTACCCAATTCAAAGATGCTTTCAAAAAATCCTTGTTTTTATATTCCATGCTATGCATGTCGGCCATGTATATGAAACCGCCACACAAAATGGATTCAGACAATGCAACCACAGAAAAAGAAAGCAAATAATGGCATCGCTAAAACCCTTTTTCGAGGCGAGTAAAAATTTTACAATAGCCTTCAAACACTATGCCTACTGAATGGAAAAATGGAAATGGCATGAAAATTGTAAACTTTAGCTTTTGTCTTCGATATCGTCGACCACAAATAGAAAAGAACTGATGAGCTAAAGCCACGTTCAGAGTTCATTACTAGTCTTGGGCGTTGTGTACTTTTGCAAGAATTTGTTTATGATATAGTCCTTGTTCACGACAATTTGCCCTTTGAAGAAATTGGTTGGGAGTTAGCATTACGTCTTTCCAAAATTCTGCGCTTCTTTAGTGCTCTTTCACTAAAAAATTAGCTTGCGGGGACCTAATTCGCTGTTATCTTGCCATGTGATCAGTACTTCTATTTTCCAAAGCTGCACGTATATGGAAAAATAATGCAAATTTGATGGCTATTCTGTTTCTGCATACATAAATGAGCTGCTTTTAAACGTGTCTTACAGGCATTAGTTATGGCTGATCATGCTGATCCCCAGTAAAGATGATGGGTTTCATTAATGGATCTCAAGACGTTTCATTAATAATTTCGAATGCGAAAAGCATCCATTTATGTTGGGAAGGTACCAAAACAATCGTCGTGTATGGATATGGCGCAGGTTATTAGTCAAATGCAAATGGTTCTGGTGCTGTGAATGCTATTACCGTCATTCCCAATGGGATGGTGGTAATGACGATAAGGTGTAGCCTGTGAAAAGTTCGTGCAACGGGGATGTGGTGACATCTATAGCAGTCTGAATACAAGATTTGAAAAAAAGTAACTCACTTATGGAAACCTTGATGCCGGGTAAATGAATCGCCACCTGCTTCTTGATCGTTTTGGTTAAATTCGCCTTCCTGTTGTCCAAGGCGGAAAATCTTATGCAATCCCAAAGACATTTATTGGTGCCTAGCTAAATGCTTGAAAAATTTCGCAGTTCGGTGGCTACTATCCTTACTTGCAAACTGTGCCCTATGCCAAATGGTTGGTGTTCGCGGCCAATCAGCACTTACCTGATCACATCTCCATTGCTTCATTAGTTCGTTTTTTTAGTTTATAGATGAATAGTAAAAGTGAGAAACTCATAAGTAACTTAGAGGCAGCATAGATACTCGTGATTATTAAACACCACACAAATTTTGAGCATAAGCGCATGATAACTCGGAGAGCAATTATTATTTCCTTATATTGATGCAAGAATTCCTACCTCTACTCACACTCTGTTGGTAGTAAATAAAGTCAAAATACGCATCTGCTAGCGTGGTGACAGCGAAATCAGTTTGATTGCTAATGGTATTTATAATCTAGACCAATGGAACACATGGCCTAAAAAGCAGACTGAAGATTTGATTGCATGTTGCAGTTCTCTTAAATCCCATATTAAATGCATTAACTCAAAGTTGAGGAAAGGAATGCGAGAGTATTGGCCGGAGACCAACATTCGAATAGAATGCAACCAATGGCTTTTAAAGAAATGCAACCTTGACATATTAAACACAATTTTTTTACTGAATATCTAGGACCCATTTTCCTCCTTGGAAGCTAGTTCCGAGTCTCAAAAAACGCAGCAACTCTCAATAAAATTCTGGCGAACATGCATTTTACAATCTTGGTATTCATTTTTAACCATTTTAATTGGGTAAAGCTTATAGCGGAATTGTCAAGATACACGCGTGGTGGTAAATGTCTGAAAAAGTAGGTGTTAGTCACTTATCGTATAAATGGCAACGGATCTGCTTCAGTGCGCCGTTGTTTGATCTTTCTCTTTATTCCATCAAGGCTTGATTGGTTATAAATATGCAAACGTTAATTGAATGAAGAAGTAATAAAAATCTTTGACAAATCTTGGATAGCAGATATGGCAAGGAGTGCTTTCAACTGAGCCATAGAATCAGTAAACCAGACTTTCCTCATAAGTGTTTAATTGCAAAAGTGTCGGCATCAAAATACATGGTTTTTCGCCTAGACAAAAGAGTGAACCCACAAATGTAAAGGTTCCTATACTTATTTTAGCAATGCCTTGCCCCATGTAATCCTGATTAACCCCTTCTTAGTTCCTTCTTCCATTGTGCCCCTGTTTGCCATCCGTGACATCTCTTGGCACCTACTACTCTTGGCAACTGCTTTTCTCGTAAACAGCAGCCACCTCTATAATGCCCTTCCTCTCTTCTGAATTCTTAACCATTATGATCACACAATTGTGTAGCAAGTACTCATACGATCATTAAATGCCGTGATTGCGTGCGCATTGCACAGCCGCGATTCTTCGCTTATGCATTAGTTGAAAAATATAATTTCCATGTGACCATTGGGAAAAGACTAATTGTGTCCATATTTGTGGCGAATTTCTGTGAATCCTTATGTCAAGTTTTACCAGACATTGAGAACTTGCTTGTACTATATGCCAGTGTGCAGCCTTAATGAAGCTATTTAGGGATTTTGAGAGATGGGTACGTGAATGTGGCGTTCGTCACCAAAGGCAACCAAATAATGAGGGCTTCTTAGTCCCATGAAGTCAGCTGCTCGCCAAATCAGCTACAGTGGGGAAAGGAAAGTAGTTGTGAGTGAGTTGTTTCATACTTTCACTAAATAAAAGTTGTGTTTAGTAGATGGTTTTGTAGTAAAGCGTCTACCATGACTTTTCAACAGGTGGGTCCGAAACCGTTGGAGATGCAAGGGCTAGGTTTCCATTCGCGACATTGACGGGTCATAGGTAATTTTTATTGCCTGAGAGCCGACTAAGATGGTAAACAATAGCTATTTTATGCAAGATATCATAAACTGCTAACATTGGCTGCAATACCGGTCTAGGCTTTTGAAGCGGACGCAGTGTTTGGTATTGGTGCACACCTGCATCCATCGTAACATCAAAATTATGACGTAGTGAATGTGCTCGGAGAGGAGAGAGCGAATTTTGTCAAGACCGCATTTTATTAGGCATCACGTAATTGACCCCAATCAGCTAGAGGCCTAGACAAGCCAATTTTTCTCCTGCCCACACCTCTATTAATAGTTTTGCCAAACAAAAGGTAAAACCCCGAGGAGCTGACCGCTCTTACACGCATTCGTCAAAATGATTGCATTGCAAAGCCAGGTTAAAGGTCTTGATATGCATTTAAGTAGGCTGGAAATACAAGTAATGCAAACGATTCCACCTATTCTGTTCAAATTTTCCACACCAAAATCTTACTTCTTAACGCTATCAACTTCAATGGACGACTGATATATGTTCACAGACAGGTTAGTCACCACACATAAAGCTTTAAACCACTCCATTTTTGGCTAAAAGATTAATGCTTAATGTGCGAACTGATGGTTGCATTAATGAGTCGAAAGAGATATTCATTCATTCGAGTCTGTTAAAGTCACAGACAGTATTCCAGAATATTTTTTTCAAGAGCAACTATTTTCGATTATCATTTGCAAAGCAATGCTAATGTTAACGATCTTTACTATCCTCAAGTTTTCTAAAAATGACATGGGTATCAAAAGTTCGCATGCTCGGCTTAGTGACTGCAGTCATCTTCAATGCTCTGCTCGGCTTGCATGAGGTGTATTGGGATTGGTTCCTTCTTTTTCGATCTGAAGAATGCAACGAAATGCAACAATGGCTTTAAGTGACGCAGAATTTGAACTTTTGAATTATTTTCCACTGTGGTTATACGGCCCTTCATTTCACTATTTCGGTTCTGCCACTCACTCTTTCAACACCAACCATTTGATGGTGGGCAATTTTGTGCGTTCACTTTTAATTGCCTTCAATGCTGTGGCTTCGTGCGACAAAGTGACCGCGGCTCAGTTGCCAATCTTTGTTTGTTTAGTACCCAGTGTTATAGGTTTATGTCAACTTCTGAATTTATAGTTGCCAAAAAATACTAATATTCTCGGAACGATCATTTAGCAAGGGAAAGATATTTTAACTGGAGGATAAATACAATGATTTCTTAGTCCTTTTTTTAATAAAGAGTCGTGTTTAGAAAAATCAGATCAACTTACTTCAAAAATTATCCACCTACAGATGATGGAAATTTACCTATCAGCAGCTGTCGCCGGTGTGATAAATGGCAATCGGAAGGCCACTACAGTAAGGGTGGATCAAGAGCACTACCCTTGCCCCTCTCAAATGTAGGCGAATGGTGATAATTTGATGTTTACACAAAATCGCTGACTAGATGTGCAGTTATTTAATCGCCACCATTATTTGCGCTGCATATAAGAATAGGAAATTCGATTATGATAAGATCACTCAGCTTATTACCTACATACTCGTTAGGTGGGGTGATAGTCCACATTTGCGTGTGAATTTTTGACTAACAATGATATACGAACCAGTTATCATGTTATTTTTGCATTATTTTTGGTATTTTATTATAGGTTAATGCCGAAAATGGCTCCTCTGGCACTACGAGCTAAAAATAATTACGCAGTCCCGAACCTATCTAGGTTCCATGGTTTCCACAGATCAGGATGGCCAATGATACTTCAGTTAATATTTCAGCTTTTTAGCAGCTGCGCCTTGCACAATGTGCAATCATTAGGACTGAGTCTCATGAGCGAATTGTGCAGGTCGGTTGACCGATCTCAAGCAGCACCGCTCAGCAAATCAAGAGACCGCAGTCTGGTAACATGGAATGCAGCATTTTATTTTGAAATGAGGCTAACGGTGCTGAATTTGATCGTTGCTTCTCCTGTGTATGCCTTTGCCAAGTTAGTAGTCCCGAATGATGCATTCTACAGTGCTTAAGAAGAGCCACCATCACTGACAGTAGAAGGAGCTTCATGCCAGGCTATTACCCGCAGCACCCCCATCTTTGACACGAATATGGGAAGTAAGTTTGTCTGATTGTTATTGGGCTGTTGCCACAAAAGCTAGAAAATCTGCAAGATAAGGTTAAGTCAATCGTCAGTTGACTTAGTTTTGTCTTATCACAATAAATTTAGCTCTTCGAATCTTTTTCATTTATCCTAGGAAAGTGATGAAGTATTTAAAATAATGCAAGCACTGATGTGCACGTAAATTATGTGCGTGTAAGCATATTACTGTGTTCGCCGCCTAACGAAGTTCGTATGATAGAATGAGTGAGTAATGCATGGTCAGCTAATCGTGCAAAAATCCCGACATTTTGCCGTTGGCATTAAGTTTCCACATGCACTTTTGGACAAAAAAAAGCGTGGTGTGTGTTAATCAGACCTTTTATGTCCTTAATTGTTATTTTGCCAATGAAGCACTAAAAGCTATTTAACTTATCTTTGAGAGCAACTTTATTAAATGGAGTAATGTGGAGAATTTCAGGTCGTGATTTTATACAATAATGTGCTTGGTTACATTTATGGCAACTCCACGCCAACACATGCTCTTCTTTAAACCGCAATTATTTTATGCAATTCTTAGTCTTTGTACTTGACGTTCACAACAGCTCTGCCTGCAAATGTAAGGATTGCATTAGCGCTGTGATCGCATTTTATGTGAAACTTTCAACTCGCGAAAATATGATTTGGAGGCAGCTGGCAGTAGTCTTTTAGGAAAATAGGCATGCAAACCATGGATGTATCTCACAAGCTAGAACACTGCTTGAGTTCAGGTATCCACGAATAAATACAGTAATAATAAGAGCAATTTAAAAGATACAGTTTGAGAGACTAGGTAAGGGAATAATTTAAATTATTTTTAGTTGGAGCAGCAAAGCCCAACTTCAAGATACATGGTGATACCAATGGTACTAACGGTGCTTTTGTGCACAATACAAAAACACATGAGTGTGGCCTTTGTTTAAAACAGTCAGATTAGGATGAGCACAACTTTCAAGGCATCGACGATGACAAGGAGGTGATACCTGAATGCTTATTATGTGCGTTCACATAAGTCTTTACCATCTCAGGACCACATGTAAGAATGTGACTTGGAAAACAAGTGCTGGGTTTTGAAACGACTTGCACATAACATAAAAGGACACTAGATCCATAATGATGACGGTAAAGCAATTTAGAATTTTACCGACAAGGGCGAAAGCTTGTAGGATTTAGGAGTTTTGTAGCTTTTCACTCATTGTGCAAAACAAGAAACGTTGAGAGATGTGTGCATTCAGCAGGAAACTCCACCACACTAGGAGCTATGTCTCAAATAGGCTACCACCAGTGCCATAGATTCAAATTCAGATGATTTTTAGACATGATTCCATGACAGAATTATGCAAATGCACTTATTTCACACCGCCAAAGTTTGCTAGAAGCGGTATGTAGCAGGATAGAATCCATCAAAGTCGGGTCCGCTTTCCACTGCCACCAATGTAGCGTCCCGATACTTCCTTTAAGGTAAAAGAAGGCGAATTACTAGAGCGGAATTTACATTCTGGAGCCAGAGGGTTTAGAGGCTATTGGTACAGCCCAGAGGTCGGTCAATCGGCTGGTACAATATGGCCACCCAAGTGACCGAAACCAGCAGTTCGAATAAACAAAGTATTGCAATTGTCATTAAATAATAAGTGACAGTGACCGCTGGTCTTGATTTCTTGTTACTTAAAACGTTATATCACAATCTGGCTGAAGATTAGCCTATAGAAAGTGGATTTGTAATGAAAGTAATGTGCTTCACCACAAAGCAGTTCAAATGTGAAAGAGCTTCATTCCAATACCTTTGTTCTTATAAACGTTTCTTAATTTAAACTTTGTTTTGCACATGAGGTAACAGTATATTATGGGGAGAATAATGCACATTAACCCAATCACCACACTTTTGTCTGCATTGTGGTAGACCACTTTACATATTAATGAGACCTTTAGAATTTATCGACTCCCTCGTCAAGGCGAACGATGTTTTTCGAAAAGCAACTCATGAAAGAACTTTTATGAATGTTACTCGCTTTACTTTTATTAAAGCGTCTACGTTTACGCTCCCATAATGCTCGAATTCAGGCGTACAAGCATGCGGTGTTGAAGACGGATTGATGAAAAGATGGAAACTGACTTCGTAAGAAGAATCAAAGCCCGTTCAAAGTAATCCTTTAATGATGTAGCAGGCGATGAGCTAAGGGAATCCGAAGTGCTGCAACCAAGGCTGAAGTTTATGAAGTGGGCAAGCGGGACAGTATCCAGGCGAACATTTGAGAAGCCGGGGTTGGAGGTAGATTGCTCCAATTAACCCAATCTCCGCTATTGTGCATAAGCAAATGAATCTGAGCGAGCGTGCGCCTCTGCCAGCTACTCTTCTCACGGCTTTTATCAGCTTTTTCAACTGGCTTGGAGGCCTTTCGATATTGGATGGAGTAAGTCATCCAGTTCTAAAAGTCTTTATCCAGGTCTGTTTAACTTAAAGATTGCAGATCCACACGCGTTTTATTTTGCGTGCACATAGTCAAGGAAACTGGACATTACAAGGTGCATTTAATGCATAGTACAACGCCGTATGCTTAAATGAACGAAACCTCGATGTAGCCAGGCATATTTTGCACGTGCATAGTGTTCTTAGTCGTAGACGTTAGCTGAATGAAGTAGGAGTTGATAATGTTTGCGTGGAAGTTGCACAGACAACTCAATTGGATGTTCATGGCTACCCTTCCACCACCTTCGATTTTATGAAGAGTGCAATATCCAGTGTTTTATGGAGTACACGAGGTTTTAAGGTAACCATTAAATTATCCATGACCAACTGTATTAAATCTACTAAATAGAGTACGCAGTCGTGGCAGTTATGTTCATCTTGTTCAGTTCAATATGGCATGCTTATGGAATTATGACCAAAATTCATTTCAGTCAAATTACATCAGTGACTACATTCTTCATGCATTCGCAAATGATACTTGTTCAATGGAGACTTTCCAATGCGAATATTGCATGATGCTGCACGTCATAATTTTACTCACTCTGTTGCGCACATCTGAAATATGAAGAAATATGTAAGTGCGCATAGATGTGCGGTCCTGGCCCTGGTCCTATGCAAGCAAAGATAAGAATCGTTAATATATGCCCACTTGCCCAAGCAACTGGTGAGTTTCTGAAAGTTCTTTTTACTGTTGCTGTAAAATACAAGGTTGTTTAAAAGCCCATTCACAGACGATATAAGCATTGTTCCATAAGGTCTTCGATCAGCATTACAAGGATGTTAGACGAGATAAAATAAAGCAATTGATAAGTGATACTGATAAAATTACCAACAAAGCCAGTCAAATAGTGGGAATAAGTGCAAATTACTTTCTCATTTTCATCTTTGGATACAGCAAATGTTGTCACCACGTTTTAATGCTAATGACTCATTCGAAATTGACCAACTAGCCCCCGTCCTGGGTGCAGCAACATCATTTACTTCCCATGGGAAGGATATCAACCTCACGCAATCTTATGCATGGCATGTCATTGACCTGGTAATAAAGCCAGCATAGATGTTCCACTCTAATTTGTCAACACCTTAACCCAGTGGCTAGTTTATGTAATGGCGTTGTTTTGGCAAGTAATTTTTCAAAGCTTTGTTGCGCCCGATTTTACTCACTGACGTTTTACCTTAATCAAGGATTCTAAATCCATGCTGCTTCATTAACTTATCCATTAAACCCAAGTTTACTCACTCTGCAACCTCTATCCTTAGGGCGATTTTAACACCTCATGTCAAGACCGTGATAGGATTATCTTGAGATCAACGTTCTTATGCAATGAAAACCGAAGTGAAAATAGATTGTTTTCGCATCCACTTGGATCTCTATTACAAAATGATCGGTGGTTTGAACAACACTCGCAAGTCGGTAAAACCAGAGGCAGTCGAAATAATATTTGATTTTTAATGCATTTGCAAGCTACCCAACATGAGGACTCGTATTTCTTAGGATCTTGACTGAACAGGAAGCGAACCTTTGTGCTGACGCTGCTGGAAACTTAATGATGATCGACAACAGCAAATTGTTTGGTTTTCTCATCGCCGTGTTAACACTGACCCAACAGCGGAGGTATTTGCCTTCAAAAGGGATAGGAAAACTTCCATATGGATGCCCTCTCAACCTACCACTTTATTTCAGTCTCTGTGTTGCCTAGCCATACATCTGTCTAAGCTCGATTAGTCCAACTTTAAAGCCGAATTGGGCAGTAAATAAGCTCTGTTGTTAATTCGACTTATAAGGCGCATGACAACCTCTTCTTCGGTCCGTGAGCATATATTGGCATGATACAACTCTAGGCCACAGCGTTTGTATGCATTCGCAGTCCTGTCAACTTAGCACGCTTGTATAAATGAATTAAAAGTCGCCAGCAGCCCTGTTTGGATTAAGAAGTTTTGCTATTGGGTCGGCTGTCATCACTACAAGTGGAGAATGCATCTAGGAAGAGAAATCCTTGTTTTTTGCAAGATATGATCCAAGGCATGTTAGGCATCCATCAGGACGCAGGAGATCAAGAAAAAAAAGCTGATGAGAATGTAGCAGATAAGGAAGAAATAGAGACAGGTCATTTTTCCACTTCTGCAACAAAGCAATCACAGAAGCGATATCGTTGGCCAATTTGAGGCGGTTAGTCTTCAAAAGTCCTTTAAGTAGTTTAAAGTTGTCGCCGCTGACTAGCACATGGTTGCCTGTCAGGCTGAAACCAAATTCTCATCCTCGTGATTTTATAAAACTAGATTATTTCATGGTTTGATTCAGCAACTAATCAGGCATTCTGCACTTCCAAAATCGTACGGCAGCTGTATGCAGGCTAAACCAGGTGGAACCTTGATAAGAGGAGAAAGGATCGCGCATAAGTTGTCTTTGAAATGAAATGGAAATGGTTAAATTCGGCAGGACTGATGGGACACCACTTTCTATAACTTGTTTTACCCTGTTCAAATCTAAATGCTTTTCTTGTCCTTTTCACAAAGATTTGTGCAATTACTTTATGCAGTAAATCCTAGATGGACAAGGCTGAAACCCTTTTAGTTCATCTATTCTAATTGTCAGAACTACTACATTTTATACTTCTGTCATGTTGGTTGCTGTAAGGAATGATGAAAATCAAAAACTAGGTTTATGGCTTTTCACCGATAACATGGGCAAGAGAATGCTAAATGGGCAAAGAGGAGAAAAAGAAATACCGAACTTAAAGTTTGCATTACAGGGATGATAAGATTCTACTACCTATGCATTTGGCAATGTTTATCCCTCATATTATAGATGAGACGTTAAAATGTAGACTTTTCTAGGGACCCCTGACTCGCTAATGCAGCTTACGAACCCGACATTGGAGATTGCGAAAGTGTCTGCGATTTCGCGTAGCAACATCTGGTACTTTGTTTGCAGCCACATGCAGTTCTAGCACCGCGCTGTCCAAGAATACAACAATCTCCCCAATCGTGTTCTTTCTTCAGTCCAGCATAGAAGGGGAGAATAATTTCAGTAGGTCCAAGTGCACCCCGGATTTCTTCTTCTTGCCTGTCGATGTCTACTCCTGAATTCTTCGGTCAGTCTCCATCTGCTGGTTCTGTTTATCCTGCTACTTCATCCTCTGCACCTGGTGCCACTGAGAGGGGATCAGAGTGATTTACACCTCAGCCTTGTGGGTTGAACACTTTCTGCCGGGTCTAACTCCTCTTGGTGTTGATTGCAAAGTACTGGCACAACATCAACTTGTGAAAGTCGGGAGGGTTTGCTTATCAAACATTTCCATGCGCGGCATGTTGTAGAGATCAAGCAGACTTCTCAACAAAATAACAAAACGCTAAACCTGTTCATTGCATCTTACCACAAAAATGTCCCATTCCATAGCCTCTGCTGAGGAAGCCTTGGAAGTGGGCAATAACCCACACATAAATTCAAAACTCAAAAACCTAATCAATCATTTCCCTAAAAGGGCACAGTCACAACTACGGCTACGACTATAAAACAACTAAATGGGTGAACAAATGCATAAGTACTCATTATAGTGCTAAATAAGATATGAAGAAAAGTCACTACAAATGTAGAAGTAGTGGAGCCTTCAATCTTGTAGTCACTGCACTACTTGAGACCAATATCTCTTTTAGTCCACATTTCCAACGAATAGCACAGTTATTTGGCTTTCACTCATATATTTGCTGATGGCCTTCTATTCATCTGTCAGCGTACTAATAATTTTTTATAGTCTATCCCAGTTGCTTGCTATGGGTCCTTTTACGCTATGGATAAATGTATCACAATCCCAGCAAGGTTAATTCATTCTCTTGCCCCTTTCCATCGATTTTACTAGAAACCACCCTTCCAATGATCTCTTTGAAGCGCTCCGTTCCAATTAAGGTTTCTCTATTCGCAAAACAACTGATGACCTCGACATTACAAACATTCTGGACGGGACCTAATGAGAAGTATGCGGCTGCGTCGAATTTTTCATTGCGACTTCTGCGCAGACCGTCGTGCCCGCTTCTCACCATATTGCGAACTCTTCACAACCTCTGTCCACGTCAACGGATACAAACAAGATCAACTTACGCACTCCATTTCTTTAATTGTCTCTGCTTTCTTTGAAACTGACTTGTGTGCTGAGGTGTGTCTGCTTACGTACTAGCCTCCTTGTCTCTACTTGTTCCACGTCATGCACGTGCGCTTTGTACTTTTAGTTCAGCATTAGTACTTGCCGGACTCCAACAAAACTCTTGTGTTTAGACTGATTCAGGTGATTTTTAAGTGAGATCAAGCCTGTGGTTTGACATCTGACTGAACAGCATATTGTGCTCCACTTAAACATTGCAGATAATGAGAAATCGTGAAAATGTATTTGTGAATGGTGATTGGCCTTGGCAATGTACTTGTTGCAGCGGAGGCTAATGCTAAACTGTATCAAACTAGTAAAATCAGGCGTTAAAAGGAACTAGCTTGTCGGTTGTTCTCCATAATGCCCACTGCGTGGAGATGTGACGACCAATCCAAAAGGTGTGATCAAAAGCACAGCCAAATCGAAAGGAGCTCTATGTCTCCATTATTCAGTCTAACAGTGAAACAATGCACAAAATTGTCCCAAATTGTATGCCGCTGAAATGTTTCATCCAATCTACTAGTATATATTTCTGGTGCCTCGAAGGCGGTCAATTGTGGATTAACGAAGGTCAACTGCCACTAATATCTAGAGCATGATTGATAAACCCCTCATTAAATCTTAACAGTAACTATCTCATTTAGCTGATGTTTAGCCCTACAACAACTTTCTACGTCATGACATGTTAATTACTTCCACAGTTGTTTGAATATCCCCATAATCAAGCCTACTACCAATCATAAGCACAGAAGTTTCTTAAATTGCTCTGTTTAACACGTTTAATTAGCTGCAACGAGATCAAAAACACTCACTTTTAGTTTCGCTTACATCCCTTGCCTATAGCTACGGGGATCCTTTACTTAATTATTCCCTCAATAGAGCTCTGCACTACTGTTATCTGTGATGTTTAGCACTGTCCTACTTAATTCATTTCACCTGCCGCTTCGGAGGGCTTTCAAGACTTCCTGTTAATATCTGATAAGTCAGAAGACTTGAATTATCAATTTAGTTGTCCTACTTTCAGACCGGGATGGGAAGGTAGTAATCATGGCAAGATCATAACCATTCAAAATGACATTAATGGGTGAGATGGGTCATCAGGAGGAAGGTCGGCACTCCACTTAACGAACGCTATTGTATGTCTAGCTAACTGAGTGTACACACACTGCATTCAAAGAAGATCTGATTTTCGCAATTTCAATTTCCTGAGTACTTTGATGCTGATCATTATAGGTTCTCGTTCTCATCCTTATAAATAACTACTTTAAACTGTTGCATGCTTTTAAAAAACAATTCCAGCTTTCTGATTTGCCCATCTATGACTTTTGAACACTTAGAGAGCCTTACAATCTATTTATCTTTAAAGCGTGCAGTTGACGTTGGCAAGATCGCTGTTTGGTCTGCTTGAAAATAGAAAAGAAAAGTTGTGCATTTAGTGTTGAATGAGTGCAAAAGTCAAAATACACACTAAAGGGATGTCTCTGGTTGGTAGCGGTTCTCAAAATGCAGAAGGTCTGTTGTCCAATTTACTTGGTGAAAACAATGCGCGTATACAGCAAAAACAGCATTTTTTGAGATGGTAGACATAGCTATCGCGCATTAAAGATTGTTCTTTTGTGGAAAGAAACGTCCAATTCTAGTTACTTAGGAATCGATACATGAAGAATGTCATGTATGGAGAATGATACAAAAGTAAAACGTTAGATTCTGAAAAACGTAGCTAAAAAGGGAGCAACTTCAGCCTCGCAACTTTTCGCCTAGATACTGTCAAACTTGCCTATTTTGGTGCCCTATACTTTTGTTGCAGAGCTAATTGTCATTCTGTGGCATTTAGCAGTGTTTTCTGCCTCCATCTGCTGGGATCTCTCAGTGGTTTGTGCCAAAGGAGCCATAAACGCAGCCCATACACTAACTCATTAATGTCGAGACCTCTGATATTGAAGGGACACAACCAGGTTGATGGCGATTCTGTACTCCCCTTAGCCGCAATATCTCCAGCTAGAGGTTTTAAATGCATTACATCTGATAGTTCATGTCACGAGCCTCAGATTTCTTCACAGTTCACTCCATTGCTAGCAAGTGCTTCAGTCGGTAGAGAAAAGGCCCACACGCCACAACACGTAATGTCTTGCAGTACTCGAAAGCGGTAGTCGTGGAGACTAAAAAAAGTAAGTCACATGGACCGATGATTTCGCGGAGCATTCATATTAATATCCAATGATCTGTACACGCGACACGATTCGTGCTAGAAATTAGGCCTTAATTTGTTGCTGTCGTGCACTTCGGCTGAGACAGCGTGGTGACCTTGGTGATATGCCCTCTAATATACGAATCTGGTCAGCTATCTTAAGGAAGCATTTGCTATTGTTGATTTACATAATTTATGAGCAGTCCGGACCTAAGTATTTGCTAACTTTGTAACTGCTACATTTGCCTTGAGGTGAATGATTGCGAGAAAACACGCTGAATTCCACTACTGGTTGCTAGGATATGACTTGCACGTATTGAGTCACGGTGTCATCACGTTTATATTAGGCATACTTCTTTAAGGTGACATGCACGAGTGCACGTGAATGTACCTAACACCTTCATGCTGGGAGGAAGTGATAATCAAATTAGCTGTAATGAACCAACCAAGTTATTTGCCGCACCCTGAAGGCGACTGATGTCAAGTTCTCTTGCCCGATGCTGCTAATGTCGTCATGCAAACCGTTAATGCCGCACAGTTTCGTGGCTACATAGTGCAAAGCGTATGGAGCGTTTTTAGCGAACAATACATTTCTTTACATTTCTTGTTAAAGACAATGACACAGAAGACGAGGACCGAGGAGAGCTCGCGCCTGGCACGCTTCCATTGGAGTTAAGTGAGGTCTGCAACCCACTACCAAAACTAAAACTGCAGGCGCCTACACTGGACAAATCATTCTTCACGTGCTGAGACCTGGCACTCTACACAAAGTTAACCTGGAGGCAACTCAAAATAGCATCTTCATTTTTGAATACACAACTGGCAAGCTTAATTAGCACTACTTTGACTTGGATCAGGCGGCAGAGCTAACGGTACCGCGTCATTTCGCGCTGAGTCCGTCTATCATTTTGTTTCATTCGAGCCAAATCTTAGTAAGTTGCATCATGCAATTACATTTAAAGTTGCCTCCTTCTAATGATTCATCAACGCACACAGGTTTGTTCCATGTGCGGCCGACCAATAAAGGAGCCATTCCAAGGACTCAAACTGAACTACAGTGATTAAAACCAACTCACTAGAATGGAGTTGTCAATCCCTACTATTTGGCACGTTTCGAAGCGGCGTCAGAGAATACTTCGATAAGAGTCTCACCCTAGGACAGTATGACAACCTCCGTGATAGCTGGAGGTTTGAATCTATACACGAGTCATTGGTGCTGCATGGAAGTCAGCACAAATCCAGAAGAATCTAATAGACATCTCCCCATACGGATCATCGCTGAAGGTGGGTTAAAGTGGACGTGCTGTTAGCATTCGCCTTCAACGACATAAATAAAGCAGAAGTTGTCTGCAGTACAATAAAATAGGGATTTCAACACAAGAATTCGTGTTACTTAAACGAGCAGGTAGGCAATGTGTGCAGTCACATAACAGCTCGAAGTGGAAGAACATCGAAGCTCAGGGTCTCCAAAAAATTGAATCGCATATAATAATTTCAAATTGGGCACTTCGCTACCCCTCTTTTCAAATGTGATCAAATTCTCCCGAAAATCAAGACGCATAAGCTCAATTAATAGTTTTCATTATATCTATGGTAAGGCCTTCTACAAGGCCATTTCCAGTATTCAGTGAGTTACTCCCCTCTTGTGGTGAGAAATCAAGCGGACCACGGTCATAAATGTGTAGCTAATTTAAGAAAATTAAGTTTTCCAAAACCGAGTTTGATTTCATGGAGAGCAACCTAAAAACCTTGTGCTCAGTTCGCCTTCATAAGGAAGTCGTCGGTGTTCGTTACCGTGCAGTCTACAGTTTAAAACTCACACGCTCTTCCTGATGGCATTAATAATGGCATATTGCCTAGAAGAGGAAGAAAATGATGTCAGTACTGGCGGTTTTGCAATGATGCATGACGATTGTCCTTGCGTGAAACCTGCCTTAGGTCGTATTCATGTGCAAGTGGTATAGCTGTGGGCGAAATCACGGTCTATGAATCGCATTCACCGAACTAATCTTTTTCCGCTTCATGCATCTATGACGGAGAGACGAAATTGGTCTTGCTTTGAGTGTTTGGTAAACATAGATGTGACCGTTTTTGGGGATAAATGCTCTTTGTACAGTTTGCACAGTCTGATCGCCTGAAGTTAAATTTTGCTGCAAGGTGAAGCTCAACCATTCCAGCTTTATATGACTGAAGTCACTTGGGAGGTCGTACCTTGTTAATGTTGGGGGGTGCATCCTCTACGCATAGAGTTGGATTGCACGATGACATTGAAGCAGAACCAAATTTTATTCGCTTAACATGTTGAAGCCTTGACTACTGTAAAATTTGAAGCATCCAAGCAGAGGATGGGCTGTTGATGAGCACGTGAGTCCTTTTAACACAACTGCCGTGTCGCTGCCTAACAATTGTATAAATGTAATCCGTTATCGAGCCTATAGAGATCCGCAAGTGAGTTGGTAATATGCTTGCCTTCCTATTAGTGGGTGCCCTGCTATAAAGCCTTTGGCATTCTTACATGTTGGATGCGCCTCGCCCTTTGCTGGTTCCATCTTTACGAGTTTTACTCCAAGCAGAAACCAATGGCACATCAAGCACATGCTGTAATGCGGCCATTTACTCACAGTTGATTCCTATCAAACTTTAGCAACTGACCCCTTTCTTGTCCTATTTTAACTGCTAAACTCCACTACGCTTGCACATAGGCAACAATAGCAAGTGCGTTTGATGAAATCGTGTAAATTTGCATGCAGTGTATATTATCTTTAGGTTTTTTTATTTCTTGTAGCCCAACAAGTGTCCTTACTGCCAAAATGGCAATAACGGCATTGGGCACAGCAAAGGAGAGCTGCACTTTTCAATATGCAACCGATATAACCATTCCACTTCCAAAACATTCAAAGACTACCCTCATACGAAAGGCATATCAAGCATCAAATTTTATGCATTTTCCAGTTCATGCAGCAAGATTTGCGTCGAAACTCAAATCATATCATTCGTGTTGTGCGTATGAAAGAGTGCAGACCATGAATAGCCAAAGCTGAATAAAGATGGGCAGACGTAAAGGGAAAGTGGTGAAGAATTCGGGTGGGGACTAGGAAGGGTATTAACCTACAGAATAAATTAGGGCGCAAATCAGGTTTTGAAGGACAATACGAGAAAAGCAAAAGGAGTGAGTTAATTGGAGAACTTTGCTACACTCACAGTCAACCGAGGTCTCAAAACATGCCTTTACTTTCTTCTCTTTTGTCTTTACCAGACACCATGTTTTCCGCATTTCTGTTTCATCGTGTTTTACATGCTGCCATACAAAGTGCCTTAAATGTAGAATGGATGCCGCCCTCTACGCAAACAAGCATGACCTACACTATCTTGCCGAAAAGAGCAATAATTTCATTTCGCAATAAATATTTATTCATGCATCCTAAATCTTTCCCAATAGGTATAGTTTCCGGCAAATGACTGGCGGGTTCATTTATGTGGAACAGTAGAAATGCAAGCGTGGGTCAGAAGCCCCGGATGAATGGTGTTTGGAATGGTTGGTAAAAACGTGACACTCCATGGCTGCTAATAGGAACGGTTATTTAACAAATTGCAAACTCAGTTAAGTATTAAGACAGAGTTGTTTTGCGATGTGAGCATCTATCCAGAGTAGTGTTATCAGAGTAAATTTTGGTAATCACCACTGAGGTGGGCTGTAATCCAGCCATGAGCCCATTGACATCTGCCCACCAGCAGACATAGCCAAGCTTAGTTGACGTCACATGCAGAAGCAGGACGTGATTAAGCTGCGATGTAGAATAGCCAGCGACATCTGTTCGATGCTACTCGTAGCAAACTCGCGAAAGCAGCTGATGCTCTGCTCATATTTACATAATACTCAATTCACTCGATTGGTTTTTACTCGAGGGTCCTCAGGTCGAATCCGATTTGATTGAGTCCAATCCAATGTAGTGAAGTTGTTCTGAGGTAAACTAACAAGTGCCACACGGCTAAGTGTTGACTGTTGCACTGCGTAACACACTAGATAAAACTGGTGTTACATTTGCAGTTGGAGAGTAAAGAGGCGTCGGTAAAAGCAAAGAGATGTCAGTTACTAGCTGAGGCTCCTGTAGGTGCGGTGTGTGCAACCTATGTGTTGTTCACCTCCTCTGACCTACGCCAATCCAATCTTATGTTATCATGCATAATTTGGCTTGATCTTATGACGTTGCATTAGATTGTATAAGATCAAAATAAGACGCTTGTCTACACTCCAAAGGACTAAGATTTGAGGTGGCACAACAAATTGTGCCTTGCATCGTCCAGTAAAGTGGTACAATTGAATGGCTCGTTTGGAGGTACTAAACAAGGAATTCTCAATGCGTTCAAGCGGCAGGTCACCTTTTGCCTCCGTACATAAGGATAAAGTTATGCCAGTTAAGGCAATGTCCATTTAATGGAATCTTTCTTCATTTTAGGTGTTTTGGTATATTTCGATTTCATTCGACCAAACGCAGGTCAATTTGATCCGATTCAAACAGGTTTGGTTAGATGACATGCATCAAATCTTGCATAACCTACGATATGGCATGAAAATACGTTTTGGGATTTGCGCTACCACTTGCATTGACCCAATTGAGCTTCATGTGTAAAATTTGTGAGTAAGAAGCTAATGATTAGGGTGGATCAGTCTTTGCAAGGGTTTACGTCTACAATGCAACTATTCTAAACCAATTCATCTCGTTCACGCTTAATTAAGTTCACCTGTATCTGATACACAGTAATAACGTATGCTAGAAGAGAAGGATTACTAATCGAAGGCACCAGTCTGACTTTGTTCTAAAGCCGATTAACTGTGGGCACATCTTTGTTGTAGGGAATTCAGTATCCAGCGATTGTAGTGGTGGTGTAGCTAGTTATTTTTAGGGT
Organism: Taenia multiceps; assembly: GCA_001923025.3. Taxonomy (NCBI): domain Eukaryota; kingdom Metazoa; phylum Platyhelminthes; class Cestoda; order Cyclophyllidea; family Taeniidae; genus Taenia; species Taenia multiceps. The sequence continues at coordinate 530,744 of CM010317.1, read as the reverse complement.
TTCACTTTGACTGCGCAAGACTGAGTTTAGTTATGCTTATATAGCAGATGACAAATGACGCTAACGGTAGGGTGTTCGGCACCCACTTTATCAGCGTCGTCGAGTAGTTTTGTCTGAGGCGAGCTTGACAAGCTATGCTTTGGCCTGGAGGCGACTCATTGTTTCTTGCGATGAGCCAGATAAAAGGGGGTCAGCTCCTCTTACTCTGCTAAGATCCGACTGATCAAAAGAGCCCGTTGCATAATTGGCTACTGCGCCATGAGATTGCCAGTATCTGGTTGTTTCCTCCTCGACAAAATGTCTCTGAAAGGCATCTTGGAGCAAACGAACCCACGAGTCGTAGATGCCAATGTGCAGTTTGACACAGTACACCATTTTCAATGTGTCATTAGCAGAAAAGCACACATCATGTCCTCATTCATAGAGAAGAATGTTTGTTGTGTTTGGCTTTGTTTGGATGCGTCACAAGCACAAGCTAGGTAAGATTTTCACCAAGACATCGTTGCGGCTATTTCGTGTTGCACTCTATGCTTTGATAAGGAAGCACCTCTAACTCTACAGCTAATTGTGTGATGCATAAATACAATATCAGTCCAGTTGTACAATCGAGGAAGGACAATGATTTAAATGTTTGCGTTGGCTATGGGTCACAGTCACCGTAAGGGGAGAGGCTGCACAAATGAGTTTTACCATGAGCAGGTAATGCTCTACACTTATGCTTAATCATATATGCACAAAATTGGAGAACCAGTTGGCTGGAAAGCCGCCTGGGGAGAAAATTCGCATTACGTAGGACCATGGAATTTTAACTGTACATGGTAATGATTGTGTGCATTTTCACTGTTTTAGTTAGCATAATTCGATTAGAAGTTCAGACAAAGCAAATCGTCAGGTCAGAGAGCAGTCTTTGGACCTGTTGATTGAAGGCTTAAAATAGAATAAAGGAAACGGCTACAACAAGCGTGCACGCGCAGGGCACATGGATGGGAGCAAGTTCAAGAACATGCTCAATTGACTGTATTTTACCTGCTTAAACGCTGTTCAGCCCAATTCTCCATATTACAGTAGGCCTCTTCAAAGACTTTGTAGATGGCGAATTCCTTGGCTGCATTTAAGAACTTATTCGTAGCTTTCCTGACAAAAGCTTTCCATGCAGCTCGTTTGAGAGCTTCTGGCTGATAGTTCGCTCGTTTTGTTGCCACCGTCAACGTTAACGCCACTGCAAATTTAGATGGGAGGGACAAGGCCAGCACGCAAAATATGGATGACAATAGTACTGCTACTAGGAAGCTTTCTGCCATGGAACTACCCTCGTTTGCTTTATGCCAACTTCGTGCTTCTATAATAGTACAAAAGGCACTTAAATTTATTCTGTATCAATGTGAGAGTGTTTGTGTGCACTCGCAAAGCAATTCTTACAAAATCTTTGATGATTGGAGTGTGGCAAAGGCAAAGCCTGCAGGCGTCCTTAAGGTTTGGAACATATAGAATGCACATGAGTGGCCTCATGTGAAAACGATGCTTAATAAACCGCACCAAGGGGATATAGCACAATATTTCTCAAGCTTCTTAACCAAGTGTTCGCAATTGTTAACAACGTCCAAATTTAAGTCCTAAAAGCCTTTAGCTTGTTATGGAGCAATTTGCAGAAACCCGCCTAAATGCGGTCGTTAAGCATTTAACCGTGTTCCAATCGTAGATAATTCATTACTTAGTCAACATTATGACTGGTGCTTGAATGATGTTGAGTTGTGGGCGTTATTCAAAGCACTCAAACGCCATTTACTAGGCAGTACAACAGACCGTTCACAAAGCGTCTGTAAAACCATAGGGAACCTCTACGCTGTGCTTCTTTGATTTACACATTCACACTGTGATCCTGAATCAATTGGCATATCTGATGCTTATTTAGAGAGTCACAAAGTTGGTATGGGAAAATGAGAAAGGGGTAGTGATCCTTGAAATACAGCTGCTATCTTTTATTCCACGCATCGCTTATGGCTGAGGGTCGAATTCGGCTGCAAGAAGAATGGAACAACCGGACCTGTATCATGGAGGCAACAAATCCTTAGCACATCACTCCTCTTCAGAAGCAAAGCCCGCCTAAAGCAGCGGAAGCACACAGCTTCATCGAGTATTTAGTACCGATGTAGAAAGTTAACAAGCTATCCTGCGGTGCTTCATCTGCCACAGCAAATATTTTTGAAGTCCCTTCGAATTGCGACTGTGCCAATGGCTTATTTTGGTGAATGTCCCACGACCAAATGTTTAACTTGAACATTGATAAATAAAGTATTCCCGAAATGTGAGGTGCATAATGATGGATGGATGCCTTCTCTCTTCTACGTGGTCGAGATGACACAACAAGAGTTACTTAGATGGACTTGACCTCTTAAATTTTGAGGGAAAGGAGCTGTGAAGTTGCGCTCAGTCTCATGCACCTAGTCGTTTGTCGGCTTCTACTGCCAATTTTAACCTGCTGCGATCAATCTTACGCAGGTAACGAGTTATAATTTTAAAGCGAGCAAGTTGTTGCATCAATGGTAAGTCAGTCATTGTGTCATGCTCAATAAAGAAAGGGTTTCTATTCCATACTATGAAAAGTTTATAAAGTTGCATTCAGGGGCTGTGTACTTATCGACTGCAGTGTCTACATGACTACCTCTAAAAACCAGACATAATCTTCCCTTATCAAATTCACTGATTCACCCATCATTGTTCCACCCAAACAGCCATTCGGCCGTCGCCTCGACGCCCATTCACCAGCCTACAAATCTTTAATTTTACTAATCTTCTTACTTTTGGCCCACTCATCTACTCTTCTCGGGTGCCAGCGGTCACCACATAATGCATTCATTCATCTTTTACCTTTTAATTTTAACAATTTTTCTAAGTCTTAAGCGCAAACATATGCTCTTTCACAATCCCAATTCACAATATTACTTAAACTAACGCTAATTGTCTAGATGATCCATCCATCCATCCATTCATCCATCCATTTGGTCCCTGCTCTCCAACGTCCAACCGCACATGCAATAATCCCTCTACTTCCTTTCAGGTAATAAATTCTCAACACTTCCGCATTTATATTCCTATTTCAACCTCTTGTCATACTCTGTTGCTGCATCGCAAATGTCGCAAATGTCCCTTCTCAAAAACGCGTGATCCACCGAATAAGCTGCTTGATGACAAAACACCAACAGATTGCATTGGGCATAACTGTACCAATTGTGCATCCAGAGGGTGCTTGATGCGCTCATAGTGCCCTATGTCGTGGGCGTTGCCACTCAAATCGCCATAAACTCTCCCACCAAAATTGGTTGGGCTGGTAAGATTTTTACCCACCACCTTCCTGTGTTTGAATCCACAAAGTGTGTTAGTTCGGAGAGTTGTACTTGCAGGCTGTTCAGGCGGCACATTTTGGCTTGGATCTCAAGCGTAAATGAAGTGACTTTCACACACTACCACTCAGTGTGATGAGTTGCAGACAAAACCGTTCGCCTGATGCGAGCCCAGCAACAATCGTGATTGACGCCTATTCAATTGAGGCTTTGAGATGATATGAAAGAAGCACTACCCCTCGTGCCGAAAGAGGTAGAGCTAGTCAGCAAGCTGACTGTTGATTTTTGAGTATGAGTTCAGACAAAAGACTTTGTCTTCGCTTAAAGTGGTTTTGTTTCCCAGCGAGGTCTCTTGTACGCACTCTTTAGCATGATGCGTTACCTCTTTTGAAGGGGAGGAATAAGGGATAAATTAAAACTGGTTCGCATGCGAAATATTGTCAGAATTTTGAACGACCTGCTGTGCCACATTTTAATGACCACTCTGATGGAAATCATCGGTGCATGAACAAATCTTTCATCATTGTCAAGCATTCTGACTATTGGAGTGAAAGACAGATTTACAACAGAGCGAAACCACTCTGGCTGCATATCATCCAAATCCGTCTTCCTGGTGGGACTGATGGTGAACCTCTACCACGTGTTGCAGGTAATCGGTGTGTTTAACCTCAGCGCTCGCACAAGTCATCTTGTTTCCGACTGAAAACTTCTGCTGTTTAGACTGGCTTTTGAATCATGCTAAGGAAATATGTTTGTCTATGCCTCTGAAAATGCTCACGGTCTTTTTCATGGAACTTATTGCACCACAACCCGATTTCGAGGGATTTTCGCTGTGAATTGAACTAATTGCTACTGATTTTGGATTTGTGAAAGAAGTCTACTCATAATAGAACTGCTAAGAATGACATCCGCCCTCGGCATATAATCCAGTCCCGTATTGAGCAAAGAAGCTGTAAACTGTAAGCTGTGTTATAACAGAGTTACTCTACCATGGCTGCATAAAGTCGATGATAATGTGTAAATGCGCAAACCTACACCGATGGAAATGTGTTAAAACCTGTGCTCTTTTTTACAAGTCTTTTTCTGTTCTAATGTCTCAATATCTACCATGGATACTTGTGATGGTCAGCAGAGTCTTCCCACCCCGAAACTAGCTCCCAAACCGGACGAAGTTCCAGAGCGAGTAGAATTGGTAGGAGAGATTAGTGACGTTTTGGTCAAGTATCGCCTCCGTTGCATTAAAACTGATGACTGGCATAGTTGGTTCGTAAGCGTTTTCTTTCAGAACCGATTATGTTGTGATAGCAAAAGTGGAAGACTTGCCACGGTGGCGCTCTAAGGACGTGAGAAAGCATAATGCCTTGGCCAGATGGGCTGGCCACAGTGTTAACCTTTTGTGTTCCTGTTGTGCCCTTCTTTATCAAGTTTGTTCAAGCTAGCTTAAAAAATAATAACACAGAAGTGAATCTAGCCTAATATGATTAGTTTTTATAAACTTATCTTGAATAGGAGCACACACAACCATTGTTAAGTCAACCAGCTAAGCAATCTAGAGTTTTGTGTGTCCCTTTCGGATAGTCATCTTTAGATGGATGTAAACTCAGCTGAGATGATGATTTCGTGTTCTCCTTTATTTGTGGACGGCATGCTAAAGCAATAAATTTGAGCATGGATAAAACGTGGATTAAGCATCGAATTTCAATGTATCAGTGCAACCAATGCATTGATAGTGTCAGTTGACTTAAAGAAGCACGCAAATTTGGCCGAGAAAAACACTTGCAACCCTCTGCTAGCATTCATTTCAAATGTAGCATAAAGTGGAGCAACGTAGCAATCAAATTACTGGTGTATGATGAGTGCTCGGACCATGAAAAACAATCGTTGAAGCTAGTTGTTGAAAATACTACCTTGAGGTGTCACAGCCACGCTCTTTGGAGAATTATCCGATCACTTCAGCCATGATTTGGCGTTAAAGTTTATCTATGTTACTAGAAGCGCCATATTCACTTGAATAATGAGAATTGCACCGGCTACACGCCACTTACTTTTCCTATGCATTTACTCGTTCCAATATTTTGATTATTAGAAGGTAGATGTAGGTAAATGTGAAACTTCAGGGTTAAACCATTTATGGTCTCACTGCTAACTGGCGTCTTAAGGAGTGAGTGGACAAATGGAGAGATTGTGGAGGATTTTAAGTGAGCACTTCAGCATCCCTTACCAGGGCCGACTTCTACTACAAATTGTACACTGCATTCACTTCTTATTGTTCTATCGGTCAGGAAGGTGAATTGGTAGGTGGATAGGAGTGTTAGAGTCAATCAAAACATTGATATTTAGTCATATTACAAATTGGAATCGATCACGAAATTTTAAAAATGCCTGACATTAAAGAAATCAAAAAGAGAGCGCTCTGCTCCACCCGTTCTCACTCTCTCTGTCTTTGTTGTCGAGGCAAAGATAAGGCCTACTATCTCATAGACACTGAGTAGAGCTCGAAGTACAGTTGGATCTTCCTTGTTTTTAGAATAGAGAGCCTGTTAATCCTAATTCCTGGCATTATTATGAAAACAAACGATCTAATAAGCGACAAAATATTATCATGAGCCACTACCAACCCATGTGGACTGACAAATCTACCATTCTGTATTACGCTGCTCCCAGAGTCAAGTATATATCTGCACTTCTTCAATGGTGTCGCTACAATACCATTGCCTTAACTCAACGCTAAACACGTCAGCACATTTGCTGATTGGGCCGAACAACGCTACTGGCCATCAATTCAGTAGGGTCAGCATTTAGCCTCAAAATTCAACAACACAAAGATGCTGGATACTGGAGGGAGGTGATGCGTGGTGGAGTGGAATTGTGACACCAAATTTCCCCCTAATTCCTCAAATTAATGAAGCCTCTGCACCCGTTTGTAAACCCATCCCACCATATGCTGCCAGTAAGAAGTCTTGCTGATTGTCCAAAACTGCAGATACGGATACAGGAGGCACACCCGCATTTTGAAAGGGAATACTGTGTTAGTGCAGCTTTGCGGTACCAATCTTAGCCAAGAGATGTCAGTTTACAGCCACTAAAATCCATGATTTTACCCCTTGATGTCGAAGAAGCGTTTTCATAATTACTTATGGAAGACCCTTCCGCAAATGGCATAGCTAGCTTTTTATTATAGACTCTAGATTAGGTCCCCAGTCACACTCGACTTTACACGTTCAGGTGTAAATTCATGAAAACGAATTTTGTGGTAGAGTGTAAAATAACATCTTGCAAAGAATCGAAGTTATATCGGAAGCCATTTTCTACTGACTAAGCAGGCAGCATGTTAGAAAAATGCCAAGTACAGCAAAGCAAAAGAACACTGTTGGTTGGGTGAGAAACACGCCCGGTGGATCATGAGAATGTAAATTTTGGGGTTCTTTCCCACAAACTAACATGCTGTAGGTGTCGTATTTGCTATTCATTCTCTCTTCTATAGCAAAATTTGGCTTCGGCATACCAATGGTTCCGCATCGCCCTTTAAAAAGCGTGTATGTAGGAAAGAAAAAGCCATTGACATTCTCATTTCGGATTGCCAAGTAGCCTAGCACACAAATTTAATAACAACAGAGCTTTTTCTCCATTGGTACTTGCTTGATGACTTGAGATGTCTTTCAGTGAGTAGACCAATTCTAAGTACGTGGCGTTCAATGCTTTTTACGCACGTCAGGGCCATCCAGACTCAGCTTTTTATGGTCCTTCCTGAGACTTCTTTCATCCAGCACTGCTCTGCTGTTGATCAACTCATGCAACACTAAGGTGCGATTGTGCTGATCCTGTGTAGGGATTTGATATAAGATGCCAACTTAACAGTCATGCAGCAGCGGGGTCGTCGAATTGAACCTAACCTTTTCCGCTAAACATCGGTTTGGTTTTTCCACATGGCCTTCTATATGGAATCGGGAAATAGAGTTCAAAGGTGCTCATGAAAGTTTCCCTACGGGTACCATTCGGCCTAATGGTCTCAGAATCGGTCACTTAATTTCATTTTGTAGGGTGGAATCGCCTTCATAGCTCCCTCATCGCGCTATCAAAAGGTGTGATGGTCAGCAAACTTCTGCGACTAATCGAATGCTCTTGATGCTGTCTTAGTCAGGGTACATTATCAAACAGTTTCAGGTATTTGGTCAAGTGCTCATAACAACTCGATAGTCGATCTGGCACTAATCCAAATGGATTGCTTTCAGTCCCTCCAAATGACTCTTTCTCATGGGCGGTAGATCATCAAGCCTTGCCCACGTTGTCATGCCTCCTTTGATTTTGAAAATCTAGGGAAGGGGACAGTTAGCGTAGGTGAGTATTCTGGCACGCACAGTTCAATTTTTACATGAATCTGAGAATGCAGTAATAGGGAGATAAGTTACAAATATGGGTGGACTTTGAGGCAGTGATACGTACTCGTAATCTGACCTATCAGTGTATTTTTAGGCAGATCAGTCTTGAATTTTGGTGGTAGTGCTTTTAAATCCCTGGAAGTACCAAACGTTCCTCGAACACTTTATCTTGGAATTGACTAATTTATCTCATTCGCCTCAGTTGACAAGTAAATTGTTCACTTCTTCCTTAGTTACTTATTTACAAGCCCAATGTTCACCAAAATCCCGTCGTGAGAATTCTAGTGCGAAAGTGTGCTAAAGACGCTAGCACTGAACTAGCCGAGAAATTACCAATGTAATGGTTGGCAGAAGTGGTTCAATTCACACACACATTCGCACAACTGTGATTAGAAAATTGAATGCATCACACCTCATAAGACAATTGTAACACTTGCATTAATTATTAATTTTGCGGTGCAGCTTACCTCCTCTACGTCGCAAATGAATGGAAACGGTGAGGTAATCCGAAAGTAAACAACTGTTACTTCAAGCCACGCATTGTCGCAGTTTATTGGGTCAGAAACTGGACCGACATACCTCTGAAAAGCAAATTGTCCTACTTAACTGTTAAAAAGGCTGGTACAAAGGAGTAGACCTTTAACTCACATGTTCATTGTATGTGTCAACGAATCGTTGCAAGGCCGCAGGATCAATCACTTCTGATTTTCTGCCCACTTCGACAATCTGCTCACAGAACCCCCTTACAAGCTCCTTATAGCAGGAAATCTGACTGCAGTCCTTCCCATGTTGGTAAAGGAACTAATGAAATGGGAGGCGCCATTGTAAGCCTTACCTTTCTCGGGAGGAAAATAAAACTCATGACAAACAAAGTGGTTAACTGGACAATTTGCCGTACCCACGGAAACTGGGCCTGTGCGCGAACGCCTCTGAGCAGAAGCACCTCTTCGGTATCGTTAAATCCACATCTCTCGACGACGACAATGCAGGTGGAGTTACCACCGAATTGGGGTAGTAGCCCCTTTCCAGCAATGCCGACACGACCCTCGGGGTTCTGCGGTGCTGCCTTCGACCCGGTCGTCGTCGCGGTGGCATCCACTTCAAGAAGGCGGCAGGGGGCGCGACTCGCCTCCGATGTGCTCAGCGAGGTCTCACCGACGGTTATTTCCCAGGCGGGGATCTGATGGTTACTGGGTTGCCATTGAATTGGGGAATATTCTGGGAATGGAACCTATAGCACAGACAGGCCTGAGGTTTCTGTCTTACACACACGAGGATGTGTAAAACATAGGCGACGTAATTTCATTGAAGGTCAGGTGCTTATTGGGATATTGTCTATTTTGGAGTCAACATCAGTCTCAAGGAAAAGGAGCTGTCTGCACGTGCTACCTACTGTAGGCCATTCACCGTGCCTTTACTTATCTCAATATGTACTACAAAAGACTCATTAACAAGCGCTTTCTTGGGCTAAATCCAAACAACATACAAAATTTTAAAGTTGAACACAAACAAAAGTTGCACGAATGTGAGCTAAAAAAGGCATTAGATCAAGTAATGTGTTTGAACTGATGCGAAACCACTATTGAAATGGGAGTATGAGCTCTAACTCAACATATTTTGCATTTAACATGATGCTGATTAAATAAGCGTTATCACAAGTTGTGACCCACGCATTAACAAGGGCTACATTCATTATTCAAGGTAAACGCACATCCCATGGAATCGGAGGATCGAGAGACCGCGGTGTTATGTCACTGGTCAGCGTCGCATAGAAGGCCACTTGGTGATTTTGCCACTGAAACGAGATCGGGAAGTCTCGGTCCTCGTTCCCACTGCACAGTGACTGCCTACTGAGCATCAGAGAATTTGCCACTCCTACTAAAGAAAGTGAGAGAATTTGGGTGTTATCCAGGGCATATCTGAGTATCTGGCCACCGGCACATTGCGAAATCCCGACCATCCGAGAGAGGCTCATGTCCACTGCAATAGTTATCTAGTCTCTATCACTTGCAATCCTCCAATAAAATTAGAGGTCGCAATGCCAGGATCAAATTTTTCTCCATCCTCTTTCCCTCTAACTTGACTACCCGTTTCGAGATGTGGACTTTTCTTTGAATGTACTTCAGCTATTTGTTAAAAAAAATATCGCAAATTTCATTTTTAAAGCTCAATGCAAGAGAACTTACATCTTGTAGTGGATAGAATTAGAGATGGCGAGGTGTAATGCTTGTTTTTGATCTAAAAGAAACATTTTGATTTGATGTCATACCGGACAATGTGAACCATACTCAGTTAGGCTTATCGTGACTGTAGGAATAAGACAAATCTCCAAGAAGTGGTAAATCACACATGGTTGTCAGATCCATTGTAAATGCAAGTGATGCAATGGCTACGTGAAAGTGAAGATTTAGAAATTCAGCAAACGGTGCAACTTCCAACCATCATGCAGCTTCCTTCAGACGTCTGCTCTGATGTGGCTTAATGAAGTATTCAAAGATCAGTGGACTCACAAATGCCATGATAGACTCCAGAGCCTCATCAATGTTCTCAATCTTCTGCTCTAGCATGGTCTTCTTATGTCTGGTCCTGATGTCTGCAGGTCGAAGGCGATGGAAAAGGTGCCAGCGGCCTTCCTGATGAGCACGAGTAGGCCCTCGTGAGCTCCTTTCAACACTCCTCTTTTCCACCGTCTCCTCATTGTAGTTCTCACCCATTGTGACTATCAAAGCGTTTAATTTTTCCCAATTTATCAGCTGACGCTCACGAGTAGGCGAGCTCCGAAAGGATTTCCCTTCAAATGCAGATAAAAAACCATAGTAATAAGGATCACTGGATAACTTTCGCACTAATTTTATCAGGGTTTTGATGTGACCTTAGAAATGGCTAGGCTTGAAGCACTGTGTTAGGACTACCCAAATTTGAAGCTTGCAATAGCAGTTGCATTCGTAAAAAACCTACGAAACTATTTACCATCAATTTTACCTGCCGAAATGTTATCGAATACACAAAGTTTTCGCGTTCCCCGCGGATGAATAGATAGTGGTGGTGACTCAAAGCTTGCCGTAAATGGACACGACAGAGCGTTTCCATCGGTATTTCAGGTACTAAAAACCCATTAAGATGGAGCGCAGGCTAATCATCGAGCCAAAATTTTCTGCATTAAAAGTCCAAGGTTCTGACTCATTTCACTCTACAAGAACTAAGGACCTATTTGCATACTCCAAAGTAAGGCGAGAAAGTGCATGGCCACCTCTTTTTGAAGAATTTATAAGTAGCTTTCTACTTGGTGATGCGCAGTGGAACACACGGCCAAACACTTGATGATTCTTAAGGTATCTAGGCAAAAACATTATTCGTGAGAGACTTTGTACGAATTGCAAGCTGGCATTGAGTAGGTTTACAAAGAGCTATGCGAATAAACATATGCCAAAACATAGGATTAATAATATTCGAGAGATGTAGGGCACTGATTCCCAGACTAAGCCAACTTCCAGTTTCGAAGTGCGAGCACTCAAATATTGGGTGCTTGCATTGCACCTGAGTAATCTTAAGGACGCGAACATCATAAGACATTGATTTGAGGTGTCTCAATGATAAAGTGTCAGCAATTGCGAATCAAACCAACTTAAATGACCCTCTTACGAAATGGCTTGTGCTTGAAGGAGTCTCTGCGAACATGACTTGAACTCAGACGCCGAAATCCACGTTGAAAACACTGGTAGATGAGTGGGAAGATTGAGAATGTTGCAGGCACGACTGATTGCGAGAGGATACTGCCCATTAACACATATCTCTGCATTGTCCACAGCTGCAGCGATTCGGCCTCCATATCGTCGTATGTTTTCCTGGATTATAACGACAGCAGTTTGTTTGCATTTATCATGACTCGATGCAGTAAATATTCTTTGAATGAAACTGTGTGCTTGAAGGACTAGTGCAGCGCGATTCGTCACGAAAACATTTGCTTTGAGAAGGATATTTATGTCAGCATATGGGTTACGAGAGTTTAGTTTTTCTTTTAAGACATTCAGTTCATAGAACGACCAAACTTCTAAATTTAGAGGGGCACGATTGCAGCCAGCATTGACTGAAACCTAGACAACAGCTGTAGTGGTTCGATACTAAAGGCCTAGTTGCTTAAAATAATGGGGTCATTGAAAGGAAGTGTCAAAATGACCTTGTAATTGACCAACGATGTTAGTTCGAAGCAGCAACCAAAGAAACACTGGGTCAGATTTTACTTTGTGGGGATGACTCGGATTGTGAAGGCCAATTTTAAAGTAGTCCTAAACAGATCTCATGCTCAAAAGATGCTCGAAAATGTCTGCTTAGGGGAACTTGGTTTTCGTTCTAAAAGTGCTTTTAAGTGCAGCAAAGGAAAAGTTTCAATGGCCAACTGCGACCACGTACTTTAACCCATAAGAGAGCCAACGGAATTGTGGTATTTAACAAGAAGGTAGCATGGTAAGATATTAGGTTGGAATACTCACGTGAAGGTTGCAATAAGCAAGTTAATCAGTAATACGTGCGTCGTCAAGACGAATAGGGAGAGGAGTGTTGGAAGGAGGAATTCAAAATGTGGATAGGTGCATCCGGACGTTGTGACATTTCCACAGGCAGAACTTCCTACAGTAATGATGGAGAAGAGCAATCAAAATGGCAAATAGTGTAGGGTCGGAATATTTAAACGTTTATTTGACAAAATTCAGGGTGGACAAAACGTGCTTGGAGCATAACTGGCATGCCGAAGGTGAATGTCAAAATGGTTACAGGTAAGCTGCCAACTTCGAATGTAATAGTGCAAGACTCCTATCACATGAAGCTTGAACATTGCTGCGCACAACAGGGAACTCCATGGCCACTACTTTTGAGCTCGAAGCAGTATTTAAGCACAAACAAATAGGCATTTTACCAACCATAGTGTTCGAGAAGCTCTTCTAGGTTGAATTCGCCAAACATCTGGAAGAATCCAGAACGCATAATGCGAAGCAGACGAGAGAGGGCACCAGAGGCATCGCGGGAGTCGCTTGGCCGTTGGATGAGGACCGAGAAGATGATTGAGTACATGCTCCAAAATATGAGCACTATCACTAGAAACGGCACCAAATCCCTCACAACCTGCAACAAATAGGTTAAACTGGCAAGTGTGGCAATAGTATTTTAGGAATTTCGCAAACAATTTTTTATTTTAGAAGGTCATGTGGTCTGGCTCACAAAACCGGGAACGTACTCAAATTTGTGAATGTAAAAGAAGGTAGAAATAACAAGTTGTGATCTTCCAAAAGATCAAAACCTCTTGGTGCGGAAACTGCCTATTTTAATCTCTGACAATTTATCACACGACCGGTAAAGTAAGTGACGCCAAGGCAGGCACTTGGGTGAAAGGGTAAATGAACCTACCATCTTCCTGATCATTTGCAATTTAGGACCGATGTAGTGATGAATTGAAAGCAACTGGAGGAGTTGTTGGAGGGCTATGCTAGCGCCAAACGCTAGACTAATTCGACTGAATTGTTCAAAACCAAAGCTTCCTCGAGTTGAGAGAGTAAAAATGACTTGCAGCGAAACGCCGACTGCATAGAATGCGAAGGCGACCAGCGAAAATTGGTTGATGCGCTGACTGATGAAGTCGCGACATGATGCCCAATTTGTTAGAGCCTAATAATTATTCCAAGAATGACTGTGCATTATTTGCACATAGAGTCACGTCACGGTTCATTAGTAAGGCTACTGGCCTAGCTGGTGCTGCACTTATTAACACCTCTAGTCAAAGTGAAAATTTTTTACAATACAACAAATAATTTGATCCAATAGGCATACATAATCCAAATTCTCTGGTACTTTCTAGTCCCAGGTTTTGGCAGACTTTGTTGCTTTCGAAAAATAATTTGCCCTATGCAGCAGAGCCAATGCAAAAGCACAAAGTTTCTTACGTTTTTGACATGATCAATGAAATGAGCTGTAGTCATGACAATAGTGGTGAGTTCCGCTGCCATCCGACTGTAGTTAGCGAATGTGAATTCAAATTGAAGGTTAAATGCGGCAAGACAGAAGAGTACTGTGTAGGCTACCTTAAAGGAAAACACAAGCAATTAGTAGCAGACACAAGGTACTACTTTGTCAGCAAGTCTGACGCTTCTACGGTAATACACTAAAATTATGGCAAGCTACTATATTTTGTGGAAAAGTGGACTGTGAACGCTAAAATAGAGTTGTATGGAGTCAAAGCATTAGATTAGACCCCGATTCAGAAGACAATGAGTAATCAAAAAGAGATTTATTTAAGAAATGTGCTGCACGATTCTAATGTCCTAGCAATTTACCATTAGCGTTTTATTCGAATTATAAATCAGGCTGGTTTCCAGCCTTTTACTGGAAGTCGGAGTCGGCAATAAGTAGTGACTAAATGAACTCACAACTTGGTATGCATGACGTACGCAGGGAGCCTTGTAGAAGTCAACGAGTTTACTGTGATAAATCTTCAGATGTATATTTTTATCCATCTAGAAATCCGCAAAGATCGAAAGTGAAAGAAAGATATCATCAATCATGACAAATACATGCTTTGAACTTGTCAAGTCGGTGCTGACGTTGAGGACATGGACGCTGTGGATGGGGTGCTTACTGCTAGGCCGGCACTGTCTTTGTAAAAAAGTTTGCCATTGAACAAATCCTTGTGCTTAACGTTGGTTTCAAAAGTCAGTTTTCAGTAAATAAGGATGGCTTACATCATCAACATTATCAGAATACTTCTGCGCATATTTCGATTCATCGTAGTCGGCAATGAAGGGAATGGCGGGTGGACAGACGATGCCAACGAAGAGACTGAAGAAGAACTAAAACAGCCATAAGAGTTCTTGCATTCGAAAAGGCTCGAAATAATAACTTTAATGCTGCAAGCACTTTAGAACCAATTGCAGAAAAATTAGCCTTTTTTCCGCTTTTGGTACAAAACTGCGCGTGCAGCGTTACTACAATGTCTTTAATGTGCTAATATGGTTTAGAAACACATCGAGTGTAAATTAAGAATGAATGGTCAGAGAGCCTAGCCCGAACGCTTAACTCTACTCAACTTAGCTTTTTTCCCCAGATTCTATCTCTGGGGGATTAAAGGGCAAAGATTGCCAAGTGACTACGTTATTTCAACGACTTTTCAAATCGTAAATCCACGTTTGAAAGTAGCCATTTCTTCACATCCAAACGAAATAGCAAAGCATGAGTTTTCTGCATGCAGAGGCGCTAGGCATGTTAACAACGAAAACCAGCGTTAAGGGCCAAAGGAGATGGCAATAGGTTTATGATGATTTGTCAAGTCATAAGGAAATGGGTATTCAAGGTAGCTCAAGCCAGGGAAAAAAATCAGTAAACACTGGAAGTATAAGTTAGCAATGATACAATATTTGTTTGCTCTCGGTTTTGCGACGCAGTGCATTTGATCCTCGCCATGGTACTTTCGTTGGGTGGGGCGACCTCTCAAGGCGCTTCTTCGGTAACAGCGAAAAACTAGCACCCTTTTAAAAGACGACTACCCACTGCTTGTTGATGATCTTTGGCGGGGCAAAGGAGCCGCATATGCTGCTAAAGGGAGAATCGGTTGTGATCCATAGCAGAAGGACTGAGAATGACGTCTACCTTCGACAGCTACCTTAGTCCCGTATTCCACAGAAAAGTTCTTCACAACTAAAGCTACACAAGCCCCTGCTGTCTGCAAATGCTTCATTTTAATATTTTCTATCGTACTTGTATGAAGATATCAATGAAATGAAATAAAATTGCGGCACCTCCTGCGCATCTCTGCTAGCTAGATGTGACCCGGTTAGTTATGACTTCGTTGCATTAAAGCAGAGGCAAAGCGGCAAGGAAGGACATACGCGAAAATCCAACCTCAAGAAACTACTTTAAACCCCGACCTTCCTCGCACAAATTTGCTTTTAAGTCGGTGTGGCTACATCTGGCCATGGATACGCGTGATGGCCGGCACAATTTACCGGCTCCATATCTACACAGGATGAAGCTCAAGAATTAAGGTAATCGTTGCCATTGCTGTAAATCATCCCCTTAGCTGCATAGAACGCTGATGACTGCCACAGTTGGATCGTGGGTGCTTCCGTCCAGCACTGACTTCACTGTACCCACAGGCACAGAAGGTTAAACAAATGGATTCCCATAACCGAATCTGAAAAGATGAGGGACTTTGCGTTACTACGGTCAATTAACTATCGGATTTAATAACGGGCTGCTTTGTGTCTTGGCCATTGTACCTTCGATAGGTGAGGTAGCCTCAGGTCTTAGGTATACGCATATGTATATCAAGTGCCACAATAGCCGAACAATTTCTTAATGGGATTTGCAGCAAGTTTAATTAACACCTTATTCAATTAAAAGTTTCTGATAAAAGTTATACCTCTTTCAAAGCAAGCCGGAAATTGGCCGATTCATTTGCTTCAGAAGTGTTCATTCCCGGGACTAGGTGACCAGCCCACACCGGTTCTCATTTTATTTTCTGCCTAACAGTTAATAATCCAATGTCAAGTAAAGGCGACGATCACTCAAGGGAGTACATAACAGAGGAAAGAATTGGACCGTCTTGTAAGAATAAGACTTTCTTCCTACTCATTAAATATTCTAGGCCATTTCTGGACAAGTCTTCTAGCATACGTTTAAGCGGTATCAGATCGCGTAGATAGGTCTCTATCCAATTGTTTGGCCACCAGCCTAAGAACTCAGCGAATATTTTGACCTACAATCCACCACGAACATTGGGAACATTATTTCTCGGAAATGAAATGGTTCTATTTAAGGAGAACGTGGGCATGGATTGTTGTATTCGCTTTGCTTCACGATGGTTGTATTATTTGTCCCCACAAATCAGCAAACGTCCAAAATGGCGCATTTTATAAGGCAAAGGAAGTATAGCACAAGTGAGCGCTTTTAACAGCACATCGGCACCTATTATGCGTGTAGCTCTTTTTCACCATTTTCTACCCTGGCACATCACTCTTGATTTATTATTCCCGAACAGCACACTCACGCTTTCACAATAGGGAAGGACTAACTGTCCAAACAGAATGCAGCACTGAACAGTTCATTGCTAACATTAAAGTGGTGAACATATGGATGGTATTGTTTGCAGCCACACCTCCCCGTGACATTACGAATAAATTGCGCAAAAGTTTCCGTGGCTATAAAATGGCGCGAAATTCGGTCTGTAAAGCTGGCTAGCTCGGAATACTTCGGATTTGACCCACATTTTTAAAACAGAGTCATTTTTATCACCTAGGTGGGTTGTTACCTTGATCGAGATGTCTCTCACAAGCAGAGTACGCGCCCAGACTCGGTCCAGATATTCTTGGCAGGCCTGATGCTCCATAAAGTGTTTGCAATTGCCCTCAGCTGCTATCACAAAGCATGAAAGCTGCTCAAAAGTTTGTCGTTCCATTATGAGGAGTTGCATTGTTCTCTCAGCATTGCTGCTGTAGCATTGGTTCAAAATTGAGAGGGCGATGTTCTCGAAGACACTAACAATGGGGAAGAATGTAGTATAAGTTTGGCTATGGCAAACAGCGATTGCTGCAAAGGTGGGTACTGTATTCGTCCCACTTTCCTACGCTATGCCTGAGTAGTACTTCTTTAGCTGTCGTAACTTCAAATTTTGAGTTACCGGCCTGCATTTGCTCTGCCGATATTGCTGTTAATGAGCGTTCTCTACATGATTGGATGCTCACCCGGTTGTGAGCTTCTCGTTCGGACCGTTCTGCCTAAAATTTTTGAGGTTATCTAATGGAACTGCCAACTGCTCGGTTGTGTATCCAGCCCTCACTCCACGTCCAAGCTGGTGCGAAAAATCTGACACCTGAAACCATATTAATTTATAAGTAGGAGCGCATAGGCACTTATGTAAAATAGCAAATATATATGACATTATCACATACAGTAGGTCCTGATCAATGCGCCTTAAATATAAAATGCATCAAAAAAGTGACTCAAGTTCTCATCCATTCGATATTGTGTTTAATGGTAAAAGTAGCATTTTTATATTAATTAAAATTAGTAGGTAAAATGGTAAATTGCAGTTAGAATATCTAAACAAAGGTCTCTGCACGCAAACATGCGTGGTACAGAATTATCTTCAAAGTTTGGGTCAAAACATTACTAAAATTAAATGTCAACCGCGTGTTTGCTCATGAGTGGACGCAAGAATTATTTTTAAACAAAACCGTTACACCGCATGCTGATTATCAAGTGTAATCTGCCTTATGCGTGTTATATTTCACCTGAATTTGTCAGCCAAACCAAGTCATTCAACGCATCAGCCACAGGGATTGCGGAGAAAAATCATTTGCCACGTGCTATCAAAAGTTATGCTGTCCAAAACTAATTGAATGTAAGCATTCATTAATAAGTGCATGCCATTCCATTTGCTGTTTTAAATGCATCCAAAGTGCTTACGACCCGACTGCTTTTAATGGGTTTTACATGGCCCAACAAATAACGCATCACATACAGGTACGATGGGTCCCCCTAATTAACTGCGTGGCTTTAGGCAAATAAAAACAACACCAACATACAGGTAATCAACGAAACTCGAGAGATCCTGCGATAGATATCCTGCGCATCAAAGGACCATGGGATTGCATTTGCTGCATAAATGCAAAGCAAACTAGTGGGACGATGGGTGTACGTCAAGGCATATCCATCAAAGCTACATTCCTGAAATGCGTCCCAGCTGTTCACAACTACTTGTGACACATATATTTTAGGTTGACAAAGCAGATCAGTAAAGAACTCACAGTGAGTAATAATGTGACTCCTCAATTTCCGTTGGCGACCGCGCAATTCGTGCTTTTCGTCGCAGAAAAGATGCACCGAACAATGCCGCCGCAGTTATGTCAGTGAGCATCATCAACAAGTAGCGCGCTATCTCGTAGCGCTTCGAGGCAAGCGCCCACAAGTAGAGGTATTGTAGGTAACTTTCGTTTTCATGAAGGTACGGTGATCTTATGGTTGCGTCAGCTGAAACCGTGGTAAAAGTGTACAATCCTGGCAGTGAATTTGAACCACATAAGTAGCTATTTGACAATAATACGAAAAAATTGCACCAGCACGCGTTTATTTTCTGTTGATATTAAATGGCCCAAGTGTGTGGTCCTGTTGTGATTTTCACTGCATCGTGGCCTATCATTTGATAAACCGCCATTTTCTTTTCTTATGGATTAGAAATATAAGGCATAAATCGCTTATCTTGGCAACCAATAGATGAATGAGAAAGCGCACAAAATTAATCATATTCCCCGATGTTAACAGCCTTTAGAACAAAATGCGAGGGTACATAAATGTGTACAGCCACTGGGCGACGATAGATTTCTGGTTTAAATACCTACAGTACCTTGTTGATTCAACGAGGCTTCCTTCAATTTCCGCATCACATGTCGGGACCGACGATCACTGCGTACTGCGTGAGTGAAGTACTTGCGTCCCATCATAATCTTAAGCGTCTGCTTCGCAACACCCACCGTTATGTTTGATGGCATCTGCGTTAATGAAGGCGAAGTTGGTTTATAGAAACCGTCGCATAGACCACAGGTTCTGATTTGTTGCCATAGTATATATGATCGAGTGTGAAACATGGAAAAGTGCCAACTGTAAAGTGGGAATACGAAAATGAAAGTATGAATTTGAAAATTTGGGGAACCGATATAGTGTGCTGCAAACCGGTTGCAATGAGGTACAAAAGCCCACAGAAGTGCATTCTGTTTGAGCTATTCACTCACTTTGTGTAGATGGTCGAGGAAAAATTGTTTCAGAGCCCTTCCTTCCACGGTCTGAAAAGAAGTTTGGGGAAGTAGAGCACAATTGTTGATTTTGGTCACAGTTAACAAAGCATATAGCGGTTGGCAGTTTTATCTTTAAATAGGCACGTGCAACTTAGTTTTGCCTATGCTACGATCTCGTCACAATGCAGCGAAAGAACTTTTTAAAACGCAAATAAATACTTTTGGTTTGACTTGCATTCACTAGAGCGTGCGATTCTAGATTGCATTAGGCCCAAAATGAACTTCTCCATTTCTTTAGAAAAATTGCCATTGACGTTCATTTGACCAGAGCGGGCACTTTCTTAACCATCCCCTAAGAAACCTAGCAGTTCATTGAGGTAGCTTTTTTTGAACAGCACAAATTGTTTTGTTTTTACGACGTGATAGTGTATAACCAAACGGCAAATCTTTCCATGATCCAGTGCCTTATCAACGAGTTGACGCAGAAAGGAAGCAAAACTGGACTGTGCTAGCAGAGGGAATTGAAAAAAAAGAAAGAACAATCAAACTGCTCACGTTGCTGCGCGCCTCTATAGTGAAGAGCTCCTCAACTGTCTTTTGATCTGCAAACTCATACATTTGGAGGCCTGCGTCACAGAAGAGACGCAGAAATCGCGGTTTGTTTGCAAGTAGGCAGCACTTCACGAACGGACTAATTTCTTCCAGCTAAAAAATACACATAATTTTAATGCATTTAAATAGTCCACGTTTTGCCTTATGGATTAGGCGTTGAAGCACTTATTTTAAGTGGACAAATTTTTGTTTATCGACATGTAACTAAAGCACTGATTGCAAGTGGCCAACTTATGCATTTGTCGACATGTAACCAAAGCATAAACCAAGTTCGCATGAATTCGTATATTATCTTATTGGAGGCCTTTACTGTCCATGAACTTTCATCCAAAATCCCCTCCAGAACGATGTCGGTCTTATTGAGTTCCATCGCCAAGTTGAGCCGTGGCTTCCACGATTGCTTCTTGCTGGCATCCTGAAAGAGGGCTGAACAGCAGCAAAAGTAATTGAAAGATAGTTTCATTTTCACATCGCACGTTAAATTGGCTTCTATTGTGTTGATTTTAAACAATGTGGATTTCTATGTGCTACTGTAAATTTAAAACTTCGTTTCCTGCATTGCTACAAATTTGAAGCGTTGCCTTCATCTACCATCATTCAAATCTCTCATGTAAATATTACCAGGGTTTATAAGCGCTGATACAATCTTCCCATCAAGTGATGCATCGGAATCGGACTCCGCGAAGAAGAACTGCATCAAGTGCGACCATCCAATAATGGTGGTCACCAAAGCGGTCAAATCCTCACCAAGGGTTGCTTCCGGCCAGTACCGCATCATAATTTCCAGCAATCTGTTATGGAGTTAAATATTACCATTTCATTAGCGTGCATGCATGCAATGACCTCAAAGTGGTACAGACGATAAGACTTTTGATCTACCTTCAGGATGGGGGCTGCTGAAAGCATATGAAGTTATCACTATCATTTATTCGAACTTACTAACCATTCAGGGCGTATAGTACGATTCGGGAAATAATTAAAATAGGCTGATAATAGGAATGCGGCCTGATATAAAAGTTAGTGAGTGAATCAGTATTACAGTTTAAGATGGCAGTTGAATAGTATAGCTACCAGTCGTAAAATTGCACTTTTGTTTGAAAACGAAAAGGCGCCACTACCTCTCATGATCCGCCTCCAAGATTCCAGTTGCCTCGTTCGTGTAGGGTTGGCTAATTTCACGCATGTATTTTGTTTCGGAGAGATACTGGTCGATTATGGAGGCAAGTCCACCACTGTCCTATAAGAAGAAACAAAATACACACAATAAGTATGTTTGTTTTAGACTCCTTCGACTTCACAAACGAAAGAGTACGGTTAATTTAAAAGAGCACTAGGATTGACAACACGGAAATTGTCTGGTAATTTATGCCTTTCATAAATCGAATGGACTAAAACTTAGACGGACTATTGCTTTCAGGCATGTATAAACCGCAGTAAGGCATGCCATCTGCGCACTCCTAAGAGTAACATTGGAACATTAGGTTGATCAGCGAAAGATTTGCTGCACTCTCATCTATTGTTGTTTGGCCAAAGGAATCATGCTGCGTTCGTGTAATAGTTGTTTTAGATAAGCACTGATAGAACACTGCAGCGAGATCGCCGAACAAAATATGAGGCGTAAAGGAAAAAACTGTCCAAAGCGGAGGGAAACTATGTATTTCGTTGAGGTCTTTTGCATGAAGCGCCACCCTTAATCACTTTCACTCGCCTCACACACCTTGAATAATTTTCACAATAGAGGATTAACATCTTAGAGCATACATCTACCAGTGAAGCAAGAGCTTCTTCAATTACTAGTAGAAACGAAAGAAAGGCACTCATTATTGTTTACGTCCTTTAGTATTAAACTGGTTCAATCGGAACAATGAGAAACGCGCAAGGTATGAAGTGGGATGTAGTTGGAATAAGTTACCTCAATTTTATCCAACTGACTATGCGAATACTTTGCCACAGAACCTCAGAATACTGGCGATTTGAGGCTAAGTGTACCGATTGCCAGCACAAAGCAAGAATCCTGTCCCAGGTTAATCACAAAATAGAGTCATTCTTGTCTCAAGGATAGTGAGTTTGCATATACTTTTGGATCCGGCCAACTTTTAGTACAAAAACATCTCTTTGAATCTACACCTAACAGGGGATAGGCACTCACAGCCACCACCACGAAGGGGATATTGCATTTCAGAGCCTCGCAAACTCCCAAAGCATCCTCAGGTCTTCCCGCGACCAGAATTCCGCAAACGGGTGTATTGTCTATAACACAATCGAACCATGAACGGCATGAATTCCCATGCCATTTGAAAAATACAAAATAAAATTATTACTATTCATAAAGGGCGTAAGTTTTATGCATTCATCTGGTAATCATCCCGCCTCCATAATAATGTGATAAGCTCACTCACAAATCAGGTCACAGCTATTGGGACAAAACGTCATTGTCGAGAGCCACGCCTCCAACCTAGTCCGAAATTCCTGAATGCAGTGAATGCCATTGCTGGGGCCCGAGTCAACGAATAGGTAACGGGTGTGGTACGGCGCCAGTGGAGTGTGCAGCTCAGTCTTGGGACCCCTCTGAGGGAATTCAACCTGAGTCGATCCCTAAATAATGATGCACGGATTAGTTGCGATTTCTGAAGCGGCGCCCTCAACGTAGATTGTACTGAACAGCACGTCCTGATGAACCACCTTTGCCTTGTCAACGTTAAAACACACGGGTATGGGAGCAAATGGCAAAGTATTCAAAGTTCCGGCGATGCAAAGCTACTGTGCCATCTACCACAAATTTGAAGCATAATTTCATTTTTAAATAGCATAAATAAAGTTTTTACGCAATCACACCACAGGGAACTAAAACAATAGCAAGGCTTCAGTTTTGTGCAATAATGGAACACTCAGTCATTAAATGAAAGTGAGCCGATGTGAGCTATCCTGCGAAATCCCTTGAAACAATATTTTTCGATGCAGCGTATTTTAAAAGCTTGAGTCCACACAACAAAGAGTTGATGTTTATTTAGAATAACTTAAAATAGACTGAAACGGGCCATCACCGTGCTTGAGCATCACTAGCCGCAAATGCGCTTCTACTTAGTTGAGTGGAGTGGATCTTCTTAAACAGGCTTATCACCATTATGTTATGGAGATTCAGGACTCCCGCTGATGAGAAGGAACTTAGGCTTGTCTTTAGGGCCTCGGGACTTACCATATAGTTTGAAGATCGAAGATGTGACTGAAAAGGCAGTCGTCGCCATGGAACTATCCCAATTACTTGCTGACTTTTCAGTCTGTAGGCCTCAGCATAGCTGCACATACCCAAGGACATCACTTCCGAGACGCTGCCATATTGTCCATCTGTGATGATCCACGTTACTGTTGGTCCAGGCCAAGTTAGGTCATGAATAAACAGTTGCTCATGCCCTCTCAAAGTAATATCGTAAGCTCAACAGATCAGCTTGCTAACTCTATCACAAGATAATTAATAAATCACAGAAGAATCAGCTAATTAAAACAAAAACAGTGCAGTTTGACTCATTAGAGCCGAACGATCTGTTTGAAGTATGCAGACTGGCAGCATAACCAAGTTAACACCTTCCACCTTCGGGTGAAAAATTGACTAGTACAAATGCCGAGTAAGTATAGGCTGATGATATCGAACAAAAATGGTGCATTTCGTTCGTGGTGATAAGTTGGATCTAAGAAATAGGCAGTTTTAATTTGTACTCTAGCTCTTTTTAGTAAGTCGATTAGTTTTTAGAGAAATTGCGATGGTAATTCTCAAATAGATTAGAATCGTGCTACAAAATTTTTAAGAGCACAATGAGTACGTTAAAGGTCCGCACAGTGATATGTCGGGGGGATTTATGAAGTTATGTGACTTACGTGTTTTCTGGAACACTCCAAAAATCAAGCCATAACAACGCCTTTGGAATGCCTTCCCTACCGGAAGTGAACCATGAAGTGATAGCACTAGTCCGGGCTTTCGCAGCTTCCATATGTGGAAAAATAGCTTTTCCAAGTCCTCCATCCTTGTGTCATCTGTCATCCTCACAAACTGTTGCGATTGAAAGATGATTGCAATGAACACACTGTTTTTGCTTTAATGATGTGGTTTATGCGTGTCGCTGATAACCGGTGGCTAAGCAACAGAGCTCACCTCAGCCATGACATTGGAGCAGGGTGTTTCAAACTGGCCGAAGGTGTTCGTTGGCCGCTTAATGAATCTCTCCTTCCGACTTGCAACCAGTTTGTCCAATACCGCATTTCCACTGAAAACTTCATGGCTGTAGACATCATCACAGCATTCGCAGTAAGTCTGACCGTTGTGGCTAAGGGAAACAGGAGAAGCACATCATCGCTCATTTCTTCTAGTACTTTATAAAGCAATTTAAGCCGGAAAATGTAAGCATATTGTTGTCCAATTAGGAGTGCTGGCAAGACATACTAGCAAATGCTTTCGCAAACAAATCTTAATGACAAGCATTAGGGCTTCCAAGGTTTTGGATACTTCTGCCATATCTAGTTGAAACTCACCAGTAAAGCGGCTTAATCTGGGTACAAAGGTAGGCCTCAAAGTTCAAGGCAATGCTCAGATTATTTTCGGTTGCTTTCTGGTCCTAAAACACAAAATACATAACCGATAAGGGACTTGATGCAAAGCTTTTACTCACTTGCCTGCATATGTGTACTGGTTCTTACGCTTTGTTCAGAAACATGGAAATAATTGCAGCGTGTAGATTGGACTACTTGATAGAGCAAAGTGGATTTGTAGAATGCTGTCCTCATAAGACAAGTGAGACACATGGATGTAAACAATAAGGGCTACCCATCCCTTGTTAATGGTCGCCATTACAGAGGCATTCATCGCCACTTTTTACGTTCACCGGACAGAAAAAATTGTTCCATTTGACACAGTGCAAATTTAAGAATGCATGCAACCAACCAAATTCGGTGGCATACGTCCAAGAGACTCTTCTTCAACCAGCCACTTAGACATGAGGACTATTTTACATGACCTTAAACTCACATCCATTTTGATTAGAAGTGTAAGTGTTCAATTTGTACATGTCCTCAAACGCACAGACTCAGTATATTGTCTTACCATTTAGCCCCACTCAAGATCCCTTAGATTAATAAAAGTACGTGATATCTACCTCACTAACATCATGAGAAGGTGAAGATGGGTACACTCTGTTCACTTTGCAGAACGCCTGATGCCGCACTTTGTTACCCTCGATATCGTCTCACAACCTGTTATCACACAATTCCACTTACTGAGAGGATCATGTCCAAACATTGCCATCAAATGCTTATTGAGTTTCGAAGTGGAATAAAACTGACTTCTCTGATCTTACGAGGTCAAGGAATTGCAACATCCCGGACACAAAAAAGTCACATAACAATTGAATATAGAAATTTGGTACCGTTAATACGACATCCATTTCCGCTTCGGCACCGTATGTCAGGAACGCAGATGAAGACGCTTTCAACTGTTCGTTGAGGAAGTTAAAGATATCTTGGTGTCGATAGCTCAGACAATAGTCCACAGGGAGCTTTCCAAACTTTAGGGAAGATAAAATTTATTTGCAGTTTTGAAATGTGCCATTTCTTAACTTTCAGAACTAAAAACCACATTAACACAGTCACTAGCAGGTAATCTCATGAATTTCCACAATGCTTGCATACCAATTTTAACCAAGAGAAGCATGTTTTGATCACTAAAATTTAGTTAAACTTTTCTCATTTTCGGTGGGAAGATGCCGTTCACCTTGTACTTTAAAAGGCGCTGATAAATGTGTAGGAATAAGTACGTGGGGGACTGATCCACAGAATACTAAGACAGCTCACGTAGTTTTGAGACATAAAGCAGCTAGAATTATAGTATCCACAATCTATGCCTCAAGTAACCACCGATTTTTGCCTGTTCAATTTTGGATAAATACCTGAAAAACCATTTGTTCAGCACTATACTCTTTGTATGAGCCTATGAATCCCCTGAAAATTGCTTTTCATCAACATTTGAACTTAACGCGTGCATTCTAAACCTCGGTCAGCAGCATCGCATTCTTCTAAAATTCGGTAAACCATGCGGAAGCTACAATCTATAGACAAAGTTAATGGTCGAAAGCCGCTTGCTATTATGCTACTACTTAGCTGTTTTGAGTGAACTTACTTTATCCTGAATGCATAGAAGAGTAGGATCTTTGGAGAGAAGCATCACGACCATGGGCAAGTTGGTTTGAGTGGCGTAATGCAGTGCTGTACGACCCATCTAAATGCAACACAACAGACTGAAAGTATCCGACGCTTCCTCTTCCGTGTCAATAAAAGTGCCTGGCATTGCTCCGACTCAGTTAAATTCCTCACTTGCCCTAAGAAAACTCATTTAATTTACTTGTGTAAGAATTTATTTATTTATTTATTTGTTTGTTTGTTTGTTTATTTATTTATTGGAAATGTTCTGTTTATATTGATAAACGTGAAAACGTACAATGTCCTGTGAGGCGAGATTAAAGTTGGCCTTAAGCAGTTTCCGCAAACCCGCATAGTCACCCAGAGCGCCACAAATATGGACAGCCGAAACCTCCTCCTGCCAAAGCAAATGTAAAGCAGCCAAATTAGTAGATTTAAGTCTGTCAGATCTAACCTTGTTCATTCGTTCGGTTCGCCTTGACCTCACTATTTACAACCGATTGACTCGCATTGTTGCATTTGCAATAATTCAGGCAACTGTATGGTTTATCAACTGGGTGGCGTATAGCCCGTTCGCAACTTTATTCATTTATCGCAGTTCCACCAGTCAGGCTGCAAACAACTAATGCCTCAACTGAGAGTTTCAGGAATGCCGAAAGCATAAACTACGGCTGCTATCATAGCGATTCCCTTAACTATTAATGGATAATAAATGATTTCTCTAGAGATGGAAGTGCTATGAAAGACGAACATTTTACAACCATTAAATTTCCTCTCTCTCTCGACCATTGAAGAATGTTCCTCTTTGGCAATAAAAGTGGATGGTTTGAGAAAATCTTAGGTCATGCCAAGAAGAAGATTGTCTTCTGCGGGGAAACATTCGCAAATGGATATAATACAAACATATTCTTCATCCAAAGTCGGGTCGGTTTCGACCAACTATAGTGTGGCAAGAAAAAAACAAAGGTTGAGATTCACTTCCCACCTCGTTCAGTGCAAAAGCACATAAAAAGTGCAATGATTTAATGCAAATTGGAAGATATCGTTGGAGGACTATACTTATACCGTATTCACTGCCACTGTTTTAGCTTCTGAGTCGTTTTGAATGCTCAGGATTTCCCTTTGAGCACTGGATATGAAGCGCATTCACAGTTGTGCATCAATCAGTCATCTACATTTGCACAAACTTGCAGCAAAAAAAAACTTTCAAGCAAATTTTCAACTCGGAAAGAAAACTTTGAAGTCAGAAAGATTTCCACGCACGCTAGTTGGAGTTTGTTTGACACCGTGGTTCAGGATGCTGTCAATGATGGAGTGTGCCGACAAAATGCAGGCCATATGTAGTAAGCTGATGCCATAGAGCGATTTCCAGAATGTAGGCGCCATATATTCCAAACACTAAAAATAGAAAAGGCATGAACTTCAACAACGACATTAAAAGCATTGTTCACCATCAAATTTGTACGAACAAAATCTGTAGATCTGTGTAGCTAGAGTAAATACACAGCAGAAACACTACCCTAATTACCTGACTTAAATAATTTTGCTTGGTAACACCACTGACAAGCCCGTAAATATCCGCCTGCATGAGAAAGTCTACTGACGACTTGAGAACTATGCAGTACATATAGAAAATCCAAGGAAAGTCATCCTCTCCGGGGTTCGTGGCAAAGTGCTATGCGCTTCATTATTGTACAATTATTTGCTTACAACATTGACTCTATGCAAAATATCCCAAAGGAAAGTTTTAAGAGATTAGATTGATTAACCACCGCGGCTTTGTCGTTTTCAGCCCTTCCGAAATTGTAGTTGTCAAAAAACATTCCTTGTTTCAGCAAAATTAAACACTCGAGATCGAGATGAAGTGGATCTGGCGAATTGATTGAAGCTCACCAACCCAGTTTTTGATTCAATAATGCGGCGTAGTTCTGCGTTAGCTAGGCATCAGCTTAACGTTGAACTTTTAATGCATCATCTACTTCTAGTTTACCCTTGTGTAGACAAAAGGTTATGTCGACATACTGGCATTTCTGTCAAAATCCACCTTATTTTGCAACGCTGCATAATTATATTCGCTTGACAACTCAAGTAGAATAAGCCCAACAATTACTAGTATATCATGCTTCGTTTGAGAAAGTGGCAATCGCAATTTACTCGTAGGCTATTATAGATACTTTCCTTCAGTGGTTACAATGACATTCATTGTTTTGACTAGCGTGGATATTGTAAAAAGGCTTACTGGTAACTGAGACAGTATCACATTGGCCCGAAATTGTTGGATTCGCTCAAAGCGGAAATCCTCAAATGCGTTCACTTCATCACGTCTCATTGAGTCAATTAGCCTAGCGATCTCAGGCTGCGTGAGTACGGTGCCACTGAATCCGTAGAATGCAGAATCCAGGTTTATGGCTTCTGTTCTGCCTCCCGTAAGTGGTGTCGAAATGTTGTTGCAAACTAATGGAGGACTTTGACGCAGTGGAAAGGAGCTCATCTTGGGTCTGTCATAAGGAATCCACTACTCCATCTATGGATGCACAACCTTTCATGCACTGTGCAGAGCTGTGCTTGATAGCCAATGACACTACAGCTTCAAATCCATCAAGCTAACCACTGTGACAGAATTCTGAGCCAATACGAGAGAGAGGTTTTTCCGATCATGGGTCAAATGAAATGTTACAGACATATTATCTGCCTATGTTTGAAGGTACTTGTGCTGAAGAGAAGTCTTAAGGTTTGGCGTGAAATGATCCTGAGGCAATACCAGCCATCTCAGTTGTGCAGTGGTGCATTGTTTGTAGCATAAGCGCGTCCTACCCATGGCTTTTTGTCTAAAAATTAAGAATTGTATTCCACATTTATGACAAAAATATCATCAAATGATGTAGCATACAGCTCCACTAAGACCATCGGTTTTGTCTTTTGCATTTATAATGTATAACAGAATATTAAATAGACAAGACGAGGACGTCACAAGCATGACTGAAGAGCCTGTGGGGGCTAGAAAGAGAGACCGATCCTACCATCCGTTTGTGCAAATGGTTCGCCTAACAATATGAATGCGCAACCAATTTCAAGGTTTTAGCTCAAGCCCTACTGGGCTATGAATCACTTTACTTGGGCTAAATTCAGACCACAAAATATTTGGCTAACACATAAATCGAAAAGCACAGTTGAAGCACACTCAGCAAATAGCTTTATCTAGTTGTTCCTTTAAAGATTTCTGGCAGCTTCCAATTTTTAACCGGTGATATGTTGGTGCAGTGGAAGTCACCAATATCAGATGACTACTTTATGGATTATTTCTCGTTGAGGATTAAGTGGAACAGAGCAAATACTAAGGCAGGTTAGTATTCATTCACAAAGAATCAGTTATCCGAGGCGACAAGGCAACTGAAAATTTGCCTAAATGGTTATTTTTTCTCACGTCTGACCAGTTTTCGATTAATGTTCTTCTATACAAGAAGATGAAAGCCCCTTCAGACTAAGTAATTCATCCCGTTAACTGCTCGAACAATGGGACACATATACATAGAGCTCGGAACCCATCCCGACATCACGTTAAGACCTTCGCCAGATGAGAGAAGGCGAGCGGTTGCAGGTTTTCTCAGATACCATGCCTCAATTCGCAGAGTTCATGCATCATACCACAATCCTAATCAAGACGTGTGTATCATGCACCACAATCCAGAGCGCATATCAAGACAAATTTCTATCATTTAATCTTGGGGCACAGATTTGCGCAGCTGAGATCGCAGAGAATTCTGGGTATTCATTTCTTTTGCCACATGTCAAAGCACACTTAAAAAGGACTTAGCAACAACTCACGTACAATTTGTAGCAGGAAGTTTACTTATCGTGGTAACTTTCCCCATTTCAACATTGCTACTTATAAAGTAAATTGCGTCAC
Organism: Taenia multiceps; assembly: GCA_001923025.3. Classification (NCBI taxonomy): domain Eukaryota; kingdom Metazoa; phylum Platyhelminthes; class Cestoda; order Cyclophyllidea; family Taeniidae; genus Taenia; species Taenia multiceps. The sequence continues at coordinate 500,548 of CM010317.1, read as the reverse complement.
TTCTTTATTTGCACTTTCCATTAGGGCAACATTTAAGCTTGCACATGGTACAGAGAAATGGTGGCTTCCTGAGGCCTTGGAGGTGGTTCAGGGAAGATATCGTGCGGTGTAAGATTTGAAAGACAAACTTATTGGTCAATACGTGAGTCTGATAAGAGATCAGGGGATTATAATAGCCGCCTATCATAGCATCGTGTCTTTGATGGGATAAGTAAACATCAATTTTAAGCCGAACACTAGAACTTTTACTGCTGGTTGAAGGAACTCATTCTAACCAGTCTTGATTAACGCGCTTGCCTTGCATAGTTGAAAGAGGAGCTGACCAAATGAATTCCATTTGTACGTTTATTTCAACAAAGTTTATGAGCACATACTGCGAATTTTTGGGTAACTCTTAAGAATGCAAATAGAGGACGAAATCAGGAACTTTCTTCCCAATGGCAAGGGCTGTTCAATAGGCCCCATTGATTGCGCGTTTGCCATCTTCACTCGACCTGGTGCCAAATGGTTTTACATTTACATTGATTGTGTAGGCAATGCTTTTCCGTAAAATCGTTTCCAATGCTTGTTTGTAGCAAGAAAGTAAGTTCTGTTACATAGTGAAGGCCTTCAAAACACCACTCCTATTAATTTCTTTTTAGAAACTCCATGCAAGCCTGACTGCATAAATACACCGATAACGCACTTCTTTTTATGACCTCTTCGACTTTCCACTGGACTTTGTTCGCCTTTACTGAGAAGTATACTTTATTACTCTTGCCTTATTAACACTGCATTAACAGAAAATAAGGACAATGAAGGAGCAAAACTGAAAACAGCCAGCAATTGGGAGGGGTAAATTTTGAAGTAAATGCATATCTGTGTAGCATGCCACACGAGGCAGAACCGCAAGCATCTCCAACATGACTCCTTTCTTCGTCTTGAAAAAAGTCTATTGTCCATTTATGCAAATCTCTCATTCTTTTGGAAAATTTGATTGAGCAGTTCTCATGCCCAAATTGCCACAAATGTGATGTCGCTTTTGTCCAAACGGAGGACAAAGAAGGAAAATTAAGAAGCAGAGTTGGGTATTGCTACCATTGCAAGACAAACGTGACTTAGTGTGCCACTATATGGGACATAAAATTGCACAGACGAAGGTGAAGCACATCACAGAGGGAATTGATAGTTGAAAAGAAGGCTTTTGAATCAAGTGCTCATTATGCAATGCAGAGATGCATAACAAAGTTGGGTCTTTCACTGTGTAAACCTACATCGTTTAGAGAGATTCCTATTAATTAGGAAAACGACTTCAGCAAATTGCATACGTTAAGACGGTGTTGCTTGATGAAAGCGCGTACTGGCAACATTTCTTGCCGTCGATCAATTGACGCTGCTATCACCTCAGCGACCAATGACGCATTCCTTTGTGCACCTTTTTGTAGTTACTTTGACAATCACGGAAGCAGTTTTGCGTGTTCAGGACAACTGTTTCTAATAATTGCCAACTATGCACATTTGTGGTAACCAGAATGCACTGTCGCACATTTTACAGTTGCATTTAAATTTTAATTGAAAGACGTATCAAATTTTGCCGCCCCAGTTCTGCAGTGAGGTAAATGTGAATTTTGATGATGTATGCTGCCTGCATTTGCTGCCGCCCTTCGGAAGGACAGCTGTATAAATTGCATGGTATGTGTGAAAACGAAAACTCCGGAGAAAATTTTACCTGGAGAACTGCACTTTTTTTTGGAAGGCTCTATTCAAAATTCGCCCATCTTGCCTCTTCTCAAAATACTGCCCATATTTGCATATTGTGCCTTCGTGGCGAGTGTGCCCATTTTAGAAGAAGGAGAATGTCTTAATCTTGCCTACCTTTTAAAGAAGCACAGGAACAAGTACATAAACGTAACAAAAGACTGTGAGGGATAGTGCAACTGCTCTCCATGGTCGTCAATCTTAGTTAATGCATAAAATATGAATTAACTCAATGCCAATTGAGCTGAATTGCTATATTTTAAATATATTCGACTGTGGGAAATGAGGGATAGTTGAATCAGGCTTAAAAACTTATGACCTCTCAAAATTTCTAGATATCCTTGGAGTTTCAAGCTTTGCGGTCGTTATTAGCCCTAAATTCGCTATCAGAACATGCCAAATGTCAATAGTTAAAGGAGTTTTTAGAGTACATCTATTTCCTCTTGTAAAGTTGTCACTTAAAAGAGTTGATAGTTGGTAAGACAGGGAATACAGCCCATTCCGTCATCAAAAGTAAATACTAACAAGACTATAGGGGAATTTTTTCGAGTGCAAGAAAATAACCTACAAGTCTTTCCAAAGAATAGCCAAAAGTAACCTCTCTCTAGCAAACATTCGCCAAACCAGTGTGAATCTATGGGTTATTTTGCGTAGCACAGTGGACCTGTGACGGGATTGCCGAATTTAATTGAACATTCTCCTAACCCCATCTAAAGGCGAGTAAATGCAACGGACAAAGTATGTGTTTTTAGTGTGTAGAAGTAGATGCACCAATTGGGCTTTGTGCATGTGCTTTCAAAATTTTAAACGGGCACAGAATTACTGATCATGAAGTGCGTTCATGTAAAGCATGTGTCATTAGTTCTAGACGTGCAAGGGCCACCCGTCAGCTCACACAATTTGAGCCAATTTTCTCCATTTATTAACGATTTACGAAACAGCTCCCAAAAACAAGTGGTGCTTTTGAAGGGGCGGTCGACTAATCGTTGAAGTTATCTCGAGCTCAGCTTGTAGGACAATGGAGTTCGCAGTCACTAGATGTTTAAGTTGACATAAGGAGTCCAAATCCAGCGGCGTAAGCTGTGGTGGCTTTTAAACTAGAATGGATATTCTGCAAACCTCTCTCTTCAAAAAGTGAAACTGAACTCTCCAAAAATTGTGCAAGAAGCCAAACATTCTAAGGCATCATTAAAAGCCCAAAGTCGCAAGTACCAAGACGACCCAAGGTAATTTTGCGTACTGATTAGCTTCGCCGCCTCCAAACCTCTTTAAAAATAGTTTAAAATTAATGTATAAATGCTACAGGAAACTGTCCAAAATGGTTATCAACCTACCAAATATAAACGTATTTACATTGCAAAATTACCATACCGGTTTGGATCTCCTCGTAACTCCTTGAATTTAATTGCCGATAAATTTCCTATGGACGCTGCAGATAAAAATAGATTCTGCAACTTCGGACTCTAACCAGATTTAAGCATAAATTATTGCGTCAAAACGCATCATTGTTCCCATGTTTGGAAGTTCTGGATAAATACCTAATTTTGAGCTTCAGTCATGCTTGAGCCACTGCCGGAACTGTTATTTTTGGGGAGGATAATAACTTCATGGGCAACGGACTCAGCTACCTAACCAAACATTCTGCTTCTCTTCTCCTTTGAAACCTTCTTCGTTTTACCAACAAATTTACATCTGCTCCCTTCCATTTCCGGCTGACGTCCCCACCCCTCGTAGAGGTAACTAAAGGACAATTATATTCCTGAGGCATGCGCGACTTCTTAGGAGCCTTTTAGCCCTATCACTCTTTGCTTGTGAATTAAGTGATCGTGTTTGAAGGTGACCTTAATTTCACTTGAGCACTGAAACGATAAATGCACGCCGACCCTCTCTTGAACGCTTTTCAGACACGACCTTTACCTTATTAGAGTGCACTTTTATGTTCGTCAAGTACAACTAAACTCTTGTTAAGTAGCGTAATAACACGCATCAAACAGAAGCCCTGTTCATTTGAACAGTTAATTGAAAGGCGCTATAACAGTAAGCAGCAGTACTTGGTCGCTGAAGCAAAGGCGATCGAGTAGGATCTAACAATGCTAGCAATTCGTTTCTTTGAGTATCACTCATGACTGGGACGGCAACCAAGCAAAGATGAAGCCTTATTGATGTGCCCTGACACCGTTGGCATTTGTTATGTTGTGCAATAAAATACTGTCTGGATCCCAATGCCCTGTGTGCGATCAATGCAAGTGTCACGACTGTCAGAGCACAAGTGGCATGCCGTAGAACTTATTCTTGCTCCTTTCCTTACACTGGTGTTATTTTGCTGAGCCTTGTGGTCGATGAAATCTGATCTGTCCAATGCAGAGATTGGTCATAACCGTAGTCTTAGCATATGAGGATCTGGCGACTAGTGAACGAAAGCTGGTACGATTTAATGCCAGCGTATGAGTTCTCAATCAACCATATGAACTTGACCATGGGGTGAGTAACTTGTTTGCATTTGGCAGCAGAAGATATTTGAATACTGATGTGTGTGAGGTCATGCTTACCGATACAAGTTAAAATTCATTACTAGCTGAACTAAAATGGCATAACCTTCTATTTCATTATTAAATTGGTCAATACAAACCACGTTATGGAATGATTGAAGCTCCTTAGTGGTAAAAATTTGTGTTGAAGTGACCTTCACTGGTTTGTGTTTGATTCCATGTGTTTAAAGGTAACAGTTCTACTATTACACATAATGGCATGCATGCATGTCACTTTGTGCATTTTAATAGTAATGTGCTCAACCATCATTTACAATATTCAAAAGCCTTTTATTTGGCTTAAACTGGCTTAAGGTATCGTTTGCCAAAAAATGGGTCGTTTTTACATTTGCCAGAATTCTGAATAATGGAATGTCTCGCAAATAGAACCTCCAGACAATTTTTGCGAGGACGTTAGGGCTCATGCTCACGCATGCACACATGGCGGAGTGTGAGTCAGGTCGAAGGTGACAAAAGTGCAGCAGAGTAGGTGGCTCGCATATCCCTGTGTAAAGGGCCAAAAATACTGCCGCCGCGACGTAGGCAAGATTCAAACTTACGTGAGCATGCCCCAGTGGGTTGTCAGTGCATCGCCTTAACCACTCGGTCACCTCTCCCCCAACCTCCTTCTCACCACGTCGTCACCTCAACACCACCTTCCTACCTGTTCACTTTAGCACCGCAGACATCGCTAATGCCCTCGACGCTGGGCTGCTCTGCCCATGCTTCCCATGACTAATTTCACCCGCTTAGGTAGCTGAGTAGCCTATTGTTTGGTTCAGTGATGGCACATGTGGTCCAGTTGCGATGTTTCAAATGCAGCCTACCTCTTGGACATTAGGCACTGCACAGTACCGTGTGATTTGGTCAGGTGCGATAGTTTGTGGTGTGGTGAGAGGAGAGTCTCGGCAACAGCAAGAAAAACAGCATGTGGATATGGGATCGTGCCTGGATGCAGTCACATAGAGTCGGACGCTGGATTATGTGGGAAATGAAAATCCCGTGCCAGAAGTCTCATGCTTTTGAACACAACATTGAAGCTGTGATGAATAAGAAACAAAGTATATAACTGCGCCTACGCAGAACGCGCAGGTCGGTGGTAGTGAGATAAGCAGCAATAGGTGCCTGTCGTCGGATAAACTGAAGCACCTAAGCCTGGTAAAAGAGCATTCGCATATCTTCCACGCAGTTGAGCTAACACCATCCTTGTTGTACAAGCAAGGCCCCGACTATCAATACCAATCCGAAACTGGAAACCAGACACGTGGTCAATCTTTAAATAAGACTCGCATGAGGAAAGTGTTACAGCATCACAGGGATCGCTATCAGCAAGTTTCATGAGGATCGGTTGTGAATGATTAAAAACGTGTTTACCATTATCGAAAATGGTCCAACAGTGTGTAACAAACATTCATGTGGTTAAGGGAAGTATATCTGCTGTTATTGCCACTTGGCACACCTCTGAAGTGGAAAATGCCACGGATGCTTTCATCTGGGGAAGCAGAGGGGGTGTAGATTGTAAAGCAAAATATCATTTGATGGAAAAAGTCAAAGGATGGACTGGCATAAACTATGCATCCGGCGAACCCAGTTAGAGCCCTCTTCTTCTCGTCACTTACTCGCCCACTGTTCACACAGGCGAACTTTTCCACCTGAGTAGAACCTTCCCGCTCGCCCCGCGTGTGTGTGTCTCACGTATCAAGCGCCATGTCATGTTGAAGTGCCTGTAACAAAATAAGTGCGACGTGAATGAGAGAAGCGCGGCTTCTATTCCTTCCTCACTAAGGTAGTGATACACATCGTCGGAATAGCGGGTGACATAGCTGTTATCATGTTTGTCAGTGACCCCTGCTATAACGTCACACTGATGAGTTGTTCAGCATTTGTAGTTAAAATACGCGTTAGCGTCTACTTAAATGCCGCTTTCAAAACTCTTCTTGATTCTCGATAGCTTGTGGAAATGAGAGCCAATGCAGGTGCACTCGTCAGTGTGGTGTTTGGGGCAGTCGAATTACAAGGAGAGACAAATGGTGTGCAGTTGAAACGCGATCGAATGCCATGCACACCAAAACCAAGTAGTTTGTGCCATTTAGGGATGATGGACTTAAGACATGGAAGGAAATTCCGGTCCCTTTTTCCGTGACTCAGAATATCGCGTACCGGAATCGACCAACATGTGTGTTTGACGTCCCATTGACTTGGAGACGGCCTCTTCAGTGTATGGGTTCACCTTACCTGCATGGCCACTTCCCTTCAAGGTTCGTCTTCTACGTTGCCAGCCACCATACTGTCAAATTAATTACTGTCACTGAGATTTGGTACAGATTTAGAGACCGAGAAACTAAGGTCCAATCTTATTTTGCGGGTTCTGACCGTTACCTCATCGTGAGGTTCTGTTGTCTCGCTTAAATCAGCGTAATTACCGCAGGCCTATTGCAGTGATGCGGTGTTTTCCGACTTTAGTGTGGCCTTTATAGATCTTCATGGAGGGAGCTCCAAGTACCCATGCAAACCATCAAATCATTGGCCCAGTCGCGCCTCATTGATACCCAATTCACCTGTTAGCCACAATGCCCTCATGTTTGACTGTGTTACCATCATAACATGTGGATTTGGAGGGTAATATTTTTCCGTCTACCATGTGTAAGTAGTTTACAATGAATGGTGGAGCAGAACATGAGTTTCTCCATCCTCAGAGACTATTTGGACAATTAGCGGATACGCGTTTGCAATGCTACGGCTCATTTTCTGGTAATTGCTTTCATAACCAATGCTTTGCAGCATGGATGCATACCTATGACCACCTCATCTTCGACGATGGAGACCTATTCTGAGCCCTATTGGTGGCTGAGGAGTGTTAAGAAACCTCGTAAATTATTGTAGCCTGGCAATTGCCGCCAATGCATTTTCCAAATAGACGTCATAGTGAGATACCTAGTGATGACACCAGAGGTCCATTTAGTGTCTCCTAAGAAAGTCGAAGCAATAATGATTGTATCCATTGGCCCCTTCGTCATTTTGACGTTTCAGCATTCGGTACGGTTGCAGCAGAAAGGAGATAGCCGGTCTATACAGTCCCCAATGAATCTACCTCCACGCTAGTGGCAGGGAACCATTTAAGGAAGTGGGTTGGGTGGCTGTACGCGACAGCCGTTTCTCGGCTCTCTGCAACGGCTTCAATTTGGAACCAGTGAAAGTACTCGTATGTTTCCAAATGTGCCGGACTTTGTAGTTTTGCGACCACCCCTAAAACCTGTTGGTTATAGTATTTGTAACAGGATTCTTCTTTTTCTCCTCCTCATCCCTTTCTACCTTATTGGAAGAAGACCGGGCTTTTCTGGGCATGATTTATTTAAGAAGTAACTCTAGGTGGGTAAGTCTAGACTACGGGGTCGCGGTATCCGGAGCTGGGGGAGAACACGTTGACTCGCTTTCGACTACGTGTATATTGTGTTCCCGCCTCTCACCTACAAAGCGTATATAAATACAAACATTATTACAGTATTAATTGGTTTGTTGCCAAAGTGCAGCATAGTTTACCTCGGTGGCATTCTCGTTTTTGACAGAGACATCCAAGGGCATAACGCTGATCTGAACATGGTGCTAAAACGCCTGTGGGATGTAAGACTGACCCTCAACCCAAAGAAATGATCTTTCGTTTAACACTTTGTTTACTTTCTGGAAGATACAGTCTCGTTGGATGGGACAGTGGTCGATGAAGATCGTTTGAAAAACGAGGACCTGGTTAACACCAATCAATCAGGCAGAGTTCCACAGTTTCCTGAGAACATTGTATTACTATGGACATATTGCTGCAGTTTTCGCCGAGATCCTTTTTGGCTCGCTGCGTAGACAAACTGAAAAACGGGCTGGGAGGAACGAGCACTATGAGGCGTTCAGAAAAACTACAGCGATAGATCTACAATGAATCGATCCTAGCATTAACAAACTTCAAAGCCATCGTCTTACACCTTGCGCTGCCTACGGACGCAAACGGTTTGGTTGTAGGTGATGCACCTCCACAAGGGGACATAAAAGTAAGGGGACGCTTCATCGCCAACGCTGGTAGTGGGCTCAACAAGGAGGCGAGGCGGAAGAATGTAAATGAACGTGAGCTGTCCACTATCCACACAATGGTCAGATACTTCAGACACTGCCTGCTAGGTAGGCGGCTCATAACAGCAGCAAATAATCAAACTCTCACCTTGTTCTATTGCAGCAATATGGTCACCCATTTTAATGTAAATGAGAACGCGAACTTGCCCTACCCTAGACCAATAGTAACACAATGTAAAAAGTGCAGTGGGTACGCTATTTTTTGCGAACCTACGAAACACCGTTGGAGAAGCACACACAGTGCCGATTATGACAGCTCCCGAGTACGAGACGTTCCTAGGATCTTCACATGGACCCACGGAGGAGGAGACAAATTCGTTCAGCAAGGCATTTGGACAGACATGGCAAGGATGGTAAAAACTCTGCAGAGGGGATGAGATGTTATGGCACCATGAGGGCATCGTGTCTTCCAGGCGCCCCATGGTCCTAGGTTCGTTACTGATCTCACTTCTGGTTTAAATCTCCACTTTACCATTTAGTCAATTTACTATCAGTAGCAAAAAAAAACTCTATGACTCCAAATTTAGATATGCGTGATTTTACCTAGATAGTGCTTTTATTTCTTTAAGAATACAAACACCATACCTTAAGGATGGAATTAAACTACGTGCTTGACGATTGCATGCTTTAGACTTGTTAAATATTTCCGTGCCGCAATCTATAAAACATGTACTGTTTAAGCGTCATAATAAGTTAATTTATTATCCCCTATGGATAGTTTAATTTGCTAAGTTGAAGGTTATCAGCGTGTCTGTGTAATTTGTCTGTCAGTATGATGCGTCCTCTGTTGGTTGCAATGACATTAGGGTTTCAGACGGAGGAGTTCAATTTGTTTAAAAAAGCAGAGAACTTGCAAAACTCTTTGCATTACTTGGTGCTAATGGTGGTTTTGAACTAAAGGCAGGTGTCTGTCTGCTTCTGATAGCGCATCAGGTAGGCTTGGGAAATAATGAAGGATAACAAATTTGGAGCCAAACTTTATCTTCATCCCATTCTTTGCTCAGGTAAGAACAACTTTTGCTTTTTAAGGTGCTATGGTGCGTTTTTGGTCTTAATGGTTTAAATGTGCATGCGTGAGGAGAGAAAGTGCTGTTGCCCTTCTTGCACGTTTTCACAATTAGTTGGTAATAGTTGCATGATCCAGGTTGCCCTACTATACATTTGAGCAGAATCTGTGGTGCCTATGGGGTCTGATGTGGATATAGTTGCAGCGCCTTCCGAATGGGTACTTACGTACGCTCTGCTCCATGGCTGAACTGAATCACATCTTCTGCAACCTCAGCAAACGTGATTTGAGCAAACGCAAGCCGAGATAGTAAAGATTCTGCTGCACACTAGACGCTGGTGTGTAGCCTACATAACTGCTAAACTGTGTCAATCTGCTGGTTTGATTGATAAGTTTATTGCAAAACTTCGCAGTGGTTGAGATTCTTTTCCTATGTTTCATTCTTTCTCCACAGACATGGAGACGTTTTTCGATGTGGGATCTCTTGGCTGAGGTGACAGGTGAGCTGGAGTCTCGGATTTTGCCGCTGAGGAGGGCGACGAATGCCCACTTAACACAGCATACCAGCTTCATGCTTTCTGAGTTTGCAAAGGACGCGCTTGTCGCTGAGGTCACCGATGCTGATGTATATTCCGTTAGTCTCTATTCAGTTATGAATCATGGATAAAACTGTTGGATGTCTGCCAAATGCGGCTCCGTGTAGTGGTTACCCCTCTTCTGGCGTCGTATTCAGAAAGCGCTAGTTGCCGGTGCGAATTGAGCATGGATACGCGGAGAGAGGAAATCGCCAAAGTCTAGGTGTACGTTCTCATACATATAACTGTTTGCATTGCACTGCATTTTGTGGTTCTAATTTATCTAGTTTGATGAAGTTGCTTCCTTGTCGTTAGGTATAGTCTCTCGTATGTGCAGCGGATGCCACCGATTGGGTGGTAATCGCACTTTGGTGGCTTGGGGTTAATTTTGCTTCCATTAGGACTGCTTTTTAATCATCAACTTCTTGTGTGGTCAAGTTGTTAGTGTTGATCTTGAGCGAACGCTTATGCCAATTCTTCCACTGCCACTATTGGCTGTTTGAGTGTCTTCATTCGGCATTGGTAACTATTAAATATTGGCAGATCTGATGATTATACTCATTCACACCTAACCGTGACATTAACCGATTCTACTCATTCTTGTAGCTAAAGGGTCGCTTGTTTTTTGTTTAAGTGTGTGTGTGTGTGCATGGTTTTTTGATAATTACAGATGGAACAAGTTGCTAGTGTTTATTGTAATATATTCCGGAGCTAATGTTAACCGATTAAGTATACTAGATGTTGACAAGTAGGATGCGGCAATCTGCGTCATAACTTGTGCAGCCAACCAGTAGTTGATGCATCGGCTAAGCATGTTCGATCAAATACACTTATGGTTAGAAAATTTGCCGCTGCTTTACTTCTTTATAATATTTTTTTCGGATTTGGAAAGAACCTTTTGCTAAATATTTATGTGTCGTAATAGATCCAGTTCAGTTTTTTGAACTCGTCGGTCAGTTTTGTCAGTTCTCAGGGCTAGCATTGTGTTTGTGAAGGTGGGAATAGGAATGGCACAAAGGGCACCGCTTTGTGTGAATCCGACTTTGTCCAATGCTTTCGTAAAAATTATTTAAATATGCGCATTTGTTGATACAGTAAGAAGCATCTTTGGTTGATCGCCTCCAAAATACTCATAAATTAGGTGTTCGTTATCAATCTCGTCGTTCACTCCCCACTGGGGTAGTGCTGTAGAGGCCTCTGCGTGGTCTCTACTCTTTCTGATAGAATCATGAAATACACTTTTGAATACTAATTAAATGAATGTCTTGTTTGTCCTTTTTTGTTTGCTTGGTTTGTCTGGTGTGCATAATGCAGGGAGGGATTTTCGTCTGAAAGATATTCTAGTAGTTGTCAAAGTTAGCTGTAGCACTGCAACTAGGTTTTGATTGTGCTATGACATATTTGTCTTCAAAAAAGAGCTTTCGAATTGTCCATTCATCATCACTTTGTGCAAAAGTAAAAGCCCTTTACTATCGTTTTGGTTTCGTCGGCGAAGAAATCTCCTTTGAAGGACGTGGGTCGTATCCTACCAGAGCGTGTGGTTCTGTTGCAGATACAAAATGCCTGGTGAATAAGTAATTTTTGGGACGGGGGGAAACTCGACAATTGCGTGAGTGGTTTCTGTTTTTGCATTGTTTCCTACTCATTTCGACTTCCCTATTGCCTTATCACCGGGAAGTGTGTGCGATTTTTGATGTATCCCCGTTTGCAGCCCCGTACCAAAGGGTACTTCAGTCTCTTGGTACGGCGTTCTTTATCATACCCTGTTTTGCGGATCGGGTCTTTCAACTCTGCTCTAGGGCTGTAATGGAGGGCGGCGCTTTGGCAATTCATGGGGAATCACTCAAGTCGGAGTGCATTGCATTGAGGTGTACTCCTCCTTGATGGTACTGAGGGAATTTATGTCAAGGAAAACTTTCATTACTGTCTGAAATGAGTGGTAAGGTAGTAGTTTTTATCCCCATGTGGCCTCTAAATGGAAATCTATGAGAAGGGCTGAGCATCTACATGTCGTGTGCATTCACAGCTGAGTAGTTGATTGGCTGCCGATTCATCCAATTCTATCGTGCATATTGTGAACTGTGTCGATGGTAGATTTCTTGACTAATTGATGTTTGATTGGATGTGTCTTTTCTGATGCGTTGTTTGGTAAACGAATGAGTATCTGATAGGCTGTTCTCGAAAAATCCACACATTATCAATACCCACTGCACACTTCCAAGACACGACATGTCGCGAGACGAACGTGCTACCTGCCGTGGCTGAAGCGGTCAAGTAGTTGTACTTAGAATTGGATTAGTCATCAAAACGTATACTTTGTTGTGTGTGTGCAGTTGTGCGAACAGAGATGCCCGCACCGAATTGTTTACTGGATGGGGAAGGTGGGAATATCGAGGTCGGAATTCACCTACTTAATGTGATATAAAAGGAAGATGAGGATGAGGGGCTATACCGTCTACTTGAAAGCGGGCCTATGAGAGTGAGTGCACTTGAAAAATAGAAGATGCGATGAGGAGGTACTGCCTCGCCTTCCCCATCGCTCGCCAAACAGACCTAACGAGCGTGAGATTAGGGATGAACTGATGGGAAAGACTATTGTCACGTTGGGAAAGGATGGCGAATTATGGTTGTGGTTGTTTCAAAGCTGAAAAGATATGAGAAAAGAATTGCAAAGCTTTTTCAAATATAGCATAGTTCTAATTCCTCCTCTCGCCGATTATGTGTAATCTGTCGCCTTCTGACTTTAGGGAGGCCTCAGGAAGCTACGGTGGTGGCAGCGGAAAACAAACCCAACTGTAAAGGACTTCGACCTCGAATTCTATCATTTGCAGTGTGGAAGAAGTGCATATTGCTACGGTTGGCAGAATCGCTGAAGTTCGACCTCAGAAGAGTCAGAAATGATTTTAACCATGGGCAACTATCTCAATCCCATGTTCTGCAAGAGGGCCATTAACAGCAGAAGCAACGCTAGCCGCAAACCACCTGAAACTTTCGTTTTGAAGTTCTCCCACCATATTTTCATGATGATTTGCATTAACTGAATTGGCGGTACCTCCTCCACCTCAATATCAGCTGAGTGAAACCCAAATGGGCACGACCGGACAGCTTCAAAGCGAGAACAACGTGGTGAAGAGGAACAGACACAAAAGCCTATTTTAAGGAGCTGCGTTAGGCCTGCTTCTAGACCAGTGTTTCAATGTCTAGCTATGGAAGCGCGTAATGATCAGCAGAATATTTTACCGCTGAATCCAGCTTAAAATCGGACGAAACTTCAGATCCTGTGGAATCGTCAAGGCAGATCCATGACGCTGCGGTCAAGTATCCTCAGTTGCATGGGAGTTTGATGACTGGCATGGTTGGCTCGTGGGTGCATTCTTCGGCACTGATTACGTTGTAGTGGCTAACGTGGGAGCTTGTCAAGGAGAATGCCGAGGACGATACTCAGAAGAGAGAGCTATGTAAAACGTTTTATTGTTTGTTTAATTCTCGGTTTCCGTTACGGTCGGTTGTTTGACTATACTACCTTTGTCAGGTGAGCTGGCCACTGGACCATGTCAGTAGCCCCGTTTCCTTCTCTTGCAGTGCTTTTTGCGCTCCAGATTCTGATCCTCGTTTTGATTGAAGCTCTGACACGAATCAACTTCCATGCCCCTCATCCAAACTGTTTGTTTAACACGTCACGCGTACGTGACACGTGTTCATTAGTAGCCGATGATATCTAGGGATGTGCCATGTCTGGGTTCATAAAGGAATGCTTACAGTTAAAACAATAGACTTGAGAAATAGCGATTTTATTTGTATTTGGGGTAAGAATTGAATGAGCTTGAATAATAAACCTCCGTTTAGGTGATTGCCTAAACGGTACAAAGCCTAGAGAGTCTTGATGGGTTTTCCTGTCTAGTAGGCAGACCTTGTCTACAAATGCATTAAGTCGCTGCCATTTGGAGTGCTTCGTTTGGTTTTCTTGGGTAGAAGTTTACCAGTACTTGTGTCTTGTCCGCTGAATTAGTTTTTTTATTGGGCCACGGATCCAAATCGCGACTGGGACCATGTTCTTCCCCTTTCCTTTGGCTCTCCTCCTCTGTTAGTTCATGACGGGAATTAAGTCAGTTCACTATGTAGTGCACCGGATGGTCAAAGGAAATGTAACGCGATGCGCTTCGGTTGGGATGGGATGGACATGACGCAGGATAGGACAGGATAGCAATACCTTGCGAAACGTTCGGTCAGGTATAGTGGCATGGGTAGGCGTCGTTAATATTGTCCTACTAAGGACGAGCCAAAGCCAGGGCAGAAGGTAACTTGAGGTGTGAGTGGAGGTGGTTGGAGGAGGGTAGTTTGGAATGTGGAGGTGATTACGTCAGTGTGAGTTAGTTTGAATCTCACAGTAGAGGTGGCTGGGAGACCTGAGGAGAGGCTAGAGGCAGGAAAGGCAGAGCAAGTGGGCAGCAGGTACGAGTGGTCTAGGCTTCTAGTTTGGGGCACCAGTCTGGTAAGGCGTTGTCACTCCCTCACGCCTCATCATTTCTAAAGTCACGCTCTAGTTTCATGCACATTTGTGCCTCTCCAAGGCAAAACGCCGTGCTAGTGGCGTGGTGAGGCTTGTCGATAAGTAGAAGGCAATATCTAGAACACTCAAATAGTTTACGCAGTTCTTCGCAGATGTGGAACATCGCATGGCTGGTGGAGTTGGCGTTAGTGAAGTCAGTATCTGACTAACGAACAGGAAAATTGTTGACGCCTTTGATTTTGTGGTTCGTATCTAATCTCTAACGTCTATGGTGGCCTTCTAGACGATGCAGTGAGAAGGCCATCTTGAAGCTCATCTGCTCTGGCATCATGATTTGCAGAAAGTATTGAAGTGGAAACTAGAAGAAGGTGGCTAGGAGGGTAGTGTAAATCTTCCCTAAGGTGGAATTGTAATATTTAGCTGATGTAAGATCGAAGTGTACCTGAGAACTACATGAATTGTCATTTGCGCCATGGTACATCGTCTGCAAAAGGGGAAGCTGTTATGTATTGACTGTGAAAGCAGTTATGGCGAAATTTAGCTTGATATATTAGTGGTACTTGGTAAACATTTCTTCAGCCTCGGTTGTGAAGGTAGATCATCCGTGCATCTTGCGTGGTGTGTGAGGCGCATTCAGATTAACACGCGATTTTAAAATGCACTGATTTTCCTCTTGAATTGTAGCTGTCTGTGATAAGCGTTGACTTGTATTTATAGGTAATTGACATGGTGCGAAGTGTGAGTCAAGCTGCACATTGGTGGTTAAATTGCCGGATGACAATGGAGGCTTGTGAATGTAACAACTTGTGGTGGTTATCGGTGTTCCTCGTGATGTCTTTCAGGCATGCGTATTAATCCAAAGGTCTATGTCAAATCGAGTCCCTAATCATTGGCTAACGTCTCCAGGTGTTGCCTGCAGGATCATTGATCTGGCCGCCATAGACCTCCACCTACCATCGCACCATGGCACATGGCTTCAAACGTGTGTCTCTGCTCGATTAATGCCTACAGTGTGGTGCTGTAATGCATGAAATAAAGCTCGCTGATTGGCCGAAGAAAGTGATAGCCAGCAGCCAACTTCCAGACCTTTGGTAACATGAAAATCAAGTGAAAATTTCCACTATTTATTAGGTGTTAGGGGTGGCCGGGTCTATTTACAGCGAAATTCTCGAGCACAGCCATTACACTCCCATTATCAGTCATCGTCTTTGCACTCCCAAGTAATAAGGGAAGACTTTGCCAATCACCATAAGTTCTTTCTTCTAGAGGCACCCAGTAGAAAACAAGTGTAGCCTTCGAGCTAAACTCTCACTTAGACCTACTTCGCCGAGCACCAGCTGTAAATTCTGCGACCATCAGAATCAAGTCAAAAGGGCAAAAGAGCCAAAAAGATAAACTTGTATTCGGACACTAATATCTTAAAGCCATGGGTAAGGTGGGAGAGGTCTGTCTCTGTTGATCAAAATCAGTTACTTCCGATCGTGTTTTGCAACTGTTTTAGAAATTTCACCATTATATGTTTTCTTTTGAATAATGTGTGCGACTCAGGGACGATGGTAGGAAGTTCCATGCGTCGCATATGTGTGACACTATTGATGGACATTGAATTCAGCAATGTTCTGGTAACAGGAGCTGCTATTGGCTCATTTCTCTTCACACATCAGATGTGCGTGACCTAAAAACGTAGGTAAGAAAATCCAGTCAGTGTATAGAGCACTGAAAGATTGGATTTTGAGTTGAACGCTGCAAATTTTAAGCTGGTCCGAGTTGGTAAAAGCGGTATTTTCTTTACTTTGTTCCTGTATTTACCTATGATTTGGAGAACCACGTACGAAAATCATTTTGCAACATGCCAGTGGCGCAGCCAGATCGTTCATTATCAGGTTAGCTTATGTGCAGTGCCCCAATTTTGCCCTGAATTTGGACTTCACAACCATTCATCGCAGGGCTTAAAAGCTTGTCGTAGTGAGCATTTTAGTCGATGCGCTATTAAGATGCCCGTGAACTGTAACCAGTGCTGCCACACACCGAAAGTGCCAAACAGTTGGTAAGCGCTCACCAACAGACCTTCCCTCCATTTGTGATTGCTGATCTACAGTTAAGTCCAAGTGGTCTCCTGAACGGAACCCTAACATGCGCATCGACGAAATGATGTTACACTTACCCGAGTAATGTTTTAACTCGCTTGAGGAAAGTCTGACCCTGCAGGACGAAATACATTTTTATTAGCATTTCAAAGAGATGCATTATGTGACAGTCAACAAACGAGTTCGGTAATGGTTCATTCAAATAATTTCGATGGTCTCTTCTCCACTTCCTAGCACTTTCACGAATTTGAATATCATAGTTCATGACATCACTTATAGTCCTTCCAAATGTTGTTGAAATTCGCCGCATTCGCCGGGGAGCGGCTTTTAATCAGTATCAAAGCTAGGTTAGCCGGTTGAGAAGGAATTGGGTATGTGACTACAAAGGTGCTGATTCCGGTTCCCAGCTAGATGTAATGAAGACGCACATATGATCAGTTTCGTCGCAATCACTGACTGATCTCTGACTGCAAGGGAAAAGGGCAAGGCAAAGGAAAACTGGTCACACAATTACACGGTGACTCGGTTAGCAGTATCATGAAAATAGGAATTGCGGCCAGAAATATTTACGCAAATAATCAGGACGAAGGTAGGAAACCTGACCGCACTGCGGTAGCGCAAGTCCCGTGGATGTATTAAGGCCGTATCCACGCATACACTCCACTAGTTCTAATGCAGCACCATAACGACTACTTTCGGTTTCAGAGAGAGTTCAGTAACCAAAAGGTAATTCAGAAATGGAGCAGTATATGGTCAGGACAATACAGAAGTAAAGCAATTACAAGATATGCTATTTTGACATTCGATGCCATAATTAATAGCGCCCTATTATATAAACTTGTTGCTAGCATTCGTTTTGCCAATTAGAATTGGTACTATTATGAGTACTACAAGTCGGGGTGGATCATTTCAACGTGTCGTTTCTCTAGTGTCACGCATCAGTACATTAGCCAGTGAACCTGGCTGGATATACACCTTGCCATCTACCCTTCTTACATCCTACACCGATCTCTTTACGAAATGCTCTTTAAGCTGTTTGATGGAGAAATGATCAGATGGATTCTTGCTGGCGCCTTTTATCCACTCCATAAAGCCATGCCACTTTGCCTTTGGCCAGACCTTCCCATCCATACAGTGTTGTTTTGCAAATGTACTACACACTTGGGCGCATCACGCACTGGCCATGCCACTTCATTTCAATAAACAAGTGTTCATTACAAATGCCAATTTTTGAATGCTTAGTAAACCTCTTAGGCGCGCTGCGTCGTGCGAAGATTTTCTCTGTTCGTGCCTATAGATGCAGCTTTGAATGAGGCATTTACTTTAAGCGCAACACTATTTGTAATTATGGAATCGAAGGACTCCTTTGGCCATCTGTGATATGGATGCATTTATTTTAATTGCATAAGAGACGTAAACGACACAATCGCCACATCTTCCCTTTCCATAGGTGAGCTTATGCATCTCAGCTTAGAATGCAATTAAAAAAACCGAAGTGGGAAGACCATCCTGGAAAAAAGGGCACCTTTCGACAATTATTTTTGCCACTTCACTCCCACGCTAACATACGCCTTTATTCTTATTCCATTAAAGGGCCTAAGCAGTTGATACTCAATGCTTATAAAACTACGATAGATCACAAAAGATTGTTATTTGAGGAAAGTGGGCCTGCAAAGTTGAACCATTATCTCCACATGCCTCCCCATTACGACCAGTAAAATATTTGTTCAACGCGACCTAGCTTACAACACTATCAGTCTAATTGTTAGGCTTCTGGGCTCCTTTGCAATTGTGTTGAGGCTTTGTCAAACCCAGCTTCCTCAATGTCAGGCAAAAAATAGTGCGGCGTGTAAAGGTTAAAAGGTGGAAGTTGTAAAAGTTGTTAAATAAGTAAGGACGCGGAGTCGACTAGACGACAAAAATTACTCCGGATAATTAAAGCCTGTCAGAAAAAGCAGTTCTGGGAAAGACACACGACTCACGTTTGGCTAACCATAATTTGGTGCATTCTCAGTTATCATAAGCTGATACGAAACATGTGTCGCATTCATGTGGTACGAGACATAAAAATTACTTATGACGAGAAGCGTAGAAATTCATTTCTTGGCAGCACAAATCCGACTAGAAAGACGGTGGAAATCAAGAACACGAATGCTTACATGGATGGGCTGTTAACTCAATTATCCTGATGAATCAGCTCAGCAGCATTTCCACCCTCCTAAGCTTAGGCTGCGTCCATGTGATCATTCACAGGAATGGCCGAATCGCAACACCGAATGCTATCGATGGAAGCCACGACCTTATCGGAAAGTTTAGGCAGTCTAGGGACCACACGGCGGAGCTGGTATAGTTCTTCAAAGAGCAGCCGATATGGCCTGAATGACAACCAGTTACAACTTGATTGTACCGATTTGATAAGTTAGATAATAATAACCTTAAAAACCAACAAGTTTCATCCTTAATGTGCGATAAAAAAAGGTCAAATTTTAAATCCTCTTTGAATTAAATTACATCTTCAATTTGTACTACATGCATAATAAAATACCGCCTCTTCAGAAGCAATCTACCATAAACTCTGAATTAACTCATAGCAACGTACGCAAACATGTAAATCAGTTATTTCCATCATTCGGAGCGCAAAAATATTGGAACTCCTCTTTGAAACTTTATCGTCCCCATTCAGTAATGGTATTTATGACCTAACACTGGAGAAATTTATTGGTACACGAGGACCCAAAACGATAAATTGGATATTTGTTAAGCTACATCTTTTAGGTGGAAAGCAATAAATAAAGTCTAACCTCGCCCCGATGAAGTGGTCCAAGTTCTTTGAGGCGAAGAGTTCAGCACCCAGACTTTGCACAAACGCATTGGTTCCCTTACCGAATCAATCTGCTCCTTTGAAGGGTTTGGAAAGGTCTTAAGTAGTCAAATCAAATTGCGATTCGTTATTTCCATCTGCCCATCATCCTGCCACTGTCCATGTGTCATGCGGATCCTTAAGATCCGGAAGGTGTCGCATATTATATTGAAGAATCAGGTTTCCAGGGTAGGGTCTTGATCGCAGTGGTCTGATTTGCGCACCCTGCGCTGCAAAATCAACCGATTGAAGAAAGGTAAAGCAAATTTCAGTGTCTTATGCATTCACGGGTTCTGCCTAAGTTACTTGCACGAAGAAATCTACCTCAATCAGAATAGAGGCGTTTCCTGTCTTGGTGGATAGTAGAGGATCCATAACGCCAATGCTTATTGTTTCGTCTGAGAATCCTGTGGTCATAGGTTGAGGTGTTGTGATCGCTGATAAGTTAAGCACTTTTGTAAGCACTGTAAGTGAAAAATTCATTAAGTCTATTAGCATGATTTGCTCGAGGTGCATAGTGCCTTTCCACCCACATGGGTCGCCTGTTCATGTAACTCTTGGAAAGTGCTCTTACAAAAGAGCACTTAGGAGAGATGAAGCTTTCTTTCAGCCTCATCCTCTAGGGAAATTTTTGAGAATTTTATCATGTCTAGCTAATTGCCTTGCTGAATAAGACTGTTCACTATCATCATCCACCATCCTTGAGAGCCTGATTATTTCGAAACGAAAATTGTGTTCACAAGTTAAATGTGCACAGTACGAACTTCGAAGGCTAAACTCACTGTTTCTATGCTTGCTACAAAGTAGTCTACGGGATTAAAACGCATTTTTGGCGTGTTTTGGGCCTACAACGGCTTTAGCTCTAAGGGAAGCCCAGTGCTCGGTACATTTTCCTAAGTTTTTTTAACAAACGAGGCCTCACAAGCTACAAATTTTCCCTAACCAAATAGCCAGATATATAACAAACCGCTAGTACTACTTAATCCTATCCGCAAATATTCAGAATGACGAACGAACGTAGGAAAGTACTCTCCTTAGACGACCAAAACGTGTTCAATTTTGCTTCGTAGATCATTCAATAGAGGAGAAACCCGACATTAGCTCACCTTATGCATATATTCACATGTTTTGATGTATAGATATTAATATATGCATGGATATATCTTGTTCATGACTATAAATGCAAGAGTTATATGCATTAATATTTGATAACCTGGAAAACAGCGTAAAAGTGCTTTCGTGTGCAATAAAAATCAGTGGGATAAAAACATACACCTCGACTTGCAAATTTAAACAAACCCACATTCACAAAAGGGGCTTAGACCAGGTTTCTAAAAAGTTCTGTAAGACCTCTCATTCCCATATCTCCAGCATAAACACAACCACCGACGCAATTTTATCATGCTTCTCCCAAAAGACGATAAGCCTGTTCACCAGTTGAGCCTTAATCGCAAACTCATCTAGTCCGTTTAGCATCACCCACCAGATTGTTGAATGTTTGTACTGAAGAGGTAGTAGCCATCCTGCCAACCGACTAGTAAAATATGGCCAACCAAGAGACCGAAACCGGCTGTTCGAATAAACAAAGTATTATACAGCCCCTCTCCTCTTCCCAGCGTCATCTTCGACGCTCTACACAACCAGCCTACCGTGTCAGCCATCACAACGTAATCAGTGCTGCGATAAGCACCCACAAGCCGACACTCCCAGTCACCGAGATTCGAGCGCATGTGTCCTTGCAGTGCCATCAATTCCGCCTAGCACTCGGTGCAGCAAATGCGCATTTCTTAGCCCTCCTCTCCCACGATAATGCGGCCCACTGAAAGACGGGAGCACCAATCCAAGTTCTCGAATGGGTCGAAACACACGCAACACTAGTTTTAACTACAGGCTTTTCGATGCCGTGGGGGAAACGCGAGGGTATCGTAGAACCTTGAGCAAACAGGGCAATCGGGCCTCATAAGAACAAAGTGCATGCCACCAAACTGTGCAAAGCATAAAACCATGCTATCCAATGGCGTCCTGCACATTCCGCACCTGTTGATACACATTTTGACGAAGATAGACGAATCGTCCAGTAACAGGAGGGAGGGCTTAAGGGAGATGCTTGACCACAATGCCGCTGATCCTCCTTGGCAGTTCCACTGGACTTGGACTTCGCAGTCAGTGTCGCTTCAGTTGTTAACAGCTTCCTTGCAGAACACGAGGGCAAGGCAGGTGCCGAAGATGAACGTCGATCTCAGCCGCTCTGTTATGGGATGCAAGAGATTCCCCCATCCGTAGCACGTGCACTTCTTTCACGCTGCCAAGGTCTGCCAGAAGCGGTATGGAGCAGGATAGAATCCATCAAAGTCGCGTCCGCTTTCCACTGCCACCAATGTAGCGTCTCGAGACATCCCTTACGGTAAAAGAAGGCATAGTACTAGGGCAGAATATATATGTATTCTGGAAGCAGAGGGCTTGGTAGCCATTGGCTAGTACAATATGGCCACCCAAGTGACCGCAACCGGCAGTTTGAACATACAAAGCATTGCAACCAAAGCAATAACTTCACTGTTTAACTACAATAACTGCATCGCCATTTAATCAGCAATGACTGCTGCACTCCGAACTCTTTTTTCCTACTTTGTAGCATCTCCCTTTACTTACTTATTTATTTATTTGTTTATTTATTTATTTATTTATGCGGTTCAAATAAACACATAGCTGTCAATTTCCCGCCTGGCATGCTGGATTAGTTAAGCACTCAGTGCATGAGAATTTTCTATGCTTTTTAGATCTAACGGGTGAGGAGTTAGCCGCCTCGCCATTTCGTCGTTGCTGCAATATGCTGATAATATTCGACTTCATTTTACACTGCACAACCTTTTTCCGCGCCTATGGTAGGCATCCATGGTTAAAACGGAAGCAGTACATAAACCAAAGCATCAGGAAAAAGGTGATAGTGGCCCGTAATTTTTCCTCCACTGGGCTACAAGTTAAAGTCTTCAAGTCGCCTTGAAATTTGTTAAGTTAAACTTCTTGCAATAATCACTAACTGATAGCGTCGTATCATTTCACGGGTGCCAAATAAATCCATTGCTTTGACTTATGCTTTTCTTAGCATACAAAAGTTCAAATTCATTGTATGAAAATCATATGTATTAGATATTTTCACCAATCCGGTGACTTGTGAGGTGTGGATCAACCGGCACGCATCAAGTCGCATTTCGCTCTGTTCTGATCGCAAAACTATTTGTTCACGATGAAGGCAATCGCACGTTATTGCATCTTCTTTTTATCTGCCTTTCTAAGTCTCATCCTTTTCAACCAATTGGCAGGATTCAATTTTCTCACTTTTTGTGTGATTTGGGCCATTACGGATGTATTCTTCCTTTTTCTGAAAAGCAAGTGCTCTCATTTATTCAAAAAAACTGTAATTTTATTGTGAATTTTAGGTTTCCGGAATAAAGGGGCCTCTAGAGGAGTCCAGACTGCTTATTGCTTAAAAGATGAAAGAATAAAAGGAGCTGTGGATTCATGCAGCCCCCGTCCACAGCAAATGAGCCAACCCATCCCACCCATGGATAGTGTAATTTCGACAACTCTATCACCAATCGGGACGAAAGAAGCATTGGAGGAAACTAACGCGGCCGATAGAGCACTAGAATTTCATGAAGAAGAGGCTGAAGATTATGACACTTCAAACAGCACAGAGAAACCGCTCTCAATTTACCTTTTCCGTGTCTAGACGCAGTTGTAAGTATCACAGTTTGCTCAACTTTGCAAATACAAACTATAAGACATTACATTACTTCTCAATCTCCTAGCCTACAACTACTTTCTCCTTAATGAGTACAACCTGTAGTCGAACACTACATCTCTTCTCTTCCAATAAGTACCATTAATAATTGTCAACTTCTCAATTATTCTCTTGGATTGCTAGCCTGTCTAGCTTATGCAGAGGATTGGAGACGTGCGATGTTTAGCCTCTTCATACCTAGTTCTCCGTGGAGAACGAGGTCTAGGCAACTCACCTCCAAAGTACGCGGATCCTCAGTATATTTTCATAAAACAAGCGTGCTTCGTGACAATTGTACCTTATTTAATAGTGCAGATGGATTAGAACAGAGAAAATCCTTCTATCTGTTTCCTTGCATATTCTGCTTTTTTTAAAACACTTTTAGCTTTGCTACCTTGCACAATGTGTAATTATTCCAGCCGGTAAAAGTGTGCGTCGTCCAGTGGTACATCAACTGCAAAGCAAGTGTCTGCGTGAGCAAATTTGTGACCAATTTAACATCATTTTTGCTTTATTTAAAAGTGTTGCCATTTAGTCTTCTTCACTACTAAGTGTCAAAATTTTTAGGAGCAAATAAAGGTGAATGTTTCGGCCGAACTTCGTTCGTTACGTTACCCATCGAAACCACGAATTCTCTCTAACACCATCCATTTTGACCACTTCAATGTTGCCTAACAAATTATAGGCAGAAATTGAAAGCACTTTCCTTCAAAATAATCAAACTATGACTAAAATAGGTCTAATAATACCGTTTTAAAAAAAGTTACTGATGTAATAGATTTACCTGCTTTAAAGATTAGACGAAATGTAAGAGGTTGTTTTCTGGTAACGAAACTGAATCATGAATTGGAAGGTTTGGGCGGCAAGCATGGTTCTGTACACACCTCAGTTCAGCAGATTACTTCATTGCTTACAAAAAAGCATTGAAATATCAAAACTGTCAGGCATTTTTGGGCATCTTTGGTCTCCTTTTTACCATTGTATATTTTCAGCAATAAACTTATCACCGTTGTCCATAGATTCTCAAAAGTTAGGCAAACTCTACTAGTCGTCGATTCAGTGGTGATGACCCTCCACCTCAAAACCCAGTAGGAAATACCGTCAGCAAAACCGAAGCAGTGATGCTGAAAGTTGTTGCAACACTAAAATATCCCACCAACCCATTCCGTGGCAGGCAAATTAGGCCTGCTCTCCTTTAAGTGCCACTGCTAGGGCTGCGTTTAGAGCGTGCACTGCTCGTGAATTAAGTACGAAACTTGGTTTTGGTGGCAGCGATGGTGGTGGTGGTGAATTGATTAGGCAAGCATTGAAATTTCAGCGGAGTGCTTGTATGCCACTAGAATGTGAGAAGGTTAACACAACGGCATTTTTTGAGGGGGAGAGAGTGGAATATCACATGGACACCACTGTAGGCCTATGGAAATGTCTTCTAGAGTAAATTTACAAAACCATTGACATGCGGAGTTCCACATATAGCGAGCACATTACGGTCGGTGTCAATAAATTCTGCATTGGCCAACTGATCCAGCAAAGGACTGCATACAAACTCCATCCCTCCCTAAACCCTTCCTCATTTAAAATCCGCCCGCACTTCCAATTCCGGAGAAAAGACAATGTCTACCATGTAACCACCGAGAATACAACACAGACAATAATCTTTGCTAAAGACATGCCGGTTCTGGAGCTTTAAAAATGGAAGATCTCATATCGGTCTTCCAAGCGTCCAAAATTACCAAAAACTACGCATACGTACAATTTAAAGTATAGGAAGATGAAATCTTAGCTTACCTTTGGATCTGAGTGTTTTTAAATTTCCTTTGCGGAAATTAAATTTACGATAGATGCAATGCTTTGTTTGTTCGAACTGCCGGTTGCGGTCACTTGAGTGGCCATATTGTACTAGCCAACGGCCCCAAGCCCTCTGTTTCCTGAATACATACATATTCTGCCCTAGTACTATGCCTTCTTTTACCGTAAGGGATGTCTCGAGACGCTACATTGGTGGCAGTGGAAAGCGGACGCGACTTTGATGGATTCTATCCTGCTCCATACCGCTTCTGGCAGACCTTGGCAGCGTGAAAGAAGTGCACGTGCTACGGATGGGGGAATCTCTTGCATCCCATAACAGAGCGGCTGAGATCGACGTTCATCTTCGGCACCTGCCTTGCCCTCGTGTTCTGCAAGGAAGCTGTTAACAACTGAAGCGACACTGACTGCGAAGTCCAAGTCCAGTGGAACTGCCAAGGAGGATCAGCGGCATTGTGGTCAAGCATCTCCCTTAAGCCCTCCCTCCTGTTACTGGACGATTCGTCTATCTTCGTCAAAATGTGTATCAACAGGTGCGGAATGTGCAGGACGCCATTGGATAGCATGGTTTTATGCTTTGCACAGTTTGGTGGCATGCACTTTGTTCTTATGAGGCCCGATTGCCCTGTTTGCTCAAGGTTCTACGATACCCTCGCGTTTCCCCCACGGCATCGAAAAGCCTGTAGTTAAAACTAGTGTTGCGTGTGTTTCGACCCATTCGAGAACTTGGATTGGTGCTCCCGTCTTTCAGTGGGCCGCATTATCGTGGGAGAGGAGGGCTAAGAAATGCGCATTTGCTGCACCGAGTGCTAGGCGGAACTGATGGCACTGCAAGGACACATGCGCTCGAATCTCGGTGACTGGGAGTGTCGGCTTGTGGGTGCTTATCGCAGCACTGATTACGTTGTGATGGCTGACACGGTAGGCTGGTTGTGTAGAGCGTCGAAGATGACGCTGGGAAGAGGAGAGGGGCTGTATAATACTTTGTTTGTTCGAACAGCCAGTTTCGGTCTCTTGGTTGGCCATATTGTACTAGTCGGATGGCCGGCATGCAGGCCGTGCCAACAGACTTCAAGCCCTCTATTTCCAGAGCATATGTATTCTGTCTTAGTACTGTGTCTTCTTTTACCTTAAGGAAAGTTTTGGAACGCTACAACATATGTGGCGTACGAAATCCCACGAATTACATTTCGAGAATCATGGGTAACATATGTTTGGGAATTAAACTAAATATCGCATAATTAATATGCATTGCAGCTGTCACCTTGCTAAGTGCTGTTTCTAAACTCATTGCTTTTTTACTCTTTGATATTTCTTTCGATTTTACGTTAATCTTTGTATAAGTAAGCGCATATTGTAATACATTGTTTGTTCAAACTACCGGTTTAGGTCACTTGGGTGGCCATCTTGTTCCAGCCGGTTGGTCGGCCTCCGGGCCGTGCCAACAGCCCCCAAGTCCTCTGTTGCCGAAATATATATATTCTGCCCTAGTACTGCGCCTTCTTTTACCGTAAGGTGAGCCTGGGGAAGCTACACATATATTCGCGCACACATGCAATGTTTTAGCCTTAAGTTATGCACTTGCCCACTTAATTTTTAATTTAAGACAGACAGCTTAGTTAACCTGCCTATCTTTTTTAAAGATGAGACCTAATTACGTCCACTTGTTATGCCAGGTACCTTTAACGCGGCTAACTCGAACTTCCACTTTCGCGTGGATTCTAGGTATTTGTATGCGGGTTTCGATGCCAGTTGGAAGGGAAGCTGTTTTGCAAAAAATTGGGAAACGCTAGTGCTTATTGGGCTTTATTTGGTATAATTGGCTTTTTAGACTCAATTTGGCAGAAATATATGCTTTTAATGGACAGTTGTCTGTCTGAGCTTGAGGCATTCTTTTGCAACACTAAATGAGTGTTTCGCCTTTGCTTTTGTTCTATACAATTTCCAGTTAGGAATGGATTGCAGTTTATGAGGTGCTGTGACTTTTTTATGCCGTAATAGATTAAATGTGCATTGGTTGAGCAGCATCATGCCTTTACCATTTGTCAGAGGGTCATTGCATTCTTAATGCATGGTGAAGGGTGCATCGTTTTGTTACTATAATATTTGTTTTGATGGAGCATTTATCAAGAGCAAGGGACATTTTGAAGTTTGATTGTTTTTGTTTTCGGGACCACGGTTCTGTGTTGCTATTATCTTTGTGAGTGTTGCTATGTAGAGCCTCAGTAACCACAAAATCGTGGGTTTAGCTTTGGCACGTGCTGCTGTTTAAAGTAGGTCCAGAAGCAAAGTAAGAGCTACCCGGAAAGCGGTAACTATTTGCCTGAAAATTTCTGCTCCACTACATGCACTGTGCCTTGTGGCGGTCTTAAATGCCTTCTGAGGAATTTTTTCGCTGTTTGCGTTCATGTGTCCCAGTATTGCAGTGTGCTGAACATTCACACACCGGATTTTCCGCATTTTGAGTCTTTGCTTTCCAGATACGACGAGCTTACTGTGGTGGTGGAGCAGCATGTAACGAATATGTGGAATGGTAGGCAATACGTGATTTCTAAGTTATTGACAAAGGCGTTTCCTTTGTCCCGCTGTGCAGGCCTTGCCATGGAACATGCCGGTGCGTTTGATGGCATGCTACTGGATGTGACAGGTGCCACCTTTTGTGCACAAGTATTGAATAACTACATGGGCGCATGCTAAAGCGACGAGACGAGTGTGAGATTAGCGTTGATAGACAAGCTTGTTGTCTTGTTGAGAAAGGGTGGTGAATTACGATGGCGATTGGGCAAACAATGGGAGAATGTTGCAGAGCAATGTTAAAGTCTAGTCTAGGCAATTCTCGTGAGCTGGGGCTTGTTTAATTACTTGTTACTAACTTGGCTACTGCACTCGATTACATTTCATGTTATTTATCTGGAAATCTACTTGTAGTGCACGTGTGTACGTAAATGCGAATGTTTGGCTGCCGTCATTGCTCGTAACTTTGGTTATGGGACAATCTTCAACATCATTACAGGTCCATCAGGCTGCAAACAACGTCCATCTTTGCCAATAGTGACAATGGAAAATGGGGATGTGGGCGCGGCAGTCAACCCATAAAAAGCCATCGAAACGGCACTAAGCGCCTTTGAAGTCTTCAACTTCGTCAACACCAACTGTGATACGGAGCCTATTTGGCAGATCAATTCTAGTGAAGCTCCTTTGTCCAATGCGGACCATTCATTCACGCATCACACAGACAGTATTGCCTTTGCTTGTAGGACCCATGGAAGGCTGGATGCGGTGTGTAGGTACCACGCGAGAGCAAAACAAGAGCAAACCAGTAACTCAAGAAGTTTGTTGGACAAATTGAACCAGATGCTATTGTCAGCTTACAGTTTTTTTTTATTTTTCTGTTCTTTTTTTGATCTAAGATGATCAGTTTTATCGCCTTTGGCATTATGCTATGAGGTGAAGTCGATATGAAGCAGCTGTGCGGTAATTTGAAGTTCAGTTATATTGCGCAACTTTACATGTAAGTCTGAACTTCCATACGATTCGTTTTCATGCCTGATAGTTGTTTGAACATTGGTTAAGGCATTGGACGCAATGTACCGACACGTTTCCACGCATACGCAACCTCTCCAAAGAGGCGCTTTTCATGACATTCACATATGTGAGTGTTGCAGTGGGTGGGTTGAAGCCGAACAGTTTCCATGACTGCGTGCATAATTTGCTTCCGCTGATTACAGTATATGCATTTTATGTCAGATGGAATGATGCGGTTTTAGGATTTGTGTGTGCGTGTTCGTGTGTTATCGGCTGACGGTGTTGAGTGTATTACCATCGCCTAAAGCAAGTAGTTGAGCTTGTCGCTGCATGGTTGGCACGCTGCAGTAGATTTCAAATCGGTAGCCATATCAAGGCCTGGTTGTTCAGTGAATGTCGTGGTATTGAGGTCGTAACTCGGACAGATTTTGGCTATTTTTGCTTTTAGACGTGGTGGTCCGCACATTTGCATCATTCTGCTATTAAATCCACTTCCACCGCAGGGGACGAGGAGGAGACTGTAGATGAATCATAAGTATGGAGAGGAGCACAAAGGATGGCGCTGGAAGAGGAGAGGCGGCCATGTAATGCGTCAGTAGTTTGTTGAATGACGGGTGTTGTTGATGGGACCGCCTATTTGCCCCACTGTTGTACCTTCGCTGAGTGGGCCGTCGGTGAGTGGAATAGATATACATTTTGCCTGAATATTGTTTCCTTTCGTCTTCGGGGCAGGAAAAGGCTGGAGGTCCTACAGTTCGTATGCATGAACCAGTGAGGGAGGTGTTCAATTGTTGTCGGAGCTCGTTTGTATGACCATGTGAGAGCTGCTCTATATTTTGCTTTAGCAGGTATGGAATTGTTTTTATTTTGGTTAGTAGCAGTTTGCTGGTGCAGGTGATGAGTTCATCTTGAAGCGGAATCCTCATTTGGTGCTCCGAACCGGGCTGTTGAGTGTGTTTTGGCTTATTCAGAAGATAACATGCCACTACTTAGGCTGGAGGATGGAATGTGTGTGGGTGGGTGTGAAGGATGGGAAGGCGCTCCATACTAAATGAATGAACTCGTAGTACTTCCTCCTGATGGTGGCTTTGTGTGTTGTCGTGTTGTCATTTCATCTCGCGGTACTGTTAAACAAACATGATGATTAGTGTCACTGTTGGGAAACTGCGTGGTGCTTGGATGACCGAGCAAGTGGGAATAGCTAGCAACGTGTCAATCATGTTTTGCTTTGAGGTGTTGGGGTTGAACTTAGGCTGTGAATCGATTGAAGAATGGGTTTTGTCACTAAGAGGTAGCATAGAATGCAACTGTGCGGTTGGCAAGTAAATTGGCAGCTTGCAAAAATTTGCCAAGACTTGCTTGATCCTCCAAAAGATAAGGGAAAAAAGGATCAAATGTAATGCTGAAAGAGGTGAGTAAGTGACATAGTTGTGATAGGAAGCCAGCCTCTTAGACGTTTTTGATGACTTCCGTCGGCTCACCTGTAGTCCATTGTATCCTTGATCCTTACCATTACTGCCTTTTCCTGTAGGCCTTTTAGTTGCCTCGTTGGCGCAGCATTGGAATTGCCATTCAGCTGCTAACATTAGTGCCTGATCAAAGTAAATTTGCAACTGCACTGTGTAATACGAGCGAGTAATGAAAATAATAAGGTAGAAATAACTTTAAATGCGATTCCATAGGTCCAGACTTGTATCAAGTGTCCGTCAGTACGAATGCGAAATGATATCAACACTCGTTATAGAGTTTAAAAGTTTTCTAAAGCTTACGATTTTCTCACATTTACTAAGAAATGTAAAACAGACGTGACAATAACTGCCAATGATGGCTGGGTTTGGAAAGAAAATATTTTAATTAATTGGAAGGCGTCGCATTGTAATATGATATCGAGACATGTAAACTTAGACTACGTTGCGCTACATGTTAAGAAATACAAACCTTTCAGTGCAGGATAATTAGGAGGAGACTGCTGCTGACCTTTTAGCGCCCCATGTTGGGGAAAATTTGGTCCACAAGCCGATTACGACGGCCTTAGAGAGATCATAATGCCGCGCTAAAGGGACGCGGTGGCAACGCATATACTTCAAATAAAAAAAATGCTAGAAACACAGGATAAAAAAATCATTCATAAACAAAAACATGAAGGTGCTGTAAAAGCAAACTGAGGATATTTTGAGCATTTGCAATGTTGTAATAAATGCCAACTGTTGTAAGGAAAATGATTCGTAGCAATTTAAAGGTATAAGACTGAAAAATGTAATAGAAACAATGTTTGATCAAAATTTGTGCATGCCGAAAAATTTTAACTCGAAAATTACGCAGAAAATCACTCTAGGGTTTTGTCATTTTAGCGTCCTAAGACTTCCTTAAGGGCAAAAGAAGGCATAGTATTAGTGTAGCGTCCCGAGACTCCCTTTAAGGTAAAATAAGGCATAGTACCGGGGGCAGAATACATATATTCTAAAAACAGAGGGCTTGGGGGCTCTTGGCACAGCCCGGAAGCCGACCAACCGGCTTAGTACAATATGGCCACCCAAGTTGTTGCCACAACCAGCTTCAAACGCATCCCACTCCCGTCTTTTGCTCTGCCTCGCCCTCCCTAACGTCTGGACACGATCACTGCCAACACCAACACTAGCACCTCTAGAGTGCTGCGTTGTATTTTCGCCTTCGGCACCTTCATCTTCGACGCCTTCTTTGTGGCTTCGCCTGATATTACTTTGGAGGCCACAACAACCACCTCGGTGTCTGTGAAACGTAACACAAATCATTCCGGCATCGCCTCCTCCAAACTCATTTACGCACAGTCCTTCTCCCATCATCACTGACAAAGTTCGCCTCGCACACGTAGGCGAGCTCGTCAGCCCTTCACAACCATCAAAACTGCATCAGGCATCTTCTCATTGGCCCGAAAATGGACTGAGGAGGATGTGGCGACAGCTCGCGCTTTTTCTCCATCTCTGCATAGATGCTGCCCTTGCATGAGCTAATCAACACGTCTCTTTCACCGACTAACACGCCAAAACCTTCCTGCGATTTTCATCGTCTATGCATACATTGTGAGTGCATTAATCGCCAACGTCACTTTTAACAGAACTGATACGGATAGCTAATGTCATCTTTAGATACGCATGGGAGGCGCGTATACATGGAGTGTGATGCGTATTTTACCACACCACCTGAACAAAAGGAAAAGTTCAGATCATGCACACAAACAACATAATTGCGGTTTTTATTACAACACATTAATGGCAAATAGTCGTCTCACTTTCAACTACAATTGTGAAGATGCTTCCTTGAACATCACATATTTGGAAAAGAATGATCACTAAAGGCTTTTAAGAGCACCAATTACGTTTCGGAGCGAAAAATGTCTTCAAAAGCCCTCGTTATTTTCTAATTTAACCTGCCATTTTTGTACGTAGGATGCCTAGATCTCTACCTTTTCGCCTTCTCCTTGTTGTCTGGGCTCATGGCCATACTGATAGCTTGAAGTCATTCTATGTGCCAAATTTTCACATTCTTTTTAATTTGCATGACTTCTTACATCTTGAGAGGAGTCTCGGAGTGCAGCATCACAAACCTCACTCAATTGTATGGTTATGTGGTCTCTGAATCGCTATGGCTGCTTTTCGTTAGCGATGATTGCAGCAAATAAGTAATAAAAAGGTGGGAAGAAATTAAATAATTGGTAATAGCTATGTTCGATCATCTCAAATATAAAGCTATTTGATTTTAGTAGTTAAAAACATATAGCATTAATTACAATGTTGTGATAATGACTCCACCTCACCAAGCAGCCAGTCTTGAATTTCTTCTCAAAAGCAATTTCATCAAAAAAGACGAGGACAACCGAATGACAAAAGCTCTATGTTACCGATGAGCACCGGTCACAGAGAAAAAAGCAGGCAAACAAAACAATTTCAAACTTTTAATCACCCTTCTCCAAAACATGTAGAAAAAGGACATCGCTTAATAACAAACCCATGGAAGATTAAGCATCAGCAAAAGGAAAACAGCACAACACATTGACTAAGCATTCCAGCGATAATAGGAGAGAGCTGCCCACGTTCAAAGAAAGAAGTACCTTCATACCTCTCATCAAACAATAAAAACGATGGCAAAGTGAGAAGAAGCAATAACGCCAACTGAGTTCTGTGATTCCATCAATTGACTTGAATCGGTTTGTAGAACTCCCGATGACTGATAACGCTGATCCTCGGCTATGGGTTCCGTGTCCCTCTGGATGGGTTTCGATCGACAGATATGCCGTGACGATGAGTTACAGCTGTATCACTTGCATTTGGTGGTTTCGGACTGTTAATCAACCAATGCTGTCTTGCAGAACCCCTTACTTGAAGACTAAATCTTGTGTTACGAGTACTATACTGGGTCGTCAGGATTGTCCTTTCATGTACGTGGTAGGAAAACGGCGCCAGGGACACAAGAACGGACATAAAAATAGATTTTCCCTGGAGTGACTCACTTAAATTCGACGTCATTGGCTGCCTAGTATGAGCTAACTAGCCATTCAGCATTGCTGCATCCCATCTCCGGCAGAACCTGCACTTTGGCAGGCACCACACAACACCTGTTCCCCTCTCTTCCTCTCTACCTGAGCTTTACTCAGTACCAAGACTGACAAATTGAGCAATCTGTCAACCTCTGCCCATTAACCACCCACTGCCTAGCTAAAGTGCTTTCTTCAAACAGCTTGGCCACTCAAAGCCATTTATCTTCCACGATTTGAATGCTTCCTGCGAAAACTGTAGACTTACATCTAAGCGGCCTCACGCATCTACCGTAGACTGTCCAAACTGACCACTGCACACACGGCAGTAAAGGATGGGGAAGAGGAATCGACTGATTGTCAATAAAATAAACAGGTAAATGGGTAGGAAGGCGGAGAGAGAAATTGAGACGCAAGCATTGACTGACAGGTTGTTTGACAGCCCTTGTTAGCTTTACTTCTTCACCCAGCATCTGCCGCTACATCTCTACTAATTGACCAACCAAATAAATAAAAAATAACAGACGTGCAAGCAAATAATCAAAGAATTTTAATGCAACCTCTCAAAGTAGCAGCAATAGGTACTATGGCGGAAAAGGATACCATGAGCGGTAAGAAAAGGGGGGACAAGACATTGCTTGCGACGACTATCGTATCCAGGCTCTCACCACAAAAGAGCACTCGTGTCACCGAGACAGCCAATCGGTAGCATGGGACTGGAGTGCGAGCTGGACCACACCGCCCCTTTGCCCGTGCCTCTGTGGTGCTTGTCAGCTAAGCGTCAGCCGCCGCATTAAAAGCAAACTGCGACAAACGCTCGATATCATCAAGTGCTAGAACTTGGGGCTGGGGACTTGCATACACTAAGCTCTTGCCTCCACACCTTGGGCATGTCTATGCCTGCAGTATCCTCCTCCCCTCTCTCAATATCCAGTGCACCTACAACTCCACTGTATGGCAAACGCGCATGGCAGCACTCCAAGACAATCACTATTACGTGTAGTAGACCGGTCGTGTGTGTGGGTTCTTGTGTGTATGAACCTAAAACGGTAAAACAATTACTGCGCATAGTTAGGGCAGATGGACATGGTGAAGTGTTCATCTCTTTCCACCATGACCAACCTCCATCCTAAGCATTGTTGGTCAGAATAAAGCAACCAAAATGAAGCAATGCTCTCCAGAAACACTCATCAAAATGGCGCTGGGGAGGCGCCAATTTTAGCATACCCGACATTTACATGTTCTGACTAAGATGAGGCTCTAAAACATCAGGCAAGACTATATAAATGCTCCAACACTACAATTAATGCCGTTGAAGTAAAGCTGATGAGGACAGCCAGGCGGGCAGGTTCATAAATAGTGAAATTAATAGATTGCTTCACCTTCGCCTACTCATCTATTCAAAACCCTACTAGCCTAATAACCCATTTAACAAATAAGTGAAAAGAGTGTAAGCAAAGAAACGATGAATCTTAGCGCTAGCCAGTGCTCATTTGCTTGTGTCCTGGAAGATGCCCAACCAACATCGGTCGCGACCAGTCAGCCAAACTAGGAGTCCCAAACCAAAACAAACGAAGTCAAGGCTAATTACTACTGCAACCAAGGGGAGGGCAGAGACCATGCCTCAACCACTACATTGCTACAGGAGGGGAAGTTAACAAATTGAGACAATTAGTGGGTTGCCTCCAAAGTCATCATCGTAGCATCACATTTCCAATAAACACTTCATTTATTAGTATTTTGGAGTCTGGCGTTCCAGTATGCTTCTCCTGATGATAATAAATGTTCACATGAGGTAATTTTGACAAGCAGCATAAAACTCTCAGATTTGCTCAATATTATGTCCTCTTCCCTGCCTTTTCGCTCGCCTGTGAATAATAATGACATCAACAGAATGAACCGATGAAAACGCTTGGCATTCGATAAAATATGAGGGCGCCCAATCAACGTGTAGTAAGAAAATACGTTTACAGCTGTTTAAAATAACGCAATCGTCAATCTTTTTGTAGAACGCTCAGCGCCAAAGTCAGCACAATCTGAGTGCGCCCAAAACATGCTCATTAAATTACGATGTAGTCTTCTCCAAACCGCAAAATAATGCAAAGATGTAGAGTAAAAGTAAACTTTTCAACCACAATTAGGTTGAGTAGAATTTACTGACCCTCACGCCAGTGCGTAGAGTCTTTTCTACTGTTCCGATTTAGGAAAAGGGCGCTTATATGAAGGCAAGAATTACATTTCACTGTAGACGCTCACACGTGGTATGACGCATATTGCCGTACCTTATCATTTTCCGCTACACATAAAACATTTTGTAATAGACGTAAACAACTTGTCCTAATCGAAATTCTTCAAAAGCAAATGTATAATCATTGAATTCCGCCAAACACAGCCTTCATTGGTTAGGTTAGAGCGACAACGCAAGTAATAAATGAACGTACAACTTCTATTCCTTTAAAAGCAGAACGACAATGAGATGCGTAAAGTGGACAAATCCTGTCAATGGCATGTCCAAATATTAATGAGTGCAAAAGTTAAAAGTGTTCACATTTAATGCATAGCAGTAC
Source organism: Taenia multiceps (assembly GCA_001923025.3). Classification (NCBI taxonomy): domain Eukaryota; kingdom Metazoa; phylum Platyhelminthes; class Cestoda; order Cyclophyllidea; family Taeniidae; genus Taenia; species Taenia multiceps. The sequence goes on along the minus strand of CM010317.1, from coordinate 464,940 downwards.
TTCATGAAGGCATCTTAACAAATGATGGTAGCAAACAAGTGGAACACATGGTAAATGTGGCATCCATGTCGAATTACCACCCAATAGGCAGTATCGGTGGCTGGTGCAAAAGACTACAACTCGTAGTCAGAATCCACATCTCACCAAAGTAGGTAAATAGCAAACAGACAAATGAAAGCTTTCCCAATTTTAATAAATGTAAACTTATACGCACCTATGAATTAGTGAGTCCCTTTCTCAGGGCACTCACAATCATCACACCCACTGACATGGCCCCTTCAGCCCACCACTTCATAACGCATGAGTCAATGCAAGGCATGGCACAACATCACTGGCACTCTGCCTAGCAAACTTCCAACAGTATCGAAAAAAGTCCATCACCGAACGCAAATTGCCAAAACACCCTTTAAAGACAGCACAACTTCAGGAGCATGCTTGCTCTTGCATGCCTAGAGAAATCGCACCTGGTGTGCCGCTCCGTTTGTTCTCTCGAACGCGTTCACAGTGGTAGATTTCAACGCTTGCACACAAACATCATCTGTGCCAAAAATTATTCGACATGATAAGGAAATTCGCAGCCGTAGCAACAAACTGAGGCTTAAACTAACAATGTCAACCAACTAGGTGGTACATGCTTTTGTTTCACCTCGACACTGCGAAGTTGCTCTCCACGTGATACTAGCTACAGCGCATTTCGTCATGCAGACCTCGATCAGCTGCACGGACTGCATGCCAGCCTGCACGAGGTGCCTGAGCCCGGCACTGACTACAAACCATGATGTGCACTTGCACAGTGGCACAAGACACTAGCACTGCACGGGAAAGTCATTTTCAAAGTCCCAATCCGCACAGTTTCACATAGTACAAGTGATGCACATGGTTCCGGTGTTGTTGACAAGACGAGCCCACTCGCGGATGAGTTGCAGATCCCTCTTGGACAGCACACTTTCGGCGTCAGCGAGAGTCGTGACAATCGTATCGCCTTCCACCGCAAAGCCTCCCTTGGGCAGCACAGATGCCAGAGTCTCGGAGAAGGGGAGCTGAAGCTTCGTGCTTTTGTCGCTATGTGTGGTTGATGTGTCCTCGGCATTCTCCTCTGCAAATCGATCGTATTGGCATTGGTCTAGCAGACGCTTGCACCTCTCTATGGGGATCCAGGCATGCGTCTGAGGGCAGGCGAGGTAGGAGGGAGAAAACTGAGCCTTGTAGCGCATCTTGGGGCAGGAATGTATGTAGTAGCCCAGATAGTAGTGCGTGAAGTCGGCATAGGCGGGAACAACCGGTCCGTACGTTCGATGGAGGTGCCGAACAAAGGCGATCTCCCTAAAACACAATTCAGGTTACAGTGTCATCGAGGAATGCAACTGCGTTTAGGGTGACGCATTTTGTGGTTAGCTGAAACGAACCGAAGAGCCGAGTAGGTGCCCAAATTGAGGAATGCGTATTGAGGATCGTAGAAGAAGTAGACGGAGGAAAGGCAACCGGGCACCAAATCCACCACACCAACAGCAATCAGCTTTTGTCCGTCCAGCCAGTACTGCTGGTGATAGGAGCCGAATTGTGGAGCACCGGTAGCCTCCACTGCGGCGTCGTGTGTGTTCTAGAGGCGGGTGGGATGACAGAGTTGTTAGCACGAACTCACGTGAAGTGGTGCATGAGGACTGGTGGAAGTGGACTTACCACGAGAGTGGATGCAATTAGAAAATTGTCAAACGCCTCGGGAGTTATGCTGGTCGGCGATGCGCCATGCACACAGACCTGGTAGTTGCAGTAGAGTTGGTACTCCTCATCGAAGGTCTCCTTGAGTTCTGAAGAGAGGGGTGCGCTTCTGCACAACCGAATCTATTCAAGATTACACATTTGAGCTCAACATTGGCACGCGACCTGAGAGCATTCGACAGGTCAGCAAAAGTTGAGGCTAACATACATCTAAGGTGTGCGCGGCATTTTCTTTCGGTGCGTCCTGCTGCAGATAATCCTCAATCGCCTTTGGTTTGTTCTTCTCGGATCGGTCCTGTCGACTCTGCGGATAAGTCCTCATGATTTCCTCATAGGGGACACCTGTCTTTTCAGCCCTTTGAGCCATGCGTTTCTGCTGGGTTTGCCATCGCTTCTGTTTGGAAGACTCCGATCGTGCTGGCGTTTGAGCCTCACTTCCACTGCCATTTATGCCCGAGTCGGTAGACCCGGTTCGCCCAGTTGGTTTACCACAGCTCATATTGTCGCTGGTGTGGTGGTGGTGGTGGTGAGATTCCTCTCCGCGAGGGGGAGAGGAGGTGGCATCGCTTTGATCGAAGAGGCTATCTCCACTGCTAATGGGGGCGATGCCGGCGTCTCGTGCTTTCTTAGCATCACTCGGTGTTTCGCCTCGCATCAGAAAGTTCGCCACAACATGCAATACCTTCTTGTGTGTCTTCGAAATTCTGAAGTGCTCTGCGTCGCACCTGATCGGAAAGGCTGGACAGCACGTCTTCTTGTTCATCGTCTTGTAGACGCGATTTCCATGCCTAAATTGGAGGTGAGGTGGTGGAATCGTGTGTTGCCTACCGACGCCATCCACTATCCATGAGGAGCCTGTAGTCGTCCACGTTGAGCCTGCTGGACGATATGCCTGTGCACAAGGAGGGTAACGCAAATGAGGCCAACTTACACCACTTTGCTTTGGGTGAGGTGGCATCGTCGCAGTAGCGGCAGGAATCGGTCAGCTTCTCCCCCTCAAGCTCGATGAGTGAGAAGGCGTGATTGGAATGCTCGTTCATGCCACAGCAGAGGGGTTTTGAAAGGGAGCAATGCAGTGTGTCACAGCCCTCCTTGCATTTATACACCCAGCGAGAGTGCAACAGACCAATCAGTGACGAGAGACCTTGAATTGTGGATGTGGGTTGCGCGTTAATCTGCGCAATTACACAATGCCTTGCTTCCAACTGCAAAGTCTGCAGTCTCAACATTGGCCACTTCGAAACTACTGTCCCAGTGCTCATTTGATGCACGCAAACACACACTTTTCCAAGTTCTCTTCTTTCCTCGAAAGCCTGTTCCGCGGTATTCAGCTGCGCGTGGAAGGCGACATGGTTTGATCAGCTTTAAGGTAATAGTTTACGAGTGACTGGTGCACGAAGCCCTCACGTGCCCTCCCACGATTCTTGTTCCCCTGAATAACTCAACCCCTTCTCCCTTGCTCTACTTAATTCTGCAGTGAATATGTGTCCAAGCAGTGAGTGAGACTGCAGTTGGGTGGAGGGACGATTGCTTGCCCGAAGGCGAATTCTGACGGGTGTCATGCACTGGGTCACATTTACAGCCCACTGAAGCACACCGCCTGGCTTATGGCACAAACCAGTCACAGTTGAATTGCCTTTACACTGCAGCACTGCACAACTGCAATGCTGCAATACAGTGCAGAGCATGGCCGTAATGCATGCAGAATCATCGTCATGCTTGCAAACCCTTACAGGTTTTACCATGCCCCTTTGTCAATTGACGTGATGAGTGTTGCATCTGGTCAGGTCATTTCTTCGTTGTGCAGCTTGCCTTCCATAGTCCCTTCTCGCCTTCCCTCTCTGCATTTGCATTCCGTGTGCACTCGAGAATGAGCGTAGGCAAGGGTGTGAACGCAGCTTCATGCGACGACTTCAACGCATGCCAGTCCATGCACCATTGTAATGGTGGAGTGGGAGTAGCTGCAACAGCCGGACACAGCGGGGAGGGATCCAGCTTTGAATCACTGCTGCTGCATTCATTTCCACAACTCATGCATTAAGCGAAAGGCAGTGTTCGCTTTAACCTTACGGCCTGCACTAATCCCTGACCCCAAAGTCTAATCGTACCGGAGTCAAAGCGCGATCGCATGCTACTTCACGTGACACTCACTGCTCACCGAGAAGTTCACCCTACCCGCTGCCAAATTGTGCGCATCAACTATTCACCAACAGGGTGCAGTCTCTTCCTGATGCGTTGCTGCAGCTGATGTGATAATCGCATGCGGAGCGATTGCACTAACCGTCGCTTTGCAGCGAGGGTGGGGCATTCTCAAGTGTGACTTGCGTGCAGGTCGGCACAACATTTGTTTGGAGACGAGCATGGTGGATGATGACACGAAAGCACTTATTTGTATGTCGAAGTAATTAGTGTGATATTGGGAGCCGCAAGAAGAGCTGAATGGATGCAGGGCGATGTGGAGGGATATCGCTAAAGTCCACTTCGTTGAAGAATAATGAAAGGAAGTGTGTGTGGGTGACACGTGCCAAACGCTGAGTCCAGACACACAGTCAGGTATTTCACCGCAAATGATGTAGTCGTGCGGAGTCTTGGGTTCCTTACCACGAGTGGCGTTCACCACTGACGACTTGAAATTTCCTGAGACTGGCTCAACACGTAGTCCTCCAAATGGATGTCGATCACGCTCACAAATGATCTCGGTCGCAAAGACCCTCACTGTGCAAATTAATGTGCGAATACATGCTGGGATTCTATTTTGGTGTTCTATAGCCACTGGAACGCAATCGTCTTCTTTCAGTGCTATTTGACACGCCACTACCGTGTAACATTGCCTTACTTCTTGTTTTAAATTTGGAAGTAAACATTCTGGCGGAGGAGTGGAGTGGAGGAGAGGCGGTGGCGCTAGTCGGCGTATGGGAAGAGTAGTCAATGCAGATACTGCTGGAGGAGTGAATGCGATTGAACCATCCGCGAGTCATTCTCGCCAATTACCACTGTGCGGCAGATGTGACAGTCGGGAGGAGGACATCGGCTCTCACGATGAATGAGATTTGAAGGGGGTGGGGGCTGGTAGAAGAGTGTGATGGGAGAGTTGTTGTGTTGTCAGACTCTGTGGACACTGCTTTCGACACTTTCGCCTCTGCAAATCGAGAGCACCCATTCAAGTTGTGGAGGTGCCATCTCATCTTCTCTGCTGAAATCTATGCATAAGTCTCTGGTCAGGCGAAGCAATGCCTTTCCAGACGAGGTGTTAAGCCCTCTGTAGACCAATGAATCGAAGTAGCTTGTGCAACTTTGGTGTCCTTCGATTCTTAAGCTGTTGCATGTTTTGGTCTGCCTAATGCAGAACACTTCCGTGAGCATTCCTCTTCTCTCTCCTGTCTCTGCTGATTCATGTCCATGCAGTGGATGTCCGTTTTGCTGCAGCGTGATCACAATAGTAGCAGAGGGGAATCAGGGGAGACATTTGTGAACAGGTCCTCGCCACTGTCCATGGACAAGTCTTTGCTTCACGTCTTCCTTGTGAGGGAGGGTAAACAACGCCGGTATAGAAGGCGAAATAGCCACCTTAAGCCGATTTCATTTCATGCCATGTTGTGCAAGTAATTGCGAAACTCTGTGTCCCAACGGTAGGCTTGGGATGAGCCAGAGGCCACACCTCCCCATTTGTAGCCTCGCATGTCCAGCAGCATTGTAGGTAGTTCACGCATCTTACGTGGACGAGCCTGAGAAGTGCATCAGCGTGATGTTTGTGGAGTTGCCTTCTCACTGGAACGCGTGTGGAAGTGGCTCTTGCACACAGACCTGGCAGTGCATTTGACTGCCTTCGTTCTGCTAGGTGACCGGCTGCACACTTGCATTCTCGGTAGCGTCCACTGGGAGGCAACGACGGGTGTAGCACGTTGAGCTGACCTCATGAGCACCATCCACCCGCTGAATTCGCTTCGACGACGAAGGAGGGGCTGCGGCTGTCACTTTGTTCTTGATCATTTAGTGCCAACTTAATTTCGGTAGGTTTCACCGTTCAGCTTCCAGTCCGAACGGCAGAGAGACCACTATCACTTGCCTCCATACATTGCATGTGAGCGTCGACTCCCATTTGAGTAGGAGGTTGGTCATCGCTAAGCGTTGCAGATGCTTTTTCAAAACTTCTGACATTTGGAATGCTCTGAGTGACCCACTTTTCTTTCTCCCTCCTCCACGGAAGTGTTGGCTCTGTTTCGAGTAAGGGTTGGAGAAGTGTTGTGAGCTGCGCAAAGTTTACCGGACGGCCCACTATCACTTCCACTTCCATGTGGATGTATTCACATAGGGAATCACAATGCAATTTTAGCAATGCAAACCACCCAATGCGTATTTACGCTAACAATGTTGCGAGGTGTGCGATATCAGTGACAAGGTTCCTGTGACGTGCGTAGACAAATTGAAAGCTAGTGAGAAGTGAGGGGGAGCTGGTCTGTTGTCTGTGGTAGGAGAGATATGCGTTTGCTGCGGCGAGTGCGACGATTAACTGGTGCATGACAGGCAGTGTTTTCAATGGAAACTCATGTGTCTGCTTGCCTTATGCCAAGTGGAATATGGCGAGCACTGCCGAACTGGCTCAAGACCACACCGCTCTACATTGGCACACAGTGATTTGGGTCTTCGAATGGATGTGGCAAGCAAGTGACCAAGATGGATGCATATGTTGCATAGTGAGGGAACGACAGAGGGAGAGTGAGGTGATTGTGTGGTGAAACTCACAAGCACGTTGAAGTGGGAACCACAGCAAAAGCGAACAAGTGTGCTACTATTTGAATGAACAGAAGAGTGTCAGTTAAGCACATATCAGTGAGCAGTCCGACTGGGCTCAAATAGAAATGATATGGAAGCAAATGTGTGTGGTGGACATGATGGCGGGTATTTGGTCGCCCATCCGGTGGGGGCGCTTTGGCTATCCAAGTGACTGCAAACGGAATTGAGTAGGGAGCAACCGGCAGAACGCATTGCCCTAACATTTTCACCAATCTCGCCTTGCCGACCATAGCACTGTGCGTGAGCAGCATCGAACACAAGCTACCACCGAACAATCTTTGTCTCGTTGTCCTTCTCCCCAAACGAAAATTCCTTTGACATGATTTCGTGGGCAATGACTATATTCCGTACACTGCAGGAAACCGTGGAAGAATTGTAGATGCTTGTTAAATTGGGACACATTTGACTCCACCCAGTTAACTTTGGCATGAAGTAACTTTGCTGACCCTCTTCTCTACACTCGAATAGCTGTTAGTTTGGGTCGGGTAATGCGCCATGCCATGCTCCATACTTTACAGGCTTACCAATAAATAGTACGTGGGGACAACTGATATTATGCCTTACCTCCTTCCAGACGAACACCAAGTATACAGCTTTCAAAAGCGTGCAATGCATTTTTGTGTTCACTGCGTCAAATCTCGTTTGTTCTAGGCGACAATGTGAGAGCCAGAGTGACTCTGCTGCTTTAGCGCTGTTGTATCTACACAGGAACGTAGTTCTAAATTAATGTTGTCGTGCACAAGGAGGAACGCAACCGACTTTCACATGGTCAGTATGTGAGATTTTGCTTATAATCAGGCAAAGCCGTGCAAGCTCTCTGTGCTTGCTTTGTGCTACACCAATTAATTGAAACTCGTTGAATTGCGTGTGGTCTTTAATGCCTTAAGGCAGTGACACACATTCAACGGAAATGCGTCTGTTGGGTGAGAGACGAACGAAAAGAGAAGCATTGACTTTGTAAAGGAAGAGAGGATCTGCGACCCTAAGGACGTAGAGACCTCAAAGCAGGCATTCCCACAGTTGCCGCATTTGTTTGCAATGCTAGAAACAAAATGTGTCCTCATTCACTCAGTCTCGAGGTGGAGGCGGTGGACTCCCAACCGATGCAAGTGCCTTGCAACCGAGGTCACTGCGATTTGGGCGTCGTTGCTAGAGTAGAGATGCACACTTAATCGTCGCCTTGCAATCACGCTCTGTCAGCAGCACCACCTTGGGCTTTGCTGCAGTCTACTGTTCTGCATGAGTGAGATCAGAGGTGACCAGCAAAGGCAATGCAAACCATTCGCAAATGCGCATCGGAAGACATTTGGTAGAGTATGGATGGTTTGCAGTCGTTTGCTGCGGTTGATACTCTAATTTGCACTATTCGGAGACGTCGGTGCCTGCAGAGTATTATTTGGCCCAACTTCTAATGGACTTGCGTGACCATGCTCATCGCAACTTGTTTTAGTGAACAAGCCTGAGATCCTCTTAACCGACACGTGTTGAGTGATGGGAGTGTTAGTCGCTTCGCTCATGAGAGAGCACTTCGATAAGCATGAGCGACTCTGGGGTTAGTGGAGCACTCTCACTCCTCTTCGTACACCATATTGCTTTGTCCCTCGTCTCATCGTCACCGTGTTAGTGGTGGAGACGATGAATGACTGCTGTCAAGTCAGCCTGACTGGGTGTGCAGTGTCCAGTGGTGCAAACCAGCCTTGATTTGCGGCTCCGGTGATTACGTTGCCAAGCTCTTGACTTTAACAGCCTCTGAGGGCATTTTATAAGTAGGCAGCTCAAATGCTGTGGCATATCCTTGCATGTACCGGTGTGGGATGCATACAGACGATGTGGTGATGTCACACGACAAGATGTGCTTCCCATATCCGGACTCCCAATCATGCTCTTTTACTTTCCCTTTTGAAGGAGGAAGGAGCGATTGCTGGTTCCTCGCGTGAGGTCATTACCGGGATCTCTCTGTCCGTAGCTGTGGAGAACAACATGCTCTCGGTTGCCAAGTATCTACTGCGAAGCGGAGTGCGTTACCTCTGTCTCCTCATCGTTGGTCAGAGCAGGAGTTGTTTGTAGAATGTGAAGTGACAACCAACAATCACGTTGTCTATTGCAAAGCTGCTGCGTCTTGCACTTGTTTAGCGCTTTAATCCCATTGTGTCTGCTTGGCGTCGCCTATGGCAACCAAACTGGCCTTTTCGCTGCTATCATTATTATGATTGTGGAAATGCATGCCTTGTTTTCAGTGAAGTCCCACATTCCTCTAGGCTGATCCCAATGTGCACGAAGACAACCCTACCACCACTCTGCTCATAGAGGCCACCAGAAGGGCTACATCGAGATGATGGAGCTTCTCATCGAACACGGGGCTGACACTCACATGGCAGACAACAGTGGTGACACTGCTCTTCACTGGGCGGCAAGGCGAGGCAATTTGGCTGCCGTCAGTGTGCTTCGCAGGTCAGGTGGCACCACCTATGCGGAGAATGCGAGCTGTCGAACACCGCTGAAGGAGGCGCGCAGGCATGGCCATCCTGAGATAGTGCAATATTTGGTTTGTCAAGGCGACGCCGAAGCAGAGCAGTCGACTGGGAGAGGTGAAGCCACACGTGGTGCTGGTGGATCTGTGGCAAGTGACATTTGTGCTTTGCATCTACTCTCCCCACTGTGCGTATCTTTGCAAGCATTGCACTTGCCTGATGCTGTGAAAACGGTCTCGTTGGAGTGCTTCATGCAATGCCTGCTGTTGCCACGTACAGTCTACTAAGCACGTGCATTTATGCTCTCTGCCCAAATTGTGTGGCTGAATTTGGGTAAAAGAGCTAATTGAAGATTCGTCTGCTAAACAATTGTATAGCTGTTTGGGCTATGTTAGATGCTGGCGTGTCTTGCCATTGGAAGGAATAGGCGGTTAGGAAATGATCAGCAAGCCCTCTCGCACCTAAGACGCAATTAGTGCCTCACGGAACGAGCTCCTGCCTACTGACCTTACACAAGTAGTATGGGTCCCTTCCAGTGCACTTTTGAGCGTGGCTTGCCGATGCATTCGAACCAGTGGCGTGGCAACACGCAGCGCCCTACAGCTAATTGCGACTGTTCAAATTCGCATGCTTTCTTTTCGTGTCACTTAAATGCATTTAGGAATGAATGGATGTTTGGCAGTGATGGAAAGGAAATGGATTACTTGGACGCAGATTCATCATTCATTTTGATGGCATTAGTGTCAGTTTTGTGCACCCATGTTAGGCAGCTGAAACTTTGATAAATTGTATTGCCAGAGCTTCCCATTAAATGTCCCCTAGCACACCATTGCATGAAGAAGTTGTTTTAATGAATGGCACACACTTTGACTGGATGTGCAGCCTGAGTTGCAACAAGGCTTAGTATGGTCGGCTATGCTGCCCAACTCTCCAAAGTCATAGGCCTCTTACGAGATGTGAGAACCAATAACTCAAATTCGAAAGCGCCTCCATCACTGAAAGTCCCCTCTACTGCGCCTTGGCAACATTGCGGATCATCCAGAAGAGTCGTCGCGTGGGCACAGTCATTCCGCAATACTTATTCATTCGCTTTTCCCATTCACAGGAACGCGAAACGAGTCCTGGTTCTCCAGATGCTGACGTCGCCAGAATCACTTTGTCTCGAGCTGTGGAAAATAACCTGCTCTCAGTTGCTAGACAACTACTGGAACGAGGCGTACGTTCATTTGAAGCATTAACTGTCAAATACGCCAATTATTGTCTGCGTGACATGCAATGAATATCAGTATTTGCACTGTCCATTTACATGCTCAACGCTAGATGCTATGCGTAGTCCTTTACTTTCAATGCGCTTGCCAGGCTTTCGCCATGGCAACCTGACATGCCAAGTTCCTATCACAGATGCGGATTAACCGAGCTTTCTGCACCAACCACAAGTCAGCATTTCTGATTCCTTGTTGTTCCTGCTTTCACCAGCATAATCCCAACAGACACGAGGAGGACCCAACGACGACCCCTCTTATCGAGGCTACTAAAAGGGGCAATGTGGAAATGATGGAGCTGCTGATCGGCAATGGGGCTCACATTCACCTCCGTGACCACAGTGGCAACACGCCTCTTCACTGGGCGGCACGACACGGCCATTTGGCTGCCGTCACTCTCCTCTGCAGCTGCAATAGCCCTGTCGATGCAGAAAACGCATGCCGCCAAACTCCGTTGATGGAGGCTTGGAATCACGGTCATCGTGAGATTGTGCAATACTTGCTCTGTCGAAATGGACAGGAAGGAAGTTAGTCACTCTGTGTCAGGTGGCGACTCTTCCATACATAGCCTCGCGAATGCGGTATCCAAGTGCTGCTTTGCCAACTGTCTTATTTGTAGTGAGCAAGGTAGTGTTCTCCGGCTATTTTTAATGTCTTTATTGTAGTATTATATCAACCCACAGCTCCTATGTGATAGGCGAGTATAATGAATCAAGCCATTGAAATGGCTTGCAATCTGCGGCAAATGTAAATCGAATTAATAAAATGAGTGACTAAGTTATTTTTGAAATGAAATTTAATTTGCCCATTGAGCAAGGTACACAATCGAAGTGATTGTGGGTGTGAGTGTAAGATGAGTGCTGAATCACAAAATCGCCTTTGTGCCGTCCCTCCTGTCGTTTGATGGAGCGCGGTGTAAGTCGCCTTTGGTGTTTTGGATTTCAGCGCCACTTATCCTCCTAGTTTCTAGTCGTCATCACTTTTAACATTTAGCCGATGTACAACTAAAGAAAGACAAATGAAGAAAATCGCCATAATTTGGGCAAAGGAATGTGCTTACGCCTAGATAGTTTTGTACGTCCGCTACCCCAGAGCACATGCAGCCATAATCAGCATCTGAGTGACATTTGGGCCTAGAAGGCAAAGTAGCATCGGTTTTACACTCTCAGTACCGGGCTCATCCCAAAGAAAACAATGGGTAGTCGTGCTATCCTCTCCTTCATGTAACGCTGTTTAGCGGAGGCGGAGGCGGAGGCGGAGGCGGAGGCGGAGGCAGGTGAACTAAAGCATTGGTGAGAACATGCATTGAGGAAGTGGTGATCTGGTGGGGGTTATATAGGCATTTGAATTGTGAATGGGGAGAAAGCAGTTAATTTGGGTGACTTGGGAAAGAACAGAACTGCAGGAGGATGAGAACTAAGTAAGTAGTAGTAGGAGCAGGGGTACACAGGTGTAGGAATAGGCCTTATGCTGATGGGCATGATGAAATCGTGTTCTGAGTAGGCAGCAATTAGATATTTGGAAGAAAAATGGGTTGTCCTGCCAGGTAAGTAACTCCGTTATTACCCAAAACTCCCCAGAGACTTTAATGCATGCCAATTTTCTTGAAGACATATCTTTCAGCCCAGTGCGGTCTGCGTGTGATGCCTTTTACCCATACCCTCCGAAATGGCGGAAGTACTGAATTCTCCATAGTGTTAGCATTGAATATTTTCGTTGAAGACGCAATACGTGTGGTTGTTGTGGTTGCAAATATCATCCAGTTGCCGGCTTGGGAAATCCATGCATTCTAATTATGGAAAATTTTGATCGTTATCATCACCAGAGTGTTGGTTTTCAATTCACGATCAGCGTGTGCTCTAAGCACAGCCGCAGCCGCAATAAAGGCGTGCAGACGTTTGTTTTTATGCAAAGGGTTGCAAGACAGATTAGCTGTCCCAAGTGTGCTATCTTGTGCGTCGATTGGCCCACATCTAACATCACCGCTTTGGCGCTTCTATTTAATGCACCACATCTCATCAGAGCCAGCAAAGGCAAATAGCATTATTCACTAACGAAAAACCAAAATCAAGTTTCACCTCCGAGGCATGCTTCATTTCTTGCCTTTTATATCTACTGCATTTCAATATTTAGAGCGACTGGTGTTTATTGCTAGACTGGTCTTGCTTTGCAACAGTGTTTTATTCCACTTTGGCGTTACTGCTTTTTATTTTATGTGATTCTTGCCCTACATCACTGATGTTTTCATTTGCCACATTTGCGTTGCTGCTGCCTCCGATAGCGCGGCGTTATGATCTCCTCAAGGTCGTCGGCATCAGCGCGTAGACCGAGTCCTCTCCACAAAGGGGCATCAAAACTCATCAATACCGCACTTCTAACTATCTCAACTATTTCAGTTTGTAGCATTTTAAGTAGAATACAATTTGCAGTCCAAATTAACAAGTTCTGGGCCTATGTTGCGATGTGACCTCATCTACCTATTTAAGAAATAATTTTCAAGCCCTACTGTCATGAGCATGTAGTAATGAATCTTCAGCAATTTTTTCTTACTTTTAACGATGCCATCGATGGACTTTTAACGGGTTTTTCTACAAAGAGTTGCTGCACCACTTTGCACTCGTCTTAACAGACCCACAATGCAGGTATGGACCCGTATAAGAGCATTCAAGGTTAACTCTGCTTTGATATTCCCACTGCTTACTTGTAGCATCTAGAGCGACTGCAAGTTGGCATTGTTTAAAGACCACCGTTAACTGTTGAAGGGAGGTTCCACTGCTGTGTCAACGAGGCAGTTAAGAGGCCAGTAGACCAATGCAACAATGAGGAGGTTACGATAGAATGAACTGTAGGTGCACCAACAAATGCCATCAAAAGCGTCTAACCGGCTGGCCTCCCACCACAATTACCTCTTCTGACCATTTCTTTCAGCATATCATTCAACCCTTCTCCTTTTTACCTGTTTCTTTTTGAGGCTCAAGCAAGTCTTTGCAAATTTCCCTTTGCAAGCTGCTAGGTCACTTCTCATTCACACAGTTGCATTCCATGCTACCGCTTGGCGACAAAACCTCCTCCTCAATCGAATCAGTCTCTGTTCAACACCAGCACCTCGAGACTAAACATGATTGACACGTCGCTAGCTATTCTCATGCAGTTGCCCAACGGTGACACTGACCGTTGCGCTTGTTTTACGGCACCGCGTAGTGAGCTAACGACACGACAGCAATCAGAGCCACCTTCGGCAGGAAATGCTACGCACTTGTTCATTCAGTGTGGAACCCCGCCTCTCTCCCGTCTCCTTGGTATGCACGGTCTTGTACAAAGTGGTCAGAGACATTATGTCCTGCCTCCTCAAACACCCACCTACATACACATCCGGCAACTTTTGAATCCAACTTCCAGCCTAAGTAAGTAGTGGCATTTCATTTTTCAGTAATTCAATACACATTCAACAGTCGACTTCGGGACACCGAATGAGGATTCCACTTCAAGATGAATTCATCACCTGCACCAGCAAACTGCTACTAACCAAAACGAAAACAATCCCATATCTGCTAAAGCGAAATATAGGGCAGCTCTCACATGGCCATACAAATGAGCTCTGGCAACAATTGAACACCTCCCTCACTGGTTCATGCATACGAACCCTAGGACCTCCAACTCTTTCCTGCCCCAAAGACGAAAAAAAAAACAATATTCGGGCAAAATATACATCTATTCCACCCACCGACGACTCACTCAGCGAAGTAGCCTTTTACCCAAATTCGCCATTTTACAAACTCACCAACGCATTAAATCATTCCTCTCTCCCCTCTTCCGGCGCCATCCTCCGTGCTCCCCTTCGTAATTGTGCTGCATCTGCAGTCTCCTCCTCGTCTCCTGCAGTAGAAGCGGATTCCGTAGCGGAATGATGCAAATGTGCAGACCACCTCCTCTAAAAGCAAAAAAATCCTAAATGCTGTCCGATTTACGACCCCAAAACCACAACTTTGGCAGATCAATCAGGCCTTGATGTGGCTACCAGTTTGAAATCTACTGCAGCATGCCAACCATGCAACAACAAGCTCAAATACTCGCCTTAAGCAGCAGCTATACACTCAGCACCATCAACCGGCAGACGGCCTATGAACAACACACGCACACACAAACACACACACACACACACACAAACAAGTCCCAAAACTGCACCATTCCATGTGGCACAAATCGTGTCTGCCATAATCTACGGAGGCGATTGGGGCATGCAGTCATTGAAACTGTTCGGTTTCACCCCACTCACTGCAACACTCACACGTAAACGTCATGGAAAACGCCTCTATGAATGGGTTACGTATGCGTGAAAACGTGTCAATTATTGAGCATGAAAATAAATCATTTCGAGACTCACACTTACACATAAAGTCACACAATATAACTACGCTTGTAATTACTCCACAACGCCTTCATATCACCTTCACCCCATACCATCCTCCTGTTGAAAGCAACAAAACCGGAACTGGTTTGACACACCCAGCCTTCCATGGGTCCCACAAACGATGGCCACGCTGCCTGTGTGCCGTGTGAATTTGTAGTCCAGCAGGATGGAGTGGTCAAATATGTTCTGTATCACAGCTGTCGTAGATGATGACGACGACGACCTCAAATGCGCTTAGCGTCGTTCCAGTGACTTCCCACGGGTCAAATTCGATGTCCACATTACCCTTCTCCATTGCCACTACTAGCAATGATGGATGTTGCTAGCAACCTGATGAGCCTGTCATGATGACGAAAATCAACCCGTAACCAAAGCTACGAGCAGTGACAGCTCCAGAACGAGTGCTGGTCACTATTATTCACCGTCCTCCAGAAAGTTGATTGCTTCAACGCAGAATTACTGCGCTGACAAGATTTGCGAGCAACATCAGCATCTAGCACTGTCCACTAATGCCCCTAATACCTATTCCATAACAATTTCACAAAGAAAATTAATTATTAACCTACTTTGGACCACAACAAATTTACCACCAAGCATAGCCAAGTGGCCAGCAGATTTTCCCATTTTTTCAACAAACGAGACCTTATTCAAATAAGCCACTGCCTAACATATCGTCAGGACAACTCAAACTAATCGCGCTCACAACTGCTCGGCATCACGAACGTACGCGAAACAGTTCTGCCATTTGATAACGGATCACCTTTAATAAAAGTACCTTATACACACCCATGAATGTTTTCAATCATGCATACACGTGCATTACAAGTAGACTACCTGATAAATAACATTAAAATATAATTGAGTACAATACGAAAATTAGCAACTAGCAGTTAGACAAACCCCAACTCTAGAGAATTGCCTAGACTGGATTCTAGAATTGCTCTGCAACACTTCACCCTATCTCCACTTTCCCAATCTTTACCTACTCACTGTCGCAACTCACCACCCCTTCTCAACAAGACAACAAACTTGCCTATCAATCCTAGTCTCACACTCGTCTCGTCTCCTCATCATACCTCCAAGTGATTACTCAATATTTGCGGACAAAAGATGGCACCTGTCACATCTACTGGCATGCCATCCAACGCACAGATATCGTCCATGGCAGGATCCACACTGCGGAACAAAAGAGATGCCCCCGCCACTAACTCGAAAATCACACATTGCCTACCATTCCACAGATTCATTACACGCTCCTTCACCACCACTATAAACTCGTCGTATCCAAAAGGCGAAATAAGCAAAGAACATAGGAAATCCAATGCATAAAATATTCAACTCATCACAAAACTACAGCGCAAACAAACACAAACAGTAAAAATTTTCTCAAAAGCACTTAAGACCGCAACAACGCACAGTATGTGCAGTGGAGCAAAATTTCCGGGGAAGCAGTTACCGGTCTCCGTGCAGCTCTTACTTTCCTTCTAGATCTACCTTAAACACCAGCACATGCCAAAGCTGAACTCACGATTATGGGGCTACTAAGGCTCTACATAACAAGCTTCACAACCATGACTTCAACGCCAAACCCTGGTCTCGGAATCAGTTAATGATTGAACTGCAAATTTTCCAACACTGTCGATAAAAGCTCCACCAACACGGATATAAGAGTTATAAAAATAATGCATCTATAACCATGCATCAAAGGGGCAAGGACCTACGGATACACGGTTAAGGCGGTGATAGTACGACACTTTACCACGTTAAAATAAAAGCGCAGCTTCATGCCCCTCACCACACAACAAAAACGTTGGCAAAGTGAGAAGAAACAATAACGCAGAGGACATTCGTAGCAACACTACGCAACAAGCACCCAGCGATAAGTCTTGCACCTACTGCGATCCATTGAGTCCGGTGACCCTGTCAGCAAACTTTGATTGGCTTACTGATCTCCTGATAATTAACGACGCAAAACCCAGTGCAGATGCGGACGCTCCTCATTTTCTATAATGCAGCACTAAGTGGCCAACTGGCAAGTACGCCACAACACCGCTTGACGTAGAGCCCCGCGCTTGTCCGCCACTACAAATTCATGAGTGGATTACACCGCTACGAAGTCTGCCTGCACATTCCCCTCACTCAAAGTCGATTAACTAGAATGAGCTGGCCCCATACACTCGCACGCAGTGTCTACACTACTGTTCTGACCTAAAAAGAACACTTACTTGAAGGTGAGAAGAACATTCCACTGTAGACGCTTGCACGTGGCATGACGCCAATCGCCGTATCTCATCAACATCTAGTACACTCAATCCGATAACACCGAACTCAACATACCTTATAATAAATGTTGCCAATCTGTCCCAATCAAAATTCTACAAAAGCAGGTGCATCGTCGCTGAAACCCGCCAAACACAACCCTCGTAGCTTACGCTAGAGCGACAATGCAAGTAATGGATGAACGTGCACCATCTACCCTTTAAGCGCAAAACGACAAGATGCGCAAAATGAACAAATCCTGTCAATGACATACCCAAATGTCAATGATTACGAGGGTCAGAACTGCTAATATTTAATGCATATCGTTGCTAAAAGGAAGGTGCCTAAACAACTGATGGTAGCAAGCAAGCGAAGCACGTAGGAAGTTAGTAAGTAAGAAGAGGCGCATTTAGTCCTAAGCCATCTATGTCGAATTCCCATCCAGTAGGCCGTATCTGTAGCCGATGCGAAAGACTACGCATTGCGATCACGAGCCACACCTCACCCAAGTATATAAACAGCAAACAGATAAATAGCATGCACACGCAAATAAAGACCGTTCCAATGTTAATAACTGTAAACTACCACGCACCTATGAATTGGCGAGTCCCTTCCTCAGTGCACGCACACCCATCACATCCATTGACATGGTCCTTTCTGCGCACCACGTCATAATGCGAGAGTTTTGGCACGGCACGCTTGCATTCTGCATTGTAGACTTCCAGCAATTTCGACAACAATTCGTCACCGAACGCCGATTGCCAAAACACCCTTCAGCAACAGCACAGCCTCAGCGACATTCCTGACATTTGCAGACTAGAAAAAACATAGCTTGTATGCTGCCTCGTTTTTACGCCCGTGCCCAATCTCCGCGGCGAAACTCGATGTTTGTGCCCATCCATCAGCTGTGCGGAATGGCATTCACTTTGGCAATGACGTACACCGCCCATTGACGGCTCGCTTTTAGCAGAATCGTTGCGGCCTTGTCTCAGGTTTCTTCCCATCCGGTCAGGTGAAGTTCCAGAAGACGCCATTCACTTCACCGACAGAGAAGGGGATACTCAAATGCGCTTTCGGAGGCCACTGCAGCTGTATCCGCGTCCAATGAGCACAATAGATTACGCCAACACGGCTGCTGCGACAGTTTAGACTATGGTACTCTTGCATTGTATTTGCGAAGACTTCGCGAAGGAGATAAATGTCCAGTTCATTGAGACACAAAATGCATCACACCGATCTCTAAACTAACGTCCATTCCTATCATCGCGAAATCGAGAGCAACAGAGAGGTCGATTCTCACATTTGGCATTTTGCCAGTAATCCCTCGCCGCTTATTAGGTGCACCATCACAGACAGGTACATTCCTGCCATCCTTAAGGCCCCAGCCATCATTGACGCCAAGTAGGACCCAAAAATCAATTGTGATTTTCTTCTCTAATCAGCACAGTTTACCAAGCCTAAATCATGTTCTCATCGAAACGGGCTGCGTGTGGAAAACCAGACAGACAATATACTAAATGCAGTCAATGACCTAGAAATTGCCAAACCATGATAGCCTCTGCCAACTAAAACCTCCAACCTTAGGAATCCGCATGAGTACACGAAGAACAACAGCATTCTACTGCCAAATAGGCAAGAATTACGCACGCACACAAAATAAAATGCAACTTCTCATTAAAATTCACTAGGTGAAAAATTATGCATAGATTAAATAAGTTCAAAGAGAAGAAAAGAAAGGATCAGGTAGCACGCAAACGAAATGAGCAACTGATTAGCAAAGATTTGTCCAAACATTTTGATTTCATGTGAGGATTCGTTTGCTATCGTCGTTCGCATCTCCCCTTGCGACCACCACTGACGTGAGCAAGCTGACTGGTCAGCAAATCACTTTTATGCACTAGGAAACGAATGCGGTTGTAATAATGTTGGTGTTTATATACGCTTTGTAGGTGAGAGGCGGGAACACAGGATCCACGTGGTCGAAAAGTAGCTCGCGTGTTCTCCTCACGAGTAATTCTTTTTCGCCTGTTTCCCTGTTAATTTGTGCAGAGGACCAGCGATCTTGGCGAAGCCTTTGATGAAACGCCGGTAGTAGTTCGCCAAGCCGAGAAAACTGCGGAGCTCTGTCTGGTTGGTCGGTGTCGGCCACGTTCTCACTTGGTTTGTACGGTCTTCGGTCAACGCCATCCCATTTGACGAGACTGTATGCCCCAGGAATGTAACCGAACGTTGAAGGAAGTGGCATTTCTTTGGGTTCAGGGTCAATCCAGCGTCTCGGAGGCGATCTAGCACGTGTTTCAGGTTGGCATTATGTTCCTGCATGTCTCTGCCAAAGACAAGAATGTCGTCGAGGTAGATTATGCAGTGCTTTGGAAAAAGCCCATTAGTGCAGTCTGCATCAGGCGCTGGAAGGTAGCTGCGGCGTTACATAGTCCAAACGGCATTGTTTGAAATTCATAGAGTCCGTTTGGTACTATGAAAGATGTCTTCTCTCTGTCCGCCTCCGCTACTTCCACTTGCCAGTAGCCGGATTTCAAGTCCAGAGTGGAAAACCACTTTGACTCGTGCAGGGAATCCAAAGAGTCGTTGATGTGAGGTAGTGGGAAAGCGTCCTTCTTGGTCACGGCGTTCAGTTTTCTGTACTTTACGCACAGCCGTAGGCTCCCGTCACTTTTCTTTACTAGCGCAATCGGGGAGTGTAGTGTCCCGAGGCTCCCCTTAAGGTAAAAGAAGGCGCAGTACTAGGGCAGAATATATATATTCCGGGAACAGAGGACTTGGGGCTGTTGGCACGGCCTGGAGGCAGACCAACCGGCTAGAACAAGATGGCAACCCAAGTGACCCAAACCGGTAGTTCGAACAAAGTATTACAGGGAGGTCCACGGTAATTTGGATGGCCGTATCACGTCGTTGGAGATCAGCTCATTCAGTAGACGATTTACGTCTTCCAAGAGTGGCGTGGGAATGCGTCTCGGGGGCTGCCATATTGGCTTAGCATCACCTGTGTCGATGGCATGTTTGATGATGCTCGTCCGACCGAGTTTGGCTCCTTGCCAAGAGAACATTCTGCAGTATCTGCACAGTAACGAGTGCAGTTCCTTTCTTTCGCTGTCGGTGACGTTTGTTAACCGTGAGCAGAGCTCCTCTAGGTTGTTGACAGGGATACCCGCGGCTTCGAACAGAGCACTGCAGATTTCGTCAGCGTCCTTTCCCAGGGAAGGCTCGACCGACTTTACTGCTTTGTGCTGTTGGATCGTAAAGGTACCTTCCGCGAAGTTCAAGATTGCTCCAGTCTTGCGGAGGAAATCAAAGCCCAGTATCGCGTCACATACTAATTCTGGACACATAATAAATTGTGATGTCCAGGATTCCTTCCCTATTGTGACCTTTAGCGACGTGTCCCCGATCGCTTTCATCTTCCTCCCTTCGGCTGAGAGTAGTTTTATGGAGGAAGGCCTGGCACGAAACTTGCGGAAGAGATCTGGGAACGCTTCAGGATTCACAAGGGATTTAACCACTCCCGAGTCCAGGAGGAAACGACAGGAGTATCCTTCTAACTTGTCGAGAGCTTGCAGGAATGGGCGAGAGGCGTTTGGGGGTTGGCAAGATAACGAGAAGTAGGTCTCACCTGCTCTTGGGGTCTGGCGTGGAGGGATCCAGCGAGCGCGTGGCTGATTTGGCCGTCGGTGGGGCGTCTGGGGAGCAGGTGTCGGGGGAAGTTCCTGCCGCATCCTAATCGCAGCCTTGACCAACTGATTGAGATCGTCGGCCTTTATTGTATTGAGCCTCGCGGCGAGCGATGGAGGTTGGACTACCGCGCAGAACTGGACGGTCACCCAGCTGGCCACTTTGGCTGGGGGGCAACCTCTGAAGGCTCCTTCAGCTAGGAGTTGTAGGCTCCGAGCGTAGTCTTCATCGTTCTCACCCACCTTTTGGTCTCGGTGGAGGAACTCTCTGACCAGAGAACGTTCAAGTTGGGCAATGGCCAGTTGCGAGAGAATCTCGCAGCAATGGTCGATGTCGGAGTCGGGAGTGACTCCGGCTCTTATTGCTGCGAAAAGTAGCTCTTGCGGAAGAGCGTGGAGGAGCAGCGGCGCTCTCTGCTGCCGGGGATACCAGTGGATGTAAAACCTAGCGGTTTGTATCCAATCTTCAAAGTCCATATCGCCTTTGAAGGGGGGAAAGTTCGCCGAAACTGCCACCAGTGTAGCGGGATTATCCCGTTCTTACTTCTCGTCCCTTTTCACCTTGCTGGCAGAAGACCGAGCTTTTCTAGGCATAGTTTTATTTAAAGGGGAAATAGGTAGGTGCGAATATCCAGTCTAAGGGATGCTAGTCTCCGACCCGTGAGGAGAACACGCGAGCTCCTTTTCGACCACGTGGATCATGTGTCCCCGCCTCTCACCTACAAAGCATATAAAAACACCAACATTATTACAGTTATATTGTCAGGAAAAATAACATATTGACTGCGGACAAGATCCTCCCTTTCCTCCACTTTCCCTATTCCCAATATTCTGTCAGTTGGCAGTGCGTTACGGTGCACCTCTGATATGACACAGTAGGAAAAGCGTACGAAGATCCGTTCAATTGGTTGGTTTTGACCATGTCATTGCTTGATGTCTACGGACTTCGCTGACCGGTGTCCCATCTGACGGGAGTGTGTCTCATAAGGGCGATGAAGCGTGGAAGAACACGACACTTCGTTGGGTTCGGAGTCAATCCTGCGCCTTGCAGGTTGTTCGCCACTAGTGTCAAGTTGGTGTTGAACTCTCAAATGTCTCTATCAGAGATGGCAATACCACCGTTTGCCAGCTGACAAACTCGCGAGCTTCTCTCCTCTCGTTGTTCAGTGGTGTGGGACAGCTATGGGGGAAAGTTGTCCAAGTTTTGCATTGGGATAGCTGATGTTGCGCCTTGTTGATGGGTGGTAAGGGTGTCTCACGCAACATTTAGACAGGCCTAGGCGTTAAATAGGGATTCGGCATAAATATCACATTCAAAGCCAGTTCTGCACATCTAGTAGCTTTTACTGTCTAGATTACCTTCGCTCTGATTACTTCTAACGACGTCTGCTACCCCTCACCCCAAAGGTACACTGAATACCGCTTAAATACTACAGTTCCGGGTGAAGTGCAAACAAACGGGAATAACACTAACAATAAAGAAGGAACTAAGAGGTTGACAGGAAGCGCCAGACTCTCGACACGCCTACATGTAGTGGAGCCTTCACGTTGCACACAGCGGGCATCCAGAGCGCCGTCGGATGGAGCTGAGGGAGGGAGGGTGGCACCGCGATGCGAAGGAAGAGATCGACCCCATGCCCCACCCTTCCCATCACGTGCGTGTACACGCGCACTGAACGCAACCAGCCACGCAGACCAGCGCCCACACCCACCACCCACCACCCACCACCCACCAAATCCCACCCCCACCTCCTGCCACCACCTTTGCCTTCACTGATCAATGGGCCAATCCTCGAGGTAATGCAATACGAGGCCGACCCGTGGACGGGGTTGAGCAAGCTCACAGCACCCGTCCCACTTGGGAAAGTACAGGTAATTTCATTGGTCCCAAATTAGGGACCGTTGCAGAAATTACACTGCCAAGAACAGATACTACACGTGATCTTAGCTCAGAGAGCCGAGAAGCGATAGCCTCGCGGGCTCCCCAACGCACCACCTCCCATAGCTCTACCTCGCTCCCCACACACTACACAATCGCCGCCCACCAGCCTTTACCACAACTAGTCTCTTACGCCTCTATCCTGCGCTCCGACTTATCCCCTCCCTTCCTACGCCTGCCTTCTCACCTCCTTTCTTTCGCCTTTTTCTCAGTCGTCCCCTTCTACATTGCCCTCACCAAACTACACGCACTCATGTACACGCTACTCACTTCGCTTTTCAGTAGACAAGCACCGGTGCATCCCACTCATCTCGCTACACTTACAATTAGCTGCACGCCCTTCACCTCGGCACTCCATCAGCCTCGCCTCTCACCCTCGTCCTTTCACATTGCATGCCTTTCCCCATTTGCTCTCATCCCTGCCACTCCCAACGATAGCTGACCTCAACTATCTAGTGCTTAAATTCTCATTTCCTCACCACATTTTTGGACTCGATATGCTCGATGCGGTGTGGTAGTTTTTTTAGACCATGACATTGCGCTTTCCTCGTTCGCATTTTACTGATACAGTGGGCCAAATATGGATCAGTGCATTAATTGGCAGATGGAATTAGCTGGAAGGCCTTGATAAAACAATTCTTCCTGCCATATTGGCATTAAAATCCGCAAAATTAATCACCACATCTGCCTTGTAATCCTTTGTTTGTTCCAACTACCGGATTCGGTGACTTGGGTGGCCATGTTGTAATAGCTGGTTGGTCGGCCTTCGAGCCGTGCCAGCAACGCTCAATCCATCTCTTTCCAGATTATATATATATTCTGTCCAAGTACTATGCCTTCTTTTACCTTAAAGGAAGTCTCGGGACGCTACAATCACTTTAATTAATTAAC
Organism: Taenia multiceps; assembly: GCA_001923025.3. NCBI lineage: Eukaryota > Metazoa > Platyhelminthes > Cestoda > Cyclophyllidea > Taeniidae > Taenia > Taenia multiceps. Next base: position 441,508 of record CM010317.1, on the reverse strand, counting down.
GCCCATCTACTCAGTAACATGCTATTTACACACTTGTAGTGCTATACAGTTGTGGGCATTTATATTACGCACGAATCCCTCTTTCATCTATTGTTCCAAATATGCAGTTACCAACTTACATTTACGTGTACATGTACATGCTGCCACATGAATGCCCGTATTAACTCCGCAGTGAATGATATCGGCAAATAAGTAAATACTGCCAATGTGTGTGGAATAAACTGCAGTGGGAGGAATGTTTCAGTGCTTGAGTCGATGCAAGGGACATGTTGGTTAGCTGTTGCAAGGTTACTATCGGCCCACAGACGGAGAATTAGCACGGGCCAATGAGGAGGCGGCTGATGCAGTTTATGCCGTTGTGATTGGCTGACGCGTGCACTAGTGAATGTAAGGCGAACTTTGTCAGTGATGGTGAGGGAAGGGAGGTGCATAAATAGCAGTGGAGGAGGCCGCAGTGCTGTAATTCGTGCTGCGTTTCGCTGATCACGCAGTTGTTGTTATGGCTCCCAAGGCAGTGCCAGGCAAGGCCGCGAAGAAGGCGTCGAAGGTGAAGGTGCCGAAGACGGACAAGGCGAAGAAGCGGAGGAGGAAGGAGAGCTACGCCATCTACATCTACAAGGTGCTGCGCCAGGTGCACCCGGACACGGGCATCTCGTCGAAGGCGATGTCGATCATGAACTCCTTCGTGAACGACATCTTCGAGCGAATTGCCGCCGAGTCGAGTCGGTTGGCGCACTACAACAAGAAGTCGACTATCACGAGCCGAGAGATTCAGACTGCAGTGCGGCTGTTGCTGCCGGGAGAGTTGGCGAAGCACGCGGTGTCGGAGGGCACGAAGGCTGTGACCAAGTACACGGGCTCCAAGTAGATGCTGTTGGTGTTGCTGCACTCCGACGCAGCCCACCTAACCCCGTCCGTTGAGTTAGTGAGTGATTGAGTGAATGCATCCCACGGCCCTGTTGAGGGCCACTACCACGGCATTCATTCTTAGTTATTGTGGCGGCAGTATGTATTTGTACTACCACCTTCTCCTCTTCTGACTAGTCTCCATTGTGCCGATGCCATTAGAGCGCAGGGCAAGCGGGAGGTAGGATGTAGTGGTGGTAAGGCGTGTAAAGGTGGCAGTGGTAGCTCGGTTAATGGTGGAGCCAAAGAGGGAGGGCGCGAGGAGGGATTTGTGCCCATTCGAGCGGTTCCCACTGCTCTCGTACGGGAGGACGTAAAGAAGGGGCGTGAGGTAATGTGGGTGTCTCACAAACACGACCCCGTAACTAGCGCCTTACACTTAGTTTGCTGAATTGGAGCGGTGGACGCGCGTGGACACTGGCCAAGTAAAAAAACAACAACTGTTCTCTCTGGAGTGCCAATTGGTGACACGTTTCTCCCATTCATTCCTTCAAATCCTTTCCTTACAATCGTTCCCTTCACATGACACCTCCGCCTCCTTCTGCGCTTGCGCACCAACTCCGCCCCAACCACACACCCAAACCTGGCACAGTTTGTGCAGGGGCGCAACCGTCCAAGCGGCCACCAGTCGCACTCTACTTTCTCCAAGCTGTCGAGCCAAACTCTCGTACCATGACAGTCTACCCCAGCACCACCTCCACCACCATTACCACCGGACGACTGATAATAGGGAAGGTTAACACTACACTACACTCCACTAAAATCCGACTGCCATAGCATCACCGCTTTCCTCTGTAACCCTCCACCCAAAACAGAAGGGCAGACAACAAGCACGCAACTGACACATCTGGCGGTCAGTAAACCTCTTTGAGGTGGCCCTCAAGAGGACCATTACCACATCTGCAGTTACAAACTCAACCAATTAGTCTGTCTATTAGGAGGCACTTGGTCGGCCTACTCCTTGCTGCCCACCGCCTTTTGTGTCTCCTTCGACAACAACACCGCCTCAATGTTGGGCAGCACATCACCCTCCTCGATGGTCACACCGCCCAACAACTTGTTCAACTCCTCGTCGTTGCGAATGACCAACTGCAGGTGACGAGGAATGATATACGTCTGCTCCCTTTCGCGTGCCGCATTACTCGACGACTCCACCACCTCGGCAGCCAAGTATTTCAGCGAGCACAGCAACCCAGTAGAACGGCACTCCAACACCCACATCTTATTAAAAGATCTTGAATGTTCTAACGCAGGTGTGTGGATAAAAATGGTAATACTAGCCCCACCCCCAAAAAGAAGACACAATAATCGGCCGAAATATACGTATGTATTTCACATACCAACAACCCACTCGGCCAAAGCACAATAGCGGGGCAACCCAGTGGCCCTTCAAAGCGTCGTCCTCCCTGCTCCCCTTCATTGCAATTGTGCTGCATCCACAGTCTCCTCCTCATTCCCTATGACAAAAGCGGATTTCATACGGGACAGGGGAATGTGCTGACCATTACGCTGTCCATCGCTTCTACAGAGGATACTGACCTAAAGGCAAACAAGTCCAACTCCTGTCAACGACACCATCTCAAGACCACTACAATGGCAGTACAAGTCAGCCTTAACATGGCTACCAATCTGAAATCTACTGACGCATCGAAAGCATGCAATGGCAACAAGCCCAACCACTTGCCTTGGGCGGCGGCTATGCATACAGCAGCACCACCAACCGCCAAATTGCCGCTAAACAACGCACAACAAACAAATCCCCATATCGCACAACTTCACTTGACACAAGCTGCATATGCTAGAATCTGCAAAAACAAGTACTTTCTCTACAACTTAATCACACCCGGCCAATAAGTCACCCCACTCACCGCAATTCTCACATGTGATCGGCCTTGATGCACGCCTCTTTGGATAATTTACCAACGCGTGGAAATACGCCTTCAACTAGCGTCGAATGCTATCGGCAGTAGCCAAACGACTACCAAGTATGAGAATGAACCAAATGGAGGCTCATACTTACACGTGAAGCCTCATAATATGAATGCACTTCCAGTTACTCCACAACTACTCCATGTTGGCTTCACCGCACACCATACTGTTGCTAAAGGCGACAAAACTCAAACTACTGGGACAAAAAGAACAAGCAAAACTACTAGTTGTAAGCCGGTGATAACATCACATTCAACTTATGCAACCCACTGCCCCATGGGGAAGTACTCACCAGATTACCGCTTGGCACTTGGTTCGCTCTCGCATCGCACCACAGCACCGCATCCTTTCCTTCATAAGTCCACCGACCACAAAACCACGCTGCTCATGTCCTGTGTGAATAAATAGTCCACACCGAGCAGAGGAGCCTCCAGCAAGATCAATTGGTCAAATAATTGCAACGCCACAGGTGTCGACGAGGAAAACGACTACGAGTTCGAAGGAGCTTAGTGACGTCTCAGTGGCTTCCCATGAATCGGCTTCTACGTCCACATTCCCCCACGCCATTGCCACCGTCGGTAACGGATGCATACTGTTGGCAGCATGATGAGCCTGTGACAAATTTGAAATTTGAAATGCGTCCCATGTAAAGCGTTGCCGGCAGTAGCAGCAATGTAGTAAGTTTTGGTCAATAACGCCGCTCACCATCAGCGTCCCTGAGAAGCTGGCTACTTCAACAGAGAAATACTATCCTAACAATTTTTATGCACCTAGTTAGCACCTAGTGCCGTTCACTAATGCCTCCACGCTTATCATAAAATGCTCCACGAGAGAAAAATTCACTTTTTTCAGTCGTTGGGCCTGCAATGACCTCGGCACCATGTCAAGTCAGGTGATTGGTAGGTTCTTCCCATTGTTACCAACACATTGGGCCTCACTCGCCATACTTCCTCTTCAGCAAAATAACCTACTTCCCAACTAACCGCCAGGACAGCACCAACTACTCCTCTTCGCAATCGCTTGGGATAATGAACAAACGTGAAAAACATTACCTCTAGACAGCTAAAATGCGTCCAACTTCCATTTCTGAAGTCCATTCAATAAAAAACTTCACATCCGTTTTGATATGCTCATATACGTGCGCACAACCATAAACGGGTAAGTCTCCTGCATTACAAATATATGAACCGGAAAATAACATAAGACACACTTATCTGTAATGAAAGATAAAAAGGCATGCACCTCGAAATGCAAAATTAAACAAATCCAAGTTCACGAAAATGACCCAGACTAAATTGCCAAATGGCTCTACAGCACTTCCCTCCATTTATGAGTTCTCCCATCAGTTCAACACTAACCTTGCATTCACCTCAGCTGTTTAGCTTGCGGCCATGCCATTATCCAATGCCTGAGCCAAAAGAGGTGACAACTACCACTGTGCCATCAAACGCACCGGTATCGCACATGGCAGTATCCATGTCGTAGATAAATGGAGATGCCCTGCAGGGGACTCAGAAACCTCGCACTACCTACTCTTTCACAAGTCCATCAAATGTTGCCTCCCCAACATGGTAATTTCGCGACATCTAGAAGGCAAAACAAACGAGGTGAAGTCTGTATAGCGATGCGAAATTCTCCAGGCAAATGGTTACAGCTTGCCAAGTAGCTACCCTTCACTTCCGAGCATATCTCAAACGTCATCTCACGCCAGGGCTGAACCTACGATTAAGCGATTTCAAGGTCCTACACAATGCGCTTCGCCAAGACAACTTCAACACAAAACCGTGGCCCCGATTCTAAAGAACAATCGAGTCGCTGAGTGTTCCGCACTCCCGATACACTTTCCGCCGACAATAACATCACAGTTATGAAAGTAATGCGCCTACTATCATGCATAAAATGCGAAAGAACCTACAAACAAGTGGCAAAAGCACCCTGTTGCACAAAAAGCGTGAACCGAATCTACCACTCTGCAAGAGAGTGGCAACTCATCAAATTAAACTCAATCCTACCTGAGGAATGTAGTGGGCAATAGCGAAGGCGAGATTCGCACCCAGTGCTGCCAGGTAAGGCCCCCACGCTTAGCAGACAATGCTTCACTGGAAGCATACATCAACGGGTCAACACCATCATGCAAACCAAGTGAGTCCCAATATCTACTTGCAGTTCTCAATTTTTGAACAAATTAAGCCTCTCCACCTAGAGTCCGAGCGCACTTACAAGTGACAAAACTCACACAAAGACGAGAACTTAAATCGTCTACGCGAGATCTATTCGACATAACAAATAAGCACGATTTGATTTGTCTTTAAGAAGCAAGAAGCCAGTCCTTAAATACAGCTTGCTTTTTCTGCGACATTAAATGAAGTAAATACAACCATGGACCTCAACACTGCTAATAAATTTGTATGCAAATTTTGTGTTTTATTTCAAACGGGGAAATCACGCAAAACAACTTTGGCAATGTTTCCAAAAAGGCATGAAGTTTTTCACTATGCTAATGGGTTATACACCATCTAGTTTGGTTCCTCAAGTTAGGTAGGTTGGATTTCTTAAAAGGCAAATGCTTTGGATATTGTGCGTCATTATCATCAAGAATTCATTTTATTTTTGGTATAATTGAAAGTAATTCGATGCCAAGGATGGAGTGCAACGGCCTTTTGTCGTCTTTATTAGTACTTGCATCCATTTGGAAGACCGGAACTAGGTCATTCCTCCTTTTCAGAATGGTGTTTGTAAATGAATTCACGCCTGCTTAGGTTCTTGGAACCTGTCAAACTCGGACAATTTGCAATAAGTCTACGAGGTGACTTCGAGCTTCTGCGGAACAGGCATGCCTTCAGCGCGATGTTGTGTCAGCGTCGTTCTTACCGTGTCGGAGTTTCTTTGAGTGAAGACATGGTGGAGGACGGGGCTAGTGTACAGCTCTTTATTGAGTCAGATAGTAAATGCGGAATAAGTTGCCACTGGCCATGCAGTGCCTGCTAAATGTGGAACACGGCATGTCAAGGACTCGCAAAAACACCTTTAAAAAGTCTTCATGTGGGTGGCTAGGGCTGATTTCGATACTCATACACCGTCAATAGGTGCGATAGTGTTGCCTTTTCCACACTCTGCCAGCACATGCTCACCCTCGTTAGAGATGCAACGCTTCTCATTGTACATAAACAACATTTTGGTGGCAATTCAAGTGGGCAGTTTAGACGAGCGCAATCTCAGATTTTACGTGATTCTACTGGTTCATAATTTCATAACCACGACCTCTGTTGCTCATGTGCTGTATCCCATATTCACTTCAAAGTGTCACGCTCGCTCCGATGTGTTATTAGAAGTTGGCTGGGGTTCGGGCTCAGGCAAACGGTAGTAAGGCTAGAGGTGGGACGAAGGTGAGAGGGGAGGAAGGGAAGAGGCAGGCTTTGGGGAGGCTTGAAGCAACAGACTATCAAATGTAAGTCTTTCAACTGCCATGCAATCTTCACAGTACCAAGTGGTTTCGCATGGGACAATCAAGTAACAGTTAGCGTCGCACCCTAAATCACGATAACAGCTATCACTGGAGTTGTTCTCGAGGGGTTTGTACTACTGCCAACGTGCAGATGTGCGAAGGTGATGCAATGCGAGACTAAGAGCTGAGGAGTCCGCTACGGTTCTAAAAACAACATTCACTCTTCCCTACCTGCGTGCTTTGCGCGTACAATCAGACAGCAACCGAGAGGTGACTTTCAAACGGTACAACAATTGATTAAACACATCGATCTAGTCACGTTGTCACGCTAACGATCCACCTGCCTAGCATTTACGCTTTTGAATGCTGGTGGAGCGCTTCATGTGAAGGTCATCAAATCTCAGCTGCTACTCAAATTTTGTCGTGCCTACAAGTGATCCAATGCGGATGCTACGGTGGGAGGAAGTGGACGAATCCGCCACCACCACCACCACCACTGCTACCAACACGAGCTATGAACTAGCCGAAATTGCAGATGAATGTGAATCGAAGTAAGAAGGTATGAACAATGCGACGGAGAGTTGGGCTGAATAAAAGAGATGGAGGAACGAAAGGGACGTTACAAGGAGGAGGAGGAGGAGGAGAAGAAAGAGCACTGAGAAAGAGGTAACGAATTATGAGATACACGAGGTGAATGAGGGCTGTTTCGTTGATGACAAGTCAAAGACACCGCATGCAATAATCATGGCAGATAGCAACGACTCCTAACCAACGTAGTCGCCGGTCCTGTGGAGTAGCGAGGCCAACAGCATCACCCACACAGATTTAGTGACTCCATCAGACGTCAAATGGAGGGAATGCTGGCCTCCCACGTCACAGCATGAAAAATCGGTAAGACTGTCTTTCTGGTTAATGCAGCATCTCGACTATGAGGCTATTAGGCAAACACTAGTTGTTGCGCATGCTTGCACAGCCACCAATGTGTAAAAGAGGAGGAGAGGTATAGTTGGCGAGTAAGAGAAGGTGCGACGCACTCGGTGTGAAGAGGGCGAATGCATTTGTGTGCCACAGAAGAATCGCAGCTCATGAAATTTGAGTGAGAAGCTCGCATTTCGCCAACTGACTGCAGAAGTGCTCCAGCGCATTTGTGCGAGGGATGTGAACCTGTTTGTACCAGAGTGTAAAGAGGTATTGTTGGATAAATAGGAAGGCAGATTTGTATGCATCTAGGAGGGGGACAACAGGGCGTCTGGTCTCATTTGTACGGCCAGCGAAGGAGACAGGCTATGGCCTTGACTTTCACCAATTGCTAGTGACCTCCCCCAATTCACTTCAAAGCGAGGCTTCCATTCGCCTCAAATCTCCATTCCAATCCTCCCTCCCTCTTCACTCGTCCATTCGCTCTTCGTTCTCTTCATTTAGTGTTCGGTTGGGAACTACCGGTGCATGCGGCAGCCAGTTTGGCAGTAAAGAGAGGCACACAGACGTCTGTCACAACCGCATTTGTCCACCTGAGTCGTCAATGCTCGTGCCATTGCTCTGGTCGTTGAAAGCCGATGCTCATGGAGGATGTGCGAGCACAACTACGCCACCAAGAGGCTTGGTTGCATGTGCGCTCGGCCCGTAATCCGTGGAGTTGTGGGGCAAAGTTATCGTCAACCGAATCGCGGAGGCTCGTGCACTGGAAACTTAGCAACCGAGGCATTTGCACATCGTCATTCGTCGTGAGTGCTTCCTCGTTCTTCACTTCTTCCTCCATTTCCCCATTCTCTTTCTTCTTTGGCTTGATCTTTGCATCCCACTTCCTCTTTTCCACTTCACACCTCATCCCTCCGCTCCCTCGTATACGCATCCATCAGGAACGCCAGCTACTGCATTGACTGATGCGTCGACTCCCTCCATTTCTTACTCACATTCGAACCCCCTTAGGCAAGTCGATGAAATCGTGTAGCTGTTGAGATCTGACAAACTTTATATCAGATGCTTCTGTCGCGTCCCTCTTCTCCTCTTCTTCCGCACGGGCATCCATCCAAACTGTCTTGTGGCAGACTCCATTTTGGCAGCCTAAATGTTGTTGGTGGTAAAAATACCTTCATTTTGTAAGCAAGAGCACTTTGTTACTTGACCATCAAGGTGACGCCACTGATTCGTGGCAAGAAGTTGTAGATGAGAAGCTCATCGATGGGTCGTGAGCAAGTCCTCTCAAGCAGTGCTTTGAAGGTACATCCCCCACCTACTTTTATCAGCTTGAATTTCTTCAACAAGTCATAGGTAAAGGAGGGAAGGGGTTATGGGAAATCCCATCTGGCAGACGATAAGAATTGCCGCATACCAACTCAACCACAGATCTACAAACTCACTGTTGCCTTTACGATGCCCACGTATGCATCAAATTACAACAAGGACAGTTGTCACACAACACCTCAACAAAACTGCTCTCCTCACGCCCCCGAAAACCTACAAATGGCCATCACCACTGTGTGCCATGTAGCCGACTCAGAAGCCGCATCAACGAACGGCACCCCACCCACACTTTCGCAAAAGACAAGGAGCGCGCTAACGAATGTCAACCACCGCACATTGAAATGAAGCTATTGCAACACATGAAAGGCAGAGCAATACATCACAAGATTGACACTTTCGAAATAGAAAGACGTTCCAGCGGGTGAGATCTCGTTCGCGCCTTCCGTAGAAGACACTCGATTGTTGAAGTGGTCGAGCAACACCCCCAATCGACTGCCACAGATGGTTGAGCAGCAGTGGCGGAGTGGATGAAGACAGGATTGACCCCGCTCCTCATCACCAGTGAGCAGGAATGGATGCGCTCGCAACGTGCTTCAGCACACATCACCGCCCCACGCACTAATCGCCCATCACATCACAAACGAGACTGCATCGTAGGAAGCAGCGACGCAGCATCCACACTCGCCACTCCACATCCTACAGCGACTGCAAATCCAACGCTGACAGTCTGCAAAAAAGTCAAACTTCCGTCATATAAAAGCCTCGAGCGCACACCTCTGACCAGACAATCAGCCCCCACCAAACTTGCTACCAGCCAAAAATCTACTCCCGCACCCAACCACCGCCACCACCAACTGCATCGCGTGCATGTGACAACCCCAACTTCTTGCCTCAGCTCAATCATACACTCTTCACCATCGTCAACTTGCAGACAGCCGTTGAAAAGCGGACAAGAGTCAACAAATCTCAAGTAGGGTGAATATCGTTTGCGAACTGATGCAGAACATGCAACTGTGACTCAAGTCACTGTGGTCGTTCGTGCTAAACACTTTCACTTAGGGCCCCGACGAAACATCGCCACCTGGGTAGCAATAAGTGAAACTTAAGCGTTGCCTACACTTTCTTTCAAGCTACACACGCAGTGCCCCTCAAAAACAAAGTCCACCACAACCATCCAGACAAACAATTCAGATGTCGTAGACCCCGTTCCTTCATTTCTGAGTCGGAATCAGACACCGACTCGACTCTTGTCAAGGCTGAAACCACCTTTGCGTGACTAATGGGGTCTTGCCTATACGCCGCGTTAAGTAAAGATCAACACAACTGGGGACTGAGGTTCCAAGCTACGATGTGAAAGTCCATACACAACCATAAAACAAAACGCCTAATAAGCATGATACAGTCCACCGACACGGATATTATGGCAACTTGGGCAATCAAATTTTTGCTGTGCACCAACTATGAAGGCCTACATATATATGTATAGGGGAAAGACAAAATGCCGATCAAAAACACATGCATTGAAATGATAATAGTTCAGGAATTGTGATCCATTCTTACCTACGCGATGTGCACAGTAATGGCAACGGTGAGACTCATATTCAGTGTTGTCCGGTAATGCCGCCACGTTTATAACAAGTCCTCCACTGGAAGACAACAAATTTTCGTCGAGTTCATGCTTTTTTAACATCCTCAATAAAAAGAAAAGTCAAATACTGGGTACATTTGCAACTACATTAGAAAACTATGCCTCAGCTGCCAAAATCTTTCGTTATTAAAAATAACAGGCCATTAAAAACACTGCCAGAACAACCCTAACCAGTCACTTGAACAAAAGTAAAATAAGAACCCAATCAGACGTCGCAGTAGAAAACAAAGACAATCCCCGACTGTAAAGCTATTCTCCTCTTTTTTGTTTAGTTTGGCTAGCAGATGCATCAAGGAACTGGATAAATAAGCAGACATGCATAAAGACAAGCATCTGATGAGAAGGACTGCAAAACAGATACTGGGCAATTAACAGGCTTGCAACTATTTTCCACGCGTTGTCTCATTAAGCAAAGCCCACCGTTATCAAGGCAACACACCTCTCAACACACCATACCTTAAATTCACTTTAATCGCTCGAAGCATTATACATTAAAACAGAGAGGCACGAAAAAATTGTGCACAGGTAAAACAAAGCATGAACAGGAAGCGTTTGGTTTGTTTGTACAAAATTTGGCAAGTGCATTCACAGACAAAGTGGAGAACGTTTGGTAAAACCCGCAAGTGAGGAGGACCGATAGATGGGTTCTGGTGATACGAAGCGATTCAAGAACAATAAGCACTTGTAATTAATTAATGAGGTTCCTCAAACAGGAAAAATTATTGCATACTCATGTACGTTCAAATGAAGTCGCGCCTGTACCTGAAACAGAGCCTGGAAACCAGACTCGCAGTAGATCTTTAGACAAGACCTGCGTGTGAAAAGTGTTACAGCATCGCGAGATCACTACCCACGAGTCGCGAATGACTAAGAGGCGGCTTTTTACTATGAAGGTTATTTGACAGGGCGCAGCAAACGTTCATGTGGTTAAGGGGACCCAACTGCTACTGTTGCTACTTGTTGCACCCTTGAGGTGCAGGGAGCCACGAACGCTCTCAGCCGAGAAAGCGAAGAAAGCCACGACAAGGGAGTAGAGAGCATCCCGCCCGAACAGCCGAGCCGTAAATCGAGAGACGTACTGACATTCAAAGGGATGCCCGAGGGCTCCCCACTGGCAAAAACTATGCACCCGAGCGAGCCCGATTAGAGCCCGTCGCAGGCTTCAACACAGCGGAGTGCAATGCTGAGCCTCCACCTGGGGTCAGAGCCTTGCTGATCACCCTGAACCCGGCGCCAGGTAAGTTTAATGCGCTGCCACCCACACCACACCCCCTCCCACCCCACCACTTGCACTCACCACCCCGCCTTACCAGCACCCTACACCACATCGCGCTTCTGCCATCTTACACACCGCTACACTTGCACACCCCCTCTCCTCTTGCGCCAATCTCCACCACCACGCGCCTCTCTCCCCATTCCTCTCGCCCACTCACCTGCTGTCCATGAAAACCTACTTTCCCACTTCAGTAGTACCCTCTGACTCGCCTCGTGTGTGTCTCGCTTGTCAAGTGGCGCGTCTTGCTTAAGCGCCTCTGGCATGGTAGTGCCATGTGAATGACGGGAACGCGTTCTCTTTTCCTACTCATCGAGAAAAGAGGTCGAGACAGAACTCACCGAGACGCAAAATCGACAGCTTCCAACATTTCGAATGCATACCATCGGCCGAATCACTTCATTGGAGATGGCTGCGCCTACGTCACGCGTGAACAGTGGCACTAGAAAGCAAAGGCTGTCTGGATAAGAGTTTGAATATTGAGGATTCCAGCTACAGATGAATATGGTAATTGTTTGACCTCTGTCTTCGAGTGTGTACGGCACATAACTCGAAGCGGACGAATCGAATCCTCCCACTGATATAGTCGTCCTCTTTCCCTACACCTAGGATCCTTTCTCATGCACACCGCTTGTGTCCATTTCCGTTGAATTGGGACTATCGCAATGGATGTCGAAAATTCACTGAAGTGCCTCGTTTCCCTCCATCGCCTTTGCCCATCCTTGCAATCGCAGCATACTTCCGCTGCCTTTTTATGTTCTTTGTGCATTGGAAGCTCATGTGTGGT